>BSBN01000497.1:4185377-5580503 GCA_027924645.1 Cunninghamia lanceolata | reverse complement strand
TGGTGAATTAGAAGAGGAAGTATACATTGAGCAATCAGAGGGATTCCAATTGTCAAATCAAGGTGATATGGTATGCAGGTTGAAGAAAGCATTATATGGACTCAAACAAGCTCCTAGAGCCTGGTATGCAAGGGTAGATAGGTATTTATTACAAGTGGGATTTAGTAAAAGTATTGCAGATAGTAATCTGTACTTCAAAATCAATGATGATCAGATCTTGATTGTTGAGGTCTTTGTTGATGACATTATCTTTGGAGGAAATGAAGGTATGTGCATAAGGTTTGCTGGTGAGATGAAAAGTGAATTTGAAATGTCCATGTTTGGTGAGATGAATTTCTTTTGGGGTCTGCAAATTAATCAATTAGATAAAGGAATCTTCATATCTTAGTCTAAGTATGTGAAAGAGTTGTTAAAGAAGTTTGGGATGGAAGACTCTAAACTAGTATGCACTCCCATGGTGACTAGTTGCAAATTGAGCAAGACTGATGAATCACCTAAGGCTGGTTAGAAAAAGTACAGATCCATGATTGGAGGATTGCTTTATCTAACTCATACTAGACTGGATATTATGCATGTAGTTTGTCTTGTTGCAAGGTTTCAAGTTGATCCAAGAGAATCACATGTGATGGTAGTTAAGAGAATCTTAAGGTATTTGAAAGGTACTCTGGATTATGGGTTATGGTATCTAAGAGATAATGATTTCACTCTCAGTGCTTATACAGATGCAAATTGGGCCGGAGATGTTGATGACAAAAAGAGTACAAGTGGAGGTGCCTCCTTCTTAGGTAATAAATTGTTTTCATGGTTGAGCAAGAAACAAGATTCAATCTCTTTGTCAACTGCAAAAGTAGAGTATATTGTAGCATCATGTTGTTGTACTCAAGCGTTATGGATGAAGTAGGCTTTGAAGGATATAAGAGTTGTTTATGAAGATCCAATTGCAATCCTATGTGATAATACAAGTGCCATAAATATTTCCAAGAATCTAGTGATGCACTCAAGAACAAAGCACATATCAATAAGGTATCACTTTTTGAGAAAGAAGGTGATAGAGAATGAATTAAAGTTGGAATATGTGTCCACAAAGGATCAGATTATAGACATTTTCACTAAGCCTCTACCTAAAGATACCTTTGAGTATCTCAGAGAAAAGTTAGGGGTCATTGCCTCTCCTATCCTAAACTAAGATGCATAGGAATGCATCTATCCAGTGGAGCTCAACTGTCATTCTTTGATCTGGATTGATGTTTTGAGGGATACCTCTCAGGGGGAGTAGCTAGATGTATTGGTAACAGTTTAGTTGGATCAAAACAATAGAATGTAAGTATGTGCTCTTTACCATTGATGTTAAAGGGGGAGAGAAATAATGTGAAAAACTCAGGGGGAGAAAGAATGTAGATGTGTAAAGAGAAAGGGGGAGAATCTTGTCTTGATGGTCTTTTCAGTTTTTCACATCATATGTTGCCATCAATGACAAAGGAGGAGATTGTTGCAAGTATGTGCCTAATTGGTGTTGTCATTGATGTCAACATATTTGTGTTGTCATTGGCGTCAACTGTGCTCTTACTTTGTTGAGGATATTGAGAAAATTAGCCCCTCCGATGATAACAGTGTGTTGCAGCAAAAATAGTGCACTACATGTAGAAGAACAGTCTGGAAGAATGCTCTGCATTTCCTATAGAACAAATATCTTTGACTATGGATTGGAATTTATTTACAAGCATGTCTAAAGATGTTATATTCTGTGTTTGAGCCTCCGATATGAAGAATTGAGTGAGTTATGTTCACCAGAGTGAAAATAGCCTTTTTTGTGTGTTTGGTGGTGACAAGGAGAAAGTGTTTTGCTCTGCATTCCTCTGCATTAAAGTATTTTTGTTTGTGGTTCTAGAAGTAAGTTTGTGATGATGTTAAGCGCCTTCAACTATAATGGTTCATGATTAAGTGGTCTACAAGCAATCTTTTACTTATGAAAGTGGTTGACAGTGTTGTTCTTGTGCTCTGGTTTGAAGAATCTTGTTGATAGAGTTGTTAGGGATTGTGTGGTTGTTACTAGTGATTATAATGTGCTTGTGGATGTCTCTTGATCATGCTCCCACATTCAGATTGGTCCATGAGGCGTAATTCAGATAGTGCATGAAGTGTGTTCTTGAATACTTGTGTTAATATCAATTTTGGCCGACCTAGTTGAATCCATCATATGCGGAGATGCATCGAAGATTGTGATAGCGTGTTGTAGCATGGAAGATTGTGTTTGAGTCCTAGCTAAGGTGTGGTGTGATCCACATACATTCTTACATCTTTTCCTTAGCTAAATTTGTATTAGGTCCAGATCTATTTTATGTATGTTTGTAATGTCGACCTTGGAGATTGTTCCAATAGTTGATGATTGTAATGCTGACGTTGATGATCATTCCAAGGTTGATGTAGTGTATAAATACTTGTAATTGAGTCATGAAAATGTATCCAAGTGTTAAGATGCAAAGATAGAAGAGAAGTAAAGTAGAAAAATAGAGCAGAGGTGTTTTTTGCTTCAATGGAACTGAACCTTGGAATGGAGTAGATGTTGTTATCTCAGTTCAACCTTTTGGCAGTGAGCCATCCATAGGCAGTGAGCCTTTGTTTGCAGTGAGCAAGTTGGGTAGTGAGCTTCTATTTTTCAGTATTGATATAACTTATATATTTCTGTGGGCTAACACCCATCGCGGTTTTTCCCTTTTAGGGTTTTCCACGTAAAAATCTAGTGTCTCCTATGTTGTTTATGCTTTTGTGTTGAGCTTCTCATTTGATGCTTTCATGGTTATATCTGAATATAAGTGATTGATAAGTTGATGATAATATTTGGTTAAAAGTTTTAGGACAACTGATTCACCCCCCCTCTTAGTTGTCTGGTGCAGTTCAACAGGACTAGGGTGCTTGGGTACCTTATGCCCATTCTAGGGTTTATTAGAATCTTAGATATCACCAGACCTGTACCTATCTGCGTGACCTTCTTCCTTGAAATCAGATCCAGAAACATGTTTCTTCTACCTGCACACAAGGAAAGAGGAAAAGGTTGTGCTATGTATAAGGGCTTTCCTTAGTCAAACCTCATGTTGGTGTTCCCACCTCCACCATAGTGATGATTAGATTCAAGAGTTTGTGCCCTAGTAGGGCAAAGGCCATATCTTTAATAATATGATAGATAATGAATGAGAATGATGATGATAACCACAAGAAATATGACCTTAGTTGATGAAGATGACTCAAGATCTCACACCAACAAAGGAGAGTGATGAAGAGGGCTTCAAACTTCCTTCAAATCCTGCAAACAAACTTCAATAGAATCCACAAGTAGATAACACTTCAAGCATGAAGAACAATTTAGCATAGAACACAATATGAGAGCAAATTTGCATTAATCCTATAGCATGCATCTAGGTGTAAAATGAACTACAACACTCATTTAAATATTCATTCCTGCTCACTTACAACAAATAAAACTTAATTAGGCCAACAAATGCAAACTAAAGAAGTGTCCTACGCTGACACTACAAAGTGGGGCTAAAGTTCCCAACTGGGACTAGGGCGCTTGAGCGCCCTGGGCCTTTAGCTCACAAAGTCTAGGGAGTGTCAAATATAGTGGGCTTAGTCTACTCCTAAGTTGATTCCATTAGGATTATTTATCAAGATCAAGATTTCATCATTTTGTTTAAGGTGAAATTTGAATGAAGAGGATTTGTTGGTGTTTAGAGTTAACTTGTATGAATCCTCCTTTCATCTTAAACATTTAAGGACTTTAGCCAAGTAGGAAGTCTACTATCAGGTTTTCAGTCACTTGGAATGTAGGGAAAATTGGAATTGTGTGATTTAGTTGTTTAATTAAGCCCAATTATGCTCAAAACCCTAATTATACAAATTTGGAAGCAAACAGACAAATCACGGAAAATAGTCACACACAGAGATAATAAATAATAATCAAATGCATACCAGATTTCAAAGTTTGGGAAGTGGAATAGTTGGGGACTAATGAGTAGGTGCCCTAGTCCAGTGCCACCATTTTTGTCAGGATCTAGAAACCTTGTCTGCAACCTGTTCCTACTATTCTAGAGATTCTTTAGTTGTGGGATTCGGAGGACTAATGAGCGGGCGCTCGAGTCCAGGTCCTTATTTTCTCTTTAGATCTGCAATTCTAACAATCTGCACTACTCTACTGCAACCTATTGTTGGTAAGAGACACTGCTAGTCATGATAGGTGTTGTCATTGATGGAAACTAAGATCATCCCAATCATCTACATAACACAATTTGTTCACACTAGAAGTCAGAATTAGAATTTGTCTAAGTCTGGGCAGTCAGGAACAGAGCATGTCACAGGGTCTGATATCTTGGTCTAGATCTCTCTGGTGGAAAGGAAATGGTTTGTTATGGATCTAAGGTAGTTGTAAGAATTGTCAAAATACTCTAAATCTAGAGTTTTATCCTCCAGAGATGAAGGACTCAAAAGATATTAGCTTCTGAGTATCAGGTTTCAGTTTGACAGAACAAATAGAACAAGAACAAGCCGACCTTGTGAATAATCTTAATTTTGGATATATAGAAGTTGTTTATTGGGAAATGTGTGATGATTTGTGAGTGCAAGTTTTGGTCCACATCTCATATTATGTATGGATCTAGCCGACAGAGCAGAGTACTCAACAAAGTTCTAAATGTTCTTGAAGCCGACTGGTAAAATGTTTTTAGATCATGTTGAGGATATATATAGCAGATGGAATTGGATGATTTAAGTGTGTGTGTGAATAAGGTGTAATTGTGACAAGAGAAAAAAATCTAAGGAGCGAATGAAGGCAAAGCAATAAGAAGAGCAAGTAAAGATGAAATGCGTAAGATCAGTTTTTGCACTTAATTGCAACTAAAATTCTTGAATGGGTAGTGTTAGTATTTAAATATGTATATACTAGCCCCTTCCCAAAAATCCAAAAAGTTCTAACTCTTTTGGCCTCTGCAGTGCTAAAAAATGCAAAAAATCGGTCATATGCATGTGCCTTTGTATGTATAAGGGTGTTTGTATATACGTGCAGGTCAAATGTGCATTGGTGGGTCAGAAAACTCTATCACCCTTTGAAAAAATCAATTAGATGCATTTCTGAATGCATATCAGGCTTTGAAATGTGTATATACAAAGGGGGAATCTTTCGTAGATTCCTGGGAATACTCTCACTTTGTATATCGGGTTGCATGTGAAGGTGCAAGAAAATATACAAGGGCGCAGATGCATTTGCTACAGTGCTGGAGATACAAACAAAAAATATACAAGCGTGGCATATTCTAGGAAAGATTCCTTGTTTGTATATGTAGGAGCAAATGTATGTTTGCGTTTAGATGCATTCCTAGAATATTCTGTCGCAGATTCTGCAGTTGTATAAAAAGGTATATGCAAGGGGCCTTATATATTCGGCAACATACAAGGCAGCAAAGATATAATTAATGGGGCCCACCAGTTGTATGTGCATTCGCTTGTATGTTTGCACATACAAGCTGATATACAAAAGAAGACAAACATTTCAAACCCGAGGAAGAAATCAATTGCAGTGAATAAAATTTGGGGTCCGCAGCATGTATATTGGGTGCTTGTATGTGCTAGTGTACATTTGAAAGGTACAAGGGTTAAGATGCAAGCCAGATTTCGAAGTAACTTTAGCAAGCTTCATAAAATTTGAAATCCACCTTGTATGTATAAGGAGAATGTATATGTGCATATACAAGGAAATATCCAAGGAAAGAGGATACAAGGTGGACCCAATTGAAAATTCCAATTTGCTCTATAATAGTTTGGGGTCTGCCTTGTATGATGAATAGTTGTATATGCATTTGCTTTTGCATATACAAGGGTTTTTGACAGGTGAACAGTGGCGATTGTATGTGCATTTGAACATGCATATACAGGGCGAAAAAGGCAAAATGAAGGAGCAAAAACCTAGCGATAGCAAAAGGTGCCTACGTGGCACGATCTAATTGGTTGGCGACCTAGTCAACGTGATTTTGAGGCCGTGGATCTCAGCAATAGGAGTGGATCGATGGCCTTGTTTTGAACTTACAGCGATGGCTTTTCCTGAGCGTGTGCAGCCATTTTTGAGCGGGAAAATCTCCAGATGCATCTGTTGTTGCATCCCATGGGTAGCTGAAGTATTGATGGTGGTTGTGCAGAAGAGGTATGGGTCAAGTTGACAAGTTCAACCACCCAATTTAGGAAGAGGATCTCCACGCGGCGGCACTTTTCCCAAACATACCTGCTCCCTCCTCCTTGTCCCTCTGCTATATTAACTGTTTTGAGTGCCATTTCTCATGCATTGTATCTGGCAGATTTTTGATGTGCCATGTAATTAATGCGGAGTACACTTTCTTGTTGTATTAAGCAGACTGTGTTACTCAGTTTGTTGTTGTTGAAGACTTGGGCAATGTTGGGGGAAAATAATGAATTATAGAGCATTTCCTATCTATTTTATCTCTATGGAGTTTATGTGTTGCATCTGAGTTGTATCTTACACATATGTTCAATTTCAGTGTTAATGTTATATGAAAAATGCTTCTTGCATGTGTTTTGTTGTCTGTCTCCACTTGTTGTATGCATTTCTTCTTTTGAATTTGGTTGCTAAGGGTTTCTCAAATTCTAGAATACAGATTTATGTATTGCATGCTTGATCTTTAGACTTCCATTCAAGGAGTGGATTAAATTGTTTTAGGTTGAGTATGGAGGAGATTGTATGTCAGCTGGGATATCCATAAGCAGAGACCGTTAAATACCTATTCTTGGGTGATGTTTGTAAGGCAAGCATCAATTTAACCCCTTGAAACTTGAATGCCAGTTGCAAGCCATTCTCTTGTATACATCTATTTGGCTCCTTGCCCTGGGATAGGCACCGGTCTATTCTTGTGAAATAGTTATAATCCAAAACCCCTATCTTGCATCCAAACCATAATTTCAAACCATTCCATAATTTCAACCTGTTAGTTGTAGTAGGATTAGGATCCCCCTGCATACTCTCATCCATAACTAGACACACATGTCCAAGAATGTTGCTAACCTTGTGATTTGTCTTTCAAATCTTGGTCCTAAAATGAGAGTATTCTGCCTGTTATCACAAAGCTAAATCTTTATGTCATTGGGTGAGTCAAAGTGTCAAATCTTTAGCTATAGGGATAGCCCCCTTGGTGCGGCAGAACCAGAAGTGAAGGGGAGGCAGCTCACACAACCTCCCGTTTCTGTTGGCTGGATCTGCTCGTGCATAGGAACTGGCAAACCCTCTGCCGATCTGGGAAAAACACCAACAAAATTGGTGACTCCGCTGGGGAGATCAATGTCATATCCATGAAAGTTTGAGTTTAAAGGATTGAAGAAGTAGACCTGGAAGTGTTTGTTACAGCAAAATCTGAAAAGTTATGTGTGTGGCTCTACTATGGGAGAACCTAGAAACAAATCAATTTTCAGCTTCGGCCTGTTTGAAGCTTATTCCTCTGCCAAGGAGGTGGCGACTCTATATATAAAGAACCTGATAAGAGGACACCAGAGGTGTGGAATTTGCAATTACTACAACATATCCAGGTATTTTCATATGTTTTGAAAGGCTCCCTATTTGGTGAAGTAAGACTAGTCAAAAGGGAAATATTGGTGATTAGATTGCATACTTTTGTGAGGACTTAGTTTGCATTTCAAAGGGAGTATGCAATATTGTTTAAAAGACTCATTTGAAGGACTTTAGGAAAGCTAAAATAACAGTTTATATTTTAAAGGCCTAAGGACATTATTATGATTGAAAATTTGAGTTGAAAAGAGGGTTGCAAAAACATAATGATGTATTATTAGCCCATGCACCCTAGTGAGGTGTCAAATGTAATGATGCATAATAATCAGTCCCAACCATGTAATAAAAGAAGTTTCAGCATTGACAGATATAAGCCCATAAATTTTGATGGCATTTGTGGCTATCCAAATGCTTTTCCATCTAAAATCAGAAAGTATTTGCCCAAATTCAATGGTGTGAAGGATAAATCAGCTGAGAGACACTTGCAACAGTTTATAAATGTTGTAGATGATTTTGAGATTGACCATGAAGATGTAGTTATGAGATTATTTGTTCAATCTCTAGATAAAGATGCAAGGGACTGGTTCTCCTACCTTCCAACTTACTCTGTCAGCTCTTGGTATGATTTTAAATCTGCATTTCTAGAACAATATGGTGAAAGAATTTCTGAATATGCAGTTATTAGTGATTTTATGTATATCCATATTGAAGAAGATGAGTTGATCCTAGCTTTTAACCTTAGATTTATGAGGGCATTGAATAGAATACTAGAATGCATGAGACCTAATGATGCATTGTGCCTAGTTGTCTATTTGGGAGCATTTGATAGGAAAATGAGATATAGATTGAGGGATAAGGAGCCCACCACATTGCATCAGGCACATCAGTTTGCAATTGACATTGAAAATAATTAGAGGTATGGGATTCAAAAATGGTATTTCTCTAAAAAATTTTGCTGCCCTATTGTGTGGTTACACAACAAGCCCCATTTTGACTTGGCAAAATAGGGACCCAACTTTTTGTTTGGCTTGTTCTGTGCTTTCTAGCGGTTTGGTAAAAGTATGTCATGCAGATCATCATGCAAGAAAGGCTGGGTAGGTCATCATCATGAGGTTAGTTTGTCAAATTTCATATTTCATTCCAAAAACCTCATATTTAGAAAGAGCATCAAATTTCATGTAGGTTTTCCTTTTACATCACCCTAATATTCATCAAGATGTAAAAGTTATGAATGGTCAAAGTTTGAGTCAAACCTAATATTTCCAAGGGGAGGATCATATTTCATAACATCAGTCATATTTCAAAAGATCACCCTGATCTAATTTATCACCTGATAAATCATGCGGTCCAAATATCCGGACGTCAATTTTATGTGATAGTAGCCTTTACCCGTCGGCGGCCTTATGCATTTCGCGAGGATCATATTTTTTCAATGTAACCCGATATTTCCTAATATCCTCCTGCAGCGAAATATCCCCCTAAGCCAATATCCTGATGATGATATGACAATGACATCATCATCACATTTACCTCTCAGCAGGATATTTCATAAACATGATCCTGTTCACATAACATGACGATGACGTCATCATGCCTTAGCAATATAATAAATGAATATCTAGATGACGTCATCCCGATATCTCAAGAGGAAGAAAGAGAGACATAAATTTGTCTTATCATCATCATCTTTGAAACATCACTTGATATTTTCAAATATCATCCTACCATTTAGATATCACCCCACTCTCGTTATCGCCATTAACATTTAATGTGCGCAGACATGGTAGGTAGTTCTCGCCGAACACAAGACCTGATGAAACACCTAGTGAAATCCTGACTTTCCATGCAGAAAATTAACGAACCAAAATCCAATCTGTCAGGGTTTGCCCTAAATTTACCCTAAGTGCATGGTCAAAGGGTGAGTTCACCATCATTTCAGCTCTTACCTTGTGATAAAATTATTTTTACAGAGCACCAGCTTCCATATCCTCATACAGGTGATAGTTGTATGAATTGAGCTCACAGACAAGAGGAAGTGTGTGATCATCAGCAGAATTAAGAGCATTTTTTTAGAAGTCCACTGGTATAAAAGGAGATTTGCATATCCAGGTAAGTAAATGAAACCCTCATCATGTTGTTTCTATGATAATCAGGTATGGGTTGTTAACCTGAAGTTCTGGTTTATGCATCCACATGATTAGTTAATGTTGAATGGATACAGTAGGCATGATGATTAGTAGAGTTAATCGTTATATGCATGCATATGGGTACCTATTGTAAGACAAGATTTTGTTAAGTGCAGGCATCCATGGCTGACAAGAGGTTGGCTAAGTGTGAGGCTGAATTCAGTAAGCCTATGTTTTCATCCTAGAGGGGCATCCTGTTCAAATATGGCGCAATTACAGATACCCATCAGGGGAATACCAATTTGGAAGCCTGGTCAGCTAAGCTAAATGATGAGAAGAATAGAAGTCCCATGCTGGATGTCGTATTCATGTCCAGAATGTGGAATGCCACTGGTTTCTCGTACTCTATGGAATCCCTGGAGCTAGTCATCGAGTGTGCCAGGAATTACAATCCAGAGACCAGGCAGGTGATGAAGCATGGGAGGATATATGTAGACCTATCCATCAGGGGTCTCTCCCAGACATTTGGACTGCCATTGGGTAGGAAGGTCAATAGTGTGGACCTGAAGAAATCAGAGAGAGAATATGAGAATAACAAGAAACAAGCCAGGAAGAATATGTACCAATGGAGGGCTGAGAATAGCACATATCCTGCAGCCACCAAACTTCCTGTGCACTTATTCAAATATGATTTTAGTGAGGAGTACCAGTACATGATTGCACTATTGAGTAGAGTCACAGGCCAGCCTGATGCTGGTAGTTTTAAGGACTGGATGTATGGTGTGATCATGATGTGCATTTATTCAGATATCAAGCCATTGTGGGGCCAACTAATAAGTGATGCTCTGCATGAGCAGCTGATGAACCTAGGAGGTACAAATTGTGCTTTCTATATGACATCATACATTGTTTACTCCTGTGCTTACAAAGGCACATTTGATGCATTAGTTACAGATGGAAAGCTTACAGGGACAGTCAATGCTGTGCACATTTGGGATCATCATCCCCAGCTGCAAAGAGCTAATTACCTCCAAGATTACAAACTGGTAAATGATGCATTTTCTATGCATCTGGTCAGAACCATGGAGGAGGATAGAACAAAGAGATTGAGCATGGAAGCTCAAGAGATAATCTACAGGCATGGAGCCTGGTATATACAATTTGCCACATTTTCCTACATGAGGATTGAGGGTTTTGAAGGACCTCCCCTCATGCTGCCAAGGTATCCCACTGATGCAGTGATACTTATGGAGTTCATAAGGTAGAGCTCCACAATGTTAAAAACATACAAGGATGCAAGGAAGTTGCCACCAATTTTGTTTCCAGTCACCATTGGCTGGTACATGTGTCCTGATTCAGAGAACATCAAGAAGGTGATGGTCACCCTGAATAAAATGAAGTTATAGCCTTTTCCACTAATAAAACCATATGATCCTTATAGTAGGATGCAGAAAATAATAGGAAAGCCTATTCACCAGAGGCACCTAGAAGACTTTTGGGCTGACATTGAAGATGAAGCAGAAGCAAGAAGAAGAAGATATCAAAGGATAACACTAAATCAAGTCAGAACCTTTGACTGCATCCCCATCCCTCAACAATTGAAGAAGGATGATGGCAGGATAATTGCAGATGAGTATGAGCAGAAGAAAATATATAATGATACCATCTCTACACCTAACCTCACCATACAAGAGGACATATCCTTGGACCCCTTCATTGCCAGGACCATACAGCTAACCCAAGCCTGGGTTGATGAACAAATAGAGGCTTTGAAGAAGAAAGGTGTTGCCATTACTATGGACAAAAAAAAGAAGGGGCAAGAGATTCCTAATGGGGAGTATGATGATTTCATAAATGAGAAAAGAAAGTCTAAGGGAGATAGGCGCCCTTCATAACAACAATAGAGCAAAAGACCCCCAAGGGGCAAGAAAATAGATAATGAACCCAAAGGGGTTATTATTGAATGGGCAATATTCATAGCTGAGGAGGCAGCAGCATCAGCATCAGAATCAGGATCAGGATCTGCATCACCTCCATAGACAAGCAAAAGAAAGTCCAAGAAAGGAAAGACAACAGAGGCTAGAATTACTGAGACCCATGAAGAGGGTCAATCCTCAAGAAAACCATATGAAGAGGATATCCTCATGGAGGAAGAGCCTAAGGAAGAAGAGGCTCCTTTATTATTCAAAAGGAAGAGGAGGTCTCCACAGGTGGTGGTGTCTACCCCACCTAAGAAACAAAGAACCTCCATAAGAGGTGAAATAAGACAACCCCCTACATTGTTACAAGGGGCAAGTAGTGAAGTGCATAGGGAACTTCAACACAATGTTCCACTTCCTACCATCGTCAAGTTTAAGACCGAGCTTACAGAAGAGTAGATGAAAGAAACCCCCTAGACACATGCAGAAGGTCGTATCTCACTGGAGTAGACAATAAATTTGTCTGATGATGAGGTTGTGAAGGAAGTGGCTTCACAAAAGATGGAAACCCTTGCTGCAGGTACACACATGACCCCTCACAAGACTCCACTAGTTCAAACTATACTGGAGGAGATAAAGCAAGTGGAAACTGAGAAAAAAAAGAGCCCAGAGCAGATAGCCCAAGAAATGGGGCTAGATACACTGATTGCAAAGGTGACAAATCCTGCAGTGATAGACATAACAGAGAAACAGGATGTGAATCCTGAACATCCAACAGGATCACCTGACAAAGGGCAACTTGCAGAAGAAGTGAAGATGGCAGAAATAGAAGGCCATGCTTCAGAAATAAGCCAACCAAGTGCACAAGATGCATCAGCAGAACCTGCTATAGTAGAGGTTCAAGAAAAGAAAGCTGATGAGAAGGATGTATCTGAGGATCCTGCCACCAAGGTTCAAGAAATAAGTAGCACAGGTGCAGAAGAGATAATGGCTTCAGAACCAGCACTAGCACCTAAGGAGGATTCTGTAATATCCAGTGCAGTGGATATGCAACAAGAAGAAGAAAAGTCAAAAGTGGATGAGGTGATAACAGAAAAGGATCATGATCATCATGATCAGCATATAGATACATCACAGGATCTTCCACCTCAGGAAAATGCTCCTCCAGAGAAAGAAGTTCCTCAACAGGAGGATGTGCCACAGGATCAACAAAGTGAGCATCATGAAGAAGAACTAAGGAAATCACCTTCTCCATCACATCTGTTGATAGAAATAGGAGATAAAGGTGAACATCATGATGATGCAGAGAAACATGACCAGCTACCTCCGTGGTTGGAGAAAGAGGTAAATACAGAGGTAGAGTTTGAAATTCAAGAATTTGATGTATCTACCTTATTTTCTAAGAAAATAATAAAACCTAAGAGGAAGGCCAAAATGACTTTAGCCATCAAAAGAGATCCAACAACTAGGAGAAGGACTGCATAGATTGCAGTACCTACTGTAGAAAGAGAAAAAGGTAAAATTACCTTAGATGAGTTTCAGATCAGCACAGTGGACCTAGGATTTGCCAATGAAGACCAAGAGGGTCAAGAGGGCAAAGATATTATTGATTCTTTAATTCAGAAGGTGAAAAGAGAGAAGGAGAAAAATAAGCAACACAAAGAGCACATTGCTTAGTTGCATGCCTACATAGGAAGGGTGACTAATACTGAAGATACTTCAGCTAAACATGCAGTCCCATTGACTGCTATTTCTCAAGAGGAGGTGAATAAATTAGATCTCATGAAACATGAGGCATCTGTACTAAGGAGATGGATGTCATCCACATTGGATGATGCGGAGGAAGTGGTAAAGGCCTCTTTGAAGAGGTGGAATACTCTCAGTGACTCCAGGTCAAAGGTAGATAAATTGCAGATGCAGACAGGCAAAAAGTCTTACAGATTGGAAAAGATATTAGACATCCTGGGAGAAATAAGGAGGATAAATCCTCAGTTGCTTATCAACAAGTAGGTATTGAACAATAATACTACCTTGTTGGTTGATATATGGTATAAGGACATTCAATTCGAATGTGGAGTACTTAGAAGATGCAATAATAAACTGAGAGGTATCAGCATGAAGTTGCATGATTTAATGTCTGTTGAGGCAGAAATGTTGGAAACACTGGAAGGAAAAGTGGAAGGGAAAGTAGAAAATCAAGATGAAGAGTTTTCCATCAAAGCTTTACACAGCAACTTCCAATCAGTAGCCTATGATCCACTTGTCCACTTGATAGAAGAAGTCATAGATAAAATAATGAGAATCAAAGTCAAGGTGGAAAATTACAATGAGACACTGCAAGACAGGAAAGACAAACTAGATAGCAGTAGACACAAATATGAGGCACACAAGCATGCCATCATCAAAGCAAAGACTCAGGATGGCAGAGAAATAGATAAACTTGTGCAGTTATATGAACAAATCCGGAGCAGCATGCAGCCTCATATGCGAAGTCATCATCATCAGGATGATGAGAGTTCGGGAAGTGATACACATGATGATGATGCACATGAATTAGATAAAGTAGATGATGATGCAGCATAAAGTAAATATCAGCATCAGATACTTAGTGGAAATAAGTTTTTTTAGATAGTTGTCAGCTGGCAACTTGTGCCATTTTATAAGGTTGACATAGTCAAAGGGAAATCTTGACCGTAGATATTCATAGACAAATCAAGATCGTTGATCTTCCTGTAACGGATTCCTCACCTTGTTCTATAAAAGGTGCTGGAATGCCTCTTTTCTAATATTTGAAACTTAATTGAAATCTGTCTGTTGAAGTATTCAGGGCTCATTTCAAAGCTTCTTGTATACATCTATATCTTTGCATACTTAATGAATGAGAAGACTTGTTTGATTACAATTCATAGTAAATCTTGAGTAATTAGTGTGTGAATTCTGGATATATGCTGTGATTTGCTGCGTCCCTTGGAGTGCATGTCTACTTGCATATGTTGCTTTCATACAAATTCCTTTGAAGTTAACATCAACTGTATCTAGCTATGGAATGTCCTGGTGAACATATGGTTTGATTTTCTTCTCTTCATGACTATATCTGATGTACATGTGGTTCAATAGCTGAAGGTTCAACATTAATTTGAAGTATTTCTTTCAATTCTTTTAAATTTTAGAACATTTCACTATCATAATTGCAAATAATTGATAATCTTAAGCAAATAACACAAAATATGTTGACATCTCGTAGATAATTGAAAATATTTAGCATATTTGGAGCTCAAGCATGTATAATTGAAAATATCATGCAAAGATTTGAATATCCCTGCATCATTTGATCAAGCAATTGTATAAAATGACCCCTCTATGAAGAATCTTTGCAGAAACAATGTCATGATGATGAACTTCACGTAAGGCCCCAAAATGGAAACAGCAACACACATCAACCTCTGAGTAACGTCAGAAGATTAAGACCTAATCATCGGAGACTTGGGATCATGAATTCTCTAAATTCATCGTATCTTTCAAGATGAATAAAGGTTAATGTGTACTTTTATTCTATGCTTGTTTATGACTAACATCATGACCAACATGCCCTAGGGCCACCAATGTTGATAAGGGATATAGTTTAAATGTTGGAGATGAATGTCAAAGTACTCACACCCCTGTTGTCCCAATTTTTGCATCATTCCAAGTTGATGATGTTTCTATTAAATAGAGGAGGATGTTGTATTTTGCCCAGCAAATGAAGTTGATAATAATAATTTTTCAAGTAATATTTGCATGCTAGTCCTAAAAAAAGAGCATTCATGTTTAAATGATCCAGGTGTGCAAAGTTGTGATCATATGGATCAAGAGTCAATATCAGTTTCGTCAGGAAGCATTAGAGGACTGGAAAATGATGTAGATAGTTCAACTTCAGAGTGCATTGAAGTAGTAAAAATTTTGTATGTGGGGCAATCAGAGATTAAAGATGATAAAGATGATATCCATGATCAATTCATGGATTAGGTTTGTTCTTCTTATGACTTTAGATTTGATAATGAAAAAGAAATAGATTGCCATGAAGAAGAAACAGAGACTTTTGCAATGAGTGTGAATCCCCTTTATGATGAGCCTACAGATACTTTTGATATTGTGAGTTATGACATTCATTGGTGCAAAATTAACCCTTTGTTTGACAATGATAATACTGATTTGCAAACTATGGATGATAAATGATTAGCATCAGTTGTTTCAGACATGTGCAGTGATGGCAATGGGTGTGTAGATCAAGATTTATTTTCAATGTCAATGAGTGATATAAATGATATGGAGGGTCTCATATTTTCTGAGTGTTTTCAGTTTTTGGATCAACTGGATATCTATTGGGTTATATACAAAAGCCAGGTAGATAATGAGTATTGCCAAATGCAATATGAGGATATGTTGTTTGAAGATTATAACATGCATATGTTGCTTAATGCTGAAGGATTTTATAGTATGCATGGCTACATGTTTGATTTTGAAATGCAGAGTGACAGAGGTTATAGTGACAGTGGCAAATTCATAAAAATGGTGAAGCATGTAATTGATCAGATCAGCATGTGGGCAAATTGTTTTAAGGTTTCTAGCTGTGGTTGGGATTATTCAGTTTGGAATCAAGCATTTGACAGGATAAAGTTGTGGTTCTTCCTTTTTGGCTGCCCAGGGTCACCAAAATAATGTTTCAAAATATAATTTCTGTGCAAGTTGGTGCAATGTTCAACTCTGTTGCCTAATGGATAAGGCCTAATTTGTAAAACTAGAGATTCTGAGGTCCTCGCCATGCCTACAAGAGGCATGCGTCCCTAGACAAAGCCTATGTTAGTATTTAAATATGTATATACTGGCCCCTTCCCCAAAATCCAAAAATTTCTAACTCTTTTGGCCTCTGCAGTGCTAAAAAATGCAAAAAATCAGTCATATGCATGTGCCTTTGTATGTACAAGGGTGTTTGTATATACGTGTAGGTCAAATGTGCATTGGCGGGTTAGAAAACTCTATCGCCCTTTGAAAAAATCAATTAGATGCATTTATGAATACATATCGGGCTTTGAAATGTGCATATACAAAGGGAGAATCTTTCATAGATTCCCAGGAATATTCCTGCTTTGTATATCGAGTTGCATGTGAAGGTGCAAGAAAATATACAAGGGCGTAGATGCATTTGCTACAGTGTTGGAGATACAAATGAAAAATATACAAGGGTGGCATATCCCAGGAAAGATTCCCTGTTTGTATATGTAGGAGCAAATGTATGTTTGCATTTAGATGCATTCCTAGAATATTCTGTCGCAGATTCCGTAGTTGTATAAAAAGGTATATGCAAGGGGCCTTGTATATTCGGCAACATATGAGGCAGCAAAGATACAATTAATGGGGCCCACCAGTTGTATGTGCATTCGCTTGTATGTTTGCACATACAAGCCGATATACAAAAGAAGACAAACATTTCAAACCTGAGGAAGAAATCAACTGCAGTGAAGAAAATTTGGGGTCCGTAGCATGTATATTGGGCGCTTGTATGTGCCAGTGTACATTCGAAAGGTACAAGGGTTAAGATACAAGCCAGATTTTGAAGTAACTTCAGCAAGCTTCATAAAATTTGAAATCCACCTTGTATGTATAAGGAGAATGTATATGCGCATATACAAGGAAATATCCAAGGAAAGAGGATACAAGGTGGACCCAATTGAAAATTCCAATTTGCTCTATAATAGTTTGGGGTCTGCCTTGTATGATGAATAGTTGTATATACATTTGCTTTTGCATATACAAGGGTTTTTGACAGGTGAACAGTGGCGATTGTATGTGCATTTGAACATGCATATACAGGGCGAAAAAGGCAAAATGAAGGAGTAAAAACCCAGCGATAGCAAAAGGTGCCTACGTGGCACGATCTAATTGGTTGGCGACCTAGTCAACGTGATTTTGAGGCTGTGGATCTTAGCAATAGGAGTGGATCAATGGCCTTGTTTTGAACCTACAGTGATGGCTTTTCCTAAGCATATGCAGCCATTTTTGAGCAGGAAAATCTCTAGATGCATCTGTTGTTGCATCCCGCGGGTAGCTGAAGTATTGATGGCGGTTGTGCAAAAGAGGTATGGGTCAAGTTGACAAGTTCAACCACCCGATTTAGGAAGAGGATCTCCACACAGTGGCACTTTTCCCAAACATACCTACTCCCTCCTCCTTGTCCCTCTACTGCATTAACTATTTTGAGCACCATTTCTCATGTATTGTATCTGGTGGATTTTTGATGTGCCATGTAATTAATGCATAGTACACTTTCTTGTTGTATTAAGCAGACTATGTTACTCAGTCTGTTGTTGTTGAAGAGGCAATTTTGGGGGAAAATAATAAATTATAGAGAATTTCCTATTTGTTTTATCTTTGTGGAGTTTATGTGTTGCATCTGAGTTGTATCTTACACATATGTTCAATTTTAGTGTTAATGTTATATGAAAAATGCTTCTTGCATGTGTTTTGTTGTCTGTCTCCACTTGTTGTATGCATTTTTTCTTTTGAATTTGATTGCTAAGGGTTTCTCAAATTCTAGAATACAAATTTATGTATTGCATACTTGATCTTTAGACTTCCATTCAAGAAGTGGATTAAATTGTTTTAGGTTGAGTATGGAGGAGATTGTATATCAGCTGGGATATCCATAAGTAGAGACAGTTAAATACCTATTTTTGGGTGATGTTTGTAAGGCAAGCATCAATCTAACCCCTTGAAACTCAAATGCAAGTTACAAGTCATTGTCTTGTATATGTCTAGTTGACTCCTTGCCCTAGGATAGGCACCGGTTTGTTCTTGTGAAATAGTTATGATCCAAAACCCCTGTCTTGCATCTAAACCATAATTTCAAACCATTCCATAATTTCAACCTGTTAGTTGTAGGAGTAGGATTAGGAACCCCTTACATACTCTCATCCATAACCAGACACACATGTCCAAGAATGTTGCTAACCTTGTGATTTGTCTTTCAAATCTTGGTCCTAAAATGAGAGTATTCTACCTGTTATTACAAAGCTAAATCTTTATGTCATTAGGTGAGTCAAAGTGTCAAATCTTTAGCTATAGGGATACCCCCCTTAGTGCGGCAGAACCAGAAGTGAAGGGGAGGTAGCTCACGCAACCTCCCATTTCTATTAGCCGGATCGACTCTTGCATAGGAACTGGCAAACCCTCTGCCGATTTGGGAAAAACACCAACAGGTAGATGCTATTTATCAGTTCAAAATCTTTGTTATTCTCTTGTAATATTTCTGTAGGCAGTGAGCCTCTATTTGAGCAGTGAGCTCTGGGTAGTGAGCTCAAATGCATGTGCATTCTCATTTGTAAAAATACTTTTAACAGGGTATTAATTTTTGTGGGTTAACCCCCACCGTGGTTTTTCCCTTAACCGGGTTTCCACGTCAAAAATCTCGGTGTCAAGTGTGTTATTTATGTTTCTTCTCATGTGTTATTGATTGATGCTAAAATGTTTATACCATTTATTTGATTATAAGTTGTAAAGGAAGATCAACGAGTGAAAAGATTAAAATATGTGACAACTGATTCACCCCCCCCCTCTTAGTTGTCTGGACCTAAACCAACAATTGGTATTAGAGCAAGGTTCCATTTGAAAATTTTAACAACTTAAGGGAGATTTTGGAAGTCATTAAAAATGGATGAATATAACCTTCAAGGGCAACTGAATCTTTTCCTAGCTGATCTTGAGCAATCCAAGACAGAGGTCCAAGAGCTGGAAGATAACCTCAAAAAGGCTGAAAACTTCATTGATATTTTAAAAGAAAAATTGAATAAATTCAATGCAAAAGGAAAGGAGCAATCTCTTCAACTAGAAGACAAGGCCCTAAAAGAGAAGACAAAGGAATGTGAAAAGTTAGCTAAAGAAGTTGTTGTCCTAAAACATGAGATGGAAACTGGGGTGATGAGACTAACCAACGAAATTGAAGATAGGAAGAAAACTAAAGAAGAAATGAAGCAAAATCTAAAGGAGAGAACTAAAGAATGTTGTAGATTAGATGGAATAGCCAGTCTCCTAGAATCAAATCTACAAGAAAGCAGAAACAATGAGAGAAAACTTGAGAGATAGATTATCACTCTTAGACATTGCCTAGAAATTGCCAATGAGTATAAGGAGAAGTTCAGGATAAGCTCAGCTAAACTTGAAGCACTAATTAGAGAACATAAAAAGGATGATGACAAGAATGATCTTAGATATGAGAAAGGTGAAAGCTCTAGATCTAGACAAAGAAATTTTCAACCAAGGAATAAAAGAAACAGAACTAGAAAGCCTTCGGTAAGATAGCCTAATGCTCAAAGATATCCATCATTCAATGGAAGTTGTTTCAATTGTAATAAATTTGGTCATAGAGATACTCAGTATAGAAGCAGAGTGAATTAAAATGGTCCATCCTTCTCTGGTCAATGCTTCAAGTGTAAGAGGTATGGTCATAGATCAAATGAATGCAGAAGTATGATAATGAATAATGCTAACAATAGATGAATTGGCAATTCTTTCAATGGTTACTGTTTTTCTTGCAATGGGTTTGGACACATGGCTAATCAATGCAGATCAAGAGGAAATCAAGTTCATAAGCAAGGAAATGTTGTGTGCTTTAATTGCAATAAATCTCGTCATATTGCAAGATTCTGTAGAAGTAGGAACAATGGAAGAAGAGGTCCGGTAAACAGAAAACTAGATGAACAGAGACAAGACAAAGGCAAAATAAAAATTGATGTGAATGAGATATAGAGCAAAATGAACAAGATTTGGGTAAAGAAAGATACAATAAACAACGGTGATGGGTCTGCACCAAAATCAAGTGCTGACAATTCCTCCGGGAATTAAGTTAGGAGCTCTAGCTCAGGGGGAGCTGCATTGAACATCAAAATCCCCTCGGTCAGTAAGTGGGTGCCTGAATCTGGCACAATAAAAGAGAATATTTTGAATTGGTCCAGAACCTTTGGAAGGATTTCCAGAAGAAAAGATGTTGATATGTGTAGACACCCAAAATTGACTCATTATCATTAGCATTCAAACATTGCATTACCCACCATCTACATTTGTCTAACACACTTAAGTAATATCCCTAACACATCTATTTCTTCTATTAATTAAATAAATTTATATTTATTTAATTGATTCATTAGCTATTTCTTCTAAGCTATAATTAAACAATCTTCAATTATTTAATTATCTTCATTCTATCTATTTTTAATTAAATAAATTTTATTTATTTAATTAATTTATCTCAATGAGCTAACATGTGTGCCCCTTTCATTTAAAAAAGATAAGTGGTACTACATCCTTTTATTTAATATCTTTCATATGTAGTACTTTTTATGTGCACAAGCACACATGAGCCCTATCTTCTCTCCACTTGTCATCTTCACACTCACCTATGTCTATCCTTAATCTTAGCCATTCACATAGCCACCGAATCTCCACCGTTGATTGATTTTGGTTGAGTTCTATATAAACACCCTCTCATTCCATACTATCTATCTAGCATTCATTTAACGTCTATATTATCATCTTGAGCATATTGAGCACTTGAGCAACCATAGCATCCATTAAGCTTATCATCATTATTATCCATCCATTATGGAAGCTTTTATCTTCATAATTATTCATTGTTGAAGAAGCAATCCACATCATAAACAAAGAATCACACAATCTAGGTCATATTGTGCTTGAATTGCATACTTTTGGTTTCATTTGGATTAGATTCTTTGATGATGGTAGGGTTAGTTTTTCATTGCTATGCTTGATCTTATTAACCTAATTTTTTACCTATCACATTTTGGTATGCCTGGTGGGACCCACATCCTTGATTAACTTTTCTATTTGAAGTTGTTTTTTATGAAGATTAGATTTTCCAAGTGCTTACAGCAAGTTACAGTCACTTTTGAGCAAAAAATCATCGCTATCTGAATACATGTGTCGCTTCTGAGCTGAAATCTGATGCCTGTAGCATTTTTTGGATTGCTTTTATACTAACAGTGGTCGCTTTTTGTTTATTCTGCATCACTTTTATACTAACAGTGGTCGCTTTTGATCTGACAGTGATCACTTTTAGCTAATCACATCGCTTATCGTAGAACTAGGGTTTTTGTTGCATACTATTTCTTTTGTACATCCAAGTTGCTTATGAGTTGTAACCAACCACTTCATGCTTTTTTGTATTGCTTATAAGCTTTAACAATTTGCATCTGGCACTCTCAGCATCACTTATGATGTGTAAGATTTCACCTGTGACAGAATATGGATCACTTCTGACTGACACTGGATCGCCTCTAGTAAACTATGTCGCTTTCAGTCTGTATCATTTGCAGTTTGTTTTTCTTGGCCACTAATTAGGTATTTGTGCAGCATCTTATCGATTGTCCAAGAAAAGAAGGTTATCAAACTACTAACATATCTATTGCCGCTCCGTTCAGTCAAAGACTTGTGGTTTTTCACTAAATTATGAACATTTGGGCTTGGTGCTTAAAATGAATCATTGCTTGCTCCATTCTTGATTTATCTTTTTTTGATTGCTTGCATGTGATTGATTGTAACCCAAATTTAATAACAAAAGTATCCTCTCCCCTTTCCTATCAAATGGATCTTGGGTGTATGAGAACTTGTTATTATCTTTAGAGGGTCTACCTTCTCCGTGTGAGAAGGGATACAACCCAAGCAGTAATGGGCTAAAGCCAAGTCCTTCCAAACCGCTATATAAGAAAAGTGTTTATGTCGAAAGCCACAAACAACGGGTGTTGTTGCATTATACCGACAGCCAACCTCCCCTAAAACCCTCCAAGGCGTAACCCTTGAAGGCTAGGAGACTCCACAATGGAGAGTAGTGCTACCGCATGTATAGCCACCTGAATGGATGTCCTTATTAGCAACTTTGTGTAGTAGCCAAAAACCCTCTATTTGTTGACGCAAAAGGTGGGACCTTTGAAGCCACCTCGATTCACATGGTTCTTAGAAGAGATAGCAGGGACAATCCTAAGGTTTGGTGAGGGACAGGGCTTACAGGAAACCCAGATCTTGGTATGCGTGAGAAGTGTGTGCCGTGGAGGGGAGTCAGTGCTACCAAGATCCTGAAGCTATCCGCTTTGAATAAGCATGGCCAGGGGATTCAACAAATATAGTCCTTTCCTAGCCTAGGTTGTACAAGTTTGTGATTGTTGTGAGTGTGATTGACTACAATTACTATTTTCTTGTAAAAAAAAAAACACAAATCAAACATCTTTCCTGACAGACATAGTCACTTTTAAGCCTAAACTGCCCGCATGCAGACAACAGAATCACTTTTAAGCCTAAACTACCCGCATACAAACAACAGAATCACTTTTAAACTATAGTTAGCCACTTATCACCTAAATTGAATCGATTTTAAACACTAGTTAGCTATTTTTTGCCTGAATAGAGTTGCTTCTAAACAACAGTCAGCCACTTTCTATTTAAATCAATTCACCTTTAAACAATAGTCTATCGCCTTTGACATAACTCGCGTCACTTCCAATTAGAAGTAAATCACTTTTGAACCAACATTAATCACCTATGAACAATCAGATTACCTCTGGTTAACACTGTAACCTACTGTCAAAACCTAAACCAGACTGCATCTGAGCTATTAACAGTCGCCTTTAGTCTTTTCTGAGTCACATATGAGCTATCACTTGTCACCTATGGTCTTATACCAGCAAATCTTAGTGACTTAGTCGAATTAGCCACAAATCCAACTTGCTTAGCTTCAACATTAGCTTTCAGACCTATCTTTGATCATTAGCAGATACTTGGACTTTGTCTCCTATTTTGAGCTTAGCAATCAATCGCATTTCATGAGATTTTCATCTTTTTGAGATCCCAAACTAGGAAACTAAACATCAAACCAATCATTTTGATCCATCAGTAAAACATTAGCTTTAGCTTCAGCAAACATCAGCAACATAGCAACCTTTAGCAAACAACTTTTCCCTTGAGTGTGTGAGCTATTCTCTAGGGAAAACCAACCAAGCAAAACAAATCAACCAACCAAGCAAAACAAATCAACCAACCAACCAAACAAATCAACAACCAGCAACAAACCAACTAGCAAACTATCACCTTTCTTTTGGCTCTCAAAACTTTGACAAGATAAACTTCAGTTTTCAACATCAACATCATGCCTCAAACTAGGAGTCAATATAGAGCTGAAATGGAAGCCAAATTGCAAGCTGAAATGGAAGCTAAATTGCAAGATGAGATGGGAACTAAGATGCAACAATCTAGATCAACACCTCTTAAAGATGCAACTCAATTTATGACTGGTATGCCTCCTCATATGTTTACACCTCATGGGTATACCATTGGAGAGTCATCTTCACAACAAGTGCAACCTCAAACATTTTTTGAGACTTTTGAAGAACAATCCCAAGAAGACTTATCAGAATTTCAGGACACCCATGTGTGGGATCAAGTTAAGAGACTTATTTTATCTGAGCCTGATCACTACTTCTTGCAATTTGCTTGCATGGGTACTAAATTACCAAGAGATTTTGACATATCCTCTATTAGAGAGCACAATCCAAACATTCCCGATGTTGTTACAAAGGGACCATCCACTATAGACACACCATCCCCTACCATATCACAAGCTCTTTCTTCCACCACATCTCTTTCATTGCCTATTGTTACTTCATTTGATCCACCATGCTCGGAGCACACTCTAGAACCTTTGATAACACCAACCAATGTGCTCCCTCTCATGTCACAAAATCTAAACATTCCACCTTTCCATGTTCCTCAACATACACCTCCTCCTACCATGATCGTTTCCATGCCTTAAGTAACACAAGCTGTCCATGTTGCCCAAGCACAAACGCTCCAAGCATCACAAGCTATTCCCATATCCCATAGTGTGCAAGCCTCCCAAACTATCATGATCCTCACAACCTACCATATCCCATATGAATACCACATCTCATATACCAATTGCTAATATGCTTTCCACTATCTCTACTAATCCATTCACTACACCATATAATCCTAATGTTAGTCTTATTGACATGAGTGACCCTCCTATCATTTCTCAAGCCAATCCTAGCACTACGGTCACTTATGTTGAGCAACTTACATCAATTCCGTCATATTCTTCCAATCCTTCACACACCATCAATCCATCTTATGCTACCCAAGGCTTGCCTATTATCACCCAACACATGACACATATCAATCCCCATGTTGTCCAAAATACAAACCCAAGTGTCCATCCTTCTCTCACATCTACTAATCCTTCCATCACTTACCATGTCACAAATCCAACTCCAACTTCCCAACCATTAACTAATGCCAATTCATCTTCCACTTCTCATGTGATGCCAAATTTTGGTGCCCATTCGTCACAATATACCCAACCACTGCTTATCCCTTAAGGACAACAATCCTCAACCACATATGTGTCACATCCCAATCCTTTGACATACATTGTGAGCACACAACCTCAACAAACGATCATGGCTTCATATATCCCACAACAACAACATCAATATACATGATACCATGTTTCAGCCCCTTTGCAACAACAGCAATTATCTTCAGCGGATGTTCAACAAATGATCAACCAAGCTATAGGACAAGGCAAGAAGACATTTTCTCTAGAAAACATATGCACTTATCCATTTGACAAGTCTCTTCATATGACACCTTTTCCACCACACTTTGAAATTCCACAATTTGACAAGTACAAAGGAAAAGGAAATCCAGAAGACCATCTTAGAGCATTCTTTGTGGCATGTCTCGATGTTGCTTATGATGATACATATCTTTTGAGACTATTTCCTTGAAGCTTAACAGGACAAGCTCTTGAATGGTTTTCCCATTTACCTCCGAGAATTAAGTCTTTTTCAGTTAGCCAATAAGTTTTGATCACACTTTTCTTTTAAAATTGAACATGAGGTAAACATGAATGATCTTGTCAATAACAAACAATGTAATGGTGAAGCCTTTTCTTCATTCACTCAACGATGGCGTAATATGGCTAGCAAACTATCATGGGAAATACCTGAGAAACAAGAACTCAATATCTTTGTTCAAAATCTTCATCCCAAGCTGTCATTCCAATTACAATTGTAAAGTGCTAGCACCTTTGATGAACTTGTTTCCAAAGGAACCATCAGTGAACAAGTTTTAATTGCTAAAGGAACTATCAATATCTTTTGCGATAACAAAGACTATCCTCAAAACTCCAACGATAAGTCTCGCTTTTGGAACAAAAATAAGAATGTTGTCAATGATGGTGTTGTGGATGCAAAGAACATACAAACTATGAAAGCTCCCATCAGCATTCAAGTTGCTTCTACAACAACACAACCTTTTCAATGAATCTGATAACAACAAACTTCCAATCCGCGCTGACAATTTGCACCATTAGTGGAACCTATGGAAGTTGTCTTTCGAAAGCTTCTCCAAGCAGGTGATATTATCTTACCGGATGCACCACCCAATGGTGAACCTCTCTTCAAAGCTCCTTGGTACAAAGAAAATGAGTATTGCGATTTCCATAGAGTTAAAGGACACAAAACAAATGGTTGTATGCATTTAAAACATGTCATCCAATATTGCATCGATCAAGGTTTAATCAAAATCACACCTTCAACAACTCAACCCGCACAACAATCAACATTGAACTATGATCTAGAGGCTTTCAAGAATCCACTTCCATCTCATTACAAAACAAGTAACCCTCATGCTGGGAATGCCATTCAATACAACTATGAATCATCTACTATTGGCCGCATTGACCATGCTCACATTTCTACCATTACTATCCAAGGCAAAGCACCTGATTGCGCTATAACCACTTGAAGAGGTTGAGTCACCATTCAAGGAGCACCTGCTCATCCTCCTCAACCATTCTCTAACTATAATATCTTGGATCACCTTGGCAAAGCACCCACACACATATCAATTCTTGAGTTGCTTCGCATATCCCCTGCTCAGAAAGCTATCCTCGACAAAGCCTTACAAGAATCTTCGGTGCCCAATGATATTGATATCACACAATTCCAATCTATGGTCACTAGCATTGCAGCCCCTTGTCATTTAACCTTTTCTAATAAAGATCTTCAGCCCTCCATTCATCTTTTACATAATGAAGCCCTCCACATTGAAGTGTTTGTTAAACAATGTCGTATCAAACAAATCTTAGTAGATAGTGGAGATGGATTTAATATATGTTCTTTAAAATTGATAAAACAACTAGGATATTCTGAGAAAGATGTTCACACCTCCAAGGTTATTACTATCAGAGCATATGATGATGCTGAGCGAGATACTGAAGGGATTGTTTTCTTGCCTATCCAAGTTGGGCCAGTCACCAATGAAACCCGTTGTCAAGTTCTTAATATTGACCTTCGTTACAAAATCATCCATGGTCATTCATGGATACATGCCCTCAAGGCAATTCCTTCCACATACCATCAATGTCTTAAATTCCCACACAACGGTGTTGAGGTTACTATGCAAGCTGATCCCAATCCATTTGAATTTTGTTGTTCCTTTCAAGCTAAATATCAGAGTCTAAACCGCATTCCTATCAACACCGATGCATATCCGTCTTCATCCTATATCGATCCATCTAACTTACTCAAGCCATCATCTAGCAAAGCCACTTCCAATCTCTGTATCAAGTACACCGAACATGGCCCTGGTGAATACACACTGCAAGACTCTTGTTGTGTAGGCACCCTTCCATTATCTCCTAAATCCTATGGTAAACCATCTACATCCAAACCAACTTCAGCCCCCGCTATCATCAAAGTTGTACCTACAGTATTCATTAAAGGTGGATTCCTGGATGATGAAGACATTGATGATAGACTCTTGGATATTTTTTGATGAAAATGACCAAGTCCAACTGGAAGTGGAAAGATATAACAATGTGTTCTGCATCATAAAGAACATGGGCTATAAAGGAGATGGTGGATTGGGATTACAGGAACAAGGACCTATTGAACCCATTATTGTGTCTAAGAAGTTTAATAAGCAAGGCCTTGGTTATCAACCAGAGGTACCGTGACTCAAAGACATTAAGTGTATTTTTGATATTGACGCTAGACCTTCCTCAGTAGGAGAGACTTCTAATTTGGATATTATCGATGACTCCCCCCTTCTTATTACCGACCTTTTCCAAGAACATTCTATCTTCATGATTTCTGCAACCTCCTCTAGCCACAACCATTCCTCAGTTACCCTTTCACTCGTATATCCTAAACTCATCGATTGGGACCAATAAGGGGCATCAATGTTAGATACATTTGAAAATGATGAACCTATTGTAGAATTTATGGGCTTATGAAAAGGTATTCCATTGGGTGATCACAAAGCAGGTTTCATGATGGACCTACCTAAACTAGCATATTTTGGCAAAAGTATCAAATCCTTCAGTCGCAAAAGTGAAATAAACAAAATCAAACAAAATAGGTCACTAGGTGAAAACCAAAAGGCACCTCTTGACCGTGAAAAAGTAAAAATAAAGGATGTATCTGAAGGTGAAAACCTCTTTGAGGCACCTGAGGTTGGGGGATTTGATCTTCATGTTGCCACTGATTATCATGAGAAATCAACAATGCTAGTTGAACAATCACAAGACATGAACTTGGGTATAGAGCAGAATCCAAAGATCACTTTTTTGGCAGCATCATTATGAGAGCAAGAAAAAAGAAACTTCACAGCATTTTTTATGAAAAGAGCTATAAATTTTGCATGGACTTATGCTGACATGCTGGGTCTAGATCCATCACTTGTGGGACATCATCTAGATGTATCTCCTAACGTAAAACCTGTCAAACAAAAATTGGGAAAAATGCATCCACAGGTAGCTTTATTGGTCAAGGCAAAGATTCAAAAACTATTAGAAGAAAAGTTCATAAAGCCTATTGATTATCTGGAGTGGGTTTCAAATTTAGTACTTGTAGCAAAACCTAATGGATGAGTTTGTTGTTGCACAGACTTTAGAGATCTTAATAAATCATGTCCTAAGGATGACTTTCCACTACCAAGCATAGACAATAGTGTAGATATTACAGCCGGACATGAAATGCTATCTTTGATGGATGGATTTTCAAGGTATAATCAAATTAGAATGGCACAGGAAGATCAAGATAAAACATCTTTTATTTGTCCATGGGGCACATACTGTTGGGTTGTAATGCCTTTTGGTCTCAAGAATGCTAGAGCTACTTATTAGCGAGCCATGATTGTTATTTTTCATGACCTTTTTCATACTATCATGGAGGACTATGTTGATGACATCATGGGAAAATCTAAGACAAGAGAAGGACATCTACAAGTATTAGCACAAATCTTTGATCGATTAGAAAAATATCAAGTTAGACTGAACCCAAAGAAATGTGTATTTGGTGTAACATCTGGAAAATTGTTGGGATACATTATGTCTCGACGAGGGATAGAAGTGGACCCAGCTAAGGTAAAAGCTATCATGGACATGCCTCCACCAACAAATCTCAAGCAGCTCTGCAGTCTACAAGGAAGGTTACAGTCTATCCGCAGATTTATATCACAACTAGAAAATAAATGTCATCCTTTTCAACGTCTTCTTCATAAAGGTGAACATTTTAAGTGGGATGAAAAGTGTCAATAGGCTTTTGATAAAATAAAGGAATATCTGGCAACACCTCCTATGTTAGTGCCTCCTGTGCTTGACCACCCATTATTGCTCTACATATCATCAACAACAACATTGGGTGCCCTTCTAGCTCAACATGATGATTCAGGAAAAGAACAAGCCATCTAGTACATCAGTAGAACTCTTGTGGGATATGAACTCAATTATTCATCTATGGAAAAGCATGTTTAGCATTAGTGTTTTCTTCCCAAAAGTTGCGACAATATATGCTAAACTAAACAACCAAGCTTATATCTAATGTTGAACCACTCAAATATCTTCTTTCTAAAGCAATCCTCATAGGAAGATTAGCAAAATGGGTCATGATCTTTAGTGAATTTGACATACAATATGTGGATCGAAAAGCCATCAAAGGACAAGTTATCACTGATCAATTAACTATAGCACCCATCACAGATATTCACCCAATATATCCAGAATTCCATGATGAAGGATTGTTCAATTTAACTTCTCCAACATGGTGGCATCTATATTTTGATCTATCATAGACACAACATGGATTAGGAGCAGGCATCTTGTTTGTTACCCCTAAGGAGATTATATACCCAAATCATATAGAATTGCATTTCCATGTACCAATAACATATCAGAGTATGAAGCTTTAATTACAGGACTGTGCATGGTAGTACAATGGGCTATCAAACAGTTACAAGTCTTCAGTGATTCTCAACTGGTTATCAAACAGGTCTTAGATGAATATCAACCAAAAGATGAGAAACTTCTTCCATACAAGCTAATGGTTGATGATTTTAAAAAGTATTTTGACAGTATTACTTTTGAACAAATCCCAAGACTATAAAACATAGCAGCAGATGCTATGGCTATGATTGGGTCTCTTCTAGACATGCCATCTAATACACATAAATGTGAGTTTTTGGTCGAATAGCTTTTGATTCCAGCATTTGAAGTTCCATAGTCTGAGCTTATATGTGACATTGTTGGTCCGAATTCATTGTGGTATGAGGATTTATATGAGTATCTCCACAACCAAACCTTCCCACTTCAACTATCTAACAACCAACGTAAAACCTTTATCTTCTGAGCCTCTCATTACACTATTTTGGGAGACACCTTGTATTGCCGGAGTCTTGATGGTATCCTTCTTAGGTGTCTTGATTTTGAGGAAGCAAAAGTGGCCTTACGTGATGTACATGAAAGTGTTTGTGGCTCGCATTCCGCTAGCCTAGGCCTTGTTAAGAAACTTCTATGAGTAGGATACTATTGGCCAACTATGGAAAAAGATGCACAGCAATTCGCAAAGAGATGTCTACAATGTTAGAAACATGGACATGTAATACATGTACCAACACATGAGCTTTAGCCTATCATTACTCCATGGACTTTTTTGTAGTGGGGACTTGATCTCATAAGTAAAATCCATCCCACTTCATCAAATGGTCATAAGTTCATTATCACCACCACTGAATATTTCACAAAGTGGGTGGAAGCCATACCCATGACTTATATCATAGGCAAGCAAATATCTAAGTTTATTCTACACTATATCATTTACCGTTATGGAGTTCCTCAAGCTATTGTCACAGATAATGGTCATCCCTTCAAGAATCAAGAAGTCAAAGATCTTTGTAACAAGTTCCATATCCAAAATAGATTCTTTACCCCTTACTATCCTCAGAGCAATGGCCAAGCTGAAGCTTCTAATAAAATAATCATCAAAATCCTCAAAAAGACAGTTAATGAAGTTGGTTGGGATTGGCACCTACAACTCCATCCTGCATTATGGGCATATAGAACAAGTATATGAACTCCCATTGGAGCCACACCTTATGCTCTTATGTATGGTACTGAAGCTATTTTACCTATTGAGGTTGAGAGCCCCTCATTGCGAGTATCGTTACAACATACCATCTCAGAGGAAGAATATCAAGTATCCAGACTCCATGATCTTGAGCTTCTAAATGAACGGTGTCTTACAGCACTCAACCATCTCCAAGTCTATCAAAGTCATCTACGTCGCAGCTACAACAAAAAAATTAGAGAACGTTGATTTCAAGTTGGAGATCTTGTCCTTAAAGAAAATCAAAAGAATCAGCCACACCGTGAGAAACAGGGCAAGTTTGAACCAAATTGGCTTGGTCCTTTCATCATCACAGCAGTTTATGGATCAAGTACATATACTCTTTCAACACCTAAAGGCATTCCCTTGGATGAACTAGTCAACAGCGTTCATCTCAAGAAGTTTATCCTTGAATCTCAGCTATCCCAAAAAAAAAAAAAAACATCCAATAGTGAAAACCACTTGTGGTGCTTTGGATAACAAAAAAATAATAGTCTAAGATAAATAATCCATCCTCTGGTGAAAACCTGGTAAATAGGTACCTTGGATAAGTACCATAGTGAAAACCTGGCAAATAGGTGCGATGTGTAGTGACTAGTTTCCATCGTCTGCTTGGTTTGTTTGATCATCACTCTTCTTATCATATTTCTTCATCCTATCCCACATAGTCCGCATGTCATCACAATAAACAACATTTCCATCTTTGCCTCTGTCAATGCTAGCTATCATACTTGAGACATTGTTGCGATAACCATCTCTTTTGGCACCTTAGCATCTTGACCGCACACCATCCTTATCGTCATTTCTTCATAATAAACCTCATCCCACACTGGGGGCATTTGTTGAGTCTTATTTGGAAGTGGATACCGCTATCTTTAGCTAATAAGACATCAAACACTTTAGATCACAACACATCAATCTTTCAACTTCAACCATAGTGTTCATCCAATGATAAATGTGGCACAACAATTTGCAACCAAGATTCATATCTTTGCAATCAATTCACTCTCATCTGACATCTAACCATCTCATGACATCACTAACATCAACATTCCAGCAATCACATCAGTCTTTCAACATCACCCGTCCAACGAAATAAGCAAGAACTACATCCCAGCTCTATCATTAAAGTCTTGATCCCGTGGATACATGGTATGTAGGCAATTTGAGATGCGAAGGAAGCACTCTGATTTAGGCTAAGATGATAGCCCCTTCTTTTCATTATCCATCTTTCATCTTTCTTCTAACAATCCTCCAATATTTCATCTCATATTCTTCTATCTTTCATCACACATATCATCAATAAAACCCAAAACTACATATTCATCATGTCTCATCTTCATCATAAATGTGCTTTGATCCCGTGGATATAGGGTATGTAGATAGTCTGGAATATGAAGGAAGTTTCTAGTACTCAAGCACAGATGATCCACCCCATCTTCTTCATTATTTTCCATCCTCCATCTTCTTCTCTTTGATCTACTCAAGTAGGAAGCAAGCTATGTGTGTATTGAAAGCTTAAGCACTTTAACCAATCAAGAATGAGCCAAAAGCTATTTGTCCGCATGCCTTTAGCCAACATTTGCTATAGCAGTTTATCCACATCTTTAGCCTTCAACTGGATCCAGCTTTCCTCTCAACAAGGCGCCAGCTTAAATCCATCTAAGAGCACCTAAATTTGGCAAGAGAATGTGATGACAGTATCTTTTCTTTTATCTTTTTTCCCTTTTCTATGCCTAATCAAGACTACCTTGATCTATCTATATCTTGGTATGTTGCGATGAAGTAAGGAATGGGGCATGGTCATATTGATTTCGTATGTCATGTTTGCGAGGTGATCTTATTCTCTTCCTATGCATATTGGTATCTTGTACATGTTGGGATTAGCATCTTACATATCAATATCTCTAGCATCTGAGAAGCTAAACAATCTCGTATGCACTTGAGACTATTCTATGTCAAGACTAGCTTCATACATATAACTAGCAAGCTATCACTATGTGTAGTGGAGATAAGCTCAAACCATTGCTTGTAGCATCAAAGTCCATCTCAAAACACTAGTTGTTATTCATATCTTGTGCATGTTGGCTCAACATCTTGACCTCATGTGTTTTAGACAAGATTGTAAGATGCTAGTTGCGCATTGGATATTTCGACACCTTGGTCTTCTATACCTTGGTACATAACATCCACATGCTATATCAAACATAGGGATTGCATTTCTTTTCATTTTGAGAAATTACTTAAAAAGCTGCCCATCATCCCATCTATTCATCCTATTATTTCACCTACATAGTCCTCAACCAAGATCAATCATTTCCATCGTCCTTCATCCACATCTCGTACCCTACAAAACAAGTGTGTTAGACATACCTAAGTCCATCATATATCATCTCATTACCATCTATCTATATGCATACATCCATATATCATATCATTACCATTTACATATTTGCATTAACATACATTTCCATTGATATCATTTGCATAAACATCCATACATAATCCATAAAAAACAAATACAACATGCATAACCATCATAATACCAATAGTACATCCATTACATCATCATATAGATCAATAATACTCCATCATATATATATATATATATTTATATATATTTATATATATATATATATACATGTGTCAATATACAAGTGTCTACATATACAAGCTGAGCCATAAAGAATGTATGTACAATCAGCTCTAGGCCTCATCATGATACAACATAAAACAAGGTAGCCCTAGTGACTACTAGCAGCTCCCTCAACCTAACCACCACCACTGGGTCCTACACCTGGTCCCCTATCTCTCAGTGGCCCCACCACTGAGGCTATTGATCGAGATCCACCTGACCTCCATGAACCTGAAGCCCCTGACCTGCTCCTGAAGCTAGGCTGCCTCTTCTCTACTGGAATAGCCCCATAGTATAAGCATCTATAGTACTCAGCCTCACCTTGTACTCTCTGCAGCTCTGCCTATACCTATGTCAATTGTGTGGCCAAATACATCGTAGCCCCATCTGTACCTAATGCAGTCACTACTCTATCCCGCTCACTAGTCATCCCCTATAGTTACTGCATAGCCATATCCCTCTTTGCCCATAGACCATCTCTCTGGGCTCTCATCACCTGCACCTATTGTATAGCCATATCTCGCTCTACCCTCATCATTTGCTCACTTTGTCATACTACATCTCTCTCCCCTATCACCCTAGCAAGTGCACCATCATCATGTCCATCCCTAGCCTGCACTCTCAATTGTAACTGAACCTGGTATGTCTGAGCCTGAGCTCTAGCATGCCACAAGCCAATCACTACCTAGTGTCTATCTATCTCCACCCTCCTCAACCTCATATGTGCCCATTGCCTCCATCTCCTCTCCTCTCTAATCCTCTGCCGTAGCTGCTGAATCCCCACATCATCACCCATCAATATCTGCCCCTAAGGCTGTATAAGTAACTGAGGCTATCCTGGTACCTATCCCTGCATCTATATCCCTAGTACGGCTCGTACAACAACCTACACTGGTGAGCCCGTTATTGCCTCCTCCTGACTAGTCTCTCCATCCCTATCTCCCCTATCTCTCCAACCTGCATCAGTCATGTCGGTCTAGCTGTTACCCAGTATGCATCATAGTCTGGTAGCGTGCCTAGATCTACAGGACCCTGTCCCCACTGCCATACAACTGGCTATAGCCCATCTCTCTTTGTCAAAGCTGTGTCAACCACAACCTCCAGCCCCTAATTAAAAACCTCCTGTCTAGTCCTCCCAAAAATGGTATCACCAACTGGTACTACCTGTGGTAACCCGAACCGCCTCAAAACCTGCTCTGGTAAGTAGTGCTCTATAATGTATATGCCGCATCCCAAAATATATCTTGCCTGCCTAGCATAGACAAGCTCCGCATCCTCCTCATCTCATCTCTCACACCCTAGCCATGGCCTCCATACAAAGCTATCTACCTCATCCAATCTCCTCTACCAATATACCACTCCTCTGCACTGCCAGTATATCAAAGTTCCTCTATACATTTTAGCATACGACTCTCCTGCTGCTCTAGCCACCCATCCCTCTGGTCTCATCACTAGAATAAGATCATAAGACCATACATACAAAATTGTAACTTCTACTGACATACTTGCCCCAAACATATATGCACAATCATGCAAGAAATGATAGAGCTGTCCAAGCACACACTCCACCCATGCATATCTCGTACCATAGGAAAACATTCCCTCCATCACTGTCCTCCATCCTACTGGAAAGCCTCTCGCTCGTCTATCTCCCACTAGCCATCTGATAATCGCCACTACCACTCGCTGCAGTCTGTCACATAGCTCCTCCATCCTCTCCATAGGGATCTCTAAGCCCTCTACTCCAATGTCTAGTGTCCCAAACAATCTCCTGAACATAGCTAGACCCATATTAGGATCATAATCTACTCGGTCCCCATCTATCAGAATCCACAGAATCTGAAACACATCCTCTAGTGTGATCGTAGCCTCTCCTGTTGGCAACAAGAAATAACTATGCTCATTCATCCATCACTCCACCATCACTGTCATCAGTCCTCGATGTGCCTGCACCGGCTCCAATCTCGACACATGCTCTAACCCAAGGATCTCTAACACTAGCCGCTCCTCTGCATCCAACAATCTCACCAACTGCAAATCCCTAGGATGTGGCTCCCATGATAGCAAAGGTAGTAATATATCTTGCATCATTTCATTCATCATGTCAATCCCTTGCATTACTTAAATGCTATAAAAATTTGATCATTTATTTCTATCCTAGCTTCTATCTACCATAAGCGGTTCATTTTTCCATATGCGCCTATCTGCTGATCAAAAGTGACCTCCTTTACCATCTACGCTTATCTCTCGATCATATGCAACTTCTTTTGCCTATGTGCTCACTGTCAGACTACATCCGAGCTGAACCTCTACAGGCGCCTATCTTTTGCCTATAAGCAAGTTATAATCCCTAAGTGAGCATTTTTTCTTTACCCGCGAGATATATATCCCTATGCACCTACTATTTGCCCATAAGAACCTTGTTTATATCTATATGCACATTTTGTCTATACATTAGCTTAGTCGACTAAAACTAACCTATTCTTACTATATGCGACTAAGCCATGTCTAAAAGCAAACCTAACTACTGTAAGCGACTTGTTTTCCTACACAAGCGACCTGAACTACTTATCCCAAGACCTAGTCGCTTATGGTGATGTATGTGCATTTATGATGCTTCTAGCCTATCAAAATCACACTTTTAGCAAAATTTTTGATACACACTAGTACATCTGATCCCTCTGGTCACCCATGTGTCCTCACTTGCTCGGCACAATGATCTCTGCATGGAATCACCATCCTGATAGCTCTCCACCTCTTGTCGCACACCAACTCTAAGGAGCTCTAGATCTCTATAGCTTTCTGAGCACAAATGAGCCTATTTGCCCTTACAGAACCTACTTATAGCCCTATCCAAACCCTGATTCTTCTATGCCAAAGCCTATTTTTCATTTGTATCGTCCCATTTGTTCCCTCCCAACCCTCATTTTCTTCGTGTCCACCTTGCATCCTATCTTTTTATCCTATCGCGAGCCAACCTAGCCCTTCCTAGTTAGCCCAGTTTACCTCTCAAGGGGGCATTATCTGCTAGTTACACTGGGGCATAACCTTGTTTTTCGAAGGCATATCGTATCTTCTTTGACACAACACTCTATCAAACATTGTATCGGGGCATAACCTTATTTTTTAAAGGCATCTCGTATCTTCTTTGACACAACGCTCTATCAAACATTGTATCAAAGAGAGGCAAAATGTAGACACCCAAAATTGACTCATTATCATTAGCATTCAAACATTGCATTACCCACCATCTACATTTGTCTAACACACTTGAGCAATATCCCTAACACATCTATTTCTTCTATTAATTAAATAAATTTATATTTATTTAATTAATTCATTAGCTATTTCTTCTAAGCTATAATTAAACAATCTTCAATTATTTAATTATCTTCATTCTATCTATTTTTAATTAAATAAATTTTATTTATTTAATTAATTTATCTTATCATTTATCTCAATGAGCTGACATGTGTGCCCCTTTCATTTAAAAAAGATAAGTGGTACTACATCCTTTTATTTAATATATTTCATATGTAGTACTTTTTATGTACACAAGCACACATGAGCCCTATCTTCTCTCCACTTGTCATCTTCACACTCACCTATGTCTATCCTTTAATCTTAGCCATTCACATAGCCACCAAATCTCCACTGTTGATTGATTTTGGTTGAGTTCTATATAAACACCCTCTCATTCCATACTATCTATCCAACATTCATATAGAGTCTACATTATCATCTTGAGCATATTGAGCACTTGAGCAACTATAGCATCCATTGAGCTTATCATCATTATCATCCATCCATTATGGTAGCTTTTATTTTCATAATTGTTCATTATTGAAGAAGTAATCCACATCATAAACAAGGAATCACACAATCTAGGTGATATTGTGCTTGAATTGCATACTTTTGGTTTCATTTGGATTAGATTCTTTGATGATAGTAGGGTTAGGTTTTCATGGCTATGCTTGATCTTATTAACCTGATTTTTTACCTATCACAATATGAAAACTTGTGGAGTGATTCGTGAAGAACTGTCAAAAATAGAGTAACCGGATATAGTTAGGACAACGCATTTATTACAATGCCAAATTAGGTTTTGCAAAAGATAAAAGGTCACTTGGTCACTCATTTGAATCACTTTGTATTTAGAGGAAACAAGGAGAAGAGAATTTGAGCTGCAAATCCAGAGACTGAGGCAAAGAGTGAATTCAACCGGCAACTGATCAACCCTACTCTTGCGAAAGAAAAAGGTACCTCTCTGTAAAGCTTTGAATCTGAAATCTGTTGAGATGGCTACTTCTCATGTTGTTGACATTACTAAAAGGCCTCGACCCAAATTTAAGAAGCATCCTCACAAATCAATTGAAGTTGACCCGTTAGGTGCTTTTTCAAGTGTTCCATATGGTGTGCTACATGTTGAAGACATCAGGGTTTATATTCATGCAAACATAGATGAGTTTGGAGATTCAAGGTATTTAGACTTGTTTGAGAAACAACTTAGGGATGAAAATCATGAACTTAAACCTGAGTATAAGGCACTATAGGATAAACACTTTATTCAGATTATGGGATTTCCAACATTTGATGACAATGAATGGGTCTGATATGTTTTGAGTTGGATGCATGATGAATTCATTTGGTTGTTAAAACCATTCAAGATTACCAAGGATGCTATTAGAATTGTAACTGGATTAAACTCAACCAGAGGATTGCCCATGCTAAAAGTCATGAAAAACTAGACAGTGACTGATGCTACCAGTGCTAAGTTTGACAGAAGGGAAATGACCATTAATGATATTATAGAACTGGATGTCAAATTCACCTCCATGGTGATTGGGTACAAGATTTACCACTCAAGCAGAGAAATTTTTGTTTCCGCAACAACCATATATGTTGCATACAAGATGCTAAAGGAAGATACTGATTATGACTTGTGTGAATTACTATAGAATCAACTAATTGAAAATTTAAACAAAATCAAGAAACATAAGAAAAATAATTTCAAGTATGGTACATTGGTTCTATGTCTGTTCTTTTACTTTATGAATGAGGTACCTGGGGTAAAAGGTGTGCACTGGACTAAGGATGATCCAGTTGCCATTCATATCAGAGATCATCTTCATAGCATTGGTGATTTTAAAGCTCAGAAAACTGCAATATGGGGTTACTTCAATAATTTTCAGAGTATGATACACTTGAGGGAAAGAATCCCTAAATCAATTGTTGAGAAGTACAAAAATGATATATGCTTCATGGTTGATACTGATTATTGTCTAATGGAAGCAGTGGAACCCAGATCTGCTTGGATCATACCCATGGGCTATGAAGTAGATGAAAAAATCTTGAATATGTATGCTCAACATCTTCTAAGCAAGCCTAAAGACACAATGGTTGAAAGATTTAGAACTTATGAGGAGCTGAATTTAAAACTGCATACTAAATTTAGAGAACCTAAAACCAATAGGAAAGTAAGAAAAGAAGTTGAGTAGTTAGCTGAAAATATGGGCCTAACTAAGGAGGCTGTGAGGAAACTCAAAGAAAGAACTAAAAAGGCTGAGAAAGAGAAATAATATAAGAAACAAATAGATATTCCGGTGGAACTCTCTTCCAAACTACTAGGAGCTCTGTTGTTGCCCCTGCTCCTTCCAAGACTACAAAACCGAAAGCAAAATCATCTGGAAAATGGGAGAAAAGGAAGAAAACAAAAGCATCCCAGACCTATGAAAGCATAAGAGAAGAAGAAGAAGATACAGATTCTGACATTGAAATCAAGGAAATATAGGCCACCGAAACAAAAGCTGCAAAAGTAACCAAAGAAAAGTCCTCCAAAAGCAAAAGGGCTAATAAAAGATAGAAGCATATGAAGAATATGTTGAGAAGCCCACACTTTCCCCGGAGGATGTGATAAAGTTAATCACTATAGATGGTAATCTAAAACCCATAATTGAATTCTATGATGAATACAGTGATGTGGATAAAAGGGTGTTGGAGGAAGCAACTGTCAGATATCTCAACATCTACAAAAAGGCACTAATTGAGATAACTTCTGAGTTGCCACAAAGTCTAGCAAATATTTTGGAGTTGAGAAAAGAAAATGCCAAGAGTAAGGACATGGAAATCAGGGAACATGAGCTAATAAATTTGTCTCCTCAAATTTCACCTAATTAAATAGATATGATATTCAAGGAAGTCAAAGATGACTTTAGAAGCAAAAAGTGAATGAACAAACTCATGCTTGGAGAAACAAGTGAAATCGTTAAAGAAACTTAAGAAATTCTTTTGAAAGCATTGGAAAAGCACAATTTTCCCATAGTCACAGAAGAAGTTCTAGATGGTGAAAAAGAGAACTTCATCGAGTAACAATCTGAGTTGGGTGAAACCTTTATTCTGGAAGTGGAACAAGTAAATCAAGATGATACAAAAATGATGGATAAAGTAGTTGATGTAGAAGATACTCCTAATCCACCTGATCTGTCAGGAAAAGAAGATAATATTACTACTTCACAGAGCCCTCCAGATCAGGTAGCAAGTGCTAAGCAAATAGAAAAGAGTTCCTCTACAGAGAAAATAGAGAAAAGTAAAGTAGAGAAAGAGGAAGAAAAAGGAAAGAAAGATAAAGCAGAAGAAGATGGTGTAAATGTTGAAGCACCTAAAGCAGATACTAAGAAATCTAATGAACAAAAGGATGGTTCAAAAAATGTTGCAAGAGACACTACAGATGCAGTGAAAAGTCTTCTTGAAAAAGAGATGATTGAGCTTGATGAGCCTGAACTACTCCAAGGTCTAGCCAATCCAGATGCTCTCTCTCCAATTCAATTGATGAAAATTGCATCATTCACCCAAGTAAAGGCTAGAGAAAAGATGTTAAAGTTCCACATGGAGGACAATGAGCTACTGGGGCTTGCAATCGGGATTTTGGAAAAATTAATGCCTTCCTACCAAAAGAGTCCATCTGATTGTCCCTCCAGACATCTAAAAAATCTTGTAAGTTCTGTAAATACTCATTTTCAGTCCTTTGAGAAGTTTGTAGAGACAAAAGTCAGAAATGAGTTTTTGGATAAGAGATTTAGTGAAATTAAGAGTCTAATAGGGTATGATAGGACTATACTTGCTATCAGTATAAAGAGTGTTCAAAATGTTCTAAGTGATGGAAGTGATGTATATAAATTTTGTATATCCTGGCCCAAACTAAATGAGGCTATTGAGAAGAAGATAAAGGAACAAGAACTGAAATTGTCAATTCTGTCCAATAATTTTGATCCTCTAACTATTTCACCCATAAGTCAAGAATGTCAAGTAATTAGCTTGACTAATGAGATAAAAAGACTTGTTAAAGAGAAATGCAACATTATGAAGAGAATGTGTGAGCTCCGGGGATTGATTGCCCCTAAGTTAGAGAGAATGTGTAATGCCCTATCTAAAGCTCCGATTGCAGTTCAGACTAGTGATCCATCAGATCTGTCAAAGAAAGAAGAATATTCATTTTTGTTAAGTGGGCACATCTCTATTTTGGATGGAATGAAGAGTACTTGGGCCTCTGAACTTGTACAAATAAAAACTAGCTTTGCAGGCATTCTCAAGTTCATGTAAATCGAACTTAATGATTAGTTATACATATGCAGTCCTATATACAAATTTTTGGAAAATTTTTGGCTTGCGGGCCCACCCTTTGCCATTGATGTCAAAGGGGGAGTAAAGATTAGTGAAAAATGTGGAATCTAGCTAAGGGGGAGTAAAGATTAGTGAAAAATGTGGAATCTAGCTAAGGGGGAGTACTGGAAAGCAATGTGAACAACAAGCTAAGGGGTAGCTATTCCAACACTTAGTCATTTTTCACTAAGTGTTTCCATCAATGCCATAGGGGGAGATTGTTGGCAAGAGACATTGCTAGGCATGATAGGTGTTGTCATTGATGGCAACTAAGATCATCCCAATCATCCACATAACACAATTTGTTCACACTAGAAGTCAGAATCAGAATTTTTCTAAGTCTGGCAGTCAAGAACAGAGCAGGTGACAAGGTCCGGTATCTTGGTCCGAATCTCTTTGGTGGAAAGGTATGGTTTTCTATGGATCTGAGGTAGTTGTAAGCATTGTCAAAACACTCTAAATCTAGAGTTTTGTCCTCTGGAGATGGACTCAAAAGATATTACCTTCTAAGTATCGGGTTTTAGTTTGACAGAACAAATAAAAGAAGAACAAGTCGACCTTGTGAATGATCTTAATTTTGGATATATAGAAGTTGTTTATTGGGCAATGTGTGACGATCAATGATGGTAGCTGACATGATTGATGATTTGCGAGTGCAAGTTTTGGTCCACATCTCATATTATGTATGGATCTAGCTGACAAAGTAGAGTACTCAACAAAGTTCTAAATGTTCTTGAATCCAACTGGTAAAATGTTTGTAGATCATGTTGTGGATATATATAGCAGATGGAATTGGATGATTTAAGTGTGTGCGTGTGTGTGAATAAGGTGTAACTGTGAGAAGAGAAGAAAATCTAAGGAGTGAATGAAGGTAGAGCAGTAAGAAGAGCAAGTAAAGATGAAATGTGTAAGATCAATTTTTGCACTTAACTAGAACTGAAACTCTTGCATGGGTAGATGCTATTTATCAATTTAAAATCTCTTTTATTCTCTTGTAATCTTTCTATAGGTAGTGAGCCTCTATTGAGCAGTGAGCTCTGGGCAGTGAGCTCGAATGCATGTACATTCTCATTTGTAAATATACTTTTAACAGGGTATTAATTTTTGTGGGTTAACCCCCATCGTGGTTTTTCCCTTAACTGGGTTTCCATGTCAAAAATCTTGGTGTCAAGTGTGTTATTTATGTTTCTGCTCATGTGTTATTGATTGATAATGAAATGTTTATACCATTGATTTAATTATAAGTTGTAAAGGAAGATCAGTGGTAGAAAAGATTAAAATATGTGACAACTAATTCAAGCCCCCTCCCTCTCAGTTGTCCGGACCTAAACCAACACTTGTAACCTGCAATTAGGGAAAAATGGGTTGGGGCATTGTGGTTTTTAAAGGCTTGCCTCAGTCAAGCCCTGGAGAGACATTCAAGTCTTCTGAACACCGTTGTCAGATAAATAGTGCGTATCCTTGCGGGATAGAGGCAAAATCCAAATGATAAATGATTGAAAACACAATTGATCTCACCTTGTAGTGAAGATCTCATGGAAGGAAGAAGCTCTTCATGCCATGAGGAGATGACTGTTGAATCTAGAAATACAAACACAAGAACAACACAAATTCTACTCTACAACACACAACGAATGCCTTGAATCACCTTAACATAAGCTCATGAATCCAAAATGCTATCTAGTTTATAAATGAATGCCTAAACATGCTTATATATGCAACTACAAACATTCCCACCAAGAATTTCATAATTGAAACTTACTGTGTCAGCATAGGACCCAAATAACAGTCACAAATAGACACTTAAAAATTAGGCCTGACCTAAAATAGGGTAGGACTAGGGCATGGGCGCCCAAGTCCTCCCCCTTTTTCAGGTAGGAGTCATGTCAAGTGTACCCCCTAGGTCCCATTTGCCATGAAACTTCAGGGTTTTCTCATCAAGAAGTCAAATTATCATGAAAGATGCTCTAAATGCATTCTAAAGACCTGGGAGCTAAACCTTAAGAGGGAAAAGCCCCCAAGGGGACATTTTCGGAGATAACATTTAGCCCCCACTTTAATGTATGTATAAACACAAGGCCAATACATGCATTAAAGTATGGTCAACAAACACAACAAACACACCAAGCACGGAGAAGGCACGCCAATCATAGAGAAGATAGTTACAGTCACACAAAACACAGAGAAGATAGTTATAGTCACACAAAACATGGAGAATACAACATTAAAGACAAGTAAAACATGGAGAAGATAGTTACAGTCATGCAAAACACGGAGAATACAACATTGAAGACAAGCAAAACACAGTGAATATAGTGAATGTAGTGAATATAGAGATGATTTTCTTTTTCTTTTTATGTTTTATATATGAAATGCAGATGCAAGTATAAGGAAAGTAAACACACCACCCATAATGCAGGAGGGACTTATCACCACCGGTCTTTAAGATTGCATATGGGGCAACACATATGCAATACATGCCATACAAAACAAGCATGCCATACAAATCCCAAAGCATAGGAGGGACTCATCACCACTGGTCTTTAAACTATGCTTGGGAACAAACACACAATACACACACACACACACTTGGAAGACACAGAGAAAACATGGTAGACAAGTGATGGAGTGTCCATATTTCTAGGTTCATCACCATCTCAAGCACATTGCAGTCCCACACCAATGATTGGGCTTCACCACAACAATCATCGAAGACATGCTTAAGGGTTGAGTTAGTCACAAAACTACTCCCTGCCTCATGATGAGGACTTTTGAAAATGACAGGATGTGCACTCTCTTCAAGAAATACACCATCCCCACCTCATGATGAGGGCTTAAATGATTACAAACAAATCTCAAAGTGTAGGAGGGACTCATCGCCACCAGTCTTTAAGACTGCACCTGAGAACAAGCACATTGCTAACATCTATAATAGACAGCTTACCTTATATATGCCTCCACCTTAAGGTGGTTGATATCAAGTATCGATATCAATAACATTAATGTAGGAAGAAAACACACAAGGGAACACAAGCTCTTGCAAAGCCCATGCCCCCTAGAGCTGACATGTATTTTATGATCACCAAATGTTCCCACAAACACATCCCTGCAAGAAAAGTGTTAGTGTCCATATAATCATGATAAATAATAATGCATGTGATCAATCACACAAAGAGCCAAGGTTATACTATGAATTCGGAGATTAGGTATAACCGTGGGGCTATACCACGAAAATCTCAAAATTGAGTGTCACTAAGGCAAGATTCAAAGACAAACAAAGTGCATAGAGCAACAATATTGTTATGGTTTGTAAGTGCGATAAGACATCATCAAGATCACATGACAAAGTGCACGGAGTGATTCTACTAGCCAAGTGTCAGATAATATATATCAACCCCATTGTCATATTAGGAACTAAGTCCAATTTTTTATTTCTCACTAAAGGGATGCTAGGTCCGCATCAGTATAATATGTTTTTTGTCATCCGCCCACTAGATAGAAACACTAGGGGAAGGGAAACAATAAATCAAGAGAGGAGAAACAAGTGCCTTAGGGACAGTCATGTAGGAGGGTGACCCCAGTCACCAACCGCGGTGCTATGTCCATAAGACACAACACACAATAGTGAAAATAGAGGAGAAGCAATATAGAAGAATGATGATGCAAATAGAAGAAGGTCACAATAGAGGTGGTCTCCTGGTATCCTGGACCTTAGAAGAGAATCAAGGGTCATCTTCAGAGGCCTAAACAACACAACACATCACAAGGGAAACACATCACGAGAGATAAAGGGTTAGAGATACTTACCTGGTAGTGTCATCGTACTAAGTGTTGTCATCAAGCAAATCATCTTCATCTTCCCACTCCTGAATGTTAGAGGAAAGTGGGACATAAGATACCATAGCCCAACTCTTGTTCTTGTTTTCAATTTGTCCATTTTTAAGATCTTGGTTTGGTTCAATATTTAGTGAGATGTTCTCTTGTTGAGATGCAAGTCGTTGGGCATATTCTTGTCATCTCCTCCTGCTCTCTCTTACTTGTCTATTTCTTTTTGTCCTACCACTTATCTCTTGTAAGATAGTGTTTTTCTCTTCCATAGGTTTTTGTGTTTTAGAGGAGGAAGCACTAGGATCAAATCTCATTTGTCTAGATGGAATTTTTTTTGTTGACAACTACCTCCTGATCCTTGTAAGGATGGCGAGGGAGGAACCTTAGCATAGAGTCCATTTCCTTTCGGTCTAGGATTCTCTTCAAATGTTGGTTGTTCGTCTCTTGTTACTTCTTGCAAAGAAGGACTGGCCACTTGATGTAATAGTTTTTTTTGTGGTTTCTATAGTTCAAGAAGTTAAAGTCTGTTTGTGGCTCTGGTTCCTTTTCAAATCTTTCCCAAAAGTAATCTAGTGTAAAATGTTGTCTTGTAACCAAAGGTTTATACTTATTGCGAGGGATAGTAATCACTTGTCCATTCAAAGGAAATTTTACACCGTTATGAATTGTTGAAGGGACAACTTTCATAACCTTTAACCATGGATGTCCCAATTTTATGTGAAAGAGGTCAAAAATAGGGACAACATCAAACCATTGTTCTACATGTTTCTCAAATATAGTGACCAATAAAGATATTTTCCTAGAAGTATTTACAAAGGTTCCCTTATGTGTCTTAATCATCATATATGAAGGGTCATAAAAGCCTTGCATCAATTCATGTGAATAGAGAAACTCTTCTATGGTGACATTAGTCATACAATTAAGGTCAATAAGGGTTTCATCCACAAGATTTCCCATTATTTTCACAGTGATATAGAAAGGCCCTTCAGTTTCTCCAATTGTTCTATCATGAGGTGTAAACACAAGTTTAGGTTCAGGGACCTTTCTTTTCATGTAAGGCCTAGGAGGGAACCTATTGTTATTGTTGTGATTAGAAGCCATGTATATATGTATTCCAATCAACGTAAGATCATATTTTAAGAGCTTTTCAAAATTTATGCAAAAGCCAAGTGCAAAACTATGTATGAAAATGACCTAAAATGCTTAATTTTATCAACTTTTTTCAATGCAAATAAGTGAAAGAAAAGGTATTGTAAGGAAATTGATTAGGGGAAAAAAATAATATGTCTCATATCAGTCCAATAAATCCATAATATCCTTCACAACACACTTTTTATGCAAACCTAGGATGATGGCAAGTCAAAACCTAGTGAAAATACACTAAAATATGCAAGGTAAAAGCACAAAGTTGTGTCACACTTTTGGTCAACAAAATAATTTCGGGCAAGTCAATTTTTCCCCCAAATAATTTCACCTGAATCCATGTAGCCATTGTGTGGCACATATGTGGCAATCTATTTTCAGGCGAGACTATCTGGGGGCGAGATAGTTTCACCCGAAATTATACTGTTAAAAAAAAAATTGCCACATTTCACGGCGCCTGTTTCTCCAACAACAACAACACGGTAGGGTTTGAAGGTCTTTCATGTGAATTGCATCCTCACCACCTTTTGCAATAGTTTTGTCACCAGGTATGCCATCTTCACCTTGGCATGCAAATTTTTTGTCAAACATTTTGTATGGCACCATGTATATTTTCTATCAAAGATTTTGTATGGCACCATGTATATTTTATGTCAAAGATTTTGTATGGCACGATGTATGGCATGATTGAAATAAACCTACACCTTATATGATTGAAATTCTTCTTTAGTGTATTTTGTGCATAAGGTTTTATCAAGGTTGTGGTGATGGAAAATTAATCACAATTTGAAACCATTCAAGAAAGAATTTGTGCATAAGTTATTAGAAAGGTTGTGGTGATCAGAAGTAGCAAGTGGTTGATGGCCATGATCATTTGAAATAGCCATCTCTCTTTGTCTATGTATTCCTATAGTTGTTACAGTTTGTCCCATATAAATTTTGGCAGTTTATCCAAAATCTCTCCTTTCATATGATACAGTCTTTTTCAAATCAAGTGTTACAGTAATGCAGGACATGCACTTTTATCCCTTGAAAGGTTATCCATTCAAATTTTCCCATCAAATGCTAGGGAATAACATGGTTAAAGAAGGAAACACCATACACTAATTATGTAAACTTAAGACCAATGTCCCAAATTATATCTTCTCTAACACCATCTACCCTTTATCACTATCACTATCCCTTTTCAAACTGTGGACCTCTTTTGGAGGATCTCTGCTTGTTCATATCAGGTCTTTTGAAGCTCTTATAGGTGTTCATGGTATATACACCCAACTTTTCTCACTAAGGGTCTAGCATGTAGAACTCTATTTGTCTTTTCTTTTATGACCACACCGCTTTCCTCACATGCTGACTATCACCATGTTTTATTGCATCTACATTTAGTTTTAGGTCTTGATCTCTTCTGCATGTGAGAGCTCTTGGTATTGTCCCTTTCTACCTTTAATTTTTGTATAGGTTCCAAGGATCCATTTAAAACATCATGAAGTCTTCTAAAGCACATACAAACTCCTTCAGGTCATTGCTAGATTTGAATGCCTTAAAATTTATCTCTACTTTCTTAGCTTCATCAATTAAACAAAAGGTATTGATGATTCTATGCCTAAAGATTCTTTGGCTCCATAATAGCACATAATGAATGCATCCTATGATGGCAAGGTATACATTGTTTTCTTCTTTTGTCACTTTCTTACCTCATGCATTTTTTCTTCACTGTTATGCAAAGTTTAAACAGTTTTGACAGTCATTACAAGAGAGATAGTGCTTATGGATTAAACTGTGCATGTTTTTCCTTCAAAGAAACATTTCAAATCATGCACAATGATCCATCATCAAGAAGAGGAGAAAAAATTTTCTCCTCTTCCTGATGATGGATCATTGTGCATGATCTGAAACATTTCTTTGAAGCAAAAACATACACAGTTTAATCCAGAAGCACTATCTCTCTTAGTCCTTACAAGGTTTTCTATGGTTTTAGAACTATCTTAAAATAGCACACTATCTCTACTTGGATTTTTAGTATAAACAAATAGTCCATTGTCATCTTGCAAGACTCCTTCTCTTCATGCATTTATGATTGACTCTGTCTATGAATCCCTTGCTGTCTCTAAAGACTATATGCCTCTATTTTGTGCTTGGTAAACTTCAAGGAAAACTGTCAAGTTGTCCTTAGAACATCTGAAATTCAAATGACTTTCTCATTGTCCTTTGGTTGTCTTGTGTCCACACCCTTGCAGTTTGCATCAATACCATGATGATATGAATGAGAAAATATCAACATTAATACAATTACCACTACAACTCCTCTATCATCTTTAACAACTTTGCTAAGCATCAAGCTATAAGGACCATGCCTGCTATGTCAAAGAGTAATGAGGACTCTAATGAAGACTCTCTGTATCTACAATACATTGTCCTAATTGAACACACAGTCCTTCCTTGTTTGATATTGTCATTAGATCCAAAACTAATTTTAGTCTTTTCAAAATCTCTCCTTTCATATGATACAGTCTTTTCAAAATTTTAGTTGTATTTTATAGATAAAATGTTTAAATACAACTATACAACTATCAAATTTTAGTTGTATTTTATAGCTAAAATGTTTAAATACAGCTATACAACTGTCAAATTTTAGTTGTATTTTATAGCTAAAATGTTTAAATACAACTATACAACTGTCAAATTACAGTTGTATTTTACAGCTAAAATGTTTAAATACAGCTATACAACTATGTTGTTTCCTAGCATTGGGTGGGAGTCAGTTCACATATAAAACAGGTGAAATCAAGTGCTACAACAATGTAGGACATGCACTTTTATCCCTTGTAAGGTTATCCATTCAAATTTTCCCATCAAATGCTAGGGAATAACATGGTTAAAGAAGGAAGTTCAACATACACTAGATATATATGACTCCAACCAGGGCTTAAATTTGACAGTTGTATAGCTGTATTTAAACATTTTAGTTGTAAAATACAACTAAAATTTTGAAAAGACTGTATCATATGAAAGGAGTGATTTTGGCTAAACTGTCAAAATTTATGTATAGGATTATGATGATATATATATATATATATATATATAAAATAAATACTTATACTAAATATGTCATACTATTTTAAAGGCACTATTGAATAGATAGTTTTTTCATTAAAAAATTACTTGACAGGCAAGGTTGACTATCAAATTTAAGCCCTGACTCCAAAGTTACTATAGGATAAAATCTAATTTATATGATATAAATAAAATCTAATTTATTATAAATTCAGGTATATGGTTGTCATGTCAATATGTTGTACACATGCTACATGTGACTTTAAATTTGGATTTTCTACATGCATTCCTAGTTCTGTGTTTTATGGTTGATTCAGATTTGGTTGATATGCCTATTATTTATGTATTTGCAAGCATCTATTGTGTAGGTTTATTTGATAAGCATGTATGCATTTATATCATGGATTTTTTAAATATGTATGTAGTAGTTGGAAAATTTATATTTAAATTTATTTACATCGTGACATACAATATGTTTGACAGAAAATTTAATTATCATACTATAAATAAATTTAGGTCCACATGGATGACTAATCCTTACATCAATCACATCAGTCAAGTCAACCTAGCAGTGGTGATAATTCTACATTATATGATGAGACCATTCAGAGGTTTCAAAGAGCTTTGGATGAACTGAATAGTACTATTCACAATACACCAAACCTGTCAAGTAGAGATAGGTTGGTTAGGATTAGGGATGAGATAACATGTATGATCCAAGTTGTTTGATCATACAATCCCTACAATGACATTAGTGTTGACAAGTTTTATGCATCGCTTTCTCAGAGTGTTGTCGGTGTGGAGAAATGTCAATCTATTTCTAAGCTGGTTTTAGTAGATAATGTTCTGAGCATGTTCCCTTCTTATAGGGGAAAAGAAAGAGTGAGAGGCTATTCTCCCACCAAGTGTGTGGATGCAGTTGTCGGTCCTTTCATCTATCCTAGGTTTTTGGCAGCTCATCATCAATGGCCAAACAATGATGATTTGCCATTGTATTTTTGCAAACAATTATATGCAAAGTTCAATTTAGATTTATCTGTCAATTATACATCTTTCCCTAAACATGATGGTTAGGGAAAAGGGAGGTTTATAGAGAGACTTGAGTATAGAAGACAAGATGTGCCACCTCTTCAGAACAAGAGGTCCTTAGTTGGCCCAAATCTTTTGGTTATTCTAAAACATGTTGAACTAGTAAATGTCGCCCAACCATCATTGACCCCCTCGAGATGCATGTTTTTTGAGAGCATGGTGACTATTGCCACTGAGGTTGATCAATTGTCATCTGATCGTGTTGGCAGGTATTTGTTACACCCGAGGATTGGCATTCCATCCACTGAGGCCACATCGACCAACTGTTCAGATCGTTACATTCGTGCTGATATACCATCGCCACATGATGTGGAATAGATTAGTGGAGAGAGTGCTTTGCAAAATATGATTAGATGCCTGGCTAGTGATTTATTAGATTCATACCACTTCATCAGTGATTAGCATGGGATCCCACTTGATGCTATATCCTCACATCTTGAGCGATAGTTTGGTAGACAAAGGAGGCATAGTGAGTCAGGTTCATAGGGTTTGGGGGGAAACCAAGATGTTCTAGTTGGTCCTATAGGCTCAGCCCCTCTGAATGTTCCAGTTGGTCTTGAGATTGAGGTTACTGCACATGTTATGGGAGGTGAGTATAGTAAGCTTCTTTTCGGCACTCAGAGTACACCATCTACACGTGTATCATTACATCTCCATGATTTTGACATCAGTGGGATTGGGATGGCCTTTGGTGGTACAGATGAGGTATAATTTATTTAAAAATTATAATCTAAATTCATAAATTATATATTTAAAAATTATAAGTTCAATTTTTTAAAAAATCACATACATCAAGAAGCTCTGACTCTTGATTGCAATCTTAAATGTACATGTGTATTAGACTTGTGCTACTATTTTACAACCTAGATATGGAGATTTACATCATGCTGGTGATCCTAGTCATCATCATGAGGTATTTAAAAACCAAGTCTATATATCACATGTACATATAAGTTTGATTTAAGTGTACACACACACACACACACACACATATATAAAGTTAACTTTCTACATACAAAAATCAAGTGTACAAGTTTTCTAACTAAATACACATATGCTTATATATTTTATTCAACACATGCCATATATATAGGTTGTAGGATCCGGTCATGCTTCTATTGAGACTCCTCTACCCAATGCAGACTGTGTATGTCAGGTAATAATTTAGATTTGTCAAGTATTGTTTATTTATTTAATTTAATCAAAATATATATTATATTTGTACATGTATATATATATATATAGAATTTGAAAATTTTATGGTGTTTCATGTGCAAACCCAGACCCACAACTTAGCACAGTGCTCAGGTCACGAATCAATCGATGGCTCCAATCAGGGATCAAGATGTCATAGCTCGAGGCATAGCTCAAGACATAGCGAGGCTCAATCCACTCATAGGGAGAGACATTTATGAGTTGTTATTATGATTCCTAGATGTTTTATATATTTACAGTACATTTCCAGACATTACATGACTTACATGTTATATTGTATTTTATCTAGACGTATTTGAGTCACATGTTTTATATTTGGACATTATATGTATGTACTTATGTTTTATATCTTAGAGACATTCTTATTATGAGTCACATGCTTAATATTTACATTTTGAAATTTATATTATGAGTTACATGCTTTATATTAATTATTTGGACATTTGGACTAATTATTTTGGTACACCTTGCCACCTGCACAGTAGAAACAAGAACTAACTAAATATACACTAAAAATCAAGGCATAAAAGAGAGGAATTTTGATAGATGTTGTAGTTGCAACCTAATTATTTGGACATTTGGATTAATTATTTTGGTACACCTTGCCACCTGCACAGCAAAAACAAGAACTAACTAAATATACACTAAAAATCAAAGCATAAAAGAGAGGAATTTTGATAGATTTTATAGTTGCAACCTAATTATTTGGACATTTGGATTAATGATCTTGGTACACCTTGCCACCTGCACAATAGAAACAAGAACTAACTAAATATACACTGAAAATCAAAGCATAAAAGAGAGGAATTTTGATAGATGTTGTAGTTGCAACCTAATTATTTGGACATTTGGATTAATTATTTTGGTACACCTTGCCACCTGCACAACAAAAACAAGAACTAACTAAATATACACTAAAAGTCAAAGCATAAAAGAGAGGAATTTTGATAGATGTTGTAGTTGCAACCTAATTATTTGGACATTTGGATTAATTATCTTGGTACACCTTAGAGTTTGGTATTTTATCTTTATATTTCTTAGTATTCCTTTTATGATGAAATTTAATATTCTTATGATTCTAATTAAGTTACATGTTTTAGTGTTAGTGTTATGCTTTATAAAGATTGAATTAAAAATAATATTACATTTTTATAAATGAATAAAATAAAATTTTGTCACTTCATGGGTTTATTCAATGTCCATGTGTTATTATTCACCTTTGTTTATTTTAATTTTAAAAAAATTACAAACTTAAAAATCTTGTAATGATAAGTTTAAAATTAATGTGAAATTTTTAATTAACATTTTTTTTATCATAAATTTTTATTTAAAGCCTCCTAGATGGATGCTAACAATATTATTTTAATATTTCATAAAATAGAATATGGTTATCAATCTAGCAATCTAATAGAATTTTTTTGGTGTTCCTTACGAATCTACTCAATCCAAAGAGCAAACTAACATGATAGATTGAAATACAGAAAGGAAGGGGAAGTAACCCACAACCAATGCAATTAAGAAAATAATGGATTACACTATCGAAGGGAAATAAAAAGAGGGTAAATGAAACCTAATCACCTAGTTAATGAAGGTGCAAACTAGCCAACTAAATAAGAACACAACCATGGATAATCTTTGCTCGGAATGCCAAATAGAATGCTACAAATGAGCATAATAGGAGCCATGGTTCACAAAATATCATGAAGTTGTAGAAAAGAGAGCTAAAGAATTCCATAGATTTCTTTTGAAAAAGAGATAGGACTTAAAAATGTAAGAATAGAGGGAAAATGAGGGAGATAGGTCAAAGAATGCTATTTTGAGAGGTATAGAGGCATTACATGAAGCATCTACAACATCGTTGAGGGTGATAAAAAATGCTAAGAAATAGTCAATTAGTGCCACATAGATGCAAGATGCTAGTGTGATGCATGAAATTCTACATGCTAAGCACTAGCATCCAAGTGACTCTAGCTCTTGGTCACATGAAACACCTTAAGACTATGAATCTATGTTCATCAATAAATCTATTTATGAATCTATGTTCATCTATTTATGTTGATAAATCTATTTATAAATCTAAGTGACTCTAGCTCTTGCATATTTATGTTGATGAATCTATGTTCATCAATAAATTCTCCAATACCTTTTAACAATCAAGATTCCAAAACCCCCCCAAAATCTAGTAGCAAAACTTGCCATCCACTCAACATAGGTCAATGCCATGGAATTTCTCCTCCCTCTTCAACCTCTTAGATTCTTGAGGGGATTTCATATCAAAATTTTTCTTTTATCCACATTTACATGATCTATTAAATTAATTGTCCAAAATCCACAAAGACCAAGGTTCGCAGAGAAATAGGTAGGGTAGAATGTGTTGGAAGTGAGTTGCCCCCTTGTCAGTGAGGCATTCAACACTAACCTTAGGATTCATGACATGGCAGTGAGCCTCCCATGGATCTAGGTTAATTCTGGTGTTTGTAGTGAGAGTTGATAGCTCGAGCTTTTGGTGCAACAGCAAATGATTCTAACAATTGGTATCAGAGCAACGTTCCCTTTTATAGCCTAATCAGCTTGGGTAGATCCTGTGTGTGGAGTACCATGGGAAAGAAGAATAGAAATAAGATCTTGAAGAGGAAAGAAATCTAGTTATGAAATTGAGAAGTCAAGTTGCTAAATCAGACAAATTAATTATCAATTTGAAGGTTGAGGTTGAAGACGTTAAGAGGATAGTTGAAGTTACAAAGTTTGAGTTGGAAGCTAAGACAATTGAATGTCAAAAGATTGAAGGAGAAATAGTCTCTTTAAGAAAAGATCTTGAGGATGTTAAGAAGCAGTTGGAAAACAATTTGAAATTTGGAGAGAGCACAAGTAAGTTATATGAAATGTTGGGTAAACAAAAACTACATGGAGACACTATTGGACTTGGTTATGAAAAGAGTTAGTCCTCTAATGTTAGAGAGATTCCTAGAAGGAAAATTGATCAACCAGCTACTCTTGAAAGAAAAGTGAACAATCAAAGAAGAAGAATTGCTCCTATAAGACAAGCATACATGTACAGGTATAACTATTCATTTAATGGTTTTTGTTATACTTGTAATCATTTTGGGCATAAAGTAATTAATTTTAGAAAACATCAATTTGCTTCAATAAGGAATGCTAATGTTGTGTGTTTCAAGTGTGATTCACCTAGTCACAAAGCTTATAGTTGTAGATTGTATAGAAGAATAGCTTCACCTGGTTTGAATGGATGGAAAAAGGAAAAGGTTGTAAAAGTTTGGAAGAAGAAAATTGAGCAAAAGAAAGAGCCTGTAAAAATCTGGAAGCAAAAACAATGCAAAGAGAAGATAAATTCTAAACTTGCGCATCTTGCACAAGTTATTCCATCAGTTGCATAACACATGGCATAATGTGAGGGGGAGTTGTTCATGTCCTATCAAGTATCCCCAAGAAGTTTCAGAAAGGAAATCATTTGATGTTTTTTATGCTATTGGTTTCCTCTATGATTATGTTTGCTAAGATGCTTATCAAGCTCATAATGGTGTTCTTCAGTGTAAGTCTGTGATTCAAATGATCAATGGATGATGTCATTTTGCAAATAAGATGTTCAAGGGTTCAATGCACAAAAAGTTTGTTGATGTTGAGTGGTTTGGTGATTTTTTTATCTTGTTCATATCAGACTTATAAAGATTGAGTTGTTATGATGCTACAATTTAATGAGCTTAAGATGTTTTCAAGGAGCTCTTATCAAATTTTAGCATATGTTGACTGAGGAGGCTGAAAATGAAAAATTCAACTCATATCTCTAATATATGCATTTGTTGTTGCAAGAACTTGTTGGTGCAGATTAGTTGGTTGATGTCTCACATTTGATGGGCTGATTTGAATGATATAGTCAAGAGTCATCATTCTTGTTGATTGCAGTATATATCAGTTTTGACATTATGTTGTAAAAGGTGTCATGTACAAAAACATGAGGATAATATTCATGTTTTATCATGTCAAGAATTGATGTGAAAGATTTGTAGACACAAGTGATGTCATAAAGAGTTTGTATTTGATAGAAGAGGTACCTCTATTTTTCAGCTTGCTTGAGGAAGTAAACAGAGGATCTTAATGATGTTAGTTTCAATTTTCATCTTCATATTGATGTTGCTACAAGAAGTGGTATTGTGCAAAATTTGGTACAGTCATTGGGCAGTTTATAACAATAGTTTGTTTCTTTGGTTGGTATGCCTCACATGATGTTGCTTTCAGGTTCTATGCTTCATGATGTCTTATTGCTCACAAGTTGAAAAGTTGTGAAATATGCAAAAATACAAAGGACAGAGCTCTCAAACTAAGTTTTAGACAGCAAATTGTAAATGTGATTAGTGTCTTAAATTTTCAGAGGCTAGTGGTATCAAAGGTTTGGGTAACTGATATTTCAATTCTTGGTTGGTATGCATGATAACAAGTGTGATCCAAGAAATAAGTGAGCAGTTGGTTGATATCAATATAATTTGCTAGTCTCATGCTACTGTTGTTTATGAATTATTCTTCACAAGGGGAGACAATAGCCTTTGTCATCAGATGTCAAAAAGGGGGAGAAAGAAAAATGTATCAGGTAGTTTTGTCATCAATGACAAAGGGGGAGGTTGATGGAGATTGATTGTCATTGATGTCAAAAAGGTGTTGAGTTGATGATGAAGGTACATCATAGTGAAAGTTAGATCATACATGGAGTTGATGTTTGTCTTCATATGGCAGGATGTTTTAGGAGTTCATGGTTAAAGTGAATTTAGGGTGATGACAATGTGACATGTAATGTCAATGGTCAGGTGATGTCATCAGTTCATTTGAAGGATGTGAAGAAGGTTTGATTTCTCATTTTAGGAGTTGTTTGAATTTGTCATCTCTCATGTTTCATAAGACTTGTCTTATCATTGTATGTGTTAGTTGGTTTGATAATGTTGGATTGGATATGATGTTGCTTCATGACATGCTTCAGTTCATTCATAATTCTTGACTTGAAGGGAGTTGACATGATACTCAAAATTGATATGTTTCTTCATGCCTTACTTTAGTGTGCTCATTATCATGTTTCAGTTTGTCTTCAGGATCTCTTCATGTTGATAGTATGTTCATGATTGAACAGGATGCTCAATTATGAAGGAGTAAAAGAGGTGCTTGCAGACTACAGTCGCAAAGATTAAATATTCTTAACAAAGGTGTTCAATGACAAGGGGAGTCATATTCCAAATAAATAAGTTCACAATAAAAATATTTATAAAGGTGTTGATATTAATGTGGTCTCTCAAAAGATCTAACACCTCACATATGTCCGTCATATACATCACGCATTTTTTGTTTTAATTTGTGGTTGACCTGCACTCACAGGTAATATCACTAAAGATTACCTTCTAAAGGGGTTTAAGACCATCTTTTCACTAGCCCCTTCATATCCTCTTACCTTTCCAAGAAGTCACCTCTTATAAATTTGTGTGCAGCAAAAAGCATATCAAAGGTTAATATCTATATATGGGTGAGCAGTTTTTTTTTTAAAGCCTATTTTTAAGGGAGATTAAAGGCAGTTTTTGATAAAGTTTTTAAAGGCAGATTTTTAGAAGATTTTTTTATTCCTTCATAATAATAAGGAAATAAATTATTTCCTTTTCTATCTTAAAGATTTTATGCAATATTATTTGCATAAGTTTTTAATGAGAAAATTTCTTTTGTGGAGAAGAAGTAGGAAGATAAAATGGCAGACTTTGGTGAGATTTAGAAGCCTAATTTTTAGGAGATTTTTTTTGTGAAATTCTCAAGACAAAGAAAGAGTTTTTTATTATTTCTTTTTGGGAAAAGGTTTTGTGAAGAGATTTAATTATTATTTTTAATAAAGGAGTTTTTATAATTTGGGAAAATTTCTTTATAACAACTTTTTTTTTTGGAGAGATGGAAGATGAAAATGGGGAGATTGAATATTTATTTTGAAGGAAAATTTTGAAGAGTTATTTTTGAAGATGAAAGTGAATGTGTAAAGAAAGAAGAATATGAAGGATTATTGCATCATTGTGAATAAGATTTTTATTTGCAGGTTCTTCACGGATAGATATTATAATGCAAAGAATATATATTTTTTAATGGGAAATTGTCATGAATTTTTGAGAGTAGAATATGAAGAGATTTATATGCACAATGAAGATATATTTGCAGTAGTGATATGATATTAATATTGCAGATTTTATTGAGAACAAAAATTGGAATTTTTTTTTTTAAGATGATTTTTACAGATTGGAAAATGTTGTTGAGATATTCAATAAAAGGAGATGGAAATTTTTGTGAAGGGAAAATGTAAATTTAGAGAGGAGAAGAATGTGAATGGATTTTGTTTTAAAATGTTTTATGCAGGGAAGATAAATTGGATTGAAAATTTGGGAAAAGGAATATGTATGGTTATACAAAGAATAAATTATCTTTTCTTGCAGGTGAATTGATTTAATTAAAAAAAATGTACAGAGAAGAAGAATATGAAGATGAATGTGAAAGGTGAAAGGACATTCAATTTGCATTTAATGTTTTTTTCAAGTGCATTGATGCAGAGAGTTTGTGTGAGGACCAAAATGCAAAAATGATGACCTCCTTATGCAACAAATTTACGAAGACAATATTGGTAATGAGATTGATATTCAGATTGTAATTGAACAGAGATATGAAAAAGAGAAGACAAGTTATGTAATGGTGCAAATCAGATTGAGTGCAATCATTTCTTGCACACCTTGCAGTATGTTTTGATGTGGTTGAATTTGCCAGTGAGGCTTGTAGGTTAATGAGACCTTTCATTTGTCAGTGAGACATATTGTAGCTAGTGAGGCTTCTTTGTAGCCAGTGAGGCTTGTCTAGTTAGTGAGCCAGTGAGGTTTTGAATAAGCGAGTGAGGTAGTTTTAGAGTGGTTTTTATTCCCCTTGAGGGTTTTTCCACTCATCATATCTTGTGTTATATTTCTTATGTGTCTCCATGATCTGTGTTTAATGTTCTGATTCTTGCCTTCAATATTATAATTTTACATCTGTGAGTTAATAAATAACTTTGTCTTGCTCTCTCTTTATCCTGTAAGTCAAAATGATTAAAATTGTAAAATTTATACAACACTGATTCACCCCCCCTCTCAGTGTTGTCTTGGACTCCTACAGAATGTTGCAAATTGAACCCCTGGCAGGATTCTTCCACAAAACATGTTGTTAGATATAATGAAAACACTCATAAATGAGAGTTTTAGTAGTTCAATTGGAATCTCTCCATGTAGTTTATTATTTGAAAGATCTAGTGACTCTAATTGCTCTAACATTCTAATTGCTCTAAAGTTATTAATTATGATCTAGTGACTCTAAATGCTCTAAAGTTATTAATTATGATCTAGTCCCTATTTTAGATCAAGGAAAGATAAGCTATTAATTATGACATTACATTTATTCAAACTAGTCATATAGACCCATAGTGGGAATAGCTTCTGCAAGGAAAATAGTGATTAGCTACCCTTATTATAAAAATGTACTATAACTATTTGGAAGAGTAAATCTAAGATATGGATAGCATCTATGGTGGTATCATTACTTGATGTGGACTCCTTTTAGTCTTGAGGTCATATCAAGTTGTTCAGAGAGTTGAACATGTACTAATTATGAACTAGATAGATCTATCTAATGTACCTGTTTATTAAGTTTGAGACCCCTACATGATAAGAATACAAAAAAAGAGCTTCCCTTAGCTTTGATAAATATGTATTCTATACTGACAAGGCCAACCACGTGAAGGTGGAAGCTTAGTGGCCTCACCTAAGACCTAAGACACCTAAGACGGTCTAACATGTACCTAAAACCTAAGACCTAAGACCTAGAACACAACTAAGACCTAGAAGACATATAGGTACTTGACATATTTAAGACACCTAAACACCTAAGTCTTGAAACACCTAAGTTCAACCTAAGACCTATAAGACACCTATACACCTCTAAAACACCTAAGAATTAAGACCTAGATCTTTAAGACACCTAAGAAACTTAAGACACCTAGACACCTAAACACCTAAGACATTTAAGACACCTAGACACCTAAAACACCTAAGACACTTAAGACCTAGATCTTTAAGACACCTAAGAAATTTAAGACACCTAGACACCTAAGACACCTAGACACCTAAGACACCTAGACACATTTAAGACACCTAGACACCTAAGACACTTAAGACACAGGTAGACACCTAAGACACCTGAGAATTAAGACCTAGATCTTTAAGACACCTAAGAAACTTAAGACACCTAGACACCTAGACAACTAAGACATTTAAGACACCTAGACACCTAAAACACCTAAGACACTTAAGACATAGGTAGACACCTAAGACACCTAAAATACCTAAGATAATTAAGACATAGGTAGACACCTAAGACACCTAAGAAATTCATGTATATTGTAAAATAAATCAATAGATCAATATAGATAATTCAAGTGCATATACCTTCATACTGGATGTATCGATTGCTTCAACTCACTCTTCAATAATGTAGTTAGAGCTCTTGGTATATATAATCTAGATCTTCTCTATATTTTATTCTCTAAAATATTTTCGTGATCTTCAATAGACAACCTCCACTTTGGTTGGCCACATCCTCTTTTTGTAATGTTTCCAAACTTAATCTTGTTGCTGAAACTAAGTGACTATAGTGTAGAACCTTTTGTCCTAGCATATATTCAATAAATATAATACCATTTTTATCTATCTTTACTTGTTCATAATAGTTGCCTTCAACAACAACTGATCCAATGGGATATCATTGTCCATCACCATCTGTCATTGATTCTAACAATTTTGATTTTACTTGTGTGCATCTTAGTAGATAGTAATCAACAGCTTCTGTATTGTCAGGATCTGCAACCACAACAAAAATATCTCATGTACACACCACAAGTAAACATGTAAATGTACATTTGAGTTGAACAATGTAAATCAAATGTTCATTGAAACTTTATTACAATCTCAAATATAAATCAATTCTATAACTTACCTATAACAACTAAATCTGATACACGTTCGTAATTAGCTGAATATATAGGATCATATACATCTACAATGTCACTATCTTCAAAAGGATGACTTGATACTATTTGTTTCATTTCCCATTGTGAAACATATCCATCCCTTATATTTGGACATTGTAGAATATTTGCATTGTTCTCAATGCAGTCAACACAAAAACAAGATTTTTCTCACTTGAATAGCAAGAGGATTGCTATGTCTTGTAGTTATGACTTGATGCAAACTTCTAACACCAGTAATAACTTGACAATTATATGGATTCGATCGATCAATATCTACACGTATGAACAAATTCTTGAGCATCTTAATTAAAACTATTTAAATTTGAAATTAAATCACATGCACACATACTTAAATTTAAATAAAGTTTTCAAATAACATAAATTTAATTAATATACCTTTAACTTCCCAAAAATAGCATTTGTTGTATATTGAGTCACAGGTAGCAAAATAGCTTTTGCACCATTCAATAATTTGACTTGCATTTCGTATGGTGTTACCTCCAATTTCATGTTGGTGTTCAATGCCTAGGTAAGAGGTTTAAGAATTTAAAAAAGTTCACATGTATGTATCCAACTATTACAATACACATACATAGATCAATTACATAAATCCTTGTAGAAGTATTCAACAATTTTAAATTATTTTATATATAATTACCTGCAAATTCATATTGGCGAAGTGCATGTTTTACGCATGCTCCTACTCCATCATGCTCTCCTTTTCCATGTCCACTCTAAAAAAAATTCACAAAAACTTTATGCCAAATTTAGCATGTTGTTGCGTTAACCAATTAAATGCTTTTGCAGACTTAAATTGTCCTGTATAAATAGTTATATATAAACAACAATTTGAAAACCAAAAATTAGTTAAAAATTCAAGTCTTAAAATTAAATATAAAATTAAAAATTAAAAATTAAAAATTAAAAAATAATAATAAAGTCAGCACTTACCAGCACATTCATCAGACCAAATCCAATGTTGTGATGCAGCAATGCCACGTTATCTCAAATCTTCAAAAAACATTTGAAAGCAATGTGCTACATAGCTTCTATCATGACCTGTATCATCACTGATATAAAAGTGAACCTCCTTGATGATAATTCGTTCATCTTCAATACTCTCTATCTCATCTACAAATAACTCAGCATGTCAATAGCAAACTTGTACAAAGATTGCGACTTGCTCTAAATGATAATAGTGACTTTAAATTTCAGTTTGAGGACTAAATGTATAATTTTCAGAAAAATCTACAACAAAGAGAATACAACCCAGTGGAAAAAAATTCTTTGAGTCACGAAATTGCTTAGCTTGTCATCTTGCACCATGACAATGTTAGATATGCGGGTATACAATGTTACGAAATTTGTTCATAAACTCATTGCAGGGCAATTCGCTCTCTCTCAAAACAATTTTTCTAGATTCAACTCCTGACTTTATTGAGTATTTCTCATATTCAAATCTCTTCCAAACAACTGACATTGAATGATCAATATTCTCAAATGGTAAAAATTTCATCAAATTTCCACAATCTACATATATATTTCTTATACATTGTACATTGAATTCATCTGAATCTTCTATTTTTTCACATAAGATAGACTTCACAAATTGTGTTGTACTTCCAAGGATGGCTACATTTGGATTAACTATTGCCATAACTTTTTTATATGACTGTAGGTGTAGATCAAATTCAACATGATTTCAACAGCAACAAGTTTCATGTACTTTATTTATATGTACAAAACATGGTCGTAAATTCTCAAACATCCTTTGAGAAATCTTCACTTGTGAAAATTCTTGCTTGAATGCTTCAAAAAATTCACTGTGTTGTATCTATAAAATGCTTTGGATGAGAATTTTTTTTACCATCTTCGTCTTTTATTTGTATAGTGTCCCTTCTATTGGAAGAAACACAGGAGTTGTCAGTCTAATATCCAATTACTTTTTGTTTTACATCTTCTGAAATTATATCTCTCCGAGGGACTTGACAAATATTTAACCAATTATTTTCAATATTTTCATCTAATCTATTTCTCTTATTGATATATCTTTGAACAGTTCTCCTAGATACATTTACTAATCGGGCAATTGTTTTAACTTGTCTTCTATGTGATAATTTCTTACTAGAAATTATAGTCATCAATGCTCTACGTGCAACACTTAAATCAAAACTTCGACTCTTGGTTTGAATAGAATTCAATGTTGTTTGCAAGTTTTAAATTACTATCTAATTTACTAAATTTGAAGATTTTTTCTTGTTATCAACTCCTAACAACTCTAAAACGGGGGTCATTTCTTTTCACCTAAATAACTTTTCACATAATTGTGCTCTTCCAATTAGAGATTTATTTTCAAAAAACTCATCCCAAATTCTCTTAGAGTGCAATTTTATTGTGCTTTCAGGTAACATATGTTTAGGTGAAATGTTTTTGAAAAGAGCATCCTCATCCATCTACATAGGATTTTACAGTCCATGCAAAAAATGTCTATCACTACTACCAATTTCATCTTGTACTTGTTCATCAACACGCCCTTCAACTTGTTCATCAATAATTTCAATGGGTTGTTCTTGACTAGATGTTCCTACAGTTTTTTCAACTCTTTTTCGGTCATACAACCTTGATCTAGTTCTTTTATCCCCCATCACAAATTGCTTATTTTAATTCACCTACACACACATATACATCCTAATAAATAACACATGAAGTTCACTTTCTACATGGTAAAATGAGTAAATAAGTTGGGAATCATGTTACATACTTGAAAATTTGTAGCCTTTCTTGCCAAAAAAACTCTTGTTGTGTGGTTTCTCCAAATGCTTGAATTGAAAAAAATTGAAAAAATAATTTTTAGCCTTTATTGTGAAAAATTATGCTTCTTCTATTTTCTCCTTGATGCTTGAATTGAATAAAAACACTAAAAATAAAGCCCTATATATAATTAAGTTTAAAAAATTCAAAAAAAAAAAAATTCACCGACCGGTGGTGGTCGTCAGATTTTTTAATTTCGGGTGAGATGATTTCGCGCCAAATAATTTGGAGGCGAAATCATTTCGCCTGAAATTATCTATGTGGCAATCCACTTGGCATCCACCTCATCATTTTTTCTGGTTTTGTAAAATTCTCAACTTCAACTAAATATTTCTTCAATCAAAATGAATTTTTTCAAAAAAAAAAAACCCTTTTGTAGAGCTCTGAGTCTAGAATCCAAATATGTGTTTTTTTAATATTCTGATTAGTTTTAATATATTTTTTTTAAATTATTGCAAGTAGGTTGTTAAAATTAGAGATGACACTGATTAGAAATTAAAAAATATATCAAAACACATCCAATTTTTTTCAAAATTATATGGTTCACTATAGGAAAGAGTCCTCTCCAAAAGGTATAATTGGTTTTGTGAAAATAATAAAAAAATTATACAAAAGTTGACGTGGAATGAAAACAATTAGATTATGTAAAGTTTGACTTTAAAACGATATTATGAAGAAAATATGTATTGAAAACTGATTTTTTTCCTCCATTCACTAGATATTGAACTCATCTATTTGGGAAAAAAATAGGGAAAAAGAAGATTGTTTGCTCTCTTTTTTTTTGACGTGGACTCAAAGTCATTTTTTCCTAAAATTTTTAGCAATTCAAAATTTGCTTTTAAAGTTATAGAAAAATGTCAAAATAAATTTTTAATTTTTTTTTTAAATTACAAGCATAAAATTCATCAAGAGACCTACATTTCATTAGTTTACATCATTTTGAAATTTAAAACATAAATGCCACTTTTATGAGGTCGAAATTCAGAAACTTTTTTGTTGTTGGTCGATTCCTTTATAAGGTGTGACACAGGTTTGTGCTTTTACCTTGCAAATTTTCACAATTTTTGAATGCAAAGACCCAATAGAAGGGGTGTTGTAAATATTTTTAGGTGTAGCAGATTATAACAGTAATATCAGTCACCTAAATCCATAAAATCTTTCACAACACACTTGGAGTACAAATCTAGGTCAAACCCTAGGGCAAATATATCCAAAATATGGAATTTTTCACCAAATTTCAATGCAAAAGAGTATGACAAAGGGTGTTGTGAGGAAAATGATGATGGATAGAAAATTATGACAGTAATAACAGCCACCTAATGCCAAAAAATCTGTCACAACACGCTTATAGTGCAACTCATGGTCAAACCCTAGGGAAAATATAGCCAAAATATGCAAATTTTTACCAAATTTCCACTGTAAGAGGCCAATAAAAAGGTGTTGTAAAGAATTTTAGGAGGGGCAGTAGATAATAACCTTGATAATAGCTAATTAGTGCAGAAAAATTCTTTACAACATGCCTATGGTGCAAACCTAGAGAGACGATAAGGCCAAATCTAGTGAAAAGTCAAGGTTTTCAAATCCTAGGCATGAAATTTTTGCAAGAAAACCACTATGATGCAACACTATAGTTAGAAATCAGTGCTAATGAGTGTTTTAAAATTGTAGTAAAATCTGAAACAAGATTTTGACTACAAACCCTAGCTAATGCAAAACTAGGTTATATGGAAAAATACAAAATTTCAAGCAATTTTTATCAATTTAAGCATGCAAATGCAATCTAAATGAATGATGAATGAAAATTTTATGTATTTTAAATCAGATCTGATGCTAATGATAGAAATTTATTGAAATTAAATGAAACTAATTCAAATTATTTGAAAATGTAAACTAAAAATGCCAATTTTTTTCAAATTTTTCAATTTTTTTGTAATTTTTAAAATGCAATAAGATGAACAATGAAATGAATGTAAATCTAAAGCACAAAACTTAGAAATGTGCCAAAAAGTCCAAAAACACGGGTTCACCAAAATGTTTAAGGTGAAATTTGAATGAAGAGGATTTGTTGGTGTTTAGGGTTAACTTGTATGAATCCTCCTTTCACCTCAAACATTTAAGGACTTTAGCCGAATAGAAAGCCTACTATCAGGCTTTCAGTCACTTGGAATGTAAGGAAAATTAGAATTGTGTGATTTAGTTGTTCAATTAAGCCCAATTATGCTGAAAACCCTAATTATGGAAATTTGGAAGCAAACGGATAAATTACAAAAAATGCTCGTACACAGAGATACTAAATAATAATCAAATGTGTACTAGATTTAAAAGTTTGAGAAGTAGAATAGTCGGTGACTAATGAGCGGGTGCCTTAGTCCAATGCCACCATTTTTGTCAGGATCTAGAAACCTTGTCTGCAACTTATTCCTATTGTTCTGGAGATTCTTCAGTTGCAGGATCCAGAGGACTAATGAGTGGGTGCCTGAGTCTAGCTCCCTATTTTCTCTTCAGATCTACAATTCTAACAGTCTGCACTACTCTCCTGCAACTCCACTTTTTCTACTCCTCCAACTTGTAACCTGCAATCATGGAAAAATGGGTTGGGGGGTTGTGGTGTTTAGAGGCTTTCCTCAGTCAAGCCCTGGAGAGACATTCAAGTCTTTCGAACACTGTTTTTAGATAAAGAGTGCATATCCTTACGGGATAGAGGCAAAATCCAAATGATAAATGATTGAAAACATAATTGATCTCACCTTGTAGTGAATATCTCATGGAAGGAAGAATCTCTTCATGCCATGAGGAGTTGATTGCTAAATCTACAAATACAAACACAAGAACAACACAAATTCTTCTATGCAACACCTAATGAATACCTTGAATCACCTTAACATAAGCTCATGAATCCAAAATGCTATCTAGTTTACAAATGAATGCCTAAACATGCTTATATATGCAACTACAAACATTCCCGCCAAGAATTTCATAATTGAAACTTACCATGTTGGCATAGGACCCAAATAACAGTCACAAATCGATACTTAAAAATTGGGCCTGACCTAAAATAGGGCAAGACAAGGGCGCGGGTGCCCAAGTCCTCCCCTATTTCAAGTATGATTCATGTCAAGTGTACCCCCTAGGTCCCATTTGCCATGAAACTTCAGGGTTTTCTCATTGGGAAGTCAGATTATCATGAAAGATGCTCTAAATGCATTCTAAAGACCCAGGAGCTAAACCTTAGGAGGGAAAAGCCCCCAAGGGGACATTTTCTGATGTAACACATTTTAAGCTCAAAAAGGTGTTAAACTAGGTCTTGATTAATGAAGGCAACCAAAATAGGTCCAACCAAGTGCTAAACTAGGTGTAAAATGCTAGTGTGCACATTTTATAAGACTACAACTATGAGAGGGAGATGTAAGTTGAGTAGGGTAATGATGTGGAGTGCAATCTTAGGAAGGTAGTAATGTGGCATGTAGGAAGATAGTGGGTACATCATGCAGTAGAGTAGTGTTGTACTTCTAAAGTTATATTGTAATGTGATTATACTTGAATTATCATTATTTAGCCCAAGCATTATGTTTAAAATAAACTTTATAGACCTTCTATATAAGTTACTCAATACACATTAAATTATGCTCAAGTCGAGGAACATAATACACATTTGGAATGTGTTTCTTGAACCACCTATTTTGATTCTAATATTTATTATTCATTTTCCCATAACAAGCACTTTATTGTTATTTGAACCTAATTTAACTTATGTTTTTATAGAGTCGTCTATGTTTGCAAACATGCCTTTATATCTAGTCATATGATTATTACATCTGCTATCTAGAAATTATACGTCTTTTGTGTTTTCATGACTAATATTAAAAGTAATAAATATTATACCACTACTTTCATCTTTAGTTTGATTTTCTTTAGAAAAGTTTGCTCTTTATCTACCCATGTCAAATTGCCTCTTCTTGCACTTAATTGCATAGTGCCCAAATTTTCTACAATAATGATATTAATCCTAGGATTTATCATACCTCTAACTATGAGAGTGATTGTTGCTATTACTTCTTCCTCTTCCATTTGGAGTCTAGAAATGTGTGTTTGCAATTGATCTTCTACCACCATGAAATATGTTTGTTCTTCTTCCTCCTAGTCAATCTCTTCCTCTTCCTCTATTACTATTAACTAAAACTTTTAATCTAAAGGCACGTTCAAGGGTAAAAGTCATAGTTCTATTTAGTCTTTTTATGGTTTTGTAGAAATCCTATTAATTCATCAACAAACAACTACGTTAAGTCATTTGACTTTTCTGTTGCAACTACAATGGAGTCAAACCTAGCAGATAGGCTTCTGAGGATTGTTTCTAGAACCTTTTGATCCTCTAGTGTCCCACCATGAGATTTGATTTGACTTACTACACTCATTGTATTGGTAAAAATACATCTATAAAATCTTAATCTTTCATTTATAAATTTTTAAAATCTCTCCTAAGAATTTGCAACTTACCTATTGTTATGGAGTAAAATGTGTACTCTAGCATTTTACACCTAGTTTAGCACCCAAGTGGACCTAAAACAATTAATTCTTAATCTTGATGTACAAAACTTGAAAGATGACTTTAGAATGCGACTAAGCCCACTTAATTGAGTTTACCCCGGAGTTTAAGTGGCACAAAGGTCAAGGGCACCTAGTGCCCTAGGCCCTCCTTGAACTCAAAGCTAAATTAATGGTATGTTGCCTTAGGACATCTCTAATGCTTCCTCATATTGGCCCCATTTGGTTTAATTCCCCAAAAATTAACAGGAATTCATATATAAGCAAGTTAGTTTATTCATTTGAACATCTAACAAATCTAGGCACTCTTGCACTCTCTCCCTCTCTCCCACATCCTCTATATTCTTCTCTAAATCTCTCTATGGTGGATTATTGTTGTTGCACTAACTTCTAGAGGGTCTTGTGAAGATCTCTCTACGTCTTTGGGCTACACCAACTTCTTGAGTCAATTTGTGACACGACATCAAGAAAGCTAGGGTTTCTATGCTAATGGTGACTTCTTTCCTTCATGCTTTATTAAATTAGATTTTCCTCCACCCTCCTTACCTCTTCATTCTAGGTTTTTGACAGTCTCAGGTCTGTATCTCCTATTTTCTCTATTTTAGCTCTAAAAACCCTAGATTTGTTGACAGTCATAAGATCTCTCTCCTTGGTAACAAAGGGACCAATCAAGACACCTCTCAGCTCTCCTTTGAGGGTTGTAGCTAAGTATTGAGTTTTCTTGATTCATGTTCCAATGTTATGTGGAGAAGAATTGATTTAGGGTGATGTACATGCTAGCCTAGATCTCATTTTCTACTTAACATTTTGGTGAACCTAACATTTTCATGTACGCTTTGCAATTTTCTAATTTTTGTTTCAGATCTCATTAATATTTGCATTAATTAATCATTTCCTAGTTGCACATCTTGCATTTGCACTTCTTCATTATTAGGCTTTTCGAAAATCTTGCATTTTCTTTGAAAACCTAGCTAGGGTTTTTTGAGTAAACCCTTGTTTTAGATTTTGCTAATGTTAAATAACTTTGTCAAATCTGATTTTACATTCGCTATAGCATATCATAATTATTCCTTGACATTTGAAAGAAATATCATTTTTTCATCAGAAAACTTTGATTTAGAGAAGAAATATTGGATTTAGGGTTTGATTAGAAAGCATATTTTTGCATAATTCCTATTTTGATGAGATTAGATCATTATAGAATTATATAAAGTTTGGATTTTCTGCATTAGATCTGATTATTATTGACTATACATCTTTTATTGGAAAGACTTAGTTGTTGTGGTTACCAAAAATATCACAATTTTGGGTAACCCCACTTGTCTTCCACTTGTAGGTCATGTTTGCAATCTTATTTTAGATATTGGTGGTACTTGATTAGTTATGAAATATGATTATACATTACTGTACCATATCACATTTGCTACCTTAGAAAGTTAAAGCATCCAAGCATTTCATTTTCTTTAAATCTACAACAAGAACAAGCTCTTTGTTTGGTTGTGGTTCATCATTCTTTGGTGAACCCATCTCTTTAAATACATGATTTCCTTTTAATATGTTCTCTTCTATCCTTACATCGATGTCCAGTTTTGTTCAAAAATATGTTTAAAACAATCTTCCATTCCATACACGTGACATTGACTTAGTTATCGCTATGTCATTACACTCTTTTGATTCCTCTCATAAGATTCCTCCTACTCATGAGGATATTTTGGTGCAAGAGGATGAAATCATTGATGCATTTCTTAACATAACTCTACCATCTCTTCATTCTAATGCTCTCTCTTCAAAGTATGAAGAATTAGTGGAAGATGATCCTTCTCTTATAATGGATCCCCCATGGGTAGATGTTTGGCATTCATCACATTATCCTAAATCTTGTATTCCTCAAAAATATAATAATGTAAATTCCATCATAATTAATTTAAACTTATTCCACCCTCTAAGGGGATAGTGGTAAAGTGTGATAATGTTTAAAATATTCCTAAAACCATTATCCACAAGGCACCTAACCCACCTCCTTTATCTAAACCTATGGTTACAGTTCAAGGTGTTCCAAAACCATCTCGATCTCCTGGTTACATTATCAACTTTGCAAAGAAAATTACTCAAACAAATCAAGATATTCAAAATGTGTCGCAACAACCTCATTATCATGTGATTGCTGACACATAAAACACTCATAATAGAAAGAAAAGTAAGTAATCACCTAGTGTTCCCACTTATCTTCCACCTTCTCAACCTTTTCTTCCACCACCTCCTTGTCTTTCTCAAGATGTTGATAAAGAATATGATCTTGTCCAGCATCTGTGCATTACTCTGGCTAAGATCTCTCTATGGGATTTAATACAAACATCGCCTACATACCATGAGATGCTCCAAGAGGCTCTACAAGAGGTAGTTATTCTACCTTTTGTTAGACCGAATAATGTAGCAGCCTTGTTAGATTGTATAAATGTGACAAACATGGACATAATTTTTCAACAACATGAATTACCTCCCATAGAAGTTGAAAACCAATATGATACCCTCCTAATATTTGTCATTATTAATAGAATGAGGGTAAGACACACTTTGATTGATGGTGGATCAGGCCTTAACATTTATGACATAGACTTGTTACATAGAATCAATATCGATGCATCTCTCATCAAACCAGATAAACTCAATGTTCATGGCTTTGATAATGCTAGTAGAAAATCACTCGGTGCAATCACCTTAAATATTAAGGATGGACCTATGACATTGCCTACCCTTATCCATGGCATGCCTAGTCCTCTTTCATACTTGATCTTCTTCTTGGTAGACCTTGGATTCATGCCATGAGGGTTGTTCTGTCTACGCTTCATCATTCAAAAAAGTTCATTTTTGAAAATAAGCTCCATATGATTGAAGTTGATTCAGTTCTGAAAAGTTGCTTGCAAATGGAAGTGAGACATCAAATTCCTCTAAATAATTTGATCCCTTCTTTAAAAAAATCCAAACCACTACCCTCCATTGCTAACAACATAAATGGTCAAGATAATGTTGGTCCTTCGAATGCATTTTTCGGTGATGATTGGGGTTCATTAGATTTTACACCCACCTTCACGTGTGAACATAAAATCTCACCCTCACACCCAAAGACCTTGAAGGTAAATGAAATTTATTCAACACAATCTCCTACTACTAAAAAACTTAAACCCAAAAGTAATGACAATGGAAATTTTCATATTGATTTTACCAATAATGACGATCTGCTTTCTTCTATAGAAATGGCAGGCAATTGTGATATATCATCTCATTCTCGAAAGCTCAAATCTAATGGATCGTCTTCTTCTAGTGCATGTATTGGTAATGATGAAGTCCCTTTAGATTTAAACCCCCATGGGTTTGTTGAAACAAAGATTGACCCTCCTCACCATGATAAAAAGTCTGATCCTTCTACTTCTTCAACACATGATCACACTTCTCATTTCAACAAAGCTAATAATATAGTCTCTCCTCTTCTTGTAGATTTGGAGAAGCGCTATGGGCGTGGATTGAAAATTCTTTCTAAACTTAGATACAATTGAAATGGGTTAGGATGCAAAGAACAAGTAATTAAGGAACCTGTGGAACCAACACCGCACTTGTCTAAAGTAGGTTTATGTTTTCAATCTTCTCCTATGTTCTCTCCACCATATTCACAAAAAAGGGTTACTTCCTACTCCCCTATGTCTTCTCTTCTATCTCAATAAGAGAGTATGTTGTTGAGTATACTCAAAGACTGCTTAATCACTCTTCCTCCTCCAAGACACAAAAACATTCTACAAAATAATCATTCAACACTTCATCACTGTGCATATCATCATGCACTTGGCCATTCCACTAACGAATGTTGGGTCTTGGGTAACAAAATTCAACAAATTCAAACACAATATGACTCTATCACTTATCCCCATACTTGATATAGTCCCTATAGCACCTTTTCCTCCATCCATTTTATAATAGGAAAGCTAGGGGAGGATGATTTATTATAGGCTGAATCTCAAGTGTGGGCCCTCCTTTTCACTGTGTTATGCTTGTACATACTATTATCCTTGTATTGTGATGTTTTGTTGACTGTTAGTTCTCCCTTGGCATCCTTGTTAGCACAAAGGTATAAGGAGAAAGAAAGTGTTGTGTCATTCCTCTATATGTATGTTCATTCTTCTATATGTCATAATTTGAAATTTTCTTATTTTCTTTTGGATGATTTAACATCCTTTCATGTTGATTCAATTTGTGTAGACTCTACTTTCATATGATATTTCTTCTGTCATCCTCATATTTATGTGACACCTTGTTGCAATGCTCGATGTCAAACCATGACTACACAAGCCATTTTGTATCATGCTTGCAAGCATCGCCTTGGTTTTCTCATTCTGGGGGCAACCCCTTGTGGTGATATAGCTTTTAATAACACATATCATTTGGGCATGTGCTTTTAGAAAGCTCTCGTGCCTGTTTTATATTTCTTCCTTATTCTACCCTAAAGGCAATTGCTCCCTACTAGAGATAGAAATCACTTTAAGGTTGGGGGCATATATCGTTCTATGAGCCTTACTCTCATCTTTATATCAAAACACTTGTTGACCATCTTTGTTGCTGCACTCTCTTGGAAAGGATGGTGGCAAGCTTGGAAGCAAGATCTTGAGTCTATCTTGTTCTCCTAGGTTGAAGCTCCTTGCATGTTTGAAAGAAGGGTTGGAACCACCAACTTGAGTTTGGCTAGACTACCTTTGGGTATGGTTGCAATACCTTCTTATTCTACAAGACTTCATATAAATCCTCTTGCGGGAGGTGAGTTCTATGTTCCCTTGAGTAGAAACATGTTTTGTGATGTAGATTATGTGTATTATGTGTTTTGTATCCTCTTTTTCTTCTCATTTCTAACTAATCCCTTCTTAGAATTCTTCTTATTGCATCTTGAGGAATTATGCACAACAATTAGACAACCTTTTATATTGAGGCCTCTTTTGTCATGCTGACTCAAGATCTTCTATTATGTTCTTCTTGTGGTTGTTGTATGATGCAGGTATTCTCCTCGTATATTATTGTTCTCTATGTATTCTTCATGCCTCATGTGTGCTTCATGTGTTTTCTCTGTGTATTCCATATGTATTCTCCTTGAGTGCTTTGCATGTATTCCATGTGTGTTTCATGTGCATTCTATGTATACTTTATGCCTTATGTGTATTCTTCATGTCAAGCATGTATACTTTGTGTATTGCATGTATACATTGTGATTTCTCAAGTGTATGTCTTGTGTATGTCTTGTCTTGTCTCATGTTTTCTAAGTGCTTCATGTATGTAGAAATTATGCCTTTGTGTCTTATGTGTATACAATTCTTCTAGATTCATAGAATCCTAAGTTTGGGGGCTTGATCACCTCAAATTTGATGACATTCTATGACTTTTATGTTTGTTGTGATTGAAATTTGTCCTCTTCATACTTTAGTGCAAGTATGAGTGTACCTGCACTAAAGTGGGGGCTAAATGTTATGGAGTAAAATGTGTACACTAGCATTTTACACCTAGTTTAGCACCCAGGTGAACCTAAAACAATCAATTCTTAATCTCGATGCATAAAACCCAAAAGATGACTTTAGAATGGGACTAAGCCCATTTAATTGAGCTTATCCCAGAGTTTAAGGGGCATAAAGGTCAAGGACACCCAGTGCCCTAGGCCCTCCTTCAACTCAGAGCTAAATTAAGGGTATGTCAGCTTAGGGCATCTCTAATGCTTCCTCATTTCGGCCTCATTTGGTTTATTTCCTCGAAAATCAATAGTAATGTATATATAAGCAAGTTAGTTTATTCATTTGAACATCTAAGCAATCTAGGAACTCTTGTACTCTCTCCCTCTCTCACATGCTCTCTATTCTTTTCTAAAACTTCTTATGGTGGATTATTGTTACATTGTCTAACTTCTTGTAGATCTTGTGAAGATCTCTCTACTTCTTTGGGCTACGCCAACTTCTTGAGTCAAGTTGTGACACCTCATCAAGAAAGTTAGGGTTTCCATTCTCATTGTGACTTCTTTCCTTCATGCTTTATTATAGCATTTCATTCTACTTTAGATTTGCCTCTGCGCTCCTAGGGCATGCACTCTTTGATCTCTCATCATTTCTATTGTGGAGGTGGAAACACTATTCATAGAGCTTGACTTAGGCAATATCCTAAATAGTGCCAACCCTTTTCCCTTCTTGTTTGTGTGTAGGTCACATCCAAAGGAATAGGAAGATAACAAGTGATGGGAGGCTAGAAGGCAAATAGGTGAAGGCACTCAAATCTTAAGATCTTGGAAAACCCTAATTTAGGTCTAGGGCACCTAGCTCCCCTATCCCCCTTGTTTGGATGATCAAAACCTTCTGGAATTAAGTTCTCTCAGCTCTGTTTAGTTCCCCCCTACCACTGCTTTCTAGGTTTTCGACGATTTCAAGTTTGTAGCTCCCATTTTCTTTATTTTAGCCTTAAAAACCCTAGATTTGTTGATTAGTCATAGGATCTCTCTCCTTGATAACAAAGAGACCAATCAAGAGACCTCTCAGCTCTCCTTTGAGTATTGTAGCTGAGTATTGAGTTTCCTTGATTCGTGTTCCAATGTTATGTGGAGAAGAATTGATTTAGGGTGATGTACATGTTAGCCTAAATCTCATTTTCTACATAACACCTATTTTAATTGTACTTGTACCTTGATATGTTGTTTGTAAACTTGCCCACACTTTTTTAGATCTGATTACTACTACAACTCTAGGGAAGATGCATTCATCCATGACATGTTGAATGAAGAACAAATATTTTTAATAGAAAACAAAGATTGTAGCACTATAGAGACAAATAATATATGCACACAAGTTCAGAAATCTTTCAGTACACTCTTTATTGATAGATAAGTTTATTTATGCAGATACACATACGTAGAGTTATATTGGAACTATCCAATCTCTAAACTAACAAACTACCCTATAGTTTCTCATAAACCTACACCTAACATAGAGTTCACAAAACATATCCATGAGTACAGTCTACATGCACAATAGCTTACTATTACATATATTTATGTTGGAGTGTATATTCCAACACCCCCTCTTAATGCTACAACACTAATTTGACTAACAACATAAAAACAATAGAAAATACATTATTCAGAAGCTATTTTTGAAAATAGTTCTTAGACCAATAAGACTTCTTCAAGCTGCTCCCTATTCTAGGTATATTCTCCTAGTTTTTATCCAAGTTCCCAACATAATTGGACACCATTTGCACATGAAGTGTCTCATCACCGTCATAAAGGTATGAGGCTGAACTTCCAGGTTTTGGATCTCCCTTGAACTATTGAACATCAATCATCACATGCATGTCTCATAGCCCCAATGAGGTATAGTTTCTCCATTCCACAAGCATTTCAGACTTTTGAACATCTATCTATCCTCCACTGCATCCCTCGTCTTTAAAGTGTTGACCTCTTCAAAATAGGACAATTGCCACATCTTCAATGAAGTCATCATCACTATCAATATCTGGTGGTTCTTAATTAATGACTATATTTACCGATTCTTTAAGTTTCCCTTTGAGAAGGTCACTTGTATGGATTTTACAATTAATTGTTGTATGACCTATTTTTCTACAGCAGTAACACTTGATCTCATTCTTACTTGTCATTCTATTTCCCATCCTTTCCTTTGAGTATATTGCAAACTCTTGCTAAGTATCTCCTTTTGAATCTCCTACAGTTGCTCTCTTTTTTTCATTTAAGAGAGATGAAATTATGTCTTTTAGATTTTGTGAAGACATTTGACTGAGAGTAAAAATCACATTGTTGTATTTTGAAGGCAAACTATTTAACAAAATGGCTTTAGCATCCTCTTTATCTACCACAACATTGACCTATGCTACTTGTCTAATGAGAGATTTCAGGTTGTTTATGTGGCTAGACATAGTGACTTCATTACACATCTTGAATAGGAATAATTGCAACTTCAGAGAAAACTTTGCATTCATTTCTTTTGTTCCAAACAACTTATTTAATTCATCCCAAATTTCTTTAGATGATTTTCTAGATCAACATGATGTAATTTTGAATCTGAAAGAGCAAGGCCAATAATGGACTTGGCTTTGTCATTTCTTCTTTCCCACTTAATCTTTGTTTTAGCGCATGTAGGTACTACTTCTGTGCCATTCACTATAGCCCATAAATTTTTGTTCATCAATTGCATTTGAATTTTCACCTTCCATGTGTGAAAATTGTGGCCATTAAATTTTTCTAGAGTTGTTTCCATTTTTAGAAAATTTTGTGACTAAACTTTCTTGGAAGCAAGCAGAAATCTCTGTATTTTGAGAGAAATACCTTTCTGAATGTTGTTCGGTAGAGAATTTACTGAGTGTAGAAACAACTCTTAAATAATACAACTCTTTCATAAGAAATTGCAATGGATATGCACCAACAACAATCTGCAGACTGCAAATAATTTTCCTCTTCCCTCTTCAATCGACTGCTTAGACTTGGCTATAAGGATCTTTTTTCTCTAATACCCTAATGGAAAACAAAGATTGCAGCACTACAGAGACAAATAATAAATGCACACAAGTTCACAAATCTTTCATTGCACTCTTTATTGATAGATATGTTTATTTATGCAGATACACAGATGTAGAGTTATATTGGAACTGTCCAACCTCTACACTAACAAACTACTCTACAATTGCTTATAAACCTACACCTAACATACAATTAACAACACATATCCATGAACTGTCTACACAATAGTTTACTATTACATTTATTTATGTTGGAGCATATATTCCAACACTTCTATCTCCTTTTTGTTTCTTCTTAATAAATCTTTCTCTACCTACATCAATGCATTATATGCTACTTAGTCTTTTGGTTTAGGAAACCCATTTTAAACCAAATCCCATACATCTTGAGAATAGAAAATGGTCTTCATCTTAATACTTATAATTTTTCCATTGAAAATAGAGATTTGAAGTTGAGTGAGACTGCTACCCACACTAGCCATAACAGACTTGAACTGAAAGACTTCACAACCTAGTGCCCTGAAACCAATTTGATAGAATAAATAAAAACACTATGTACAACAACAAACAAAAATCTAAATACTATTGCATTAAGATAATAAACCATACACATAAAAGAAAATATACACAAAACAATAATTTTATTACTGAAAATGCTAATCATAACGACACTCTATTTTTCTTGCCCACCACCCCCTTAGAGTTTTTGTTCACACTTCCTCTTTCTAGAGAATTCCTGAAGCAAATACTAAAATATTATAAATTCTGGAGACATCTTGACTTCTTCAACAAGCTGAAGGAATGTATATATAGATTACATTTACAATTAACAAGACAATAAGTTTCAAAATCATGAGTAGAAAGAAAAGACTGAAAGAAAAGACTGTCAATTAAATGTGAGTAAGCAAGATTAGATATTCCAACAAGGTATATAGTTAAGTGGTAACCTTCCATGCTGGATGACTAAATTGTTAAATCGTATTCAAAGTCCTTTCCTAAAGATGCAGAGTCTAATATGTTTCCTCTACAATTTTGGAGGGAATGTAAATAGCTACCTGTAATTGCGTTATCATTTTATACCTGAGTTTGTAAGTTAATAATGTAAATTTCAGGAAGGGCCTGCGACTCCCCTGTCATTTCAGCGCGTGAAATTTGTTTTGAGATTTATTCAAACAATGGATGATGAAAAAGTGGGTAATGGCGGCGCAATTATTATTATCACATACACCCTATCCAAGAATTTCCTATCTGGAGCCGGAGATTTTCGTCATTGTCATTATGCGGAATGCACTCTCATTGACGCGAAGCCTTTAACAGCCTTCACTTCATGAATGAGTAAATTGATGAAACGTCGGACTGGCTGATAATCCGAGAGGTGACAATGCCGTAAATGAATATCCGTATGCAGTAGGATAACAGCGTGAATGTTGGCAGTTTTAGTGAATTATTTGAGGAAGAGGGGATTCACAACACGGCCCGGCTGTTGATAAAGATACATAAAAGGTGGGATGACATCCAAAGGAACCTGATGAAATCCTAGTGCTTTGGACACTTGCTCCCATAGACCGTTTCGGTCTCGTGGACGTTATTAAAAATCATTCATTCATTCTTTCAATATTCATGTCTGATAACAAGGGGTGTAAGCATCAGCGTCTAATCTCTGTGAACTCTTTTATTTTTCCTTCTAAAATCGATGCACGATTTGACCTTGTTTAATCGTGGAAGTTATCGGCTTGTCTCTTTGTTCTAGTAAGCTACTTTCAAATGTAGACGTGGTAGCAATGACAGTAATACCAAACAAAATGTGCACCGCTTATTCCACTGTCATTTAGTGTGATGCACTCATTTTGTTTGACTGAGAAGGCATATCGCTTAAATGCCTCGTCTTTTTTCATTTGAAACTACGAAAGTTAAAATCACCATTGGCACAACTTTACAGAGCAGAATAAAAATATCGTACAAGAGGAAAATTGTCGGCTAATTATGAGCACGGAGTTGGAGGAGGACGTCGGGTCTTCACATTTCATTTCGTCTCAGTTAAAAATCATCATTACGTTAGATTAATGGGTTCCTTCGTGATCAACAACTAGATATTTGCTGTACAAAAGCGAAACGTGCATTGGCATTCCAGCGTGGAGTGCATAACGGCAGCTTGCCGTATTTCTCCTCTTTTTTTGTCACCCCGTCTCTTCTGACAAGATGCGTGAAAAGAGATGAATATGAAATACTACTAACCCCTATAAAACACCCGGCCGAATCGTGAGCAATCCTACTCCTGGATTGACAGAGGTATTTGATGACCCTTTTTTTCTTTTCTTTCTTTTTCATTTTTCTTTCTTTTGTTTTTGGGTTCAGAAGGGACATCGGTTAGTCTTTCATTATTTTTACTTAGGTCGGGAGTTGGACTCTGGGACCTAGCACCATCATTGTTTCATTCAATAACATCACAATATCTTAGGTTTCTGATTAGTATGGACCACAAACCTGTCTCTTCTTCATCCAACAGCATCGCAGCATGTTAGGTTTGTTGGGGTACGCAAGACACTGAGAGGGCTCTTCTTAAGTATCATCCACTTCAACAGTCAAAGGTCAATTTTGGCCAATACAAATAGGACAAATATTTACCACTTTTTGTTGTGAATGAGGTGTAAAATTGCTATTGGCTGTTTGACCATTAAAATGGATGATATTTAAGTAGAGCCCACTGAGAGGGGGGAAGGGAGGGTGGGTGAATTAGTGTCTTATAAAACAGACTTGTTTTTGGCAATCTTTTACCAACTGTGAACTTCAACCTTGAATGGTGAAAGCAAAACATTCATTTAAGAACCAAGATGAACTATCAAACCAACTTGTGAGCATGAAAAAATAGAACAACTATTTGTGAACTATGAAGAATCATTAGAACAATTCATCAAGACAAACAATAGAGGCAGATTGTTACTTCATTGGACTGAGATAAGTATCAAAGTATTATGTATTTGTACTGATTTACTATGAGCATCATATAACAGTTAAATTATGAAATAATGAACAAAAACTCATGAGCAGAACAAGTAACCATAACACAGAGATTGTCCTGAGTGGAAAACCCTCTAAGGCATAAAAACCACTCAAAAAATGCCTCACTAACTTATTTAATGAATCTCACTGATTACAGGCCTCACTGGCGACAAAATGTCTCGCTGGCAAAGCCTCACTGGCTACACAAAATGCCTCACTAGCAAAGGTCATTTTTTGTCTCACTGACTTGACCTTTCAATACATGTTTCAATCAAAAAATAAATATAGAGAGACACTCTGTTTCACTGATCCTCAATCTCTGATCTAATATCAATGATCAGTTATCTATTCTCAACATTACATCAGGTGTATACACAACCACACACAATTTCTGTTCAAAGCCCTTTTTATACATTTCACAATGTCTTCCTCTTCTCATGAAACAGTTTGAAGAGATAATTGTTTCCATAAAACTATTTCAGGTAATAACTGAATATTAAACCACTGTTTAGGATCATAATCATAACTGACCCATAAATCAAACCTCTATGCATAAATCAACATAGTGTTACCAAATCATGGTTCTGACAGACAAATATAATCTGGCTGAGAGAGCATTAGATCTTAACCCATATTGTCAATATTTGAACAAGTGCCACATAAGCACTAGGGTTACTCAAACAATGTTTAAAAACAATACTAATCATTTCACCAGTGACTGTCAAACAAATGTAACAATAGTAAATCTTAACAAAAACACTATTAACCCATTGACAAATTGCACCCATATCCTGAAACAAAAACCCTCAACTAAAAGCACGACTTCATTATTAACTTTCAAAAACCCTTAAGATCTTGCTTAAGAAAATGAAAAACATAACCGAGAATACTATTATGGAGAGATAACACCTGAAACTCGTGAATGAATCACCAAACTGTGTCATGCCCTCAAATTGTGAGAACCACCATAACTGACAACAGCGACACTCCTCAAGTTCACTTCCAGCTTTGTCACTTCAGCAATACAATGACTTTTGAAGATTCTCAATCCAACTTCCATGATGATAACCAAACCCTCGTGGAGAAGAGACAACAAAATGATGAAATGAAATGTTTATTGTAATATTCATGCCTTTTGAGCTGATTAACCAGATGTGTTAGTATGCCCTAAAAATGGCTCAAAAAACAAAACACTACTTTTACCTCTTGCTGCTGTCAAAACCTTTTTGGTAGCTTACACAAGAAACCCAAAGCTTCTACAAGCTTTGAAAACTTTAAACCTTTCACAAAATAATATTTCATGTATGTCATTTGTGCCCTCGACTAAGTGTTAGGAAAAATGTCATTCGAGGACCATACTTAAAATAAAGTTTGTCACTCTAAAATTGCACATAATGCCACATAATAATAAACATCAAGACTTTGACTTTTTATGCAATGTTCTCAACGTGTTATATTATGCCAAGTCAACCACTGTGAATACCAACTGAGCCAACAAATCATGTGTGATCCAAAAGGAACCATATGAGTTTGTCACCATAACTAAAACAATGTGATGCCATAGAACTGAAACAAGATGCCAAATGTATGCTCATGTATGTCAAAATCAAAGTCACCATGAATAGCAACTATACATACACCAAAGTCACCGTTAAATGACAAGTCACTATCAAATGCCACACTATCAAGGTACCATAGCCAACCATATCCAATCACCATATCCAATCAAGAGAGATTGTGTCTTTGACATCAAGGACAACAACTGAGGATAGCAAACTCCCCCTTTGTCCATGATGGCAAAACACAACTCTCTCTCCCCCTTTTTGACATCAAAGGCAAAGGGAGGAAGGAAAGTGTGCCAATTTCCTCTAGGTGATAACATAAATCCAAGATCAACTAATGCCTGAAAAGTAAAATTAGAATATAAAGTATACCAAATATATCATGACTATCCCATGAAGAAGAAGAAGAAGAAGCATACAGACCATCTGAAACAGAAACTGAAATGTCATCACCATGATGAGCATAAAAGAGCATATATCAAAGAAGGACATCAACTGAATATGCTGGTAGGATATCACTGTCACCATTATTCAAGAATCATATCAATGAACAAACATCAAAAGATCAGCGGATATTACTACTAAGCAAACACCAAACAACAAAAAATAGTACTTGGTAATCACTTATCATATTACTGTACCAAATGATATAATGCAATAAAGCTCCCCCTGCAAACAAGCTAGACATTTTCAAGCCTAGTCAAGCATTGACCTCAAGCATAGTCAAGCATCTACTGTATCATGAAAAACTATGTTTGGTATTGTTCCTTGCACTATCTTTTCAATAAGCTGACAGACACAATGTAATCATTGCTATCAAACTGCAAACCTATCAAAGCCTGCAACTTGTCAAATATCAAAGCCAGCAACACATAAAAACTCACACCACTATTGCAACACATCACAATGAATTGTCATCAAAGCCATGGCACACCACTGTTTCACAAGATATCTCCTGGCAAAGCAGGTAGCAATGTTCTTGTTAGCACTTGTGCTTCATATCATTAACACAATGAAAACTCATTGTCTTTACAACAGACAACACTATCATGATGAAAGCTCCTAACTATCTCAACACACCTGAACAAGTCTCCACACTTGCATTACCTCTGCACTTTGCTCTAACTACAATATTCTAAAGTTTAGAATACAAAGGACTGTATACCTCCATTGAAAACCAAGAATTGTCGTTTGGTCAGGATTATCATTGCACTGGTACTATCACCATATACCCTATAACAAGATTCTCTCAAGGCACTTGAATAAAGTACTGCCAACTTACCCTACATCATGTCCTATAGTTGTACCAAATTAATAGTAGATTGTCCTGCTGATAAAGTTGTCCTGCATCCTTACAAATTCAAATGCAAACTTCCAAATATCAAATGACTCTAAAACCTTTTCATCTATCCAATGGCATTAGCAAGCCTCTAGAATGGATATCATATTCTGTTCCAAAACATCAGACACAACAACAGTAGTACTATCACTTTGTAGCATAAAATACACCACATGTCAATATGAACCCAACCAAGGCAAAGACTGTTATGTCCTGACTATTTTTCTAACACTGTCTCCATGAAAATAAAGCATCATACAATGAATATATCAATGATAACATTCCTTCAACACTGCAAGAACTTGATTTCAATTTCACTATCTACAATGTTGTCAAACAGTCCTTCATTTACATCACAAGTACAAGAATTCTATCAAAAGATTTAAAACTATTTTATACCTCTGTCATGAGACATCAAATCACCACTCTAGAAACACTTTCTCACCTTGCTACACAAGTGCTACACTTTTCTAATTTGCTACTTGGGAATGAAAGATAAGACATTGAGCACTATCAACAAATGAGAGTTTAAACACTATGAAATCACCATAATCAAACCCAAACAAAGACCATGTCAAATACAAGAAACCAATGTGTTTTGAACCAATCTATGTAATATCATGCTATGAATTGTTCCAAAAACTGTACCAATAGTACAAATAAAGCCATGATATGAACTAGAACAACACCATTGAATTGCACCAATCATAAGAAACCATTGATGAAGCACCCACTAATGAAGTCCTTCATCCCAAAGAATCTCAACCTCTCCAATGACCCACAAACACTCAAGGTCTTACAAATACTATTTTTGTTCCATTTGATCTTGCATAAATTATCAAATCATGCTTATGAAACTGATGTTTTCCCTAACTCTTATCAATCACAACAAGATCACATTGATAAACATGTCAGTTATGAAACAAGTTACTCAATTATACAGAGAATGAAATTATGTCCTATCAGTAGACTTTACTGTCCTTCACAAACTCTTTGCTTATCTAACTTTTTGGAGATGAGAGATAAAACAATAAGCATCTCCCCCTGACTTTAAGCCAGTTCTCATGCAAAGGATAATGTCTTTTGAGTAACATGAATTGATTTTGGTTTTTCGTCTCCTAGATCTTGTTTTCTTCTCCATACTTTCTCAGTCTCTCTCTTCTTCTTATCCAAGGTATCTTCCTTCTTGTCATGTCTAGGTGCATTCATAGAAACACTTCTACAAAAATATGCTCTATGCCCAAGTTTATGACATTTAAAATAGGTGACATTGTTTCCAAAAGGAGTAAAGAACTTATATCTTCTTGAAAACATAGAAGGATCATGTCTTGCTTGAACATTACAAAACTTTGCAGTATGACCAAATTTATAACATTAACCACTATTTGACCATTCATGAGGATCCTTGTTCCATCTCATTTTCATTGAATGATTCCAACAATCGGTTTCTTTATGACCATACCCATAACATGCATAGCAATAGCCAGAAAAGAAATTGAACCTTGCTAATTGATTTCATTTGAAAAGTGAAGATCTTGAGAACCTACTCGTCCTTCTTCCTTCATCAACACATTTATCTTTAGTCTTATCTGCAAGAGCAGGAGCATGATGATCCAATTCTATCTTCATCCTTGGAGTATTTATGACTTTAAAACTCTGACCTTTCCCATTTGCAGATACAAAAATAGTTTCAAGTTTTTATTTTGTTCCACTTGAAGATGCTTGTCCTACCTCATACCCTAAGCCAGTAAGATCACTGGAATATTTTTGTCTACATAGCATATCATCTAGTGCATTAATACTTTTCTCAAACTTCTTATATCTCTCTAACTGAATCTTATGGTCTTCAAGATCTTTCTTTAAAGCAACAAACTTTTCTTCAAGTTTATGGCACTCAAAGGTTTTGGCATCCAAGGTAAATTTAGTTTCCTCAATCTTTGTTTTCAGATTTAAGATCAAGTTATCTGAATCAACTTTTAACAGAGAATTTTTTTTTACACTATTTTTCAAAGAATCAAGTTCATTCTCTAACTTTTTACACATTTCTTCTTTTTCTTTCAACTTGACTTCCCTTTCCTTTTCAATTCTTTTACTTTCTTCAATTTGTATCTTGAGTTTCTGATTTTCTCTTTCAAGATCCCTAATCACATTTAGAGCAGAAACAAGCTCTCCTTAAAAATCAACAACTTCTTCAGGGTCACTAACACACTCTTCTATATCCGATTCATTCATATTTACCATGAATTCATCTAGTTTGTATATTACACATCCTTTCTTCTGCAGGACTGTTCTCATTATCACTTATTGAATCAACTGACAAGAACTTTTCTTGAGACAAGACTTCATTAGACTTGACAGGAATAGTTTGATTATTCTTTTGCTTGATATCGGTGTTTTGCTTTTGACTTTTGTTTCTTTTACACTTATCCATGATGAGTACTCCATGACCAAGAATCCCCTAAGTTGGATAAACTTAAAATACAAGGGTTTGGCTCTGATGCTACTTGTTGGAGTACGCAAGACACTGAGAGGGGGCTGAATTAGTGTCTTATAAAATAGACTTGTTTTTTGCAATCTTTTACCAACTGTGAACTTCAACCTTGAATGGTGAAAGCAAGACATTCATTTAAGAACCAAGATGAACTATCAAACCAACTTGTGAGCATGAAAAGATAGAACAACTATTTGTGAACTATGAAGAATCATTAGAGCAATTTATCAAGACAAACAATAAAGGTAGATTGTTACTTCATTGGACAAAGATAAGTATCAAAGTATATGCATTTGTACTGATTTACTATGAGCATCATATAACAGTTAAATTATGAAATAATGAACAAAAACTCATGAGCAGAACAAGTAACCATAACACAGGGATTGTCCAGAGTGAAAAACCCTTTGGGGCATAAAAACCACTCAAAAAATGCCTCACTAGCTTATTTAATGAATCTCACTGATTATAGGCCTCACTGGCTACAAACTGCCTCACTAGCAAAGCCTCACTAGCTACACAAAATACCTCACTGGCAAAGGTCATTTCTTCTCTCACTGACTTGATCTTTCAATACATGTTTCAATCAAAAAATAAATATAGAGAGACACTCTGTTTCACTGATCCTCAATCTCTGATCTAATATCAATGATAATGCATTCAGTTATCTATTCTCAACATTACATCAGGTGTATACACAACCACACACAATTTCTATTCAAAGCCCTTTTTATACATTTCACAATGTCTTCCTCTTCTCATGAAATAGTTTAAAGAGATAACCGTTTCCATAAAACTATTTCAGGTAATAACTGAATATTAAACCACAGTTTAGGATCATAATCATAACTAACCCATAAATCAAACCTCTATGCATAAATCAATATAGTATTATCAAATCATGGTTCTGACAGACAAATATAATTTGGTTGAGAGAGCATTAGATCTTAACCCATGTTGTCAATGTTCGAACAGGTGCCACATAAGAACTAGGGTTACTCAAACAATGTTTAAAAACAATACTAATCATTTCACCAGTGACTGTCAAACAAATGTAACAATAGTAAATCTTAATAGAAACACTATTAACCCATTAACAAATTGCACCCATATCTTGAAACAGAAACCCTCAACCGAAAACACAACTTCATTATTAACTTTCAAAAACCCTTAAGATCTTGCTTCTTAGCAAATGAAATAAAACATAACCAAGAATACTATTACGGAGAGATAACACTTGAAACTCATGAATGAATCAACAAACCATGTCGTGCCCTCAAACTGTGAGAACCACCATAACTGACAATGGCCACACTCCTCAAGTTCACTTCTAGCTTTGTCACTTCAACAATACAATGACTTTTGAAGATTCTCAATCCTACTTCCATGATTACCAGCATTGAATCAACATAATTCCATGATGATAACCAAACCCTCATGGAGAAGAGACAATAGAATGATTAAATGAAATGTTTATTGCAATATTCGTTCCTTTTGAGATGATTAACCGAATGTGCTAGTATGCCCTAAAAAGGGCTCAAAAAATAAAACACTACTTTTACCTCTTATTGTTGTCAAAACCTTTTTGGCAAGTTACACAAGAAACCTGAAGCTTCTACAAGCTTTGAAAACTTTAAACCTTTCACAAAATAATATTGCATGTATGTCATTTGTGCCCTCAGCTAAGTGTTAGGAAAAATGTCATTTGGGGACCATACTTAAAATAAAGTTTGTCTCTCTAAAATTGCACATAATGCCACATAATAATAAACATCAAGACTTTGACTTTTATGCAATGTTCTCAACATGTTATGCTATGCCAAGTCAACCACTATGAATACCAACTGAGCCAACAAATCATGTGTCATCCAAAAGGAACCATATGAGTTTGTCACCATAACTGAAACAAGGTGATGCCATAGAACTAAAACAAGATGCCAACTATATGCTCATGTACATCAAAATCAAAGTCACCATGAATAGCAACTATACATATACCAAAGTCACCATCAAATGCCAAGTCACTATCAAATGCCACACTGTCAAGGTACCATAGCCAACCATATCCAATCACCATATCCAATCAAGAGAGATTGTGTCTTTGACATCAAGGACAACAACTGAGGACAACAAGGTTTTTGATTTTGATTAGTATGGACTATAAACCTACCTCTTCCCAGTAAAGTCTAGCTAGATTGAGGGAGACTCCCAAGGGTGCAAGATTCAAACCATCAACCTCTAGCTAGCAAGCACTCAGCAGTAGTCAATCGATCTATTGGCCATGCCCAAGTATTAGATGACTTTATCAATTGGGAAATCATCCTCATCTCCATTATTTGCTGCAACCACTTTTTCTTCTAATCAACCATGTAAAACAAAATTGTCCCTTCTAAGTAAAGACTCTTACAATATAAGGTTAAGTGTTTGTAAAATATTTTAATACTTTAATGTGTTGAAATTTGGCCCATTATTAAATATAATGAGAGCATTATATTTGGAGGAATCTAGGAGATTTTTTGGATGAGACATTTTAGTATTTGGAATGTTAGGTATGATATATAAGCTATTTTTGTAAGAGCATGATGAAAGGAGTTACAAGTAGATATGTAAGAAAATCTATAGCGGAAAAAGAATTACATGTAAGTCAAAATAATTCTTCAAAGAGAAGAATAATGGCTTGAACTTTCACCTAAGGGGCTTACAAGTGAACACTTGTACTTGAAGCTCCTTATTGGCATTGAGAAATGGATAGGTGAAGATTTTGTATACAAAGATGTTGTCAAATTGTTGTTAGAACACCTTAGCTCTAAATCTGAGTGTAAAAATTTATTGTACTTGTAATCTATTTGTTGAGTTAATATTGTTAATGAAATGGATTTGAGTTTTAGTTCTTTTACTCGAGAATTTTCCAGGGATAAATTTTGAGTTGTGTTTCTATGTTGTTTACATGATATTTCTATTCATAGTTTTTTAATTTTCATTGAATTCTCTATCATAAAAAAATCTATACATTTTAGTTTTCCATTGCTTATGAAATTTACTCTAGTCACGGGGTTTCTACATTTAGTATTTATGTTTTCAGTATCAAATATTTGAAAAATCCTAACATTTGGTACTAAAGCTTTTTTAAGCTCAATTTGTATAGAAGGGGATGCTCTGTTCAAGTAGTAATTTTATTTTCAATGGAAGTTGTATAGAAGTTGTATCTTAGGTTTCTAATTCTAATGAGCATGGACTATAAACCTACATTTTCTCAGTAAAGTCCAGTCAGATTGAGGGAGACTCCCAAGGGTGTGGGATTCAGACCATCAACCTCTAGCTAGCAAGCACTCAGCAGCTGTCAATCGATCTATTGGCCACGCCCAAGTATTAGATGACTTTATCAGTTGGGAACTCATCATCATCTCCATTATTTGCTGCAACTACTTTTTCTTCTAATCAACCATATAAAAAAAAGAAACCCGCCCTTCTATGTTAAGACTCTTACAATATTAGGTTAGGTGTTTGTAAAATATTTTAATACTTTAATGTGTTGTAATTTGGCCCCTTATTAAATATAGTGAGAGCATTATATTTGAAGGAATCTATGAGATATTTTGGATGACACATTTCACTATTTGGAATGTTAGGTATGATATATAATCTATTTTGTAAGAGCATGATCAAAGGAGTTACAAGTAGATATGTAAGAAAATCTATAGCAAAAAAAGAATTACATGTAAGTCAAAATAATTCTTCAAAGAGAAGAATAATGGCTTAAACTTTCACCTAAGGGGCTTACAAGTGAACACTTGGACTTGAAGCTCGTTATTGGCATTGAGAAATGGATAGATGAAGATTTTGTATACAAAGATGTTGTCAAATTGTTGTTAGAACACCTTAGCTCTAAATTTGAGTGTAAAAATTTATTGTACTTGTAAGAATTAGCCAAGATCAGCAAATGAAAACTAAGATGAACTTCCACAAAGCATAAGCACATAAAATCCAAAATGTATAATCAAGAGATTACATCAAGAGATGATGAAAATGTACAAAGATCCTTGCTTATATACACAAGGAGAAGGAGGTGAAAGAAGAGAACCAACTATGACTAACCCTCTATGTGATGATCACCTATGGGCACAAGTGAAGGGTGATAGACAAATGTCTCCAACCTCCCATAAGGTGAGGAGAGAATATCTCTAACCTCTAATGAGGTGAAGTGTCAAAATCACTAACCTCATGTGAGCACATGTGGTGAGACAAAAAAGTGACTAACCTCAAAAGTGAACATAACCTTTAATGTCAAGGTTAAGTTAGACTTAGCACTAAGTGTGACTCAAGCCTAGGTGTGGGTTAGGATAAACCCTACACTCTAACACCCCCCCTTAAGCGATACTTAGGGAGTAGAAAAACAAAGATGATGATGGGTACCGGCCACTAGGACATGTTAGGTACCCATGTACAAACAACTTTCTCAAAAGACAGAGAAAAAGAGAAAACTGAGTGGGAACAAAACACCTCTCCAAAAGACAAAAGATGCATGAAATAAATATACAAGTGAACAACAAGAGTGATAGATGGAGAACTCAGAAACCCCCCAAGGACTTCTTCTAACACATAAGTACATGAAATATTTCCCCATAGGAGAGAGAATAGAGAAGGTCATGTGACCCCCCCAAAAAATTGTGAAGTGATGAACTCCATGTGAGGAAATGGTTCCTCCCAAAACTGATAAGAGAAGAGAAACCATGCAACCTCCCCTCAAAATAGCTCCTGTAGTGCTGGTAGATGCGCAACATTGGATGCTGAAGATGATCCACAATCATTGAATAATGTTTCTCCCCTTAGGATGAAAGAGAACCATAGGAGTGTGCATATGATCTTCCCATTCCAGATAGGAACATACAAGAAGAATAATGAATGTCTCTGAATGTCGCACATGATCCAAAGACAATGGTGATGCCCATGATCTCTTCGAAGAATGCTTAATGATCTTCAAGCCAATGCTATTGTGTGACAAAGTTGAACCGATGTGAATTTAATACTTCTGCAGAAGGTGTCAAACTAGATGATGATCGAGTCTGATATGTAGACTCATAAGTATCTGAAGTCAGTCATTATATAAGCTGAAATAGGCAAGGCATGAACAAGTATATCTGAAGACGATGGTGATGCAACTTCATCGAAGCTAACATCAAAGAGAAGATGAATGTCCTCAATGTTTTGATCCAAATCTATAATACAGGATTCTACAAGCAACAATGCGATGTCTAGTAGATATGCATCCCAATGTGATGGATCTGGAATGACAATGACGATGTTCTGATGCAAGGAATCACTGAAAGTCATCCTGAATGAAACATCACGTGGTGATTTTGTAGTCTTACAAAACATTGAAAAGACAACGTGAGAGAAATGAGGATAGAGTGCATCCCCATGTTGTGTTCTCCCACAATAAGTACACTTGACTATGAAGCATGTAGACATGGTATAATGTGCAAAAGATCAAATTGGTTAGACATGGTCATTATATCATACATCTGTCATTAACATTTTCTCCTAAAATTTTTGAATTTTCTTTTCCTTCTTCCTTGTTGTCGACTGCTCCTTCCTCATTTCCCATGCCTTTCCTATTGTCCATCCTTGGTTCCCATTTCTCATAGCCATATCATTCCTCATAACACTTTCATACTCATTATTAGACTTTCCAATCTACCTTCTTCATTGTCCTTTTTGTAGCTTTCTCTTCTCATTTCCTTTTCATCCATAATCATCCATAACTTGCTCTCATATTCATTCAAAGCTTCAAAATCATCATCATACACATCAAACGGGCTACCTCTTTCCTGACACTTGCCATGTTGCCCTTTCTCCAACTCTGTTGTATACTCTTCCTTCTTATCCTCTTGTTTTGTATTCTCATCACCATGACCTTCATTACCATCTTCCTCTACTTTTGTCCCATCTTTCACTGCCCACACTTGAGTTTCCATCTTCATGGGTTGATGTTTGTCTATTTCTGCTCTTGGCCTACTTTCTTGTCTACCTTGAAACTTAGGTATTTCTTCCATTCTTTGTTTTTGTTTGTTGTCACAAACTCCACCATTAGTCTCCCACTGTTTACAATTAAATTGTTGCCCTTCCTTAATGGATTTCCTTTGCCAAATTGGTACTATCTATCGATGTTGATTCTTCTTTTCTTTATCAACTTGCATAACTAGATTCTTACCTTCACATATAGGACTAAAAGAAACATCCTTACCTCTATTCACATGTGCAATCCTTTGCTATCCTAATTTCCTTCCGTTCTTGGTTTCATGGCTTGTCAACTCTTCCATTTTGTAAGCTCCTTGCCCTTCATTTGCAACATTCCCCAATGCATATGAGGCAACTTCAACTTCTTCTCTTCCAATACTTTTATTGTCTTCATTTGTAGGTACTTTACAATGTACCCTAATTTCATCATGTTGCATTATTCCTTCCTGGTGTGTTGCTGCAATTTATCTTTCTTTTCATCTCTGGGTGCCTTCCTTGCCCCTTCTTTCATCATCTTCGAGGCCTGATTCTCAGCCTTCCTCTTACCTGCATGCACATCCTCAAACATATCATCAGTAAACAAATCATGAGACCAATTTGTCTCCTCAAGTGTCTCCTTCATGGACACTTTATTCTCCTCTTCTAATAGGAGATCTTCTTCTTCAACTCTCTCTTTTCCAAATCTCATTTTCTAAACTTTTCCACCATCACTTTCTACACAAAAATATCATTAGCAAACCTCTTATCACAAAATAAATAATGAGGCTCAACTTTACCCATTTGTTGTTTTACTTTATTCTTTTCTTTCTCATCTGCATCTTTCCTTTTCAACCCATTTTCAAGGGCATCTAATCTTGCTTCTATCTTCTTCAAACCTTCATAGAATCTTCTATTTTGTCTTTCTTCCCAATATTGTTCCATAGCCTCCCACACAACTGGCTTCTTCAAAACAATCTTCCTTTTCTTTGTCAAATCCATCTTGCCCTCTGTTGCAACAAAATCTCTCACCTTCAACACTACCCTCTACCCAACAAGTCCCCTGGAAGATGCTACTCTCAAAACTCCCTCTACCTACTCTCTCTTCGTGGAGGAAGTTGTACACCTTCTACCCAGTTTATCTTTGCTGGAGGATAGCAGTTACAAGCCCTTTCTCAGACCTGCAACAACAAACAACTCTTTCTCAACTCTCTTAACTTTCTCATACCTCATTCTTCAGCATAGTTTTCACCTTTCCAATGAGCTTCTTTCTCTATCCTTTACCTCATCTTCTAGGTTCTTCAACAGCCTGTCAATCTGCAACACACTTTTCCAAATTTCAATAAACATAATTAATTTACATTGCCTAGATCTTTTGGGCTCTGATACCACCTGATGGAACTAGGCTTTCTCAAGTGCTCTGATACCTAAGTGCTTACAGCACCAACTCACCTACACCCTTTATTATTCCCTTTGTTTCTTAAACTTAGTCTATTATTTTAGACAATCCTTTGGACATGTACAGACCTCCTGTCGAAACAGTGACAGGAGCCAGGACAGTTGCTAACAATTCCATAACAGAACTTTTCAAGACTTAGAAACTTTCTAGAATACATTCAAAGACATCAAACCCAATGAAATTAACCTTAATGACAAAAACCTTTTGTAGATAGGAACTCAATAAAATGAAAGTCTATGATGGGTCATCCCACAATAATGGGTTACACTTTTTGGCCAAACTTGACATTGAAATCAACATTCTGAACTAAATCTTCACTTTCTGACACCTCTAGCCATTGAACCATTAGGAATTTGAAGATGATACGAACTAGTGATTTATAAGATTTTGTTTGTAGATTCTAAATATATATATATATATATATATATATATATATATATATATATATATATATATATATATATATATATATATATATATATATATATATATATATATATATATATATATATATATATATATATATATATATATTAAATGGAGTTAAATTGTAAGTTTTTTTGCATCTCCTTTGATAACTAGCTTTTAATAGTAAACAACATTTTTTTAAAGTGATGTGTATTCTGTAGCACATAACTTTTTTTCTACAAGGGATAAAATTTGGATTCTTTTGAAATTAGATTGGTGACACCAATATATAGGGTATGCATTTGGTTTCATAATGTTTTGTTGAATATTTCTTTTTAATTAAGTTTTGAAGTCAAACCAATCATAATTTAGACATAGGCGTATTCTGTAAAACATAGCTTTTTCTGTATGTATTGAAATTCAATTTTTTTTGGTTGAAATAAGGACATCAATACCTAGGGCATAGATATTTTTCAGAATTGTTTTTTTCTAATTTACAAATTTTCCATGTGTGTAGAACAGAGAACTTGATGTTCGGTGAAAAACTTGCATTCACAAGAAATAAAAAATAAATATAATAAGCAAATTAAATATATTTAAAATTATACTTTTGGGGAAGCTTATAATAAGGACTACATACTTACAAAACATAAATTTTAAATAAATTCATTTGATCCTCCAAAAGGTAAATCAAAAGTGGTTTTTTATCAGCATTTTGATAGGTGTAGAAGAGACTCCATTATAGGTATGGTTTAAAACTAGCGGGGTTCTATCCAAGGGGGTTTGAATCTAAGGGGGTTTGATCAAACCCTCTTCAATTAAAATCCTTTAAATGGAACCTTTCAAGGCTTAAATCATTATATTTTCTAAAAATATGTGATTTCAGCAAAAATCAGGATGTCCCAGAAAGTGTAACCCATTATTGTGGCAGTGCTACACCCCCATAAGAACATCACCACTTACATTCAACTAAAATCTGATACAAAATTGTGATAAGAACAATATTTATTTAGACTCAAACTAGGAGAGGATTACAAAATTACGTAGTCATATATTCTTAGTCTTACATTCTTTACACACATAACATGCTAGGCTTTTCCTACACAAACCTGATTCCTCTCTTGTTGTTATCTACTCTCTTCCCTGCCAACGTTCTCAAGCCTTCTGGCACTATCCCACCTTCTCAAAATCTCTTCCTTTCTTCTTCTCCTTAAACCCATGACTCTCTCAATGAGCTTCCTGTTCTTTTTGCCCTTTCGGACCCTATTTTCTTTACCCGTCCTCCTTCATCAATCGGGCTCTCCCCTTCTGCAACCGTCTGCCTCTTTTTCAAGATGAATCTATCTTTTTAATCTTCTTCCAGATTCAACCTCTTTCTTCATGTAACCATCAGCCCTATCAACAAGACTGTCTTTTTTTGTCTTCTGCCCCCACCATCTTTTTTAGGAATCCATCCCTCTATGTAAATAATATTTCTGCATTTTCTTTCTCCTAGTAGAGTAACGGTTCTTTCTAGTAGTTGTGTACATCAGGTTATCATTCTCTCTCTTCTGACAGTTTTGTAACTCCTCTTATTCTCTTAACCCTTCAACTGTTCCTCTTCCAATTATTTGAATTTATCGAAACTGACTGTTCATCATCCTTCTTACCTCTAACTAATTATTTCCTAATGCCAAGATAATTATTCTTTATTACTAACTGTCTAACTTACTATTTACATGAAGCAACTCAATGACACAAAATGCAACTAACATAAAATTTGGCCCACAGGATGTCAATTAAGATCGATGCCCTTGCATCAGACTCCACAAGGGACAAAATGCATGTGCTCCTACACATGAGGCTAACAATCAAAGTTATCTATTGTTGTTATCTTCTTTCTCTTCTTCCACAATCACTCTATAATTATCATCATGCCTTTCCAACACCGTTGTTTACTGCTCTGTTCTATTCTTTGCAAATTATTTCCAATGGATAATAATAGGTCCTCCAAAGTCTTCTCACCCATTCATCTTGACATACAACAATACAACCCAATTCCAAAAAATTAACACACTTCATTTCTTCCAACTCATTCATCTCATTCACTTGTGGGATTATGTGAGTAAAATCAGATTTCAATAACAAAATAGTTTGAACTACAAAAGACACATTACTACTACCAACATCCTTGCAAACATTTAAATCAATGCCATTCTTTACCTGTTCCAACATCTTTGCAAATAAGCTTTTATAGTTTCTTGTTGTCCCAGTCATATGTACCTCTTCAACATAACCATTCACACATTTATCAATCCATATAACTTTATGAAAACAAAACATTTCAGCCTTTACCTCCCCAAACAACTCAACTTTACCCATCGACTTGTCTACTCGATCCCAGTCATGCTCAGCCTTAAACCAATCTGCATTCATTCTTTCATATTCTTCTTTTCCAAATAGCATTAAGCTAGCTTTAATCCCTTCTTCCTTCTTATAACCCCCAATGCCTTGCATTATTTCAAACTTTTGTTCTACTTCTCCATGAATCAACATATCAAAGGAATACATAAAAACATACTCATAAAATGATTTCATATTTACCTCTGACTTCACCACTGTACCAGCTCTTTTGTTTTCAGCTGCAACCCTTTCTTCTATGTTTGCTATCTCTCTTTTATGCACATCTTCACTCTCATTCTTCCTTTGCCTTTCAAACTCAGAAAATGGTGTCCACAAACCATCTACATCATTAATATTTGCTGCCCTTTCATCTAATTCCACCTCTATCATACATCTATCATTAAGATTTGCTCCTAAAATTTCTGAATTTTCTTTTCCTTCTTCCTTGTTGTTGACTGCTCCTTCCTCATTTCCGATGCATTTTCCTGTTGTCCATCCTTGGTTCCCATTTCTCATAGCCATATCATTCCTCATAACACTTTCATACTCATTATTAGACTTTCCAATCTACCTTCTTTCATTGTCCTTCTTTTTGTAGATTTCTCTTCTCATTTCCTTTTCATCCATAATCGTCCATAACTTGCTCTCATATTGATTCAAAGCCTCAAAATCATCATCGTACACATCAAACGGGCTACCTCTTACCTGACACTTTCCATGCTGACCTTCCTCCAACTCTGTTGTACACTCTTCTTCTTATCCTCTTGTTTTGTATTCTCATCACCATGACCTTCATTGTCATCTTCCTCTACTGTTGTCCCATGTTTCACTACCCACACTTGAGTTTCCATCTTCATGGGCTGACGTTTGTCTATTTCTACTCTTGGCCTACTTCCTTGTATACATTGAAACTTAGGGATTTATTCCATTCTTTGTATTTGTTTGTTGTCACAAACTCCACCATTAGTCTCCCACTATTTACAATTAAATTGTTGTCCTTCCTTAATGGATTTCCTTTGCCAAATTGGTACTATATATCCATGCTGATTCCTCTTTAATTTATCAACTTGCATAACTACATTCTTACCTTCACATATAGGACTAAAAGAAACATCCTTACATCTATTCACATGTGCAATCCTTTATTGTCCTTATTTCCTTCTGTTCTTAGTTTCATGGCTTGTCAACTCTTCCATTTTGTAGGCTCCTTGCTCTTCATTTGAAACATTCCTCAATGCATATGAGGCAGATTCAACTTCTTCTCTTCCAATACTTTTATTGTCTTCATTTGTAGGTACTTTACAATGTACCCTGATTTCATCATGTTGCATTATTCTTTTTTGGTGTGCTGCTGCAATTTGTCTCTCCTTCTCATCTCCGAGTGCCTTCCTTGCCCCTTCTTTCATCATCTTCGAGGTCTAATTCTCAGCCTTCCTCTTACCTACATGCACATCCTCAAACATATCATCAGTAAACAAATCATGAGACCAAGTTGTCTCCTCAAGTGCCTCCTTCATGGATACTTTCTTCTCCTCTTCCAATAGGAGATCTTCCTCTTCAACTCTCTTTTTTGCAAATCTCATTTTCTAAACTTTTCCACCATCACTTCTTGCACACAAAATATCATTAGCAAACCTCTTATCACAAAAAGAATAATGAGGCTCAACTTTACCCATTTATTGTTTCACTTTATTCTTTTCTTTCTCATCTACATCTTTCCTTTTCAACCCATTTTCAAGGGCATCCAATCTTACTTCTATCTTCTTCAACCCTTCATAGAATGTTCTATTTTTTCTTTCTTCCCAATATTGTTCCATAGCCTCCCACACAATTGGCTTCTTCAAAATAATCTTCCTTTTCTTTGTCAAATCCATCTTGCCCACTGCTGCAACACAATTTCTCACCTTCAACACTACCCTCTACCAAACAAGGACCCTAGAAGATGCTACTCTCAAAACTCCCTCTACCTACTATTTCTTCATGGACTAAGTTGTACACCTTCTACCTAGTTTATCTTTGCTGGAGGATAGTAGTTACGAACCCTTTCTCAGGCCTGTAACAACAAACAACTCTTTCTCAACTCTCTCAACTTTCTCAAACCTCATTCTTCAGCATACTTTTCACCATGCCAGTGAGCTTGTTTCTATATCCTTTACCTTGTCTTCTAGGTTCTTCAATAGCCTGTCAATCTGCAACACACTTACTTTTCCAAATATCAATAAACATAATTAATGTGCACTACCCAGATCTTTTGGGATCCGATACCACATGATGGAACCAGGTTTTCTCAAGTGCTCTAATACCTAAGTACTTACAGCACCAACTCATCTACACCTTTATTATTCCCTTTGTTTCTTAAACTTAGTCTATTCTTTTAGACAATCCTTTAGACATCTACAGACCTCTTGTCAGAATAGTGATAGGAGCTAGGATAGTTTTGCTAACAATTCCATAATAGAACTTTTAAAGACTTAGAAGCTTTCCAGAATACATTCAGAGACATCAAACCCAATGAGATTAACCTTAATGACAGGAATGACAGGAACCTTTTGTAGATAGGAACTCAATGAAATGAAAGTCCATAAGAACATCACCACTTACCGGCAACTAAAATTTGATACAAAACTGTGTTAATAACAATATTTATTTAGATTCAAAATAGGAGAGGATTACAAAATTACATAATCATATATTCTTAGGCTTACATTATTTACACACATAACATGCTAGGCTTTTCCTACACAAACCCGATTCCTCTCTTGTTGTTATCTACTCTCTTTATTGCCAACATTCTCAAGCCTTCTAGCACTATCCCACCTTCTCAAAATCTCTTCCTTTCTTCTGATCCTTAAACCCATGACTCTCTCAATGAGCCACCCGTTCTTTCTACCCTTCCGGGCCCTATTTTCTCTACCCATCCTCCTTCATCAACTGGGCTCTCTCCTTCTGCAACCATCTACCTCTTTTTCAAGATGAATATGTCTTTTTAATCTTCTTCCATATTCAGCCTCTTTCTTCCTGTAACCGTCAGCCCTATCAACAAGACTGTCTTTTTTTGTCTTCTGCCCCCACCATCCTTTTTAGGCGCCCATCCCTCTATGTAAATAATATTTCTGCATTTTCTTTTTTCTGGCAGAGTAACAGGTCTTTCTAGAAGTTGTGTCAGGTTATCATTCTCTCTCTTCTGATAGTTTTGTAACTCTTCTTATTCTCTTAACTCTTCAACTATTCCTCTTCCAATTATTTGAATTTATCTAAACTGACCAGTCATCATCCTTCTTCCCTCTAACTAATTATTTTCTAATGCCAAGATAATTATTCTTTATTACTAACTATCTAACTTACTATCTACATGAAGCAACTCAATGACACAAAATGCAACCAGCATAAAATTTTACCCACAAGATGTCATTTAATCTCGATGCCCTTGCATCAGAGGGGGAATTGGCCTCTTGCCAACCTGAGCCTCACTCTTTGTCTTCAATGGGTGATTGATATGTTAACTTTATATGTTTGCAAGTAAATGCAAACTTTATATGTCAAATTTATATGTTAACATCAAATTGTGACTTTGAAAAGTCACTTACAATCTTCTACATATAATTTTCCCAAAAGAAAATAAACCCCCCTTTACAATTTGAGAGACTTTGGTGTCTATCTTGGTGCAAAAAGTTGCCTTTAGCAAGTTACAAATTGCTAGTGGTTAGTAGACAAGTTTTATGTTGAGGTTACATAAAAAGCTAACTATAAATGTTAGTAGTCACATAAACAGTGATAGGTGCAATAAATGCCATGATAAACCTTTATCACTACTAAAGACACTTGTTACAAACAAGAAGTAAATGCCTCAATTATTGGTTAATAAAACCAAAAAATACAAAGCAAATAGCAAGTTGAAGAGTTTGAATGGAACGCAAACAGTCCAACAAGTTGAATCTTGAGCATAGAGGCCAATTTGGTTTGCTGAGTTGGCTGATTTGCAGAGTAGTGGAGAGACGTTGCAAAAAACATGGCTAAAAACCACAGATATCTATGTAGTTGTGGCATAAAGGGCACTGGTAGATCTACTAAAAAGTAGCAGTCAATGATGGCAACATACAACAACAACAACCTCCCATGATCTCCACCTTGAATAGCCACTTTGCTTCTTCAAAATAGCTACTAGTATGTGACAAAAAAAATAAGAAAGTGTTGTGGAAACATTGATCTAGGAGGAGGAATGGGCTGAGCCAGCCAAGAAATGAAGTCCACAAGGAGTAGATCACAATGAATTTGCCTAGAAATGGAGCCTTTGACTAGCACAAGAATGGTGACTATAGTGTTGATCTACCAAAAAACACAAAACATGAGCAAATAAACTAGTCACAAAACCTCAACTGTGAATGATCCAAACTATCAATTGATAAAGTGGTGACTAGAAAATGACTAGAACAACAGTGAAAACCACGACCAAAGCAAAGAACCCAGCCAATTTGCCAAATCTATGGTGAAACAAATGCATAATCATGCAAAAACCTAACTTTTGCATAAAAAAACACTACAAAGAGGTCGAGTAGGCCAAAATATTTTGTTTAAAAAGGAGTAGATTGAGTCTGAGCAGGTGAGTTACCTCCTTGAAAAACATCCAAAAACCAAAATTACCCAAAATGGGTAGATGAGTAGAGGGTTGAAAGGCCCTCTACTAATTTTTTTTATTTATTTTTTACAACTTTTCTGTACAGAATTGATTTCAGTACAGACACCTAATTGCAAAGAAAATACTGAAAATTGAACCCTTGAAAAAGCTATATGCTTGAATTTGCTCGAAACGAGAAGCGTTTCACTTGCATGATTCTGATACCATGTCAGAATTAGCCAAGATCAGCAAATGAAAACTAATATGAACTTCCACAAAGCATAAGCACATAAAAGCCAAAGTGTAAAATTAAGAGATTACATCAAGAGATGATGAAAATGTACAAAGAGCCTAGCTTATATAGGCAAGGAGGAGGTGAGAAGGAGAGAACCAACTATGACTAACCCTCTATGTGATGAACACATATGTGCACAAGTGCAGGGTGATAGACAAATGTCTCCAACCTCCCATAAGGTGAGGAGAGAATATCTCCAACCTCTAATGAGGTGAAGTGTCAAAATGACTAACCTCATGTGAGCACATGCAGTGAGACAAAAAAGTGACTAACCTCAAAAGTGAAATTAACATTTAATGTCAAGGTTAAGTTAGACTTAACCACTAAGTGTGACTTAAGCCTAGGTGTGGGTTAGGATAAACCCTACACTCTAACACCCCCCTTAAGTGATACTTAGGGAGTAGCAAAACAAAGATGATGATGGGTCCCGACTGCTAGGCCATGTTAGGTACCCATGTACAAACAACTTTCTCAAAAGATAGAGAAAAGGAGAAAACTTAGTGGGAACAAAACTCCTCTCCAAAAGAGAAAAGATGCATGAATGAAATGTACAAGTGAATAAGAAGAGTGATAGATGGAGAACTCAGAACCCCCCAAGGACTACGTCTAACACATAAATACATGAAATATTCCCCCCATAGGAGAGAGAAGAGAGAAGGTCACGTGAGTCCCCCAAAAACTATGAAGTGATGAACTCCATGTGAGGAAATGCTTCCTCCCAAAACTGATAAGAGAAGAGAAACCATGTAGCCTCCCCTCAAAATAGCTCATGTAGTGTTGGTAGATGTGTGACACTAGATGCTGAAGATGATCCACGATCGTTGAACAATGTTTCTCCCCTTAGGAAGAAAGAGAACCACAGAAGTGTGCATATAATCTTGTCATTCTAGATAGGAACATATAGGAAGTATAATGAATGTCTCTGAATGTAGCACATGATCCAAAGACAATGGTGATTCCCATGATCTCTTCGAAGAATGCCTAATGATCTCCAAGACAATGCTATAGTGTGACGAAGATTTAGGAACAGGGACCATAGATGTACGGTGAAAGCTGAACCGATGTGAATCTAATACTTCTGTAGAAGGTGTCAAACTAGATGATGATGGAGTCTAATATGTAGACCCATAAGTATCTTAAGAATCAGTCACTATATAAGTTGAAATAGGCAAGGTATGAACAAGTATTTATGAAGATGATGGTGATGCAACTTCATCAAAGATAACATCGAAGAGAAGATGAATGTCCTCAATGGTGTGATCCAAATCTGTAATGTGGGATTCTACAAACAACGATGTGATATCTAGTAGATATGCATCCCAATGTGGCGGATCTAGAACTCCAATGACGATGTTCTGATGCAAGGAATCACTGAAAGTCATCCTGAATGAAACATCAAGTGGTGATTTTGCAATCTTACAAAACATTGAAAAGATAGAGAGAGAAATGAGGACAGAGTGCATCCCCATGTTGAGTGCTCCTACAAGAAGTATACTTGACTATGTAACATGTAGACATGGTATAATGTGCAAAAGATCAAATGTAAAATAGCCCCTTGAAAATTGTTGAAAGAGAGAATCCCCTAGATGTTGGCACTTTATAATTTAGTGTGTTTTACAAAATAAATTTGACCAAGGTGTGGAGAATGAAAAACTATTCACTTTTGCAAAAAATGGTGCTCAATTTCGAGCTACCGATCAAAATATTTAAACAGTCATTTTCTTGCAAAAATGGCTTAATTTAATTAACTTCACTTGAAAAAGCAAGAAAAATGCCTATTCGAGAGGTGAATATGGCCTTCCAACCACTTGTTGGAATCAGGGTGAAATGAAGAATAGAAAGGGTTTGATCGTGAGGGGGAATTGGCCTCCTGCCAACCCGAGCCTCCCACTTCGTCTTCGACAGATGATTGATATGTTAACTTTATATGTTTGCAAGTAAATGCAAACTTTATATGTCAACTTTATATATTAACATCAAATTGTGACTTTGAAAAGTCACTTACAATCTTCTACATACAATTTTCCCAAAAAAAAATAAACCCCCCTTTACAATTTGAGAGACTTTGGTGTCTATCTTGGCATAAAAAGTTATCTTCAGCAAGTTCTAAACTGCTAGTGGTTAGCAGTCAAGTTGTATGTTGAGGTTACATAAAAAGATAACTATAAATGTTAGTAGTCACATAAATAGTGATAGGTAGAATAAATGCCATGAAAAACCTTTATCGCTACTGAAGACTCTTGTTACAAACAAGAAGTAAATGCCTCAATTGTTGGTTAATAAAACCAAAAAATCTAAAGCAAATAGCGGGTTGAAGAGTCTGAATGGAACTCAAACAATCCAACAAGTTGAATCTTGAGCATAGAAGCTAATTTGGTTGGCTGAGTTGGCTGATTTGCAGAGTAGTGGAGAGACGTTGCAAAAAATGTGGCTAAAAACCACAGATATCTATGTTGTTTTGGCACAAAGGGTGCTGGTAGATCTATTGAAAAGTAGCAATCAATGATGACAACGTATGGCAACAACAAACTCCCATGATCTCCACCTTGAATAGCCACTTTGTTTCTTCAAAATAGCGGCTGGTATGTGATAGAAAAAAAAAGAAGCAGAGTGTTGTGGAAACGTTGATCCAGGAGGAGGAATGGGCTGAGCCGGCCAATAAATGAAGTCCACAAGGAGTAGTAGATCACAATAAATCTGCTTGGAAATGGAGCCTTTGACTAGCACAAGAATGGTGAATGGAGCATTGATCTACCAAAAAACACAAAATAGGAGCAAATAAACTAGTCACAAAACCTCAACTATGAATGATCCAAACTATCAATGGATGAAGTGGTCACCAGAAAATGACCAGAACAATAGTGAAAACCACAACCAAAGCAAAGAACCCAGCCAATTTGCCAAATCTATGGCAAAACAAATGCGTAATCATGCAAAAACTAGAGTTTTGCATAAAAAACACTACAAAGAGGCCGAATAGGCCAAAATATTTTGCTCAAAAAGGAGCAGATTGAGTCTGAGCATGTGAGTTACCTCCTTGAAAAAACTAAAAAAACTAAAATTACCCAAAATGGGTAGATGAACAGAGGGTTGAAAGGCCCTCTACTAATTTTTTTTTTCAATTTTTTACAACTTTTCTATACACAATTGAGTTCAATAGAGGCACCTAATTGCAAAGAAAATATAAAAAATCGAACCCTTGAAAAAGCTAGATGCTTGAATTTTCTCAAAATGAGAAGTTTGTTGGAGTCCAGGACAACACTGAGAGGGGGGGGTGAATCAGTGTTGTCAAACTTTTTGACTTTTTGCAACTTTTGAATTACAAGACAGAGGATAAAGAAGACATAAAAAATCTATCAAATTCATATGCGCATCTATGATGATGAAAAGAGTGAACAGAAACTTATATGTAAAACATCTAAAAACACACATATAGAGACAAATTATGACAGGAATTTCAGGAGTGGAAAACCCTCTTGGGGTAGAAAAACCACTCAAAATTTCCTCACTGGCTTATTCAAAACCTCACTGGTTACAACAAGGTCTCACTGACCATTTAACCCTCACTGGCTACAAAGAGGCCTCACTGACCAACAAAGCCTCACTGGCACATAAAGCCTTGCTGGAAAATGCAATCACCATCATCAAAACAAACTGCAAGGTGTGCAAGAAATGATTGCCACTCAATCTGATTTGCACCATTACATAACATGCCTTCTCTTTTGCATATCTTTGTTCAATTACAATCTGAATATCAATCTCATTACCAATTCACCTGATACTCAATCAACTGCATATTGTCTTCATAAATTTGTTGCACAAGGAGGTCATCATTTCTGTATTTTGGTCCTCACACCAACTCTCACATAATCAATGTACTTGCAACATAATTATATGCAAAATCTAAAAACCTTTTCATATTCCTGCAATTCCATCTTTTCACAAAACACCTGCAATAAAATTATAAACAAAAGGACTCTTGGAATTCCTCTCCTCTGCATATTCATCTTCTTCAATTCTCATCTTCTATGTATAGGACATTTCTTGTGTGAGAAAAATAAAATCTTTCTCATAACTTGTTCTTCTTCAATTGACTTTTCATTTTTCTTTTCTTTGCAAATATAAAAGTTAGAAAATATAGGCATTTATCTTTTGCAAAAATCCTTAATCAATCTGCCCTAATAAAATCTCTCTACTCATTTGCATGAAGTCCTTTCACCTCCAAAGAAAAATGACCTATTGCTTCTCTTAAATCAAATCGTCTGACATTTTTTTTTCCAAGATCTCATAAGAAAAAAAATATCTTCAAAAACTATTTTTGTTCTCCAAAAAAAATTTCATAATATATCTTCAGTAATAAATCAATCTCGTCATCTTCTCAAAAATATAATCTTCTCACAAAAATGTCTTCCAAAAATAATTTCCAATATATTAGAATGTCTTCAAAAAAAACTTTCTAATATATACCCCTTAAATCCCGAGAGAGAGAGAGAGAGAGAGAGAGAGAGAGAGAGAGAGAGAGAGAGAGATGTGTTTCAAATAGAAACATCTTAAAAAAAACTTCTAACAAAAACTTCTAAAAATTGTATTTCAATCGAGCACAAAATATCCTTAAAAAAACTTTCTAAAACTTTATATGGTGTAGTCACGCATAACTCGACGTTTCACTACACATCAAAACTAATACTTAGTAAGGAGGTCATAAGTTTAAATTGCCACCTTTGATCTCTTCTTTGCACACACCGAAGCATTCAAACAGAACCGTTGATGTATAATTGCCGCCACCACTATGTAGATTCGACCGGGACAAGCGGTAAACAAGGTGAAAGGGGCCCGTTATCTCATGATGCAAACACTTTAAAGATATAACTTAAGTTTTTATGACTTATGATAGCAAGTCAACACGAAAACATATGAAAAGTGCAACTTGTTTATGATAGGCAGTGAGGAGAGTAAAACCATATCACTTAGCACATTTAAATATTAAAAACAATTCACTTGGCTAATAAAATTAGTCATTGAACATTGAACTTTATTGACTCCAAAACACCTATAGCTCTTTAATCCTTGAAGACAATATCCTGATTGCTTGCATATATGTTCTAGGATCCTTGAATCGATATGAATAAGTTAAAAGCATTACAAGTTGTGATTACTCCCTTGACTTGACCTTTCCTTGTCTTGTTTCCATCTCCAAACACTAAGGAACCTGTCCATCATAACCATCTTCTGAAGCCCCAACCTAATGAAGACACAACCCATGACAATCATGACATAGAGCATCAAATATTGTTCAACTAAGATCCTCTTGTCCAACCTTTGACATTTTCACATCAACCAACATAACTTATATCTGACCACATAGTATATGATGACATCACATGTCCACAATATGTGAGCTTCAAACATGATCAAGCAGATCAAACAAGTCATGTCATAAACATGAATCTTGTATATGAATGCACAAGAAATGCATGAAAGCACACAAGAACATGAAGCAACTCCAAACAATATTAAGAGTCCATGATCAACTCCAAGCAGAATCAATCATACTATAAAGTCCTGATGACCCCAAAAGAATGACCTTTACATTAGACCCATGTGGTCAACCTATGAACATCATGAAAGCAAGAAGCAACACACTTTGTCAACCAACCTTGCATCATAATCAAAACATCAATGTAAAACTACACAACACCTTTTTAACATCAATGACAATTAGTCACCATCAAAGCTTTTCACTTGCATGGCTCTGATACCATGTTAGAATTAGCCAAGATCAGAAAATGAAAACTAAGATGAACTTCCACAAAGCATAAACACATAAAAGATAAAATGCATAATCAAGAGATTACATCAAGAGATGATGAAAATGTACAAAGATCCTTGCTTATATAGGCAAGGAGAAGGAGGTGAGAAGGAGAGAACCAACTATGACTAACCCTCTATGTGATGAACACATGTGTGCACAAGTGGAGGGTGATGGACAAATGTCTCCAACCTCCCATAAGGTGAGGAGAGAATATCTCCAACCTCTGATGAGGTGAAGTGTCAAAATGACTAACCTCATATGAGCACATGTGATGAGACAAAAAAGTGACTAACTGCAAAAGTGAACTTAACCTTTAATGTCAAGGTTAAGTTAGACTTAGCCACTAAGTGTGACTTAAGCCTAGGTGTGGGTTAGGATAAATCCTACACTCTAATAGTACTTGTAATCTCTTTGTTGAGTTAATATTGTGAATGAAATGTATTTGAGTTTTAGTTCTTTTACTCAAGAGAATTTTCTAGAGATAAATTTTGAGTTGTGTTTCTATGTTGTTTACATGATATTTCTATTCATAGTTTTTTTTATTTTCATCAAATTCTCTATAATAAAAAAATCTGTACATTTTTGTTTTCCATTGATTATGAAATTTACTCTAGTCATGGAGTTTCTACATTTGGTATTAAAGCTTTTTTAAGCTCAATTTGTGTAGAATGGGATGCTTTCTTCAAGTAGTAATTTTATTTTCAATGCAAGTTGTATAGAAATTTTTGTAGGTATAGAATTAATGACAAGTCCATTTGGGATGATAGAAATAGAGAAATTTAATGGGAAAAATTTTGAACTTTTGAAACTCATAATGAAATATTTGATGGTCAACAAAGATCTATGGGATACTATTTTTAGAAAGAAACCCTCGACTACATTTGGTGAAGACTTGACAAAATTTGACATGAAGGCTAGGATTCTAGTTGACCTTGTCTAATAGATTATCTTCTACTAAATGTTTTAGGTGAAGATACCACCAACAAACTTTGGACAAAGGCATCTCCGTAAAAAATAATAGTCTTTACTATTGCATCATTTTAAAGGTAAAAGTTTAAAATGTAGCAAAATACAAATGATTAGGGTTTCAAGGAGAGTATGAAAGGGGAAATTGCAAAGGAAACAAGTCTCAATAGTCATATATTGTTTTACTTCAAAGAAAAGTAGATATTATAAAATAAAATATTTACTTTTCCACGCCCAAATAGTAAGTTTCTCAAATTTAATAGACAAGTTTTTTAAAGATTAAAAATTTGATTTTAGGTAAAAGAATGGTCATTATTTGCAACTAGGGTTTTATGAAAGATTGAAAGATTTGTTCTCTATGAAATAATAAGCATTATATGCAAGTAGGGTTTTCGGGGAACATGTGAATTTATTATATTTTTTCTTGATTTTATAGGATTATAGTTGGCATTTAGGTCACCACTCTATTCAACCCATTGTTGACTCTCTCTCTCTTTTTCTAGTGTAAAATCAATTAGAAACATTTAGTAGAGCTTCTTTGCATTTGCATTTACATTTGTTTTTATTTAGACATGTAGGAGATCTCTGACATTTGCAAAGATGATTAGGGTTTGAAGGAGAGTACAATTTATAGAAGTTAAAGCCAAGATCAATAAGCCAAAGTACTGATTACGAATTGAAGTGTATTGATAGTTGAAATGACGAGTATAGATAGGTGAGAAAAGGTAGTTAGTGGTTTTATTTAGAGAAAGACTCCTACAAACTAGCATGAGTGGCTAGTTTAGTGGGAGACTTGATGACCCCTCAACTAATCTCCTAACAACCTTAACTGCCCAACAACCTTGACATGTGTCAAGATTGTGTAAGGGTCCACACCTAAGTAGGCTTATGCCTAAGTGTATAATATATATGAAATATATATACACTAGTTCACCCCCCCTTAAGCATAGCTTAGGTGGGCACAAAAGAAATGGGTCCTGGCTACAAAGCCTAATGAGGTCGTACCCAAGTATAATGCAATCTCCCAGAAATAGAGAAAGGTAGAAAACCCAATGGGAAAAAACTACCCTCTAAAAGAGAGAAATTATACAGGTGAAGAAGTACTACTTCTTCCACTAAGTAGAATATATGATTCCCCCCATAGGAGAGAAAATGATAGAAGGCCTATGAGACCCCCCCCCCCCATAATACATGTCCTGCTATAGTGAGGCTAGATAGTCGACAAAGGATGCAGATGTATATCCAAGAATGATGAACAATGTTCCTTCCCTTGGGAAGAAATGAAACCACCTGAAGATGTAGGATATCTTCCCATGTGAGAAGATGTATGTATGATCTTGAATCATGTTGAAGCTAGTCCAAGGATGATGATGCCCATGTCGATGTCTTTGAAGAGTGATCAGTTGTCCCCATGTCGATGCCAAAGGATGCCATAATCAAATCAAGTGCATACCCAATAGATGAGGATGATGATGATCCAAAACCATGTTTAGGATGATGTAGAGCATGAATATCCAAAGAGGATAATGGAGATGCAATTTCATCGAAACTATCATCGAAGAGAAGACTGATGTCCTCAAAGTGTGCTTCCATGTTAGCAATGCAGAACTCTAAAAATAGACAAGTGATGTCAGGTAGAAATTTGTCCCAATTAGCAATGCTAGGAAGACTGATATCTTGTTGCAAAGAAGCACCAAAATCTTTTGAAGAAGCGACTTTGAAATATGATGAAGCAATAGTAGGAGTGATGACTTCTTCTATGTCAATGGAACAATCTATTTCAGTATCATGAATAGGGATGTGAGTTGTGATCAAAGAAGGATCATGTGGGAATGGAGAAACATTGGAGTCTCCATATATCTCCTAAATTTTGATCCATAATGCATGTGGACAGTCAATATACATGATGGTATACAAAGCTACATCTGGTATATGTAAACTGATCAATCTAACAATGTGATCATGATGATTAAGCCACTTAGCCTTCTAAGATTGTCTACCAGGTTCAGGGACAAGTCCATACAGATGGGGTATGAGATTATGGATCTTGAGATGTTTCAGGATGCCTTCACACCAGGAAATATAGTTTCCCTTGTTTAGGTTGATTACAAAAGAGTGAGTTTCATATCCCATGATTAGAACAAGTTAATTCCTTTAGAGAAAAGAATTTCAACACATTAGGCAACCCTCTTGATTAGGTGACCCCCCCAGTTTTGACACTTTATAACTTAGTGCATTTTACAATGCAAGTAGGTTGAAATCGTGGGAAATGAAAAAACATTAACATTTACAAAAGACAGTGCTCAATTTCGAGCTACTGAGAAAAAGTTATTACAAAATCAATTTCCCGCAAATGACCTAGTTTAATGCATTTGCACTTGAAAAGTAAAAAAATACCCAAAGGGAGAAAAATCCTAGTCATCCAACCACTCATTGGAGTTGGCACGGAAATAAGATTACAATGGTTTTATACATGAGGTGGAATTGGCCTCCTTCCAACCCGACCCTCACCTTTCATCTTCGACAAGGGAAGATACAAAGGTTATTAAAACCAATATGCTATGTGAAAGTAATGTTACTTTCACCAAGTGTGTTGGTAGTTTGCAAACTACTTAACGATTACAATATTTGCAGATAATAAGTGCCACAGTTACAAGAGTTAAGAGTTTGTGGTTAGCAATAAAAGCTAACCAAGGTTACAATAAACTTAACTATCACATGGAATGTGACATCACATTGTTAACAACAAAGGTGAATGAAACTTAAATGTTACTATAAAAACTAACCACCCAGAAGTAGAACTTTACGCTATCCCTTGAATGCTCAGCGATCTCCACAAAATGCTGCAAAGCCGGTGGATGGAAGTTGAGGACTTGAATAGGCTGACAGGGGCTTTGATATGAGCACCTGATTTGAGAGAGGCCAACGGCCTCTTTTGGAGGTTTGCAGCCCTTCTACATAGGCCTGTGGCCTTCTCTTGCAAGTAAAAATGTCTTTGTCTTGCCTTGCATGGATCGGGTGAAAAAGCCTTTGCCTCTGCACAAATTTAAAACATCTCTTTTAACAGATTTCTTTGTATAAATTCAAACCTTCTCTGATTGAGAGCTCTGTGTGCAATGGTTTCTTGGCACCCAAATTGTTGTGTGTGTAGTGGGTTGAGGATGTGTGCGACCTACTTGCTAGGCATACACCAATAGAGGCAATGGCCCTTCTTTGGGTGTCAGGCCTTGCCAAAATAGGCCACGATGGTCTTTATTGAGGTGCCTTATGAATAGGTCGACGCCTCTTTCAAGGCAAAGTTTAGCCTTTTACAACTTCAAACGCCTCCTTGCACTTGCAACATCTTAGGCTCTGTAGATTAGCGGCTCTACAATCAGACTTGACACAAACGAACCAGTTAACAAACCCTCACACAACAATGCATCCAATACAAACCAGCAACCGAACTAACTTGCTTTGATACCATATAGAAGGTCATGATCAATAAGCTAAAGTATTGATTACAAATTGGAGTGTATTGATAGTTAAAATGACGAGTACAAATAGGTGAGCAAAGGTTGTTAGTGGTTGAGAGAAAGACTCCTATAAACTAGCATGAATGCCTAGTTTAGTGGGAGACTTGATGACCCCTCAACTAACCTCCTACCAACCTTAATCACCCAACAATCTTGACATGTGTCAAGATTGTGTAAGGGCACACCTAAGTAGGCTTATGCCTAAGTGTATAATATGTATGAAATATATATGCACTAACAAAAAATCATTATAAGAAATGGATTTTGCAATGGCAAGAGTGTTAATAAACATCTAACATTTTAGTTGAATGAAAAGTGGATGTTTTTTTATGAAAGATTGGTTTTAGCTAAAATAATGGTTATTATTTATAGGTGAATGATTTATTTTCCATGAAATAATAAGCATTATATGTAAGTAGTTTTTTTGGGGAATGTGTGAATTTTTCATGATATTGTTTGGTAGCATCTGTGTACATTTTTATTTAGGTCACTACTCTATACACCTCCTTGCTAGTTCTATTTGAAATGTAAATTTCATTAGGGTTTCATGTGCAAATTAATTTACGATGTGATATATTTAATCACATGCCTATTTTTAGAAACTTTAGTTGCTTGAAATGTTCTTACAAAATTGTAACAATTACAAGATAAATGTGATTATCAATACATGCTCATAAAAGGACATGTGACACATCAAGAATATGTGGCATATCAATGAATAAATGATAACATATGGACACATGTCCCAAATGGTTTTAGCATTCTTTGTTTAAGTTGTCCAATCTATTACATAGGTGACACCTTAGATGAAACCTTCCAGAAGAGAGCTGCAAGAGAATAATGTTGAATTAGATGCAACAATGAATATGGATATTATTACACACTCCATTGTATGAAATGCACAAAGAGAGACCTTGCTTATTAAGACAAGGTTGAGAGGTAGAACATAATATGATCATGACAAGTGTTCTAATCCTATAACATGAGACACAAATATCAAATGCCCTAACTACCTAAGTAAACTTAACATGTGAACATGTGTGAATAGGTCCTAACTAGGAACTAGTTAGTTGAAGTACCTTGTTCACACTACAAAGGGGGAAACTGGATAGGAAACACCCCCATTCACACCAACAATTAGGACTTTAGGAAGTTCAAAAGTCTATATGGGAGGTGAAATCCCATAGAATTGAAATTTGATCATTTTCCCTACAAAACCCACTCAATGTATAAAAATTGGGGATTAGGCAAAAAAATCCTTAACTTTGAAATATTAATATTTTTTCTATGAAAATTGGTCTTGTGGGTTTCTATTGAATGTTAGGACTTCAAGACATTAGGACTTAAGGAAGTCCAAAAGTTTAGAACAAAGGTGAAATCCTAAAATATTGAAAGTCATGCATTTTCTCTATAAAATCCCCATAATGTAAAAGAGAAAAGGATTAGGCCAAAGACTCTTCATAATTGAATTATTAATAATTTTTTCTATGAAAAATTGATCTTGTAGTTTTCTATAAGACATTAGGACTTTAGGAGGTCAAAATTTCTACTAGAAGTTGGAAGATGGAAGGTCAAAAACATTGCAAAGCTCAAGAAACTTAACTTTATCTTTGGAAAACACCTCTTAAGACCCTTTTCAAAAATACTTAGATGATCCCACTATTAAAATCTTGAAAAAGAGTATAACCCAGAATCAAATTGAAAGAGCTAGAATCAATAAATTATAATGCAAATGGAATGAATGGCATAATAGTACTATAAGAGAATAATGTAAATGCTCCAATGGCATAATAACATTATGAGAGAACTATAGCTCTAGCCTTCATTACAAAATGAAAAGATATACCTTGCATATAAAGACAACGTTGACAAATAAGAAGTTGTAGTCATGTGACAAGTGTCATATTCCTATTACATGTGATAACTAGAGTGTAAGATGCCAACTAGTTGATGTGTAGGATATGACAACTATCAACAACTATCAACAACTAGAAACAACTAGAAGGCTCACTAAGTCAACTTAACATGTGAATATGTGTGTGAATATTATTTAACTAACAAATAGTTAAATAATATGAATTATCAACACAACAAGGGAAATAACTAGTTAGGTAATATCCCAATTCACACTAGCACCCCCCTTAAGTGCAACTTAGGGAGAAGATGACTAAAGCAAGAATGCAAAATGCAAAAATGGGTCCCGGCACAAGGCCATGTTAGGTACCCATGTACAAATAATATCTCACATGAAGAAAGGGAGAAAACTCGGTGGGAAAAAACTCCTCCCCAAAAGAGAAAAAAAAACACCCCCCAAAATAAAGAGAGTAAAGAGGACTAAAAGACCCCCTTGAAGTGGACACTTGTCACACCCCCAGCAAAGCTTGCAAATAAAGGAACTTGCTCTTAGTAAAGGGTTTGGTGAAGATGTCAGCAATCTACTTTGATGTCGCACAATATCTGAGATCAATGATCTGCTCATGAATCAGCTCCCATATGAAGTGCATATGAATCTCAATGTGTTTGGTCTGTTGATGATGGATCGGATTACGAGATATCTAAATCACACTTTGATTGTCAAAAAATATGACTGTAGGCTTTCGGAAGGGAATTCTTGTTTAGGGTAAAATTGGGATTGTTTATGTTTTGGGAGTTAGATGTTTGAATCCTCCTTTCACCCTTAACATTCAAGGATCTAAGGTCGAGTGGAAATGCACTATCATACCCTAGATCACTGTGAGATGTAGGGAAACTTGGATTAGGGTGTTTAATTATCAATTTTCCTTATCTTATGCTTAATTAACCATTAAAACCCTAATTATGCAAATACGATAATAAATGGATGAATTACAGAAAAATCTCTTGCAGAGAGATGTAAAATGCCAAATGACAAAGTACATGTTTTCAAGGTTTCGAGGTGGAAAAGTTGGGGACTAAGGAGTGGGCGCCCAAGTCCAAGGTACTAGTTTGCGGGATCCTGATCTCCTTCCAACACTGATTTGCACTGTAACTTATGTTTCTAGAAATTCAACTACAGAGGACACAGGGACTAGCACCCAAGTCCTAAAAATGCTCCAGTGTCCTACTCTTCAGATCTTGAATCCTTGGTGTCTATTGATCCTTCCTGTAACTCCACTTTTTCCAGATGTGACACCTGTAACCTACAATCACAAAACTTTGGGAGGGGGTTGTGGTGTTTAGAGGCTTGCCTCAGTCAAGCCCTAGAGGACATTTAAGTCTCCAAACATTGTTGTCAGATAGAGAGTGTGTTCCCTTGTGAGGTAGAGGAAAAAACCAAAGGAAATGATGATGAAAACATAATATAATATCACCTTGTACTGAAGATCTCATGGGAGGAAGATGCTCTTCATTCCATGAGGAAATGGATCCTCAAATATGTAAACACAAACATATAAACCACACAAGTCTGCTCTTGCAACACAATGAAAGCCTTGAATCACCTTAAGAATGCATGAACATCACAATTGCCATCTAGTTTACAAATGAATGCTAAAATATGCTTTTATATGCAACTACAAACACTCCCACCAAGATTTTGTAAATTCAAACTTACCGTGTCAACATAGGACCTAAATAACGGTCACAAGCTGACACCCAAAAATTGGGACTGCCCCAAATAGGGTAGGACTAGGGTGCGGGCATCCAAGTCCTCCCCAACTATTTTGGGTAGGGTTAAGCTCAAGGGATCCTCCTAGGTCCCATTTGTCATGTTACCTAGGGTTCATTCCATCGGGATGCCAAATTATGAAGTAAGATGTCCTAAATGCATGCAAAAGACCCGGGAGCTAAATCTAAAGAGGGAAAAGCTCCCAAGGGGACATTTTCTGACATTACATTTAGCCCCCACTTTAATGTATGTATAAATGCAAGACCAATACATGCATTAAAGTAAGGTCACAAACACAGAAAACATGCCAAGCACAGAGAAGACATGCCAATCACATAGAAGATAGTAACAGGCACACAAAACATGGAGAAGATAGTTACAGTCACGCAAAACATGGAGAAGATAGTAAATGCATAAAAGACACATTAATGCATGGAAGACAAAAATGATATCTTTTCTTTTCTTTTTCTCATATATATGAAATGCAGATGCAAGTACTCGAAAGTAAACAAACCTCCCATAATGCAAGAAGCACTAATTGCGCTGGTCTTTATACTGCATTTATGGGGCAACACACATGCAAGACACGCAAAACCTCCCAAAATGTAGGAAGCACTCATCGACCTAGTCTTTAGACTACATATGGGGCAATAGACATGCCAAACAGAGCAAGTATGCCAAACACACACACACTTGAAGACACAGAGAAAACACGACAGACAAGCGATGGAGTGTACCTATTTCTAGGTCCAACACCATCTCAAGCACATTACAGGCACACACCGACAATTGAGCTTTGCCACAACAATCGTCGAAGACATGCTTAAGGGTTGAGTTAGTCATAGAACTTCTCCCCACCTCTGTAGAGGACATTTGAAAATGCAACCCCACCTGCATCATGGAGATGCCTTACAGTGAAAAGGAAGCATGGCATACAACCCCACCCACATCACGGAGATGCCTTACAGTGAAAAGGAGGTATGAGCTCAAAAGTATACAACCCCACCCACATCACAAAGATGCCTTAGAGTGAAAATGAGGTATACACAATAGATTTCAAGATAGATTGATTGATTGCAAACAAACTTAGGATGCAGGAAGTACTCATCGCACTAGTCTGCACCTGAGGACAAGAACATTGCTAACATCTACAATAGACAACTTACCTTATATATGCCCCCACCTTAAGGTGGTTTATATCAGGTATCAATATCAAGCACATTAAGGTAGGAAGAAAACACACAAGGGAACACAAGCTCTCGCAAAACCCATGCCCCCTGGAGGTGACATGTATTTTACGATTGCCCAATGTTCCCACAAACACATCCCTGTAAGAAACATGTTAGTGTCTAAAAAATCATGATAAACAACAACATCAATGCATATGATTAATCACACAAAGAGCCAAGGTTATACAATGAATTCAAAGTTTGAGGATAACCGTAGGGCTATATCACAAAGCTCTCCAAATTGAGTACCGCCAAGGCTAGATTCAAAGACAAATAAAGGTGCACATAGCAGTAGTATTGTTAAGGTTAGTAAATGAGATAAAGACATCATCAAATTCACTACGTGGCAAGCACGAGTGTTTCCACTAGCCAAGCATCAGATAAGAAATACAATCCCATTGTCATATTAGGAACTAAGTCCATTTTTTATTGCTCTCGAAAGGGACACTAGGTCTGCATCAGTATAAATGTTTTTCGTCATCCGCCTGCTAGATAGAAACACTAGAGGAAGGGAAATAATAAATAAGAGAGAAGAAACAAGTGTCTTAGGGACAATCACGTAGGAGGGTGCCCCCACTGTCACCAACTGCAACGCTATGTCCGTAAGACACAACACACAAAAATGAAATCAGAGAGAGGAAATATAGAAGAATGATGAATCAAATAGAAGGTCACAATAGAGGCAGTCTCCTAGTTTTTTGGACCTTACGGGAGAATCTGAGGTCATCCCAGGAGGCCTAAACAACACAACACATCATGGGGGAAGCACATCATGAGAGAGATAAAGGGTTAGGGATACTTACATGTAGCGCCTTCGTATTAGATTTTGGAACTTGCAAACCTCTTGGAGAGGTACTCGATCATGTTTAATGCAAAATTTGAGTGGTTCTTATGAAAGTTTTGTTTATTACCATATGATGCTTGTTTTGTAATTTCTTGTTGAAATGAGACTTTTTGTTGCTTATGAGGGGGAGAACCACTTATTTCCAACTGTTGATTGTCATCTTACTCTTTTCCAATTTTTAGCAAGTTTTCGTTGTTGAATCTTTCTAACACGGTAACGGGAATCATCTTGTACCATCTTACTCATCTGTATTAGTTGTTGTTCTTACTTTTCTAATGTATTCTGATTATCTCCTGATCCATATAAGGATAATAGAGGAGGAACCTCAGCATAAATTCCATTTCTTCGTGGACGAGGTGGATTATCCACTTGTTTCTTATCTACTTCAATCAATCCCATGATGCTATCATAGTCTAAGTAATCATCCTCATCTGGTTCCATTAAACCATGTTCCACCATATTGTTTTTAGTATATTTAGGGAAAGGATTAGTGAAGATTTGTAAATTCTGATTCGGCGGAGCAACCGACTTGTTTCCATTATCATTCACACCCTATACCTGGATGACATTTGAATCAATAAGATCGTGTATCTCATGTTTAAGACACATACATCGTTCAGTGTCATGTCCTTGTGTCTGATGATAATAACAAAAGGAATCAACATCAAAATAAGGTCCATGTTTACTAGGATCAATAGACTTGATCGAGGGAAGCTTTAGAATGTTATTACTCACAGCTTGATTCATGATGGAATGATAAGACTCAGATATCAGAGTAAATTTTCTTGGTTGATCTGATGCTTTCTTCGGATTGGTGATAGCTGAAACATTCAAAAATTTGTTCATATTCAGTCCATTAATCTTGATGCTCCTATTATTATTATTCCTCTTAAAATTCTTGTGTGATGATCCGCCCGTGGATTGTCCAACTTGAGCCGATGAGTTTTGACTTTCATACTTACTAGATGAAAGTTGATAATCGTGAAGGGTGGTGCATAAATGTTGAAAGGAGTTATATTAAAGAGGATCTTATCACGAACATTATGGTTGTAGATTTGTAATAAATATCTTTTGAACATCCTCATGTTTCATCTGATACTGAACCTATGCATAAAGTCCTTGATACCAACTAATAAATTTAGTCAACTTCTCTTTCGGACCTTGTTTGCATTGAACCAAGTCAATAAGAGTGACTTGGGGTCCGATATTTGCTTGAAAATGTTGTAAAAATTGATCAATCAACTGCGAAAAGGAGTGTATTGAATTCAGAGGCAATGAGCAAAACCATTCTAAAGCAGTATCTTTGAGAGATCATGAGAAAAGTTTTGCCAACAAATCCTCTTCAAAATAAAAATCACTACACAGCTGTAAATGCTGCCACATGGATATTAGGATCACCTTTTCCACCATATTTTTCAAAGCCGGGAGTGTCAAATCTCTCAGGCATAGGAGTTCTCAAGATTGCATAGGAAAGGGGATTACGGGCATGATATGTTGGTAGACTAGGCTATGAAGAATTTGTCAAGTTTGTTACTATTTGTTGTAAAGTAGTCATGCCCTGTAAAAGTTGGTTTAGGATGGCATCATTAGGAGATGCGGTTTGCTACATGGACTTGGAACCGAAGTGAGGAGGTGAATGAGCTTGAGATATAATAGGTGGAGGCTAAGAAAATGTCAATGGTGGTTGGACATAGTGATAGGTGGAAGATGGTAGTGAGTAGGTAATAGGTGGTTGAGAACAATTATGCATAGAGGAGGTCCCCTTAGAAACCAATTTCTGATAATCAAATCCCACAACTTTGTAATTAGTGCGATTAGATACTCCAATACCAGTGGTAGCATTACTACAAGAATTTGCATCAGTTGTTAAGATTGTTGGTGTAAAAGTTAATATTCCCGTAGTCGGTATAGGTATGGATACTTGAGTATGACATAGCGATAAAGTGCTATTTATCACTTGTGCACATTTGGTCACCGACATGATATTGGTTTGTACAATATGAGCTAGACCACGAATTGCATTAACACCATCTTGTCCCTCTTTTATCAATTCTCTTATATTATGAATCGTAGGGATAGCTTCTTCAGTTATTCTCTCATTTTCGATAAATGATTGAAATTGGGCTATCTCTTTATCCAATATTTTTATTTTCTCATTAGATACATATCATGTTGCCTCAATCGTATCATCAACATTAGGAAAAGTTTGTTCTTCCATTGTGGTTGGAGGATGTCTAATATCTTGTGCAATTTGAGTTTCTCCCTTTGTAAAGAAGGTGTTCAAAGGATTATTAGAGGTAGGAAAGTCATTTTCTCTAAGAGCACTAGATCCCATTAACCTTTACTTCTTCTCAAAGGGATATTGCTTTTAGGAAAGCGTGTTATAAAGCTTATACAAAAACATACACTACATAATGCACAAACTAAGAGAACAAACCCTAAGAGAAGGATATAATTGAAAGCCAAAAATGCTTGTTTTTTTTTTGTGAAAGAAAAGGTGTTGTAAGGATTTTGATTAGGGGAAGCAAATTATATGTCTGATATCAGTCCAAAACAACAATAAGATCCTTCACAACACACTCTTGATGCAAATCCAAGATAATGCCAAGTCAAACTATAGTGAAAATATGTCGAAATAGGCACTTTTTTCACCAAACTCAATGCAAAAGAGAATAACAAAGGGTGTTGTGAGGAAAGTGATGATCGACAGAAAATTATATCAGTAATAATAGCCACTTAATGTCAAAATTCCCAACACAACACACTTTTAGTGCCACTTAAGGTAAGACCCTAGTGAAAATATAGCAAAAATAGGCTATTTTTCACAGTTTTTCAATTCCAAGACCTAGAAAAAAGGGTGTTGTAATGAATTTCAGGAGGTGAAAAAAATAAAATCAATGATATCATTCATCTCAATCCATAAAATTGATCACAACACACTTGGAGTGCAAACTAGGTCAAACCCTAGGGCAAAAATAGTCAAAATGTGTAGTTTTTCATCAAATTTCCAATACAAGAGCCCGTTGCAAGGGTGTTGTGAATATTTTTAGGAGGGGAAGAAAATTATTACCCTGATAACAACCAAAAATACCCTTCACAACACACCTATGGTGCAAGTTTAGAGAGTCGATAAGGCCAAATTTAGTGAAAATCGGTGTTTTTGAAGCCCTAGGTTTTAGATTTTGGTGCAAAATGCTATATGAATGTTTTGAAGTCTGTTTATGGTGAAAATAAATTACTCTCAAATCTGAAAATGAATTCCAAGCTTTAATATGCAAAATGTCAATGCAAATCTAATGAAAATGCATGAAAATTGCTAGTTTTTGTTGAAATTTTCTATGCAAAAATGCAAATATTTTAAATCTAAATGCAAATTTACACTAAAATTCAAGACTAAAGACAAATTATAATTTGAATGAGCCTCTAAAATTAGTAGAAAAATCTAAATGAAGATTTTGCCAACTAACCCTAGATTTTGGAATTACTAGGTTATATGAAAATTATCAGAATTTCTACAAAAGTCTAGCAAATTAATGATGAAAATGCAATGCAAATTATTAGATTTTTGTGTTTTTTTTAGTTTATATAATATATGATGCAAAAATCATGAATTAGGGAAATTTAGAAAGAATTGATGCAATTTAGTAATCTATATGAAAATGCAAGCTAGGGTTTTCAAATTTTTGCAAATTTTTCAATTTTTTTGTAATTTTCTCAATGCAATAAGATGAAAGACTATATGAATGAATGAAATCAATCCAAATTTGTAGACACACACTCAACAAGTTGCAATTTAAGTTCAAAAACATGGGTTCACCAAAATGTTTAGGGTAAAAATTGGATTGTTTAGTTTAGTGTTTAGATGTTTGAATCCTCCTTTCACCCTTAACATTCAAGGATCTAGGGTCGAGTGGCAATGCACTATCATACCCTAGATCACTATGAGATGTAGGGAAACTTGGATTGGGGTGTTTAATTATCAATTTTCCTTCTCTTATGATTAATTGACCATTAAAACCCTAATTATGCAAATACAACAATAAACAAATGAATTGCAAAAAAAGCTATTTAGAGAGATGTAAAATGCCAAATCACATAGTACCTATTTTCAGGGTTTTGAGGTGGAAAAGTCAGGGGCTAAGGAGCACGCGCCCAAGTCCAAGGTACCAGTTTCTTTGCGGGATCCTGACCTCCTTCTGACATTGATCTACACTGTAACTTTTGTTTCCAGAAATTCAACTATGGAGGACACAGTGACTAGCACCCAAGTCTTGAAAAGGCTCCAGTGTCCTACTTCTCTTCAGATCCTGAATCCTTGGTGTCTATTGATCCTTCTTGCAACTCCACTTTTTCCAAATGCGACACCTGTAACTTGCAATCACAAAACTTTGGGAGGGGGTTGTGGTGTTTAGAGGCTTGCCTTAGTCAAGCCTCGGAGGACATTTAAGTCTTCAAACACCATTGTCAGATAGAGAGTGTGTGCACTTGTGAGGCAGAGGCAAAAACTAAAGGAAATGATAATGAAAACATAATATAATGTCACCTTGTAGTGAAGATATCATGGGAGGAAGATGCTCTTCATTCCATGAGGAAATGGATGCTCAAATATGCAAACACAAACACATAAACCACACAAGTCTACTCTTGCAACACAATGAAAGCCTTGAATCACCTTGAGAATGCATGAACATCATAATTGTCATCTAGTTTACAAATGAATGCCTAAACATGCTTTTATTTGCAACTACAAACTCTCTCGCCAAGATTTCGTAAATTCAAACTTACCGTGTCGGCATAGGACCCAAATAATGGTCACAAGTTGACACCCAAAAATTGGGACTGCCCCAAAATAGGGTAGGACTAGGGCATGGGTGCCCAACTCCTCCCCTTATTTTGGGCATGGTTAAACTCAAGGGGTCCTCCTAGGTCCCATTTGTCATGTTACCTAGGGTTCATTCCATCGAGATGCCAAATTATGAAGTAAGATGTCCTAAATGCATGCAAAAGACCTAGGAGCTAAACCTAAAGAGGGAAAAGCCCCCAAGGGGACATTTTTTGATGTTACAATACCAAACATAATGAGAATATTGTGAAGCCAAATAGCCTTAGTAGTAGCATTAACTGTACCTCGATACTTAGCCTCTATAGACGAAAGAGCAATAGCAAACTGCTTCTTTCTCGACCAAGAAACTGGACCGGAACCAAGAGAGAAGCAATACTCTGAAGTAGACTTGCGATCATGAGAATCACCTACCCAATCTGAATCTGTGTATCCCACCAAGTCAATATCCATGCCCACTGGGTAATGAATCCCATAACTATGAGTGCCCTATACATAGTGAAGAATCTACTTAGCTGCCTTCCAATGCAACTCATGTGGCTCCTACATGAACTGAGAGACCATGCCCATGGGATATGAAATGTATAGCCTCATATGAGTCAAATAGATGAGACTCCCAACAAGTTGTCGATATAAAGTGCCATCCACCAAAGGTGAAGAAAACTTAGCCTCAAGTTTGACTCCTGGCAGACATGGAGTCGGTGCAGGCTTATAGTCAGCCATGCGAAATTTGGAGAGCATGTCAAGTGTGTACTTGGGCTATGAAAAGAAGATACCTGATGAAGATTGAGTGATCTCAATCCCTAAGAAGTAATGTAGAAGGCCCAAGTTTGACATCAGAAATTGATCATGTAGGGTAGTTTTCACTACCTTGATGGTGGATGAGGAACTCCCTGTGATCAACAAGTCATCAACATAGAGAACAAGGAGTGTGAGAGTATCATCCTGCTGCAGAATATACACATTCAGATTAGAATGGCATTGTGAAAACCCAACTATCAGAAGGAAGGAGTCCATCTTGGCATACCAAGCCCTAGTGGCCTGTTTGAGGCCATAAAGAGACTTTCAAAGATGGAAAACAAGTGAAGGATCCTAAATGAACCCCTATGGCTGCTCCATGTATATCTCCTCCTAAAGGTCTCTGTGAATAAAAACACTCTTCACATCCATTTGATGAACTTCCCAATGATGGGATGCAACAATGACAAGAACAAGTCAGATAGAAGTCATCTTAGCCACTAGCGCAAAAGTCTCAGAGTAGTCAATGCCAGGAACCTGGGAGAATCCTTTTGTGACCAAACGAGCCTTATGCTTATCAACTGACTCATCTGCAGGAAATTTTGTTTGATAGATCCACTTGTATCGAACAAGTTTACTTCCCTTAGGAAGGGGGACTAAATCCCAAGTGTGGTTCCTCTCCAAGGAATTGAACTCTTCCTGCATAGCAGCATCCCACTCGGGGACACCAAAAGCTTCCTGAAAGGACTATGGATCGAAAGTTGTAGCAAGGAAGAGACGTGAAGCCTGCTCAAACTATGACCTCATTCTTCTATCATCTGAAGGATCACCAACCCAATCACCTGTTGACTCCAATGTCTGTTGAGCCCAAAGAGGTCTAGTAGGAGAATCTGGAGAAGAATCATCAACCTCTAAATGACTAGAACAAGAGGATAAATCATCATCATCACTGTCACCATCTGAAGAAGAGGTAGAAGACTCTGCATCAAGATTAGGAGGGTTAGGAACCTCCAAAGAACTACCATCATGGTGCAATGGCTCCAAAGTGATTGTGAATGGAGAAGTTATAGGAGGAGAATGGGAAGCATCCTCCTTAAATTGAACACTCCTCTCGATGAATAGCTCATGAGTAGTGGGATGAAGAAGCCTGTAGCCTTTGACACCCTCAGGATACCCAAAAAATATGCAAGGCCTGCTCTGCGGATCCATAGCATTGTGTTTCTCTACTGGAATATGGGCCCATGCAAGAGAACCAAACACCCTTAAGTGCTTGACTGTGGGTTTCCGACCAATCCAACCTTGAAAAGGAGTAACCCCCTTGAGAGCTTGATGAGGTACCTGGTTTTGGATATAACATGCATAGTTGATGGCCTCTACCCAATACTGAGGTGCCAAGGACTTGGAGTGAATCATACAATTGACCATCTCTTTCAAGGACCCATTCTTCCTCTTTGTGACACCATTCTATTATGGAGTATAGGGAATTATATGCTGAAGATCAATACCCTCTAAGGCACAAAACTACTCAAACTTGTGGTTGACATATTCCCCCCCACTATATGTACATAGAATTTTGATGGTCTTCCTTGATTGTTTCTTTGCAAAAGATTTGAATTCCTAAAATGACTCAAAAACCTCAGTCTTTTGTTTGAGAAAATAGACCAAAGTGTATCTGGAAAGATCATCAATGAAAATCATAACATATCTCTCCCTGTTGAAAGAAGGATGTGGAAATGGACCCACCAAGTCACTGTGTATTAACTCCAAAAGTTGTGTGGCCCTCCATGCTTTGCCTTTATCAAAATTTTCTTCAATATGCTTACCAAGAACATAACCTTGGTAAACTCCATTATAAAATTGAATAGAAGGCAACCCTATGACCATGTCCTATTGACTGAGCTATTTCAAGTAGCGGTAGTTTAAGTGGCCAAACTACTGATGGCACAAATAACTCACCTCATCTGAGTGAGTGAGCAAAGCAAGTGAAGGAGAATTAGGAACAAAGTAAGAAAAGTGATATATTCTAGACTTATGATCAACCTTCCCCACTACAACTAAAGACCCATTGTCCATCTCACTGATTACCACTGTGTTTGGAGTGAACTCAACCCACTTGCTAGAGCCAGTATGAGTGATCTGATAGACCAATAGGAGATTAGTTGATAATGATGGAACACAAAGAATATCCTTAAATGTTCCTTCATCCACATCAATAGACCCTCTCCCATGCACCTTAATAGGTGAGTCATCACCCAATAGAATAGATGGAAAAGAACATGGCTCCAAGGAGAAAAAACTATCTTGCAATGAGGCCATGTGATGTGAAGCACCCAAGTCAATGATCCAAGAATTTGGTTGTGAAGCAATAGCAACAAGGGCCTTACCCTTTCCTTTCCCCTTACCTTTTACTTTTTCTATGTCCTTTGAAGAATCTTGTGATGAACTCTGTTTGACTAAAACATGTACCTTAAGATTATTCTTTTGAAGAATATTTGGTAGGAGATCAATTTGTTTCTTCAAACATTTATGCTCATCATGTCTAGTTTTCTTACAATAGGAACACTTCACCTTCTCCTTCTTAGGCTTATCACCTTTTGAAGAAGAGGGCTTAGTAGTTTCTTTGGAAACAACTTTATTTTGATCTTGTTTCTTCTCTCCTTGATTCTATTGTTTCTTATTTTGTTTACCACTACCCTTTTGATCTTTAGTGCCATGATTTGCAACCAAGGCATGAGACTTAGAAGACTTGATTGTACCCATTTTTAATCAACTTATCTTTCTCCCTTGTGAGGTCATTTACAAAAATCTTCAAGAGAATGCATTGTGAAATTGGTTCCTAAGGCACTTTTAGTGGCATGAAATGTAGAAACAAATACAGAATATTGTGGATCTAGCTTGGAAAGAATACTTAAGATCAATTGTGAGTCTTTCTTCTCAATCCCACACTATTTCAACTACAATCTTATGGCCTTAAGTTTTGTGAAGAAGTCCCAAATAGTGTCAATACTTATAGGACTTAACCCTATGAGCTCATTCTCTAGTAGATGTCCCCTCATTTCATCCTATTTACCAAAGAGTTTATCCAAAGTGGTCCATACTTAATTCGGTGTAGAAAGGGATTCAATGTGAAAAAGCAAGTCTGGAGATACAGACATACACAAGGTTCCAAAAGCTTCATCCAACTTATTAAACCATTTATCCTTTTTTGTATCTATAGTAGGTTTAGGTTCAAGCCCCATTGTTATTCTATGCAACCCATTCCTCTTCAAATAGATTGACATTTTAGATTTCCAATCAAAGTAGTTGTATGGAGTGAGCATTGAAATTGTATTTTGATCCATCTTAGTGTAGAAAAGAGATTGAGAATGCAAGAACTAAAAGAAGACACACAAGAGACACCCCCCTTTTCACTCAATCAAAGAACCCCCCCAACAAAATATGATTGTGGGACTTTATGATTAGTCTAATTACATTTGCCACAAGCCAAAGACTTTGCAAAGCACCTGAAGAGCTTGCATGAAGATGTAGGCAATAGATTAATTTAAAAATGAATTCTTAGTACAAGGATAAGGAAAATCAGAAGTAGAAGTTTAAGGATTTCAATGTTGGTGATGAAGTCATGGTTCACCTAAGGAAAGAAAGGTTCCCAATGGGGACATATAATAAGTTGAAGATGAAGAAATTGGACCATGTGGGATCTCGAAGAAGCATGATTCAATAATTGCATGAGGTAGAGCTGCCAAGTGGAATAAGCATTTCCCCTATGTTCAAAATTGCTGATTTAACAAAGTATCATGAAGGTGTCATAGAGGATGGACCAACAAAAGAATAGTGGAGTATCCCAGAACCTACGTTAAAGGAAGAGATAGAAGAAATACTAGATAGCCATGTGGGAAGAAGTACTAGAAACAAGCAAAATGAAGAATATCTAGTTAAGTGGAAAGGAAGGCCCGTCAAAGATTCTTCCTAGTTGTCTAAGGTACAGGTTGACCATTTGGGTTTTCCTTGGACACCTAAGATGTGATAAGGTCACTTCTCAAATTACCCTGGGTGTCTAATGTAGGAGCATCTAGTAGTGTAAGGGCAATCTTGCATCACCTAAAAAAAATGATGATTTTATTTTCTGTTCCTTTCAACTTTGGCATTTTCAGATACCCAATTGCTTTAGTAATGATTTTGAACATTCAGAATTTCCAACCTACTAAAAATAACAAACTGTTATATTTATAAAGTTTACATTTGAGAATGTATGGAAATGAAATTTAATCAAAGATTTAGAATTGAAAACTAAAACCTTTGGTGAAGTAATTGGCCAAAGATCATTTATGGGTTGAAATATATTAAAGTTTTCATTTCTTTAAATACCCCTAAAAAAGTTTCGAAGTCAAATATGAGGCACTTAGATGCACCGTATGACCCCGAAAATGGTCAGAATCAACAAAGTAGATTCTAAGATCATAGATCATTTCACGATCTTTCCAACACATCAAAGGATTCATCAATCAGAGACTTGGATCAAAAGTTATGGCTCCTAGAAGTTGGGCTATTTTTGGAGGGAGTTACAAATTTTAAAATTCTGGCTGGAAGATGCCAAAAAGGGCTATTTTATGACCATTTTTTGTGAATATTCTAGTAGTAGAGAAGGGGGAAGTGGTGAGTCATGAAAAAGGAGGGAAAATAGAAACCCTAGAAGATCTAAAGCTACATAAGGCAGAAGCTTCTATAATCCACAGAGAAGGAATCTATAATGGGTTGCAACCTGTTGAGGATTTCATCCTCTAATTTGGTTCCAATTTCTATTATGTAATTTGTTTCTAGTTCAATAAAAGAACAATCCTATTTTTTGTGAGAAATCCATGTTTTTGTTGCTGGCAAGATGTGTTGTCATTGATTTCAACACTCAGAGTGATGTCTGCACATAGTCTATGGTTGTGTGGTTGTCTTTGATGTCAACACTATGCTTAGATCCTTATGATGATAATATACTATGTTGAAGGTGTACTATCACTAGTTCCTAATGTTTATAGTTGGTTGTTGATGTTCATGTTTGGATGTCATGCCTTGATTAATATCAAGTAAATTTGTATTGTGCATGTTTGTGGTTAGCAGAGATGATTTCATGATGATATATTAAGATGGGAATTAGAAGCATTAAGATAAATGATGATATATTAAGATGAAAATAAGAAGCTATGCTAAGGATGAGAAGATGTTTCTGATGACCTATAGCATGTTGTATGCTCTTTCCTATGATCCTCAAAAAGTATGAGTTGCTACAAGAAGGTTCTGGCCTCCAGATGTTAGTAAAGGTTTCTGATATAGGAAACTGCCTTGAAGATTGGTTGGTAGAATGCTTCGCATTTCTCTACATTTGATGATATGGTCATGCAGTTTAGAAGTTAAGTTCAGTATGCTGTAAAGGTACTAAATCCAAAGTTTCAAATCTTTTTCTCCTACGTAGTGGAAGTTACAAGTAACAAAGTTCTAGTCTATGCTTTGGTAGACAATGATGAAGGATTATTGGAATGCTCCACATTCCTCCGCAGTGATAAATGTGGCCGTGCGGTTTTAAGGTTATGTTCAGAGTAATGTATGAGTGTGCTCCATATAAGTTTTAGATGTTTTGGACATCCACAAGTTTATTTTTCAAGTGACAGATGTGATACAGATAGTTTCAAATACCTAGTTGTTCTCAGGATATATGCCGATGATGTGTGCCAACTTGTTGCATGAAATGGTGGATTGGATGATAGAAGATGATCCTAATAATCTTGTGATGTTTCCTATTTCTCTGTAAGGTGTTTTCTACCTTCCCCGAAACTGGCTGTGGTCTGGAATGATAGTGTTGCTAGGTTATGCTCTTGCCTAGCCAACTGAGGAATTTTGATGGTGTGCGGTTCAAAGTACTTATTGTGTAGAGATCAAGGAGTGTTTAGAGATGGAGTATGGGTCATGCTGACTCATCTAGAAGAAGAAAAAGTAATGGTTAATCATTCATGAGTACCATCAAGATTGTAAAGACTGATGTGCTACAAGCTTCATGCATTCTTTCTTAAGGGCGACCTAATTCAAATGAGCGTGATGTGTGGATGTTGTTCTTTGAAGGCTGATGCTGTGAAGGATGTTTAGGACCAGGTTAAGCATGTGTTGGAATCTGCAAAGTGTGTCTCTCTTCCTAGAGTTGCCTGGAGTTCATGTTAGGGCTTGTTCTCTACATTTTTCATGATGTTTGATGTTTGGCCGACTTGTAAATTGTAATATTCTTATTAGAGTATTGGCCAACCTGTAATGTAATCAATGTAATATCATGTATAAATTGTAAACCTAATTGATCTAGGTGAGGTGTGATTGCGAATATGAGAGTGTGAAGAGTAGAATATTAATATGGTATGTATTATATGATGTACGATTGAAGGAGAAAGAGAAGAAACAATAAGGGTTGTCCTAATTCATCTTGAAGACATCTGTAAGATAGGAGGAAAGTGAAGAGTGTGCCTATTGATTCAATCATCAAAAGAAAAGTGAAAAAGGTAGAATTGTAATCATCAAAGGTGTGAGCTTCAATGTCAATTTTAGGCAGTAGAGGGACTGTCATGTTGTAATCATTTTTAAGCTTATACTCAGTTTAGGGAGTAGTTGTTTCCTTGGGTTGTAGCCCTAAAATAAAGTATCCAGGGAGTTGTAGCTTCCTTGGGAGTGACCCTAAAACCTTTCTTCAGGGATTTGTAGCTTCCTTCAGTTGTAGCCCTAAAGCAAAGTCAGCAGGGAGTAGTAGCTTCCTTGGGTTGTAGTCCTAAAACAAAGTTGCAATCTTTATTGTAGTGAACTTCATATATTGTGAGTTAATTATCACTATGGTTTTTCACTTGGGTTTTCCATGTATATCTTGTGTTATGTGTTGTTGTGCATTATGTTGATCTTTCATATTTATGTTAATACTATAAGGTTTAAGTTTTAATCTGCTCCAGAGGATTTGAAGTTCCCCCTCTCAGTATCTGGGTGTGTTCAACAATTGGTATCAGAGCTGAGTTCCTTTGAAGAATCTTAACTGCTTGAGGAAGGTCTTAGATGGCTCATAATGGATCCCACAAGGCACCTATGTTTGATGGAACAAATTACTCCTTTTGGAAGCTAAGGATGGAGAATTATCTATCTTCTCTAGGGTTTGGTATTTGGCAATATGTCAAGAATGGTTACACTACTCCTGCTTCTGATCCTTCAGATGTTGATGAGATTAAGTTGTATGAGAACAATGCCAAGGCAAAGAGTGCTATCATGAATGGGTTAGTTGATTGAGAACTTTTGAAGGTTATGAGTTGTAGTTCTTCTCAAGATGTCTGGGATAAACTTAAGAACATTTATGAAGGTAGTAAAGTAAAGCAAGCTAAGATGCAGATCTTCAAGAGTAAATTTGAGACTCTAAAGATGGTTGAGGATGAATACATTGCTAGTTATATGCTCTGGATAGATGAAATAGTTAATAACATCAGAGGACTTGGTGGAGAAGTAAAAGAAGATGAGATTGTGAAGAAGTTTCTAAGATCTCTTCCTAAATCCTATAGGCATAAGGTTTTTTCTATTGAGGAGACTCAGGATTTGGATCAATAAATAGTAGATCAATTATTTGGCTCTCTCATAGCTTTTGAAATGAGATAATTTGAAAAAGGTGCTCCAAAGAAGGAATCAACATTCAAAGCAAGTAAGAAGGCAGAAGAAGAAGCAACTGATCAAAATGATGAACTTGATGAGGTAGAAGCAAACTTTGTGAGAAGATTGAGGAAGGGCACCGGAAACTAAAAAGGTAAGTTACCTTTCAAATGTTTCAATTGTGGGAAAATTGGTCATTTTGCTTCTAAATGTCCTTTTAAAGAATCAAAAGGTAGTTACAAAAGAGAGAAGCCCAAAAGAAGTTTGTATTCCATGGAGAGCAGTTGTTCTTCAAAAGATGAGGATCATGATGATTCAAATGATGAAACACTTTTCATGGCCTTGAATGTTATTGGGAATTATGGAAAGTCTGATATCTTGTAGGATAATCAAGATAATGAAAAATCAATGGTTGTATGGACTACCTTTCATGCAAAGGAAGAAGCCAATGCTTGGGTAATTGATAGTGGTTGTTCTAACCACATTACTGGTGACAAGGAGAAGTTTATCAACCTCAAGAAGTGGAATGGTGGGGCTATTAAGTTTGGTGGTGACGAGTCAGCACAAATCTGTGGAAAGGGTGTTGTAACTATTGATGGAAAGAACGGGACCGAGGATGTACTCTATGTCAAAGTGCTAAAGCATAATCTTCTCAGTGTTAATCAGATGTGTAGTAAAGGATACAATCTTACCTTTCATTCCAAAGGTTGTGAAATGAAGAAGGCAAGGTCTGGAAGACTAGTTACAGAAGGTATTAAGACATATGGAGATATTTGTAGACACCCAAAATTAACCTATTTATCGTTAGCATTCAAATATTGCATTATCCACCATTTGCATTTGTCTAACACACTTGAACAATTTCCCTAACACACTTATTTCTTCTATTAATTAAATAAATTTATATTTATTTAAATAATTCATTAGCTATTTCCTCTAAGCTATAATTAAACAATCTTTAATTATGTTCATTCTATCTATTTTAATTAAATAAATCATATTTATTTAATTAAAATCCATTCACAAACCCACTTTCTAATTAATTAAATAAATTTTATTTATTTAATTAATTCCTCTTATCATTTATCTCAATGAGCTGACATGTGAGCCTCTTTCATTTAAAAAGATAAGTGGTATCACATCTTTTATTTAATATCTTTCACATGTAGTATTTTTTATGTACACGGTCACACATAAGCCTTATATTCCTTCCACTTGTCATCTACACATTCACCCATGACTATCATTTCATCTCAGCCATTCACATAGCCACCAAATCTCCATTGTTGATTGATTTTGGTTGAGTTGTATATATACACCCTCTCATTCCATACTACATCTATCAAGCACTCATATAACATCTACATTATCATCTTGAGCATATTGAGCACTTTAGCATCCACCTAAAATATTATCATTATCATCCATCCATCATGGTAGCTTTTATCTTCATAATTGTTGAAGAAGCAATCCACATCATAAACAAGGGATCATACAATCTAGGTGATATTGTTCTTGAATTGCATGCTTTTGATTTCATTTGGATTAAATTCTTTGATGATGGTAGGGTTAGGTTTTCATGGCTATGCTTGATCTTATTAACCTAAGTTTTGACCTATCACATTCTAGCACGCCCGGTGGGACCCACGTCCTTGATTAACTTTGCTATTTGAAGTTGTTTTTGTGAAAATTAGATTTTTTGAGCGCTTATGGCAAGTTCTAGTCACTTTTGAGTGAAAACCAGTCACTGTTTGAGTATATGCATCGCTTCTGAGCCAAAACCTACCGCTTTTAGCATTCCTAGGATCACTTCTGAGCAAATAGTAGTCACTTATTGCCTGTTTTGCATCGCTTACAAGCTAACAGTGGTCACTTATGCTTGTATTTGAATCACTTTCAACCTAACAGTGATCACCTTTAGCTATCTTGATCACTTTCTGCAAAATTAGGGTTTTTGTTAGATTCTATTTTTTTCATAGATCTGAGTCGCTTATGATTCATAACCAATCACTTGTTACTTTTTCGCATTGGTTATGAGCTTTATCATTTCACATCTGGCATTACTGGTATTGCTTTTGATCTGTAACATTCTGCTTGTGGCAGAACATACTTCACTTTTGATCAATAGTTGATCGCCTCTGGTAAATTATGTCATTCTCAGTCTTTATCATTTGCAGTTTGGTTTTCTTGGCTACTAATTAGGTATTTGTGCAACATCTTATCGATTGTCCAAGAAAAGGAGGTTATTAAACTAATAACATATCTGTTACAGCATCGATCGGTCCAAGATTTGTAGTTTTTCACCAATTTAGGAACATTTGGGCTTGGTGCTTAAACAGAATCATTGTTTACTCTGTGCTTAATTTATCTTTCTTGATTGCTTGCATTTGCTTGATTATAACCCAAATTTAATAGCAAAAGTATCCTCTCCCCTTGCCTATCAAATGGATCTTGGGTGTATGAGAACTTGTTATTATCTTTAGAGGGCCTGGCTTCCCAGTGTGAGAAGGGGTATGACCCAAGCGGTAACGCGCTAAAACCAAGTCCTTCTGAATTGCTATATAAGAAAAGTATTTGTGTCGAAAGCCACAAACAACGGGTGTTGTGTTATACCGACAGCCAACCTCCCCCAAAACCCTCCAAGGCATAACCATTGAAGGCTGGGAGACTCCATAATGGAGAGTAGCACTACTGCACGTATAGCCACCCAAACGGATGCCCTTATTAGCAACTTTGTGTGGTAGCCAAAAAAATTCTATTTGTTGATGCAAAAGGTGGGACCTTTGAAGCTACCCCGATTCATGTGGTTCTTAGAAGAGATAGCAGGGACAATCCTAAAGTTTGGTGGGGGGACAAGCCTTGGGAAACCCAGATCTTGGTATGCATGAGAAGTGTGTGTCATGGAGGGGAGCTAGTGCTACCAAGATCTTGAAGCTATCCACTTTGAATAAGCATGGCCAGGGGACTCAACAAATACAGTCCTTTCCTAGCCTAGGTTGTACAAGTTTGTGATTGTTGTGAGTGTGAGTGACTGAAATTACTATTTTCTTGTCAAAAACACAATTCAGACATATTTACTGACAGACACAGTCACCTTTGAGCTTAAACTACCCACATACAGACAATCAAATCACTTTTAAACAATAGTCAGTCACCTTTGGCCTAAACTAGATCGCCTTTAAACAATAGTCAATCACCTCTGGTCTAAATTGCATCACTTTTGATCAGCAGTAAATCACTTATGAGTCAATACTACTCGCCTATGACAAAGTGGCTCACCTCTGGTTAATACTGTAGCCTATTACCCGCACCAAAACCAAATTGCATTTAAGCTATTACCAGTTGCTTTTAGCCTTTTTTGAGTCGCATCTGAGCTATTATCTGTTGCCTGTGGTCAATTACCAGCAAATCTTAGTGACTCAGCTGAATCAACTACACTTCCAACTTGCTTAGCCTCAACATTAGCTTTCAGACCTATTTCTGATCATTAGTAGATACCTGGACTTTGTCTCCTTCTTTGAGCTTACCAACCAGTTGGACTTTGTGAACTTTTCATCTTTTTGAGATCCCAAACTAGCAAACTAAACATCAATCAATCGGTCAACTTGATCAATCAACAAAACATCATCTTTTGGCTTTAGCATTAGCAACAACAACAAAACAACAATCTTAGCAAACAACTTTTCCCTTGAGTGTGTGAGCTATTCTCTAGGGCAGTCCAACCAACAATAAAGCAAGCAAGCAAACCAACAACCAACAACCAGCAACCGAACAATCAGCAAACCATCATCTTTTTGGGTCTCAAAACCTTGACAAACTAAAGTTCAATTTTCAACATCAACAATCATGCCTCAAACTAGGAGTCAATGGAAGCCAAATTGCGAGCTAAGATGGAAGCCAAGATGCAACAATCTAGATCAACACCTCTTAGAGACGCAACTAAATTTATGACCAGTATGCCTCCTCACATGTTTGTGCCCCATGGGTACACCATTGGGGCATCATCCTCACAACACATGCAACCTCAAACATTTTTGGAGACTTATGAAGATCAATCCCAAGAAGACTTATCAGAATTTAGAGATACACATGTAAGGGATCAATTTGAGAGACTTTTTTTATCTGATCCTAACTGCTACTTCTTGAAATTTGCCCACATGGGAGCTAAATTACTAAGGGATTTTGACATATCCACTATTAGAGAGCATGATCCAGACACTCCTGTTGTTGTTGCAAAGGGATCATCTACTATAGTCACACCATCCCATACTATATTACAAACTCCATCTTCCAACCCATCTCTTTCATTGCCTATTGTTACTTCATTTGATCCACCACGCTTGAAGTACACTTTAGAACCTTTAATAACTCCAACCAATGTACTCCCTTTCATTTCACAAAATCTGAACATCCCACCTTTCCATGTTTCCCAACATACTCCTCCCACCATGACCATTTCTATGCCTCAAGTAACGCAAGTTGTCCATGTTTCCCAAGTGCAAACTCCTCAAACATCACAAGCTATCCCCATATCCCATATTCTACAAGCTTCCCAATATGTCCAAACAACACCAACGGTCCAAGCATCACAACCATCGCAATCTGCTACCCCCATTGCATCACATGCGGACACCACATCCCATAGTTCTACCACTACTAATATGATCTCCACTATCTCCGCTAATCCATCCAATACATCATACAATCACAATGTTAGTCTTATTGACACAAGTGACCCGCCTATTGTTTCTCAAGCTAATCCTAGCACTAAAGTCTCTTATGTTGTTCAACTTACATCCATTTTGCCATCTTCTTATAATCCTTCACAAACCATCAATCTATCTTATACTACCCAAGGTTTGCCCATCGTCACCCAACACATGACATATACCAATCCCCATGTTGTCCAAAATACAAACCCAAATGTCCATCCTTCTTCCGCATCCACCAATCCTTCCATCACTTACCATATCACAAATCCAACTCAAAACTCACAACCATTAACTAATGCCAATCCATCTTCCACTTCCCATGTGATGCAAAACCTTGGTGTTAATTCATCACAATATACCCAACCACCACTTGTGTCTCAAGGAAAGCAATCTTCAACCACATATGTGTCGCATACCAATCCTTTGACATACATTGCAAGTATGCAACCTCAACAAATAATCATGGCTTCATATATTCCACAACAGGAACATCAATATACATCATACCATGCTTCACCTCCCAACCAACCACCCCCTTTGCAACAACAATAATTATCTTTAGTGGATGTTCAACAAATGATTAACCAAGTGGTAGGACAAAGCAAGAAGACATTTTCCTTAGAAAACATATGCGCTTATTCATTTGACAAGTCACTTCATATGACACCTTTTCCGCCACACTTTGAAATTCCACAGTTTGACAAATACAAAGGAAAAGGAAATCCGAAAGACCATCTTAGAGCATTCTTTGTGGCATGTCTCGATGTTGCTCACGACGATACATATCTTTTGAGACTATTTCCCCAAAGCTTAGCGGGACAAGCTCTTGAATGGTTCTCTCATTTACCTCTGGGAATTAAGTCTTTTGTGGAATTAGCAAATAAGTTTCGATCACACTTCGCTTTCAACATTGAACATAGAGTGAACATGAATGACCTTGTCAACAATAAACAATGCAATGGTAAAGCCTTCTCTTCATTTACTCAGCGATGGCGAAACATGTCTAGCAAACTATCATGGGAAATACCTGAAAAACAATAGCTTGATATCTTTGTTCAAAATCTCCATCTCGAGCTATCATTCCAACTACAATTGCAAAGTGCTAGCACCTTTGATGAACTTGTTATCAAAGGAACCATCATTGAGCGAGCTTTAATTGCTAAAGGCACTATCAAGATTTTTTGTGATAACAAAGACTATCCTCAAAATTCCAATGATAAATCTTTCTTTTGGAATAAAAACAAGAATGTTTTCAATGACGGTGTTGTAGATGCAAAGAACATACAAACTATGAAAGCTCCTATCAACATTCAAGCTACATCTACAACAACTCAACCTTTTCAACGAACTCAACAATGACAAACTTCAAATCCTTGCTGACAATTTACACCATTAGCGGAACCTATGGAAGTTGTCTTTCAAAAGCTTTTCCAAGCGGGTGATATTATGTTACCAAATGCACCACCCAATGGTGAACCACTTTTCAAAGCTCCATAGTATAAAGAAAATGAATATTGCAATTACCATAGAGTTAAAGGACACAAAACAAATGGTTGTATCCGCTTAAAGCATGTTATCCAAGATTGCATCGATCAAGGTTTAATCAAAATTACACCTCCAACAACTCAACCTGTATAGCAACCAACATCGAATCATGATCTAGATGCTTTGAAGAATCCACTTCCATCTCATGACAAACCAAGTAACCCTCATGCTGGGTGTTGTTTTTTTTCCCAAACTGGATACTACCCAATTATCCCCACAAGGTAGCCATCATTGATCAATGGATTTCCAGGCCAAGGGCCAACAGTATAGGAGATAGACTCTATAAATATCCCCTCTTCTTCTTTAGGCTCTGCAGAACCAAGGGGGGTATTACCTATTCAACATCTATAACATATGCTTATGAACATTATTGGGATGTTGATACAAAGAAGATAAATCTCTCTTATGTAGACCAAAACTATAAAATAAGTGCAAAGGGGCTAGATTTAGGCCTATACTCAGTTGTGAATCAGAGGATTTCAGTCCTAAACTACTTCTCATATCTTAAAGGTTTATGTTTGAAGTTTAAGTTTGTTTTTGTACTTGGATGCAAGACTGGGACCTTGGGTGTAAACTCAATACAAGACCAGACTGGTGCCTATCCAAGGCTCAGAGTCAATATATATATATGTGTGTGTGTGTGTGTGTGTGTGTGTGTGTGTGTGTGTGTGTGTGTGTGTGTGTGTGTGTGTGTGTGTGTGTGTGTGTGTGTGTGTGTGTGAATGTTTACCATAGACTTAAAACAATAATTAGATTTCAAGGGGGTTTTGTAATGACTGCCTTACAGACACTACCCAAGACTGAGTATTCAGTTATTTTTGCTTACAAACATCCTCACGGCAATGTATTCTTCCCAATACTTAACCCAAAACATTTAATCTACTCCTTGAGCAGAAGTAAAAGATCAAGCATTCAACATAGCAAACCCATATCCTAGAATCTCAAACACCCCTTAGATGTTTAGATTCAGAAGAAGAACACATTCAACTTGGAGACAGATAACAAAATACATGCAATGAAGCATTACTCATTTAAATCAACATGAAACTAATGAATTCTATGCATAAAACATTTAACATACAACTCATAAACACACAAGCGAGCAAAACAGAGCCACCAATGAAGTTGTATCTTATTACAGCACCAAAATTTGTCCAGTTTTCAACAACCAAAAAATGAGTGACATAGTTTGCATTTTATAGCAAGACTGTGTACTTCAGCAATAATTACAAGACAATTTCAAAATCCTGCCAAATACATTGCACCATCAGAATGGCACCCAAAATATTTAATGCAGCAGGGGGGACAAAGAGGAGAAAATAGGTGGAATCGGGATCTGCACCGCCGCCTAAAGATTTTCTTCATCAAATTTGGTGGTTGGTGGGTCAATCACACCCATACCTCTCTGCAAATTGCCATTAATGGCATACCAACCCGCAGCCTCTGGAAATGTAGCTAACTACATACCCTATAGTTTTCCTGCCAAGAATTCCACTGCAGAGGCATAAAAATCCCTCTATGTGAACAAAACCATCGATTTCCTTCCCATCGCTAGGATCAGTGGCCACGGTTCACACTGACTAGTCATCGGCCAATGAAATTATGCCATGCAGGCACCCTATGCTTCCTTTGACTTTTCGCAGCATACAAACATTTTTCCCTTAAAATCCTTGCATATGCAGCTGAAACTGAGACTGTATGTACATACAACTATTTAACATACAAGGCGGATCCCAAATCTGTATAGAACAAATCAAAATTCTACTTGGGTCTGGCTTGTATCGCCTTTTACATCTTTCCATTTCATATATTGCATACATACAATGCAATATACATGCCGCAGATTTCAAATTTTATGAAACAGATTGGGACAGTTTTCAAATCTAGGCCTTGTATCTCATCCCTTTGTATATCGGCATATACAAACACCATATACATGCAAGCCGTGGACCCCAAATGTTTATGAAGCAGCTTGAAATCACCATCGGGTCCGGCTTGCATCTTGATGTTAGATTTAGGGCACACAACTGAGAGGGGGGTGAATCAGTTGTGCCAAACTTTCTCCAATTCACACACTTAAAACTTCTTGGTGATTAGCAGTATATTAAACATGAAACATAATGCATTCAAATCAAAAGCAGAAACTCAACAACACATAAGACACCAAGATTTTGATGTGGAAAACCCGGTTAAGGGAAAAACCATGGGGTGATTAACCCAAGAATGTATTCTCTGTTAGAAGAATAGAAAGAACAAATGGCACATGCTAATTAGGGCTCACTTCCCGAGCACACTGCTCACAAGAGGCTCACTGCCTACAAGAGACACACTGTCTACAAAGAAATAAGTATCACATACATGAACTGGAGAATAGCATCTTCACCATGCTTGAATTAGTTCCATTAAAGTCCAAAAAGCTTCTGCTCTGCCTTTCACTCTCTTCTTCACTACCACATGCTCATCTCCACACAACACCCTTTAGAATGACTTCACAATCCTTTATTTATACAAGGCATCAACTTAGGAACACTCATCTAAGTCAGCAAACACTTATAGATCCTCCGGAAGACGTGTAATACATCCGGTCGGCCAGTCACAGGAAGAACACCAACATCCGGTGGTTATTCATCAAATCCAAACTCTAACTTCAATGCGGACCGCCAACATGAACTAGACATGATCCAAAGATCACCACAGCCTTTCCTGAGCCACCAAGAACATCCACACTTTATCAGCTTACTGGAATTCTTCTCTCCTTCCTCCGGAGCTACAAGAACACAGTCTGTCATCACTATCACAAATGAATAGGCTCTTCCGGACCTTCAAACCATGAGCCAATCTAGTTGACACTTCTCAAGGACTTCCTTAATACTCCCTCCAATCCGCAGAATGGGATAATGCACTTCCGGAGCTCAGCGGATCTATCTATGACACCTTGTCACCTCTGAACACCTATCGGAACCGGTTTTACTTGAGCAGCCATAATTTCTTTAGATCTTCATGTGGACCTTTGAAAACTTGACTGGAGCATCTCAAGACTTATATCTACAAACCCTTTAAACTGCATCCTTTGATCCTCAACCTATTGTGGACTTTTACCTTCTTGTCATCACTGTTCTTCACTATTCCTGATTGAGACTAATTTTCTCAATATCCTTAGCACACAGCTCATCCAATCCTTCTCATTAATGCAACATGAGTATGTTGACATCAATGACACAACTTGTTGGGCCCATTCTTGCAACACTTGATTCTTTGTATCTTCGCAATGTATATTGGCATATACAAGCACCTAATATACATGCTGCAGACCCCAAACCAGTATCTGCCACAGTACATTTTCCTTTTCGCATCTGGGTTGCATGTTCCTCCCTTGTATATGACCAATGTATGTCACATATACAATGCGAACATACAAGCAGATTATGTATACAAACAGTGGACTTCAACTTTTATCAACCGGAATGCATGCTCATTTCAGATCTGGCCAATGCATCTTTGGAATGCATGTTCCCTTATATGTGCAAACATACAATCGCACTTGCATATGCATCTGGTGGGCCCCATCTTTTGTATATCGACCCTTTGCACTTTCTCTTTGTATATAGAGAATGTTTATTGCATATACATTCCACTTTGTATGCAAGGCGGACCCCACCAAATGTATCTCCTGCTTTAAATGTTGTCGAATATACAAGACCCCTTGTACTTTTTCATTGTATATGCATCGGCCGTCAGGCAAACTTTGGAGTTGACTGCCAATACATCCTGTCTTGCCGATGACCCTTTGTACTGTAGCAAATGCATGTTGGCCCTTTGCATATTTGCACTGTACATTCCCAATGTATGTCAAACATACATTCACTTTTGTATCTGTTTCCCTTGTATATTTCCAATGTATCTAGCCGTTGTATGTCTAAACATACAACACATATATGCATGCAACCCTCACATACAAGCAAGGAATATTTCCAGAATCTTTGATAGATTCCCCATTGCATATACAAACCCAATATGCATACATAATGCATACAATCATTTTTTTCACTTTTTTGAAGGCCGATTTGAACATACAAACTGCCTTGTATGCCCGATGTACATTTGAACCTGCATGTATATACAAATGGCCTTGTATATACAAAGACACATGCATACAACCGTTTCTTTTTTACATTTTTAAACTGCAAAGGCCAAAAGACTTAGAATTTTTTGGATTTTTTACGAAGGTGCCTGTGAAATTAATTGCTTGAAATCTGAATATTCATGTAGGAACCAACACTGGGAATTCCATTCAGTACAACTATGAATCATCTACTATTGGCCGCATTGACCATGCTCGCATTTCTACCATTACCATCCAAGGTAAGGCACCCGACTGCGCTGTAACTACTCGAAGAGGTCATGTTACCATTCAAGGAGCACCTGTCCATCCTCCTCGATCATCCTCTAGCTATAATATCCTTGATCACCTTGGCAAAACACTTGCACACATTTCCATTCTTGAGTTGCTTCGCATATCCCCTATTCACAAAGCTATCCTTGACAAAGCCTTACAAGAATCTTCGGTACCCAACAATATTGATATCACACAATTCCAATCTATGGTCGCTAGCATTGCAACCCCCTGTCATTTAACCTTTTCTGACAAAGATCTTCAGCCCTCCATTCATCCTTCACACAATGAAGCCCTCCACATCGAAGTGTTTGTCAAACAATGCCATATCAAATGAATCTTAGTGGACGGTGGAGCTGGTCTTAATATACGTTCCTTGAAATTCATAAAATAATTGGGATATTCTGAGAAAGATGTTGACACTTCCAAGGTCATTACTATTAGAGCATATGATGATGCTGAGAGAGATACTGAAGGGATTATTTACTTACCTATCGAAGTTGGGTCAGTCACTAATGAAACCCATTGTCAAGTTCTTGATATTGAGCTTCCTTATAACATCATCCTTGGTCGTCCATGGATCCATGCCCTCAAAGAAGTTCCTTCTACATACCATCAATTTCTTAAATTTCTACATAACGGTGTTGAGATTACTATCCATGCTAATCCCAATCCATTTGAATTTTGTCATTCCTTTCAAGCTAAACACTAGAGTCCTAACTGCATTCCTATCAACACCGAAGCATACCCATCTTCATCATATGTAGATCCATCTATCCTACTCAAGCCATCATCTAGTAAAGCCGCTTCCAATCTCCATATCAAATACACTGAAAATGGTCCAGGTGAGTACACATTGCAAGAATCTTCATCCATATCCATTTCTGATACAGAAGCTAGATCTTCTTTGGTAAGAGAGACTTCTAACTCCGATACCATTGACGACTCCTCCTTTCATCTCACCAATCTTTTTCTGGGGTCCTCTATCTTCATGATTTCTGTAACCCCTTCGTCTCAGTCTAGTAATGAACTCAAGTCTAGTTCTCCAAACACTCCTAGTCCCAATGTCAAACATAGGCCTCCCCAAGCTAAAGATGTTGGTAACTCCTCCATCCATCCTAAGTCCACCATTTCCCATCAAAAACTCCATCATAAACCCCACAAGCATGTGACTGTACATCTTCCACCATCCAATTTACCTCCGCTTCTTCCAACTCCTAAACTCCTGCCATCAACTTTACCTCCATATCCTCCACTTCCCCCATCCTATAACTTACAAAAGCATGTCACCGTACATCTTCCACCATCCAATTTACCTCCACTACTTCCAACCCCTAATATCCCTCCATTTTCCTCACCTCCATTATTACCAATGCCTAATTATCTGTTTATCCATAAGCACCCTTCTAATCCCAATCATGACCAACAAATGCACATATTATTTAAACATTAAGCTTCCACTCATTCTACCAACCCCTCTTCTATCAAATCCATGGGATTCAAAAATAAAAATTTGGATGCCTCTACTTTTAAAACCAAAAATCCTACCAAGAATCCTAAAGATTCTCATGCCTTAGGGCATCAAAGCAAAGAATCATAGCCTAATACATCTAAAAAGCTAGCTAAGCCTATAACTCCACAAGAAGTGCCTATGACTGAAATGGTCTAGGTTCCTACGCAAACAAGCAAGCAAGCTGATTGAGGCATCCTTATCCATCTTTCAAGAATCCCAACCATTTTCTTCCATTTCCATCCTATTCCATTTAACAATCCCACAAGAAAAGAAAAAATCATAAAAATACTAAGTATATGTGGGTTCCTCAATCACTCCATCATCCATCTCATAAGCAAGCATCTCTTTCACTTCCTACACCGCCCTTTCCATCTAAAGCTTTAATGTTTATCACGGTGTGTGCAACTATTGGTCATGATTTCCTTCATTCTGCATCATTTCCACATACCTCCATATCACCAACCTTCATCCATTATCCTACATATCTTTCAATCACCTTCCTATGATCCATGCTTTTGCATAAGCCTTTTATCTTAAGTCTAACATAATCCATTAGCCTTCCATCCCCTATCTACCTAATCCATCTTCTATTCATGCAATCCCTTACCAACATCTATGAGCATAATGACATGGTCCAAGCAATGACATCCATCTCCGACGGGACTGCCAACATCCATCGAACTAGCCACCTGAGTCCCTCCTATTCTTTACCATGGTGAAAACTTGGCAAACAGGCGCCATGTGTAATCGTCAGCTATTACATTAAAAAAAAGTATAAGATAAATAATCTGTCCTCTAGTGAAAACCTAGTAAACAAGCACCTTGGATAAGTACCATAGTGAAAACCTGGCAAACAGGCGCTATGTGTAGTGACCAACTCCCATCATCTGCTTAGTTTGTTTGATCACCACTCTTCTTAGCATACTTCACCATCTTATCCTACATAATCCATATCATAATCCGCATTTCACCTTCTACAAATATCATAATTCATTTCTCCATAATAAAAGCCTTTCCATCTTCACCTCTGTCAATGCTAGCTATCATACTTTAGACATTGTTGGGATAATTATATCATTTGGCACCTTAGTATCTTCTCTGCACACATCCTCCATTGCCTCTTCTCCACAATAAACCTCATCCCACACTGGAGGCACTTGTTAAGCCTTATTTGGAAGTGGATACTGCCAGCTCTAGCTCATAACATAGAAAACTTTCACCTTCAATCATAGCGTGCATCCAACCTCAAACATGGCAAACATTTGCAACCAGGATTCATATCTTTGCAATCAATTCAAGCTCAAACATCATCAAAAAACATCAAAGCATCGCAAAAACTCCAAGCAATAAAGTTGATTGTTTCAACATCCACCATTAGCGTAATAAGGAAGAACTACATCACTAGCTCTATCATTAAAACCTTGATCCCGTGGATATAGGGTAAGCAGGCAATCTAAGATGTGAAGGAAGCACTCTGATTCAGGCAAAGATGATAGCCTCTCTTTTCATCATCCATCTTTCATTTTTCTTTTGATCATCTTTTAATCTTTCATCTCACTTTCTTCTATCTTTCATCACTTACATCATCAATAAACCCAGAACTACATATTCATCATGTCTCATCACCATCGTAAATGTGCTTTGATCCCGTGGATACAGGGTATGTAGGCAGTCTAGAATACGAAGGAAGTATCCAGTACTCAAGCATAGATGATCCACCCCATCTTCCTCCTCTTCTTTCATCTCCCATCTTCTTCTCTTTGATTAGCTCAAGCAGGAAGTAGACTATGTGTATACTGAAAGCTCATGCAATTTAACCAATCAGAGTAAGCCAGAAGCTATTTTTCTACATGCCTTAAGCCAACATTTGCTATAGCATTTTATCAACATCTTTAGCCTTCAATAGGATGCAGCTTTCCTCCCAACAAGGCGCCAGCTTAAACCCATCTAAGAGCACTTAAATTTGGCAAGAGAACGTGATGACAGTATCTTTTGTTTTATCTTTTGATTTATCTTTTGTCCTTTTCTATGCCTAATCAAGATTACCTTGATCTATCATATCTTGGTATGTTGCGATGAAGTAAGGAATGGGGCATGGTCATATTTCTTTCGTATGCCATGTCTGTGGGATGATCTTATTCTTTTCCTATGCGTATTGGTATCTTGTACGTGTTGGGATTAGCATCTTACATATCAATATCTCTTGCATCTGAGAAGCTAAATAGTCTCTTATGCACATGAGACTATTCTATGTTAAGACTAGCTCCATACATATAACCAGTAAGGTGTCACTATGTGTAGTGGAGATTAGCTCAAACCATTGCTTGTAACGTCAAAGTCCATCTCGGAACACTAGCTGCTATTCATATCTTGTGTATGTTGGCTCAACATCTTGACCCCATATGTTTAAACAAGATTGTAGTATGCTAGTTTTGCATTGGATATCTTGACACCTTGGTCTTCTATACCCTGGTTCATAACATCCATATGCTATACCAAACATAAGGACTGCATTTCTTTCATTCTTGAGCAATTAATTTTAAAGCTACCCATCACACCATCTATCCATTCCATCATCATCCTATGTAGTCTGTTGCAAGTATGGGTCTAACCGGTGTTGTCATTGATGTCAACATACTCATGTCGCAGTAATGAGAAGGATTGGATGAGCTGTGTGTTGAGGATATTGAGAAAATTAGTCTCAATCAGGATTAGTGAAGAATAGTGATGACAAAAAGATAAAAGTCCAAGATAAGTTGAGGATCAGAGGATGTAGTTTAAAGGGTTTGTAGATATAAGTCTTGAGATGATCTAGTCAAGTTTTTAGAGGTCCATATGAAGATCTGAAGAAGTTATGGTCGCTCAAGTAGAATCAGTTCTGGTAGGTGTTCAGAGGTGATAGAGTGACACAGATAGGTCCGGTGAGATCTGGAAATGCATCATCCCATTCTACAGATTTGAGGAAGTGTTGAGGATGTCCTTGTGAAGTATCAAGTATATTGGTTCGTGGTTTTAAGGTCTGGAAGAACCTATTCCATTGTGACAGTGATGACAGACTGTGTTCCTGAGGTTCTAGATAAAGGAGAGAAGGATTCCAGTAAGCAGATGAAGTGCAGATGTTCTTGGTGATTCAGGAAGGCTTGCGGTGATCTGAGGATCATGTCCAGTTCATGTTGGTGGTCTACATTGAAGTTAAAGTTTGTATTTAAAGAATAACCACCGGATGTTGGTGTTCTTCCTGAGACTCGCTGACCAAATGTATTACAAGTCTTGTGGATGTTCTTGTAGGTGTTTGCTGACTTAAATGATTTTTCCTAAGTCGATGCCTTGTATAAATAAGGGATTGTGAAGTCATTCCAGTGTGTGTCTTGTGGAGATGAAAGTGTGGTAGTGAAGAGGAGAGCGAAAGGCAGAGCAGAAGTATTGAGCTTAATGGAACTAATTCAAGCATGGTGAAGATGCTATTTTCCAGTTCATGTATGTGATACTTATTTCTTTGTAGACAGTGTGTCTCTTGTAGGCAGTGAGCCTCTTGTGAGCAGTGTGCTCGGGCAGTGAGCCCTAATTGGCATGTGCCATTTTGTTCTTTCTATTCTTCTAACACAGAATACATTCTTGGGTTAATCACTCTGTGGTTTTTCCCTTAACCAGGTTTTCCACGTCAAAATCTTGGTGTCTTATGTGTTGATGAGTTTTTTCTTTTGATTTGAATGCATTATGTTTCATGTTTAATATACTGCTAATCACCAAGAAGATTTAAGTGTGTAAATTAGAGAAAGTTTTGCACAACTGATTCACCCCCCCTTCTCAGTTGTGTGCCCTAAGTCTAACAATTGGTATCAGAGCCAAGTTCCTCTAAAAGGAGCTTAACTACTTAAGGAGATCCAGGATGTCGTCTTATAAGAAGGATAGTCTGAAGTTTGATGGAACCAACTTTGCTCTTTGGAAAGGTTGCATGAAATGTCACTTATAGTGTATGGGAATGGCGTACTAGTCCATGGTTACAAAAGCGTATGTACCTCCACAGGGTGGTCCGACAACCCTAAATGAAATCACAGATGCTGAAAATAATCTGCGAACCAAAGAGACACTTCTAAGTGCATTATCTGACTTAGAGCTCTCAAATGTTATTGACCTACCAACTGCTTTTGAGATTTGGAATAAACTGGAACTTTTGCATGAAGGAGACTAGTATGTTAAATGTGTAAGGTTACAGAGTCTAAAAGGGAAATTTGAAAAACTGAAGATGAGAGATGATGAAAATATTACTACTTTTATGCCAAGAGTAAATGAGCTAGTTTGTGGAATTAGAAATGTTGGTGGAGTCTTGGATGAAAATGAGATTATTGGCAAAACTTTCAGATCCCTTCCTGCCTCTTACAAAATCAAGGTTGCTGCCATTGATGAATTCAGAGCCCATACAACTATCACAAGAGACCAATTGGCTGGCAAATTGGCTGCATTTGAAATGACTGAGTTTGGAGATGATCCCCCCAAGACTAAATCTGCATTCAAATCCAGTGCCTCTGTGAAAGGTAAACAAAGATTTGATCTAGGAGAGAACTCATCAAAGAAACTGTCATGGTATGAAAAAACAAGAAAAGACTTGGAAGAAGAAGAAGTAGAAACTGCTCAACTTGAAGCCCTCATTGCAAAGAGATTACAAAGAGGATCCGATAAGTATGAAGGAAAATTACCTTTTAAGTGCTTTAACTGTAATAAGATTGGTCATTTTGCCTCAAGATGTCTGGAAAGGTTTTCAAAGCCAAGTCCTAATAGATCAAGGTTCCAAAAGAATTGTTACTATGTTCATGAAGAAGATGATAATGAAGGAGTAATAGATGATGAATAAGAGACTAGAAACAAATTAGGAAATGAATGGGTGTTTATTGCCATCAAGGAAGAAGAACCAATATCCTATATCTATCAATCATAATGTTGTAGAAAGAGCTTTGGCTGCCCAAGTTGAAGAAAAGGATGATTGGGTCATTGACAGTGGTTGCTCTCACCATATGACAAGTGACAAAAATAAGTTCATAGATTTGGAAAAGTATGAAGGAGAAGTGGTGAAGTTTGGTGACAATTCTGTTGGTAGAATCAGAGGAAGAGGAACTATTTCTTTTGATGGAAGAAACAAAACTGGTAATGTACTGTATGTTGAAGGTTTGAAGCACAATCTTCTCAGTGTTGGATAGTTGGTGGACAAAGGCTATGATCTCTGATTCAAGGATAGAAAATGCAAAATCTTTGAAAGTTCCAAAACAAAGATTGCATCTGGTGCTCAAACTAAAGGTAATATCTTCCACTTGGTTGGTACTGGTAAAAGCTGCTTATTTGTTCAAGTTGATCAGAGTTGGTTATGGCATAGAAGGATGTGTCATGTGAATTTTGATAATATCATCAAGATAAGCAATACTCAGGCTGTAAGAGATCTTCCAAAATTGATGAAACTTACTAACAACTTGTACAAGGAATGTTAGTTGGGTAAGCTGAGCAGAGTCACATTCAAAAGAAAGGAACTATCTTCTACCAGATTATTGGACTTAGTTCACACTAATCTTTGTGGTCCGACAAGAACCAGGAGTATTCAAGGTGATAGATACTTCATGCTGCTAATAGATGACTATTCCTGGATGATGTGGGTAACTTTTCTGAAAGAGAAATCAAAAGCTTTTGAGAAATTCAAAATATTCAAGGCTATGGTAGAGAATGAAACCGGATTGAAGTTGAAATGTCTGAGGTCTAATAGAGGTGGAGAATTCACATCCGATGAGTTTATAGAGTTCTGTGAGAAACATGGAATAAAGAGATAGTTGTCTGCTCCTAGGACTCCATAGCAAAATGGAGTAGTGGAAAGAAAGAACTGGACCATATAGGAAGCTTCTAGGACCATGATGATGGAAGCTAATGTTCCTCATATCTATTAGAGAGAAGCTATCAACACTGCAGTCTATACTCTCAATCGAGTTCAAATCATAAGCAATATTGGTAAGACTTCTTATGAACTTTTATTTGGCATCACTCCTACTGTAAGGTATTTCAAAGTTTTTGGTAGCAAATGTTACATTAAAAGAGATGAAAATCTAGGAAAGTTTGATTCTAGAAGTGATGAAGGAATTTTCTTGGGTTACTCCACTCAAAGCAAAGCATACCGGTGTTACAATAAGAGACTGAGAAAGATGATAGAAAGTACAAATATGAAGGTTGATGAAGGAATTAAGAAACCTTCAAGGTTTTATGAATATGATGATGATGATCAGAATGGTGTTCTGATTCAAGGAGCCCAAACTCCTTCCGGTACTCAGAATCAAACAGATCTGGTAATTCAGGGAGAAGAGATGAGTCATAATGAGCCTGATCAAGAATTAGAAGTGCCAGAAACTCCCAAAGTTCCCAGGTATGTAAGACTGAACCACTCTGAAGATCAGATCATAGGTGATAAAAGCAAAGGAGTTCTAACAAGAAGAATTGCTCAAGACTTAGAAGAGTATTGTTTGATTTCAAAGATTGAACCTAAGACAGTGAATGAAGCTTGCAACGATGAAAACTGGACTAAAGCAATGGAGGAAGAGCTGGTACAAATAAAGAAAAATCACACTTGGGATCTTGTTCCCAGACCTAGAAACAAGAATGTGATTGGAACCAAATGGGTCTTCCGGAACAAACTAAATGAAGTTGGTGAAGTAATAAGAAATAAAGCCAGATTGGTCTGCAAGGGCTGCTCTCAAATAGAAGGAATTAATTTTGAAGAAACTTTTGCTCCAGTGGTAGGAATTGAAGCAGTCAGATTATTTCTTGCCTTTGCTGCCTTCAAGGATTTCAAAGTATATTAGATAGATGTCAAGTCTGCCTTTCTAAATGGTGACTTGGAAGAAGAAGTGTATATAGAGCAACCGGATGGATTTCAGTTGTCTGATCATGGTGATATGGTCTACAAATTGAAGAAGGCACTTTATGGATTAAAGCAAGCCCCAAGAGCTTGGTATGAAAGATTGGATAAGCATCTTTTGAAGATTAGTTTCAACAAAGGTACTACTGACAATAACTTATATTTCAAAATTGATCATGAAAACATCTTGATTGTTGAAGTATTTGTTGATGATATCATCTTTGGAGGAAGAGATTGTATGTGTAAAACTTTTGCAAATCTAATGAAAAGTGAGTTTGAGATGTCTATGCTTGGTGAAATGAATTTCTTCTTGGGTCTGCAAATTACTCAAACAAAGAAAGGAATCTTTATTTCTCAGACCAAATATGTGAAAGAATAGTTGAGGAAATTTGGGATGGAAGATTCAAAGCCAATGAATACTCCCATGGAAACTGGATGTAAGTTGAGAAAAGATGATGACTCTCCTAAGGTAGACCAGACAAAGTACAGATCAATGATTGGAGGATTGTTGTATCTCACTCAAACTAGACCAGATATAATGCAGGTTGTTGGTCTTGTTACTAGATTCCAAGCTGAGCCTAGAGAATCTCATGTCATGGCAATCAAGAGGAATTTTAGATATTTAAAAGGGATAGTTGAGTATGGTTTGTGGTATCCTAGAGATCATGATTTCTCTCTTCATGCATATATAGATGCAGATTGGATAGGGGATGTGGATGTCCGGAAGAGTACCAGTGGTGGAGCATTCTTTTTGGGAAACAGATTAGTTCCTTGGCTAAGCAAGAAACAAGAGGCAATATCTCTATCTACAACTGAAGCAGAATACATTGCAGCAGCAAGTAGTTGCACTCAAGTTTTGTGGATGAAGCAGATGCTAAGAGATATTAAAGTAGAGTATGAGGATCCTATCACAATCTTCTGTGATAATTCAAGCACAATAAATATTTCTAAGAATCTGGTGTTGCATTCTAAGACTAAGCATATATCTATCAAGTTTCACTTTCTGAGAGAGCAAGTGAACAAGGATGAAGTCAGACTAGAGTTTGTGCCCTCCAAGGATCAGATTGTAGATATCTTTACTAAACCTCTTCCCAAGGACTCTTTTGAGTATCTCAGGGAGAAGTTAGGGGTTATTGCCCCTCCGGTGATAAAATAGGATGCACTGATGTGCATCAGTCCGGTGGATATAACAATCATATCTTGTGATCTAGGTTGATGATGGGGAGCTACTACTCAGGGGGAGCAGTTGGTATGTTCTAAAGTGATGGAGTTGCAAGTATGAGCCCTTTGCCATTGATGTCAAAGGGGGAAAAAAGACATGTGAAAAACAAGTGGTTGATGATCAAAGGGGGAGTAGTAAAGGAAGAAAATACATGTGAATAGTTGTTTCTGATAGGGGGAGTTGTGACAGTAAGGAGAAGTTCTTGTCTTGATGGTTTTTCACATCATATGTTGCCATCAATGACAAAGGGGGAGATTGTTGCAAGTATGGGTCTAATCGGTGTTGTCATTGATGTCAACATACTCATGTTGTAGTAATGAGAAGGATTGGATGAGCTATGTGCTGAGGATATTGAGAAAATTAGTCTCAATCAGGAACTGTGAAGAACAGTGATGACAAAAAGGTAAAAGTCTAAGATAGGTTGAGGATCAGAGGATACAGTTTAAAGGGTTTGTAGATATAAGTCTTGAGATGATCTAGTCAAGTTTTTAGAGGTCTACATGAAGATCTAAAGAAGTTATGGTTGCTCAAGTAGAATCAGTTCTGGCAGGTGTTCAGAGGTGACAGAGTGACACAGATAGGTCTGGCGAGATCTGGAAATGCATCATCCCATTCCGCAGATTTGAGGAAGTGTTGAGGATGTCCTTATGAAGTATCAAGTATATTGGTTCATGGTTTTAATGTCTGGGAGAACCTATTCCTTTGTGACAGTGATGACAGACTGTGTTCCTGAGGTTCCAGATAAAGGAGAGAAGGATTCCAGTAAGTAGATGAAGTGCAGATGTTCTTGGTGATTCAGGAAGGCTTGTGGCGATCTGAGGATTGTGTCCAGTTCATGTTGGTGGTCTGCATTGAAGTTAAAGTTTGTATTTGAAGAATAACGACTAGATGTTGGTGTTCTTCCTGAGACTGGCTGACCAGATGTATTACAAGTCTTGCGGATGTTCTTGTAGGTGTTTGTTGACTTAGATGATTGTTCCTAAGTCGATGCCTTGTATAAATAAGGGATTGTGAAGTCATTCCAGTGTGTGTCTTGTGGAGATGAAAGTGTGGTAGCGAAGAGGAGAGCGAAAGGCAGAGCAGAAATATTGAGCTTAATGGAACTGATTCAAGCATGGTGAAGATGTTATTTTCTAGTTCATATATGTGATACTTATTTCTTTGTAGACAATGTGTCTCTTATAGGCAGTGAGCCTCTTGTGAGCAGTGTGCTCGAGCAGTGAGCCCTAATTGGCATGTGCCATTTTGTTCTTTCTATTCTTCTAACAGAGAATACATTCTTGGGTTAATCACCTTGTGGTTTTTCCCTTAACTGGGTTTTCCACGTCAAAATCTTGGTGTCTTATGTGTTGATGAGTTTCTTCTTTTGATTTGAATGCATTATGTTTCATGTTTAATATACTGCTAATCACCAAGAAGATTTAAGTGTGTAAATTGGAGAAAGTTTGGCACAACTGATTCACCCCCCCTCTCAGTTGTGTGCCCTAAGTCTAACATAGTCCTCAACCAAGATCAATCATTTCCCCCATTTTCTTCGTGTTAGCCTTGTTTTCTAGCCTTTCATCCTATCGCGAGCCAACCTAGCCTTTCCTAGCTAGCCTGGTTTACCTCTCGAGGGGCCATCACCTGCCAGTTACACTGGGGCATCACCTTGTTTATCAAGTGAATATCGTATCTTTTTTGACACAACGCTCTAACGAACATTGTATCAAAGAGGGTCAAAATGTAGACACCCAAAATTGACCTAATTATCATTAGCATTCAAATATTGCATTATCCACCATCCGCATTTGTCTAACACACTTGAGCAATTTCCCTAACACACTTATTTTTTCTATTAATTAAATAAATTTATATTTATTTAATTAATTCATTAGCTATTTCCTCTAATCTATAATTAAACAATCTTTAATTATTTAATTATCTTCATTCTATCTATTTTAATTAAATAAATCTTATTTATTTAATTGAAATCCATTCATAAAGCCACTTTCTAATTAATTAAATAAATTTTATTTATTTAATTAATTCTTCTTATCATTTATCTCAATGAGCCGACATGTGAGCCTCTTTCATTTAAAAAGATAAGTGGTACTACATCTTTTATTTAATATCTTTCACATGTAGTACTTTTTATGTACACGGTCACACATAAGCCTTATCTTCCTTCCACTTGTCATCTACACAATCACCTATGACTATCATTTCATCTCAGCCATTCACATAGCCACCAAATCTCCATCGTTGATTGATTTTGGTTGAGTTCTATATAAACACCCTCTCATTCCATACTACATCTATCCAACACTTATATAGCGTCTACATTATCATCTTGAGCATATTGAGCACTTTAGCATCCATCTAGCATATTATCATTATCATCCATCCATCATGTCATCTTTTATCTTCATAATTGTTCATTATTGAAGAAGTAATCCACATCATAACCAAGGAATCATAAAATTTAGGTGATATTGTTCTTGAATTGCATGCTTTTGATTTCATTTAGATTAGATTATTTGATGATGGTAGGGTTAGGTTTTCATGGCTATGCTTGATCTTATTAACTTAATTTTTGACCTATCACAATATCTATCATCTAAAGGAGGTGAATGGAATAACATGTTTATTGGCTCAATCTAGTGAGTGTTGGCTATGGCACAAGTGAATGGGATACATCAACTTTGACAATATGGTAAAGATCAAGTCTACTTATACGGTGAGAGATATGCCTATGATTACCAAGCCTACAAGCACATTATGCAAGGAATGTCAAATGGGAAAGCAGACAAAGACAAATTTCAAGAGCAAGGAGTATTCTTCTACAATTCAATTAGAGTTGATTCACACTAACCTATGTGGTCCTACACGATCAAATAGTCAACAAGGTGAAAGGTATTTCATGTTGCTTATTGATGATTACTCTAGAATGACTTGGGTTACTTTTCTAAGAGAAAAATAAAAAGCTTTCAATAAGTTTAAAGTTTTCAAAGCATTAGTTGAGAATGAAATGGATATTAAGATCAAATGTTTAAGGTCTGATAGAGGAGGTGAATTTACTTCAAATGAATTTAAAAAGTTTTGGGAAGATCATAGTATTAGGAGATATCTATTTTCTCCTAGGACCCCTCAACAGAATAGGGTAGTGGAAATGAAGAATATGATTGTGCAAGAGATGGCTAGGGCAATGTTGAAAGATACAAATCTACCTGATATGTACTGGAAGGAAGTAGTTCACACTATTGTCTACCTGGTTAATAGAGTACAATTGAGGATTAATGACACTAAGACCCCTTATGAGCTATGGTATGGAAGACCTCCCACTATCAGATATTTTAGGATCTTTGGAAGCAAATGCTATATCAGAAGAGATGAAGAAGACCTAGGAAAGTTTGATTCAAGAAATGATGAAGGGATCTTTCTTGGTTACTCAACCAAAAGCAAGGCTTATAAATGCTATAACAAGAGGTTGGGAAAGATGATTGAAAGCACAAATGTCAAGGTGTCATGCCCACATTTTTGATGTAGTCACAACACAACACACATGTCATGTTCACATTTGTCATGTGGTCATGACACGAAATATCAAAAAAAATTCTACTCGTCCCTAAAAACCCCATCGCACGCATCAGTGTGCTTGGTGACATACGCGTAAAGGCGCAAACATGTCAATCGAACATTGGGTAATGCGAATACCTTTCACAACCCCTGCGAAATGAAAGCCTACTAAGGGGGTTGTGTGACACGAAAAAACATCGCTAAGAGGGTAGACTTTCCAAACAGGAACTAACCCTAGTTTTATCCTAGATGAGGTGATGGGATTTCGACATGTGTCGAAACCCAACCCTAGAACTATAGAATAAAGAGTTTAGTTAAATCATCAAAAACATAGATCCAACGTTTAAATACAATTAAAGTAATACATTAATGCATAAATAAATCACTTAAAAATCCTTTCTTAAACCCCAGAAAAATCCGGCAGCATAATGCTTATTCGCTTTGAATGGGAAAATAATTTTAAAAAAATTCCCTAGCGAAAACCCATTTTAAAAGAAATTAATTTAAATTTAAATGCACTCCTAAGCCTAATTTATTCCAACATTCCTTATTTAGCCAAGTCGATAAAATTAAATTAAAAGTCTCATTTACGCTAAACATTAGCCAAAATAAATCTAAAAGGATTAAATTAATTAAATTTTCTAGCATTGTTCTCCACACCTAACCCTCTTTCAAAAATCTCACCTAAATTAATTTAAAAGGCCAAGGTTAAATTTAATCCCACTACATAATAAATAAAAAGGCAATGAAATAAAGTAAAAATAGATTTTAAGAGAACTTTAAATTTAAAACTAAAAATCATTAATAAATCCCACAACATACTAAATAAAAAGGCAATGGAATAAAGCAAAACTAGCTTTTAAGAGATAACTTTAAATTTAAAACTAAAAAAAATCATAAAGTCCACTAAAATTAATTCACCAAGCCTAGGAAAAATTAAGTGTAAAAATCTAGATTTAAATTAAATACCAAAATACATATGCCCACTTCCATATTTTTCTCCAACTTGTAAAAAAAAACAAAGTGGGATGAGAAGAGGGAAAATTAAATAATTTCACGTGCAAAACAAAACTTTCCCAAAAAAATATATATTTATTTTCAAATGCTCTCTCGTCCCTAACATGCTTTTTCCATTATTATATTCTTTTTCCCCATAACCCTAATCTTATCTTACTTTCTATTTTCTCTCTCTACTCTCAAACCCTATTCTTTTTTCCATTTTCTTCTCTTCTCATTGTTTTCTCTTTTTTGTTTTTCTATTGTTTGTTGTATGTTTTTCCATGGCTACCATGAGAGGGCTCATAGTCAATATGTTTTACAAAATATGCATAGGTTTTTAGCCATGCCTTTTTTTCCTTATCCTACCACAGTGGATATATATTCCAACTGTTGCAATACCTTTTTTTTTGTTTTAAAAACTAATATATATTTTGCTTAAGAAATATACTAATATTCCCCTGTTTTACTCTTTTACTTCTGTGTGTAGAAAATACCAGAAAGGAGGCATATATAATGCTAAAAGTAGGGCAAACAGGCAAGGAACAACCGATGACCGACATAGATGAATTGTAGGTTCCGAGAGTTTTTCTGCGGCCATTTTAATGGGTAGGTGTCAAGCGCCGTGGCATTACAAAAAAATGGGGTGGTGGTGGGGCGGCCTCCCCACCTCCCCCCTTCCTCCATGTTCTGTGTTTCAAGGCGGTGACCATGGCCACTGCCCAACCCTTTGTCATTTATTTTTAAAAACAAAAAACAACTTCTCTCTTTCAACCCATTTATTGGGGCTTTCAAGCCCTAGTCTGAAATACATTAAAATCATTCCTTCTCTCTTTTTTTATATATATGTTATCTATCATTTTCAAATGTCACAAGTTATATATATATATAGATAACTTTTACCCCACATACCTTCAAAGGTCATTAAAATTAATAATCATCGATATTGATTGATTGCGATCCATAGATACAAAATAGTTGGCTTAGGTGATATTCATTCCCTAAAACATTTTTGGTATATTTATATATATATACATTCTCAGATAAAAAGAGGTAAAATGATTTATATATATAAAGAGGTTAAAAAGGTGGATATATGTAAATACATATATTCACATGTAAAAATAAACCCATTCATTTCTGCTGAAAATAAATCCTCTGTTGTATAAGAAGGACAAAGAAATTAAACTAAAAGAATATATATCTTTACATGAATCTTCAAATATTTTCCTCCTGTATAATTTTTTTTGAGTTTAAGAAAAGAAACACAGTAAGCTAATTTTTGTAACAATAAGCTAAAATATCATGTTATTTCTTTCTTTTGAAAACTAAGGGATATCATCTATTTTCTTCCCAACTACAAACAATTTTTATTTATTTATTCCTTTATAAAGACAATAAACTGTACATTTCACACAACAAGCTTTTAATATATATATATATATATACCAAAACTAATACCGCATATTTCATTTTGAAAGCTTTTGCCAGAAATAATGCATTCTATTTTTTTTGAAAACTAATACAAGCACTATACAACAATCCTATCTTTTTTGGAAACTACTACAAAGAGTAATGAATATTAATTTCTTTCATAAAACCATTACAATGTTTAAGAAGCAACAAACACATGAAACGAGCTTGAGTACGTGACATATTTTTCTGTTTACAACAAATACAATAGAGAGCTCACTCTCTTACAAAAATTACAACAAGGCCTCAAGGGCCATGGCTTCTAAATAGTGATACTAAAACAAAAGTCCTAGATATACTAACAACTCCCTCTAAGCTCCAATATCCCAAGTCACCAAACCCGTCAATAAACCAAGGAAAAATTGCACATGCCCACAGGATGCTCACCACCTTGCCATAGACTCGAGAAGAGTCACCCCCGAGCTTGGAGATCGCCCTCAAACCATTTTCACACCACAACAAGAGTTTCACACAAACACTCACACAACACAAAATAACACCCTCCCAAGGCTTGCACACATGAATCCATTTTCATGGATTTAGGGGGTAGGAGAGTAGACATCTCTCAACTCAAGAGGTGCACCCAAGATCAAAATAACTCAAATATTTAATAATACAAGGCCTCTAGCCTTAACAATTCTCAATTACCACATTTCCAAGGCACTCATGTCTTCACAAAATTCTTTCTAAGGCACTTGTGCCTTCACAAAAACCTCAATGTTTCTCAAATACTTTAATGGCCATCAATATGTCAATAAATCATGAGGATGACCTTGAGGAGGTTCACTCCTCTCCCAACCCATACAAGATGAGCTCTCCTCTATGGAGAGATTCATCCAAACACCCATATAAATAAACCCACATAACAAAATAAGATTCACACACAAGCAAATATCCACACATTGAAATGTAAAAACAAGAGAAAGGCATAAAGCCTTGAAGCTTACCTTTAAAGACCAAAATGGTAGAGATGGTGGAGAGCCTCCAAAATGTCTCCAAATCTAGCTAACTCTCCCCCAAAAACCATCATCAATGAAAACAAGTCAAAAGAACCCTCTCCCTCTCTTAAAAAGGGAGTATTATAGGCTACACACAAGAGCCTTGAGGAATGAGAAGGTGACATGTGTCACCTTCTCCTTCCTCCTCACAATCCCACTCACCATCTCCAAGGGATCTGAGGAGGTGACACATGTTACCCTCCTATCCCTCCAAGCCTCACACTCTCGCACAAGTGCTCTCACACGTGTGAGAGCATAGCGAAGAGGTGAGCCCCACTTGGAGACTCCGTGAGGATAAGGATGGGACACATGTCGTCATCCTATCCTACAAGGCAATCCCATTCCCTCCAAGATTCTCTCACACATGTGTGAGAGCATAGAGATGGGACCTCCCACACTTGAATGTCTTGGGAGCTTCCCAAGCTTTCAATATAAGGTTATCCATAACCAAGGGTAGTGGGGATGGTCAAAGTGGACCCTTGACTTATCCACCCCATAACCAAATTCAAATTTTCGTCACTTAACTTTGGGGTAAAGTAAAAGTGACTATATGGAGGTTATCCTAAGGTTTAACATGCCCAAATTGGCCCTAGACCCCAGACCCTAGGGGTATGACCTAGGGTCATTATTTGGCCAATTTAAACATCATAGGGTATATAAAATCACAAGAAAAGGCCCAATAAAATAAATGACACCAAATGGTGCAATTTAAATAATACACATTTACAACACATCATTAAATAAATAAAAAGGGTGAAACCTAATCTAAAATAATATAAATACAGACATCACGAATTCATCATGCACCAATACATGTGACATTGGTCCCTCCTAGGACTAGATCGGTTAAACATGGATTTCACATAGGGTATGGGATGATCTCTGACTTTCCATGGGCATGGAAAATCACCTGCACACTTATGCGAAATGGATTAATAGCACATGTTCATCATAGCCGAAGCGAAAGGAATGCACACACACAATGTCACATAATCATCTAAATCCTCAATAGCAACACATAACATCATTGGTAAGATTCATTATCTACTACATTTCTAAACATTAATTCAAGATCAAGATAGCATAATAATTTTGTTCAATAACTCAACAACTTATATCCCCAATTAGCATCAAAATGAATGTCACATATCATATAATTGTCAGTGAAATCTAACAAGTAAGATATAACCACATCACAACATATCTATCTCACAAATCAAAACATAGGGATAGAGTCAGGAAGGTCTGAATCTACAGGGTCAACAACCCCTAAAATGTCTGTATGCCAAAGATACTCTAACCACTAAGTCTCATACAATAAAACAAGAAGTACAACACATGGTAGCCTCGCATTATCACACTAAAGGTTCCAGTTTAAACACAATAGATGATATTCCACATCTACACTACATGGTCTCGATGATAGAGTCACACTCCCATAAATCAAACCCTTGGCTAGGGTGAAGCAAAACAACATGGTCTTCAAGTGCAACTAATCCAGTCGCACAAGGGTGGGCCTCACACAAGGCAGATGAAGACTTGTATCAAAGCTCACAAGAACCAGAGGTTTGCTAATCTAATATACCTCCTTGCAGTAAAGAAGAAGAAGAAGAAGAAGAGAAAGAGGAAAAGGAATAAGAATCAGGGCAGATCCCTAAGACTCCAGCAAAGTATGTTTAGAAGAACTATTCAGTAGATCAGATCATTGGCGATAAGAATAAAGGTGTACAGACTAGAAGAAGCTTTGCAAAGACAAGTGAGAAAGTGAACTTGTGCCTACTATCAAAGGTAGAGCCTAAAACCTTTGTTGATGCTAGTAAATATGATGATGGTTGGAAGCAATGGAAGAAGAATTGAATCAAATAGAAAAGAATCAGACATGGGAATTGGTTCCCAAACCAACTAATAAGAATGTTATAGGAACAAAGTGGGTGTTTCAGAACAAGCTGAATGAAGATGGTGAAGTTGTAAGGAACAAAGCAAGGTTGGTGTGTACAGGTTATTCACAAGTCAAAGGTATTAATTTTGAGGAGACTTTTGCTCTAGTATCCAGAATGGAGGCAATCAGGATGTTTCTTGCCTTTGTTTCTCACAAGAACTTCAAGGTCTATCAGATGGATGTCAAGTCAACATTTTTGAATGGTGACTTAGAGGAAGAAGTCTATATTAAGCAACCTTGATGGTTTCCATCTATCAGAAGATTTGGACATGGTATGCAGACTCGAGAAAGCATTGTATGCAAGCTCCTAGAGCTTGGTATGCAAGATTGGATAAGGACTTACTTCAGCAAGGTTTCAAGAAAGGTACCATAGATAATAATCTTTACATCAAGGTTGAGAAAGAGAAGATTTTGATAATGGTTGTATATGTTGATGATATTATCTTTGGTGGAAATGATGATATGTGCAAGAAGTTTGCAGATGAGATGCAGAAAGGCTTTGAGATGTCTATGATTGGGGAATTTTCTTTCTTCCTTGGACTTCAAATTTGGTGTAGTCATGGCCGCAGGGTTCAAAGAATGAAATGTCTAAACCATGTAGCAAAAGTAAACACAATTAAAACAACACAAATATAGAATGCAATGGAAGATTCATATATTCAGAATATCAAAGAATTACAATGCTCATATGCCGGCAACATGCGGGCTACAAACAAGGGCTCATAGGCCTACTTTCTGGGTTACAAGAGATATGCAAGATAGGACATTTAAGTGCCTCCCAAAAAGAATCTGTCTTCTAAAACTACATAACTAACTACTACTGACTTCCTAATGCATCTAAGAGATCTATATATATCATCTTCAAGCTCATAGAATCCTTTGCATCGACCACAAGAGGTTACAAACTCCAATGAAAGATGTAATGTGTAGAAACATACATAGGTCAGCCTAAAACACATGGTATTGTTCCGCAAATGAATGAAACTTGGTGCAGACCTCAAGGAAGGTCTATCTGGTCCTTATGTGCCACGTATGATGCTCCATTAGGCTCTACAAGTCACGGAAGTGCTCTGCAAACCTTCTCCTTCAACTGACTGTATGAATGCTCTGCTCTGTGAAAGCTAATGAACTTCTACTAGAGATAACTTTTTGGAAACATATCCAAATCACTTGAAATATTTATATGATGTAGATGATGATATGTAGATGCTAAGTCCCGCTCCGTGAGCTTTGATATGAAGATGCGGCAAAATGCGGTAGAAAGTGTTGACTGCAAATTATTAAACTGTAACTGAAATGAAAGAAAAGAAAAGAATTCAAACATTTTTGGTTGATGCAAGATTGCTCTGCAACCTGGGATGCTCCTACATCAAAATTGTTCAACTAGATGATGGTATCTTTATTTCTTAGGCTAAGTATGTAAAAGATATGTTGAAGAAATTTGGCATGGAGGATTCTAAACTAGTAAGTACTCCTATGGTTATTGATTGTCACTTGAGCAAGTCTGACAAGTCTCCAGAGGTTGATCAGACTCTTTAGAAGTCTATGATTAGAGGATTATTGTACTTGACTGCTTCTAGACCTAATGGTCTCTTGGTTTAGTAAGAAGTAGAACTCAGTGTCCTTATCCACAACAGAGGTAGAGTATATTGTTGTAACATCTTGTTGCACCCAAGTGCTTTGGATGAAGCAAACTTTGAAAGATATAAAGGTAGTTTATGATGAGCCTATTCCTATTTTGTGTGATAATACAAGTGCTATCAATATTTCCAAGAATCTAGTGATGCATTCTAGAACCAAGCATATATCAATCAGGTATCACTTTTTGAGAGAGAAGGTTGCAGATAAAGAGGTGAAGTTGGAATATGTTCCAACAAAGGATCAGATTGTGGATATTTTCACAAAGGCTCTTGCAAAGGATACTTTTGGGTATCTCCGACAGAAGTTAGGGGTAATTACCCCTCCTTGCTAGATGCATAGTTGGTGCATCTGTCCAGGGGGAGTTCATGTTATATCTTTTTCTTACACTGATGGTGGCTACCTCTTAGAGGGAGCAGGTAGTGGTTGTTGCTGATAGGGGCAGCCTAGTAGAAGGAATGTATGAACATCAAAGAAGGAGAAAGTTGAGAAAATGTGTAGCTTAGGGGAAGAATTTGCACCCTAGGGGAGAAGTAGTTACCCTTTGTCCTTGATGTCAAAGGAGGAGAGAGAGGAATGTACACCTAAGGGGAAGAATGAGTCGGTGATAATAAACAGGTATGTGTTGCCATCAATGAAAAAGGGGGAGATTGTTGACAAGATGTGTTGTCATTGATGTCAACACCCAGAGTAATGTCTGCACTCAGTTTGTGGTTGTGTGGTTGTCTTTGATGTCAACACTATGCTTGGATGCTTATGATGATAATATACTATGTTGAATGTGTGCTAGCACTGGTTATTGATGTTCATAGTTGGTTGCTGATGTTCATGGTTGGATGTCATGCTTTAATTAATATCAAGTAAAGTTGTATTGTGCATGTTTGTGGTCAGCAGAGATGAGTTCATGATGATATATTATGATGGGAATTAGAAGCATTAAGATAAATGATGATATATTAAGATGAGAATTAGAAGCTATGTTGAGGATGAGAAGATGTTGTTGATGACTTGTAGCATGTTATATGCTCTTTCCTGATGATCCTAAGAAAGTATGAGTTGCTACAAGAAGGTTCTAGCCTCCAGATGTTAGTAAAGGCTTCTAATGCATGAAACTACCTTCAAGACTGGTTGGTAGAATGCTATGTATTTCTCTACATTTGACGATATGGTCATGAGGTTCAGAACTTAAGATTAGTATGCTATAAAGGTGCTAAATCCAAAGTTTTAGATCTTTTTCTCCTCCACAGTGGAAGTTACAAGTAACAGAGTTTTGGTCTGTGCTTTGGTAGAATGAGGCAATGATGAAGGATTGTTGGAATGCTCTGCATTCCTCTGCAGTGATAAATGTGGCTATACGGTTTTGAGGTTATGTTCAGAGTAATATATGAGTGCATCCATATAAGTTTCAGATGTTTTGGACATCCGCAAGTTTAGTGTTCAAGTGACAGATGTGATACAGATAGTTTTGAATGCCTAGTTGTTCTTATGATATATGCTGATGATGTGCGCCAACTTGTTGTTGCATGAAATGGTGGATTAGCTAATGGAAGATGATCCTAATGATCTTGTGATGTTTCCTATTGCTTCACAAGGTGTTTTCTACCTTCTCTGGAACTGGCTATGGTCTGGAATGATAGTGTTGTTGGGTTATGCTCTTGCCTGGCCAACTAAGGAATGTTGATGATGTGCGATTCAAAGTACTTGCTGTGTGGAGATCAAGGATTGTTTGGAGATGGAGTATGGGTCATGCCGACTCATCTGGAAGAAGAACAAGTAATGTTTAATCATTCATGAGTATCACCAAGATTGTAAAGACTAATGTGCTACAAGCTTCATGCTTTCTTGCTTAAGGGCAACCTAATTCAAATGAGCGTGATGTGTGGATGTTGTTCTTTGAAGGATTATGTTGTGAAGGATGTTTAGGACTAGGTTAATCATGTATTGGGATCCGTAAGGTGTATCTCTCTTCCTGGAGTTGCGTGGAGTTCATGTCAGGGCTTGTTCTCTACATGTTTCATGATGTTTGATGTTTGGCCGACTTGTAAATTGTAATATTCTTGTTGTATTGGCTGACTTGTAATGTAATCAATGTAATACCATGTATAAATTGTAAACCTAGTTGATCTAAGTGAGGTATGATTGCGAATATGAAAGTGTGAAGAGAAGAATATGAATATGGTGTGCATTATGATGTGTGATTGAAGGATAAAGAGCATAAACAACAAGGGTTGTCCTGATTCATCTTGAAGACATATATAAGACAAGAGGAAAGTGAAGAGTGTGCCTGACTAATTCAGTCATCAAAAGAAGAGTGAAAAAGGCAGAATTGCAATCATCAAAGGTGTGAGCTTCAATGTCAGTTTCAGGCAGTAGAAAGACTATCATGCTATAATCATTTTTGAGCTTATACTCAGTTCATAGAGTAGTTGCTTCCTTGGGTTGTATCCCTAAAACAAAGTCTACAGGGAGTTGTAGCTTCCTTGGGCTGTAGCCCTAAAACAAAGTCAGCAGGGAATAGTAGCTTCCTTGGGTTGTAGCCCTAAAACAAAGTTGTAATCTTTATTGCAGTGAGCTTTATATATTGTGGGTTAATTCTCACTGTGGTTTTTCCCTTCTTGGGTTTTCCACGTATATCTAGTGTTATGTGTTTTTGTGCATTATGTTGATCTTTCATGTTTATGTTAATACTGTAATGTTTAAGTTTTAATCTACTTTGGAGGATTTGAAGTTTGATTGAATACTAATTCACCCCCCTTCTCAGTATCTAGGTGTGTTCAATAGTTGTGTGTTTTGGAATTTACCTCTCTCATCAAAACATGAGCCTCAACTTTAAGGAGGGTGAATGTTACTTTCTAAGTATCTAAGAAGTGGTATAGAGAAATATGTTTCCAACTTAGATATCTAGCCATCAACTCATCTGCATTATTTTTCCCTTAAAAGTTTGAATGTGAAAATTTAGCCAAACATTAAAAGAGGTCTAACCACCAAATGGCCTCTCCGTTCATTTTGTATTCGGTTGCAAGTTATTTCAATTTTGTTGGAGGACCTATAAGAACTAGTTCATCATCCTTGCACATTTGCTTTTAGAGCCACATTGATTAACACCTTGAAGGGGTCCAAGGAGTCGCCTTGTTCCTTAATCATCTGCAACCATGTTCACCTTATAGGAAGGTAGTCTAATGGGTCCCTTGTCATCAATATAAATCAGTGATATCATGACCATGTATGATGGGACATACATGTGTGAATGACTCTAATACTACTTATTTAAATTTTGTTAAGAATTTGGAGAATAATAAACCAATGAGAGATTGGGTGTATTGTAACCAATAATTATCAAACAAGTAAATATGCAACAATCACAATTACTAAAGTTGATTAAGATGGAATTTTATTCAAAATTGAGAGAGCTAATACAATTTGTGACAAATATTATGGAAGAGATGTAGCCTTTAACTCTACTTTGGTTCAAATTCAACCAATTTATACATTTTACAAATCAAACTAGAAAACTTACTAAAACTAGTATATTACATGGTTCCCATTATAAATCAAAGAGTCATCACACCCATGTCCTCCTTGGAAATTGAAATGAACACCTAGATGAGGATAAATTAGCTACAAATTGATAACTCCTAGCTCATTGGACAAAACTAAATTAGTTGGATAGGCTGGAAAGTTCTCCAAGAGACCTAGTTGAGTTGCTCAAAGGGCAACCTACGACGCTCCTCCTAAGCAATTGAAGAAAGTCTCAAGGGCCAATTCCACTCTGAAGGCCATTGACAATGTAGATTACAAAGACAAAAAATACTGAAAAATTAGATTTTAAGTATTTCCTAGATTCGGCCATACAAATGCCATCCAAATGCTCTTGAATCTCAATTGGATCAAAATATTTAAAATCAATGCAATCAAATGTCTTTAAATACTAGCACATATCATTAAATTTCATAAAACATGTATTTAGTTAGTTCAAGGCGAGAAAAAAAAGGGGGAATGATTGACCAAATTTTAGTTTTTGAAATTTCGAAAGGCAAGGGTCAAGTCTGCAACTACGGGAATGACATTTGATAAGCAAACAATCAAATTTGGGTTGCTAACAGCTATATCTAAGTAGATGTATGGATATGGGTAGTAAATGCTTAGATAAGATTAAATCAGAATATGCATGTATAAGGATAAAGTAGGGGATAAGTGTGTGGAAAAGTGCGTGTATAGGGATAGGTAAAAACTAAAAGAATGAACATAACTTCACATAAAATTATGGCATTTCTTAATATATACATATATCAAAACATTTTCTCAAAATAACCATATAACTAAATAGAAAACTACATGAATTTACAAATTTCAACATTACTGTTCTATATATATATACTCCAAAGACACTAATCACAATACATGCAATGCGCATAGTGGATGTTGTTGATATACATTTTGGGTGGATTAAATAATTTCCTTTGGCAAGAAATCAAGAATTCATTTTTATATGGTACGAATCATTTCCGACAAAGAGCAAGGACACGTGAATAATCTATTCTCTGGAAACAACAATATCATGGAATCATTAATTGTAGCTATTTGTGTTTTCGCCCACCTTAATTAAAAAGAATTGCCTAAAGTTGCAAATTTTCTTTCAGAAATATTGTACGGGACGGTGTACATGCACTCCGAGCTCTATGGAGTGCACTCCAAACTGTCTGGATTGAATCTGTACTTTTCACGTTTGGAAATTTGAGCAACTTTATAAGATAGTGAGGCAATATTCCATTAACTATTTTATAAGCAGTTGATTAATGGTTATCTCTTTTAAAAGGGTTGGGTCCTTTTAAAAACTAGTTTTAACAATATCAAAAATAGATATTCTGATTAAAGAGCATGGTTGACTGGTAGTCATTAAGTGATTGCTATTTAGAGGTCAAAACTGATGTTTTGGAAGATCTTTTGTCATTTATTTTATTGAGAAGAGAGAGTTTATACTGGATTTTAGTCAGAATTATAAAGTTGAATTGTTATTAAGTGTAGAGGTCCAAACCCATTTCAAAGATATTTTGTCATTTATTTTATTGAGAAGAAAGAAATTTATACTGGATATTAGTCAGAATCAGAAAATTGAATTGTCTTGTCATTCATTTTATTGAGAAAAGACAAGTTTATACTAGTTGTTAGTCAGACTCAGAAAGTTGAGATGTTCACAATTGAAATAATGAAGTGATATTTGAACTCTTAACCTGAATGAAAATAATGAAAAATTGAAACCAATTTCCCTGTTCAGCAAGAAACCAAAAAACAACATATACCTCAACATATACCTCGTTTCAAAGGCTTACAGACAGATAAACCAGAATATACGCAATTCCACAACTTATTGGCTACAAAAATACGTGATTATTCTAATAATACAGATCTATTCCATTGAATTATTACATCTGATTATTCTAACAATACAGATCTGCTAACAAATCTGCTTACGCATCGAATGTATGAACATATAACTTCTGCCTATTGTCTGTTAGTAGAGCATCTGGTGAAAATCATATTCCATGCCTGGTGCATTTAATCTTATCCTCAGTAAGGCTATGTAACCTTAGGGATGCCAATTTTAACTATGGGTAAGTGAGTCTTCATTGCGGTCAGCAATCAGTTTACAGTGAAGTATTCTGAATTCCCATATTTGTAGCTGTGGATGGGTGACAAAAGCAGGTTCTTCGAATTTAGCTAAAAATGAGCAAGCAAGTATGAATTTTTTAAGGATCTCTTCCCGTGACACAGACTTTTTGGTTGTGGAATTGAGGTGAAGAATACAACGTGGGCAGTCCAGAAGCTCTGCTTTAGATTTGGGTTTATGAATTTTATTCTTATGTTTTGGCATTTCACGTATCTCGTGGGGTCCTTCCTATTCACGTATTGAACAGAGTCCAGAAGAATTTGAATGGTTCCTGCGATTTGAATGCTTTTGTTGGTCGCGATTCTTCTTTAAAATAGTCAAAACAAACATCTTTTTGCGTGATCCCTAAGCCTCTTTCTTCTGCGATTTCTTTACTGAAATCTCTAGAAAATCTTCCACCATGGCAGCCACGAAATATTCTAACTTCCTACATCTCATTCAATTACAACAATTGGCCAGTCGGTGAAGTGAATCGTACCGTCAACTTTTGATTTTGATTTTTTTTGGGATGAATACATCATATTAAACTTTATATTAAAAGAAATAATAGTATAATATTTTGAAATAAAGTTTAGGGCGGTATAAGTTCACACTCACATAGTTTAACTAGTAAGTGTTCAAAATAAACATGAACAAATGGGGCTTCCCCCAACAAAAACTAAGCAGCTAAAGCAATAGTAGAAGCAGTAGAGTCCTTATCATCAAGATTTTCCCACATATCACCAAGGACAACATCATCAGTCGGCCCCCAACCGATAAGAGCATCTTCTTCTTCAAGAGCACCATTTGAAGGTTGCTAAGGACCAGGCAAATGGCCAACTCTAGGCGATGAGACTTGCCAGAGTTAGGCCATCTAGAAGCACCTCACCCATGAGAAGACGCAGAGGGAGGCTGGGAAGGCTGAGACCAGCCACCACAGTCAACATTGTCCTTGGGAACCAGAGGCTATGATCCACAAGAGCAGGAGCCTCTTTCTCTCTTGGCGGACTGGCAAAAGTGTAAGGGGCATACCCCTAGTGATCCAGCAACTCCTAGAGATGGACAACCTCAAGTGCAACTTTACTAGCTTGCACATGTATCTGCATAAGTACATTAGAGAAAATCATGGCTTTAGTGTACAACAAGAATTGAACATTTGCAATGCAATTAGAAAAGAGAGATGCATTTCTATCTTTCCATATACTTTAGAGAATTTCCACCATGAAAGCATGTCAAATCTAGGTATATCTAGACGGGAGACAAGGCTAGTCCCCAAGCAAAACCATGTGCCAAGAAAAAGGAGCAAGCTAAAAGGGTCTAAAAAAATCATGAATCTAGTTCCACACTCTGTGAGCACGAGGACAAAACTAGAAGAGATGTTTGAGGCTCTCAATTTGGCCACAAAATATACATTGAGGGTTGGGGATACCCATGTGAATCAAACAAGCACAAAGAGGAAGCCCTTGAAAAAAATGCACTAGGAAAAATGAGCCAACTTAGGCTCCAAAACAATCGACCAAATATACTAGAAACGACAATTCTAGGTCCTAATAGAGGACTGGAGTTGCTAATGAAAATTGAGTTGATCCACCAGAGGAAGGTGTGGAGATAGCCATAAATATCATTTGCAAGGTCTGTAATTTCAAAATGGTGTGTCTAGGTACCACTTTCAATCCTTTCACCAAGGTTTGAAAGATAGAACCCCAATTTTGTGAATCATCTAGGGAGGAATGACATCAATAATAGTCTAAAAAGTCTCCTGATCTTTGTTAGCAAACCTAAACTTCAATTTGAATTCATGCCATGAGAGGAAATTCTTGGTGGCTCTATTAATGAAGTTTGACAACACATGAATGCCTCTTTTGAAGAATTTCAAGGCATGGATCCATGGCACCTTAGCTAAAGGATGATCCTGATAGCTTAGAATCAGAGACCACCACACAGACTAATGGTTAATAGAGAGATCATTACAGAAATCATTCCGTACCCAATAGAGTCAAGGCTTGATGGCATCCAAGGCTAACAAAAATGCCCTGAATTTGGACAGGCTCTCTCATAGTAAGAAGAGTGCTCATGTTCAAGCCTTTCCAAGCTAGTTGTCTAGAGGGGACACTAAAACTGATACATTGCCTGAGAATTTTCCAAGCCTCATTACCCTCAAGGGCTCTAATAATCCATTTGTGCCACTAAGGCAAAGCCTTTCCTGCAAATGAAAGGCAAGCGAAACCCTCCAATTTCATGAGGAAGGAAAAAAAATTCTAGGCCACACGATGGAAACCATGGTGACCGTCACTAGAAGCCTAAACAAAATCTCTGATGAGCTTCTCAATTCTGAAATAAGAGGCCTTAGAAGAGACATAGCAAGATGAGTAATACCAATGAGTGGTAGCCAAAATTTAAGATCAGATCTAAAACTTACCAACTAGAGAGAGGGGCTTGGTTATCTAGTAATTGAGCTTTTTCTCAATTCTATCTACCATAGCTTTCCATAGCTCAAAAGGAGAAGCCTAAAATGCAAAGTGGATGCCCAAGAAACAAAACACTTCCCCATGCCCAATCCATCTCCAACCAAAATTATCAAACCGAATTTTCTTGGGGGGAAGAATTGTCTATAACACAAAGTCTTTTATCATTAAATACTTGAAACATTGACAAAAATATCCAAGAATTGAAGAGATTGTTTAAAATTACATTCTTCCTCAATAAGGGTAAGGAAGGAATCATCGACAAAATAACCATTGACTAACTACTAGAAATAATTGGGAAGAGATGTCTCCTTAACACGAGAATGGGAAACCACATTGAGCCAAGAGATAACCAAAGCCTTTGGTAGCAAGAATATATAGAGCCAAGGCAAGGGGGCACCCTTGATGAATGGATCTATGGTGCCCAAAAGTTTTAGAATGTTGACCTAAAATGTTGAAGCATCGACAAACAATATCTGAATAGACTGATGAATTGAGGCTCAATCCAAGTGCTTGGAGCATGGTGAGGATAAATGACCATTCAATACGGTCATTGGCCTTGGAAAAATGAATTTTGAGGAATATGGTTGGCTACTAAGAGTGGTGAGCCCATTCAATCCCTTCCCACATAGCAATGATATTATCTAGGATAAATCTGGGCTTAATGAAACTTATCTATTCAAGCCAATCGAGTAGAGGGAACATGGATCAAAGCTAAGAACAAGGGCCATGAAAATGATTTTGTAGGACACATTCAGTAGAGTGATCGACTACCAATTACTAATTTCTTCAGGATCACCAGCTTTAGGTATGAATTTAATATTTTCTTTATTAATTAACTATGCCAAAGAATTGGATTGTAAGGCTTTGAGAGAATCCTTATGAAGGTCATCACCTATAGTATCACAAAAATATTTATAGAATTCACATGTAAACCCATCTAATCAAATGGATTTGTCAGTAGACATTGAGAAGACAACCTCTCTCAAATCATCTTTGGTGAGAAGTTGTTCAGAAAGAATGCATTGAGAGTTGGAAATCTAGCAAGGGACCACTACAATGCATTATTGTAAAGTAGTCATCTAATCTAGAGTGTACTTCTAAGTAGAAAAAAAATTTCTCATAATGCTAGACAAAAGCTTGGAGAATATCAAGAAGCTCTTGCAGAAGCTGTTGCCCTTCTCAAATTTGCTTAATAGATTGGGAAGTATGGTGGGCATGTAAAGCCTACAATAATTCCTTTGAAACTTTAGTTTCAACTTTAATTTGTGCTTTGTGTGTTATATGAGCATCTAAAACCTACTTCTAGTGGCATAACTAAGCCATTTGAAGATGAGAAGCAAGATCAAATGGTTATGCTTCCAAAGAAATGATGGCTTGGCAAAGGTTGAAGGTGGTGACCTTATAGGAGTGACAGAAAAAATAGACCAGTTGACACCCATAAATGTGGATAAAATAGGAAGTATGGGCTATGGCATCATTCCACCATGTTATCCAATCACTCCCATATATGGGATGTGGTTCCAAATCCTAGAAATATTGAATATGGGCTAATGTAGCTATGTGATTAAGAAGTGATGTGTTAAGGAAGAACTGTCTTCAAAGCCTTAAGTTTAGAAACTTGCCACTCAATACGAAAATGTATTGGGAAGTGATTGGAAAGGACAATAGACAACAAAAGGCTCCACTAAAAAGGAATAACAACTAGGAAAAGAAAAGAACGATTGGGCTAACATCATGGCACAAACAAGATGCTTTAATACCCTATCAGGGCTAGCTCTCTGATTGCTCCAAGTGTACCACATTTTATGATCTTGGTGGTGGCCAACATTGGGATCAAAAAGGCCCAATTTACTACACATAAAAAACCAAGCCGCTTTCTCACTAGCTATCTAGCACATAGGCAAGGCCACACATTTATAATAAGTAAATACAATCAGAATAAAATCCCCACACATAACCCATGTGGTAGGTGGCATTGAATTACTATTCATCTCTAGAGGGAAGATTTATGCATAGCATCATTCGAAGCATAAACATTAATAACTCCAAAGGAATGATTATTAATGTTGAAAAGAGTCCATAATGCATAGTTGATGGGGTCACATCCTTGATCAACCGAGTATTGGTGTCACGTAGGAGAAATAAAGGTGACAACATCACCCTAACCAACTTCATGGTTGCTACAAATAAAATGGCTAGTATCCCAAATAACATGGAAAGTCATAGAAACTAGAAAACCATAGACTTTAACCTCTTATAAATAGAGAATGTCTAGATCTAAATAATGAAGCTCAACATCATGAACATAGTATTGTTGAATGCACAAGACAATTGAGAGGGGGGGTGAATTAGTTGTAGCTTAAATTTTCAAAAACCCAAGTACACATATTTAGATCCACATAGATTCAAATAACCCTTAGACTCTTATGATGATTAAGCATGAAAAGCAAATAACAGAAATTGAATCAACCCAACATCAAACACAAGAGAACACCAGATTTATGTGGAAAACCTAAGAAAGGAAAAACCATAGTGAGGATTAGCTCACAATATAAAGTAGTATATACACCAAATTACAAAAGGCTCACTGCCAAAGGGCTCACTACCTAGAAGAAAGGCTCACTGCTGAGGGGCTCACAACCCAAAAAGAAAGAGATAGAAGAAGTGGCTCACTGCCAAGAAATGAATTATTATAATTGCATCTAACATATGCATGGAGTACAGTTCCAATGAATCTCAATATTCAGCACAACATCACCTTCGCAACATCATTGAAGAATAGTAGACACCTTCTGCTCACTGCATCTAGTAGTGTAACTCATGAAAGCTTATACTGCACTACACATTCAACCTCTCTATTATTCACATCATATTCAATGCGTGCACTCATGATCATGATCCCTTGACACTTATTTATACCAGTGTCTTCAACCTTGAGAGCATTCTCCAAGGTCGGTAAGTCACCTCAACCTAGAAGATTCAAATTAGGTCTAGACCTAAACATTCCCATGGTGGAAAAGAATAAAGGTAGACCACAACACATCTTAGCTTGGACCTAAATTCATCCAAGCACGCTATGCCACACTTTCCCAATCACCAAAGAAACTCCACAATTTGTGTAAACACCCAAGGTCGGCCAAACCTATGTTAACACGATGAACTTTTAAGTACACGTTTCCTCAAACCAAAAGATGACTTACAGACCACATGCAAGGCTTCGCCACAATCTAGAGTATTCCACAAATATCCTGAAACATCCTAAGAGCCAACAAATTCCTTTGCAACCACTTTCACCTGCTGCACAACCTTATCATGTTTATCTAGCATGCTTAACTATCTCTGTCATGCATTGTATCTCTAGAAAACAACTTCTGGAGCACCAAACCACAAACAACTTCAATAGAAGAAAGATATAAACCTTATAAGCCACAAATCCAGAACTGCAAGCCTTGAAACCACTTTGCGGAGAAATGCGGAGCAAAGACATTTCTCCCAGACACCTCTGGGTGTATGCACAAAGATGGGGGACCAAAAAGTCACCACCATTGGACTTTTTGGTCCAAAACAAGAAAAAACGTGAGCGCGTTATAATGCGCTCACGTTCTAATGCACTCACATTTTTCTATGACATAAAAGTGCAAAAAAAACTTTTATTCTTCCATTTCACCATGACCAAATGAGTTTGTCTACAAAAAAACTAAGAGGAAATGATGCAGAGCGAAACGCAACGAAGGCTAACTAACAGGAAGGAGCTGCCAACAATACAAACAGTATGATAAAAATGTCTATCGGCTCAGCATCATCATCATATTTCCTAGAAACACCAACAGCATCATCATATTTCAACAGCATCATCCTATTTCAGATGATCGCAATTATCCTCCTGCCGACTACTATTCACCTCCTCCGCCTGTCGCCTATCATCATCATCATGATATTCAACGGGCGCAAACATCCTCCAGTTGCACTGTTCATCGGGTGCCAAACACAAGCGGCATCATCATGATATTCGACACCACCTTCGTCAGCAGGATATCCAAATATCCGATTGCTCCAAATATCCTGATGACGATCACCTTCAACACCTTGCCTTCGACGCTCCACTGCCCGACGATACAAGTAACAGCATCATGATCTAACTTATCCGGTGCTCTCGAAACCTCCTGATGAGGTTAATACAACTTCCTGCCTACGCCGATACTTAACCACTTAGCGACAACAGGATAAACTCGCATAGAGTGATATCTCAATATCCTGTTGACGATGACGTCATATCCTGATGACGATGACGTCACACAATATCCTGATGAACTCTTCAACACTTAGCCAAAAAAACTAAACTTTCACACCCGCATCTGCTAGCGATACGCGGATGATGAGCTTCTCCGAGAGATGATCCGGACTGCGATATATACACTGAGTATATATCCAACTCAAAACATCCTGATGCGCTTGCAACTTGCAAACTTCAACAGCTTCACGACCCGATCCCGATGGCGATGCATTCGCAGATGACGATGCGGCTTGCTCCGGCTAGAAACGCACATGCAGACTCCTGTGTATCCGTCCGCTGCATGTAAACACTCAGAACCGCATAATTTCACAAAAACAATGTGACGACCGGGCCGGATCACCTTCAAACCAAAATCTAACACCTTATCTTCCTATACCTAGCACATGGGGATGCTAGGCTGATTCACAGCATGCTCCTAACTGATCTCTTGAACAATGCAATGCATAAACAGAAAACACAAATGCAACCTAAGCTATGATACAGGACCATTCCACCGATTTGCAGGATCAACCGGTGGAAGGGTTGAAAGTACCCATTAACTTGCAAACAGAAAGGAAATCAACACAGATACAACTGATCAACTCAAATACTGCAAAAGATGAGATCTTATTCAATTGAGATTCAAATGTCCTACTTTTACAATTCTGCTTCACAATATCTGGACTGATCACCAGTACAGCATATCACCAGTACTACTCTCCTGAACATAACATCTATCAAACTCAATATGAACTATATCTAAACCCTAACAGATCGAAGGTATATATAACAAATCCTTCGAGTACTACCAACTCACTTCCCAGCGGCTGGGAGAGAGGACAGCTCAGATAACCTTATCCCGATCTCTAACTGCCTACACATACTCCTATGCTGATCTAATACATAGCATCGGTCCAATGGACCTTATTACATGATAAAGTCAAACATACTAAAAATAGGCTATCCTGTCATCATGCTGATAATTATCCTATATCCTGATCATGTATGTCATCATGCGGACCTATATCCTGATCATGTATGTCATCATGCGGACCTATAACAAACTAACTACCTCATGGAGGCCAGTTGTTAGGTAGGTGCCTCTGCACCATACTCCCCAAAAGAAAATAACTCATGTCCCATGAGTTAGGATATGGAAGTCCTCCACCTCTACACTTTGCCTGTGCAATGTTCTGCCCTGTTCCAGCTTTGTCTCTTGGCTGCTCCAAGACTTCTGAACTGTAACTTGCTTTCTGGCAAGTAAATCCTCATGCCTGTCAATGTAGGCTTTTCTCTCACATACCTTGGGTTTGTCAGGTTGCCTGACCAGAACCTCTTTCTGAACTGCCTCTTGAACTGCTGCAATGTTCAACTCTATCTTCCTGTCAATCTTTATAGGACAAGAAATAGTCCCAACTATGACAACATCCCTGTCATTCTTCTGAACTGGTTGCTGTGTGCAAACCTGTTTCTGAACCTGCTGCTGACCCCTGTCAGTCACAACTGAAACTTTCTTCAGCTTGTTGTGTTTAACAACTCCTTCCCCTGCAGTGTCCTGAACTGCCTTTATGCCTGCTCCTCTAGGCATATGCACAAATTTCTTCTTTCCCATTAAAATGACTTTGGCTGCCTTCTGTGCTGCAGCTGCTTCCTGCAATGGCATCAACTTAATAGTCTTTCCATCTTTCTGGATGGTGTAGGTATTAGCATACCCATCATACAGTACCCTCCTATCAAATTGCCATGGTCTACCCAACAGTAGGTGACAACATTCCATGGGCAAAATATCACACAAAATTCTATCCTGATATGCTCCAATCTGAAAATCAACATATGCCTGTTCAGAGACAAAAAGTGAATGTCTATCACTCACCCAAGATGCCTTGTAAGGGTGTGGATGTGGAATCCTTTCCAAATGCAGTTTATCCACCATCTCCTGAGATACCATGTTGTCTGTTGAACCAGTATCAATGACAACCTTACATACTTTACCTCTGCTCTTGCATGTGGTCTTGAAAAGAGCTCTTCTTTGCATCATATCCTTTGATGCCTGCAAACTAATTCTCCTTAGCATCAATGATTCTCCACTCTCTGGATATCCAACATTATCAGCCTCCTGATCCTTTTGATAAATGTTTGGACTCTGCACACTTTTCTCTTCTTTCTCTTCTTGCACAAGTTGTACTCTCTTGTCACTCGTTCTATCATTTCTGGATGATGAACCTTTGTTTTCTGGGCATTTGAAGGATGGATGACCAAACTCACCACAGGTGTAACATTTCCCTGAAAATGTAGTAGAACCTCTACCACCTCCAAATCTGCCTTTATTACCTTTCCATCCACCTCTGAAATCAGACTGTCCCTGTCCTTTACCAGTGTCTTCTTGACTCTCATTGGTTTGCCTTGTTCTATGGGCTGATCCTCTTCCTCTATTGTTTTGTTCTTGTTTTCTCTTTAACTTTTCTTCCACCTTCAATGCCAACTGGAAACATTTCTGCACTGTATCTGGGTTATGCAGACTCAGATCTTCCTGAATATTAAACCTCAATCCATTAAGGTATCTGGCTACCTTCTCTTCTTCACTTTCTTTCACCTTTGTCTTCATACAGAGTTTCATGAACTCTTCTGTATATGAGCTGACATCTAGCTCCTTCTGCTTCAGGTTTTGCTTCCTCTTGTGTAACTGGATACTGTAATCCAATGGAATATAAGCTTCCTTCACCAATTCCATCATCTTCTTCCATGTGGCAACTCTACGTTTTCCTTCCTGTACTCTGTCATCCTGGACAAAATTCCACCATGTCAAGGCAGCTTCTTTCATCTTTGATTGTGCTATCTTCACTCTCTATTGTTCTGGTATTTCCTCTGTTACAAAGAAATTATTCAAACAGTCTATCCATTCCATCACTGAATCAGGGTCCATCTTACCTGTAAACACTGGCAAATCCAGCTTCACATCCATGGTTCTCCTCTCCATGGCCTTGAGGGCATTCAACAGTGGCCTCTGGTATGCAGGAACGACCTCCTCGCTCCAATTAGGGATCTCTTCTTCTCTACCAGAACCTACTTTGCTCCTCAACTTTGCTAACTCATCTTTCAACTCCTGATTCTGAGCCTTCACGGCCTTGCTTTCTGCAATCTGTTTCTTCACCAGAACTGCCAACTCAGCGTTGGTCATCCTTGCTGGAACCTCAGATGTTCCTTCTTCGTCTGACATCCTGCTTATCTTTTCCAGAAGATCCTAACCTTTGCTCTGATACCACTATGATGCAAAGCGAAACGCAACGAAGGCTAACTAACAGGAAGGAGCTGCCAACAATACAAACAGTATGATAAAAATGTCTATCGGCTCAGCATCATCATCATATTTCCTAGAAACACCAACAGCATCATCATATTTCAACAGCATCATCCTATTTCAGATGATCGCAATTATCCTCCTGCCGACTACTATTCACCTCCTCCGCCTGTCGCCTATCATCATCATCATGATATTCAACGGGCGCAAACATCCTCCGGTTGCACTGTTCATCAGGTGCCAAACACAAGCGGCATCATCATGATATTCGACACCACCTTCGTCAGCAGGATATCCAAATATCCGATTGCTCCAAATATCCTGATGACGATCACCTTCAACACCTTGCCTTCGACGCTCCACTGCCCGACGATACAAGTAACAGCATCATGATCTAACTTATCCGGTGCTCTCGAAACCTCCTGATGAGGTTAATACAACTTCCTGCCTACGCCGATACTTAACCACTTAGCGACAACAGGATAAACTCGCATAGAGTGATATCTCAATATCCTGTTGACGATGACGTCATATCCTGATGACGATGACGTCACACAATATCCTGATGAACTCTTCAACACTTAGCCAAAAAAACTAAACTTTCACACCCGCATCTGCTAGCGATACGCGGATGATGAGCTTCTCCGAGAGATGATCCGGACTGCGATATATACACTGAGTATATATCCAACTCAAAACATCCTGATGCGCTTGCAACTTGCAAACTTCAACAGCTTCACGACCCGATCCTGATGGCGATGCATTCGCAGATGATGATGCGGCTTGCTCCAGCTAGAAACGTACATGCAGACTCCTGTGTATCCGTCCGCTGCATGTAAACACTCAGAACCGCATAATTTCACAAAAACAATGTGACGACCGGGCCGGATCACCTTCAAACCAAAATCTAACACCTTATCTTCCTATACCTAGCACATGGGGATGCTAGGCTGATTCACAGCATGCTCCTAACTGATCTCTTGAACAATGCAATGCATAAACAGAAAACACAAATGCAACCTAAGCTATGATACAGGACCATTCCACCGATTTGCAGGATCAACCGGTGGAAGGGTTGAAAGTACCCATTAACTTGCAAACAGAAAGGAAATCAACACAGATACAACTGATCAACTCAAATACTGCAAAAGATGAGATCTTATTCAATTGAGATTCAAATGTCCTGCTTTTACAATTCTGCTTCACAATATCTGGACTGATCACCAGTACAGCATATCACCAGTACTACTCTCCTGAACATAACATCTATCAAACTCAATATGAACTATATCTAAACCCTAACAGATCGAAGGTATATATAACAAATCCTTCGAGTACTACCAACTCACTTCCCAGCGGTTGGGAGCTTCCAAGCGGCTGGGAGAGAGGACAGCTCAGATAACCTTATCCCGATCTCTAACTGCCTACACATACTCCTATGCTGATCTAATACATAGCATCGGTCTAATGGACCTTATTACATGATAAAGTCAAACATACTAAAAATAGGCTATCCTTTCATCATGCTGATAATTATCCTATATCCTGATCATGTATGTCATCATGCGGACCTATATCCTGATCATGTATGTCATCATGCGGACCTATAACAAACTAACTGCCTCATGGAGGCCAGCTGTTAGGTAGGTGCCTCTGCACCAGGAAACCATGGCGTTCAAGGAAAGCCTCTACAAGCATGTGCAAGAGAGAAAACATCATTTTCACGATGCCACCTTGCCAACAAAGATGTCGTGTAGCAAATTTGGGGGGTCTAGTAGCAGAAGAAGGTAGGGTTTGATCAATTTTTGTTAGTTTGAGAAGAATTTTTTAATTTTACAATGTTTAATTAGTTTTTATATTGCATTTACAGTTATTGAGGCAAGAGAAAACCCAAATCCAGCTGATGGGGGTGAAAACAACCCCCAAAACCCTCCAAACCCTCCAAACCCACCTTCACTTCCTCACAATGTAAGGGATACTTAAGAAAACTACCTACAGATAATAGAAGAAAACTAGAAACATCTTCAAACCCTTATTCAAACACTATACAATCCAAGTGCAAGCACCGATCGTAGGAGGGCACATGCGAAGTCACTAGAAGAGATTGTTTCCCACACCGATTCAGTGACAAAACAAATCACCAAATTCCAAGACTATAAGGAGAGGTGTCAGCAATACTATGTTGACAAGTTGTCATATGAACAAGTGAAAAATGAAAAAATTACAAAATCTCAATTATGTGCACACTTTATTAATCCCAAAACTGGCCAAAGATTAGAAGAAACTTGCAAATGATTTCCTATTCATTAGTGTAGGAATGAAGAAATATCCCAAAACTTTTGGGATAGATGGTACATGGTCTTCGGTGAGTGCCCATGCAACAATGATGAGGTACCACAATATTTCTTGAGGAAACACCATTGTGAGTTCGTCCTCAAGAAGATTCCTAATTATTTTGACATTCGGGAGATCCAGGGTAGAGGTGGTGGCTCTACCCAAGATAGAGCCGGGGCTCAGTGAGATGAAAACCGTGTGCCTGTACAACTGTTGAGGCCATAACGTAGGTCACTCCCTTTGACTTTGAAGGAGAGTGTTGACGTGGAGACATTACATTCATTGACTACTCTCACCCAAACTCTATCACAACATGCCAATGATCTTATCTAGGACGATGAGGGTGAGAGCATTAGGTGTCATGTGTCCCCACATTTGTGCAGTTCATGTGGGAACCTGTGTGATTATGGGACGCAGGATGCATGGCAGGACTCTTGGCAGGATGCTGCAATGTGGGGGTGGGATCCATTGATGGAGGCATCCATATTGGATGATCTTGTTATTAGTGATGATCTCTTACAACGTACATTTGGTATTGACTCTCAGGTAATTTGTTACAAGTTTCATCTTGATTTAATATATTGTTATTTGAAATTTGTAACTAATTTTATATGATTATCTATATATTATATGTCAAATGTATGTAATTGCTTGCACAATGAAATTCCAGGGTTAGTCTTCATCCTACCTCCATTAGCCATCCATTGGCGGGTTATGAGAGGAGGTCAAGTTAGTAGGTATGTAATTTATCACATGATCATAATTATTGAAGATATGTCAATGGTAATATTATTTTGTGACAATTTGATAATTTCAACAGTCACCAACACCTCCATGGTTTCCTTGGTCCCCTGGACACAAATCCACCACTTTTACAGAGGTAAATTTAACAATTTCTAATCATTATGCATTTTTAAAATAATGTTATGTATTTGTTTTGGTCAAATAATCTTAAACTTGATTTTCAGATGCTAAATGTTGAGACTCCTCATCTTCATGAGTCAGTGCAGATAGGCATTACTACAGCCATGATGTCTTCAAATCCTTCGACTGAGGTATGAGCCAATAACATGAAAATGTCATAATGTTATATTTCTTGTTTTATCTCATGTCATTTGATGTCCATAAATGATATTTATGTTTAGTCAATTTTGTTTCTTGATTCTTCTCACAGGAGGTCACAACTCTAGCTCATCCAACTATGGACAAAGAAGCCAGAGACAAGATGATGGAGAGTGATCATCATCTATGGTGGTAAGTGATCGATTATATATGTGATGTTATATATTTCATGTACATTTTCTATAGTAATGTGCATATTGTTTGATTGTATTAATGGGTGGGGTTGCATGAACTTCTATCGAAGAGGTCTACTCGACTATAGAGAGAGGATGAGTCAAAGATTGGCTCTCCATCTTCATGGTCAAGCAAGGGCCATCGATTATTTTATAAAAGTCCATAGGAAACTAGTTTTTGGGACATTTTTGTATGCCTAGATGGCTTTTTATACATACTTTTTGTTGGCAAGAGACACTGCTATGTTGAATAATTGAGTGTTGTCATTGATAGCAACAAGAAAAGGGACAAGGTTGCAACATAGATTTTGGTCCAATAAAGAAGACTTAGTCATATTGCCTAAGTATTGGCAATATACAGAAGTAATGACAGAATAATAGTGTTTGGATTGGCATTGGTTTGCAGTTGAAGACCAAGTTTTTTGGTTTTGGTATGATGTTCCTAACCCTTAGATGATCTTATATCCAAGGTTTCAAATTTTGATCAGTTCCAGAAGTATATCTTCAAATGGCTTAAGTCTGATAGAACAAAATACAATACTATTCAAGAGCAGTTCTAACACTCAGTTGATTTGGTTTACATTCCTCTGGTGTTGCATATCTTGATATGTAGTTTTGAAGTGTTGTAAACACTTGTATGAAGTGTCTAAATCCAGAGCTGTAGGTTATGAAGTCCACCTGAAAGATAGTTACAAGCCGCTGAGTATCGCTACACTATTTGACAGAGTTTGACTATGACAGAGTTTGAGTTCTGATGGTCTACATTTTGCCACTAAAGGATATTTTGCTATGCAGTTCTGAGGTATGATTTGTGATGTTCGAGGAATCTTTGACATGATTTTGAGCAAGTCATATGTGTTGGTGTTGGAAATAAGCCACACCCGGACTGACGATGGACTAGTCCAAGAGGGGCCAGTAGCTTAGTGGTAGAGCACTCCAGCAGTGAATGGAAGGTCCTAGGTTTGAGTCCTAGTTGGTCCATGTCTCAACATGGTATCAAAGCTAGGCCCAAGCTAGGAGCCCCAAGCACACAAGAGGTGTGGCTTAAGGGGGGTGTTGGTGTTGGAAATAAGCCACACCTGAACTGACGATGGACTGGTCCAAGAGGGGCCAGTAGCTCAGTGGTAGAGCACTTCAGCAACGAATGGAAGGTCCTAGGTTTGAGTCCTAGCTGGTCCATGTCTCAACACTATGGTCTGCAATAAAAGATGTAGTTTGACAGATGAACTGAATCAGTGGCAGTTTGAGTTAGAGGCCGACATGATAAGTTTGAATTGTGTGCGGTAAGTTCTATTGTTTAGAACTTAATCCTAAGTTGTTCAATAGTTGAGGCTAACATATGTGAATGTAATTCAAGTGTTGTTTGCATCCGCTGGGAGTTTTGGTAAATGAATTTGGCTGACAAGCTACTTAAGGTATGAGTTCCTGCTTCACTTTATTAGACCGACCTAATATGAAGATTTCAAGTGTTGTGGATATATATAAGGGATAGAATTTAGTGTTTGGGTGTGTGTGATGCAAATATGATATATACATATGTGCGACACATATAGGAAGGTGATTTTGAAGATGCAAAAAGAGCAGAAGAAGATATATCTTATTCCCATGTAAAAGCAGAGGAGTGAAATAGAGTAGTCAGAGATGAAGAGTTTTGAGATAGTATTTATGCGCTTCATTAGAGTTCCAACCATGCATGTGTAGATGTAATCTAAGTAATTCAACTTGGTGGTGATCCATTCTTTGTTCTTCTTTCTTTCTCTAGGCAGTGAGCTTATTTTGGCAGTGAGCCTTTCTTGTAGTGAGCATTTCTCTAGGCAGTGAGTCCTAAGGTAGTGAGCCTTCTTGTAATCTGGTATTGTGCTATATTAATATATTGTGAGCTAACACTCACCGTGGTTTTTTCCCTTTTTGGGTTTTCTATGTAAATATTCTAGTGTTCATGTGTTATGTCTTTGTGGTTGTTGTTTTTATGCTTATTATGCTTTCATATTATTAATTTTGGAAATTGGATTAATAAACTTGTTAAGAAGTGGTTTTGTGGAATATTGATTCACCCCCCTCTCAGTATTCCTTACTATCAACAATTGGTATCAGAGAAAGGTTCCTTGGAAGAAGCCTAACCGCTTGAGGAAGATCTGGGAGAGTTCACTCATGGTAGCCAGGAGATTTGGAAATTTCTCAAACAATGTTGAACTGGAAGTAGCTCTTACTGATCTTGAAAAGTCTAAAGCAGAATTCAGGAATCTGAAGGATAACTTACAAGAAACTGATGAATGTATTTCAAAGTTAAAAGAACAAGTCAAGAAATTCAAAGAAAAATACAAAGATGTTAGTGATCAATTGATATTAGCAAATGAAACCCTAAATGATTTGGAAAGGGAAGCTATGGAAAGAGAAAAAACAAAAGAAAATTTGAATCAAATGGTAAAAAGAAAGTTAGAAGATTGTGTCAAACTTGAAAAAGAAATTTTGAGCCTGAAAGCAAACATAGACAAAGCCAAGAGCTATGAAGAAAAGTTCAAGATAAGTTCTACAAAACTTGATGAGATGATTGCTAGTCAGAAGAGTTTAGATGATAAGAAAGCCTTAGGATTTGAGAAAGGAGAAAGTTCAAAATCAGGTCAAGGAAATTTTTAGTTGAAGCAAAACAAAGGCAACCAGTTTAGGAATCAAAAGGGAAGACCTAGAAGATCTCTAATCAGACAACGAAATGCTCAAAGGTACCCATCTTTCAATGGCTATTGTTTTAATTGCAAAAGGTTTGGTCATAAAGCTACTCAGTGTAGGAGTAGAATAAATCAGAATGTTCCATCATTCTCTAGTCAATGTTTCAATTGCAAGAAAATTGGTCATAGATCAAATGAATGCAGAAATCTGGTAAGAAATAGTTTTCAAAATACTCAATCATTCAATGGAAGATGCTTTACATGCAATAGATTTGGATACATGGCTAATCAATGCAGATCAAGGATGAATTCATTCAGAGGAAGGAATCAAAGACAAGGAAACATTGTGTGCTACAATTGCAACAAGTATGGACATATTACAAAGTTTTGCAGAAGCAAGAATGTGAAAAGAAACTACCATGCTGAAGAAAGGAAAACAGAGTAGAGAAATGATAAGGGAAAATAAAAATTTGATCTAGTTGAAACTCATAAAGAAATGGACAAGATCTGGATCAAGAAATAGGTAATTGAAGTTATGGATGGATCCACATCAGTATCTGGTGTAGATACTTCCTCCAGGAAGTAAATTGGATGCTCTGGTTTAGGGGGAGCTATGTTGAAAATCCAAAACCCCCAACTAGATAGTTAGTGCTAGAGTTTGGCACGAGGATATGTGGTGGAATTCGATATGAAAGATCCTATGGAAGAAAATCCAGAAGAAAAAGAGTCAGTGCGGCACATTGCAGAGCAATTTTGATCGACTATATCTATAAAAAAAATAGGCATCTTTTGAGAATGAGCATTTATGACAATTAGGTCAAGTGTGGGGGATAAAAAGAAACTCATTTGCGTTCTAACTCACTTTGCATTCAAGCCACCAAATATCCAAGGAAGATTGTAGCAAGATTTCAAATGACAACAAAAATTCAAAGAACTCAGAGCAATTCATGTGAAGAAAGCCCTAATTTGACATAACAAGGTATTTACCTTGAAACTTTATTGTGAATCTGTTGAATCTTTGCAATGGCAACTCCACAAGTTGTTGATATCACTGAGTGACCACGACCTAAATTCAAGAAACACCCATTTAAATCAGTCGAAGTCGATTAGATGGGTGCATTTTCAGAAGTTCCACATGGAGTTTTGCATGTAGAGGATGTTAGGGCTTATATTCATGTTGCCCCAGAAGAACATGGAAAAAACAAACTCATATATTTATTTATAGATCACTTGTGTGGTGAGGGTTACGATTTAAAAAATGAATACAAGGCATTGGAAACAAAGAAATTCATTCAATACATTGACTTCCTAACATGCGCTGAGGATGAGTGGATCTAGTATGTATTGAGCAAGGTTCATGATGAATTCATGTGGCTTGAGAGACCCTTTAAGATCACAAAATATTCTATAAGGGTAGTAACTGGGTTATGCTCCACTGAATCGGTACCAGTGTTGAAAGCCATGAAGAATGATAAAGTAATGGCGGCCACCGAAGAAAAGTTTGACAAAAGGGCGCTAACAATCAATGATATTGAAGACCATGCAGTAAGATTCACATCCATGGTTATTGGCTACAATGTTTATTTTTCAAACAGGGAAAATTCAGTCTTTGGTATAGCAATCTACACAACATTTGAGATTATTAAAGAAGATGCAGAGTATGATCTTTGTGAACTGCTCTGTCAACAGCTGATGGAAAACTTAAGGAATACCAAAGAGAAAAAATATCCATTCAAGTATAGTACACTGCTTATCTGTTTATTCTTTTACTTGATGCAAGAGTTGCTAGGTATGAAGAATCTATTTTGGACAAATGATAAACCTGCTGCAATTCAAATTAGAAATCATCTAAATATCATAGGTAGTATTGATGCTCAAAATTCAGCCCTATGGGGCTATTTCAAAAACTTCCAAAGGTTAATGCAAGCCAGTGAAATAATCCTTAGAGTAGTAGTTGAAAAATACAAGGACACTATCTGCTTTATTGTAACAAAAGATCAATGCTTGATGGAGGCCATTGAGCCTAGAATGGTAATGCCCATGGGTTATGAGGTAGATGGAGGAATATTATAAAATTATGCTCAACATGTGTTAAGTAAACCCAGAGATTCCAATGAAGGAAGATTTGGGACTTATAAGGAATTGCATGCTAAAATCTTTGTTGAAGTGAGAAAACTTGAGATCTCTAAGAAAATGCAGAAAGTGGCAGAAGTAATTGCCTTGAAAAATGGGTTCACAAAAGAACAAGTGGCAAAGGCAAGAGAAAAAGCACAATCTAATAAGGAAGCAAAAGAAAAGAGAAAAAGATAATCAACTAGAGCTTCAGAAGAACCCAAGGGTGAATTAGAAAAACCAAAGCTAACAAGAAGGAGAACCAAAGGATCTACCTCTGCAAAAGATGCATCTATCCCCTCTGGTTCTACATCGTCTGTAAGTGTGAAAAATCCTACCGCCAGTCACAAAAGAAAGAAGACCAAGGCTAAAAGAATGCATGTAAGCATTGCAGTGGATGAAGAAGAAACAAAATCAGATGAAGTAGAGAAGATGAAAACTGAGGCTACAAAAGCCTCTAGAACCAACAAAAAGAAACCCTCTAGTAAGGGTAAACCTGAGAGGAACCTTCTGCAACAATATAATGAAAAATGCACGAAATAACATAAATAGCAGAAACATAGAAGGAATTTATTGATCGCAGGCCACTTCGAAGGGGCAACCTCCTTTAAGAAAGCTCAATACAATAAATTCGTGGATGCCTTCATTGGCCTCAACACGTACTCATATACTAAGTCAAATCTAAACAACTATTACTCCCCATGAATGTGGGATAATACAATATACTCACGGGATGACTTACAAAGCATATGCATCCAACAACAATATACTAACAAAGTAAAGAGAAGGGTTAAAAATGGGTTCCTAACATCCTCTCCCTCTTAGGAAAGCTTTGTCCTCAAAGCTTAAGATGTGGAAATTGTTGCTGAATCTGAATGAGTGGTTCCCATGTAGCATCCTCTAGTTGCATTCCATGCCACTAAATTAATACCTCTATGATGGATCAAGAGCAAAGATGACGAGTGCGCCTGTCGAGGATTGCCTCTAGCTCCAAAATGATGGATCCTTCATTATCCAGTTCTGGTAAAATAGTTTGTGCTCTAATGTTGGTGCCAAGAACTTTCTTTAGACAAGAGACATGAAATACTGGATGAACACAGGAAGAAGGAGGAAGCTCCAATTTATAAGCAACTAAACCAATCTTCTGAAGAACCTTATATGGCCCATAGAACTTTGGAGCCAGCTTATGATGCCCTTTGAGTTTTAGGGAGGATTGCTTGTATGGCTGTAGACGAAGAAAAACTATATCACCTACTTGAAAACTGCACTCAGAACGGTGCTGATCGGCTTGTTGTTTCATTCAATTTCTTGCCATGTGAAGATTGTCTTGCAAAATGTGAAGAATCTGATCTCAATTTCAGAGAACCATGTCAATTGCCTAAACTGGTGAACTGCTAGGGGTGCCTGACCATAGACTACTTCATATGGAGTCATTTTAGATGCAATGTGGTAGGAGGTATTGTACCACCATTCAGCAAGAGGGAGCCACTTTGCCCACTGATGTTGTTCTGAGGTGAAGCAATGAAGATAAGTTTCCAAAAATTTGTTGATAATTTCAGTCTAACCATCTATTTGTGGGTGATACCCTAAACTCATCTTCAGTTTGGTGCCAGTGTGGTGAAATAGTTCTATCCAAAAATGACTGGTGAAAGTTGCATCATGATCTGAGATAATGGAAGAAGGGATTCCATGAAGACGGAAGATCTAGTCCATGAAAATTTGTGTGACTGAGGAGGCAGTATAGGGATGGCTGAGGGCACAAAAATGATTATATTTGGAGAGGCAATCAACGACAACTAAGATCACTGTCTTCCCTCCAGATTTAGGGAGCCCCTCAATGAAATTCATAGAAATATTTGTCCAAATCCATGTAGGGATGGGCAAGGGTTCGAGCAATCTAGGAAGGAGTGTCGTTTCACCCTTGTTGTGCTGATAGGTATCACATTCAGCTACCATCTGTTGAATTGCCCTTTTCATTCCCTTCCAAAAGAAGTTACGTCGTGCTCGCTCATAAGTTTTGAGGAACCTAGAGTGTCCTGCCGATGGAGAAACATGGAATTCATAGAAGATAGCCTATTAAAGATCTGTGCTTTGGGGAAGCACCAGACAACCCTTGTATCTCAAAGAAGCACCATCCCAAGAGTAATGTGGTATAGCAGAAGGGTTATTGGCCAACTATTGGATGATTTGAGATAATGAAGAGTCATTGACATAGCCCTGCTGGACAAATTCCAACCAATTTGGAACATGCATAGAAATACCTGAAAGAGAAGATAGATCATCAAATGTGCGAGAAAGAGCATCCGCCACAATATTGTCCTTACCCTTCTTGTAAGTGATCTCATAGTCATAACCCATGAGTTTGCTAACCCATTTTTGTTGTGATGGGGAGGAGACCCGTTGTTCCAAGAAATATTTCAGACTCTGGTGATCAGTCTTGATGCAGAAATGATTCCCTAATAGGTATGGCTACCACTTCTGTACAGCATGCAAAATAGCCATCATTTCCTTCTCATATGTAGAGAGTACTAAATTCTTACCTGAAAGGGCTTTGCTGGTGAACGCAATGGGATGTTCATCTTGAAGGAGAACAACACCAAGTCCATTGCCGCAAGCATCACTCTTAATAATGAAGGTCTTGGAAAAATCTGGCATAGCTAGAACAGGTGTAGTACACATAGCTTGTTTCAGTTTTTCAAATGCACACTCAGTAGTATGTGTCCATGTAAAAGCATCCTTTTTCAACAAAGCTGATAATGGAGCTGCAATCTTCCCGTAATCCTTGACAAACTTGTGGTAGTAGCCAGTCAGTCCCAAAAAAACCATGGAGGCTCTTGAGTGTCTGAGGATGCAACCAATTTTTCATGGCATCTATTTTAGTAGGATCTGCTCGAACCCCTTAGGTTGAAACAATATGCCCGAGATACTCCACTTCCTCCTACCCAAAAACACATTTAGACTATTTTGCATAGAGATGATGATTAGAGAGAAGTTGCAGTACAAGATCCAGATGTTGGAGATGCTCAGCCCATGTTTTACTATAGATGAGGATATCATCAAAGAAGACCAGAATGAATTTTTTCAAGTATGGCTGGAATATTTTATTCATCAATGCTTGGAAAGTGGAAGGAGAATTAGTGAGGCCAAAGGGCATGACCAAAAACTCATAGTGGCCATCATGCATGTATAAAGCCATTTTAGGGATATCATCCTCATGAATCTGAATTTGGTGATACCCAGAACGAAGATCCAACTTGGACAAAAAATGAGCGCCATGAAGCTCATCAAGAACAGGAATCGAAAACTTATCTTTGATAGTGATGTGATTAAGTGCTTGGAAGTCAATGTAGAGGCACCATGACCCATCTTTTTTTCAAAAAAGAAGAACTGGTGAAGAAAAGGAACTGGTACTAGGGCAAATAATACCTTGCTTCAGTAAGTCCCGAACGAGCATCTCAATCTCTATCTTTTGGTGAAATGGGTAGCGGTAGGGTCTGATATTGGGAGGAATGCTTCCAAGAAGGAGTTGAATATGATGGTCCTCTGGTTGTGAAGGTGGCAATCCCACTGGTTCAACAAAGACACATGCATATCGATCCAAAATTCCTTGTAGATCTGAAGGAGTAGTGGAGACCACTGATGGTTGCATCTAAATGGAATGGAGCTGAGCGATGACACCATTTGAATTCTTCTTAAGGAGCTTTTCCATGTGATGTGAACTGATGATGCTAAGAGACCCTGGTTGTAAGCCCTTCAATGTGTGTTTTTGCCCATTGTCTGAAAACTGCATCCAAAGTTCAACAAAATCCCATAAGATGGGTCCAAGTGTGCATAACCATTAAGCGCCCAAAACTACATCACATCCGCCTAAGGGCAAGGCAAACATGTTGGAGCGTAGGTTATAATCTCTAATAGAGATATGCACATTGCGATACTTCCTTTTGCAAGGTAATGTGCCCCCATTGGCAATCATGACTTCAAAGCTAGAGCAAGGATGGACAAAACAATCAACCTGTTTAGCGATCCGAGGGTTAATGAAGTTATGAGTGCTACCAGAATCAATGAGTATTGTAAGAGGGGGCTTCTTGAAGTAACCCTTTACCTGCATGGTTTGTGGGGTGGTGACTCTTGCTAAAGCATGGAGAGAGATCTCTGGGTGGTCTTCTGGAGAAGGAGGGTCAACAGGTGGCTGCTGAATGTCAACCTGATCATCTACTGTATCCTGAGCATCATCATAAACTTCAGTTGTAGGTGGAGAATCCACATCCAAGAGAGAAATTTTACTCAACACATCTATGTCCCCAAGTGAATTTCTCATCACAATTATAACAAAGCCCTTTTTCTCTACGTGCCCGCATCTCTGCTTCAGATAAATGCTTGATAGGGGTTGTTCGAGGAGCTGGCGTGATTGGAGGTCTTTGGGAAACCATATTTCTGAATGGAACAAAAGTGGATTTGGAGCGCTGTTGAGCTGTGATCTTGTCCTCTGCCAACTTAGCTAACCCTAGGGCTTCAATCATTGTGCTGGGATGGAACATTTTAACTTCAAATCGGATTGCATCCTTCAAACCATGTTGACCCTATTTCTGCACTTCCAAATTTAAACTTTTTGTGTCAAAATGACAAATCTAACCATGCTTTGAACCCTTTCTCCAGAGTCACCTTTCGGTTGCAAAACACCAGTGTCACATTTTTCCCTGCATAAGTCATTGAGATAACTCATTTTTGAGATGTCACAATCTATTTCTCTAGATTGAACTTTGCATAACAACATCATGTTGCGACAGAGACGCTCATCATTTCATTGAGCTTCTCTGGCACACTTATCCAATTTGTGGCATTTTATGAAAATAATTAAATATTGAAAATCCATGATAGATGGTACAAAATAATGTTTATAGCAGTGTTTGTGACTCCATTTCATGTAATCTGGAAACTTTTCAGACCAAGAAGTCTTATGGTTTGAGAGATTTTAAACTTTCAATTTTTCGGCAGGAGGTTGGCAGAAACAATAAAATTGTGGTTTCTGTAAGGGTTGGAACAAAATTGTTTGGCATGGAGATTTATAATGTTAAAATGGACAATGTGGCAATATTTTGTGACAATCTGACTTTCCAATTGAAAGTTATACACTTTTCGCCATTTCTCGCGCTTGCACAGTTCACAAGTTGCAAATTCGCCTAAGTTCAGAAGATATCATGTCAACTTGTACTTTTGGCAAAACCTCGCATCAACTTATGTTTTTCACAAACTCCACTATGCGTCAACTTTTATTCTTCGCAAACCTTGCATCAGTTTTCATCTTTCACTAAGTTTGCGTTAATTTTTGAGTTTGGCTAAGTTCATGCATTTTGGCTTTTTGCTAACTAAAGCCAATGGTGTAATTTTACAAACTTTCACTTTTTACGAACATGAATATGTTCACTCCTCCACATCCACTAAAATCTCCCATAATCAAGAAAATCTCCTCCTTTTTCTCACGTGCAATGTATTGACAGTTATAGAAGTTTAAGTTTTACCCCTGAAAAAGGAAAGTTATGCCACTTGTGAAGAATATTGAAGCATAAAAATAGGCATGTAAGTGAGATGGGCAATTATATATGATATAAAAGAACACAACGAATTATGTGATGGGATCTTTCAAGCCAGATGTCATCTCATGAAAGGATTGCTACAGATTTGGTTAAGATGTTTTAAAACCATCAAAGAAAAGGTGATTATCAAAGGTAAAACTACCTCCCTCAAATGCTCTCCCACTAGCAGATATGGGCACATGAGCCATTTTACAGAATGCCTTCGAGAAATGTGTTCTCATTGAATGCAAGGACTATATGATGTGCATATTAAATGGATTTGATAAAAAAGGCTTCAAAAAATTTCAAGGAAATGCATTTGGTAAATGTAAATCTAAGTTGTATGATCTCGACCAGCACTACAACCATAGCCGACATCCTCCTAACCTGTGCCAAACTATGAAGAATGTGAGCATGGACAAAGCACTAAAAGCATGCCTTAGAGAAATTTGACCTCAAGAACTACAATAATTGCAGGATTTATACAAAATCCATTTGTTGAAATGACATTTTTACAAAATATGGAACCACAGAAAAGGTGCATGAACATTTTGACAGTGTGCCTCAAAGAAATATGATCAAATGGAATGCAATAATTGCAGAATCTACACATAAGGGATTTATTGACAAGGTTTTGGGAACATTCAAGCAAAGACAATCAACCTAAATTGTTTGACAATTGAGCTCAAAGAAATGCGCTCTCATGGCAATGCAAGAACGACAGGAAACCCACAAAGTTGCAGAAACTTTCTTAAAAATGCAATTTTCAAACATGGAAGTGCACACGCACATTACCTATTTGATAGAACGCCTCAAAGAGATGTGTTTCATTGCCAAATTCCATGTCCTTGGCTAGCATGCTCCTAGCCCATACCAAAATGGGAGATTTGCAGCATGGTACGACCATCTATCAAGGCATAATGGAAAGAAGGGCTTTGTTAGATATTATAAGTTTGAAAACATATATACAAAATCTGGAAGCACGAACTACACATACAAACTGTTTGACACAATGCCTCAAAGAAATGTCATCTCTTGGACTGCAATGATTGTAGGATATGTATAGAATGGGCTAGTTTAAAAGGCCTTGGAAACTTTTAAGAAAATGTAATTTGTAGTTGCAAAGCCAAATCATTCGACCTCCACCAGGATTGTGTGCAGAATAAAGAAAATCCAAATTTCTAGCAACAGTTTGGAAACATGCCTCAAAGTAATGTGGTTTTATGGAATGCAATATAAACATAAAACGGATTCATTGAAAAAGTCTGTAGGAACCGTTGCCGGTATCTTCGCTGCCTATGAAAAAAAAAATATAGAAGGTTTGGAATCAGTTATGGATATTCATCAAAGCAATGTATTTTCATTTATTATGATGGTTGCAAGACATTCACAAAGTGGTTGTGTCTAAATGACTTTCAAAGCTTTCAAGCTAATGCAATTGGTAGGTGTAAAGCAAAACTCTGCAACCTTTGCCATCGTCCTCCCAGCCCACGGCATGCATTGGAAAAGGATATGGACACATAGACGATGCATCTGAACTTAATTTCTCTAAGAAATGTCATCTATGATTTGCAATAATAGAAAGATATGGGCAAATGCTCATTGGGGTGTTGAGAATGGCAGTATTTGCATACTTTGCCATATAGATGTTCTCCTCTAAGAAGCCTTCCGATCCGAGTCTGCAGATGTCCAATCTATTTTTGAAGGGTGAAGAACTAGACATGTGGATTTATCTCACTAAGAATGAAAGATTCTATAATTTTGGCGATGAAGCAGCTCTTGTCGGCAAGAAAACAATGTGCCTTATGCAGTTTAGGGGCCAAATAGTGTCAGAAAGTAGAAAATGGTCTATCATCCATCAAAGGCCGTAAAGAATAATGGGAGTCTTTATGCCCATGTGTTCTTTGCTCATTATGGATATACTCCAGATCCCAGTGATGCTGATTATGAGCCATCTACTACATTTAGTGTGACACATCCTGTTGTAACATATCTTCCAAAACCAAAAGTAGATAAGTGCAAAAGCTTGTTGGGAAGTGGAGTGGATGGAGAGCAGGATGCATCCAAAACTGAATTAAAGGAAGACTCAACTGGGATAAAAGATGATGGCGTTGTGGAATGGGTCTCATTCTAGAAACCAAATAGAACTATTAATTTGGTTGATGATTTTACTCATTACTCACATAATGCCATTCCTCCACTTATAGCCGAATACTTGCACACTGATCCTGCAATGGGAAACTATTTTCCAATTGTTTCTTTTAATGAGTTCTGGTTATTGAGGGATAAATTGATACAAATCAATGAGACAGTCGAGGAGCTACCTCTCAACTTGGAGGTGGCGCCTATTAGCATGATGAAGTGGCAGCTCTTCATACAAATTGATCAGTCATTTCAAATTCACTGTTCTTATGGTAGCATGCTTGAGGGAGAAGCAGATGAACTGAAGTGGGTATTTTTGGAGGGGAATCCATACCTTCTTGTAATCACCATGGTCGTGTCGATGCTTCATTCAATCTTTGACTTCTTTGCATTAAAAAATGATATTCAATTTTGGAACAAGAACAATTCAATGGAGGGCTTGTCTTCTAAGTCAGTTGTTGTGAGCTTCATTTGCCAGCTTATTATTTCTCTATACTTACTTGACAATGAAACATCATGGATGATCATTGCTAGCTCAGGCATTGGGTGTTGCATTGAGTTTTGGAAAATTGGAAAGGCCATGCATATTGAGGTTGATCGAAGTGGACATATTCCACGTTTGAGGTTTAGGGACCATGAGACATATACAAGCAAGACAAAGGAGTATGATGACTTAGCCATGAAATACCTTTCCTATGTTCTATTCTTCCTTGTAGGATGTTCAGCAATTTATTTGCTCAAATATGAGTGACACATAAGTTGGTATGTAGGATGAAGTTCAAATAGCTTCAGAGATGACAACAATGACATTTTATGATTGCAATTGAGGAGATGGTTTTCCTAAGAAGGTTGCAAGAAAAAGAAATTTGAGTAATCATAGGGATAGTCGTCATGGAGGTGATCAACCAATGAGAAGTAAGGCAACATCTAGATTGCCCAAGACATTCTTTTGTCTCACTAGCAATTGTGTCTATGATGAAGTCAAAATGAACACATCTTGTTGTTGTTGTTTCAAAGAGCCGTCAGATGTATGTTTTCACATCTTCAAGTATTGAGAGTAGTGATCATGTTGAGTAGGATATGAGTATTCTAGTGGATACGAAGCTACCACTTTGTTGAATCCCCATCAATACATATATGATTCTTCATGGTGATTATTATGTAGAGTTAGCAGACCGATTTCATCTACCATATTTCAAGCACTTGGAAAGAGACGTCAAGAAATAATTTAAGAGATGACTACCGGAAAGGAGCAAAATAGAGATAGAAAGTAACTTAGTCAATTTCACAACTCAAAAGTTGTATCTTTGAAAACTACCATTTCAAAAAGTGACTTGTTTCACTTATTGTAATTAAAAGTTCAAAATTAGGTTTCCTTTAGAAAAAGGTAGTTACTTGAACTGGTTGGGAAGTAGTTACAAGTTAGTTACAAGTTGGTTACAAGGTAGTTATGGGAAAAGGCCTATAAAAACAAGGCTGTTTCAAATGTAAAAGGGGGAGGGGGACTCTTTTGAGAGAACTCTGGGAAAGGGGAAACTCTAGAGAAATTTTTAGAGATATCTTGAAAAGCTTTTGGGTTTACACTATGTACAAAAAGGATTTTGGAATTGTATAATTTCAAAGATAATGAAAAATGCAGTTTAGTTCGTATGCTCTAAATGTGTTCTTATGTTATCATTACTAATTTCTCATGTGTTGAATTGGTAATCCTTTATGCACATGTGTAATGCATTGATTATCTGTGTGATTGACATGATTAAACACACCCATCTCCTGGTATCTTGTTTTGGATGTGCTTGTATGACCTATCTCTTCTTATGTTGAGGTTTATTGTACTCCTTTCATCAACGTTGCACATTTCAACCCATTTGGTAATAACCCCTTTTCTCATCATTATTAGTTGTGGAATCTCAATTGGTTTTCGTATGTCTACTATTGGGGTTTCTGTTAGTCATCTATTCCCAGTTTTGTGTTTTATCCTTTATGTACTTTCAGGTTAAAAGTACACAAAAACCCACAAATACCCCTATCATACAAGGGAGGTACCCCTCTCAAACGTAGAGGAAATTTGATAATTCAATAACAGCTTCTCCAACCATTGGGACTATTTAGTCACCGCTCTAAGGGCAATGAGTCGTTTTCAAAGGTTATTTTGCGGTGACAAATCTATTTACCAACAGACCACTGACAAAACAACTCTTGAAGAATTCATCAGACAAGCCCTCTGTGTGATTGGCTAGTTTCTCAACTTCTATCTGATATTTTCATTGTGCCAGTTTGGTGAATTTTAGTAAGTGCTCCTGTGAAGTCATCAAAAGCACTAGGGCCAAATCGTTGCAAAATAAGTTTGCAAAAATCTCTCCATTTTGGCTCTTCATGAGCCTTGATGTACCAATGAAACCATTGAAGGGCTTCATGTTCCAAATGAAAGGATGCAAGTGGGACTATGTTGACATCAAAAGTATTATGCAGACTGAAATATTGTTCTGCCCGGTATATCCATCCAGTCGGATCATCACCATTGAAGCGAGGAAAATCAATCTTTGGCCCACAAAAATTGTTGGAAGAAGAGAATCCAGTGTCTATAGAAGACTCTGACTGCCGTCTAGTGTTCATGGCTGAATGCTAAAGATTGAGGATGAGAATTTTTTCATCCAGATCTTAGAGTTTGGTCTTGAGGGATGCAAGTTCATCCTCCATGTTTTTTGCTCCTGCGTGGGTGACAACCATAACCAGGAGTTTTTTTTTGGGGAATGGGTAGAAAAATTAAAAACAAAAACTTTTTTAGTAAAGGAAAATTTGGATTTGGGAAAAAATCTAATGGGTAATTGGGGTTTGACTAGGTTTTGGACACTTTCTGAGGGACAGGGAAGCAGAAAATGGGGATTTCAAAAGTGGGGTGAAAGAATGGGAAAATTTGTCCAAGAGGGACAAAGGAGCAGAAATAGGAAATTATCTAATTCCAAAAATCCACCTCACTTTTCCACCTCACCTTGTCCACCTCATCGGGTTGCACATGTAATTAAATATATTAAATATTTAATTACCTTATTTTCCCTCACCCACATGTCCTATTTCTTCTCAAATCAAAAGTTAGTTAACTAATCAATCAAAAGTGTTAACTAACTTGTCAATTGAGTTAATCCCTCAATCAATTTAGTCAATTCCATAATTCATTCTTCCAACTGACTAATCAAGTCTATTAACTGATCAGTTAAAGGAGTTAACTCTCCAATCAATGTTGTCACATCCCCTCTTTCATGATGGAGCTGAGACACTTGTCTTATTTCCACTAGTTGCACATTCCTCAACCATTCTCAGCCGTTGATCATCACACTTCTTCTCAACCATTGATTCTCATTCTTCTGAGTCTATAAAAGAAGCTTCATCCTCTCATTCTATTCATCCAGGTTATTTGTATTGTTACTCTGCAGAATTCTACCCGCGTGCCTTTGGCACCCCCAATACAATCTACTTGAGATCACCATTTGCTTTGAAGCTCTACTTCACAACATTATTTATCAACATAGCCATTTACTACCGACATCCTACAACATAGCTAAAAGAGTGCACTCACTGAGGGCCTACTTCATCAGCAAAGGACGGTTGTAATAGGTGAACAACAGAAGCTTTGAAACAGGGAAGGTTTGCACTGTATTGTTCATTGCCTTATTTCATTCAGTCTTTCTTGTTTTCATTATTCTTTTGATGTTTGGGTTTATTATTGTTCATTTGAAGGTGATTGGGTGAGAATCGAAGAAGTTATGGCAAACCCTAAAAATAGACAAATGTGGGATTTTTGGCTTCGATAAGTGGAATTTGGGATAGGGTCCTCAAGGAAGAAAATATGTAGATTGGAATTTCAGGGGTTCCAATGAATTTTCAGATGAAACAAAGCTAAAGCAAGGAAGATATGGCAAAAAAATAGAATTTTTTTTTCTGGAAATGATCTGCAATGGGATCTACAATGGTTCTGGACAGATTCAATCTATGATTTGGTAGCTAGTAATAGATATGGACCCCAGGTATGTTCAGCTTCCTAAAGGTTCAGGGGATTCACTCGGCTACCAATGTTGTCTAATGGCTTGCTTATTGGGGCAGTACCCCTCACTCCACGGCTCAGGTAAAATTGATAACCGCTTTGCCACAAACAACAGCTCTTGGTTTACCTCACGGATGGGAACTAGTCAATCAGGTAGTGGCCGTTGCCCTTTTCACTGGCAGGTCCTCTCAATGGGCCAGCTACTTTGGGGTTCCTGTGGTACTCCTCACAATGAGTTTTAGGGCTATGCCTAGGCACTTCCCATAGTTAAGCGGATAGGGATTATTCCCTAATCCAAACCTGCAATTGAAATAAACAATACAGATGCAAAGAAAAAAGAACTACTGCAATAATCACAGCGCCTAGAGGCCACTGCAAATTTTTTTTGGCAAAAATTCCACCCAGTGAGCCCAAGAAAGTGCTTTGATACCAGATGAGAGGAGCCTCCTACAACAATATAATGAAAAATGCATGAAATAATAGAAATAACATAAACACAGAAGGAATTTATTGATCGCAGACCACTTTGAGGGGGCAACCTCCTTTGAGCAAGCTCAATACAATAAATTCGTGGATGCCTTCATTGGCCTCAACACATACTTATATACTAAGTCTAATCTAAAAAACTATTACTCCCCATGAATGTGGGATAATACAACATACTCACAGGATGACTTACAAAGCATATGCGTCCAACAACAATATACTAACAAAGTAAAGAGAAGCATTAAACATGGGTTCCTAAAAAAATAGGGAAAAGGCAAAAGCAAGATGTGCCTCAAACATAGGAAGCTACCACAAGCCTTGAAGATGTTCTCAAAGCCATAACAGTGGATGACAATCTAAAACCTATTGCACAATTATATGATGAATATAATGATCCGGATAAGAAGATCATTGAAACTACTATTGTAGAATACCTAAACATCTACAACAAGGCCATAATTGAGATAATTACTGATCTACCACATACTCTGAGAAGTATAATGACTGCAAGAAAGGAAGCAGCCATGGAAAAGGATGTTGAACTTAGAGAACATTCTCTAATAAAACTATGTCCAGAAATCACTCCGGAGGAAAAAGTGAAAATCTCCAAAGCAATTCACAACAATATTAGGTCAAAGAAGAGAATGAATGCTCTCATGGGAGGAGACATTGAAAATGTGGTAAAGGAAACTGAAGAAATCCTTCTGGACACATTAAGGGAATTTAATCTCCCTACCATTTATGATAATAAAGAAATTGATGCTGGAGATGATACATCTGTTCCAGAAGTGAACCTTGAATAGGAAATAAATGAAGGTGACAAAGTGACTGGAGAGAAAGAAGTATCTGTTGATGATACTGAAATAAGATCCTCTCTAAAACATCAAGTTGAGGATAAAACTGACAAGGAAAAGACTGAGGAAGAATAGGTCAAGGAAATTCCTCCACTAGAACAAAAGGAGGACACCAATAAGGACATGGATCTAGATAATCTGGAACAGAGCACGAAAGAAGAAGTCTCTTCTACACCAAGAGACACTATAGAATTAGCTAAGGAACTTCTGGAGAAAGAAAAACAAGTTTTGGATGAGCCTAAGTGTCTACATGGTCCAATAAACTTGGATACAATGTCCCCTAAACAAAAACTGAAATTGTCTTCAATTGTACAGGCAAAAGCAAGAGAGGAAATGCTAAAGTCTCACATAGAGGGTAGTGAGCTCATTGGTGAGACATTTAGAATTTTGGAGAAGCTAATGCCAACATACCAGAAAGATAAAGCTATGTCTTCAGCAAGTCAACTAAAGGAACTCATAAACTCTGTAAGTAAACATTTTGAATCTCTTGAGAAATCTGCAGAAATAAAAGTAAGGCAAGAGTTTAATGAGAAAAGATTGAATGAGTTAAAGGAAATGATAGTTAATGACAAAGTCTAGCTAGATGATAGGATAAAAAGCATTTAGAGTGCCATTAAAGAAGTTGGTGACATATACACTTTTTTTTAATCCTAGATGGAAGTCACAAAGAAAATAGAAGAGGAGATCAAGGGTTTGGAGCAAAAATTGATGAACACCTCCAAGGCATTTGATCCGGTAGTAGAATCAATTAGTAGTAAGGAAAGTCAAGTCATTAACCTTCTTAATGAATTGAGCAATCTAATAATTGAGAGGGATCAAATTAGAACCAGAATGTGTTAGCTAAGAGGACTAATCAGTCCTAAATTAGACTCTATGTTTAATCTTGCAGCTGAAGGACAAACAACTTCACTTCCTAACACACCCTTTGATCTTGACAAGGTAGAGACCACAATTTTCCTACTTAGTGGTCATATTCAAATTTTGGACAATGCTAAGAAAGGATGGGATGGTGAGTTGGCCAAAATTAAGAACATTTTCAATGACATCCTCTAGCACATGTAAAATAAAGTTGAAGTACATATGTGGCAGAGTATAGCAAATTTTGTACCTTTGACAATTTTTGACTCCGGAACCTACACCTTTGCCATTGATGTCAAAGGGGGAGAAGAAGATCAGTGAAAAAGGGTCAAACATCTCAAGGGGAGAAGGAATATAGAGTGTATATAGAAAGGGGGAGAAGTCAAGGCAATAACAGTCAAGGTAGTCAACCATTTTTCACTAAGTGTTGCCATCAATGCCAAAGGGGGAGATTGTTGGCAAGAGACACTGCTATGTTGAATAATTGAGTGTTGTCATTGATGGAAACAAGAAAAGGAACAACGTTGCAATAAATATTTTGGTCTAGTAAAGAAGGCTTAATCATATTGGCTAAGTATTGGTAATGTACAGAAGCAACGACAGAATAACAGTGTTTGGATTGGCATTGGTCTGCAATTGAAGACCAAGTTTTACGGTTCTGATATGATGTTCCTAACTCTCAGATGATCTTATATCTAAGGTTTCAGCTTTTGATTAGTTCCAAAAGTATGTCTTCAAATAGCTTAAGTCCAGTAGAACATAATACAATACTATTCAAGAGCAGAACACTCAGTTGATTTGGTCCGCATTCCTCCAGTGTTGCATATCCTGATATGCAATTTTGAAGTCTTTTAAACACTTTTATGAAGTGTCTAAATCCAAAGTTGTAGGTTTTGAAGTCCACCAAAAAGATAGTTACAAGACGCTAAGTAGTGCTACATTGTTTGACAAAGTTTGATTGTGACAGAGTTTGAGTTCTGATGGTCTGCATTTTGCCGCTAAAGGATATTTTGGTGTGTAGTTCTGAAGGTATGATTTGTGATGTTTGAGGAATCTTTGACATGATTTTGAGCAAGTCCTATGGTCTACAGTAAAAGATGTAGTCTAACAGATGAACTAAATCAGTGGCAGTCTGAGTTAGAGGCCGACATGATAAGTTTGAATAGTGTGCGGTAAGTTCTATTATTTAGAACTTAATCCTAAGTTGTTCAATAGTTGAGGCTGACATATGTGAATGCAATTCAAGTGTTATTTGAGTCCACTGGGAGTTTTGGTAAATGAATTTGGCCGACAAGCTACTTTAGGTATGAGTGCATGCTTCACTTTATTAGGCCGACCTAATATGAAGATTTCAAGTGTTGCAGATATATATAAGGGATCAAATTCAATGTTTAGGTGTGTGTGATGCAAATGTGATATATATACATGTGTGACATATAAAGGAAGGTGATTTTGAAGATGCAAAAAGAGTAGAAGAAGATATATCTTATTCCCATGTAAAAGCAGAGGAGTGAAACAGAGCATTCAGAGATGAAGAGTTTTGAGATAGTATTTCTGTACTTCATTAGAGCTACAACCATGCATGTGTAGATGGAGTCTGGGTAGTTCAACTTGGCAGTGAGCCATTCTTCCTTCTTCTTTCTTTCTCTAGGCAGTGAACCTATTTTGGCAGTGAGCCTTTGTTGCAGTGAGCATTCCTCTAGGTAGTGAGCCTTCTTGTAATCCAGTATTGTGCTATATTAATATATTGTGAGCTAATACTCACCATGGTTTTTCCCTTTTTGGGTTTTCCAGGTAAAAATCCTAGTGTTCTTGTGTTATGTCTTTGTGGTTTCTGTTCCTATGCTTATTCTGCCTTCATATTATTAATTTTGGAAATTGGATTAATAAACTTGTTAAGAAGTGGTTTTGTGGAATACTGATTCACCCCCCCTCTCAGTATTCCTTACTATCAACACTTTTTTATGTTATTGATGTGTATTTTTGTATATATTCCTGTATGGCTTTGTTTGGACATGCCTATATGGCTTTGTATGTAAACTAGATGTTATGTTCATGACATTATGTATATGACAATTTATATTAAATATTTAATATGATGATCAATTATTGTTACAGGAATTTGGTTTTACAAGTGCCAATTGCATTTACTTGAAAGTTTATAAATAATTTTCAAATAATCCATTTTGTGCATATCTTGCAATCATTGCATTCTGTTGGACTGTGCATTTCTTTGAGGCATCATTTCAAACAATTTATGTGTCTTGTCTATGTTTCCACACTTTCCATACATGTCTACAAGGGTAGCTACAAATACAATACATGTGACAAAATTCCTATATGATTTATGCTTTGATGGTTGTCCACACCATGTTCCCCAGATCCCATTCTGGCATAGGCAAGGAGGAAGTTGAATAAGGTTGTGCAATTTGGTTTTAGACGTGCCAAAATTTGTGTTTGGTTGAAATTTACTTTTGTGCATTTGCTTGAGAGTTTTAAAGCCTTATGAAAAATCCATTTCGTGCATATCTTGCAATCATTGCATTCCATGAGATAACATTTCTTTGAGGCATCGTGTCAAACAGTTCACATTCATTGTATATGCTTGCACAGTTTACATACATATCTTGCAGGGTATTGACAACTACAACATTTGACATATGTGAATGCAATTCAAGTGTTGTTTGAATCTGCTAGGAGTTTTGGTAAATGAATTTGGCTGACTAGCTACTTAAGGTATGAGTGCATGCTTCACTTTATTAGGCTGACCTAATATGAAGATTTCAAATGTTGTAGATATATATAAGGGATCAAGTTCAGTGTTTGGGTGTGTGTGATGCAAATGTGATATATAGACATGTGTGACATATAGAGGAAGGTGATTTTGAAGATGCAAAAAGAGTAGAAGAAGATATATCTTATTCCCATGTAAAAGTAGAGGAGTGAAACAAAGAAGTCAGAGATGAAGAGTTTTGAGACAGTATTTATGTGCTTCATTAGAGCTACAACCATGCATCTGTAGATGGAGTCTGAGCAGTTCAACTTGATATTTCATGCATATCTTGCAATCATTGCATTCCATGATACAACATTTCTTTGAGGCATCATGTCAAACAGTTCACGTTCATTGTATATGCTTCCACACTTTGCATACATGTCTTCCAGGGTACTTACAACTACAACATTTGACAAAATTCCTATATCCTTAATGCTTTGATGGATGTCTATATTGTGTTCCAAAGATACCACTTCTAAGGTTGTTAGAATTTGTCTTTACACTCGCCAATTGCATTTTCTTGAAACTTTCCAAAGGCTTATCAAAAAATCCATTAAATGTTCATATATTTCAATCATTGCATTCCATGAGGTGACATTTCTTTGAAGCATCATTCCAAATAGTTCATGTGCCTTGTCTATGCTTCCACACTTTGCATACATGTCTTTGAGGGTACTTGCAACTATTATGTTTTATCCTTTGATGGATGTTCATTTTGGCATAGGTAAGGAGGATACTGGCTAAGATTGTGGAATTTTGCTTTACACCTACCAATTGCATTTTCTTGAAAGTTTCTAAAGCCTTATCAAAAAATCCATTTTGTTCATATCTTGCAATCATTACATTCAATGAGGTGACATTTCTTTGGGGCATCATGCCAAATAGTTTGCGTGCCTTGTCTATGCTTCCACTCTTTGCGTACATGTCTACAAGGGAAGATATAATTACGTGTGACAAATTTCCTATATCCTTTATGCTTTGATGGTTGTCCATACGATGTTCCAAACAATCTGTTTTGGTGGATGTCCATACTCTATTCCAAAGATCCCATTTTGGCATTTACACCTGTCAATTGCTTTTTCTTGTATGTTTATAAAGCGTTATCAAAAAATCCATTTTATGCATATCCCGCAATCATGGCATTCCATGAGACCACATTTATTTGAGGCATCATGTCAAACAATTCACTTGTCTTATCTATGCTTCAACATTTTACATATATGTCTTCTAGGGAAGTTGCAACTACAACATCTATCAAAATTTCCATATCCTTTATGCTTTGATGGATGTCCATGTACCATGTTCCAAAGATCTCAGTTTGGCATAGGCAAAGAGGATGCAGTCAAATTGTGGAATTTGGATTTACACCTACCTATTTCTTTTGCTTGAAAGTTTCTAAAGCCATATGAACAAATCCATTTTGTGCATATCCTACAATAATGGCATGTTCCATGAGACCGCATTTCTTTGAGTCATCATTCCATGCAAGTACAATATTTGATAAAATTCCATATGCTTCCACATTTTGCATACATAGTTGTTGTACTAGACTATTTTTTTATTCATGTCAAATAGTTCACTTGCCTTGTTTGTGATTCCACATTTTGCATACATGTCTTCTATGGAAGTTATAACTACAACAACTATCGAAATTCCCATATCCTTTATACTTTGATGGATGTCCATGTACCATGAACTCCAAAGATCCCACTTTGGTACAGGTAGAGAGGATACAGTGTGGAATTTGGCTTTACACCCACTGATTTCTTTTTCTTGGAAGTTTCTAAAGCATTATCAAAAAAACTATTTTTTGTATATCCTACAATAATGGCATTCAATGAGACTCCATTTCTTTAAGGCATCATGTCAAACAATCCACTTGCCTTTTCTATGCTTCCACATTTTGCATACATATCTCCTACAACATATTACAAAATTCCCATATCCTTTACAATTTGATGGATGACCATGTACTGTGTTCCAAAGATCTTAGTTTGGTACTAGCAGAGAGGATGTAGTCAAAGGTTGTGGATTTTAGCTTTACACCCACCAATTGGTTTTGCTTGAAAGTTTCTAAAGCCTTATCGACAAATCCATTATTTGTATATACTGCAACCATACCATTCCATGAGACTGCATTTCTTTGAAGCATCATTTCAAACATCTCACTCACCTTCTCTATGCTTTCATATTTTGCATACATGTCTTCTAGGGCAGTTACAACTACAACATTTTTCAAAATTCTAATAGACCACATTTTTTTCAGGCATCATTCAATACAACCACAACATTTGATAAAATTCCCATATGCATTTTCTAAGAATACATGAGATACTATATATTTGATGCAGGAGCATTTCTAGTTCAAGAGCAATCTGGCATCAACCAAAAACATTTGGATTTCAGTTTGTTTGTAGTTTAGTTTGTTTCTTTTCATTTTCAATTCAGTTAGTAGTAGTTTCTGTATTTTGGTCTGCATTCTACCATAGTATCATTTTAGACCTTGTGGAGCTGGACTTAGCATATAGATTCATTCATCTATGACATATCCAGAATTTAGAGCATTTGGATCAAGTACCAAAAAGTTATCTCTATTAGAAGGTCAATTGTTTTCTCATAACAGAGTATCCTGACAACCTCTTATAAGTAGCTAAAGGAGAAGACTGGTGGAGAATTCCTTGACATGTGGAGCCTCAAGACACATCATTCATTGATCTTTGGTTCATGATTGATCTTCCCTGAGATTCGCACATCATTTCATGCATTTGCAGAGGTGTTCTACATGATTAGGTCTGACCCATCTGTGTACACACGTTACAGCTCTTCATTGGAGCTTGTGATCTTCCTTGGCCGACATGGAGGAATCTTTTGTACCTGAGATGATATATATTGGTGTAATAGATCCTTAGGAAGGTAGTTGATGATAATAGAGACAGTTGATAGCTTGGATTCTTTATGAAGGAGCTTTAAATTTATATCTTGTGCATGTTTTGATATTATGTAATCTAGTCTTTTGAGCCCTAATTGTAAGCCCGTATGTTGTCGGACAATCTATATTTGAATTCTATGATATACTAAATGAATGAATGTGCCATTGCTTCAAATCTTTGAGTTGTTTCCATTGTGTCTAATCTTGTTGCACGGTCTAGACAGTTCATTCTGTGAACCCTCCTACCATGACTGTGCCAAGTGGTATCAGAGTGAAAGTTTGAATCTTTGGGAGAAAATTGAGTCAAGTTGGAGAAGGATTTTTGTAAGATCTTGTTGTAAGTAGATCGCTAATTCAAGGCAGGTTACTTGTGTTGCAATCGATTGCCAATTGTGAGGCAATTGTCACCTTGTAGCCCAATCACTAAATCTGAGGCAGTTTGCACTTGATCCTAGGAAGAATGCCACCAAGGAAAATCCCTGTTGTTGGAACAATGGCTGGTAGAATGGATGAGATGATGGAAATGATGAAAACAATGAGAATTTGATTGGATGCTGTCAAGGAAGGTAGGCGAAAAGGATTGACACCTAGACCTAATGTTGAAAGTGATGATGAAGAGGAATTTTAGTCTGTTGATGTCATGCCTACATTTCCCATGTGGTCGTGACACACAACATGCGTGTCATGTCCACATTTGTCATGTGGTTCTGACATGAATTACCAAAAACTTTTCCACATGCCCCAAGGAACCCCCTCGCACGCACCTGTGTGCTCGGTGGCAATACGCATAAGGTGCAAACACGTCAATCTAAACTCAGGGAAGAGCGCCTGCCTATGCAATCCCCTGCGTGATGATAGCTGACTAGGGGGTTATGCGATGCGATGAGAATCGCTACTAGGGTTAGAGTTGATTTAATTCGAAACCCTAAGTTTCCTAGGTGCATGAAATGATTTCGATTGAGTCAAAATCAAACCCTAATTCTAATGCATAATTAAAAATCAGATAACAATAATGCTTTGATGATAAAATGGTCGCATGATGTGATGGAGTGATAAAATAAACGTTACAAAATTACTATTAAAATAAAACCCTAAGTCTCGAGAAAATTCAGCAGCATAACATGTTTTCAACATTTGAAATGAATATTTTAAAAAGAATTCCCAAGGAAATAATTCAGACAAAAATTATTTAAATGAAGTATAACAATAATTAAATAACTCCTAGGGTCAAAATAAAATTTACAGCTCATCGAAAATGAAACTTGAAATTAAGTAAACGACCAAAATAAAATTTAATAACTAAGTCCTTTAATAAATATAATTACAACAATTATATTTATTAAATAACTCAAGTTCAAATATTAAAAGGGGGAAAAATCAAAACATCTCTCCCCATGGAATAATAAAATTGATTAAAGTAAAAAAAAGACATTTAATTAAACGTTTTCCCCAAATAAAATTAAAGTCCTCTAGAAAATAATAAGGATGTTCAAAATAGATAATAGACCAAGGGATAAAGTATTTCAATAAATCAAAATTCCCATTTCCATTTAAAATAAAAATCCTCTAAATGAGAAAATAATTCAATCCCAAGGAAATAAATAAATCTAAAATAATTTCATCTCTAAGGAGGGCAAACAATACCAAAAGTCAAAATGTAAAATAAGGGGAAGTTTTAATTCTCGTGCACATGGGGGAAAATAAAAGAGTTAAATAAAATAACAATTCTATCACCCTCTCATCCTCCCTCTAAGCCCTATCTTAATATTTTATTAGTTTTCTAAAATAAGAATGCCCTAATCTTATTTTATCATTTTCTTTACCCTAACCCTAACCTCTCTTACTCTATCTCCTCATTCTTTTCTCTCCTCACTCTTCTCTACCATTCTCTTGTTTTCTTCTTGTTTACAGGTTGGGGATTATACAACTCATGGCAGCCATGGATTACTGGCATAGAGGTATATATTTATTTATGTATATACATAGTGAAGGAGTATATTTTTTTTTGTTAATAAATAGAAAGTGATATATATATATATATATATATATATATATAGTTGAGGGTTTTGCTGGCAGACTTTCCACAATGAGGAGGGACAACTAGAGGGACGGCAAGGGACAATGCCAAAGGGGATTTTGAAGGTCGAATGGGATGTGGTGAGGGCAGCGACACTGCTTGCAATACCCCTATGGCCCCCTTTTTGTATTTGTTTTAGTGTGTAATGTGGGGGGGGTGGTCCACCCACCTAGCCCCCACCGTACGGTGGGAGGTGGGTGGGGGGATTGTCCCCCCCAACCACCTTCGATCTGAATGACAGTGTTGGGGGTGGCAGCAGATATTATTTTTTTTATATTTCTTTTTATAAGTAACAAACCCTTGACTGGTTCAGCCAAGGAACATTCAGTTTCATTTCTCTTTTTCTTTAGTATAAGTTAATATCATTTGGTTTACAATTTGTTTATCACAGTTTGACTATTAATAATGCATACCCATATATATATATATATAAAGTCCCAAGTTTGATTCTTTTCCAAAGAAGCCATTTCATCCTCCATGGCCTCCTTCCAGGAACCTGCATCTTTCATGTCCATAGCCTCTGATATAGTTCTAGGTTCATCACTGTTAGTAAGCAAAATAAAAGTACAACTAGAATCAAGCTATGTAAACCCAAACCTTTCAAGTTGCTTTCTTATCCATGTAGACCTCCTCAAGAGTTGAGGTTGAGGTTCAACTTCTTCATCTGAGCTTTCAGAGCTGCTAGAGCTCTCCTCATCATCAGGTCCACCATTGTCTTTCTATTCAGTCTTCTCAGGGGTGAGAGGAAACTGAACAACATCCTCTTTCTTTTCTTTTTCTTCTAGCTGTAAAACAATGGAAGGTGTAAGCTCTTTGAAGATGACACTTCTGTTATACAACACTTTTTCAGCCACATGGTCCCAAAGCTTGTATCCTTTCACATCAACACCATAGCCAATGGAGATACACTTTACAGCCTTGTTCTCCAATTTTGACCACTTCTCCCTAGGCACATGTGCATATGCCTCACAACCAAAAACATGAAGATACCTTATTGAAGGCTTTCTACTAGACCACACCTCCATGGGTGTCTTTCCAACAAGAGCTGATGTAGGAGATCTATTAACAAGATAGCAAGCAGTGGCAATAACTTTAGCCCAAAACTTTTGTTTTGGACCAGCTCCACTAAGCATACTCTTAGCCTTCTCCATCAGTGTCTTGTTCATCCTTTCTGCAACTCCATTTTTCTGCGGAGTGTATGGAGTTGTCTTATGTCTTTCAATCCCAAGTTCCTTGAAATATTTATCAAATTTTGTAGAACAGAACTCACCACCATTGTCATTTCTCAAACACTTAATCTTCTTACCAGTCTAAATTTCAGCAAAGGCCTTAAACTCCTTAAACTTACTATAGACTTCAGATTTGCTTCTAAGAAAATAAATCCATGTCCTTCTACTATAGTCATCTATAAAAGATACAAAATATATAGATTTTGATAATGAAGGAACATTAATAGGACCAAATACATCAGAATGAACAAGGTCCAACACACCATAAGACTTGTGAGAACTTGAATAAAACTAAACACAGTTTTGTTTCCCATAAATGCAATGTTCGCAAAAGTCAAACTCAAGATTACAATCATCTAACCCCTCAAAAAGGTTTTTATTTTTTAGGGTATGTAGACCCTTCTCACCAATGTGGCCAAATCTCTTATGCCATAACATTATCTTTTTAGTAGGAAGTTTAACTTCCAAGGCATGATTACAAATATCAGAACTAGAAACAACAGATCTCTTGACTACTCATTCAGATGGTGTGGATGAAGTGACTATTTCCCTCTTCTTTGAATCAAAAGAACTATTTATTGTGAAATGCATGCCTCTAGCTAAAACAAAGTACATCTCCTAGTACCCTTAGCAAGCACCATAGCTCCTCTAGTCATCTTGCATCCTTCTTTTGAAAAGACAACCTGCACACCTATATCATTCAAACTACTTATAGAAAGCAAGTTCTATGCTAAGCTTGGGATATGCATAACCCCAGAGATTCCCTTCACTCGACCATCAGGGAATCAGATAGAGACTCTTGCATGACCAACAATCTTTAGATGAGAGTCATCACCCAAGTACACCTTTCCACCATCGAACTCCTCATACTTAGTGAACCGGTCTTGATGTGAGGTCATGTGGAATGATGCACCAGAGTCAATCAGCCACACATTATCAGATGCATGGGTTGCCAGGGCTGCGATGAAAGCATCACTATCATCTTGTGATTTGTTAGAATCTGAATCAGGAGCTTTCTTCTTCTTCTTCTCCTCTTTGCATTCCTTTCAAAAATGCCCAGATTTACTATAGCTCCAACAGATAGCCTTGGACTTTCCAAGATATTTGGATCTCCACGGGATTTGGATCTACCCTTCTCAGCTTTCTTGTCCTTCTTTTTCCCTTTCTCCTTGGGTCTTCCATGAACTGTAAGAGCCTCTTTGGCTACAGCAGAAGACTTCCTCCATATCTCTTCAGATAACAATGCAGATACCACATCTTCCATCTTGAATGTGGATGTAGTGCTTCCAATAGCCATGACAAGGTGATCCCACGAGTCTGGCAAAGAACAAAGCAAGGTCATACACCAATCCTCCTAATCCATCTTTACACCAATAGATGTCAATTGTGCAACCAACATGTTAAAATCATTCATATGTTCGGCAATGGATCCTTCATCCTCCATTTGAAGAGAATACAACTTCTTTCTCAGAAAAATTTTATTAACTAGGGATTTTGCTTGATACACATCTCCCAACTTCTTCCAAAGCAAGGTTGCAGTCTTCTCCTCATGGACATTTAATAACACAGAATCAACAAGACTAAGTCTTATGAGACCCTTAGCCTTCTGATCCTTGATATCTCAATTAGTTTGTTGTATTGCAGCTAGTTTAGTTCCAGTAACAGTTTCCCAAAGGTCTTGGTCAACAAGCATGTCTTCCATCTTGAGCTTCCATAGTTCAAAATTAGTGCCATTGAACTTCTCCACTTCCATTCTTCCAGATGTGCTTTCCATCTCCTTGTTGTAATATAGAAAATATAATACTCTGCACAGACTCCCACTCAACTTAAGATCAGTTCAAAAAACCCCTACCCAACAACTAGGACCAAAGGTGATCAAGCTCTAATACCAACTGAAAGGAAGCTAGGTGTGCAGAAAATGCTTCCTACACTAATCTAATGAGGAGAGGGCTATGCAAATTCAAACTATTCCTTACAACTATAGCAACATAGAACATCTAAATGAGATATTGTAGAAAAACACATGAACCAGAAAGAAGACAGAAGAAGAGAGACAAAGATATATGGTGGGGAAAACCCTTATCAGGTGAAAAACCCCACACTCATAAACCTGCACAATGTATTAACAAATCTGAAAGAATGTTTACAATACACTTGCAATGTAAGCTTCAATGGTATTCAATACTCGTATCTGGATTCAATCTGACAGCATAATAGTACATATAAACCTGTGATACAAACTCCATCTCCAAGCACCTGTTTATATAGAAAATACAAGGCAATATTGGACCTATCTTGGGATGGGTGTCCAACTTGGCTTCATGGACCAAAACCCATGCCTAAGGACACTTGGTCAACCTATAGAATGTGCCTGACACTTGTCCATAGCTCCCATCCCAAAGAGGTTCCCTATTTCCAAAATGAGCTATGACAGATGCTCTTACGACACTTACGACCGTCATAGAATCTGTCATAGCAGTTACAACTTACACCTATAAGAGAATATGTCATACACATGCTATAAATAGCATATACTCTTACAACATGTCATATTCCACCTTGGGGTGCCCAAATATGCCTTTTTGAAAGATGCTTCATGACACATGTTCTCACCTGTCTTGCAAACTTCTATTTTTGACTCTTACATGTCATAGATTCGTCATAGGAATATGTCATAACCGTTTCGGTCAAACATTCCCTTACACAACATGGAAGATGGCGACACATGGAAAAATGCTCCTACCATGAAGTGGGATGACTATCTCCTCATGTGAGGACAAAATTACAAGTTGTCATATCCATGTAGGATTGACATATCACCGTGCCACATCCCACAATATAACAATACAGAATTTACAAATATTTACAACATAGGCAATTAAATAATAAATACAAACATTAATAATGTAAGGAATTACCAAGGTTAAGACACCTTAATTCCCAACAAAAACATGTGGGCTTACAATTAGGGCTTATAGGCTTGATTTCAGAATATGCACAAGATATAGCTTTGAAGCTCCTTCGTGCAAAATCTAAACTATGACCTATCTCTATTATGATGAACTTGACAACTTTCAAACTACTTTCCTAGAGATCTAATACATCAATATATATCATCTCCAGAACAATAGATTCGTTCGCGTCAGCCAAGGTAGATCAAAAACTCCAATGAAAAGTTGTAATGTGTGTACATGGATAGGTCGGACCTAATCATGTAGAACATCTCCGCAAATGCATGGAATGATGTGCGGATCTCAAGGAAGGTTGGTCATGAACCAAAGATCAATAAATGCTGTGTCATTACGTTCCACAAATCAAGAAATTCTCTGCAAGTCTTCTCCTTTAGCTGATTATCTGAGACTATCAGGATGCTCTGTTCTAAGAAAACATTTGATCTTTTGATAGCAATAACTTTCTGGTACTTAATCCAAATGCTCTGAATTCTAGATATGATGTAGATGAATGAATCTAGATGCTAAGTCTATCTCCGTAAGATCTGAAATACAATTGTGGTAGAATACAGACCAAAATATAGAAATTGCTACTAGCTGAACTGTCTGAACTGAACTGGAAAAATGAAAGAAACAAACTGAAATACAAATGTTTTTGGTTGATGCAAGATTGCTCTTGAACCAGGGATGCTCCTACATCAGACATCCAGAGTTATTAAAAAAGAGACTCCCTCACTTTGCGAGGGCTAGAGGGAAACCATGGAGGTCCACCTCATCCTGAGATATCCATGATGAATCTTCTTCCAGTCTACCTTTCCACTTCACAAGGTATTATTTATATTGTCTTCCTCTAGTGCTGCGTCTAACTCTGCTATCCAAAATGTCTTCAATCTACTCTAGTGCTTGTTGTGGTAATTAGGTCTTCAAGTCCTCTTCAAGGCTATCACTGAACTCTGCTTCATGATACTGGTACAAGTCTACAATGTTGAAAATAGGTGATATGCCCAATGTCTCCGGTAGCTCTACTTCATATGCATTTCTTGAATTAAATTTTCTAAGTATCCTACAAGGTCTAAACTTCTTCATCTTTAACTTGTTATATGTCCCAACTAGAAATCTTTCTTTTCTCAAGTATACCATCACTTCATCTCCAACTGTAAACTCTTTGTGTCTTCTTGTTGTGTGGTTACACAACATGCCCCATTTTGACTTGACAAAATAGGGACCCAACTCTTTTTGCTGCTTTGGCTTGTGTTATTTTTCTACTTTTTGGTGGTCTGGTAAAAGTAAGTCATGCAGATAGCCCTATAAAGGTGCTGATAGGTCACCATGATGAGGACAATTATCAAAATCAGTATTTCATATTCCTAACCTCATGGTTGGAAAGAGGATAAAATTCCATGCAGGTTTGCCTTTTGGATCACCCTAAAATTCCTTAAGGGGAGAAAGTTATGACAAGTCAAAGTTTCGGTCAAACCTGATATTCTGAAGGTGGGGGGTCATATTTCAAACATCAGTCACCTTGTGTAATATCACCCTGATATTAGTTTATCACCTGATAATCACTTGGTCCGCAAACTCTGGGTGTTAATTTTTACGTGATAGCTATTATTGGCCCATCAAACGACTTCACATATTTTGCGGGGGTCATATTTTCAATATCACCCGATCTTATGAATATCACCCTTGTCACAGAATATCATCCAATGCCAATATAACGATGACGTCATTACAACACAATGCTTAAACAAGGTCACTGACCTGGTGACATCACCTCGATCTTTTCCAAGAAGGTCATTTTATTCGCGGGGATCATATTTTAAGCATCCCCTGATCTTAGTTTCATGACCCAATATACATATGGTCAACCTTTGACCACATCACTAGAGTCTCTTGCATTAGTTTTGCCACTCAAAGGTGGAAGGTCATTTTATGTAGGGGGGTCATATTTTGAATATCACCCGATCTTCTGAAGATCACCCCCTTCCCTCCTATTTTCAGACATTAAATGGACATAAATGCGGTAGATGGTTTCCTGCCGACTGCGAATATGATCCAAACACTTGGCAACATCCATGGATTTGTTGTAGAAGATCAATGGATTTAAATGATTTAACCTAGTTTTACCCTAATCTTTCAACGAATAAGTTTAAAGGTATGTTTCCAAGGTTATTCTCATTTACCTTGCGAAAAAACAAGAATTTACAGAGCAAAGAGTCAAACCCTCATACGAGCTACTTGTGAAAGGACTACAGCTTGCGGCATAATAGAATGGGTGATGATAAGTATTTCCTACGCTTTTTCGTAATCACCAACCTAACCCAGGAGAAAAGCGTTATCAAGTAAGTAATTAAAAACCCTCATGTTGTCATTTTCTGCATGACCAGGTAGTATGACTTTTCTAGTGGTTTGAATCTGTAAATGTGCATATCATGATGAAGTAGAGATTAATAAATATAGTATGCATGATGTCGTAGATATATAGTGTGTATGAATGAATATGAATATTATGGTAAGACTAGTCATGTTTATTGCAGGAATCCATGGTAGACCTCAGGAAGAACAGGTCTGGGGCAGAATTTCTAGCCCATGTATGTTCAACCTGAAGGAATACAATTCAAATATGGTGTCATTGGTGACACTCACCAAGGAGAAATAGATTTAAAAGCATGGTCATCCAGGATATATCATGATAAAGACAATACCCTATTGGATGCAATATGTGTTAGGAATGTGGCATGCAGCTGGATTTCCCTATGCCATGGAAACCCCGGAACTGGTAGTAGAATGTGCCAGAAACTATAACCCTCAGGCAAGGTAGGTGGAGAAACATGGAAGAGTTTATGCAGACTTTTCAATTAAGGGGATCACATCTACTTTCAATCTCCCAGTTGGAAGGAAGGTAGTCAGTGTCGATCTGCACAAACTGGAGACAGAGTATGAAAACAATAAGAAGAATGCTAGGAAGAGGATATACCACTGGAGGTCTAAGAACAACACCTACACTACCTCTACTAAGTTGTCAGTGCACCTATACAAATTTGATTTTGATGATGAATATCAATACATGATTGCCCTGCTCAGCAAGATGACAGGCCAGCCTCATGCTGGGAATTTCAAGAATTGGATGTTTGGAATCATCCAGATGGCCCTCTAAATAGATAACAAGCCATTATGGGCCAAGGTCATCAGTGATGTATTAGATGAACAGATGAGGAACCTGGGAGGTCTGGAATGCTCATTCCACATGACCTCATATGTCATTTATTCATGTGCCTACAAAGGAACCTTTGATGCACTGACTACAGTTGGAAAGATTGGCGGTGGTGTAGATGATGCCCACATATGGGATCATTATCCTTAATTACAGAGAAGGAACTACCTCTTTGATTACAAGTTGGTGAATGATGCATTCTCTATGCATCTAGTTAGAACTATGGAGGAAGACAGAACCAAGAGATTGAGCATGGAGGCTCAAGAAGTTATATACAGGCATGGTGCCTGGCTCATCCAGTATGCCACTTTTTCATATATCAAAGTAGAAGGTTTTAAAGAACAACCCTTTATGCTACCCAGGTACCCTATTGATGGGGTGGTCCTGATGGAATTTTTGAGACAAGTGTCTACCATACTGCAGGCATACAAAGCACAGAAGAAGATTCCCCTAGTACTATTTCCAGTATCTATGGGGTGGTACATGTGCTCTGATTCACAGAGCATAAAGGATGTCATAGGCAGTCTGAACCTGATGTACCTACAGCCATTTCCATTGGCTAGATCATATGACACCTATGGTAGAATGCAGAAAATACTAGGGAAGCCTATACATTAGAATCACCTAGAAGATTTCTGGACTGATTGTGAGGATGAGGCTGAAGTAAGAAGAAGAAAATATCAAAGGCTCACCTTGAATTAGATAAGGACATTTGACTGCATCTGAGTGCTAGCACAACTGAAGAAGGATGATGGTAGAACCATGTCAAATGAATATGAAGATAAGAAGGTGTATAATGACACCATCTCAGCCCCTGATCTAACACAACCAGAAGATGTATCCTTGGATCAATTTATGGGTGGGGTGCTGCAGTTAACCTAGGCATGGGTAGATGAACAAATTAACAGACTAAAAAAGAGAGGTATGGCCATCATAGTAGATACCAAGAAGAAAAGGCAAGAGATCCTTGATAGGAATATGATGACTTTCTTGGTGAGAAAAGAAAATCTAATGGAGAAAGGTTGCCTACATAGAAACAAAGGAAAAGACCCCCCAGAGGAAAGAAGACTAATGATGAGCCTAATGGGGTCGAGAGAATTGCCATACCAGCTGGAGGTGCATCAACATCAAGACAGGCATCCGCCTCATCTACACCGCCTCTGATGGATAAACTAAAGACAAAAAGAATCCTGAGGCCAGTTATAGATACTATAGAAATATAGGATGAGGGCCAAGCCTCACAATAGAATGTGGAGGAGGACATCCCTCTTGAGGAAGGGCCGATAAGTAACGAGCCTGCAGGTGATGACCCAATGATGGTCAGCAGGAAGAGGATGACGGTGCCCCTGATGTCACCACCCAAGAAGCAAAGAACATATATGTGGGGTGAGATCAGGACTGACCCTATAGTATTGAGAGGGGCTAGTGGTGAAGTGTTTAGGAAAGAAATGTAGCATGATGTGCCACTTCCCACCATTATCCTATTTAAGAGTGAGAAAGTAGAAGAGCATATAAAAGAAGCCTCCAAAGTAGGTCATGGTGGTTCTTTCTCCTTGGAAGACACCATAGACCTCTCAGATGATGAAGTGGTGCAAAGTGTAGCCTCTTAGAGGATGGAGACCCTTGCCTCCAGTACCTGCATGACCCCACATGGGACCCCATTAGCACAGATGGCGGTATTGAAAGAGTTGAAGCAGGCAGCTCAAGAAGAAAAAGAAAGTAGCCCAGAAAGGGTAGCCCAACAAATAGGGCTAGACAAATTGGTAGATCAGGTGATTGGCCCTACTGTTATTGATTTGATATATAGGGAAGATGTGAGCCCTAAAGACAAAATAGGTGCACCTGATGGAATGGAATATATTGAAGTAGCCAAGCAAGTAGAGGTAGAAAGCAATGTTCTAGATATGGGCCAGCAACAACACGAGATACCTGCTGAGGCTAAAATAGTAGAAGTCCAACAAAAGGGTGAGGGTGATAAAGAAACATCAGGTGATGATGCCGCCTGGACTTAAGAAGCCATAGGAGATAAAGATGCATCAAGTCATGAGGACCTCAAAACACAAGATGTGGGTACCTCAGGTGCAAAACAGGAGGTAGCCCAAGATCAGGGTGATGCACAAGGCCCAAAAACCCATGCATCCACAGATGTAAATATGCCTTAGGATGAGGGAAATACCAAGGTGGATGAGACATAGAAAGAGGGAATACATGATCAAGTGCAAGATCATCAGGTGGACATTCCACAAGATCCTCCCCTATAGAAAGAAGCCCCTCAAGAAGAAGAGATGCAACAAGATCTCCCTCATGAGGAACAACATGAGGAAGAAATCAGGAAGTCACCTTCTCCACCTAGAGTAGAGACAAATATTGTAGATCAAGGTGAACATGATGATGAGAAAGGACAACAAGGATTCAGAGATGAAGTGCCTCAGTGGCTAGAAAAGGAAATAGGTACGAAACAAGGTTTTGAAATTCAAGAATTTAATGTTTCTACCTTGTTTGCAGAGACCATCATGAAACCTAAGAGGAAAACCAGATTAACATCAACTATCAGAAGAGATCCTGCTACAGGCAGAAGAACAACCCAAGTAGCACTTCCCACTGTAGAAAAGGAAAAGGGCAAAATCACCCTGGAAGAGTTCCAGATCACCATAGTTGACTTGGGTTTTGCTAATGAAGATCAGGAGGGTCAAGAAGGGAAGGATATCATTGATTCTTTAACCCAAAGGGTAAAGAAAGAGAAGGAGAAAAATAAATAGCATAAAGAGCACATTGCTCAGCTGCATGCATACATAAAGGGGTTAATTAACCATGATAGTACACCAATAGATTCTGCAATCCCATTGACTATTATCTCCCAGAAGGAAGTTAATAAGCTGGACCTCATGAAGCATCAGGCCATGATCATGGATAAATGGATGCTGACAGCCCTTACAGGAGCAAAAAATGTATTAAGAACCTCTCTACAGAGGTAGAATTCCTTGAGCACTTTGAAAAAGAAAGTGGATAAAATGCAAAATGAAATGGGAAGGAGATCATTCCAGCTAGAAAAAGCCTTAAATGATCTAAGTGAAATAAAAAGGATTGATCCTCAGGTCCTGATAAATAATCAGAATGTGATATCCTAAAGAAGTGTAGTGGCAAGCTTAGAGATATCTGTATAAAGATGCACAGTATGATGGTAGATGAAGCAGAGATACTGGAAGCATTGGAAGGAAAAGTAGAGGGAAAAATAGAAAACCAAGATGCAGATTTTGCCATCAAGGCCCTGCATGATAATTTCCAGCCAGTGGCTAATGACCCCCTCACCCACCTGACAGAGGAGGTGATGAGTAAGATCATGAGGATGAAGGTTAGGGTGGAGAATTACAATGAGACATTGAACAACAGAAAAGATAAGATGGAAGCAATCAGAGATAAAGTCCAGTCTCATAAGCACACCATTACAATAGTCAAAACCCAAGATGGCGGGGAGGTAGACAAAATAGTACTAAATATATCAGGACAGCAATGAAGGTCCATATACAGGATGATGTTCATCAAGGTGATAATGATACAAAAAGCAATGAAGATGATGATCATGATGAAGAAGAAGAAAATAAAGAAGAAGAACCCGAGGAATGAATGAAGATGTAGTGCAAATAAGATATATGCATCATGTACTCATAAGATAATAAGTCATCCAAATGGTTGCTAGTTGGTAACCTGAGCCACGAAGGATAGTTGACTAAGTCAAAGAAGGAATATCTACCGTTGATTTTAATTGACAAATCCTGACCATAGGTCATTGGTAACCACTCCCTCAGCTTATTCTATAAAAGGTGTAGGGGTGCCATATTTTGAATATTCAAAAGCTTAATTGAAATTTGATTGCTGAAATATCAGGACTTATTTCAAAGTTGTTGTAAACATACATGTTTTGTATACTGAATGAAAGAGAAGACAATTTGATTACAAAATCATCATAAATCTTGAGTAATCTATGTTTGAAATCTTGATACATGTTTTGATCAGCTATGTCCCTTGGAGTGCTTATCAGTCTGTATGTGTTGTTTTCATTCCTTATCCTTTGAAGTTAGCATCATCTATATCTAGCTGTGGAACATCCTGGTGAAAATATGGTTTGATTTCTTCTCCTAATGAATGTATCTAGTATGTATGTGGTTCAATAGCTAAATATTCACCAAAATTAGAAGCATTCTTTTAAATTTCTTTGAATTTCATAACAATTCACCATCACAATTGCAAATAACAGAGAATTAAAAGTGAGTAACATGAAATATGCTGACATCCCGTAGATAATTGGAAATAGATAGTATATTTGGAGTTAAAACATGTTAAATTGACAAATATCATGCAAAGATCTACTTACAGACACATTATTTGAGTAAATAGAATAGAATAACCTCTCTGTGTAGCATATTTACAGAAAATAGAATCTACTGATCAACATAAGGCCCCTTGAAATGGAAAACAACAACACACATCAACCACTGAGTAACGTTAGTAGATTATGAGATAATCAACGGAGACTTGGGATCATGAATTCTTGGAATTCATTGTATCTTTCAAGATAAATAAAGGTTGTTATGTAACTTTTATTTCATGTTTGTTTATGAGTAACATCATCATCAACACTTCTCTTCTCATCTGCTTGTTCTTTATATTTGTTGTTCATCTCTTCCAAATGCTTCTTTACCTGATCATGTACTATCTTCATATGTCTTACAAATTCTTCTGCTTCTACACTTCTCTTTTCCTTTGCACTGATGTCTCTCAATTCTACTATTCCTCTAGGATTCACTCTAGTAACAATCTCAAAAGGTGTTCTTCCGGTATTCCTATTTACTGAATTATTGTATGCAAACTTTGCTTGTGAAAGAATCAAATCCCAACTTCCTGCTTTCTCTCCAACCAAACATCTCAACAAGTTTCCCAAACTCCTATTCACTACCTCTATCTATCCATCATTCTGTGGATGAAATGCTGAACTGAACCTCAAATCTATCTTCATCTTCTTCCAAAGTGTCTTCCAAAAGTATCCAAGAAATCTGGTGTCTCTGTTTGAAACTATACTCTTAAGTAATCCATGATTAATGGGAAAACTGGTGTAAATGAATAATCAATATATATTAACAATATCCAATAACTCAATGAAATAAGAAACAAGGAAATTAATCAAACAAAGAACTTAAAACCTTTGCAAACCTCTTCACTTCATGGCTTCCATTGATTGCCTATCGCAAATGATCTTATCTATGAATATGGACCTCAGAAGGTGCACCTCCTTGCTATTCCAAGATGTCAAATGGGAATAGCTATGATAGTTTATCACAATGAAGATGAGCTTCACAACAATGGTAATGATATGGTAACAAGTTGATCGCAAGAAAATGGAATGACTTGGGTGCTAAAGGCGTGTTGTAATTCCTGAAGAGTAACGATACTAAAAGCTTGGATGATAGAAATTGAGGAATTGGGTTCAATTTATAGACTCGTGAGAGAGAAGATCAATGGTATAGAATGGTTGAGAAAATGTGCGCAAATAGAAAGAAGACAAGTGTCACAAAAAAAGTTGTTTTGTTTGAGTTAACTGCTTTCTTTTATAAAGATAAGAATTTGATTTCATAAATTAGAAAGTTTTTTTCTAATTTAAGATTTATTGATAAAAACAAGATTGATTGAGTCAGTTAACTCAACTTGTGATTTGCTCTTGCATGATTTGAGAGAAATTAAATAATAAATTATTTAATTTTGTGTGCATGAAGAAGAAGACTTATTTTTAGAAGATTTAGAAGATTTTTGAGGAATTAGAAAATAAGAAAGAAAATTAAATAAATAAATTTATTTAATTGTTGTGCATGCTCTGGAAGAATAAATAAAATATTTGATTTTATTTTATTTTTAAAGATTCAGAGGATTTAAATAAATTTGATTGATTTATTTAAATTTGGAAGACGAAATGACTTAATTAAATAATTAAGAATTATTTAATTGTTTGGAAGAATTTAATTAAATAAAGGATTTTATTTAATTTTGACTTTCGAAGAGGTAATTAAATATTTTGATATTTAATTAACTTAGAGGAATATGAATCGAATCAATAAATTTGTTTATTTATTTATTGATAGAGGAATAAGAATGGAATAAATATTAAGAATATTTATTTAGACAGAGTCGTGTCATTTTTAGGCATATACATTTTGCCCCTCTTTGATGCAATGCAGTTTATAGCATTGCTTCAAAGAATAAATTTTTCTGATATTGATACATGATCCAGTTTTCCCATGGTATAGGTTATGACGACAGGATGCCCCCCTGGGAGATTGGATGGGAAGAAGGTAGAAGGATGTGAGACAGACAATCTCACGATGAAGAAGGTGAAAAATAGGTAGGTTGGGGTGAATAAATTTGTTGAAGAAAGAGCTGAATAATATGTGATGCAAGATAGAATGATAACACACACAAGAAAGTAAGCAAGTATGCACAAATGATACAAGAACAAACAAGGTATTGTCCCTGTCAAGCAGTAAAGCAATGATTAATCGATAACGATATACGAAAATGTTGTCATGGCAGGGAACGATAGGTCCCTAGAACAACACAAAGGATAGTGTTGTCATGGTGGGGAATGATAGGTCCCTAGAGCAACACAATAGGCATGGGAATTATATCTCCCACTAATACTTATGATTGATTGAGTTGGTTTATGACCAGACAAGGATCAAGACCACTGATTGTGATCGGATCATTTGAAAAGATTGACTTGACTTGATTGGTATGGATTAAGGATGGACCTACATTTGGATCATTGCTCAGACTGACTAGGTAAGGATGAAAGATATGATGATAGATAGAAATCCGATTGATAGAAGAATGACTCGACAGAAGGACTCACAAGCTTTTGTTTGATACTTTGCACATAATCTTTATTGCATGGATGGTATGCGAAATGTAAATGTATATGGATATGGATATGAGATTTGCAATTAGATACGTTATGGATATGGATATAGAATGCAATTGGATATGGTATGGATATGGATATGCAATACAATTGGATATGGTATGGATATGGATATGGATATTCATCATCTTGATATTGCAAGTATTTTGAAGTTCTTATTTCATCATCAGATGATTTTTTTTGGTACTTTTTCCAAATGTTGTAAGAAAATACAAGCATCTAGGTATAATTGAACCAAGAAAACTTGAGTATTTCTTGCGTATCAACAGACCAGGATTGCCCCCGTTCATGTTAGACCTTTGAAGTCCTCGAAGATCTTTTGTCGATCATGGCTTTAGACAAGGCTTCACATTACTAAAGATTAATCCACATACAACAGACAAAGAAAATGATTATGCCCTCATCATAGCATCTCTATTTTTTGGCATCCTCGAGTAGAATAGAAAGGCATAATAACAAAAATCAAGACTCTGTAAGTTAACCTAATCACAAACACAAAACATTCTTGCATTAGATGTGTTTTCTTGCCATAATTTAGATAGAATCATTTAGAGTGCTTTAGGTACTTATTTTCTTCATGTCGGATAGGTTGATGCCTTGTGTCAAGATTTATGTTTGAAAGTGGGTTTTGCTTGTGATTGCATGCATGCATGGTGAAATAGACCCTAAGGGACTGACCTAGTGCCTCGGGGGTGCATTGCTAAATGGCCTTGCCTATGTGATGACGTAGAGGCAACGTAGTTCAGGGATTTGGACCATGGATGGACTAGAGGATAGATGACAAGGAATGGGATGGACGGGAAAGTGGAACCTTGGGGGCACATTTGAAATGGCCTTGCCTACCTGACAATGTAGAGGTAAAGTAGTTCAGGGTTGACCCTATGATACCGACGATAGACACTATGCTAGGCTGACACTGTGGATAGGATACTGGATAACAATTTTGTATAGCCTTAATGCTAGATACTGATGACAAGGAAAACACCACAGATAGGTAGATGAATGAGAGATAGTGGGCAGAGGAAAATACACATGAAAAGGGGGAAGGATGTGATCACCAAGGACTAAGTCACATAACATGCCCCATTGAGGTAGGATAATTAGGATTTTGCATGACAATGCTTATGATGATAAGAGGATGAGAGGATAATGAAGGATTGGCATGTTGTTCTAGGGATAAGATATTTCAAGAGACACCTACAACATTTGTCAACATTGTGCCCCCAATCTTTATCAAGACCAATGAAAATAGAGGAATGGAAGATTAGGATGGATGGACTGGATAGCACAGGTATGTAATGGATAGAAGGATAGGATATGAAACTGATAAGAGAAGAGTGATATGTTGATGAGACAAGGTGCTCCGAAGTGTAGGTGATGTAGAAGATCAATTTTACACATGACGCCTGTTTGCAAGGTTCTCATCGTGGTACTTATCCAGGGCACCTATTTACCAGATTTTCACCATTGGACGAAGGGATTTCTCTTTGATTTTTTTTTTGGAATATTTGGATGGGATTGGTGGATACAGATGAGAGAGACTCAAGTGTCTAGTTCCATGAAAGTGATAGTATCCCACTAGAAATGCATGTCGTCACACGGAACATGCCAAATGTCACTATGCTCATAGATGTTGGTAAGGATCACATGAAAGGAAGATGAAGTAGGTAGATTGCAGATTATGAAAGGTGTGATAGTGGATGATGATGTAGATAATGCAGGACCTATGTATGGATGGAGGGAAGGCTTATGCCAAAGCATGAAGCATGGGAGTAGGATGGGGAAGATATGTAGGATAATAGTGGAAGGAAGGGGAGATGGAGGTATATGGAAATGTTGTGGGATGGAAGGGAATCATGACCAATGGTTACACATATAGTGATAAACATTGAAGCTTATGATGAGAAGGTGTAGTAAGGAATGGATAATTTTGCGTGGTGGATGGGTGATTTAGGTATGTAGGGATCCACATAGACTAAGTATTTTTCTGATGTTTGCTTGTCATGTGGGATGGAAGGGTTTGATACTTTTGGATGAAAGAGGAGAAAGTGGGTGATTGGGAAGCTTGAGAAGTGGAGGCCTCATTTGACTTGATGGCTTTTTGCTTAGGTACCCAAACCATTTTTCTTGTAGACACTACTTGTGAAGGTATGGGTTTGGGTATATGCATCTTTTGTGCAGCTCTTGAGGTAATTACTTGATGCTTGGGGACCCACACTTTTTTCAGTTTTACTTTGAGATGTGTGTGTGTATGCAACTTTTGAGATGGATCTTTCTTTGATTCTTCACTTTTGTATCCTAGGTCATGAGGACTCTTAGGATTTTTGACTTTATAGGTAAAGGCATCCAGATTTTTTTTGTGGAATTCCCTTGGGGTGCTGGAAGTGGGGTTGGTGGAAGCTCTTTGTTTAGACAACATGTGCATTTGTTGGCCATGATTGGGATTTGTAGGGGATTGATAGATGGATGGATAAGGTGTTGGAAGAAGTGGTAAATTGGATGGAGGGATATTAGGAGTTGGAAGTAGCAAAGGTAGATTGGATGGTGGGATGTTAGGAGTTGGAAGTAGTGGAGATAGATTGGAAGGTGGAAGGTGTATGGTCACATGCTTTTGGGATGTATACAATAAGGGAGGTGGAATAGCGACATATGTTTTAGAGATATGATAGGGTTTGCGATGGAAAGTGGTGGATTTGGAAGGAGAGGAGGAAGTTCCAACATCTTGAGATTGTTCACCTTGGGGTGTGTATCCAAGGCCATATGAGTGAGGAGGAACATTGACATGGATGGGCTCCAAAATACCTTGTTCATGAAGGCCTAAGCCTTTACCTTGATAGTTCATATGTTGGAGTGTGCGGTAGACAGTGGGATTATGTATAGGTGGAACACTAGATATGAGTTCCTTATTGGATGGAGAAGGGGAGATAGAGGATAAAGGTTGTTGGTGTTCTAAGGAAGAACATTCATTGATGAAGGTGGTAAGACCAAGGATATATGATGGGGGATTTGCTGCATGGTCGATAATGGAAGGTGGAGGATTATTATTGATTTGATCTTCTATGCTTGCTTGGGAGACAAGTGTTTCATCAAGGGAAGCGGAAGTTGGATCTTGGATAGGACTAGATGGGGTAATAAGCTCAAGACCATTGAATGCATAAAGTTGGCTACGAGGATCATCATGGTCTACTTGATCGTAGATAGGCTCTTGATCGTAGATGGGATCTTGATCACAGATAGGATTTAGCGTGATGGAATTAATGTGCTCTTGGATAGGTTCTGTATCAACGATAATATCTTGATCATAGAAAAGATATAGGTTATGGAGAGGCTAAATTTGGATTTTTTCTTCATGTATGGGTATAGGATCAAGTTTCTCATGGATAGCTTCTTCATTATAGGTAGTATCTTGATCATAGAAAAGATATAGGTTATGGATGGATTGGAATTGGATCTCTTGCTCATGTATAGGATCAAGTCGCTCATGGATAGCTTCTTTAGAGGTAATATCTTGATCATGAAAAAGATAAAAGTTATAGATGGATCGGATGGGGATGCTTTGATCTTGATTTAGATAAAGGTTGGATGTTTCCACATGTTCTAGAGTGTGATCTTGACATAACTCTTGGTGTGCTTGAATTGAAGTGGAGGTAGAAGACTCTAGGATAGGCTCTTGGTCAACAACATGAAGGTACGATGGACCTTGACTTTGGTTCATGGTAGGAGGTTCTTCAATAAGCTCAATGGGTTGTGGATTACATGAAGGGTTTGTAGGATTTGACATGTTATTGGAAGAATCTTTTGTGAGGTCAAGGACCAAAATTTGGGAACATGGTTAACTCTCTGCTAGTAACACTTGGATCACATCCTTTGTAGGTGTATGGGTACATGAATGAGGAAATGGATCAGTGGATTTGGAGTTCTCCATAGATTTTCTTTTGTATAAATTTGGAAAACATCTTTCAAAAAAATCATCCGAGGATTTTTTGGTTGCTGAATTAGAGCTTGGGGAACTAGATGTCGGTGTTGGCGTAGGACTGGTATGCTTTGGGATATGTGTCTTAAAAGATGGTGAAGGAGGACTAGTAGACAGAGTGGTATATGATTTCCAACTTGAGGTGGTGCTTGTCTTGTCAAGAGTATCATTAAGATGGGAAAAGGATGTATGATTTTGGGATGAGGCATAGCTAGTGCTGGCTTGTTCAGCTTGTAATATTGTCATTTCTTGTTATATGGCTTGGAGTTCTTGAGCAATTGTTGTACGATCTTGGGGTGAGGTATCAAAGTTTAATTGCAATTGCAGGTATTGGAGTTCTTGAGCAATTGCTTCTAATTGGGTTGTCATCTCCACAGAAACTGACACAAGACTGAAATGGGTACCCAGAAATGATGAAAATTTTCTCTCAAAAGATGTGGGAATGCTCATTGTTTTGCATGCGTAGAAACAGAGGCGCTGAAACAGAAGGTATATGCGCAACAAGTCAAAGCAAATGTGTAGATCTTGTAAAGTTAAAATGTGCCTTAATAGGTGACAGATGCACATAAAGTTGAATTGTATGCATAGTAGGTTGAAACGCATGCGCAGCTCTGTATGACAGATGCACATCTCTGCAGGACAGATGCGTAGCTTTGGTTTTTTGAATTTTTTTTGTAAAGTTTTGGCATGTTTTTTGATGTTTTTTGTTTCTTGGTTATAAGTTGGCATTTTTGATCTTATTTTCTCAATTATGACAAATAAAACACAATAAACACAAAGAATTTTTCATGATTTTTTTGATCTCTTTTTTTTTGTAATTTTATGGACTCTTTTTGACTCAAAAAGCAAGTACAAATCCTAGGCTGGCTAGGACAATATAAACTAAATTATCACTATTTCTAGTGAAGCATCTTTGGGAGGTGATAATCGTCCTTCCCTACACTAGCTTATAAGGGTTTGTGGCTACTAAAAATAAAGGATGATTAATAAGTGCAGCCATTCAAGTGGTTATACATGCAGCAGCACTACTCTCCTTTATGGAGTCTCCCATCCTGCAAGGGTTGCGCCTTGGAGGGTTTTGGGGGAGGTTGGCTGTCAGTATAACACAACTTCACTCATTGTTTGAATCTTTCGCTCCAAACACAATTTATTTATAGTGGCTTGGCAGGGCTTGGCTTTAGCCTATTACCACTTAAGGTCGTTCCTGCTTGGATGAAAGGATATCTAAGGGCAGGCCTCTCTAAAGGTTTAACACATGCAAAAATGATATGTCTGGCATTTTGGTCACCCAAGATAGGGGAGAGCATAGGTTTAGTATCATTCCCAAAAATATGAAAGACAGTGGTTCTTTTCCCCTAGTTAAAATAAAAAAGACTATATGAGCTAGCTACTTGGGTACACATGCAAGTTGTTAACTTTGAAAGCAAGATAGCAATGGTTCAACTTTATCCTCCTAGCATTGGGACTAGATTCAATTTGTTGATGCAACGATATCAAATTACAATCCTTGCTAGTTAGATCTAGATGTGATTTTGCATGAACATTAGATTACTATCCTTTAAAAAGATGATGCGTGTTAACAATGCCACTAGAATGACTAAAAAAGCCCCTAACTTGTAAGTAGATCAGAGAATTTTTCTGTGAAAAGTGTTAACATTAGCAAAATCACAAGAAAACCCAAAAAAGTCATTGTCAGAATCATGTGTAGGTATAGAGATTAGATGCGTAGAGACAGAGATCAAATGCACGGCTATTACAAAAGCACTAAGACAAAGGTCAAAAGTACATAAACATCTAGAGTATATGCGCCATTCGGTAGATGCGCCGTAACATAACATAGATGCACAACTTCAAGAGGTAAATGTGCCGAAAGAGTATATGTTCTGGAACAGAGCTCAGATGCACGTTAGAATTGTTCAGATGCGTCGAATCCTCCTGTGTAGGGAACCTTTGCACAAAAAACTCAATTTTTGGGTTAAATCAGGGCAATGCCCCACAGTGGACGCCAAAAATGTTACGGGAAAATTGGTGTAAATGAATAATCAATATATATCAATAATACCCAATAACTCAATGAAATAAGAAACAAAGAACTTCAAACCTTTGTAAACCTCTCCACTTCATGGCTTCTATTGATTGCCTATCGCAAATGATCTTGTCTATGAATATGGCCCTCAGAAGGTGCACTTCCTTGCTATTCCAAGATGTCAAATGGGAATGGCTATGATAGTTTATTGCAGTGAAGATGAGCTTCACAATAATGGTAATGATATGGTAACAAGTTGATCACAAGCAAATGGAATGACTTGGGTGCCAAAGGCACATTGTAATTCTTGCAAAGTCACGATACTAAAAGCTTGGATGATAGAAATGGAGCAATTAGGTTCAATTTATAGACTCGTAAGAGAGAAGATCAACGGTAGAAGATCAACAGTATAGAACGATTGAGAGAATGTGCGCGAATAGAAAGAAGACAAGTGTCACAAAAAAGATGTTTTGTTTGAGTTAACTACTTTCTTTTATAAAGATAAGAATATGATTTCATAAATTAGAAAGCTTTTTTCTAATTTAAGAGTTATTGATAAAAACAAGATTGATTGAGTCAGTTAACTCAACTTGTAATTTTCTTTTGCATGATTTGAGAGAAATTAAATAATAAATTATTTAATTTTGTGTGCATAAAGAAGAAGACTTATTTTTAGAAGATTTGGAAGATTTTTGAGGAATTAGAAGATAAGAAAGCAAATTAAACAAATAAATTTATTTAATTGTTGTGCATGCTCTGGAAGAATAAATAAAATATTGGATTTTATTTTATTTTTAAAGATTGAGAGGATTTAAATAAATTTGATTGATTTATTTAAATTTGGAAGAAGAAATGACTTAATTAAATAATTAAGAATTATTTAATTGTTTGAAAGAATTTAATTAAATAAAGGATTTTATTTAATTTTGACTTTAGAAGAGGTAATTAAATATTTTGATATTTAATTAACTTAGAGGAATATGAATCAATTAAATAAATTTGTTTATTTATTTATTTATTGATAGAGAAATTAGAATGGAATAAATATTAAGAATATTTATTTAGACAGAGTCGTGTCATTTTTAGGCATAAACATTTTACTCCTCTTTGATGCAATGCAGCTTACAATGTTGCTTCAAAGAATAAATTTTTCTGATATTGATGCATGCCCCAGTTTGCCCCTGGTACAGGTTATGACAATAGGATGCCCCCCAGGAGATTGGATGGGAAGAAGGCAGAAGGACGTGAGACAGACAATCTCACAATGAAGAAGGTGAAAAACATGTAGGTTGGGGTGAAGAAATTTGTTGAAGAAAGAGCTAAATGATATGTGATGCAAGATAGAATGATAACACACACAAGAAAGTAAGCAAGTATGCACAAATGACACAAGAAAAAACAACGTATTGCCCCTATCAAGAAGTAAACCAATGATTAATCGATAAAGATATACGATAGTGTTGTCATGGCAGGGAATGATAGGTCCCTAGAGCAACACAAAGGATAGTGTTGTCATGGCGGGGAAAGATAGGTCCCTAGAGAAACACAATAGGCATGGGAATTGTATCTCCCACTGATAGTTATGATTGATTGAGTTGGTTTATGACTAGACAAAGATCAAGACCACTGATTGTGATCAGATCATTTGACAAGATTGACTTGACTTGATTGGTATGGATTAAGGATGGACCTACATTTGGATCATTGCTCAGACTGACTAGGCAAGGATGAAAGATACAATGATAGATAGAAGTTTGAATGATAGAAGAATGACTCAATAGAAGGACTCACAAGCTTTTGTTTGATACTTTGCACATAATCTTTATTGCATGGATGGTATGCGAAATGTAAATGTATATGGATACAGATATGAGATTTACAATTGGATACATTATGGATATGGATATAGAATGCAATTGGATATGGTATGGATATGGATATGGAATGCAATTGGATATGGTATGGATATGGATATGGATATTCATCATCTTGATGTTGCAAGTATTTTGAAGTACTTATTTCATCATTGGGTGATTTTTTTTAGTACTTTTTCCAAATGTTGTAACAAAATACAAGCATCTAGGTATAACTGAACCGAGATGACCTGAGTATCGCTTACATGGATTTTGATTTAGCAAGTTAATACAAGCATCTAGGTATAATTGAACCAAGATGACCTAAGTATTTCTTGCATATCAATAGACAAGGATTGCCCCCATTCATGTTAGACCATTGAAGTCCTCAAAGATCTTTTGTCGATCATGTCTTTAGACAAGGTTTCACATTACTAAAGATTAATCCACAAACAATAGACAAAGAAAATGATTATGCCCTCATCATAGAATCTCTAGTTTTTGGCATCCTTGAGTAGCATAGAAAGGCATAATAACAAAAATCAAGACTCTGTAAGTTAACTTGATCACAAACACAAAACATTCTTGCATTAGATGTGTTTTATTGCCATAATTTAGATAGAATCATTTAGAGTGCTTTAGGTACTTGTTTGCTTCATGTTGGATAGGTTGATACCTTGTGTCAAGATTTTTGTTTGAAAGCAGGTTTTGTTTTTGCTTGCATGCATGCCTGGTGAAACGGACCCTAAGGGACTGACCTAGTGCCTTGGGGGTGCATTGCTAAATGGCCTTACCTATGTGGCAATGCAGAGGCAATGTAGTTCAGGGATTTGGACCATGGATGGACTAAAGGATAAATGACAAGGTATGGGATGGACAGGAAAGTGGACCCTCGGGGGCACATTTGAAATGGCCTCACCTACGTGATGACACAGAGGCAAAGTAGTTCGGGGTTGACCCTATGATACTGACGACAGACGCTATGCTAGGCTGACACCATGGATAGGATACTGGATAACAATTTTGGATAGCCTTAATGTTAGATACAGATGACAAGGAAAACACCACGGATAGGCAGATGAATGAGAGATAGTGGGCAGACAAAAATGCATGTGGAAAAGGGGAAGGATGTGATCGCCAAGGACTAAGTCACATAACATGCCCCATTGTAGGTGGGATACTTAGGATTTTGCATGACAATGCTTATGACAATAAAAGGATAAGAGGATAATGAAGGATTGGTGTGTTGTTCTAGGGATAAGATATGTCAAGAGACACCTAAAATATTTGTCAACATTATGCCCCCAATCTTTATCAGGACCAAAGAAAATAGAGGAATGGAAGATTAGGATGGATGGACTGGATAGCATAGGTATGTAATGGATAGAAGGATAGGATAGGAAACTGATAAGACTAGAGTGATATGTTAATGAGAGAAGGTTCTTCGAAGTGTAGGTGATGTAGAAGATCAATTTTACACATGACGCCTATTTGCCAGGTTTTCATCATGGTACTTATCTAGGGCGCCTATTTGCTAGATTTTCACCATTAGACGAAGGGATTTCTCTTTGATTTTTTTTTGAATATTTGGATGGGATTGGTGGATACAGACGAGGGAGACTTAAGTGTCTAGTTCCATGAAAGTGATAGTATATGACTAGAAATGCATGTCATCACATGGAACATGCCAAATGTTGTTCTGCTCATAGATGTTGGCAAGGATCACGTTAAAGGAAGACGAAGTAGGTAGATTACGGATTATGAAAGGTGTGATAGTGGATGATGATGTGGATAATGCAGGACTTATGTATGGATGGAGGGAAGGCTTATGTAAAAGCATGGACCATGGGAGTAGGATGGGGAAGATATGTTGGATAATAGTGTAAGGAAGGGGAGATGGAGGTATATGGAAATATTGTGAGATGGAAGGTAATCATGACCAACGGTTACACATACCGTGATAAACATTAAAGCTTATGATGAGAAGGTGTAGGAAGCAATGGAGATTTTTGTGTGGTGATGGGTGGCCATGATTGGGATTTGTAGGGGATTGATAGATGGATGGATAAGGTGTTGGAAGAAGTGGTGGTAAATTAGATGGAGGGATATTAGGAGTTGGAAGAAGCGGAGGTAGATTGGATGGTGGGATGTTAGGAGTTGGAAGTAGTGGAGGTAGATTGGAAGGTGGAAGGTGTATGGTCACATGCTTTTGGGATGTATATGATAAGGGAGGTGGAATGGTGACATACGTTTTGGAGATATGATAGGGTTTGTGATGGAAAGTGGTGGATTTGGAAGAAGCGGAGGAAGTACCTACATCTTGAGATTGTTCACCTTGGGGTGTGTATCTAAGGCCGTATGAGTGAGGAGGAACATTGACATGGACGGGCTCCAAAATACCTTGTTCATGAAGGCCTAAGCCTTTACCTTTATAGTTCATATGTTGGAGTATTCGGTAAATAGTGGGATTATGTATAGGTGGAACACTAGACATGAGTTCCTTATTGGATGGAGAAGGGGAGATAGAGGACAAAGGTTGTTGGTGTTCTAAGGAAGAACATTCATGGATGAAGGTGGTAAGACCAAGGATATATGATGGGGGATTTGCCACATGGTCGATAATGGAAGGTAGAGGATTATTATTGGTTTGATCTTCTATGCTTTCTTGGGAGGCAAGTGTCTCATCAAGGGAAGTGGAAGTTGTTGGATCTTTGATAGGACTAGATGGGGTTATTAGCTCAAGACCATGGAATGCATAAAGTTGGCTAAGAGGATCATCATGGTCTACTTAATCATAGATAGGCTCTTGATCATAGATGGGATCTTGATCATAGATATGATTTAGTGTGATGGGATTAATGTGCTCTTGGATAGGTTCTTCATCAATGATAATATCTTGATCATACAAAATATATAGGTTATGGAAAGGCTGAATTTGGATTTTTTCTTCATGTATGGGTATAGGATCAAGTTGCTCATGGATAGCTTCTTCAGAGGTAATATCTTGATCACGAAAAAGATAAAAGTTATAGATGGATCGGATGGGGGTGCTTTGATCTTGATTTAGATAAAGGTTGGATGTTTCCACATGTTCTAAAGTGTGCTCTTGACATAACTGTTGGTGTGCTTGAATTGAAGTGGAGGTAGAATACTCTAGGATAGGCTCTTGGTCAACAACATGAAGGTACGATGGACCTTGGCTTTGGTTCATGGTAGGAGGTTCTTCAATAAGCTCAAGGGGTTGTGGATTACATGAAGGGTTTGTAGGATTTGACCTGTTATTGGAAGAATCTTTTGTAAGGTCAAGGACCAGAATTTGGGAACATGGCTGACTCTCTACTAGTAGCACTTGGATCACATCCTTTGTAGGTGTATGGGTACATGAATGAGGAAATGGATGAGTGGATTTTGAGTTCTCCATAGATTTTCTTTTGTATAAATTTGGAAAACATCTTTCAAAAAAATCATCCGAGGATGTTTTGGTTGCCAGATTAGAGCTTGGGGAACTAGAGTTGGTGTTGGCATAGGACTGGTATGCTTCACGATATGTGTCTTAAAAGATGGCGAAGGAGGACTAGTAGACAGAGTGGTATACGATTTCAAACTTGAGGTGGTGCTTGCCTTGTCAAGAGTATCATTAATACGGGAAAAGGATGTACAATTTTGGGGCGAGGCGTAGCTAGTACTGGCTGATTCAGCTTGTAAGATTATCATTTCTTATTGTATGGCTTGGAGTTCTTGAGCAATTACTGTACGATCTTGGGGCGAGGTATCAAAGTTTAATGGCAATTGTAGGTATTGGAGTTCTTGAGAAATTTCTTGTAATTGGGTTGTCATCTCCACAAAAACTGACACAAGACCGAAATTGGTACCCAGAAATGATGAAAATTTTCTCTCAAAAGATGTGGGAATGCTCACTGTTTTGCATGCATAGAAATAGAAGGTATATGTGCAGCAAGTTGAAGTAAATGCATAGATCTGGTAAAGTTTAAATGTGCCTTAACAAGTGACAGATGTGCAGAAAGTTGAATTGTATGCACAGTAGGTCAAAATGTATGCGCAGCTCTTTAGGATAGATGCGCAGCTCTAGTTTTTGAATTTTTTTTGCAAAGTTTTGGCATGTTTTTTGATGTTTTTGGTTTCTTGGTTGCAAGTTGGTTTTTTTGATCTGATTTTCTCAATTATGGAAAATAAAGCACAGCAAACACAAAGAAGTTTTCATGATTTTTTTTATCTCTTTTTTTTGTAATTTTATGGACTCTTTTTGACTCAAAAAGCAAGTACAAATCCTAGGCTGGCTGGGACAATATAAACTAAATTCTCACTATTTCTAATGAAGCATCTTCGGGAGGTGATAATCACCCTTCCCTGCACTGGTTTATAGGGGTTTTTGGCTACTAAAAACAAAGGATGATTAATAAGTGCAAACCAATTGCATTGGTTTCTTAACACTGCTCCAATTGTGTTTCCACTTGCATCACAATGAACTTGAAATACCTTATTTAAATTTGGTAATGCTAAAACAAGTTGCTCTATCACCTTCTACTTCAACAACTCAAAACTCTTATATCTTCTCCTGATGTCCACTTAAAGTCTTTCCTATCACCTCTCATTATCTCTGTCATAGGGTTACAAATTAAATTGAAATTTCTGATGAACTTCCAGTAGAAACTAGCCAATCTATAAAATGATCTAACCTCTCCAATGCTCTCCAATGTAGGCCATTCAATAATTGCTCTTACTTTCTTAGGATCCATCTTCAATCCTTCCACAAAAATCACAAATCCCAAATATACCAATTCTTCCTTCATGAAACTAGACTTCTTGATGTTTATCAGTAATTTCTCTTCTCTCAACCTATGCAAAACTTGTCTAATATACCACAAATGTTCCTCTTTTGTCTTACTGAAAATCAGAATGTCATCCAAATACACAATAACAAACTTACCCAAAATTTCTTCAAAACTTCATTCATCAATCTCATGAAAGTACTCAGTGCATTTATCAGTCCAAAAGGCATCACTAACCCACTCATACAATCCTTCATTTGTCTTGAAAGTAGTTTTCTATTCATCTCCTTCTTTGATTCTAATATGATGGTACCCACTCTTCATATCTATCTTTCTGAAATATTTTTCTCCACTCAAACAATCCATGATATCATCCATCCTAGGTAAAGGAAATCTATACTTAACTGTGATCTTGTTTATTGCTCTATAGTCTGTACACATTCTCCATTATCCATCCTTCTTAGGTGCTAGCACTGCAGATACTGCACAAGGACTCAAACTTTCTCTAATCAAACCTTTCCTCAACTACTCTTGTATCTACCTATTCAATTCTTCATTCTCTACCAGTGTCATTCTATGTGTTGTTTTGTTAGGCAAACTAGCTCCCAGTATAAGATCCATGTGATGACTGATACTCCTTATAGGTGGCAATCCTTCAGGTATATTGTTTGATATGATGTATTCATATTCTATCAGCAACTTAGTTATCTCCTTCGGTGGTGATTCTTAAGTTTCCTTCTTCAATGTTTCTAGCTTCTTAGGAATCAAGGCATAACACATGTTCTCATGTCTCAAACCATCTATAAATTTTCTTCCATCTACCCAACAGATTCTAGCATTCCCACATACTTCACTCTTAGGATCATCTTCCAAAGGAATCAAGGTAATTCTCTTTCCATTTTTTGTTATAGTATATGTGTTCTTTCTTCCATCATGTATAGCTTTTCTATCATACTGCCAAGGTCTACCGAATAAAATATGACATACATCCATAGGCATAATTGTTGGCAAGAGACACTATATGGATTCATGTATGTTGTCATTGATGGCAACAAAGGTTATCCCACACATCCGCAAGACATGATGAGTCTCTATCGGAAGTCAGATTGAAGAAGTGTTATGATTCGGTAAGCAAGAATAGGGCAGTCAGTAAGGTCTAACAGTCAAGTCTGGATCTCTCAAAGGAAGTACCTTAGTGAAGTGTGGATTTGGGGAAGTCAAGAAGAGTACCTTGACTAATAGATTCCAAGGATTTAGCCTCTGGTGATGGAAGGGTGAAAAGATATATCCACTTGAGTGTCAGGTTCCTGTTTGAGTAGACAGAGGAAGAACTGTACCGACAGAGTGTCAGACCCAAATCCGGAAGAGTTATTGCTAATGATTAAGTTTCTTGAGTTATCGTTCATGATTGGCCAACATGATTGATGACTTCTTCAAGCATCTCCTAGATCCGCATCACTTGGTAAGCAAGGATCCAGCCGATAGATCAGAGCTTGGAAAAATACTGACTATTCCAAATGCTGACTAGAAAGGTGGTAAGATTACTTGTATGGATATATATACCAGATAAATTTAGATATGAAGTTGTGTTGTCGTGAATGGTGTGCAAAGAAAAGTAGAAGCATAGTGTGAAAGGAGTAAGACAGGTCTGGTATGTGAAAGGATAGCAACACTAAAGAAGAGAAAGGATGAAGTGCAGTAGATTAGTATACTAAACCTAACCGGAACTGAACTCTAGCATATGTAGATGCTCCTTATCAGTTCAAGTACTGTATTACACTCTTTATAAATTGTAGATAGTGAGTCTCTTGTAGACAGTGAGTCTCTTGTGAGTAGTGTGCTTGGGCAGTGAGCCCTAATTGGCAAGTGCCATTTTGTATTTCAATTCTTCTAATAGAGAATACAATCTTGGGTTAATCACCCTGTGGTTTTCCCCCTTAACAGGGTTTCCACATCAAAAATATTGTGTCATGTGTATTTCCATTTCATGGTTATGTTTTCTTATTTGAATTAATGCAGCATTAATTATTAAGAAAGTTCAGAAAGCTAAAATAATTAAGATAACTAATTCACCCCCCTCTCAGTTATCAACAATTGGTATCAGAGCCAAGTTCCTCTCAACAGAGCCTAACAACTTGAGGAAGACCTGGGAATTCAAAATGGATGTGTATGGTATGAGGGAGCAACTTAAGTCTACCCTAGATGATCTTGAGCAGTCAAATTCTGAAATCAATGAATTGAAGGAAAGACTCAAACAGGTTGATGATTTCATAAATGAATTAAAAGAGAAACTGGGTCTCTCTATGAAAAAGAGAAAGGAGCTACTTCAGCAACTAGCAAGTCAAAATGAAGCCAATGATACAAATGGAGATCTAAAGGAGAAAACCAAGTTATGTGAAAAGTTATCAAAAGAAATTATTATGGTAAGACATGAAATGGAATCAGGAGTTATGAAGTTTACCCAAGAGATTGAAGAGAAAAGAAAAACTGAAGATGATCTAAGACAATCTCTGAAGGAGAAATCAGAAGATTGCCACAAGATGGATAGAATTATTAGACATCTTGAATCTAATCTTGAAGATGCTAAAGATAATGAAGAAAAACTTGAGGATCAAATTGTCTCTCTTAAAAGGGATCTTCAAACAGCAAATGAATATAAAGAGAAATTCAAGATAAGTTCTGCTCAACTTGAAGTTCTTCTTGAAAGTCAAAAGAGGGTAGATGACAAGTGTGGTTTGGGATATGAGAAAGGAGAAAGCTCCGGATCAAGTCAGAAGAATTTTTGGATCAGAAAATCTAGGGAACAGGCCTAGAAGACCTCCGGTAAGGCAGCCAAATGCTCAAAGATATCCATCCTTCAATGGATACTGCCACAACTACAATAACTTTGGTCATAGAGCTAATTAGTGCAAAAAGAGAATGAATCAGACTAATACATCCTTCTCTAGACAATGTTTCAACTGCAAAAGGTATGGTCACAAATCTCATGAATGCAAAAATATGAAAATGAACAATTCATTCAATGGTAGATGCTTTGCACGCAATAGAATGGGTCGCATGGCTAATCAATGCAGATCAAGAGGATATCAATCAAATATGCAAAGAAATGTTGTTTGCAAAATTTGCAATAGATCTGGTCATATTGCCAAATTATGTAGAAGCAAGAATCAGGACAAAAGAGGTCCGGTACATCATAATCAAAATCAAGACAAGGGAAAACAAAAAATGAATGTGGATGAAGTTTAACGTGAGATGAACAAGATTTGGGTGAAGAAAAGTATAGAGAATGTAGGGGATGGATCCGCACCAGACTCTGGTGCTGATATTCCTTCCAGAAATTAAAAAGTGAGCTCTGGCTTAGGGGGAGACACAAAGAAAACCATTTTTCCCCCAGCCAGTCAAAGTGTTTATTGATCTATCTTAAGGTGTGGGAGAAACCTTGAAGGTTGAGTCATCACCAGGGTATCAAACCCTTCATATACCCTTGAATGTGCCTTTTGTTGGTTGGTTGAAGGCTAGGTGAGTGGGTGAGTGAAAGAAGGAGAATAGTGAACATTGTCTTGTTGCTTCCCTTGTGCCACTCTACATCAAAGTGGTTGGGTTTGGCAAAATGATAGACCTATTGCAATCTAAATCAGAGACTATTTGCATGGGCTTGGAGATGCCAAGACAAGAAATATAGCTCTATGGGGATATTTCAAGAACTTCCAAAATTTGATGCAAGCAAGAGAGAGAATTCCCAATTCTCTAGTTGAAAAGTATAAGGATACAGTTTGTTTTATGGTTGAAACTGATTAGTGCCTAATGGAAGTTGTGGAACCAAGGACAGTCTGGATCATGCTGATGGGGTATGAGGTGGATGAGAAACTTGTGGAGCTGCATGTCCAACACATGCTTAGTCAACCCAAGGATCCCAAAGCAGAAAGGTTTGGAACCTTTGAAGGATTGAGTGTAAAAATTCATGTGGAACTTAGACAACCAGAGATAAAGAGAAAAGTGAGAAAAGAAGTAGAGAATATTGCCAAAAGATATGGCATATCAAAAGAAGCTCTTGATACCAACAAAGAAAAGATGGAAAGGGTAGAGAAAGAGAAGAAAGAAGCAGAAAAGGAAAGTGATCCAGTAAAAGCTCCCTCCCGGACTAGATCCTCTAAAAAGGTTGCACCTACCTTTGATAAAAGCTCAAAGGCATCAAAACCGGAAGTCCAGACATCCGGAAAAGGAGAAAAGAGAACAAATAAAAAGGCAACAAGGTCCTATGTTAGCCAGAAGGATGATGAAGAAACTGAATCAGATGAGGAGGTAAAGAAACTGAAGAAGAAGAAGAAATCTTCCGGTGAACCCTTTACCGTTAAAGACAAGGAAGAAATGGTAGAAGAATTCATTGAAAGGTCCACTCTATCCCTAGATGATGTAGTCAAAGTTGTTACTATGGATGGGAACCTACAGCCAATAACAGAATTCTATGATGCATATAATGATGCAGATAGAAAAATCTTGGAGGAAGCCACAGTTAAGTACTTGAACATATACAATAAAGCTTTTATTGAAATAATTTTTATAATTCCTAAAAGTTTAGAAAAGAAACTTGAAATGAGAAAAGAAAATGCTAAGGCTAAGGACTTAGAGATTAGAGAACAGATAGCCATTCAGCTCTACCCTTCAATTAATCCAAAATAAATGGATGTGGTCTTCAAAGATTGCAAGGATGAGTTTCAGAGTAAGACTAGAATGAATCTGCTCATGCTTGGAGAAACTAATAAAGTAGCAACAGAAATAGAAGAAATCCTCCGAAATGCATACTCAAGATTCAACATTCCTATTATAGAGGACTTGGGTGTTGATCCCTCAGCTACTAGTGTTGAAAAAGAATCTACTAAGGCAATGACAGAAGAAGTAATGGTTATCGGTGAAGAAAAAGATAAGAACTTGGAATCCTCTGCTCCGGAAGAGGTGGCCTATGAACAAACAAACATCACTCCTCCAGTTTCCCCTGTTGACTCTGGATCCAAAGGAGAAGAAAGAATAGAGGATAAAGAAAAAGGAGTGAAGGAAAAAGAAGATGATAGTACCAAGGTTGTAGAAGGAGAGAAGACTTCAATAGAGAAGACCACAACTACTAGTGGTAAGAATGTAGAAGGAGAGAAAGCTCCAAGAGACAGCTCTAAGACTATAGAAGAGAAGAAAAATCTGTCTCCATCAAGAGACACTGCAGAAACTATCAAAGAATTCTTAAACAAAGAGTCAATGGAGATTGATGAACTGAAACTTCTACAAGGACCATCTAATTTTGATTCTCTTTCTCCAGTACAAAAAATGAAGATAGCTTCATTTGCTAATGCAAAGGCTAAAGAAAAACTCTTGAAGTCTCACATGGAAGACTGTGAGTTAATAGAAGTTGCATCCGAAGTATTAGAAAAGATCATGCCATCTTTTCAGAAGGATCCCTCAGCCTCCTCATCTGGAAATCTCAAATCTCTAGTCAATAGTCTTAGCACACATTTTGATTCCCTAGAGAAGTCAACAGAAGATAAGGTCTGGAAGGAATTTTTGGCAAAAAGATTATTAGAGGTACAAGGGTTAATAACTAATGATAGGAGGAATATGAATATTGGGATAAAGAGCTTAGAAAATGCTCTTAAAGATGGTGGGGAAATGTACAAATTTTGTTTATCATGGTCCAAAGTAACATTGGATATTGAGAAGAAAGTGAAAGAACAGGAGGACAAATTGACAAAACTCTCCAAAAATTTTGATCCTCTCTCCTCTTCCATAATAAATCAAGAATGTCAAACTATTGCAGTATTGAATGAAATCAAGAAGCTTGAGAAGGAAAAGAAAAACAGAATAAGCAGGTTGGGTGAACTTAGAGGGATAATTATCCCTAAGCTAGAGGCCATGCATGAGACCTTAAAAGAAGCTCAGATCATAGCCCAGACCAGTGATCTGATAGATCTAAAAAGGGCAAACACATTTGCATTCCTATTTAGTGGTCACATCTCAATTTTGGACAGGATGAAGCAAAGTTGGGCAACAAAATTCATCCAATTAAAGACAACTTTTGCAGACATACTTCAGTATATGTAAGTATGCTATATATATATTTATGTGGCTAAGTATAGTTGACTTTTTGAGAATTTTGGTGTGCGGACCCTACCCTTTTGCATTGATGTCAAAGGGGAAGTGAGGAGCAGTGAAAAATGAGGAATCTAGCTAAGGGGGAGCTCCAGAAAATGTATATAAAAATAGAGCATCAACCAAGGGGGAGTATAGTGTGATAGTGATTTTTCACTAAATGTTGCCATCAATGCCAAAGGGGGAGATTGTTGGCAAGAGACACTATATGGATTCATGTATGTTTTCATTCATGGAAACAAAGGTTATCCCACACATCCACAAGACATGATGAGTCTCTACCGGAAATCAGATTGAAGAAGTGTTATGATCCGGTAAGCAAGAACAGGGTAGTCAGGTCCGGATCTCTCAAAGGAAGTATCTCAATGAAGTGCGGGTTTGGGGAAGTCAAGAAGAGTACCTTGACTAATAGATTCCAAGGATTTAGCCTCCGGTGATGGAAGGGTGAAAAGATATGTGCACTTGAGTGTTGGGTTCCTGTTTGAGTAGACAGAGGAAGAACTGTACCGACAGAGTGTCAGACCCATATTTGGAAGAGTTATTGCTGATGATTAAGTTTCTTGAGGTATCAGTCATGATTGGCCAACATGATTGATGACTTCTTCAAGCATCTCCTAGATCCGCATAACTTGGTAAGCAAGGATCCAGCCGACAGATCAGAGCTTGGGAAAATACCGACTATTCTAGATGCCGACTAGAAAGGTGGTAAGATTACTTGTACGGATATATATACTTGATGAATTTAGATATGAAGTTGTGTTGTCATGAATGGTGTGCAAAGAAAAGTAGAAGCGCAGTGTGAAAGCAGTAAGACAGGTTCGGTATGTGAAAGGACAGCAGCACTAAAGAAGAGAAAGGATGAAGTGTAGTAGATCAGTATACTGAGCCTAACCAGAACTGAACTCCAACATATGTAGATGCTCCTTATCAGTTCAAGTATTGTATTATACTCTTTATAAATTGTAGACAATGAGTCTCTTGTGAGCAGTGTGCCCTAATTGGCAAGTGCCATTTTGTATTTCCATTCTTCTAACAGAGAATACAATCTTGGGTTAATCACCCTGTGGTTTTCTCCCTTAACAGGGTTTTCACGTCAAAAATATTGTGTCATGTATATTTCCATTTCATGGTTATGTTTGTTTATTTGAATTAATGTAGCATTAATTATTAAGAAAGTTTAGAAAGCTAAAATAATTATGATAATTGATTCACCCCCCCTCTCAGTTATCAACAATAATATCACACAAGACTTCATCATGATATGATCCAATATGAAATTTCAATATGAAATTTCACCAAACATTGTTCACTAACCAGTACCTTATGATCATCCTGAATCCATGCTATTTGATAGGGCTTAGGGTGTTTCAGTCTTTCCAACTTTAGTTTAGTCATCATCTCCTCTAAAACTAGGTTATCTGAACTACCACTATTAATAACAACTTTACAACATTTACCTCCTGATTTGTATCTGGTTCTGAACAAACTTTTCCTCTGTGGTGGTTCTTCATTTGTCTCTTCTTGAAATAGTTCTCTCCTCATCACCAGTGATTCTCCTTTCTCCAGTTTAACAACCAAATAGGGGTCACCTAGTTCAATAGGTTCTTCAACATAAGCTGCTCTTCCACTGTTCTCTATTCTCTTGCTTGTACTCCCTTGATTACATTCAAATGCTCTATGTCCTTCACCTCCACATTTGAAACAAGTACCTTTGAATGTTCTCCTATCAAATCCTCTTCCTTCCCTTATGTATCCTTCATTTTGGTATGCATTAGGGTTTCCTCTCTGGTAAAAATTTCTGTAATCTCTCCGATAAGCATTATTATCTCTGTCATCCTTCTTAAATGGGTTGTCAAGCTTGTTCTACTTCAGATGTGACCTATCTCCTCTGGAAAATGTTCTACCTCTCTAAACTTTGCCTCCTCTACCTCTTTGTCTCTAATCATGCCTCTTGTTCATCTTTTCTTCAACTTTTAGGGCAAACTGATATGCTTCCTCCAAAGATATCACCCTCACCAAACTTAATTCTTCTTGAATGTTCAATCTTAGTCCATTGATGTATCTAGCCACTTTCTCCTTGATTGCTTCACTATGTCATATCCTTATGATCATCTTATGAAATTTTTTAGTATACTCCACAAATCTCTCCTTTTGTCTCAGGTTCTTCAATCTTTTCAACAGCTCCAATTCATAATCAGCAGGTATAGACTAATTCTTCAATTTTGTCACCATTCTATCCCATTTTGTAATCTTTTCTTTTCCTCTTCTAGTTCTATCCAACTAAACTTCTTTCCACCATATACCAACATGTCCTTTCAACTTTGTCTTTATAAATTTATGTTCTCTAGATCTTCAACTTCTTCATATTCAAAGTACTCTTCCATGTCATTTATCCTGTCAATCAATTCTTCAAGGTTCAAATTACCAATGTAATTCGATACATAAACTCTAGGTCTCTTTCCAATTTTTGAAATAGCTCACAACATCTTGACTTGATCTGATTCTTCTTCTTCATCACCTCCTAGGGTTTCGCCAATTTGTTCAATAGAATGAAATTCTTCTTCATCATCACTTTCAACATTAGGTCTAGGTGTGAATCCTCTTCGCCTATATTCTTCAACAACAACCAATAGAATTCGCATTGTTTTCAACATTTCCATCATCTCATCCATCCTACCAGCCATTGTTCCAACAACATGGATTCTCCTCAGTGGCATTCTTCCTAGGATCAAGTGCAAACTACCTAAAATTTGGCAATCAGGCTACAAGGTGACAACTGCCTCATAATCGGTGATCAGTTGCGACACAAGTAACCTACCTCAATTCGGTGATCTATCCACAGTAGGATCTTCAGAAATTCCTTTGCCAACTTCGCTCAATTTTATCCCAAAGATTTGAACTTTCGCTCTGATACCATTTGGTGCAGTCACAGTAGGAGGGTTCATAGAATGAACTATCCAGAATGTGTGGCAAGAGTAAACACAATGAAAATAACTCAAAGATATAAAACAAATCTAGATTCAGTCATTCAGTATATCATAGAATTCAAATACAAATCGACCAACAACATGCAGGCTTACAATTAGGGCTCACAGGCTTGATTTCAAAATATGCACAAGATATAGCTTTGAATCTCCTTCGCGCAAAATCTAAACTATGACCTATCTCTATTATGATGAACTTGAAAACTTTCTAACTACTTTCCTAGAGAGCTAATACATAAATATATATCATCTCCGGAACAATAGATTCCTCCACATCAGCCAAGGAAGATCACAAACTCCAATGAAGAGCTGTAACGTGTAGACGGATAGGTCGGACCTAATCATGTAGAACACCTCTGCAAATGTATGGGATGATGTGTGGATCTTAGGGAAGGTTGTTCACGAACTAAAGATCAATGAATGATGTGTCATTAGGCTCCACAGATTGAGAAATGCTCTGCAAGTCTTCTCCTTTAGCTAATTATCTGAGACTGTCAGGATGCTCTATTCTGAGAAAATTGATCTTCTGATAGCAATAAATTTTTGGTACTTTATCCAAATGCTCTAAATTTTGCATATGATGTAGATGAATGAATCTAGATGCTAAGTCCAATTCTGTAAGATCTGAAATGCAAATGCAGTAGAATGTGGACCAAAATACAAAAACTACTACTAGTTGAATTGTCTGAACTGAACTAGAAAAATGAAAGAAACAAACTGAAATACAAATGTTTTTGGTTGATGCAAGATTGCTCTTAAACCAAGGATGCTCCTGCATCACTAATCATGCTTATATATGCAACTACAAAGATTCTCGCTAAGAATTTCATAATTCAAACTTTAGATGTCAGCATAGGACCCAACTAATGGTCACTAAACTAACATTTGAAATTAGGGCAGACCCAAAATAGGGCTAGACTAGGGCGCTAGCACCCAATTCCAACCTACCATTTTTGCTTAGGATTCATCAAAGTGCAACCCTCTAGGTCCTATTTGTCACAAGACCCAAGGGTTTTATCATCGGGAGTCAGAAATAACATGCAAGATACTCTAAATGCAATTACAGGACCCAGGAGCTAAACCTTAATAAGAAAAAGCCCTCAAGGTTACTTTTTCTGACATAACATTCTCAACATCTTCAGCACCTCTTCAAAGCAACCACATCATCTTCAGCAAAGCAACTCAACCAAATAGCTCATACCATTGCAACAACCTCATCTCAGAGACAGTATCCACGCAGCACTAACTACTCATATTCTTGCACCATAAGCAACTTACACAAATGACACAGTTGACAGCAATGACAACACAAGCTTGTTGACATCAATGACAACATCGATTACACATACTTGTAACAATCTCCCCTTTTGTCATTGATGGCAACACATAATGTGAAAAACTGTCAAGACACAACTCTGCACCAAACTTCTTTTCTTTCTTACTCTCCCCCTTTCTTTCTTTCTTTTACAACTCATACTCTCTTCTCTGACCGCTGACTCTTATCTTTTTCACATTGCTCTCTCTCTCTCTCTCTCCTCCTTTGACACCAATGGCAAAGGGATGCACATCTCACTTTCAATCTTACTTTTAGACAACTGTTCAAACTTGTACCTGCTTACTACTGCTCTACAACATCATTTATTTTATTTCTCTACATGCTCCCCCTTAGAAGCAACCAACATCAGAACTTACTCCCCTTGAATGCAACAACCATCATGACTAGTACGTGCTCCCCTTGAGAGGTATCCTCCAACATCAGTCTAGAATAACAAATGAAACTTGACCTCCACTAGACTGATACATCTCCTTATGCATCTAGTTCAAAGAAGGGGCAATAACCCCTAACTTCTCCCGGAGATACTCAAATGTATCCTTAGGAAGAGCCTTGGTGAATATGTTAGCAACTTGATCCTTTTTAGGCACATACTCAAGCTTCACTTCATTCTCTGTGTGAGGCCTAGCTAGTACTGCACTTGAGACCATGATATGATACTATTTATAATTGTCTATTTTGATGTGTGTGATTGGACATTATGATATAATTAAACTCTTTAGGAATTATGTTTGGATTGTATGCTTTTTATTCTGATGAGTTGCTATTGGATAATTAATTGTGTGGGAAAAGAAAGTATTGAATGAATTAAACGATTTTGTGATAGTCTTTAAATAGAATAAATTATATTATTTGAATTATGTAATTAGGAATGAAGTTGGATTATTTAGTTAATTTTTCTATTCATTTCAAGTTGCTTCGGCTATATTTTCTTGACAAAATGATGTTCGAGAATTAAGTGTGCAGGTGGGTGGTCAAGCTCCTTAAGTGGACTCGGAGACTCCATAAACCCTATGTTAGACCAGTTAAGCCTAGCCTAACCCGTGGAAGGGTTTAAGGCTAATATGTGATGTAATATTGTTATTTGATTTTTATTTTAATTTTTGTGTGTGGTGGTGGTATTTTATTTATTTTTATTAATTTTATTTAATTGCATTTTGGGAGAAAGTCTTTTTAATTAATTATTTCATTTTAATTTATTCCTTTTATGGAATGTGGATAAATGTTTTAAAATTAATATTTTAATATTTTATTTTATTTTTATGAAAGGATTTTATCCCTTTATTTTAATTTTGGAAAAATAAGAGTTTTATTGAAAAAAATAAAGAAAGTTGCTTTTTTTTTTTTTTTTTCTTTCTTTTTTCTTTTTTTGTTTTCTTTCCTTTTTGGAAGCTTTGTGTTTTATTTATGGGAATCTTTGGGAAGAGTTTTTTACACTTTTGCTATGCTTGGATTTTGGGATTAGGAAATTGTGAGAAGATTTTTTGAAGAGAATTTTCTTTGTGAGAAGATTTGGAAGAGAATTTTGGTGAGAAGTTTTGGTAGAGAAGTTTGGCTTTGGAATTTGGATTGTGAATTCAAAAGCAAGATTTTTGTCTCATTTGGGTTTTTGAGCTTACCCTAACTTGGGGAGCAGAGGTAGGAAATTATCTCCTCTTCATATTTTTGTAAAATGTATGCATGCTTGTGAAAGCCTTTGTTTATGTGTTTTTGTAATTTTTTTGTTATTGAGGGTTGGGTTGTAATAGGAGCGGCCCTCCATATCTGATGAGAGCCTCTTACGTAATGGGGTTTGAGAGAGGCGTGGAGCCTCTCTTGGGGGATTTATTTTATATGTGATGGTGTTGTGGAGTAATTTGATAGTGGAGTTGGGTTTGGGCATGAGTACCGCTGTTTTATTGATATTTTGTTGAGGACGGTTATGGAGGTTTCTTGGAGGAGGTTTGTGATTATGGAGTTTTGTGGAGATGAAAGGAAATGGTAATAAAAGAAAAATGAAATGAAATGAAGAAATAACAAATAAAATAAATATATTTATTTAAAAGATAATGTAATAATGGCCATGATTTGAGTAATGGTGTTGTTGGTGGTGGATTATGGTGTTGCATGGATGGTATTGTTATTGAAGATTAATGAGAATTGATGTGATTATTTTACCCCCCAAGAGGGATGATTATCCCCTCTCTCCCCCTATTTTTGATCTAGTTTGGATCCTTTGTTTGTGAGTCGACTAATGGGATTTTCATGTTTATGATTAAACAATCTTTTCTAGTTTATGGATTTATGTGTTTGCATGAGTGTTTTACCTGGTTTATGGAGTTCTCTTGCTTGGGGGTGGGATGTGCTTATGCAATCCCTATGGTAGGGTGGAGAGCAGGACTTGGCCACCTATTTTGGCCCTTGTATGTGTGCAGGTTATCAAGAAAGTTTTCAATCAAGGATTGAAAGTTGGAAAGAATATCTTGTTTTTTTTGGAAGAAGTTATTTTTGTAAATATTGGCAAAAGTGCCTTGGTTATGATCCCCGTTGGATTCTCTTTGTTGTGTGTCAAAATTTTTGGGAAATTTTTATGTTAGTGGAAGAAATCTGTTCCATTCAATGTATATGTTGAGTCTTTTGTGAAGATGTATAAATTTTGTGTTTGTGGGTACATTGAGAAATTTGAATTATGAGCATGATTTCCTTTAAATCTGAAAAAAGAAAAGAAACATTTTTTTCTGTTTTACTCATATTGTGATATTGGGTTTATTTCATAAATTTGTTTTCTGCTATATAAATCAATCTGTAATAATCATGAATATAAAGTAGAAGATCTATTTTGTAATGTTGAAAATTTGATACCTGTAAAGAAAAGAAAATAGTTTGATTGATGTATATGTGTTAACAAATCTGAAAATAATTATTCTGTTTTAAATTATATCTATAAATTGATTCTCATTCTCTTTATATTTTATAAGTTTATTGGGTTGACTGAAAAATATGGGCATATTTATATTTTTTATGCATATGCTTATACTGTAGTTGCAATCTGCCCTTGCACAATAACCACATACAGAAAAACAAATGGAAGGATTCATAAGTCCTTGGTAGCTATACTGAAATTATAATAAGGATAGTAAGGATAAAATATAATTTTTAATTATTTTATTTTATTTTATTTTCAATCATAAAAAAAATTAGTTATATTTAAAGAATGTTATATTTATTTCATTGTTTTAAAATGAAAAAAAAAGTTATTTTATTACTACTTAAAAAAGAAATAGTAGGACTTATTTCAAGAAAAAGAAGGAATATTTTATTAATTGTTTTATTCCTTGGTTGGAAAAATAAAAGCATTCGAATTATAGGAAAGGATTTAGATATTATTAGTTATTTTGTTTTTAAAAAAAAAAAAGTTTAATCTGTGGTTTATTTTGAAAAGCAATTATAGATGTTTTATTAAATTAGAAAAGAAATCAAATATGCTTTATTGTAAAAATATAAAGAAAAAGTATTTTTCTTGATTGAGTTTAAAAAAGGGAAAGGCTGTTTATGATTTGTTTAGAAAGCTATGGAAAATTTTATTAATATTATTTTATATAGAATACAAAAGAATATTATAATTAAGTAGTGTAATTTTGAAGTTAATGGATTTATATATTGGAAATAAATTAGATCTATTTTATTGTTAAAATAGAAAAAAAAAAGAATTTTAGAAAAAGAAACAAAAAGTAATATAGAGTTGTTTTATTAAATTATTTAGAAAGAAATTAAGTTAGCTTTATTCTATAAATATAAAAGAAAGCATTTGTTTTTTTTATAGAAATAAAAAGGAACAAAAGAATTAAGGTTTAAAAAAAAAAATGAAATTTAGTAACTTTGTTTTATTATTTTAATATTTTAAAGAAAGAAAAGTAATTATATTAGTTGTATTCTATCCTTTTTATAAAGAAAGTTAGATATATTATAATAAAGAAGACAAGTTTCTATTTTTTCAAAAAGAATGGCTTTAGATAAAGAAATAATTAGCATTATTCTATGAATTTAGGAAGAAAGCATTTAAGTTTTAGTTAAACAAAAGAAATAAATTGTTTTAGTAATTAGTTTTAAGGATATTTATCGCTTTTCTAAATAAGAGAAAGTTTTTAATTACTAGATGTTATACTAAAGATAGAAATTAGCCGATTTTAAATTATTTATTTAATTAGACAATTTAACTTCATATTTTGGAAGGATTTAATTTATTATTTTAATTATATAAAATATTTTAGTAAGTTGTTAAATTAGAAATTAAAATTAGTTTTATTCTTTCAATATTAAAAGATAACAATGAATGTAATTTAGTAAAAACAAGCTTTATTCTATTATTTAAAAAAAAGGCAATTGTTCTGTTGTTATTTGTAAAAAAGAATGTTTTATTGGTTTAAGGACATAATGTAAACTCTAATATTTTATTGCTTTATTTGAAAGATTTAGTTATCTTTTTTTTGTACAATTTTTGACCACATAGAGGAAGATTAGCTATTTTATTATTAAAAGAAAATTAGTTTTCAAATATGATTTTTTAGTCAAGAATTGAGGTTAGAAGAATTAGATTATATTAAATATTTTGGCATTATCAAATTTGATAGTTATAACTTATTATTAAATAATAAATTAAGTATTTTTAATTAATTTAAAGGAAGTGAATATTATCATGTGTTGAAGTATTATTATTTTTGTGTGTTCTAATGTTATAATCTTTTATTAGAAAATAAAAATATTTAGTTATGGGTAATTTATGTAATAATGCAATATTGAATTCCTTAAGTTAGTTAGCTTAGTCGAGGATTTTATTATGGAAACCTTATAGACTAAGTTGTATAATTTACTTAAATATCTTCATGGCGTTAACTTGTCACAATAGACTATTAATATAATTGCAAACTAGAGAAATTAACATCGCTTTAAAACCTGACCTTGATTGTGATACTTAAGTGGTGGATAGGTAAACCGGCTAGTTCATTTCATGTTTAACTCTGTTCCTTTAGAAAAAAAAAATGTTTCCACCATTTTTGCCCACTTGTATGGTTGACATACAAGTGGGCCTGATAGGGGTATGACATTTGGTATCAGAGCCAAGTTTACAAACACTGGGAACTCTGGGAGTGTGTTTGGGTCATGTTGTTGAATGTGTAGTAGTGACATGTTACCACTTTATGTGAAAATGCTTGTGTAGTTAATTTAAGATGTAAGTAGTAACACAAGTACTTGGATTGACTTACTTTTAATTCTTTTTAGTTTATTTTTTAAAACTATAGTTTAAATTGTTGTGTGTCCCTATTTTCCTTTTGAATAATGAACTTCTAGTCAAATTAGAATGAAATGAATCCAATTAGACACATAATATGTTTAACATCTCTTTATAAGTGCAAATTTCTTGTATCTTCTAGTCAAATATTGCTTAGAAGGAAGTAGATTGTTTAAGGGTGCGGTTGTCATGTACAATACTATAAGTATATGTGTTGATGTTTTTTTTTTAATTTATAAGGTGATAGTGGCTTCCTACTTCATTTGATTTATCCATTTATTTGCATCTAGTCTAGAGGCCTAGTTTATAATGGAGCCAACCTTTTTCAAACATGACATAATTGATTTTGTTATATATAGTCCACACTAGTTTAGGATGTAAACTAAAATCTTCCCTAAGTGCACCTTGGTCATTCCTTAATGGTGTCTCAACAAATTTCTTCTTTTGACATTATAAATTGTTTGTGCTCTTAGAAACTAATTTAATGATAGTAGCATTTTTTTTTTTTAATTGTTAAGTGGATTGGTTGGGAAAACAAAGTTAGAATTAAAGGTGTATAAGGCTTGATTTTGAATAAATAGTTCTAGTGGATTATAAGGTAATATAAAGTTGTGTTATCTCCTTCAAATAAATGTATTGTACTAGTAAAAGATGTGAAGTCTTAGACTATTGATCATTTATATGCTTTAGGATAGAATAATGACAATAGATAGAGGATATAGTCAAACATGTTAAGAGCACTTAGATTGAAGAATATGTATATTTATACTCTTATGAACCCATTCTAACCATGAAACTAGAACTCTTTCTATTATTAGTTATTATGTGTGGAAAAGTCTTTGCAAATGATCTTTGTGTGAGTTAGTATTGATTAAGAAATGAAGCATACTTAGCATATTGTACCTTCTTGTGTGTATTATTGTGATATTCAATGAAGGATAAATGTAAAAGATTGGTGTCATTCACATTAGTTGATAATGATGTAGATTACACATAAAGTTACATTATTTATGCATACTTGTTTTGTCATCTTTGTTTGAATATGAAATAAGATAAAAGTTGTAATATAGGAATTAGGTCCTTGAATGAGTTTGTTCTAAGTACAATATATAGTAGTCAATTAAGGCATGCTTTTTCCTCCTTATGTGTTTGGATGTGTAAGCAACTACCCTTAGATTTTGAGTTTATGATGAACTATTATTTCAATATATGAGATTGATTTAGGAAATATCTAATGTATGCATGTATTGTGTGATAAGAAGGCACTAGTATCTTATATGATTGTATTTTTAGATTTGAAATAGGATATTAGGTACCTCTTTAATTGTTTTCTTATAAATAACTACTTTTAAAGTTGATAGGATTGAATGCCTAGTATGGTAGAGGTGTGTTCCTTCTCATTCAAATGTGTGGGTTGCTTCCTTTACTTTTAAGGTGGTGATATTTGGGTTAACACCCTCTTTCTATTCCAGTAGATTGGGCACTCAAATTTGATTTAGATATGAATGAAAGTGGTGATCATTGGGAGATCATAATAATATTCCACAAGAATATCTCTCGATTGAGCTTTCTTTTTTGTTAAACCATGCTTGTTAGTGCACAAGAAAAAGTCTAATTCAGGTTATATTGTTGCAGTTGAGATGGGGTACACTCCAAGTTTGTTAATCTTTTGATACCAACATTAGATATTAGTGTTGGGAAAACTATTTCTAGTATGGTTCCGTTCCCTTGCTTTTTAATGCAATAGTGAATTATGGGTTTGAATAGTATTAGGTGTACCATAATAAAAAATTTAGAATATATTATAGTTTCCTTAAACTCTCTTAGATACTCTTGCACATGTTATACCTTTGCGCTAGGCTTTTTCATTGATTATAATACATGTTCATTATAATGAGAGCTATGGGATTATCCAATGACATGGTTATCTTAGAATAATTTTTTTTAAGGATGAGTCTACCATACTCCTCCCCTTTGGGTGGCTTGTATAGTCATGATGAAATTTTGATGGACAAATTTTTATGAGATTAAATTGGTTTGCTTCTTTAATTAATTTATGTTTTTTTTTTTTATGAATCTTTAAATTTTCAACCAACAGTATGAAATTTTTTATTTTCATGGGCTGCTTGGCCAACTAGATTTGATATGTTCCCTTGCCTTAGGAACTTATTGAGTTGATATTTTGAATGAATTTGACACATTGTTGCATTGGTGGCCACACTTGAATTTTGTTATCTTTATGAGGTTTCATTTTGGATTTTAATTGATATTGGTATCACTTTTATTTTACAATTATTGTTTCCTTTTGAGGCATTTGCTTAATTGTTATTGTTAGTGCTTATGAAGTTTTGCATGTATTTAAGTTGTCATTTTTTTAAAAAAGGGGCCCCTGGAAGGTTGTATGGGGGGGAGAAGGTGGTTTGGAGATTCTCGAGCAATAAATAAGATTAGTATAGAAAGGTCGAGTCTCATTTTTTTCTTAGATTCATAAATAAATATACCCTCTTATTACCCTATAAAACTAAGATACTATGATATAAACCCCTATTAGAGAGGTGAGACTTGTTGTTCATCATAGGTTTTTAGATATTGATTCTTCTACTACAAGCTAGTTAGCTTCTTAGTCATGAATTCTTGGTTATTTGAAAACATTTGAGTGTTGATCATCTTTATAAATTCTTTGTAAATAAGCCTCATGTTGCAAGTAAGAGAAGTTATTATTTTGATTCCACATACCTTTGAGATATATAAGTTTAGTAAAATAAGTTCTAGAAGTTACTTGAGTGGTAGGAAAGCATGCTTGACAACTTGATGCATGGGATGATTCTTGATTGGAATGTTTGATGTAAATTATCATTATGCTTGATAATCTAAAGTAGAAACCTTGTTATGTTGCAACTAATAGTCTAATAATTATTGTGTTTTAGTATGCACGGATACAAATTTACTTTATGTGTGATTACTATGGCACTTCATGGGATAAATTAGTGTTTTTGACATTCTTTATGAATGTAGATAGTAATGTATTCTTGTTCAACATATATAGCAGTATGGATACTTTCATGGGAAAGATAGAATCTAGGGTACTAATTATTTGTTGGTTATCATGGTTACTTAGTTCTTCATGACCTTGATTTAGAAGCTCATTAATGAGATGCTTTGTCAAGTACACTAAGTTGTTCCACTGTAATCTCTTGAGGGCTTCCAGGAGGAAGCCTAATATTAGAGGGGGAGAATGTGAGGCCTAGCTAGTACTGCACTTGAGACCATGATATCATACTATTTATAATTGTCTATTTTGATGTGTGTGATTGGACATTATGATATAATTAAACTCTTTGGGAATTATGTTTGGATTGTATGCTTTTTATTCTGATGAGTTGCTATTGGATAATTAATTGTGTGGGAAAAGAAAGTATTGAATGAATTAAACGATTTTGTGATAGTCTTTAAATAGAATAAATTATATTATTTGAATTATATAATCAGGAATGAAGTTGGATTATTTAGTTAATTTTTCTATGCATTTCAAGTTGCTTCGGCTATATTTTCTTGACAAAATGATGTTCGAGAATTAAGTGTGTAGGTGGGTGGTCAAGCTCCTTAAGTGGACTCAGAGACTTCATAAACCCTATGTTAGACCAGTTAAGCCTAGCCTAACCCGTGGAAGGGTTTAAGGCTAATATGTGATGTAATATTGTTATTTGATTTTTATTTTAATTTTTGTGTGTGGTGGTGGTATTTTATTTATTTTTATTAATTTTATTTAATTGCATTTTGGGAGAAAGTCTTTTTAATTAATTATTTCATTTTAATTTATTCCTTTTATGGAATGTGGATAAATGTTTTAAAATTAATATTTTAATATTTTATTTTATTTTTATGAAAGGATTTTATCCCTTTATTTTAATTTTGGAAAAATAAGAGTTTTATTGAAAAAAATAAAGAAAGTTGCTTTCTTTTTTTTGTTTTTCTTTCTTTTTTCTTTTTTTGTTTTCTTTCCTTTTTGGAAGCTTTGTGTTTTATTTATGGGAATCTTTGGGAAGAGTTTTTTACACTTTTGCTATGCTTGGATCTTGGGATTAGGAAATTGTGAGAAGATTTTTGGAAGAGAATTTCTTTGTGAGAAGATTTGGAAGAGAATTTTGGTGAGAAGTTTTGGTAGAGAAGTTTGGCTTTGGAATTTGGATTGTGAATTCAAAAGCAAGATTTTTGTCTCATTTGGGTTTTTGAGCTTACCCTATCTTGGGGAGCTGAGGTAGGAAATTATCTCCTCTTCATATTTTTGTAAAATATATGCATGCTTATGAAAGCCTTTGTTTATGTGTTTTTGTAATTTTTTTGTTATTGAGGGTTGGGTTGTAATAGGAGCGGCCCTCCATATCTGATGAGAGCCTCTTACGTAATGGGGTTTGAGAGAGGCGTGGAGCCTCTCTTGGGGGATTTATTTTATATGTGATGGTGTTGTGGAGTAATTTGATAGTGGAGTTGGGTTTGGGCATGAGTACCGCTGTTTTATTGATATTTTGTTGAGGACGGTTATGGAGGTTTCTTGGAGGAGGTTTGTGATTATGGAGTTTTGTGGAGATGAAAGGAAATGGTAATAAAAGAAAAATGAAATGAAATGAAGAAATAACAAATAAAATAAATATATTTATTTAAAAGATAATGTAATAATGGCCATGATTTGAGTAATGGTGTTGTTGGTGGTGGATTATGGTGTTGCATGGATGGTATTGTTATTGAAGATTAATGAGAATTGATGTGATTATTTTACCCCCCAAGAGGGATGATTATCCCCTCTCTCCCCCTATTTTGGATCTAGTTTGGATCCTTTGTTTGTGAGTCGACTAATGGGATTTTCATGTTTATGATTAAACGATCTTTTCTGGTTTATGGATTTATGTGTTTGCATGAGTGTTTTACCTGGTTTATGGAGTTCTCCTGCTTGGGGGTGGGATGTGCTTATGCAATCCCTATGGTAGGGTGGAGAGCAGGACTTGGCCACCTATTTTGGCCCTTGTATGTGTGCAGGTTATCAAGAAAGTTTTCAATCAAGGATTGAAAGTTGGAAAGAATATCTTGTTTTTTCTGGAAGAAGTTATTTTTGTAAATATTGGCAAAAGTGCCTTGGTTATGATCCCCGTTGGATTCTCTTTGTTGTGTGTCAAAATTTTTGGGAAATTTTTATGTTAGTGGAAGAAATCTGTTCCATTCAATGTATATGTTGATTCTTTTGTGAAGATGTATAAATTTTGTGTTTGTGGGTACATTGAGAAATTTGAATTATGAGCATGATTTCCTTTAAATCTGAAAAAAGAAAAGAAACATTTTTTTCTATTTTACTCATATTGTGATATTGGGTTTATTTCATAAATTTGTTTTCTGCTATATAAATCAATCTGTAATAATCATGAATATAAAGTAGAAGATCTATTTTGTAATGTTGAAAATTTGATACCTATAAAGAAAAGAAAATAGTTTGATTGATGTATATGTTTTAACAAATCTGAAAATAATTATTCTGTTTTAAATTATATCTATAAATCGAATCTCATTCTCTTTATATTTTATAAGTTTATTGGGTTGACTGAAAAATATGTGCATATTTATATTTTTTATGCGTATGCTTATACTATAGTTGCAATCTACCCTTGCACAATAACCACATACAGAAAAACAAATGGAAGGATTCATAAGTCCTTGGTAGCTATACTGAAATTATAATAAGGATAGTAAGGATAAAATATAATTTTTAATTATTTTATTTTATTTTTTTTTCAATCATTAAAAAAATTAGTTATATTTAAAGAATGTTATATTTATTTCATTGTTTTAAAATGAAAAAAAAAAGTTATTTTATTACTACTTAAAAAAGAAATAGTAGGACTTATTTCAAGAAAAAGAAGGAATATTTTATTAATTGTTTTATTCCTTGGTTGGAAAAATAAAAGCATTCGAATTATAGGAAAGGATTTAGATATTATTAGTTATTTTGTTTTAAAAAAAAAAGTTTAATCTGTGGTTTATTTTGAAAAGCAATTATAGATGTTTTATTACATTAGAAAAGAAATCAAATATGCTTTATTGTAAAAATATAAAGAAAAAGTATTTTTCTTGATTGAGTTTAAAAAAGGGAAAGGCTATTTATGATTTGTTTAGAAAGCTATGGAAAATTTTATTAATATTATTTTATATAGAATACAAAAGAATATTATAATTAAGTAGTGTAATTTTGAAGTTAATGGATTTAATATATTGGAAATAAATTAGATCTATTTTATTGTTAAAATAGAAAAAAAAAAGGAATTTTAGAAAAAGAAACAAAAAGGTAATATAGAGTTGTTTTATTAAATTATTTAGAAAGAAATTAAGTTAGCTTTATTCTATAAATATAAAAGAAAGCATTTGTTTTTTTTATAGAAATAAAAAGGAACAAAAGAATTAAGGTTTTAAAAAAAAATGAAATTTAGTAACTTTGTTTTATTATTTTAATATTTTAAAGAAAGAAAAGTAATTATATTAGTTGTATTCTATCCTTTTTATAAAGAAAGTTAGATATATTATAATAAAGAAGACAAGTTTCTATTTTTTCAAAAAGAATGGCTTTAGATAAAGAAATAATTAGCATTATTCTATGAATTTAGGAAGAAAGCATTTAAGTTTTAGTTCAACAAAAGAAATAAATTGTTTTAGTAATTAGTTTTAAGGATATTTATCGCTTTTCTAAATAAGAGAAAGTTTTTAATTACTAGATGTTATACTAAAGATAGAAATTAGCCGATTTTAAATTATTTATTTAATTAGACAATTTAACTTCATATTTTGGAAGGATTTAATTTATTATTTTAATTATATAAAATATTTTAGTAAGTTGTTAAATTAGAAATTAAAATTAGTTTTATTCTTTCAATATTAAAAGATAACAATGAATGTAATTTAGTAAAAACAAGCTTTATTCTATTATTTAAAAAAAAGGCAATTGTTCTATTGTTATTTGTAAAAAAGAATGTTTTATTGTTTTAAGGACATAATGTAAACTCTAATATTTTATTGCTTTATTTGAAAGATTCAGTTATCTTTTTTTTGTACAATTTTTGACCATATAGAGGAAGATTAGCTATTTTATTATTAAAAGAAAATTAGTTTTCAAATATGATTTTTTAGTCAAGAATTGAGGTTAGAAGAATTAGATTATATTAAATATTTTGGCATTATCAAATTTGATAGTTATAACTTATTATTAAATAATAAATTAAGTATTTTTAATTAATTTAAAGGAAGTGAATATTATCATGTGTTGAAGTATATTATTTTTGTGTGTTCTAATGTTATAATCTTTTATTAGAAAATAAAAATACTTAGTTATGGGTAATTTATGTAATAATGCAATATTGAATTCCTTAAGTTAGTTAGCTTAGTCGAGGATTTTATTACGGAAACCTTATAGACTAAGTTGTATAATCTACTTAAATATCTTCATGGCGTTAACTTGTCACAATAGACTATTAATATAATTGCAAACTAGAGAAATTAGCATCGCTTTAAAACCTGACCTTGATTGTGATACTTAAGTGGTGGATAGGTAAACCGGCTAGTTCATTTCATGTTTAACTCTGTTCCTTTAGAAAAAAAAATGTTTCCACCATTTTTGCCCACTTGTATGGTTGACATATAGGTGGGCCTGATAGGGGTATGACACTCTGCAACCTTCTCTCTCAGAAAGTGATACTAGATTGAGATATGTTTTTTCCTTGAGTGCATCACCGAATTCTTTGAAATATTAATAACACTGGTATTATCATAGAAGATAGGAATTGGCTCATCATATACAACGCTGATATCCTTCAAAGTTTGCTTGATCCACAAAACTTGTGTGCAACAAGATGTTGTTGTAATGTATTATGCCTCTGTAGTAGATAAAGATATTGAATCTTGCTTCTTACTTAGCCATGACACCACTCTGTCTCCAAGAAAGAATGTACCGCCACTTGTACTTTTCCTATAATCTACATTTGTGTAAGCACTTAGAGAAAAGTCATTATTCATTGGATGCCACAAGCCATGATTCGAAGTTCCCTTTAAATATCTCAATATCCTCTTTACTGCTACAATATGTGACTCTCTAGGATATTCTTGAAATCTAGCCACAAGACAAACTACATGCATAATATCTGGTCTAGTAGCAGTTAAGTATAATAATGCAAAAGCCAAAAACATCTTGATGGCATCCATTCTTGCCACTGGAGCATAAGTTTCGTCATAGTCTATTCCTTCTACTTGTGAGTAACCTTTACAAATAAGCATTGCCTTGTTTCTTACCACTTCTCCATTCTCATTCAGTTTGTTCTGGAAAGCCCACTTAGTTCCAATCACATTCTTATTTGTTGGTCTTGGGACAAGTTCCAAAGTCTGATTCTTTTCAATCTACATTAGTTCTTCTTCCATAACCTTGCTCCAATACTCATCCTTGCATGCTTCAATCACAGTTTTAGGTTCAACTGTAGAGAGAAAACATAGATTTACCTATTCTTCAATGGCTTTCCTTCTTGTCAGCACACCTTTGTTCTTGTCACCAATGATTTGATCTTCAGAATGATGCTTCTACACATACTTGGGAGTTTTAGGAGTCTCTTCTAGAGCTTCTTCTTCTTCATTCCATACATCCTTTTCATCAACATTTTCTTCTTCTCTGCAAGATAATTCATTTGAATCATATCCATTGACTTCAAAACTTCTTCTTGCTTGTTTTCCAATCTAACATTCCATTTAAACAACATTGATGGGCTTTGTAATCTTTAGTAGATCTCTCATAGATTGAACTAAGCTTATGCTTACCAGGCTATCAAAATTGATGTGACATAATCTTCTATGCCATAGCCACCTTTCACTAATCTGAGTCATGAATCAATAGCCATCACCACCTTTGAGATGATATACATTTCCATTTGGCCTCTTTCCAGCAGTTATCACAGTTTCAGAATCTTTTCTGATCTCAAAACCACCATCCTGAAACACAAGATTATATCCTTTGCTACAGATTTGTCCAACACTCAAGAGGTTATGCTTTAAACCCTTAACATAAAGAACATCATCAGCATTATTCTTTCCATCAAAACTAATTGAGCCTCTTCCACATATCTGAGCAACTTTATGATCACCAAATCTGACTAATCTTCCATTATATTTTTCAAGTTTAACAAACTTACTTTTATCACCGGTCATATGATTTGAGAATCCACTGTCAATGACCCAGAGGATATTTTCCTCTGTAGTATGAAAATAAGATATCAAAGTGCTTTCAACATTAAGACCTACTTCCTGGAGCCTTTTCCTTCACACATTTCCCAGAGTTAGTAGAAACAATTGTTGGAATTAAGGAACACTAAGAGGGTGGGTGAATCAGTAGAAACAATTGTTGGAATTAAGGAACACTGAGAGGGGGGTGAATTAGTGTTCTACAAAACTTAATATTATGTTCCTTTAACAAGTTACCACATATATCCAAAAGAAAGAAGCATGAATAGAAACAACAAGATCATAACACATGAACAACAGGATTTTTATGTGGAAACCCAGTTAAGGGAAAAACCACGGTGGGGGTTAACCCACAAGAATTTATACTCTGTTAAAAGTATTACAAATGGGGAAGGCACATGCCTTCAGGAACACTACCCAGAAATCACTGATCAAAAAGGCTCATTGCCTACAAATCAATTACAAAATTTCACTAGAATATTTGAACTGAGGAATAGCATCTAACAATGCAAGATTACAGTTCTGGTTGAGCTCAGTACACTAACTTTACACACTTCATCCTTCTCTGCCCTATTTTATTGCCCTACCATGATCCAAAGACTAGATCAATTCACTTCACACTTGATTCTACTATCCTTCACACTTATTCCTTCATTATCACATCTCCACACCATGAAATGCTCGAACTCATCGATTATATATATCTGCTATATGAAATTGCATCAACTGCAGTCAGCCCTAAGAAAAACTTAGAGACTTTTTAAGAACACTATTCTATCAGTTGAATCCATGCACAAACACCAATGTGGATTAAAACCTTTGTATCCAAGTCACCTTACATGTCAGCCAATACCACTAGATCTCACAAATTACTCAACCAACAACTTTTCCTAATCTGCACAATGATCAAACACCAAGTCAGCCTGTTCTTCACTGGAATGAACTATTTAACCAAAACCTGATACTCAGATGCATGTAACTTTCAATCCCTTCATCACCAAAGGCTAAAATATTAGATTTAGGTAGCCCTGACATCCTTAAACATTCCCCAAGATCTGCAACACAATATGATTACCTGTGGAGAAATGCAGACTAGGATGATGAACCTTGTCATATGCCCTATTCCTGTCTATCTGGACTTAGACAAATCTACAATATGACTTCTGGTATGATCCACTGATGAAATATGGATGTGTAAGATATATTTTATTTCCATCAATGACAACACCTAACATGCCTAGTAGTATCTCTTGCCAACAATCTCCCCCTTTGGCACTGATGGCAACACTTAGTGAAAAATGACTAAGTGTCAGAACAATTCCCCCTTTACTATATACACTTGTGATTTCCAATGCTCCCCCTTTGATTAATTCTTCATTTTTCACTTCTTTTCCTCTCCCCCTTTGACATCAATGGCAAAGGCTAGAATCTGCATATCAAAATTCATGCAAAACTTTTATGTACATGGGTCAAAACTCTAAGTACATACTTTCACATATGAACATACAATCCTTAATCCTTGTTCATCAACAAAAAGATATCACCAAAAATGTTTTTCAATCATGTCAATTCATTGTCCGAGTTCTTCTTAATGCTGCCCAAAATGGATATATGCCCACCAAACAAAAATGCATGTGATTCTGCCTTTTGAAGATCAAAAGGATCACTAGTAGCAGTAGCAGCTTGGGATTCTACCAATATATCATACATAGTCTCCAACTTAGGGGAAATCAGTCCCCAGAGCTCATCCAATCTGCCCTAAACTTTAACCTTTTCCTTCTCCAATTCATTCCACAAATTCACTACTTGGCATTCTTTGGTTGCTATAGACTCAGTTGAAGGACAATAGGATTGAGAAATGTTAGACGGTTTGAGCTCTAAGTCCTTAAAATTTTTCTCAATATCTTCAACAACTTTAGACTAATTTAGACAAAACTTATAAATCTCTATACCTTCAAAGAGAGCATTTTGAATACTCTTTACACTAGTATCAAGCACTAATCTATCATAGCTAATTATTTTCCTTATTTCAGAAAATCTCTTCTCATTATATTCATTTTTGACTTTAACTTCTGATGACTTCTCTAAGGTTTCAAAATGAGTACTTATAGAGTTTATTAGACTCTTCAACTAACTGAAGGGAGAGTCAGATGAGTCCTTTTGAAAGGCTGGCATAATCTTTTCCAAAATTTCAGAGGCAAGACCAATCAACTCACTGTCCTTAATGTGAGTTTTCAGAATCTCCTCTCTTACTTTTGCTTGTGCCACAGATGTTAACTTCATCCTTTGTAGAGGGGAAAGAGTGTCAAAATTGATAGGTCCTTGAATCAGCTCTGGTTCATCAAACTCAAGCTTTTCTCTCTCAAGTAATTTCTTCACTACATCTGCAGTGTCTCTTGCCAAAAATACAGCTCCATCTTTTAGATCCTTGCTGGTACTATCATCTTTCTTTTGCTCTTTAATATTCTCTATTGTTTCTCCTTCTTATCCATCCTTGTCCTTAACCTCTTTTGCTTCTTTCTCTTTATTCTTCATAGAGTCATCTTCACTAGGAGCATCTACTTTTGTATTCATCTCTGTATATTCTCCAGCAGATTGGTCTAGAGGAATTTGAGTGTCCTCTGCACCATCAAAATTAACTTCCTCTACCATCTCTTCATCTCCTTTATTTAGCATTTCATCTTCCAAAGCAGAGATGTCAGCTTGTTGTTCACTTTCTTTCAACTCCTCAACATTTGGAATGGAGGAATCAATTTCATTATCAGTTTCTTCTTCAACAATGGGAAGATTATGCCTTTTCAATGCATTCAAAAGAATCTCTTGAGTATCTTCAACTATCTTATCAATCTCTCCCAACATGAGCATATTCATTCTGATCTTACTCCTGAATTCCTCTTTCACTTCTTTGAATATTAGGTTCTTTTGATCTGGAGTAATTTAAGGACACAATTTTATCAGCACATGCTCCTAGAGCTCAAAATCTTTAGCTTTTGCATTATCTTTTCTTATTTCTAGAATTTTTGCAAGGCTTTCTAGATTTTCAGAAGTTATTTCAAATAAAGTCTTATTGTAGATGTTCAAGTATTTGACTGTAGCTTCCTCCAAAACTCTCTTGTCAATATCACTGTAATGATCATAAAATTTAGTCATTGGCTTCAAGTTTCCATCTAAAGTAACTAACTTAATGATGTCATCCACAGAAAGAGGAGGCTTCTCAACATAGGCCTCTATCTTATGCCTTTTACTTGACTTTATGCTTCTGGAGGGCTTCTCCTTAGACACTTTAGTAGCTTTGGTGCCTGAGGCCTTCAACTCCTTAACCTCATTATCCGAGTTAGTTTCTTCTTCATCCATTTTCTCTATACTAACATACGTTCTTTTGCCCTTTACCTTTGTCCTTTTCCTTTCCTTATCGGTAGGTTTTTCTGCAGCAGGAGAAAGTGACACACCGAAGGTTGAACTAGAACTCCTAGTAGACCTTGCTATAGAAGTGGATTCCACCAGAACACTTCTCTATTCTCTTTCCTATTTCTCCTTCTCAACTTTCTCTATCCTTTCCCTATTTTGTCTCACAGCTTCTTTTGTTATGCCAATGCTTTCTACATACATTTCAACTTGTCTTTGAATCTTTCTCTTAGATTCAGGTTTTTGGAGCTCAACATGCAATTTCACACTGAGTTCACCATATGTCCCAAATATTTCAACTATGGTGTCCTTTGGTTTTCTTAGAAGGTGTTGAGCATACATATCCAATACTTTCTCATCAACTTCATACCCCATGGGCATGATCCACACAGTTCTTGGTTCAACTACTTCCATTAAGCACTAATCTATATCCACCATAAAACAGATTGTATCCTTGTATTTTTCAACCATAGATGTAGGGATTCTTTCCCTTGATTGCATCATGTTCTAAAAATTCTTGAAATATCCCCAAAGAGTAGTTCTTTGGGCATTGGAATCACCAATCTTGTTCAAGTGCTCTCTTATTTGTATGGCAATAGTCTTATCACTAGTCCAACACATGCTTTTCTTGCCAGGTAAGTCATTCATGAAATAGAAGAACAAACATAATACCATTGTACCATACTTGAATGTATTCTTCTTGTCCTCTTTGATCTTGTTCGGGTTTTCCATCAGCTAGTTTTGTAGCAACTCACACAAGTCATAGTCAACATTCTCTCTCAACATCTGATAAGTTGCATAGATAGTTGTACTGGATACAAAATTCTCCTTGCTGGAATGATATATCTTGTGTCTAATCACCATTGATGCAAATTTGACATCTGGATCAGTGATGTCATTTATTGTCATTGCCCTTTTGTCAAAGCTTGAACTGGTAGCATTAGTTACAATTTGTTTCTCTACTGACTTCAACATTGGTAGTCCACTGGATGAGTTCAACCCTGTCATGGCCTTGATGGCATCCTTGGTGATCTTGAAGGGTTTCATTAACCACATAAACTCATCATGCATTTGAATTAGAACATACTAGACCCACTCATCTTCATCAAAGGATGGAAACCCTATAATATGAATGAAATGTTTATCTTGTAGTGCCTTATACTCAGGTTTAAGGATGTGAATTTCATCCCTCAGGTGATTCTTGAACAAATCTACTAACTTCAAATCCCCAAACTCATCTATGCTAGCATGAATATAGGCCCTAATATCTTCAATGTGTAACACACCATACTAAATGTTGGGTCTCAAAAATGCAGGTTACAAGCCCTAAGAGGATGCCAAGCTCTATGATTAGACTTGCAAAGTTTTTGAACCAACTAACGGAGTTAACCTAAATGGTTGATGACTCCCTGCACTTCAGACTCTGCTAAACCTAGGTGGGTGACCCTTGAAAGCTGAAGCAGATAAATAGAATGTATGACTCAAATGAATTTAGGTATCTACTCACAATGGCATAAAGTGTGGAATAGATAAAATCTTGCAAACTACTGCTAATCCTAACACTAAGATCTGGGATGTAATTTTTTGAATAAGATTTAATGGAATCCTAGAGTGGAATTTGTATGACTAGTGCCTATTTCTATTGGGATAATGGAGTCAAGGTGTATATGATATATGATTTGCTTACTAGTTACAATTCTAATTGTTTGGCACTTGTGTTTATTTATACCTTGTATAAACGTGCAAGAATGTGACTGAAAGACTCTACTTATTGATCCTACTCGATCCTACTAGGTTACTGTGACTTATTGAAAGGATTTTAATCCTTCCTTGAAGGAACCAATCAATAGAATCACACAATGATAGCAAATGTGTATTGACAAATGGAGTAGATGCTCAATTTGAATAACAAGACAATATTGAGTTGGAGATAGTATGGCAATCTTGTCAATTATAGGGCTCTTCTTACTAATCCAAATGTTACTACCAAGTTACTGTAATCAATCAAAAGAATTTTAATTCTTTAATAGAAACCAATTAATTCAATTACACGAAAACAACAAGTGTGTCTCAATGAAACTAAAATATCAACTTGGAAACTTAGGTTCAAATGACAGAGAAATAACAATGTGGAGACAGCCAAATAATTGTTCAGCTCAACAAACAATAGACACCAATATTAAATCACCAATTTATGCATTTTTCTCCATTATATAATTTCAAAATATTTTACAATAAACAACATAATGTTTTATTTCAGCAACTGATCAATCCATCTAGTTATCTAATTCCTACTTCTAATCATGATGTTTTTCTAATCTACTAATGATTATTTTCTTTGATTTATATCTCCCTTATATATTTTGCAGATTTAGGGTTATGACTCTTTACATTCCGATGCATCCTTTGGTACAGCTTTTCATTCAATTGTTTTCAGCAAAAATAAAAAATATTACCCATTCTCTCTTCCTCGGTGAAAAATATTTCACTGCAAAATATTCCTTTAGGTTTGGTTTGCAAATATTTGCTTGGAATTTTATTTGTATGCATTTTTCACTTTTGTTTGACAAAAATTCTATCTGAGTGAAAATAATTGACCATTCTCTAACTTCTTAGGTGAAAATATAAATACCTTATATGCATTTTAAAATAATCACCCTCCTAACTTTTCCAGAAAATATTCTACCTTTGAAATAATGTGAAATTCCCCTTTATCACATATTATCATTTTTGCTCATACCTTTTGGAAATATTTACTTTTTCTTTAATAGCCTTTTCACCTCACGGGGCTCTAGCATGGAGTATCCATCGGCAAGAGGTATAAGGTTAGTGTGATCCAAGTAATCTTTATTGATAACAATTGTTTCCCCGACTCAAATTCTATCATTCTATCTTTCCATTATGAAATCATTCTTTAGCCCTATCGGAGAAACTTAGAGTATCAGAGAGACTTTCAAAATGTCTTCCGATACTTTATCTCTCTCTGATTGGTTTTTACTATGTTTTGTGTCTGCAGTTTCACTTGAAGAGCACTTGATGCCATTATCTTCTAAAGTATGTGAATTGCAGTATCCTCCTCACATTGCTAAAAATTTCTTGCACCCTTGCAAATGCTTCGACTAGCATTCCTTTCTTTTCCTCTCACCCAATTTTGGTACATTGAGAAGCGATGAAGCAGCATCCAAGTTAGAGAAAAGGACCTTTGCCCTAAAATCCCTTGGAAATTGATCTTTTGCATTCCATAAAGTGTCAATATCATCACAATTTAGTATCAGAATATTGGATCTAATGAATTTTGTATAACCTGAAACATCATCTCTTCCTATCCCAATTTTGCATCTAAATTGATGCATTCAAGAACAACATTGCCTTGCACTTGACAGCGGATGTCAATTTCAGCAATACCACAATCTGCCTGCGAGTAATATCACACATTCTTGTTCTTCTTTCCCATGGAAAAGAGCAATTCAAATGCCCTATCATCACCACTAAAGGGGTTCACACCATAAACATGTAAAATAGGTCCACATCCTCCTTCACCATCAAAGTGTTGATAACTGAGAGGGGGGGTGAATCGGTTATCTTAATTAATTTAACTTTCTATTCTTCTTTAACTACTAGTGCAGTATTAAAGCAAATATGCATTCATAATCATGAAAGTAGAAACAAAGTCAAGATACATAACACAATGATTTTGACATGGAAAATCCTATTAAGGGAAAAACCACACGGTGACTAACCTAAGAATGTATTCTCTGTTAGAAGAATAGAAATACAAAATGGCACTTGCCAATTAGGGCTCACTGCCCGAGCACACTGCTCACAAGAGGCTCACTACCTACAATAGTTTATAGAAAGAAACTAGATACTTGAACTAATGAGAAGCATCCACATGTGCTTAGATTTAGTTCCGGTTAAGCTCAATACACTAATTCACTGCACTTCATTCTTCCTCTTCCTTAGTGCTACTATTCTATCAAATACCAGACCTCTGTCTCTATTTCACGTTGTTCTCTACTCTTCTTCGTACTTGTCAACACACCACACACACCTTCACATCCAAATCCATCTTGTATATATATCCGCACCAATGATTTCAACACCTTTCTAGTCAGCATCTGGAATAGTCCATATTTTCCCAAACTTTGGTCTGTCGACTGAATCCTTGTTTATCAAGTGATGCATATCAAGGAGATGTTTATAGAAGTCATCAATCATGTTGGTTAGTCATGAATGATACCTCAGGAAACTTGATCACCATCAATATCTCATCTGAATTAAGATCTGATGCTCTACTGGTCAGTTCTTCCTTTGCCTACTCTACCAAACAGGAACCCAATACTTAGGTGCTTATATCTCTTCACTCTTTCATCACCAGAGGCTCAATCCTTGGAATCTATCAGTTAAGGTACTCCTCTTGACTTCCCCAAGTCTGCACTTTACATAGATACTTCCTCTGAGAGATCCGGACCTGACTGTCGAACCTTGCTAAATACTTTATTCTTGGTCACCGGACCACAACACTCTTCAATCTAACTTCTGGTATATGCACACCATGTCCTACGGATGGGTGGGATGAATTTTGTTGCCATTAATGACAACACTCATGAAGCTACAATGTGTCACTTGCCAACAATCTCCCCCTTTGGCATTGATGGCAACACTTATTGAAAAATGACTGTCACACTACACTCCCCCTTAGCTGATGCTCTGTTCTAATGTACACTTTACCAGAGCTCCCCCTTAGCTGGATTCCACATTTTTCACTGGTCCTCCCCCTTTGACATCAATGGCAAAGGGTAGGGTCTGCACACCAAAATTTCCAATAAAAAATAATCTATACTTAGCCGCATAAGTATATATACATGCTATACTTACATATACTAAAGTATATCTGCAAAGGTGGTCTTCAACTATACCACTTCTATCGCCCAACTCTTCTTCATCCTGTCCAAAATTGAGATGTGACCACTCAACAGGAATGCAAAAGCTTCTGCCCTCTTTAGATCTGTCGGATCACTGGTCTGGGCTATGGTCTAGGCATCAGTTAGGGCCTCATGCATGGCCTCTAACTTAGGGATAATTATCTCTCTAAGTTCACTTAACCTGTTTATTTTATTTCTCTTCTCCTTCTCAAGCTTCTTTATTTCATTTATGACTACAATAGTCTGACACTCTTGATTTACTATGGAAGAGGAGAGAGGATCACAACCTTGAGATAAACTTAACAGTTTATCCTCTTGCTCTTTTGCTTTCTTCTCCATAGCCTTGGTCACTTTAGGCTAGGATAAACAAAATTTATATATGTCTCTGCCATCTTTGAGAGCATTTTCTAAGCTTTCTATCCCAATATCCATAACTCTCCTATCATTTGATATTAGACCCTGCACCTCAGAGAATCTCTTTCCCAAAAATTCTTGTCAGACTTTATCTTTAGTTGGCTTCTCCAAAGAATTAAAATGTGTACTAATTGATTTGACAAGAGATTTTAAGTTACTAGATGAGGAGGATGAGGGATCCTTTTGAAAGGATGGCATGATCTTCTCTAATACATTGGATGCAGTTTCTATGAGCTCACAGTCTTCCATGTGAGACTTCAGAAGTTTTTCTTTTGCCTTTGCTTGAGTGAAGGATGCTAGCTTCATGGTTTGAACCAGAGAGAGGGAATCAAAATTGAACAGTCCTTGAAGCAGTTCTGGTTCATCAAATTCCATCATCTCTTTGGTCAAGAAATATTTGACAGTTTCTGTAGTGTCTCTTGTCGAAGACAGGGTCTTCTTCCCTTCTGTAGTCTCAGAACTGTCTCCTGGAGTCTTTTCTGTTTGGCCTTTTTCTTTTTCTTTTACTTCTTCTCCTTGACTGGTTTTCTCCTCTATTCTTTCTTCTCCTTTAGATCCGGAGTCTGCAGGGGAATCCAGATGAGAGATTTACTTCTTCTTGGACTTCCTCTTCTGGAACAGAGGAATCTAAGTCCTTAGCTTTCTCTTCACTAGTTTCCTTTGCCTCTTCTTCTACTGTCTCAATAGATTCTTCTTTGTCATCCATAGCAGAGATTTCATCACCTAGTCCTCTATGACAGGAATATTGAATCTTTTATAGGCATTCCTGAGGATCTCTTCAGTTTCTTTTGCCACTTTGTCAGTTTCTCCAAGCATAAGCTGATTCATTCTTCTTTATTCAATGTTTCTCCTTCCAGAATGGAGACATCATCTTCCCTAGTTTGTTGCTCATTTTTTTGTAGTTCTTCACCCTTCATAACTAATGCATCCTCAGTATCAACTAATTCTTCTGTAACCACATAAAACTTGTTCTTGTCTAATACTTTCTTTAACATTTGTTCTATTTCCTTAAGAACTTCATTAATATCTCCAATCATTATTTTATTCATCCTTTTCTTGCTTCTGAATTCATTTATGACTTCTTTGAGTATCTTATCTGCTTCTTTTCTGGAGATCACTGGACATGGACTGGACATCACATGTTCCCTTAGCTCTAGATCTTTTTCTTTAGCAACTTCTTTTCTTAATTCTAGAATGTCTCTTAAACTCTTAGGGATTTCTGCCAAAATTTCCACTAGAGCTCTAATGAATGCATTCAAATATTTTACAGTAGCATCCTCCAAAATTCTTTAGTTGGCATTGCTATAATGATCATAGAATTTAGTCATTGGTTTTAGGTTTCAATTTACAGTGATTGTCTTAATGATGTCCTCCATAGAAAGAGTTGGTTTCTCAGCATCAGCCTCTGACTTATGTCTCTTACTTGGTTTTTTACTTTTGGAGGGCTTCTCCTTAGACACTTTAACAGCTTTAGTGCTTGAGGCCTTCAACTCTTTAACCTCATCATCTGAATCAGTCTTTTCTTCATCCTCCTTTTCCATACTGCCATATGACCTCTTGGCCATTACTTTGGTTCTTTTTCCTTCCTTACCAGTAGGTTTTTCTTTGGATTTTACTGCAATAGGAGAAGGTGATGCACCGGAGGTTGAACTAGTACTCATAGTAGTTCTTGACTTGGAAGGAGGTTCTGTCAAAACACTTTTATGTTCCCTATCCTACTTCTCTTTCTTAGCTTTCTTAGTCCTTTCCCTGAATTGTCTCACAGCTTCCTTGGTAAGGCCTAGATTCTCAGCCAATTACTCAACTTATTTCCTCACAGTCCTATTGATTTTAGAAGCCTTGAATTCAAGATGCATATTTTTAGAATTTCTTCATAAGTTCCAAATCTCTCTTCAATCGAATCCCTAGGCTAACTTAACAAATGTTGTGCATATAGTTCCAACACATGCCCATCGACTTCATACCCCATGGGCATGATCCACACAACTCTAGGCTCTACTGCTTCCATTTTGTATTGATCAACTATAACCATGAAACAGATGGTGTCCTTGTATTTTTTAATCACAGACCTAGGTATTCTATCCCTAGCCTACATCATACTCTCGAAGTTTTTTAAAAATCCCTACAGTGCAGTCTTTTGAGCATCATAGCTACCTAAACAACTCAACTGATTCCTAATTTGGACTGCTACCAGTTTGTCATTTGACCAATAGATATTCTTTTTTCCTAAAAGCTCACTCAAGAAATAAAAGAAAAGATAGAATCAATGTACCATATTTGAATGAGTACTTTTTGTCCTTCTTTATCTTGCTTAGGTTTTCCATGAGTTGGTTTAGCAACAGTTCACAGAGATCATGAATAGTCTGCATTTTCTTTCACCATCTGATATGCAGTATAGATGGTTGTTTCATACACTAAATTTTCTTTGCTAGAGTAATATATTTTGTATCCTATCACCATTGATACGAATCTAACCCCATGAACCTCTATGTCATTTATAGTCATAGCTCTCTTGTCAAATTTTGATCCAGTTACCTCTGTGACTTCCTGATTCTTCACAACCTTCAACTGAGGTAGAGTACCAGTTGAATTCAGTCTTGTAACTACCCTTATTTCATCTTTTGTGATCTTGAATGGATGATTCATCCATAAAAATTCATCATGGATACGGCTCAAGACATACCGGACCCATTCCCCTTTTACAAAACTCAAAAAATCAACAAATTGTATGAACTTCTTGTCTTTCAGGACTTTGTATTTTGGTTTGAGCTCAAAATCTTCATCTTTCAAGTGATTTATGAAAATATTAGCAAATCTTGAGTCACCATGCTCCTCTAGAGGCACATGAATGTAAGCCCTAATGTCTTCTGTGTGAAGAACTCCATATGGAACCCCATAAAACGCTCCCATCAGATCAACTTGAGTGGACTTGAAGGGGTGCTTTTTAAAATTTGGCCTAGGTCACTCAGTGATGTTCACAACCAGAGGTGTAGCCATTTCAAAAGATTACAAGTTTAAAGCTTAGCAGAGAAATACCTTTTTTCACAGAATTAGGGTTAGCTGTCGAAATTGTTCTCCGCACTTCAAACCTCTAAAATTTCATCTCAGGCTCTCTTCTTCTTGTTGTCTTTGAATGCAAAGTGATTCAAGTGTTTGAATGAATGACATTTTATCCTCCACAAAACCTAATTCTTCATTTTAATAAATGCTTTGCCCTAATACATCCGATTGCACTGTTTCTACATACAGTCAATCTTTAATTGCTCTGCAATCAATCGCATTAGCTTCTTTTCTTTTGGATTTTGCTTCAATGAATCTACAATACATTTCTCTTTCTTCATTCATCGTGCCAAATTTAGGCACCCACTTGCTAGCAGGGGGTATTAGATTTTCAATGCAGCTCCCCCTGAGCCAGAGCTCCTATTTCAATTCCCAGAGGAATTAACAGCACCAGATTCTAATGCAGACCCATCACCATCATTCACTTCACCTTTCTTTACCCATGTTTTGTTCATTTCATTCTGGATCTCATTCACATTTACTTTACCCTTGCTTTTATCTTGTCCCTACAATTTTTGGTTTCTGTTTACCGGACCTTTTTTGTCATCATTCCTGCTTCTACATAATCTTGCAATATGACCGGATCTATTGCAATTGAAGAACACAACATTTCTTTGCTCATTTATTTGATTTCCTCTTGATCTGCATTGATTAGCCATGTGTCCAAATCTATTGCATGTAAAATAGTAGCCATTGAAAGAATTGACATTTCTTCTATTGTTAGAGTAGTACATCATCATACTTTTGCATTCATTGGATCTATGACCATACCTTTTACAATTGAAGCATTGATTGGAGAAGGATGGACCACTCTGATTCACTCTACTTCTGCACTGAGTAGTTTTATGACCAAATTTATTGTAATTGAAACAATTTCCATTGAAAGATGGATACCTTTGAGCATTAGGTTGTCTTACCAGAGGTCTTCTAGGTCTGTTTCTTTGATTCCTTGATTTACGATTTCTTTGACCAAATCCAGAGATTTCACCTTTCTCATATCCCAGACCATGCTTATCATCTACCATCTTTTGACTATCAAGAAACACTTCAAGTTTAGCTGAGCTTATCTTAAACTTCTCTTTGTATTCATTTGCAACTTCTAGGTCATGTTTGAGAATGACAATTTATATTTCAAGTTGATCCTCATTATCCCTAGTTTCTTGTAGATCAAATTCTAGATGACCAATTATTCTGTACAATCTGCAGTACTCTTTTATTCTTTCTTTCAGAGATTGATTTAGTTTTTTCACAATCTTCTTCCTTTCCTCAATTTCCTTGGTTAGTCTCATTACCCCAGATTCCATCTTATGTTTTAGGACAATAACTTCTTTTTCTAGCTTCTCACATTCCTTTGTCTTCTCCTTCAAGGCCTCATCCATGTCATTATCTTCATTTTGATTTAATAGTTGATGAAGTAGCTCCCTCCTCTTTTCATTAGATTTGCTCAGTTGTCCTTTTAAGGTCTCAATGAAATCTTCAGCATCTTTAAGGTTCTCTTGCAGTTATTTGGCTTCTGCTCTGGACTGATCAAGATCTTCTAAAGCAACTTGAAGTTTTTCATTGATGCCATCTGAATACCTAGACGAACCCATTGAAACACCTTCCCATATCTTCCTCAAGCTATTAAACTTCTTCCAAGGAACCTTGCTCTTATACCAATTGTTGGAATTAAGGAACACTGAGAGGGGGGTGAATCAGTGTTCTATAAAACTTATTAATTTGTTCCTTTATTAATTCACCACACACATCCAAAATAAAGAAGCATGAACACAAGAATAGAAATAGTAAGATCACAACACATGAACACTAGGATTTTTATGTGGAAACTCAATTAAGGGAAAAACCACAGTGGGGGTTAACCCACAAGAATTTATACTCTATTAAAAGTATTACAAATGGGGAAGGCACATGCCTTTGGGCACACTACCCAAAGCTCATTGCTCAAGGAGGCTCACTGCCTATATAATTAATTACAAAAGTTCACAGGAAATTTGAACTAAAGAATAGCATCTAACAATGCAAAATTACAGTTACAGATGAGCTCAATACACTGACTTTGCACACTTCATCTCTCTCTACCTTGCTTCACTATTCTATCATGATCTAGAGCTTGGATCTCCTTACTTCGCACCTAATTCTACTATTACTTCACACCTATCCCTTTGCATTTGCACCTCCATACATCAAAATGCTCAAACTCATCAATTATGTATATCTGCTACATGAAATTGCATCAACTGTAGTCAGCCTTAAGAAAAACTTAGAGACTTTTTAAGAACACTGCTCTGTCAGTTGAATCCATGCACAAATACTAATGTGGACCAAAACTTCTATATCCAAGTCACCTTACATGTTAGCCAATACCATTGAATCTCACAAATTACTCAACCAACAACGTTCCTAATCCACACAGTGATCAAACACCAAGTCGGTTTGTTCTTCATTGGACTGAACTACTTAACCAGAACCTGATACTCAAATGCATGTAACTTTCAATCCCTTCATCACCAGAGGCTAAAATCTTGGATTTAGGTAGCCTTGACATCCCTAAACATTCTGTCAGATCTGTAACACAATATGATTACCTGTGGAGAAATGCAGACCAGGATGCTGAACCCTGTCATATGCCCTATTCCTGTCTATTCAGACTTAGACAAATCTGCAATCTGACTTCTGGTATGAACTGTTGATGAAATGCGGATGTGTAAGATAGATTTAGTTGCCATCAATGACAACACCTAATAGGCCTAGCAGTGTCTCTTGCCAACAGTTCTATCTTCTTTTTTCTTTTTAGGAGAGCCTACCTTAGTGGGAAACGAGGTACTCACCCTAAGGGATGAATCTAAGTGGTGCTTTCAATTCAATCTGCTATATAAATAGTTTAGGCAAAATCTGAATACTTCTTGGTGAAGTATTTTTATTCCGATAGTTCCCCAGTATCCATACACTTGTGTGTGTTATACGTCAACCCCATTCTTTCCTTGCAAAAGGATTGATGTAAGTGGTTGGGATAGTCTCTTAAGTGAGTCACTACCGCATGAATAAGTGTCAAGTCCCTGAATCTCACTAGACACCTTAAGTTAGAAGCCTACCCTATTGACTTATTGGTGTCTTGTTCAATGTAAGGATACAACACCCCCAAGATTACTCACCATATGGCTCCCCTGAGATGAGACAAAAATCCTTGGCTTGGAATAAGCTACTCGTTAGCTTTCTGAGGAGAGGGTGATTGGGTCATCCTTCTAGCCCTGGAGGCCCCTACCTATCCTCTCTTGCAAAGGCAAAAGTGTATACACCCACATTAGGTATTACTACATTTGTGTCGACAGAGATTCCAAGTTGTGGGCTTGAAAAAGTTGCCATTGGCCATTGACTTTAGGTAGACTAAGCATTGTTTTGAAGTGTATTCGATTCTGTCTAGACCCATGGAAATTTAGCCTTGAGGGGCTATTAAACATATACATAATTCTTACACTTCCTATTAAACATTTGGCCATTGTGTTATCTTGTTTGATTTGTTTGTCCACTTGCACCATTTGAAAAATCAAACCATTAAACATTTGAGCCCTCAAAATCAATTATTTGACCTTCAAAATCAAAAAGTTTGAGTCCAAAATCCAAGATTACCAAAAATTGTGAAAGACCTAGTCAAAATCATATACATTATCTCATTTTGGCACCATAACCTCTCTATTTGGTGCCTTAAAATTCCCTTGTGGCACCATTTTCTCTATGTTTAGGGTAAAATTGGGATTTGTTTATGTTTAAGTATTTAGATGTTTAAATTTTCCTTCTCTTATGCTTAATTGACCATTAAAACCCTAATTATGAAAATACAACAATAAACTACTGAATAACGGAAAAAGCTCTTGTAGAGATGTAAAATATCAAATCACAGAGTACCTATTTTCAGGGTTTTGAGGCAAAAAAGTCAGGGACACAGGAGCAGGCATCCAAGTCCAAGGTACTAGTTTCTTTGCGAGATCCTGACCTTCTTTTGACACTGATATGCACTGTAACTTCTGTTTCTAGAAATTCAACTATGAAGGACATAGGAGCAAGCACCCAGGTCCTAAAAAGGCTCCAGTGTCCTGCTTCTCTTCAGATCTTGAATCCTTGATGTCTCCTGATCCTTCCTGCAACTCCACCTTTTCTAGATGCGACACCTGTAACCTGCAATCACAAAACTTTGGGAGGGGGTTGTGGTGTTTAGAGGCTTGCCTCAATCAATCCCTGGAGGACACTAAAGTCTCTAAACACTGTTGTTAGATAGAGAGTGCATGCCCTTGTGAGATAGAGGCAAAAACCAAAGGAAATGATGATGAAAACACAATATAATGTCACCTTGTAGTGAAGATACCATGGGAGGAAGATGCTCTTCATTCCATGATGAAATGGATGCTCAAATCTGCAAACACAAACACACAAACCACACAATTCTGCTCTTGCAACACAATGAAAGCCTTGAATCACCTTTAAGATGCCAAAATCACATGAACATAATCTAGTTTTCAAATGAATGCCTAAACATGCTTTTATATGCAACTATGAACACTCCCACCAAGATTTTCGTAATTCAAACTTACTGTGTCAGCATAGGACCCAAATAATGGTCATAAACTGACACCTAGAGGCTGCCCCAAAATAGGGTAGGACTAGGGCGTGGGCGCCCAAGTCCTCTCCCCCTATTTTGGGTAGGGTACAGCTCAAGGGGTCCTCCTAGGTCCCATTTGTCATGTTACCTAGGGCTCATTCTATCAGGATGCCAAATTATGAAGTAAGATGTCCTAAATGCATGCAAAAGACCCAAGAGCTAAACCTTATGAGGGGAAAGCCCCCAAGGAAACATTTTTTGATGTTACATTTAGCCCCCACTTTAATGTATGTATAAATGCAAGGCCAATACATACATTAAAATAAGGTCACAAAGACATCAAACACATCAAACATGGAGAAGACACACCAATCACATAGAGAATAGTAACAAACACGCAAAATGTAGAGAAGACACCTACAGTCAAGCAGAACATGGAGAAGACACTCAATCCATAGAAGACACATTAATGCATGGAAGATAGAAATGATATCTTTTCTTTTTCTTTTTCTCATATATATGGAATGCAGATGCAAGTACTGGAAAGTAAAAAAACCTCCCATAATACATGATGCACTCATCGCGTAGGTCTTTGTATATATGGGGCAACACACACGCAAGACAAACAAAACCTCCCAAAATGCAGGCTACATATGGGGCAACAGACACACCAAACAAAGCAAGCATGACAAATACACACACTTTGAAGACATGGAGAAAACATGGCAGACAAGCGATGGAGTGTTCCTATTTCTAGGCTCAACACCATCTTAGGCACATTATAGGCACACACCGACGATTGGGCTTCGCCACAACAATCACCGAAGACACGCTTAAGGGTTGAGTTAGTCACATAACTACTCCCCACCTCCTCAAAGGACTTTTGAAAATGCAACCCCACCCGTATCACAGAGATGCCTTATAGTGAAAAGGAAGCATGGCATACAACCCCACCCGCATCACGGAGATGCCTTACAATGAAAAGGAGGTATGAGCTCAAAAGTATACAACCCCACCTGCATCACGTAGATGCCTTATGGTGAAAAGGAGGTATATGCAATAGATTTCAAGATAGATTGGTTGATTGCAAACAAACTTAGGATGTAGGAAGTACTCATCGCACTAGTCTGCACCTGAGGACAAGCACATTGCTAACATCTATAATAGACAACTTACCTTATATATGCCCCCACCTTAAGGTGGTTGATATCATGCAATGATATCAAGCACGTTAAGGTAGGAAGAAAAAACACACAAGGGAACATAGACTTTCATAAAGCCCATGCCCCCCAGAGGTGACATGTACTTTACAATCGCTAAATGTTTCCACAAACATGTCCCTGCAAGAAACATGTTAGTGTCTACAAGATCATGACAAACAACAACATCAATGGATATGATTAACCACACAAAGAGCCAAAGTTATACAATGAATTTGGAGTTCAAGGATAACTATGGGGCTATATCACGAAGCTCTCTGAATCAAGTACCACCAAGGCTAAATTTAAAGACAAACAAAGGTGCATAGAGCAGCAGTATTGTTAAAGTTTGTAAATGCGATAGAAACATCATGAAATTCACTATGCGGAAAGCATGAGTGCTTCCACTAGCCAATTGTTAGATAAGATATACAACCTTATCATCATATTAGGAACTAAGTCCAATTTTTTATTGATCTCAAAAGGGACACTACGTCTGCATTAGTATAAATGTTTGTCGTCATCCACCCGCTAGATGGAAACACTAGATGAAGGGAAACAATAAATAAGAGAGGAGAAACAAGTGTTTTAGGGACAATCATGTAGGAGGGTGCCCCTAGTGTCACCAACTATGACGCTATGTCTATAATACACAACACTCAACAATGAAATCAGAGAGAGGCAATTTTAGAAGAATGAAGATACAAATAGAAGGTCACAATAGATGTAGTCTCCTGGTATCCTAGACCTTACAAGAGAGTCAAGGGTCATCCCAGGAGGCCTAAACAACATATAACACATCACGGGGGTAGCACATCATGAGAGAGATAAAGGGTTAGAGATACTTACCTATTAGGGTACCACCGTTAAGAACTTACATATCTAGGATATCTATCATGTTGTTTTGATCTTGTTGAATTAAAATTAAGTGTAGGATGACGAGAGACTTTATTTTCTTTAAAATGATTATATCCAATGTCACTTGAGTAATGTGTTGAAGCAAATTCTATAGGTACATGAATCCCTTGTTGATTCATACCACATCCCTTACCTTCATATTCACAATTGTTATAAAGGATTTTAAATCCTCGACCATAAAACAATTTCATTTCCTTAGAAGATAGTGAAGCCTCATAGGTGTCATAATTTGTAGTGTAAGTGAGAATATTATTTTTATTTTCTACCAAGGGGACTTTAGGTTTCTTAGGAGCTTGAAGAGATTGCTTAGGTGAGATCGATGCCACTTTTGATGTATCAAGGATATTAATTTTATATTCCCCTATACTGCAAGGATTAAAATCTAATGAGCCCCAATTATCACCAAAGAGTGCATTCGATGGTATAGAATCTTTCACAACATCATTCGTGGCTAAGAGATTTGATGAATTAGCTTGTAAATTGTTTAAGCTCATATGATTGTAAACTGGTTTTTGTGTTTCAATATGTAAACAGTTATCTGGTTTAGGATCAAGATGAATAGTATGAAGTTTACCTTTGAATATAAATTTGATTGAACGATGTAGAGTGGAAGGGACTACCCCAATGCATGAATCCAAGGTCTACCAAGAATCATGTTGTAAGATAAAGAATAAGGCATGACATGAATCAGGGTAGGCACAAGCACAGGTCCTACTTGTATAGGTAGAGTTATAGTGCCCATGGATTGTCATCCAACATTATCAAATCCATGAATACTAATGCCATTTGGTGTGATTTGTGATGTGTCAACCTTGATTTTGTGTAGTAGGTCAATGCTAGAAACATTAAGAGCCAACCCATTGTCAATCATAACTTGTTTTACCAACATTTTGTTTATTGTGAAAAAGATTATTAGAGGATCATATTGGTTTTAAACTTCAATTGACGATAATTCCTATGGTTGAAAGCGAATATTTGTTTTTGTCGCATGCATACTATACAATACAGCTACTACATCATTCATCTTAACAGCAGGTGGGACAATCACCTTTTGTAAAGCTTCTTGGAGCATTCCATGGTATGTAGGCGATGTTTGTATCAAATCCCAAAGAGAGATCTTAGCCGGAGTAGTGCGAATTCGTTCGACAAGATCATACTCTTGACCACTTTTATGAGTAAGACGAGGTGGTTGAGGAAGCATAGGTTGAGAACATGGAAGAGAGATAGGCACATGCAGTGCTTGGTTACTTTGCTTGTTATTACAGGTGTTGTATGTGTGAGCAATCACATTGTGGTATGGTTGTTGTAACACATTTTGAACACCTTGAACCATAATCACCGACTTTAAGAAATAAGGTGTATTAGGTTTCCTTGCACAACCATCTTAGGAATAGTGATACCAAGTCTATTAATAAGTATCAAATTAACATTGTTTCCCTCTTGATTGCACCCAACATCCATCCCTAAAGTATTTAATGTGAGAGACCTTTTCTCATCCACTAATGCTACATCTTGGCTAGGGAGAGCAATGGGATGAGAGGGAGGTACATCATCATCATCATACTCTATGGCAGAAAAAGGATTTTCACTCTCATCTTTCTCATGAGTGTTCCTAGAGATGAATTTGGTTAAATCTTCTAATATTAAAGGATGTTCACTCATGAGGATTAGGAATTTGTCAAAATCAAGATCTTTGAGAAATGAATGTAGAGATACCATAGAAAAATGGCATAAAGGTGCCATTGCATTGTTTTCAATGTAAAATTAGATTTTAAAATATTTTCAAATTTGATGCAAAAGACAAGTGCAAAAGAATGTATGAAAATGACTTAAAATGCTTGTTTTTTTGTACTTTTTCAATGCAAATGAATGAAACAAGAGGCGTTGTAAGGATTTTGATTAGGGGAAGAAAATTATATGTCTGATATTAGTTTAATACAGCAATAAGATCCTTTACAACACACTCTTAATGCAAATCTAAGATGATGCCAAGTCAAACTAAAGTGAATATATGTCGAAATAGGCACTTTTTCATCAAAACTTAATGCAAGAGGGCATAACAAAGGGTGTTTTGAGGAAAAAAATGAAGGAAAACAAATAATATCAGTAATAACAGCCACTTGGTGCCAAAATACCCCACACAACATGCTTTTAGTGCCACTTAAGGTAAAACCCTAGTGAAAATATAGCAAAAATAGGCTATTTTTCACAGTTTTTTAATTCCAAGACCTAGAAAAAGGGGTTTTGTAATTAATTTAAGGAGGTGAAGAAAATAAAATCAATGATATCAGTCACCTCAATCCATAAAATCTATCACAACACGCTTGGAGTGCAAACTACGTCAAACCCTAGGGCAGAAATAGCCAAAATATGTAGTTTTTCACCGAATTTTCAATACAAGAGCCCGTTAAAAGGGTGTTGTGAAGATTTTTAGGAGGGATAGAAAATTATTACCCTAATAACAGCCAATTAATGCAAAAATTCCCTTCACAACACGCCTATGGTGTAAGTTTATAGAGTCGATAAGGCCAAATTTAGTGAAAATCATTATTTTTGAAGCCCTAAGTTTGAGATCTTGACACAAGATGCCATGTGAATGTTTTGAAGTCTGATTTATGATGAAAATGAAATACTCTAAGATTAGAAAATGAATTTCCAATATTTAATGTGCAAAATGCCAATGCAAATCTAAAGAAAATGCATGAAAATTGCTAGTTTTTTGTTGAAATTTTCTATGCAAAAATGCAAATATTTTGAATCTAAATGCAAATTTACACTAAAATGCAAGACTAAAGCCAAATGAAAATTTTAATGATCCTATAAAATCAGTAGAAAAATATGAAAGAAGATTTTACCTACTAACCCTAGATTTTGGAATTACTAGGTTATGTGAAAATTGTCAAAATTTCTACAAAAGCCTAGCAAATTAATGACGAAAATGCAATGCAAAATTCTGAATTTTTGTATTTTTCTGTAGTTTATATCAGATCTGATGAAAAAATCATGAATTAGAAAAATTTGGAAAAAATTGATGCAATTTAATAAGCCAAACAATGCAATTTTTTTGAATTTTTCAAAAATTTCAATTTTTTTTTTAATTTTTCTAAATGCAATTAAATGAATGACTATATGAATGAATGAAATCAATCCAAATCTAAAGACACACACTCAGAAAGCTGCAATTTAAGTCCAAAAGCATGGGTTCACGAAAATGTTTAGGGTAAAATTGGGATTTGTTATGTTTAATTATTTAGATGTTTGAATCCTCCTTTCACCCTATACATTCAAGGATCTAGGGTCAAGTGGCCAGACACTATTATACCCTAGGTCATTGTGAGATGTAGGGAAGCTTGGATTAGGGTATTTAATTATCAAATTTCCTTCTCTTATGCTTAATTGACCATCAAAACCCTAATTATGCAAATATGACAATAAACTGACGAATAACAGAAAAAACTCTTGCAGAGATGTAAAATATCAAATCACAGAGTACCTATTTTCAGGGTTCTGAGGTAGAAAAGTTAGGGACACAGGAGCAGGTGCCCAAGTTCAAGGTACCAGTTTCTTTGCGGGATCCTGACCTTCTTCTGACACTAATATGCAATGTAACTTCTATTTCTAGAAATTTAACTGCAGAGGACATAAGATTGAGCACCCAAGCCCTAAAAAGGCTCTGGTGTCCTATTTCTCTTCAGATCTCAAATCCTTGATGTCTATTGATCCTTCCTGCAACTCCACCTTTTCCAGATGTGACACCTATAACCTACAATCACAAAACTTTGGGAGGGGGTTGTGGTGTTTAGAGGCTTGCCTCAGTTAAGCCCCAAATCACACTTAAGTCTCTGAACACTATTGTCAAATAGAGAGTGCATGCCCTTGTGAGGCAGAGGCAAAAACCAAAGGAAATGATGATGAAAACACAATATAATGTCACCTTGTAGTGAAGATATCATGGGAGGAAGATGCTCTTCATTCCATGATGAAATGGATGCTCAAATCTACAAACACAAACACATAAACCACACAATTCTACTCTTACAACACAATGAAAGCCTTGAATCACCTTTAGGATGCCAAAATCACATGAACATAATCTAGTTTTCAAATGAATGCCTAAACATACTTTTATATGCAACTACGAACACTCCCACCAAGATTTTCGTAATTCAAACTTACCGTGTCGACATAGAACCCAAATAACAATCATAAACTGACACCTATAAATTAGGGTTTTCCCAAAATAGGGTAGGACTAGGGCACAAGCGCCCAATTCCTCCTCCCTATTTTGGGTAGGGTATAGCTCAAGGGGTCCTCCTAGGTCCCATTTGTCATGTTACCTAGGGCTCATTTCATCAAGATGCCAAATTATGAAGTAAGATATCCTAAATGCATGCAAAAGACGCAGGAGCTAAACCTTATGAGGGAAAAGCCCCCAAGAGACATTTTTTGACGTTACACTCTAACACCTTAGTTCATTATTTGGGTGCCATTTAACTCTATTTTGACATATTATCACCAAAAATTGATGTCATCTAGAGTCTGAATCTCACACGTGTCTGGTAAATTGTCCCAGAATCCTTGAGTCCTACCCAGTCATAATCTGTGGTCACCTTGTCAAAATCCAAATTCTCCTTTGACTATCATCCACAACCATTTTGTCTAAATTCATCCATATACTTTCATTTTGACCTTAGAGAAAAATCATTTTGACTATTGGACCCTTCACCTCATATCATTAATCAATCACCAAGTTTAACCGTAATCCATCTTTTTTATCTCCACATAATCCAACCTAATCCTACATTTTGATTTTCACCTTTGGACCTTTAATTCATCCATTCCAAAAACTTATTTTGAATCCAACATTCACCCAACCTTATCCAAATTCTATCCATCAAATCCAAAATTAAAATCATCCAAAATCATCCAAAAATATAAGCATCATTTAGCATCCAAAACCATACCTCAAATCAATTTTGTACAAGAATTAAATCTAGATCTTACTATCCTCTAGTATCCTATTTTTCTTGTTGGTCATTAGTCTACCTTCAAGTAAAATAATCCTACCCTTTTTTCCTAAGGTCATAAGTCTACCTTAAGTGAAGAGGTTTATAATCCAAAGATCTAGATTTATTCAAGCTCACCTTTGATTTGAAAATACTTTTCAAACATCATCAAAATTTATCCAAAATCTTTAGTCATCCAAACATCCAAGTCATCTAGGGTTTTTCCTAGTTGATTATTATCCAAAATCTATCTATCCAAATCATCTAAGGTTTTCCTTGGTTGATTATTATCCAAACCATATTAAGACTACCTTAGTCACATCATCATCCCTTTCTTCATCATTCCATACATCCTTTTATTCTTCATTTTATCTCACCTCTTAGGTCCAAAATTTTTGAAAATCAATTCACCCATTATCTTTGAAGTCCTAACCTCTAAGGTTTCTCATCCATCCCCATATCCTTATCATTAATCATCCTTAGGTTTTCAACTTTTGAGATTTATTCTCTAAATTCAAAACCTATACCAAACCTTACTATATCCATATCATCATTCATCCCAATTTTTATCATTGCCTATCCTTGGGTCCAATACTTTGAAATCTATTCTCTAAGGTCTCAATTTTCATCCATCCAACCAAACCCACAACCAAATCCATTGTATTCCCTTGATAAGGTCTCAAGCTAAGAAAAACAAGGACATGGAACCTTTTAGAGTCAATGTTGGCATAGGGATGCCTCATACCGACTGAAATAATGTCCCTGTAGTCCAACAACTACCAACATTTTATGCGAATGCTATGATAAATCCTTTTCCACCCACCCAAACAACCAACACTAACCAAGTGGATCAAGATGTCCTAGATTTCACACAAGATGTTGATTCCATGGACATACTTGATAGAGTCCTAAAATTGGATCCCAATAGATATCTTGAATTCCTCCTTCAATACGGTGCCACCATACCTAATGTCACCACATTGTCACAACCATCCACATCCCATAATATTCCTAACACATCCCAAGCTTCAAATGTCACCACATCAATGACACCAAATGTCTTGACCATGTCAACATCCACCATCACTACATCTACACTACAAATCACCCTTAACATCCCCAACAACACCATGCATGCAAGTACTTCCACAAGTGCACCCCAACTTGACACTAAAAACATAGCTTTCATGACCCAATTCTTCTCACAACCACTTTACAACACATCCAACATTCCTAACAACAACCCATGTAATAACCCCTCATCCAATTTCATGTATGTACAAAATCCAATCTCCCAAGCACCTATCACTTTTTTCATCCAAACTTTACAACAAAATCCCAATCAAAACCAACAAATTTTGCCACATGTTCTACAACAAGTCCTCACCTATCAACAACACCTCAGCCATAAAAATCAAAATCAAAACTAAATCTCACAAAATCAAAATCCACCCCAAAACCAAATTCCACCTTTCCTCAAACAGTTAATCCAAAACCAACAAAACTACATTCCACAACCACCACCTACCTAAGATTTACCTAGCATTGTGCAATCAATAATTCAAAAGGTTGATGACATGCAAAATAGAAACAAAAGAAAGAAATATTCTTTTTAGGATATTTTCCCATATTTGTTTGATAGAACATTACACATGCCTCCCTTTCCTAAAACTTTTGGAATGCCAAAATTTGACAAATACAAAGGAAAGGGAGACCCTAGGGAACACCTTAGGGAGTTTTATATAGCTTTCTTAGAAGTCTCATATGATGATACCTATTTGATGAGACTATTTCCTAGAAGTCTCGGTGGTCAAGCTACCAAATGGTTTGCTCATCTTCCCCTCAGTATTAAGACATTCCATGAGCTTGTGGAGAAATTTGTGAACCATTTCTTCTATAACTTTGAGCATGAGATATCCATGACCGATCTTTGTAACACAAAGTAATAGAGTGGGGAATACTTCACCGCCTTTTTACATAGGTCGAAAGGCTTAGCAAGCAAACTCCCTTGGTCCATTCCTGAAAAATAACTAGTCACTATGTTTGTGACTAAACTTAACCAAGAAATGGGTTTCCATTTACAAATCCAATACGCATCCTCCTTTAAGGAGGTCATAGACAAAGGAAAAACCATCAAAAGAGACCTTATTGCTAAAGGCTCTATAAAACTTTATAGCAATGACAACAAGACCAACAACAACAACAAAGTCAACAACAATAACACCAACACTTCCCATATGAACAACAATGCACAATCCAATGACAAACCTCGCTTTCAGGGGAAAAACAATAATACCCTCAATGATGGTGTCACCGATGTGAAGGCTATAAAAAATGTACAAAATCCCATCCCACCAAGTACATCCATGAATAATAATGTCAATGTTCCTAGGGGACCGCCAAGACAAAACAACAACCCTAAGAGGAAGTTCACACCTTTAGGGGAACCCATTGAAAATGTCTTCAATAACCTTGTGAAGGAAGACTTAATCACATTACCCCCTATTCGACCTTACAACGAAAATCAATTTAAACCCTCTTGGTTTGATGAAAATGCCTATTGTGAATATCATCATGTGAAAGGGCATAAGACATCTAACTGCACGAGGTTGAAACATTGTATACAAGACCTTATTGATAGAGGTGATATAACCATCGATGAACCTCCAAGACAATCACCTAATGCCAACTTAGGAGCATACAAGGATCCCCTTCCCAACCATAACAAAGGTAAAGCCTCATCTTCCAACCAAACATACAATGTTGTGCCACCTCCCTCTTCTTTCGATTATGTTGTGGGACAAATAGAAGATTATTCCAACTATGTCAATACCATCACCATTAGAGCTAAAACACCAAATTACACTATTACTACTCGTTGTGGCCGCATTTACATCCATGGAGCCCCTACCAATGATCGACCCTCTACATCCGTACCTACCAATCCACCATCCACTCACAAGTACAACCTCTTAGATCACCTCAGAAAAACCCCTGCACAAATCTCCATACTTGAATTGCTATGCACATCCCCCCTCCATAAGGAAGTCCTTGACAAATCCTTAATGGAAACCTAAGTCCCTACCAATTTGAATATTGACCAATTCCAATCCATGGTAGGCCACATCACCTCACCTCACCACCTCACATTCTTAGACAAGGATCTACCCACATCCAATGTCGCTCATAATGAAGCCTTACACATTGAATTCCTAATCCATAAGCATACCATTAAACCAATCTTAATAGATGGTGGCACCAGCCTAAATCTTTGCACTCTAAAATTATTAAAACATTTGGGATACTCTAATGTGGTTGTGGACTCTAGTGAGTGTATAACCATTAAAGGATATGATGACACTGAAAGATTGTTTGAAGGCACCATCAAGCTTCCCATTCAAGTGGGACAAAAGATATTGGAAACCAAATGTCAAGTACTTGATCTTGACCTCCCATATAATATTCTTCTCGGCTAGCCATGGATTCATGTCATGCAAGCCATCCCATTTACTTTCCATTAATGCTTAAAATTCCCTCACAATGGCATGGAAATTACCATCTATGCTGACCCTCATCCTTTCCAATATTGTAGTTTCTTGGAAGGGCATGACCATACTTTCTACCCTTACAACAATGCCACCAAAGCATCTACTTCACATGCCAATCCTACATCATCCACCTCATACATTGATCCCTCTAACATCACAATCATGTCACAAACATCCCCTCCTCCTGATGTCAAGATCAAGATAAGTGACATGGGATGTGGTGAATACGACCTACATGTCACATTTTATGTGGGCCTATTGCCACCATCCCCTAAGACATTTGGCGCTCCTAAGGAAGAGGAAGTTTCTATGGTTGTCATCAAATGCAAACCATCACCAACCTTTGAGAAGAAGCATCTCCTTGAACAAGATGTTCTCAAAGATATATCTTCTTGGTTATACAAAGAAGAGGAAAATCAAGAAGCTCCTACTCTCCCAACCAAGATCTATGGAAAAGGTCTCAAAATTATCAAATATATGGGCTATAAAGGACAAGGTGGTATGGGCCTTAATGAACAAGGAATTGTTAAGCCCATCTAAGCAACAAGGAATCCATATCTCCATGGGTTAGGGTACAAAAAACAAGAGGCTACCCCCACCGATATTGAGTGTATCTTAAGTGAGGTTGCTAAGGCAATCCCTGCGGTAGATAACATCAATGAAGAGGACCATAAGGACTCTTTCCATTTTTTCACCGAGCTCTTTGAATCATCCATATGCACCATCTACACCCTAACAACCATGCCATCTACATCAATTGACCTACCCCTTATTTACCCCCAACGCATAGATTGGGACCAACAAGGACCTATTGTCCTTGATTTCACACAAAACGATAAAGCAATAGCCGAAATGATGGGGGTTAGAGATCACTTTTCCCTTGGAGATCATAGGGCCAGCTACATCATGGAACTAAACACATCTGCATACTTCAGGGAGACAACCCAAACTCTTAGTCACAAAAATGTGAAAATAAAAATAATATCTCCTAGTGAAAACCACCCCATGGTACTTTTAGATGAAGAAAAAATCAAAATAAAAGACATCACCTAGTGAAAACCTCCATGAGGCTCTAGGAGATGAGAGAATGGACCTCCCTAAAGTATCTGAGCTATATCAAGAAAGATCACCAATCCTAGTTGAAGCATCACATGAGATGAATCTTGGAGCAGAAGAGACACCCAAGATCACATTCCAAGCAGAATTCATCACAACAAAAGAATAAGAGGCTTTCTTAGCTTTCTTCAAATAGAGGAGTCATAACTTTGCATGGACATATGTTAACATGCCAGGATTAGATCCCACTCTATTTGTCCATCACCTTGCATTGTATCCTAATATGAAGCCAGTAAAGCAGAAGCTAAGGAAAATGAATCCCCAAGTAGCACTCCTTGTCAAGGTGGAATTTAAGAAACTACTAGATGTAGGATTCATTTGCCCCATAGACTATCCCAAATGGGTATCCAATATTGTTCTAGTAGCCAAAGTCACTGGGGGCATTCGTTGCTGCACAAATTTTAGGGACCTTAATAAGGCTTGTCCTAAGGATGACTTTCCACTACCCAACATAGACATCATCGTGGATCTCACCGTAGGAAATGAGATGTTGTCCTTAATGGATGGATTTTCTCGATACAACCAAATCAGGATAGCTGAAGAGGACCAACATAAGACCTCCTTTATATGTCCATGGGGAACTTATTGTTGGGTTGTGATGCCTTTTGGGTTGAAAAATGCAGAAGCTACCTATTAGAGGGCTATGAAAACAATCTTCCATGACCTTTTCCACAGCATAATGGAAGATTATGTAAATGATCTATTGGGAAAATAAAGGACTAGAGAAGATCACTTGAAATTGTGGCTAAATCCCAAGAAGTGTGTCTTTGGGGTTACCTCCAGAAAACTCCTAGGATATATTGTGTCAAGAAGGGGAATTGAAGTTGATCCCACCAAAGTTAGGGCTATAGTGGAGATGCCTCCACCCAAAACACTCAAGAAACTTCATAGCCTACAAGGGAAACTTCAGTCCATCTGCCACTTTATAGCATAGCTTGCCGATAAGTATCAACCATTTCAACATCTTCTTTGAAAAAATACAACTTTTGTATGGGATATTCAGTGTTAGAGTGTCTTTGGATAGCTAAAGGAATATCTTGCTAACCCACATGTTCTTATTCCACCAAAACAAGGACAACCCCTTCTTCTACATATCTCAACAATAGAAACAACAATAGGGGCCTTGCTAGCACAACATGATGAAAAGGGAAAAGAGAGAAATATACTATATCAGCTGCACCTTGGTGACCTATGAGCTGAATTACACTCTTATTAAATGAACATGCCTTTCCATTGTCATCACTTCTCAAAAGTTAAGACACTACATGCTCAATCATAAGACAAAGCTCATTGCCAAGATTGATCCGCTCAAATATCTACTAACTAGAGCAGCTCTCACAGGACGGATGGCTAAGTGGGTTATGATCCTGAGTGAGTTTGACATTGAGTACATAGAAAGAAAAGATATCAAAGGACAAGTGATTGCTGATCAATTGGTTGATGCACCTATCCCAACAGAGCAACCATTGCTTGCAAAATTTCTAGATAAGTCCATATTGATAATACCACCAACAACAGATACATGGAAAATGTATTTTGATGGATCCTAAACACATCGTGGCTCAGAGGCAGGCATCTTGTTTGTCACCCCTCAAAGAGACACTATACCTAAGTCCTAGAAAATCACATTTCCATGCACAAATAATGTAGCTGAATATGAGGTCCTCATCATAGCAATTCGCATGGCCATTCAGTGGAAAATTGAGAAGCTGACAGTTTATGGAGACTCCAAGTTAGTCATAAGATAGGTTAACAAAGACTACAAGACAAAGGACGACAAACTCCTACCCTACAAAAGGATGGTAGATGATTTCAAAGATTATTTCCATGATATCCACTTTGAGCAAATTCCAAGGTTAAAGAACAAAGCAAAAGATGCCATGGCCACTATAGGATCCTTGGTCGATATGAAAAAGGACAACAAAAAGTGTGAGTTCCTAATCGAAGAGCCTCCAATATTGGCTTGAAACATACCACAATCTGAGCTAGTGTACGACATTTTTGTTTCCTTATCTTGATGCATGAGCATCCACGGTCAATGGCAATCTTGCATCACCAAAAATATTGTTATTTTAATTTGGTTTGTTTTCAATAAGGTTTGTGGGCTTTGGGAAATAATATTTTAATTTGTAACAAATGTAATTTCCCTTGGGTGTAATTGTAAATGTAAGTTTGGTGGGATTTGACTGATTTTGTCATAAGTGGGTCTACCAAGAATCTTGGAATTGATTTCCAAGAGGTGGGGCCAGAAGCTTTGAATGTTGTTGCATGTCTGGGTCGAAATTATAAGACCTAGTCTTGGTAAAATGAGCATAACTTTCTCATATCATATCTAAATTAAAAAAATTAAAATGTTCTGAAAAGCTAGGAAGAAGAGACATGAAACCCAGAAACCATTTTAGAAAATCCAAAAAATTGAGGGAGAGATGATAGGTTGGACGTGACAGGTTTTTATTGATGGTTTGTAGAGGTTGTTTTGAGAAACCAGTAGTGGTTTCTTCTTAGGAAAGATATACATATTGAGGATTTCTCATTTGTAAAGGGAGGGCTTTTGGAGAAGATGTGTTTGCATATCTAGATGCTAGTAGGCATGAGTTTTCCACAGTCCATGAATTAATAAGATAGTGCTTCTGGATTAATCTGTGTATGTTTTTGCTTCAACGTTTCGGATGCTGCTAGAATGAAGCTAGAATGTTGAGTTGCAGATTTTTGTATGTTTGAAATCCATGTTGTATGAGAGCATATGAGTTCAATGTTTATGTATCTCATTTTCAGATTTTCAATATAATACATATTGTAGATTTCTCTTCCATTTTATGTGTTTCAAATTACTTTGCTTCCCTCTTGCATAGTGTTCTATGCGTGTTTATGTTGCAGATTTGAAAGGGAGAGCATCCCTCTGCATCATATCTCCTTGGTATCAAGAGACCTACATGTACCTCCATGATAACATCCTACCACCAAACCTATCATCCGCACAATGCAAAACCTTCATCTGTTGAGCTTCTTGTTTTACCCTCATAGGAGATACCCTGTATCAAAGAAGTCTTGATGGTACTCTTTTACAATGTCTCGACTCTACGAAAGCTAAAGTGGCCTTACAAGAGATACATGAAGGCATTTGTGGGGCACACTCTAGTGGACCTACCTTAGCAAAGAAAATTCTAAGGATAGGGTACTATTGACCAACCATGGAACAAGATGCTTACTGCTTTGTGAAGAAATGTTTACCATGTCAACAACACAGTGATCTCATCCATGCACCTTCACAGGAGCTACAACTGATAACAACTACTTGGCCCTTTCCATAGTGGGGACTTGACCTCTTAGGTAAAATTCACCCACCCTCATCCAATGGCCACAAGTTCATCATTACCTCTATCGAGTACTTCACCAAGTGGGTCAAAGCTATTCCACTCACTTTTACCACTAGCATCCAAATCGCTAAACTTATCCTCCACTACATAATATGCCATTATGGCATTCCCCATTCTATCATCATAGATAACATGAAACCATTCAAAAACCAGGAAGTCTACACCTTGTGTGAGAAATTCCACATCCAACATCATTTTTCCACACCATATTACCCCCAAGGTAATGGTCAAGCCGAGGCTTCTAACAAAACCATCTTATGCATCTTGAAAAAGATTGTTAATGAAGCTAGCTATGACTGGCACCTTTAGCTCAACCCTACCCTATGGGCCTATCGTACAAGAATTCACACACCCACAGGAGCCACACCATACTCATTAGTATTTGGTTCTGAAGCCATTTTGCCTATTGAGGTCAAGCTCCCTTCACTTAGGATTTCATTGTAGATTCTAATCACTGAGGAGGAGTACCGAGTTGTACGACTAAATGAGCTAGAGCTACTGGATGAGAAATGCTTGGATGCTCTCAATCACCTTCAAGCCTATAAAAACTACCTACGCAGGAGTTACAATAAAAAGATCAAGAACTGTAAGTTTGAGATAGGCAACCTTGTCCTTATGGAGAATCAGAAAAACCTACAAGAGCGTCACAAGAAAGGAAAGTTCAAGCCTAATTAGTTGGGACCATATGTCATCACAGCTAGCTATGGGTTAAGAGCATATCATCTCACAACACCTGAGGAGTAGCCTCTAGATGAGCCTATGAACATCATGCACCTAAAAAGGTTTTATGCATATCCCATCGAGTATCCCAAATCAAAAAATACAAAAAAATACAAAAAATCATCAAAAATTAAAAAAAAATCAAGAAAAACTTGAGTGCAATAAAGTCGTCCAATGGTGAAAATCACTTTAGTGACACCTTAGATAAGCACCATGGTGAAAACCTATCTTAGGTGCCATGTGTAGTGGTCGGTTCTACCATCTAATAAGCGCTCTCAACTATTATAACATCCCACATCACACGCATCCCATGGCTTGGAATTTTAAAAACATCAAATCACCCACCCTGCATTATCCCACCCAAAGACAATCCATGAAATGAGGATCCTTATATACTCACCATGTATAGCTAAAAACTTCAAAAATCTAAAAACATTACAAAAAACAAAAAAACCCAAAACATTAGAAAAATCCATAAAAATCCAAAAACAATACAAAACTCCAAAAACTTCAAAAAAATTACAAAATCACAAAATTCCAAAAACAATCCCACTCAACACATCATCTTCTACTATTGTCACATCTATCCTGAACCATTTTCACATCATCAAGTCAAACCAGAACTACATATTCATCTCATCGGCATCTTAAAATACCTTGCTCCCATGGACACAGGGTATGTAGGCAGTCTTGAATACGAAGGAAGGCCAATATTCAAGTATATAAGATGTACCCATCCAACCCATTGGATGGTCCCTATCTTCTAAGCTTACTAAATTCACCAAACAATACACATGCTAAGCATAACGTCAACACATCACATCCTACGCAAAAATCATCTTGATTAATAAACCAATCATAATCATTACATATGGCCTTACTATCCTTTTTCCCACCTTTCAAAATTTATCCAACAACATCCAACCGATTTTTGCCTTAACAAATATATCATTCCTACAACAGGTAGAGTCCATCATCTTATCAACACTTATTTTGACAAGAGAAACAAAGGTTGTTTGTATGGTCCGTTGGTCTTTTTGATTATTGATTTTTATCTTTTGTCTTGTTATAGGGATCATTCCAAAACTACCTTGATCTTACTATATCATCGTAAGTGGCAGCAAACACCTAGAATAGACATGGTCATTGTTTTTGTATGATGTGCTTGTGGGTTGATTTCATTACTCCAAGAATAGTATTCATATCTTGAAGAGAGGATTAGTTCTAGCATAATGTTTCCCATTTACATATAAGGTTAACCACATCTTCTATGTACTAAAGGAACTTATGCTATGAGTCGCCTTCCCTCATCTAGGCAACGTTATACTACCTTGGGCATGCATGAGGTCAACCTATTGTTTGTGAGTCTAGTCCATGCAAGGACGAATATATATCATCACCCTGGTCCTTTCATACCTTGGTGAAAAATATCCTACTTTGCTATAATAAACCTAGAAATGCTCTCAAATACTGTCAATGCAAGTACTTTACCTAGCTTACCTATCCCCCTTTCTATCACCAACCATTCAACACACTATCTGGACTTAGAATTTAAATTCAACCCCCCCATCCACTCATCCACTATAACACACCCCCCCTAATCTAACATTCCCCCCACAATCAAACCAATTCACTCTACAACCTTCACCCATTCCAACAAAAGCCCTCCAATAACGTGGTGTCTAAATTGACCTAGTATCCCTAAACCTATCCCAATCATCCCTAAACCTATCCTAACCATCCCTAAAACCCACCCCAACCACCTAACCTCATCACCTAGGGTTCAAAGAACATCACAGGTATCATGACATCCAACCATATTATCAACTCATCCCATCTCATTTTCATTACATTTATCTATTTGCATTATCATAATCACTTATCATTCTACCATTACATTTATCCATTACCATTTCATTAATCATTGCATCATTTATCCATTTCATTTTTTTATACAATATATGTTTATTAATCTGAGCATATATTCCACATCATAATACATTTATCCATACATAAACATTACATATCCATTTGATTTTTCATCATACGAAATATATGTTTATTAATATAAGCATATATTCCACATCATAATACATTTATCTATACATAAACATTACATATCCATTTCATTTTTCATCATACATAATATATGTTTATTAGTTTGAGCATATATCCCATTCATATCATCACATACAGAAAATGCATCCATAATAAAATAACATCCATAACCATTTATAAAGCATAAATCCATCTATTTATGCAACCCATAACACATCCATAAATGCATCCATAATATTCATAGCATCACATCTATATCCATAACATCACATCTATATATATAACACTAATCACATCATAAATATCCATCACATCCATAAACATCTATCATAATCTTAAGTACATCATCCATAAACATCCATAATGCATAAACCATCATATCATAAATATCCATAAAGTACATTGCCGCCAAAAATATACATCACTAAAAAATAATACAATGGCATGATACATAAAACTAAATCAAAACATCACCCATGGGCCGATGACCCCTTAACAGAGTCGGTAGGAGACCCAGGATGTTGTTGCTGCTGAGATGGCTGCTCAGGTGGTTGCTCAGGTGGCTACTGAGGAGGTTACTATGGAGGTGCTTGTGCTACTAATACCTCCTAGATCTCCTGCAACCTAACATCCTCGATCTGCTCCTCTGCCTATAGCTAGGTACTTGTTAACCCTCGATAACTGTTGCACATTAAGCACCATAACAATACTCAGCTCTCGAATGCTTCTCTAAGAGCTAGTCCTACAGCTATTGGATATGCTACTGGTAGTCTGAGTAGATCTGGCCAATGTTGGTCCCAGCTACCATCCCCTGCATTCGGGTAATCTCTGCCTGCAATTACCCCACCTATCCCTCTACTGCCTGATGTAGAGACTTCCATGTGTCTCTCTCTGAGGTGACCTTGGCCACCTACATCTCTAGATGCACCACTTGTGTCTGTAGCTGGCCTATCTATGCCTGCAAAGTACTAATCTGTCCATCTCTGTCTCCCTGACTCCCTCCATCCAGCAGAGCAACTGCTCCATGTAACTGGGCAAACTCCTACCTCTGACGAGTCACTAGGTCCTCCAAATTGGCCACCTGAGCCTGTAGGGTCTCAGTCTCCTCATCCTTGTCAGCTCGAGTATGCTGACACACAGTATGAGTACCTAGAGAAAGACCAAGCCCTGTGCCCAAACTCCCTACATCTACAGCCCCAGCCCCTATGAATGGCCCCATCTGAGATACAGGTACATGTCATGCATGTGTTTGTGGTCTGACTTGTTGCTAAGGAGGTGCATGTGGTGGAGCCTGCCTAGCACCCTGCTGCTGCGATGGTGCCCATGGAGGTGGCATCTAATCCCTTTGTGCCTACTATTGGGGTGGTGCTTGTGGAGGTGCCTGGGATGGTGCCTGCCTCTGCCCCTACTTCCATGGCGGTGCTCACGGTGGTGCCATCTGTCCTACATGTGCTTGCTACACAAGTGCTTGTTGTTGTTGTTGCCCCTACTATGGAACCTACCCAACTACCTGTTGCTATTGAGGACTCCACTGTCCCCACCCCCATCCTCTCCCCAACACCTGCTCCACTACTATGAGAACCAAAATTCTGATAGCATCATCCTCATTAATCTCCACCTCCTCTAACACTATCTCCTCATCAACCTCATCTCCTTCCTCCCCCTCCACTGTCATGTCAAGCTCAGCTGTAGGATCTGTCAAGCAGATCCACCTCCACACTGCCCACTATCAGTCATATGCAGGGATGGTCCCTGTGTCAACCACTGTGCTCTGCCAATCCCACTGCTAGGGCTATAATCCTATAAAATCCTGAATCACCACCTAGGGCGCTATCAATGGTGGCCATCTGACATCTCAAGGCATCCTCACAAAAATCACCATCGCCTGTGGCTAGTCCTATTGTAAACCAAATTGCCTCATCACCCGTGAGAGGAGATACCTATCAATGGTATGATCCCCTCATCCCATCAAGTAACACGTCTGAAATGCATAGGGCAAATAAATGTGATCGTCTGGCTAGGCCTCCACTCCAACATATTGTCTCCGGATCACTGTAACCAAGTCGTCAAAAATACGCCGCCAATATCGTATCTACCCAACATAGGAATACTAAATAGGGGCTCTGTACAAAAACATGAACGCCACGAACTGTCCCTGAAATAGATCTCCATGTGGCCTCGTGATGCCTCTATGCTTGAAGGCCCATACGTGAAGCAATGTCACCCAGCAGACAAAGCCCCATCCTAGTGATACACAATAGTGTGCATCTCATGGTACAACTGACCTAGCATGCATGGTCCCCATGCATGCATCGTCTCATGCCATACCATCTGTTCAATCCCCTCCCCCAGCCAACTAAGAAGCCCTGCGTGTGTTGATCCGACATCACTAGACCCCTAATCACCGCACACAGAAATAATGTAAAGTCATCCACTCCTGTTGCCAAAGTTTGAGCATATCTCATCTGTCGTCAATCTCATGTTAGAACTGGGTGACCTAGGGCAAAGGCCCTATCAAGGATTTCTCATCCTCTAGCAATGTCATAGGTGGCCCATGCTCTAACAATTGACAACCTTAGAATCTGATACACATCCTCCAAGGTGATGGTGATCTCACCTGTGGGTAGGAGGAAGGAGCATGTCTCGCTCTACCATCACTCCACCAGGGTCATCATCATGGCCCTATGTACTCGTATAATGGACATCAAGTGCCACCACAATAATGGGTTACACTTTCTGGGACATCCTAATTTTTGCTGAAATCACATATTTTTTGAAAACATAATGATTTAAGCCTTGAAAGGTTCCATCTAAAGGATCTTAATTGAAGAGGGTTTGATCAAACCCCCTTAGATTCAAACCCCCTTGGATAGAACCCCGCTAGTTTTAAACCATACCTATAATGGAGTCTCCTCTACACCTATCAAAATGCTGATAAAAAACCAATTTTGATTTATCTTTTGAGGGACCAAATGAATTCATTTAAAATTTATGCCTTGTAAGTATGTAGTACTTATTATAAGCTTCCCAAAAAATATAATTTTAAATATATTTACTTTGATATTATATTTATTTTTTATTTCTGGTGAATGTATGTTTTTCACCGAACATCAAGTTCTCTATTCTACACACATGGAAAATTAGTAAATTACTAAAAAAAAATTCTAAAAATATCTATGCACTAGGTATTGATGTCCTTTTTTCAACAAAAGAAAAAAAAGAATTTCGATACATACAGAAAAAGTTATGTTTTACGGAATACGCCTATGTCTGAATTATATTTGGTTTGACTTAAAAAATTAATTAAAAATATATATTCAACAAAACATTATAAAACCAAATGCATACACTGTATATCAGTGTTACCAATCTAAATTAAAAAAAATCAAAATTTTATCCTTTGTAGAAAAAAAGTTATGTGTTACGGAATACACATCACTTTAAAAACATGTTGTTTACTATTAAAAACCAGTTATCAAAGGAGATGCAAAAAAATTACAATTTAACTCCAACTTTTTTTTAAAAAAAATATTTAGAATCTACAAACAAAATCTCACAAATCACTAGTTTGCATCATTTTCAAATTCCTAATGGTTTAGCGGCTATAGGTGTCAGAACGTGAAGATTTAGTTCAAAATATTGATTTCAATGTCAAGTTTGGCCAAAAAGTGTAACCCATTATTGTGGGATGACCCCATCTCGGACACTATTTGTAGGCCCAATCTCCCTAACCTGGCTAATGTAGCCTGATCAAAACCATCTAACAGCCTCATAATTGTGGGAACTCACCACTCCCGTGAAGCCCTAATATGCCCATCAATCTGCATCTACAAAATAAATATCAAAAACTTATCATTTTTTCAAATCAATGTTATGGAGTTGATCCTAACCCCTTTGGTGCCAAAACAACATTTGGTGCTAGTTTTAACCAATATGGTGCCAAACAAGAGTTTGGCACCAATTCTGCCAAATATGGTGCCAATCCGCAAGATGGTGCCAATCCTTTCTGATATGGCACCAATCCGAAGGATGGTGCCAATCTTCCCATGTTTGGCACCAGACTAGCATTTAGCACCAAAATGCCATTCAACCCCCAGATCCATGGTGCCATTCCAGAGGATGGCACCACAAACCCTAGGTATGGTATCATTCCATATGATGGCGCCAAAGCGTTAGCACATGGTGCCAAAACCCAAAACCCTCAGAATGATAGCGCCAAACCAGAAGTTTGGCACCAAAATTTTGACCAATGGTGTCATTTCACTAAAAAACCTAGTTTTTGGATGGCACCAATCCAGACGATGGTGCTAGAAATTTTGAAAATTGCACCAAAACTCTTCCCCTCCCTAGTTGGCCTATGGCACCAATCCAGAGGATGGCACTAGTTTGGCTGCAGATGGCGCCAAATAGTTGCATTATGGCCCTAGTCCGCCTAATCTACCCTTTCCCATGCAATAAATGATCTAAAACCCTAAAATTGACAAAGTCAAGAATAGTCCTATAATGTCATAAAATGTCCCCTTGGGGACTTTTCCCTCATGAGGTTTAGCTCTCGGGTCTTTTGCATGCATTTAGGACATCTTACTTCATAATTTGGCATCCCGATGGAATGAGCCCTAGGTAACATGACAAATGGGACCTAGGAGGACCCCTTGAGCTTAACCCTGCCCAAAATAGGGGGGAGGACTTGGGCACCTGCGCCCTAATCCTACCCTATTTTAGGGCAGTCCCAATTTTTGGGTGTTAGTTTATGACCGTTATTTGGGTCCTATGCTGACACAGTAAGATTGAATTACGAAAATCTTGGTAGGAGTGTTTGTAGTTGTATATAAAAGCATGTTTAGGCATTCATTTGAAAACTAGATGGCAATTGTGAAATTTAGGCATTCTCAAGGTGATTCAAGACTTTCATTGTGTTGCAAGAGTAGAATTATGTTGTCTATGTGTTTGTGTTTACAGATTTGAGCATCCATTTCATCATGGAATGAAGAGCATCTTCCTCCCATGATATCTTCACTACAAGGTGACATTATATTGTGTTTTCATCATCATTTCCTTTGGTTTTTGCCTTTGCCTCACAAGGGCACGCACTCTCTATCTGACAATGGTGTTCAGAGACTTAAGTGTCCTCTGAGGCTTGATTGAGGCAAGCCTCTAAACACCATAACCCCCTCCCAAAGTTTCCATGGTTACAGGTTACAGGTTACAGGTTGCAGAGTTGGGCAAAGTGAAGTTGTAGGAAGGTATCTTGAAGTGTTAGAATTGTAGAATAGAAGGAAAAATAGCCACCTGGACTTGGGCGCCTTCTCATTAGTCCTCCAACTTTGGTGACGGGAAAATATCTGGAACAGTAGGGAAGAGTTGCAGACTAAGTTTCTAGTTCTTGACATAATCTAGGGCCTTGGACTTGGGTGCATGCTCTTGTGTCCCTGACTATTCTACCTCGGAGCCCTAAAAATAGGTACTTTGTGATTTGATATTTTACTTCCCTCTACAAGAGATTTTTCTATTATTCTTCCATTTACAGTCGTATTTGTGAAATTATGGTTTTAATGGTTAATTGAGTATAGGAGAAGGGAAATTGATAATTAAACACCCTAATCCAAGCTTTCCTACATCTCACAGTGACATAGGGTATGATAGTGCATGGCCACTCGACCCTAGATCCTTGAATGTATAGGGTGAAAGGAGGATTCAAACATCTAAACACTTAAACATTGAACAATCCAAATTTTACCCTAAACATTTTGGTGAACCCGTGTTTTTAGACTTAAATTTCAACTTTTTGAGTGTGTATCTTCATATTTGGATTGATTTCATTCATTCATATAGTCTTTCATCTTATTGCATTGAGAAAATTACAAAAAAAATGAAAAATTTGCAAAAATTTGAAAACCCTAGCTTGCATTTTCATATAGATTACTAAATTGCATCAATTCTTTCTAAATTTCCCTAATTCATAATTTTTACATCAAATCTGATATAAATTATAGAAAAACACAAAAATTCAATAACTTGCATTGCATTTTCATCATTAATTTGCCAGGGTTTTGTATAAATTTTGACAATTTTCATTAAACCTAGTAATTCCAAATTCTAGGGTTAGTAGGCAAAATCTTCTTTCAGAATTTTCTACTATTTTTAGAGGCTCATTAAAATTAGAATTTGTTTTTAGTCTTTCTATTTAGTGTAAATTTGCATTTAGATTCAAAATATTTACACTTTTGCATAGAAAATTTCAACAAAAACTAGCAATTTTCATGCATTTTTCATTAGACTTGCATTGGCATTTTGCATATTAAAGCTTGGAATTCATTTTCAGATCTGAGCTTAATTCATTTTCATCATAAATCAGACCTCAAATCATTCATATAACATTTTGTGTGAAGATCTCAAACCTAGGCCTTTAAAAACACTGATTTTCACTAAATTTGGCCTTATCGACTCTTTAAACTTGAACCATAAGCATGTTGTGAAGGATATTTTTGCATTAATTGGCTATTATCAGGGTAATCATTTTCTGCCCCTCCTAAAATATTCACAACACCTTTTAACGGGCTCTTGTATTGAAAATTTGGTGAAAAACTACACATTTTGACTATTTTTGCCCTAGGGTTTGACCTAGTTTGCACTCCAAGGGTGTTGTGATCAATTTTATGGATTGAGGGGACTAATATAATTGGTTTTATTTGCTTCACCTCCTGAAATTCATTACAACACCCCTTTTTCTAGGTCTTGGAATTCAAAAACCATGAAAAATAACCTATTTTTGCTATATTTTCACTAGGGTCTTACCTTAAGTGGCACTAAAAGTGTGTTGTGTTGGGTATTTTGACATTAAGTGGCTGTTATTACTAATATAATTTTCTATCCATTATCACTTTCCTCACAACACCCTTTGTTATGCTCTTTTGCATTGAGTTTTGTTGAAAAAAGTGCCTATTTTGACATATTTTTACTATATTTTGACTTGGCATTATCTTGGATTTGCATCAAGAGTGTGTTGAGAAGGATTGTATTGTTGTTTTGGACTGATATCAAACATATAATTTTCTTCCTCTGATCAAAATCCTTACAACATCCTTTGTTTCACTTATTTGCATTGGAAAAAGTACAAAAATCAAACATTTAGGGCATTGTTGCATATAACTTGGCAGTTGTCCTTTTGCAAGCTTTTGAAATCTGATTTTACATTGGTTAGAGCATATAAACATGGACTCTTAGTGCTCTTTGGAATCCTTACATGAATATATCTCAAAATTTGAAAATCTTTACAAATTCATTAGTACACATCCTTATGTCATGCCCTACATACAAGCCATGTATCACAAGGATATATTGGTGTCATCTTCTTTCAAGATCCTTGATTATGTATCTAATCTTACCAACTTCATAACTCTCATCAATACATACCCTTGGGTAGTGTTGATGATGATTGTTAGTCATAAAAACATGCATAAAAATTTGCAAAACAAACCTTTATTATCTTGTAAAGTACGATCAACTTAGGATAAGTTGATGACTCCAAGTCTCCATTGATTAGGTCATGATCGTCTGATGTTACTCAGAGGTTGATGTGACATGCTATTTTCCATTTCAAGGGGTCTTACATTTGTCTAGATGACTAGTATTGCATTATTTCCTATAAATTTACTCCACAGATAGGTTAACTCTACTCTATTTCCAAAGATAGCTGATATATTTGCAAGTTTGATCAATTCTTCTGATCATTGACCATCATTAGCTTATTCTTTCTTCTACACTATATATTTATTCAAATAATGTGTCTATAAGTGGATATTTGCATGTATTTGCATGATATTTGTCAATTTGACATGCTTTTACTCTAAATATGCTCTGTATTTTCAATTATCTACAGGATATCAACATATTTCTTATTATTTGCTTTTGATTCTTTGTTATTTGCAGTTATGGTGATGATCTTTTATGAAATTGAAAGAAATTTAATAGAATGCTTCTACTTTAGTGAATCTTCAGCCATTGAACCACATACATACAAGATACATTCATGAAGAGAAGAAATCAAACCATAAGTCACCAGGATGTTCCACAGCTAGATATGGATGATGCTAACTTCAAAGTGATTAGGAATGAAAACAACACATGCAGACTAACAAGCACTCCAAGGGACACAACTGATCAATGCATGTATCTAGATTTCAAACATAGATTACCAAGATTTATGATGATTTGTAATCAAATATGCTTCTCTTTCATTTAGTATGCATAACATGTACATTTACAACAACTTTGAAATGAGTCCTGATATTTCAGCAATCAAATTTCAATTAAGTTTTTGAATGTTCAAAATATTGCACCCTTGCACCTTTTATAGAATAAGGTGAGGAGGCAGTTACAAATGACCAATGGTCAAGATTTATCAATTAAGATCAATGGTTGATAATAACTCTTTAACTCAATCAACTTTTCCTCGTGGCATAGGTTGCTAGCTGGTAACCATCTGAATGACTCATTATCTTATGAGTGCCTTATGCATATGTTCCCTTGATTATGTATCTTCATTCATTCTTCAGGTTCCTCCTCTTCATTTTCTTCTTCTTCATCATGGTCATCATCTTCATTACTTTCGGTATCGCTGTCACCCTGATGTACATCCTCCTATATGTGGACCTTCATCGTTGTCTTGATGTGCTCATATGTCTGTACTATTTTATTCACCTCTCCTCCATCTTGGATTTTGGCTTTTGTTATGACATGCTTATGAGGCTGGAATTTAGCTTTGAGTGCTTCTGGCTTACCTTTTCTGTTGTTTAAAGTCTCATTATAATTTTCCACCCCGACCTTTATTCTTGTGATCTTATTCACCACTTCTTCCATCAGGTGGGTGAGGGGGTCATCCGCCACTGGCTAGAAATTATCATGTAGAGCTTTGATAGCAAAGTCTGCATCCTAATTTTCAATCTTTCCCTCTACTTTTCCTTCTAAAGCCTCAAGGATCTTTGCTTCATAAGCCATCATGTTGTGCAGATTTATAATTATATCTTTGAGCTTTCCACTGCATTTCTTCAGGATATCACATTTGAACTTGATATCCTCATACCATATGTCTATCAGCAGGGCGGTGTTATTATTCAACACTTTATTATTATTAGGATTTGAGGATCAATCCTATTTATTTCACTTACAGCAGTCAGGTCTTTTTCCAATTGGAATGATCGTTTCCCTGTTTCATTTTGCATTTTGTCTACCTTTCTCTTTAAACTCCTTAAAGAATTCCACCTCTATAGGGAGGTTCTCAAAACATCCTCAGCTCCAGTGAGGGATAATAGCATCCATTTCTCCATGATCATGGCCTCATACTTCATGAGGTCCAACTTGGTGACCTCTTCCTGGGATATGATAGTCAATGGGACTACCGGATCAACTGGCATATTGTCAGGGTTAATTAACCCTTTTATGTATGAATGCAGCTGAACAATGTGCCTCTTATGCTTTCTATTTTTCTCTTTCTCCTTCTTTACCCTTTGGGTCAAAGAATCAATGATGTATTTCCCTTCTTGACCTTATTGGTCCTCATTAGCAAAACCCAAATCAACAGTTGTAATTTGGAATTCCTCCAGGGTGATCTTGCCCTTCTCCTTTTCAATCGTAAGAAATGCTACCTATGCAGTCCTTCTTCCTGTAGCATGATCTCTCCTAATAGCTGATGTCAATCTAGCTTTCCTCTTTGGCTTCATTATTGTCTCTACAAACAAGGTGGAAACATCAAATTCTTGAATTTTAGGGCCTTGTTCCATACCTATTTCTTTCTCCAGCCATTGAGGCACTTCATCTCCAAATCCCTAATGTCCTTTATCAACATCATGTCCAATCTATTCCCTAGTATCTGCTTCTATTCTCGGTGGAGAAGGTGATTTCTTAGTTTCTTCCTCATGGAGTTCCTCATGAGGGGGATCTTGTTGCATCTCTTCTTGTTGAGGGACCTCTTTCTGTAGAGGAGGATCCTGTGGAATGTCCACATGATGATCCTGTGCCTGGTGTTGTACTCCCTCCTTCTGACATTCATCTTCCTTATTGCTTTCCTCATCCTGAAGCATGTTGACATCTACGGATGTCTGTGTGTGTTGGCCTTGTGCATCACTCTGATCTTGGGTCACTTCTTGTTCTATACCTGATGCACCAACATCCTGTGGCTTAAGGTCCTCATGACCTAATTTATCTTTAGCTTCTGTGGCATCCCCCAGATCTCCTTGAGTCTAAGTGGCAGCAGCACCTGATATATCTTTATCACCTCTACTCTTTTGTTGAAATTGTACTATTTTGGCTCTGCGAGTACCTCATGTTGTTGCTGACCCATATTAGGAGTAGTACTTTCTTTTTCCACCTACCTAGCCACTTCAATTTTCTCTGCTTCATCAGGTACACCAGCTTTGTCCTTAGGGCTCACATCATCCCCATATGTTAAATCTATAACTGCATGGCTAGTCACCTGATCAACTAATTTATCAAGCCCTATGTATTGGGCTGCCCTCTCTAGACTACTTTCTTTTACTTCCTCTGTTTGCTTCACCTCCTCCAATACCACCATTTGTGCTAATGGGGTCCCATGTGGAGTCATGCAGGTACTGGAGGCAAGAGTCTCCATCCTTTGAGAGGTTACATTTTGAACTACTTCAGCATCTGATAAGTCTACGGTGTCCTCCAAAGAGAAAGGACCACCCTGACTTGCTTTGAAAGCTTCTTTTTTTTGTTCTTCTGCCTTCTCAGTCTTGAACTTTATTATGGTGGGAAGCAGCACATCATGTTGTAGCTCCTTCCTAAATGCTTCACCACCACCTCCCCTTAATAAAATAGGGTTGGCCTTGATATCACCCCGCATGGATGTTCTTTGTTTCTTGGGTGGTAATCTTAGCAGCATCACCCTCCTCTTCCTACTGACCATCATCAGGTCATCACCTACAAGTTCCTTGTTTACCTACACTTCCTCAAATAGGATGTCTTCTTCCACTTCATGCTATGAGGCCTGACCCTCCTCCTGTACTCCTGCAGTTTCAACACCTAGCCTCAGGACCCTCTTAGTCTTTGGTTTGTCAATCAGAGGCTATGCAGATAATGCGGATGCTTGACCTGATGTCAATACATCTATAGCTAGTGTGGTAATTCTTTCAATTATCACCCCCTTAGGTTCATCTTCAGTTTTCTTTCCTCTAGGGGGACCTTTCCTCTATTTCTGTGTGGGTAACCTCTCCCCATTGGACTTTCTTTTCTCATTGAGGAAGTCATCATACTCCTCATCAACTAGTTCTTGCCTTTTCTTCTTAGCATCAACTATAAGGGCTACACCCCTTTTCTTCATCCACCCAAGCTTGGGTTAATTGTAGCACTCCACCTATAAACTGATCCAGGGAAATATCCTCCACCTATGTTAGATCAGGGGCCGATATGGTGTCATTGTACACCTTCTTGTCTTCATATTCATTAGACATAATCTTTCCATCATCCTTTCTCAGCTGTGATGGCATTGGGATGCAGTCAAATGTCTTTATCTAGTTCAACGTGAGCCTTTGATATTTTCTACACCTCACCTCAGCTTCATCCTCACAATCAGTCCAAAAATATTTCAGATGCTTCTGATGAATAGGTTTTCCCACTATTTTTTGCATCCTGCCATAGGGGTCATAAGATCCTGCCAAGGGAAATGGCTACAAATACATCAGTTTTAGACCTCCCATGACATGCTTTATGCTCTCAGAATCTGAGCACATATACTAGCCCATAGACACTAGAAATAGTACCAAAGGTATCTTCTTTTGTTCCTTGTATGCTATAACTATGGTAGACACTTGCCTGAGAAACTCCATCAGGACAACCCCATCAGTAGGGTATCTTGGTAGCATAAGGGGTTGTCCTTCATATCCCTCTATTATTATGTATGAAAAGGTGGCAAACTAGATAAACTAGGTGCCATGTCTATAAACAACTTCCTGAGCCTCCATGCTTAGTCTCTTGGTTCTGTCTTCCTTCATGGTTTTGACTAGATGCATAGAGAATGCATCATTTACCAATTTGTAATCCAGGAGGTATTTCTTTCTCTGTAACTGAGGATAGTGATCCCATATGTGGGCATCATCTACATCACCACCAACTTTACCCACTGTAGTCAAGGCATCAAAGGTTCCCTTATAAGCACATGAGTACACAACATATGAGGTCATATGAAACATGCATGCCTGACCTCCCAAGTTCCTCATCCCTTCATCTAGTGCATCACTAATGATCTTGGCCCACAATGGCTTGTTATCTGTATATAGGACCATCTGGATGATTCTAAACATCTAATTCTCAAGATTCCCAGCATGAAGCCTACCTGTCATCCTGCTTAGCAGGGCAATCATGTACAGGTACTCATCATCAAAATCAAATGTGTATAAGTGTATGGGTAATTTACCTGAGGCAGTATAGGTGCTACTCTTTGATCTCCACTGATACATCCTCTTCCTTGCACTCTTCTTATTGTTGTTGTATTCTATGTCCAACTTACATAGATCTACACTCACCACCTTCTTTCCAACTAACAGGTTAAAAGTAGAGGTGATGCCCTTAATTGAAAAGTTGGCATATACTCTTCCATGCTTCTCCACCCACCTGGTCTCAGGGTTATAATTCCTGGCACATTCTATTACCAACTCTGGGATCTCCATGGCATACAAAAATCTAGCTACATGCCACATTCCTGAAACATATATTGCATCCAGAAGGGTATTATCCTTGTCATGATCTATTCTTGTTGACCATGCCGTCAGGTCCATATCCCCCTGGTGAGTATCACCAATGATGCCATACATAAACTATACCCCCTCAGGATGAACAAACATAGGCTTGAGAAACTCTGAGTCAGACCTATTCCTTCTAAGATCTGCCATGGACTCCTACAACAAACATGATTTGTCTTACCTTACAATGTCCATATGCATTCGTACAACATTATATACTTCTACAGCATCATGCATACTTGAATCTATTACTCTTTACTTCATCATGATATGCATATTTGCAGACTCAAACTACAAGAAAGCATATGTACTCTACCTAAACATGCAAAAAATGACAACAAGAGGGTTTTCAATTACTTACCTAATAATGCTTTCCTCCTGGGTTAGATGGGTGATTACAGAAAAGGGCTGCAAATGCTGAAGATCACCCGTTCCATTACGCTGAAAGATCTAGTCCGTTAGCAGGTAGCTGTATGAGGGTTTGACTTCTCTGCTCTGTAATTTCTTGTTTTTTCACAAGGTAAATGAAAATAACCTTGGAAAGTTACCTTTAAACACCCCTGTAGGGAAAATTAGGGTAAAACTACATTGGGATGGCTAAATCCATCGATCCTCTATAGAGAATCCATAGATGATGCCAAGTGTTTAAATTCTATTCGCAATTGGCAGGAATCTATCTACTGCATTTAAGCGCATTTAATGTCAGGAAACAAGGGGGGTTGATCTTGAAAAAATTAGGTGATATTCAAAATATGACCCCCTCTTGATAAAATGACTCCTCGCCTCTGAGCGGCAAAAGTAATGCAAAGGAATCAGGTGATGTGGTCAACGTTGACCACGTGTATATTGGGTCATGAATTTAGGATTAGGGGATGTTCAAAATATGACCCCCGTAAATAAAATAACCCCCCTTGGAAAACAACCAGGGTGACGTCACCATGTCAATGACTTTGTCTACTCATTGTGTCTTAATGACATCATCGTCATGGTATTGAATATGGTGGGCATCAGATATATACCTCTGCGAGGTAGAATGGAATGATGATGTCATCATTGGGGTGGCTTACTTCATTCGTTGGACTTAGATGACATCACCGTCATATTGGCAAAGGGTGATATTTTGTGGAAAGGGTGATATTTGTAAGATGACAGATATTTAAAAAATATGACCCCCCATAGGAAATATGATGTTGTTGATGGGTAGATATCGGCTACTACGTAAAATTGACATCCGCGTTTTGCGGGTCAAGTGATTATCAGGTGATAATACAATATCGGGGTGATCTTATATAATATGACTGACATTTGAAATATGACCCCCTCCCTCAGAATATCAGGTTTGGCTGAAACTTTGACTTAACATAACTTCTTTCCCTTAAACAATTTGAGGGTGATCCAAAAGGCAAACCTGCTTGGAATTTCGTGCACTTTCCAACCATGAGGTTAATAATGTGAAATACTAAATTTGACAACTAACCTCATCATGGGGACAAATCTACCCTTTGCAGGGTGTTCATGCATGACTAAATTTTACCAGACCGCCCAATGTAGAAAAATAACAAGCCAAAGCAGCTAGAAAAAGTTGGGTCCCTGTTTTGTCAAGGCAAAATGGGGTGTGTTGTGTAACCACACAACAACTTGCCACCAAAGATCATAACTAAATTCCAATGATTCAATTGATGGGATCACATTCTAACATAGTATTTTAACTCTTTCTAAGTATAAGTATTATAATCTTTCTGAATGATAAGGCCTTCATCATGGCAACAATGCAAGCAAAGGATCAGGTGTGTGCAGATGATTAATTATCCTCATCTTGAAAGTAAGTTGAAAACATGAGTAACTGATGTTAAGCTACATAGTTTGGGAGCATCCCTCATAGCCAACCTGGATAGAGCCTTGCTGCCAATAGGTGTCTATAGCCCTGGTAAGGTTATCTATACAATCCCCCTAAGTAGAGCCCTACTGCCAGCAGGCATCTATAGCCTCGGTAGAGTTACTTAGATGGCCTAACTTTATTTTCTTTGGATTTTTGATATTTATTCTTTCTATTCATATGATGTCATCATGTAAGCTTAATGTGCAAGGCATGGTCACTTGCTGATTTAGGTTGGAGATTGCATTGGTAGCAAGGGAGTCCCTTTAGATTTTTCACTTAACACCTATACTTATGTGTTCCACAGACCCAAGGCTGTCAGGTGAGTCATTGTGAAAAAATCACTTTGGTTAAGAAAAGACACCCTAATGAAAAGATACCACAGACCTGATCACCAACACTTCTCAAAATGAGTCATAAACTATATATGAATTTGTTTTCATCACTTGAATCTTAACAATTTAGTCATTTTCTTAGGGTGATGAGTTGCATCATCTTGTCTAACCAAAATAGAACTCAACAAGTAAGCAAACAAAACAAAACAAAACTATACAAACAACTATACAAATATGCACACTATGATACACATGGCTTACATGACATTGTTTCAGGCTTGAAAGTAATGCTTGAGAAATTGTCCATTAACTGGTAATGGAACATCCTCACTAGTTAAATTCTTTAGCCTGTACATGTTGTCTCCTAAGATTTCTAAAACTTGAAAGGGACCTATCCAAAGTTTATCAAATTTATCATGATCTCCTTTCCTTTCATGTGCTTTGTCCCACATAAAGACTAAATCTGAAATTCTAAAAGCCTTAACTCTGGCTCTTTTGTCAAACCAATGCTTGACAATAGCATGATGTTTAGCAAATTGATCAATTGATTTATCCCTTTTTTCTTCTAGGTGCATCAACTGAAGCAACCTGACTTCTTGTTTGTTATCTATGCCTAGATATTCTTGTGCAAACTGCAGTGTGGGGATCTTTATGTTAATAGGGAGGATGGGATCCACCCCATATACTAGGTGAAAAGGAGAATTTCCTAATGCAACCTTCATCCTAGTTCTATCTACCCACAAGGCATATTTTAATAGGGTGTACCACTCCCTTGGGTTCTTTTCTATCAATTTCTTTATGATGTTCAATAAATTCTTTTTTGTGGATTTTGCCAATCCATTCCCTTGAGGATAGTAATTTGAGGAAAATTTCAAGATGATTCCATGGTCAAAAGCCCAACTTGATAATCTTATTGAAGCAAAGGCAGACCCATTATCACATACTAAAGCATAAGGAACTCTATACCTAGTTACTATGTTACTTTCCAAAAACTTGATTACATCCTTAGCATTGCATGTCTTACTACTGACAGCTTCAGTCCACCTGGTACAATAATCAGTAACAGTCAACACATACCTGTGATCTAAAGATGATGCAGGGTTGATAGGCCCTATGAAATCCATCCCCCATTGAGCAAATGTGCGCATCTCCATCACTGGTTGCAAAGGCTGAGCAACGTATCTTTCTCTATTTGTAGCAACCTGACACATATGACAACATTTGATGTGTTCAACAGTATCTTTAAAAATAGTGGGCCAATAATACACTGCCCTGAGGATAGCATGGGTGGTAGCTAAAGATGATCCATTCACAGTTCTAAACTTGTCATGTAATTTTGTCAACACTTTGTCTACTTCTTGCCTTTCTAGGCATCTAAGGTATATTCCCTCATAATTATTCTTGAAAAGGACTCCTTTTATCATATATTTTTGTGATCTTATTTTTAAGGCTCTCCTCTATGAGGCCTACAAGATTGAAGGGCATCTTCCAGTAATCAAGATGTGCCTGATGTCTGAATACCATTCTCCATCTTCCCTTGCATTTATGACATATTACTAGCTCATGATGTTAGGATCAACTTTGGATATCATCTGACTCAATGCTTGTCCTCTCACTAATTTCATGGGTGTTATGTCCATATCATACTCTTGGAGGATAGTAATCCATTTGGCTCTCTTTTCACCTGGTTCACTTTGCATTAAAAGCATCTTTACTGTTGCATCTGGTACTACAATGATCACCTTACTTCTTAAGATGTAATGTTTAAACTTCTTGACTACTCAAACCAGAGCAAGTGCTTGTCTTTCAACATCCATGTATCTAAGTTCTGCATCCCTGAAAGGAAAACTCATGAAGGCTATTGGCTTTTCTTCTTTAGCCTCATTTCTCTGTGTTAATACTACTGCAGATGTATGCTCTAAAGAAAATGAGTAAATATAAAAATCTTTGGTATAATCTGGACTAATTAGAACTAGAGCATTAGATATGGATTTCTTGATATCTTCCAAAGCTGATCTAGCTTCAAGTGTCCACTCAATCTTGGCATCCTTCTTGAGCATTGCATTCAATGGTCTGACAATTTCTGCAAAGCCAATAGTAAACTTCCTAACGAAAATAATCTTACCAAAGTAATATTTGAGCTCCTTTTTACTTCTAGGAAGTTGTATCTTCATGATTGATTCTACTCTCTCAGGATCAATGATGATCTCATTCTCTATTATTCGATGACCTAATAACTTCCCTGTGGTTACCCTGAATATGCATTTCTTAGGGTTTAAGGATATTCCATAATGTTTGCATTTCTTTAGTACCTTCCTAAGTTCTTCTACATGATTCCCTCTCTCTTTAGAGAAAACTGTCAAGTCATCCATGTATATGACCATACATTTACCAATTAGCCCTCTGAAGGCTATATCCATTGCTCGCTAAAATGTTGCTCCAGTATTTATCAATCCAAAAGGCATGCGCCTATAGGCGAATATTCCCCACTTAGTGGTGAAAACAGTCTTCAATCTATCTATCTTGTCTACCATCACTTGGTTGTAACCTAAAAAACCATCCAAAAATGACATCATCTTTGCACCATTTACAATCTGCAAGACCTCATCTAGAGAAGGAAAAGGATAGTTATCCTTTTCAGAAGCTCTATTTAAATTTCTGAAGTCTACACACAACCAAATGTCACCATTCTTCTTCCTTACTGAGACCAAGTTAGCCACCCATGTAGAATGTCTCACAAGAAATATGATCTTGGCATTAAGTGATTTCTTAACTTCTTAAAAAATGATGGGCTCCAGTAATGCATTAATCGGTCTCTATTTTTGCCTAAAGGGCTTGACATCTGGCTTTAAAGGTATAGTATGAGTGATGATTGATGTATCATAAGTCTTTAACTCATCATATGTCCAGGTAATAACATGGATATAATCTTTAAGTGCTTGGGTTATCCCTTCCATTTCTTCTTATGTACACACTTTTCCAACCAGGACATTCCTTTTTTCATCATCATGCCCTATGTTAGCTTGTAAATACTCTACTCCATCTACTTTAGGGAGATCTTTCTATTTTAGCATGTTATCTAAATCAAATGCTCTTTCCAATTCTATCATTCCCTTAGGAATCTTGTTACTAGGCAACTCTAGTATCTCTTCTTCTTCCCAGATATGATCTTCCACATTTCTTTCATCTATGATCTATGCATCAAAGACATCTCTATTGGATATGAAGTCTAAAATGTACTGGTCATCATCAAACACTTGAAGGTTAACTACATTGTCTAGCATAGAGGGTACTGACACTAATTCAACTAAAAATCTCTTTAAACCCGATATGGTCAATGGTTCCATAGTACTTTCAGCTTGCCCTGTGATTTTGTTCTCTGGGTACATGGGTGATGTTAAATGCATCAAAATCTTCTATTAGATCCCATACCCTATGTCTGTAATTAGACAACTTCTTGTAATTACAAGAATATATACCTCTTACTTGTCTTACTACTAGTTCTGAGTCTTACTACTTGTTTACAATCTGCAAGACCTCATCTAGAGAAGGCAAAGGATAGTTATCCTTTTCAGAAGCTCTATTTAAATTTCTGAAGTCTACACACAACCTAATGTCACCATTCTTCTTCCTTACTGAGACCAAGTTAGCCACCCATGTAGAATGTCTCATAGGAAATATGATCTTGGCATTAAGCAATTTCTTAACTTCTTCAAAAATGATGGGCTCTAGTAATGCATTAATCGGTCTCTATTTTTGCCTAAAGGGCTTGACATCTAGCTTTAAAGGTATAGTATGAGTGATGATTGATGTATCATAAGACTTTAACTCATCATATGTCCAGGCAATAACATGGATATAATCTTTAAGTGCTTGGGTTATCCCTTCCATTTCTTCTTCTGTACACACTTTTCCAATCAGGACATTCATTTTTTCATCATCATGCCCTATGTTAACTTGTGAATACTCTCCTCCATCTACTTTAGGGAGATCTTTCTATTTTAGCATGTTATCTAAATCAAATGCTCTTTCCAATTCTATCATTCCCTTAGGAATCTTGTTACCAGGCAACTCTAGGATCTCTTCTTCTTCCTAGATATGATCTTCCACATTTCTTTCATCTATGATCTATGCATCAAAGACATCTCTATTGGATATGAAGTCTAAAATGTACTGGTCATTATCAAACACTTGAAGGTTAACTACATTATCTGGCACAGAGGGTACTGACACTAATTCAACTAAAAATCTCTTTAAACCAAATATGGTCAACGGTTCCAGAGTACTTGCAGCTTGCCCTGTGATTTTGTTCTCTGGGTACATGGGTGATGTTAAATGCATCAAAATCTTCTATTAGATCCCATACCCTATGTCTGTAATTAGACAGCTTCTTGTAATTACAAGAATATATACCTCTTACTTGTCTTACTACTAGTTCTGAGTCTCCATAGACATGCATAATCTTTACTTTCTTTTTGAGTGCAAACAATATCCCATGAATTAGGGCTTCATACTCTGTCACATTATTTGTGCATGGGAATTGTAATCTGTATGCTGCTAGGTAGGATTTACCAGCTAGATCAATGCGATCTATCCCTACTCCAGCCCCTTGTTTTGATTTGGATCCATCAAACCTAAGGATCCATGGCTTATCTTTAGTTAAAGGCTTTTTTGGGCCTTCTCTTTTCTTTTTAGCTCTAGTAGCTGCACCATTTGATATCCATTTCAATTTTGGTGTTTCAATTTTCTCAAACTTCACCTTATCTGGCTGATGTGAAGTTGATATTAGTGCAGGAGCACCAAGCTATCGAGATTTTATCTGATTTTCCCTAAGGTTGTCTTGTTCAAATAAGGTCTTTGAGACCATTTACATGTCGGTATTAGGCTTGAAAGCCATATTTGTAAGGGACCATGTCCATTTAGCTAGGGTCTATTTTGCATGTTTACTATAATCTTTTATATAAGCCTTTGTAGAGGCATTAGGACAGTTTTTAAATTTTAATACTTGTTTAGGATAGCCATTAAGTGTCTATTGTTGTAAGACTTTAAAAGGCATGTCTAAGGTTTAGAAGTTGGTTAACACCTTGCCAAAGATTAAATTACATATCAAAAAGCATTTAAACCCTTAAAATCTAGAAATATAGTCCAAGAAAGGACAGTTTCTGAAAAAGAGTCAGTTAGTGTAGCAAAAAAAATCAAGAAAAACTCATTGGTTTGGGAAGTTTGCTTCGACCCAACCACTCCATGAGGTTTATTTGTATCTTTCCAAACATTTTTGTGGGGAGATTCGGAGGAGGAAGAAAGAAGGAATAGAAGACTGTTTTCTTTTGCTGTTTTTTACTGTTTTTCTTATTTTTAGTCACTGCTCTCAGCCGTACTGTACTGTGGTACGGCTGTGTGATGATCTCCATTTGTGCTGTATGTGTAGAGGGGTGAGATAGCCTCCAAATTCAATTGGTTAGACATCTTGGCAGTAGATAAATATAAAGATATACAAGTTTTCCCAAAATCTGCTCTATAACTATTTTTTCTGAATTTGCTCTTTGTAACAGTCCGTACTTTTTTGTTGTACGGCATTTTCATGGGGGGTTGGCTGCTTGGAAATAAAGGTGGATGAGTTAAATATCTTGTAAAGCTTATTTGATATCTTGACATTGTAGGAAGAGAAAGATATGGGTGTAAAATTGAAATCTGCTTTGAAACTTGCTGTCACAGTTAAGAAACTTGTTGTTTTCCTGCAGTTTGCCGTACATGTACGGTCCTGTCATGGCATAATCTTATAATGGATAGAAAGAGTGTTGAGACACCTTTGTTTTAAACTTGGTTTGGAGTTTTGAAAGCAAACTCGGTGAGAGATATAGCTAGTTACCTAAAACTGTGTTTTAATTGTTGTCTCCTTAAATTATTTGATGTTTGCCTGAAAAATCTGTACTTGTACGGCTTGTAAGTGGGTGGTGCTAGTGATGGGTGGTTAGGGTAGTGAGTTACCTATCCTGTGCATCTTGTTTGGATTCTTGACATCCATTTTTATCTCTGCATTTCTATTTTTTTTGGAAGTGGGTTAGAACCCTGCCTTTGGGTATTTCTGAGCAAACCAATGTATTTTTGTCCATTCTATTGATCATTTTTCTGTCTTTGTTTAATGGAATGGAGTGTATTTTAATTGTTTCAGAGTCTTGTGAAGATTGGGAAGGCAGGAGAATGATCTAGTGTAAGTTAAGCATGTTAAGAGACCCTGTAGAACCATGTGAAGGACACAGTCACATCAAGAGTTGATAATTTGTGCATCATATTATTGGTTTGCAAGAAAGGCATTAGATACTTAGTGAGTTACTAATTTTGTATGTTATAAGCTAGGCAAGAGGTTACCTTCAAAGAGTCCACTTATGAAGGTTATTGTGACTGACAAGTCATGTTATGACTATCTCAAGAAAACATAGTGGTGACTGCTGTCCTAGATGCTCTGCATCAAATATTCCTTCTTCTTCTTTACCATTAGAAGGAGGATCCTCTAAACAAGGCAACATCTGCCTCTTCAAAATATGCAAACATAATGAACAAATAGTTTCTAAATGTGGTGCTTCATGTAACTTGCACCATCCCTCAATTAGGGCATCATGTGGAGATCTTTGCTGCTGTATCATCTTTTGGATATGCTTTGATAAAAATTCTTCAAACTTGGATAGATTACTGCCTCTATCTTCATTAGATATTTCATAATCTGACTCAACCAAGCAATCACTTCCTGGGGTGATTTTCATGTTACTCTTAGCATTACTCTTGCTACACACCAAAATCTCTTCTATCATCTGAATATGACTTTCATCATGATATGTGCTTTCTTCTATTCCTATAGATGACAAACAAAAATCAATATCACTATCATTATCTATAGAACTTACCTTGAATGATGATGATGATGCCTCACTGCATGCTTGTTCCAGTTCCATCATGTCTAAGCAAGCATCACAAGTCTTCGCAGAATGCGCCTCATCATGTAACTTGCACCATCCTTCAATTAGAACATCATGAACAAGCACTTTTAACAATTGACAATGTTGCACTTCTTTGGACAGGTGTTTCTCAAAATTCTTGAAGTGATCTACTTCTATCTTATTTTCAGAGCTACAATCAAATTATTAAATTATTCTATCATCCTGAAGATTATCATCATGAACATGAACATCATACATGAGGATCTCTTCTATTCTAATGGTCTAGGGTCTGATGGAGTAAACTCTGGGTTCAACATCTACATACATGATCTCATTAATTTTATTGTATTCAGTGATCATATGTTTCATGCAAGGCTCAGCATCTATCCTTATTTGATTAGGTATTCCTTTCCAAGGTAACCACATGTGACTAAAATTAGTGGATATGTATCCATTAAGGGTTTTTGACCAATCTCTGTTGAGCAGCATCCCATAGGTATCAGGTATATCTACTACCTAAATATCAATGTAGTATTGGATTCTTGGATCTACTTCTGACTGCATATGGATGTGAGTTAGTTCTCCTACTACAATCACCTCTATTTTATCTAACTATGTTACTTTCTTCAGTGACTTAGTAGGATGCAACCCTAAGGCATTGCATATGGACAGGGGCATTACATTGGTAGATGCTCCTGAATCAACTAAGCAATTATGCAAATTCTTACTGAACATCCTTATGGTAAGGAGAAAAGGAGGTGACTCAGTTTTATCTCTATAAAGAGTCATGTGTGAAGTCTCTGCAACTTGAATAGTGGTTGGAGCTTTGTATTTAACATGAACATCCTTAATAGCATGATCTTCATTCCCAGTCTGACCTGAGGTATAACTATCCTCTTTTGGAGCAAGATCATCTAAAGATTTCATGAAGGCTTTTTTGATAGCTAGGGTTTTGAGTAGTTCTGACAATGACAGGCTAATTTTGATCTTTTTCATTTCATCTGCTAAGTATGTGACCAATTTATCAAACTCGGGAGGTAGATTACCAGTTTTTGGTACTGTATTTTGTGGTGCTAAGTACTAAGCATTAACTTTAGGAAATCCAGGGTTATTGCTTGCCTTAGGATCAGGAGGAGTGTTGAAATTATTTAGAGGCAAGGATGTAGTCAAAGGACCAGTAGGTTGGTTGGAATTGTTCCTTAGATTGCAACTGTGCCTACATTGATACTGCTATTGATAAGCATGTACTTCTTCATGTTCAACTGATGGCTCATTTTCATCTTCAGATGGAAAAAACATAATTGGTTTCAAAAACCATGGCTGACTCTTCACATGCTAAGGTGTAATTCTAATGAGGTGACATAGCCTACTGATGAGGATGATTGATGAAACTTTCTAGCACTAAAGCAAAATCATATCCATAGGGGACAATTTCATTTCCTTCAACACAAGGTGGATTACCTATAGTGTTAGATACTTAAGTTTGGAATATACTGGCAGCAATCCTGAACTGAGGACAATCCAGCTCTACATGAGCATTGGTATTATGTATCCTACACTAGTTTGTAAGAGCTACCTCTACAAGGTTCACTCTAGTGGTCTTCTTAGGTTCACCAGGAGGCTGATTATCTAGGGGTGATGGTAGAGAACCATTGTTTGGCCTAGTGTTCCACACTCTAGGATGTCTAGGGGAATTATTGTTACCATTGTTATTTTTGTAATTGTTATTGTATCTCCTATCAGGATAATTAGATCTATCATTGGCATATCCTCTATTCTGATTCAGTTGAGAATAGAAATTCTGACTCCTCGAATGAGTGATCTCAGTAGTGAGTTTCCTCAACTGTGCTAATATCTCTTTAATTTCTTCCTGAATATTGGCTACTACATTCTTTGTTTGAGGTTTGAAGAAGGAAGATCCATTGTTATTGTTGTTAGACTATTCCCCAACCTGAGGTACCTATGTATGTTCTGGATGTTGTAACATTTGACCATTTACATTTAGAGGTGGCATGATACTGAGTGGAGGTATCTGTAAGGGACTTGGCATCATAGCTGGAGGTATCATGGCTCCATTGGTCTGTTACTGAGTAGGATATGTAGGATAGGCAGGGAGTGTAGGAAATGCAATATTAGGTGTTGGAGCAGGGACCAGCTGCTGACTAACTTTGACAGCTTCTTCAAAAGCTCCTGTCAAGGTTGTAACACCAGGATGTGCTCTCCTGATAAACATAGAAGTCAAGGGATCTAAGGCTGAATAGTATATGCTCTTGGCAGCTTCATTTGTCACAGTATAGGGAACAACTAACTTTGAGAGTATCTTTCAGAATCTTACATTAAAATTGGCAATAGGTTCTCCTTCAAATATTTTGATTGTGGCAAACAAATGATAATTCATTGAAGGATCTATAGGTATTTTGAATCTATCCTTAAAGGCTTTCTCCAAGGTAGCCCATGAGCCAACTGAACCTTGACCAAGACTGAAATACTAGTTATATGCCTCTTCCCCTAAGGAAAATGGAAATAACCTGCATACCACATTCTGATGTTCAATTTGAGCCCTACAACAAGCTTCCTTGAATGTTCTAATGTGATCATCAACATCCTGATATGGATGATATTTAGGACAAATCTTGTCAGGATTTTTAGGTAAAGGATGATATGCAGTGAAAGTCAGAGGTGACTCTGCAGTAAAGAATGACATTGTGACTGGTGGAGTTTGGACTTGAGGTGTGATAGGTGGTCCTATATGTGTTTGCAACCCGATAGGAGTTACAGGAGTGCGTTCTAGTGAAGCTCCTGACACACTAGAACCAGGAGAATGATGAATATCTACTGTTCTAGGTCTACATCCTTCGATAGGCAATTCTTCAAAGAGTCCACTGGATTTGGACCTGGTATTTGGCCTGAGAGCCAAGATTCCTTGAATTTAAGGAAAATTTGTCTTGTTTACTATAAAGATCAGCTAAAACACCCTAGCAAAGGCTGTATTTATGATCAAAAACTAAAACTGACTAGATATTTACGTAATATTTGCAAAGATGATGCAAATATGAGGTGATATGAGGCTTTGGGACACAAGCAACCAGATATCAGGTCTCTTAAGCAAATTACCTCAAAGATTTTAGTAAAAGACTTGAAATATAGCTTATCTTTGAAATATCATGGTGATCAACCACAAAGCTTGAAATATTTATGCTCAAGTTTGAAAACTTTGCAATGGACAAACATGCATGGACTTAAAACAACAAATCTTTGCATATGAATTGAAATACAGAGCTACATGAGTGTTACCTTTCTGTCTACGTCATTAAATTAGACAAATCTACGAATGAAGGCCCTCCTTCTAGTACTAATTAATGTTGATGATGATTGTTAGTCATAACAACATGCATAAAAATTTGCACAACAAACCTTTATTATCTTGTAAAGTACGATCAACTTAGGATAAGTTGATCACTCCAAGTCTCCGTTGATCAGGTCATGATCATATGACGTTACTAAGAGGTTGATGTGACATGCTATTTTCCATTTCAAGGGGTCTTACATTTGTCTAGATGACCAGTATTGTACTGTTTCCTGTAAATTTACTCCACAGATAGGTTAACTCTACTCTATTTCCAAAGATAGCTGATATATTTGCAAGTTTGATCAATTCTTCTGATCATTGATCATCATTGGCTTGTTCTTTCTTCTACACTATATATTTATTCAAATCAGGTGTCTATAAGTGGATATTTGCATGTACTTGCATGATATTTGTCAATTTGACATAATTTTACTCTAAATATGCTCTGTATTTTCAATTATCTACGCGATATTAGCATATTTCTTATTATTTGCTTTTGATTCTTTGTTATTTGCAGTTATGGTGATGATCTTTTATGAAATTGAAAGAAATTTAAAAGAAAGCTTCTACTTTAGTGAATCTTTAGCCATTGAACCACATACATATAAGATACATTCATGAAGAGAAGAAATCAAACCATAAGTCACCAGGATGTTCCACAACTAGATATGGATGATGCTAACTTCAAAGGGATTAGGAATGAAAACAACACATGCAGACTGACAAGCACTCCAAGGGATGTAGCTGATCAATGCATGTATCCAGATTTCAAACATAGATTACTCAAGATTTATGATGATTTGTAATCAAATATGTTTCTCTTTCATTCAGTATGCATAACATGTACATTTACAACAACATTGAAATGAGTCCTGATATTTCAACAATCAAATTTCAATTAAGTTTTCAAATGTTCCAAATATTGCACCCCTGTACCTTTTATAGAATAAGGCGAGGAGGCAGTTACAAATGACCAATGGTCAAGATTTCTCAATTAAGATCAATGGTTGATAATAACTCTTTCACTCAGTTAACTTTTCCTCATGACATAGGTTGCTAGCTGGCAACCATCTGGATGACTCATTATCTTATGAGTACCTTATGCATATGTTCCCTTGATTATGCATCTTCATTCACTCTCTAGGTTCCTACTCTTCATTTTCTTCTTCTTCATCATGGTCATCATCTTCATTACTTTCGGTATCATTGTCACCCTGATGTACATCCTCCTATATGTGGACCTTCATCGCTATCTTGATGTGCTCATATGCCTGCACTATTTTATTCACCTCTCCTCCATCTTGGATTTTGGTTTTTGTTACGACATGCTTATAAGACTGGAATTTAGCTTTGAGCGCTTCCAGCTTATGTTTTCTGTTGTTTAAAGTCTCATTATAATTTTCCACCCTGACCTTTATTCTCATGATCTTATTCATCACTTCTTCCATCAGGTGGGTGAGGGGGTCATCCGCCACTGGCTGGAAATTATCATACAGAGCTTTGATAGGAAAGTCTACATCCTGATTTTCAATCTTTCCCTCTAATTTTCCTTCTAAAGCCTCAAGGATCTCTGCTTCTTAAACCACCATGTTGTGTAGCTTTATACTTATATCCCTGAGCTTGCCACTGCATTTCTTCAGGATATCACATTTGAACTTGATATCCTCATACCATATGTCTATCAGCAAGGTGGTGTTATTATTCAACACTTGATTATTTATTAGGATTTGACGATCAATCCTCTTTATTTCACTTAAAGTAGTCAGGTCTTTTTCCAATTGGAATGACCATTTCCCTGTTTCATTTTGCATTTTGTCTACCTTTCTCTTTAAACTGCTTAAAGAATTCCACCTCTTTTTCCAGTGAGGGCTAATAGCATCCATTTCTCCATGATCATGGCCTCATGCTTCATGAGGTCCAACTTGGTGACCTCCTCCTGGGATATGAAAGTCAATGGGACTATCGGATCAACTGGCGTATTGTCAGGGTTAATTAACCCTTTTATGTATGAATGTAGCTGAACAATGTGCTCCTTATGATTTTTATTTTTCTCTTTATCCTTCTTTACCCTTTGGGTCAAAGAATCAATGATGTCTTTCCCTTCATGACCTTATTGGTCCTCATTAGTAAAACCCAAATCAACAGTTGTGATTTGGAATTCGTCCAGGGTGATCTTGGCCTTCTCCTTTTCAACTGTGGGAAATGCTACCTATGCAGTCCTTCTGCCTATAGTAGGATCTCTCCTAATAGCTGATGTCAATCTAGCTTTCCTCTTTGGCTTCATTATTGTCTCTGCAAACAAGGTGGAAACATCAAATTCTTCAATTTTAGGGCCCTGTTCCATACCTATTTCTTTCTCTAGCAATTGAGGCACTTCATCTGTAGATCCTTGATGTCCTTTATCAACATCATGTTTGATCTGTTCCCCAGTATCTGCTTCTATTCTTGGTGGAGAAGGTGATTTCTTAGTTTCTTCCTCATGGAGTTCCTCATGAGGGGGATCTTGTTGCATCTCTTCTTGTTTAGGGGCCTCTTTCTATAGAGGAGGATCATGCCGACTGTCCATTTGTCCACATGATGATCATGTGCCTGGTCTCATACTCCCTCCTAACTTTCATCTTCCTTATTTATTTCCTCATCCTGAGGCATCTTGACATCTGTGGATGTTTGTGTGTGTTGGCCTTGTGCATCACCCTGATCTTGGGTCACTTCTTGTTTTGTACCTGATGCACCAACATCCTATGACTTAAGGTCCTCGTGACTTGATTTGTCTTTAGATTCTATGGCATCCCCCAGATCTCCCTGAGTCTAAGTGGTAGCAACACCTGATATATCTTTATCACCTCTGCTCTTTTGTTGAACCTCTACTATTTTTGGCTCTACGGGTACCTCATGTTCTTGATGACCCATATCAAGAGTAGTACTTTCTTTTTCCATCTGCCTAGCCACTTCAATTTTCTCTACTTCATCAAGTACACCTACTTTGTCCTTAGGGCTCACATCATCCCTATATGTTAAATCTATAACTGCAGGACTAGTCACCTGATCATCTAACTTATTAGGCCCTATCTGTTGGGCTGCCCTCTCTGGACTAGTTTCTTTTACTTCCTCTGTTTGCTTCACCTCCTCCAATACCACCATCTGTGCTAATGGGGTCCCATGTGGAGTCATGTGGGTACTGGAGGCAAGAGTCTCCATCCTTTGAGAGGTTACATTTTGAACTACCTCATCATCTGATAGGTCTACGATGTCCTCCAGAGAAAGGACCACCCTGACCTGCTTTGAAAGCTTCTTTTGTTTGTTCTTCTGCCTTCTCAATCTTGAACTTTATTATGTTTGGAAGCAAGACATCATGTTGCATCTCCTTCCTAAATGCTTCACCACCGTCTCCCTTTAATACAATAAGGTTGGCCCTGATATCACCCTGCAGGGATGTTCTTTGTTTCTTGGGTGGTGATGTCAGTGGCATTGCCCTCCTCTTCCTGTTGACCATCATCAGGTCATCACCTGTAGGTTCCTTGTTTACCTACACTTCCTCAAATGGGATGTCTTCTTCCACTTCATGTTGTGAGGCTTGACCCTCCTCCTGTACTCCTACAGTTTCAACACCTGGCCTCAGGACCCTCTTAGTCTTTGGTTTGTCAATTAGAGGCTATGCAGATGATGTGGATGCTTGACCTAATGTCGATGCACCTGCAACTGGTGTGGTAATTCTTTCAATTATCACCCCCTTAGGTTCATCTTCAGTTTTCTTTCCTCTAGGGGGGATTTCTGTGTGGGTAACCTCTACCCATTGGACTTTCTTTTCTCACTGAGGAAGTCATCATACTCCTCATCAGCTAGTTCTTTCCTTTTCTTCTTTTCATCAACTATAAGGGCTATGCCCCTTTTCTTCAATCTATTTATTTCTTCATCCATCCAAGCTTGGGTTAATTGTAGTAGTCCACCTATAAACTAATCTAGGGAAATATCCTCTGGCCGTGTTACATCAGGAGTTGATATGGTGTCATTGTACACCTTCTTGTCTTCATATTCGTTAGACATAATCTTTCCATCATCCTTTCTCAGCCATGCTGGCACTGGGATGCAGTCAAATGTCTTTATCTGGTTCAAGGTGAGCCTTTGATATTTTATTCACCTCACCTCAGCTTCATCCTCACAATTAGTCTAGAAATTTTCCAGATGCTTCTGATGAATAGGTTTTCCCACTATTTTCTGCATCCTGCCATAGGGGTCATAAGATCTAGCCAAGGGAAATGGTTGCAGATACATCAGTTTCAGGTATCTTCTTTTGTTCCTTGTGTGCTACAGCTATGGTAGACACTTTCCTGAGAAACTCCATCAGGACAACCCCATGAGTAGGGTATCTTGGTAGCAGAAGGGGTTGTCCATCAAATCCCTCTATTCTTATGTATGAAAAGGTGGTAAACTAGATAAACTAGGTGCCACGTCTGTAAACAACTTCCTGAGCTTCCATGCTCAGTCTCTTGGTTCTGTCTTCCTCCATGGTTCTGACTAGATGCATAGAGAATGCATCATTTACCAATTTGTAATCCAGGAGGTAGTTCTTTCTCTATAGCTGAGGATAGTGATCCCATATGTGGGCATCATCTACATCACTGCCAGCTTTACCCACTGTAGTCAAGGCATCAAAGGTTCCCTTATAAGCACATGAGTACACAACATATGAGGTCATATGAAACATGCATGCCTGACCTCTTAGGTTCCTCATCCCTTCATCTAGTACATCACTAATGATCTTGGCCCATAATGGCTTGTTATCTGTATATAGGACCATCTGGATGATTCCAAACATCTAATTCTCAAAATTCCCAGCATGAAGCCTACCTATCATCCTGCTTAGTAGGGCAATCATGAACTGGTACTCATAATCAAAATCAAATTTGTATAAGTGTATGAGCAATTTAGCTAAGGCAGTGTAGGTTCTATTCTTTGACCTCCACTAATACATCCTCTTCCTTGCACTCTTCTTATTATTTTTGTATTCTATGTCCAACTTATGTAGATCTACACTCACCACCTTCTTTCCAATTGGCAGGTTAAAAGTAGAGGAGATGCCCTTAATTGAAAAGTTAGCATATACTCTTCCATGCTTCTCCACCCACCTAGTCTCAAGGTTATAGTTCCTGGCACATTCCACTACCAACTCTGGGGTCTCCATGGCATACGAAAATCTAGCTGCATGCCACATTTCTGAAACATATATTGCATCCAAAAGGGTATTATCCTTGTCATGATCTATTCTTTTTGACCATGTTGCTAGGTCCATATCCCCCTAGTGAGTATCACCAATGATGCCATACTTAAACTGTACCCCCTCTGGCTAAACAAACATAGGCTTGAGAAAATTTGAGTTAGACCTATTCCTTCTAAGATCTGCCATGGACTCCTGCAAGAAACACGATTTGTATTAACTTACAATGTCCATATACATTCATACAACATTATATACTTCTACAACATCATGCATACTTGAATCTATTACTCTTTACTTCATCATGATATGCATATTCGCAGACTCAAACCACAAGAAAGCATATGTACTCTACTTGAACATGTAGAAAATGACAACAGGAGGGTTTTCAATTACATACCTAATAATGCTTTCCTCCTGGGTTAGATGGGTGATTACAGAAAAGGGCTACAAATGTTCAAGATCACCCGTTCCATTACACTAAAAGATCTAGTCCGTTAATAGGTAGTTGTATGAGGGTTTGACGTCTCTACTCTATAATTTCTTGTTTTTTCACAATGTGAATGAAAATAACCTTGGAAAGTTACCTTTAAACACCTCCGTAGGGCAAATTAGGGTAAAACTACGTTGGGATGGCTAAATCCGTCGATCCTCTACAGAGAATCCATAAATGATGCCAAGTGTTTGAATTGTATTCATAATCGGTGGGAATCTATCTATTGCATTTAAGTGCATTTAATGTCAAGAAACAAGGGGAGATGATCTTCAAAAAATTGGGTTATATTCAAAATATGACCCCCTCTGAATAAAATGACCCCCCGCCTCTGAGCGGCTAAACTAATGCAAAGGAATTAGGTGATGTGGTCAACGTTGACCACGTGTATATTGGGTCATGAATTTAGGATCAAGGGATGTTGAAAATATGACCCGCGTTGGAAAAAGATTAGGGTGACATCACCATGTCGATGACTTTGTCTACTCATTTTGTCTTAATGACATCACCGTCATGTTATTGAATATGGTGGGCATCGGATATATACCTCCGCGAGGTAGAATGGAATGATGATGTCATCATTGGGGTGGTTTCCTTCGTTCATTGGACTTAGATGAAGTCACCGTCATATTGGAATAGGGTGATATTTTGTGGAGAGGGTGATATTCGTAAGATGTGGATATTTAAAAAATATGACGCCCCACAAGAAATATGACGTTGTTGATGGGTAGATATTGGCTACTATGTAAAATTAACATCTACATTTCATGGGTCAAGTGATTATTGGGTGATAATGCAATATTGGGGTGATCTTATATAATATGATTGACGTTTGAAATATGACCCCCCCTCGGAATATCAGGTTTGACCAAAACTTTGACTTAACATAACTTTCTTCCCTTAAACAATTTGAGGGTGATCCAAAAGGCAAACCTGCTTGGAATTTCGTGCACTTTCCAACCATGTGGTTAATAATGTGAAATACTAACTTTGACAAGTGACCTCATCATGGGGACAAATCCACCCTTTGCAGGGTGTTCATGCATGACTAAATTTTACCAGACTGCCCAAAGTAGAAAAACAACAAGCCAAAGCAGCCAGAAAAAGTTGGGTCCCTATTTTTTCAAGGCAAAATGGAGCATGTTGTGTAACCATACAATAGGTAGTAGAAGAACTAATAAACCACACTTAGGATGAAGAGCATGACACTCCTCATAATAGTTTGGAATTAATAGCTCAAACATATGGTGATAATATTGACAATGATTATGGGAGTGATAACAAATTCACAGGCTACCCTACTGATCCTACAACTGAACATTCAAATAACTCAGATGAAAATACTATGGTTAGCTCTAGTAATTTGAACAATCCTCCTAACCAAAATGTAGCATTAAGAGATGACATTCTGACAACACGACACTATTTTGATTATCTTGAACTATTTGGTGTGATTGAGGTGGAAAAGAAACAGTCTCATAAACCACCTAGTCCACTAAGAAATGATCCTTATGTCAAGGTCCACCCTTTGATATCCCTCCATGGATTGGGAAGTGATCAAAATATGTTAGACAAACAAATGGAACAACAAGTACCTCTTTCTAGCATTTAGATTTGGGAAGATGATGACCTCTAGCCCCGCAGGGACCCTATAGGTAAGTATCTCTAACTCTTCATCTCTCTCATGATGTCCTTCCCCCGTGATGTGTTATGTGTTTTTTAGGCCTCCTAGGATGACCCCTGATTCTCCCATAAGGTCCAAGATACCAGGAGACTGCCTCTGTTGTGACCTTCTTCTATTTGTATCATCATTCTTCTATATTGTCTCTCTCTGATTTCATTGTTGTGTGTTGTGTCTTACGGACATAGCATTGCGGTTGGTGACTTGGGGGCACCCTCCTATGTGACTATCCCTAAGACACTTGTTTCTCCTCTCTTATTTTATTTCCCTTCCTCTAGTGTTTCCATCTAGTGGGCGGATGAAAACAAACATTTACATTGATGCAGACCTAGTGTCCCTTTCAAGAGCAATCAAAAAAATGGACTTAGTTCCTAATATGATGATGGGGTTGTATATTTTATCCGACGCTTGGCTAGTGGAAACACTCGTGCTTTTCACGTAGTGAATTTGAAGATGTTTTTATCTCATTTACAAACCTTAACGATATTGTTACTCTATGCACCTTTGTTTGTCTTTCAATCTGGCCTTGGTGGTACTCGATTTGGAGAGCTTCATGATATAGCCCCATGGTTATCCTTGAACTCTAAATTCGTAGTATAACCTTGGCTCTTTGTGTGGTTAATCATATGCATTGATGTTGCTATATATCACGATTTTGTAGACACTAACATGTTTCTTGCAGGGATGTGTTTGTGGGAACATTTGGCGATTGTAAAGTACATGTCACCTACGGGGGGCATAGGCTTTGTGAAAGTCACTGTTCCCTTATGTGTTTTCTTCCTACCTTAACGTGCTTGATATCGATACCTAATATCAACCACCTTAAGGTGGGGACATATATAAGGTAAGTTGTCTGTTGTAGACGTTAGCTATGTGCTTGTCCCAGATGCAGTTTAAAGACTAGCTCAATGAGTGCTTCCCACATCTTGTGTTTGTTTGAAACCAATCAATAAATCATGTAAGCCCTTTGTGGAGGTAGGATATCACATATTTCCTTTTTATCTGAAGTCCTCTGCGGAGGCAGGGATGATGTATTTCTCAGAGAAGATTTCATCATCCTGTCATTTTCAAAAGTCCTCTACAGAGGTAGGGAGCGGTTCTGTGACTAACTCAACCCTTAAGTGTGTCTTCGGTGATTGTTTTCATGAAGTGCAATCATCGGTGTGTGCCTGTAATGTGCCTGAGATGGTGTTGGACCTAGAAATAGGTACACTCCATCACTTGTCTACCGTGTTTTCTTCGTGTCTTCAAGTGTCTGTGTTTGGTGTGCTTTCTTTGTTTGGCATGTTTGTTGCCCCATATGCAGTCTAAAGACTAGCTCGATGAGTACTTCCTACATTTTGGAAGGTTTTGCGTGTCTTGCGTTTGTGTTGCCCCATATATGCAGTCTAAAGACTAGCTCGATGAGTGCTTCCTGTATTATGGGAGGTTTGTTTACTTTTCAGTACTTGCATCTATATTTCATATATATAAGAAAAAGAAAAGAAAAGAATCATGCCTATCTTCCATGCATTAATGTGTCTTCTATACATTTACTATCTTCTCCGTGTTCTGCATGACTGTAATTGTCTTCTTCATGTTTTACGTGCTTGTTACTATCTTCTATGTGACTGGTGTGTCTTCTCCATGCTTGGCGTGTTTGTTGTGTTTGTGACCATACTTTAATGCATGTATTGGCCTCACGTTTATACATACATTAAAGTGGGGGCTAAATGTAACGTTGGAAAATGTCCCTTTGGGGGATTTTCCCTCATGAGGTTTAGCTCCTGAGTCGTTTGCATGCATTTAGGCATCTTACTTCATAATTTGGCATCCCGATGGACTGAGCCCTAGGTAACATGACAAATGGGACCTAGAAGGACCCCTTGAGCTTAACCCTGCCCAAAATAGGGGATAGGACTTGGGCACCCGTGCCCTAGTCCTGCCCTATTTTAGGGCAATCCCAATTTTTGGGTGTCAGTTTATGACCATTATTTGGGTCCTATGCCGATACAGTAAGTTTAAATTATGAAAATCTTGGCGGGAGTGTTTGTAGTTGCATATAAAAGCATGTTTAGGCATTCATTTGTAAACTAGATGGCAATTGCGAACTTTAGGCATTCTCAAGGTGATTCAAGGCTTTCATTGTGTTGTATGAGCAGAATTGTGTTGTCTATGTGTTTGTGTTTGCAAATTTGGGTATCCATTTCATCATGGAATGAAGAGCATCTTTCTCCCATGATATCTTCACTACAAGGTGACATTATATTATGTTGTCATCATCATTTTCTTTGGTTTTTACCTCTGCCTCACAAGGGCATGCACTCTCTATCTGACAATGGTGTTCAGAGACTTAAGTGTCCTCCGAGGCTTGACTAAGGCAAGCCTCTAAACACCACAATCCCCTCCCAAAGTTTCCATGGTTGCAGGTTACAGGTTGTGAAGTTGGGCAAAGTGAAGTTCCAGGAAGGCATCTTGAAGTGTCAAAATTGCAGAACAGAAGGAAAAACAGCCACCTAGACTTGGGCACCCACTCATTAGTCCTCCAACTTCCATGATGGGAAAATCTCTAGAACTAGGGAAGAGTTGTAAACTGAGTTTCCAGATCTTGACAAAAACTAGGGCCTTTGACTTGGGCACCCACTCCTGTGTCCTTGAATTTTCCACCTCAGAGCCCTAAAAATAGGTACTCTGTGATTTGATATTTTGCTTCCCTCTACAAGAGCTTTTTCTATTATTCTTCTGTTTACAGTCGTATTTGTGAAATTAGAGTTTTAATGGTTAATTGAGCATAGGAGAAGGGAAATTGATAATTAAACACCCTAATCCAAGCTTCCCTACATCTCACAGTGACATAGGGTATGATAGTGCATGGCCACTCGACCCTAGATCCTTGAATGTATAGGGTGAAAGGAGGATTCAAACATCTAAACACTTAAACATTAAACAATCCAAATTTTACCCTAAACAAGTCCACATACCTGTGGATCTATTAGCGGTGATCTCAAGTAGGTACGGACTCGCTCAGATTAATGCTCATAGTGTGGGAATGGTGGTTGTTCCATCTCATCTCCTCTTCTCTCCTCTCATCCAATAAGCTCAATGTGTGCAAATGTAGCACTTTGGGCCCACATCTTCTATTTATAGAATGCCATGTCATCCTCCAACACAATTTTCTCTGCCGAGGGTGCAAAACATAACCTTTTTCACCCGTTTTTCTTTCTATCAACCTATTTTTCTATCCTTTATCCATTTTCTACCACCATTTCCTCCTTTCGAGAGATCATCCAAAAAAAAATATTTTTTCACCCGACCTCTTGAGGGGACATCCCTCATCCATTTTATTCTTTCCAGGCAGCTGGGAAAAATTCTTTGACTTGACGCCATATCCCTACTAGGTCACAACGCCATGTCAAAGAGGGGAAAATATAGACACCTAAAAAATGTGTTAACTATCCTCCGACATCATCCACAACACCAATTCTTTATCTAAATAATTAATTAAATTATTATTTAATTAATTATTTCATCCTACCCATAAATCATTCACTCATCCCTCATCAATTCATCACTAAAATTGAATTAATTTAATTAATTCAATAGTCACACCTTACTAACATCATCCAATTAATTAAATAAAAATGACAATATTTATTTAGTTAATTTGTCCACTTTCCTAAACCTAATTAATTAGGTAAATCATGTTTATCTGATTAATTAAACTACTAATTATCCTACCCCTAACCTAGTTAATTAAATAGCTATTATTTAATTAGCTACCCTAGCTTACATGACCCCTAGACCTGAATTAATTAAATAAATCATTATTTAATTAATCCTAAACCCTGATTACCCCATCCACTAATTTTTATAGCCACATTAACTAAGTTAATCACCTTGATTAACTTGGTCAAAGCATGATTAACACCTTCTCCCACACCCACAAATTAAAAATTACAAAATATTCATGAACACTCCAACTCACTCCAACTCATTTTAACCATTTTCATGATAAAACATCTTCCTCTTTTTTATCTTACAAATGTAAGAGGCCAAAAATGTGAATGTGTCACATGTCTCTCACAACTCCACATAAAATAGAATTTTTAATTCCAACTCATCCTAAGGAAATTAATTTTAAATTTCCTCATCCATCTAAATCACATTTAATGCTAAGTCCTCAAAATGAATAAAAGATTCATTTTTATTCTCCACCATCCAAATTTGTTGATCAAATCCTAGCCCTCCATCTTACAATCAATATAATCCCTTGATCTCATCAATGAATCTCCACTGTTGGATCAAAATCCCCTCCAAATTGCCTATAAATACAAGCCTACACAAGCCATTTTGACATCCAAGTTTAGAGTAACATTATTATGCCAAAATTTCTCTCATCCTCTCCATCATTAGCTAGGCTATGTTGTTTTGCATTTGTATTGATAACATTTCACATTTGATGAACATAGTCATGGGTGAAGCTACAACTTGTGGGTGCTAAGCTCTTGACCTTATCAAGGAGAAATAAGATCTTGAGGTATAGTTTGTGTGTTTTTATGCATTTTATTTGTGTTTTTACCCTTTAAGATTTCTCTTGTCTTCAACTGTAATAAGAATTATGACTCTTGTCATCTCTCCCTCTATAGTTTGAATTACTATCCTTGTTCTGCTTCACATAAGGTCTTCTCTCTCTGCATCCTAATCCTTATTTTCCTCCAACACATGAATACTTCAATCTATACAACCTTCTAAACATACAAGTGACATGTTTCCATTTTGATCCATTAATCCACCCATAATCCATCTACATACAATCGGTCACAGGTTTTCTCCTTCTCATTCTATTCCAACACATCTTTTCATAATGATTCCTTAATCCACAGAACTTGCAAGGGTATGGGTCCCAACATAATCCCTTTTCATGTCCATGTCTATTACAATGAGAACAATACATACCTTTTCTTCCCTGATTTGATTTGTTTGAGCTTGTAACAACATCCTTACCTCTGTCATATCCAAGGCCTTCATTTCTTGATCTCATTACTAGTTCAATAGGCTCTGTAATTCCTTGCTAACACTTTCCCAATCATTTTCCTTCATATCCCATTCTTTGCATGATTTTGAAACCAATACCATCACCAACAATTGGAGGTTCAGTTACACTATCATCTTCAACTTCATTTTCTAAAGAAGCTTCTGTAGCATCACACAAATCATTAGTATCACAAGAAACATCACAAAGTTTAGGTTTAGATCTCAGATTTTCATTCACCTTCTTGCCTGCTACAAGTGACTTCTCTAACTGGTTAACATGTTCTTTCAATCCTAATATTTCACTCTTCTATAGACTACTTTCCTTTCTCTTCTCTTCCAAATTTTCCTCCAAATCTATGTTCCTCTTTTCTACCTTCCCAAAAAACTTGAATCCTTCTTCCAATTCTTCAAATCTCTTTTCAACATACTCAAACTTCAGCTCTACTTCTAATTCTTCATTCCTCCTTTTTACATTTTCTAATTCTTCTTCAAGAGTGTCATATTTATCTTCTCCTAGGTCTTTTATCCTTTCCATCAATTCTGAATTACACCTTTTGATTTTGCACAGTTCTTCTACCAGAATATCCTTTTCGCATATTAGGTTTTCATTTTCTTTCTTCATCCTTTTTCCAATCTTCCCCATTGAAACAAATTAGATAAACAACTTAATGTGAAAAGATTACCCAGATCTTTCTTGTCTTAATCTTCTTCAGCAGTGACACTTGTTACTTCTAGGGTTTCGTACTTTCTTCTAACACTTTCTTCCTTCCCAACAAATTTACAACCTTGTAGTCAAGGTAGGAGGGTCTGATGAGGGACTGTGCAACCTTGCAGCCTTAAACAACTAACACCATGATCATAATAAAGATGCAACAGAAGCATACATCTAACAATAGTATGAAAGAGATATTCGTAAACACATGACAAGATATATCTTGGGAAAACCCTCAAAGGGAAAAACCCAACCTTCAAAGATCACTTCTCATTATATTATGAACTCAAACCTTATTACATATGACTCAGGCTTTAGAGATGCTAGGCCACAACCCAGGGTTACAAAAGATTCATACAATAACATTCTTCCATGGTTTCTTTCTTCTATTTCTCAATTCTTTTCTCTGTAACCTCTTCTTCTCTCTATTCTTCTCTCTACTTTAGTTTTGCTACTTCTTCGGATCAAAACAACTCATCTCATTGCTTCATATCTTCACACACTTGATCACTTCTTTAAAACAATCCTTCATCTCTCATTTATATCCTCTACAAGCCATCATAATATTATCAAGTCAGCATGATTTTAACGGCTAGTATGAAACATATAGACATAGATAGGTCAGACCTAAACATAAGGTATTACTCTACTGGTGAATGAAACTTCATGTGGGATCTCCTTGAAGGTCAGACAGGTCCTCAACTTCCTTGAATGATGTTCCTTTTAGTTCCACAAGTCACAAAATTGCTCCGCAAACCAATTAGACTCCACTAAAAATTGTTTGCTCTGCTCTATGAAAACAGGTGAAAACAGGTAATCTTCTTATAGAGATACCTTTCCGGAAACGAACCCAAATGATCTAAATTTTGGATATGATGAAGATCATGATATGTAGATGTTAAGTCCTGCTCTGCAGTTCTTGATATGCAAATGTCATAAAATGCACTAATCTCCAATGTTGCTTTCCTTGGCACTTTGCAATTTGATGTTAACTATCCCAAATGATTTGAATGCTTCTGGATGCTCCTACATCACTCGAGGGTGACCCATGGGTGTGTTGAACACCCAAAGTACTAAGGGGGGTGAATCAGTACTTTATTAAACTTCTTACTTATTGAACTAATAATCCTTTTATTGCATGTAATAACAAAGCAAATTAAACATAGAACAAACAATCAAAATCCATCACACATGAACACTAGGCTTTTTATGTGGAAAACCCAAAACTAGGAAAAGCCATGGTGAGTGTTAGTTCATAATATATTATGAAGGATTAATATTGAATTACAATAAAGGTTCATTGCCTTAAGGCAGAATGTCAGAATAAAGTTGCCTTAGCTGAGCTACATCTTGATCCCACCAAATTTTGACATCACTCAAAACTAAGATGTGTCCATTGATCTAGGACACCATATCTTCTGTCTTCTTTAGATTAGCAGGGACTTCAGTGATTTGCTTTGTTTGCTATGCAGCAGCTACTAGTCTGGCTATTGATGCAATTTTGAAGCTCACTATCTCCTTGAGCTAGCCCATTCTATGTTTGATAACGTCTCTTTGAGTTTGCAATTTATGAATAGTAGAGAGAACTATTTCTACTTCAGCTCATTGAATTCCAATGGCATCCTTTACTGGATCATAACTCCTAGATATCCTCATGATATTATCTTCTAGCCCATTTATTTTCTCCTTTATGTCCTTTGTTTTATCCAGCCAAGTGAGACAATTTTGGTATATTTCACTAGCTTCCTTAATTGCCATTTGTCCATACTCTATACTTTTATCTAACAAGACTTTATCTTGAGAAGCTTTATTATTTAACTCTACTAACCTTTTAGCATCAATCTCTACCCTTACTTTATTTTCTGCAGCCTTTTCAAGGGACTCAAAACATGTACTTACAGAGCTTATTAGATTTTTGAGTTGTTCAGTAGGGGCTAAAGATGTGTCCTTCTACAATCCAGGCATCAACTTTTCTAAAACACCAGACGCCTCACCACTAAGCTCACTATCCTAAATATGAGACTTCAAAATTTCTTCCTGAGCCTTAGCTTGGAAAATTGTCCCTAATTTAAATTTCTGTAGAGGAGACATGGAGGCTAAGTTAATTGGTCCTTGCAGCAACGCAAGTGTATCCAAAATTTAAGATTCATCCTGCCTCTCCAGGAATTCTCTCACTGAATCAACTGGATCTTGTGTAGCTGCAGTAGTGTCTCTTACCATGTCATGAGACTCTTCTTCTTCTTCAATCTTCTTGGGAGGATCTTGATCCATGGCTTCTTGTTCATTAGTTCTATGCTCCAGAGGAGGACTAACCTTAGCTTGTTCATCAATTTGTTCTTCTATATCACCCTGATTTCCCTAATCAACAATTACATTTTTCTCTGGAGGGGCTTCAACATTCTCTGGAGCATTATCCTCTTGTTTCTCTTTCATTTCTTTATCTCTTCTTGAGCATTCTGAAGGAATTGTCTCTGTTTGTTCTAGGCCCTATTCTATGTTGATTTCTGGAAGAGAAGTATCATCACCAACTTTTGGTCCTTCCTTATCATGAATTGTTGGGATGTTGAACTCTCTTAAGACATCAAGAGTTATTTCCTCTGTTTCTTTTACCAATTTCTCTATGTCTCTAGACATCAGAGTGTTGGTCCTCTTCTTTATCTCAAACTTTCCCCCAAGCACCTTGGTGACCTTGGTTTTCTCTTCGACAGTTATATCTAGACACAACTTTATTAATGCATATTCTCTTAACTCTGAATATTTGTCCATTGCTGCTTCCTTTCTAGTAGACATAATGCTGGCCAAGCTATCTGGTAGATCAGTAATCACGTCAAGAAGATCTTTGCTGAACATCTCCAAAAATCTAACCACTGCAATTTCAGTGATGCCTTTGTCTACATCATTATACTCATTATATAGTTTTGTTATTGGCTTTAGATTACCATGAGTTGCCATAGCATTTAAGGTATCTTCTAATGTTATTGTGGCATCTACTTCTTTGGGCTCTAATTTCTTTGGCTTCTTCTTGCTTTTGCCCTTATCAGAGGGCTTCTCCTATTTACTTCCTAAGACTTCACTAGCCTTAGCCTTTATTATCTCTACTTCTTCATCTATTTCAGTCTCCTCTTCATCAACTCCAACACTAACATACATCCTTTTGCCCTTAGTTTTCTTTCTTTTATGCCCTTTTTCAATGGATTTCTTTGTAGGTACTTCTACACTCACTGAAGGAGTATGACCAGAGGACTTAGATGCTATTTCAGTAGAGGTTGAGCCTCTTGTTCTTCTCTTAGGTACTGCAGGCTCCTTAGATTTCTTCTCAGGCTCTTCTGGAGCCTTTTCCAGTTCATCTTTCTCCTTTTCTTTAGCAACCTTTTCTACTTTTAACCTTGCTCTTGCTTTTGTAACTTGTTCTTTGGTAAACCCCTTGCTCTGAGCATATTGCTCTGCCATTTTCCTAGCCTTCTTTATAGATTTAGGCTTCCTCAATTCAACATGTACCTTGACTGAAATTTCCTCATATGTTCCAAATCTTTCCTCGGTTTTGTCCTTCGGCTTGCTCAACATGAGCTCAACCGAGCCAATCAACACATCCTTAGTCACTTTGTACCCCAAAGGAGGGACCCATACTATCCTTGGCTCTACTACTACCATCATACACCGATCTTTATTCACAATAAAACATATATCATCCTTGTACTTTTCCACTATTGATCTAGGTATCCTTGCCCTAGATTACATGGCCTTTTGAAAGTTTTTGAAGTAGCCCCATAGGGTTGCATTTTGTGCATCATGACTACCTATGTTGTTCAGATGATTCCTAATTTGTGTTGCAATAGGTTTGCTATCCAACCAACCCAAATTCTTCATTCCAGGTAGTTCTTTCAGAAAATAGAAGAATAGGCAAATAATCAACGTAACATATTTAAAAGGATATTTTGAGTCTTTGGTCTTCTTCAGGCTCTCCATTAACTATTGTCGGAGCAACTCACAGAGTTCATAGTCAATATTGTTCTTGACCTGCTAAGCACATACCGGACCCATGCGTCCTCAGAAAATGTCAGAAAGTATAGATATTTTATGAATTTCCTCTCCAGCAACACCTTGTATTCTCCCTTCAATTCAAATCCATCATCACTCAGATGTTTTAGGTATAGATCCACAAGTTTTCTATCACCATGTTCTTCTAGGGCAACATGAACGTATGCCCTAATGTCTTCCTCATGCATTACACCATATGACACTTCTGAAAATGCACCATCAGGGTCAACTTCCATCGATTTGAAAGGGTGTTTCTTAAATTTTGGATGGGGCCTTTCTGTGATCTCTATTACTTGTGGGATTGAAATTTTTCCTCAACAATTCAAACAATTTCACAAAGAAGTTTCATTTGTAAATACCTCTTTTCACTGAATTAGGGTTTCTTCTCTTTGAATTGCTAGAAATCACTAAAATTTCTTAGGGTCTCACTTCAGATCTTCTTGAATACTAGAAAACTTGAATGTAGAGTGATTATTCCTTCAAATGTGAGACTTTTATCCTTTATTCACCAAAACCTAATCGCAATAAATGCCAACTTCCAAAAAGCTGTCAAACACTTCATTGTCAAGCACAATCAATCTAGATTGCTCCACAATGCACCACATTGGATCTTTTTCTACTGGTAACTTCTTCAAAAGATTCATCAAATTGCTCTTTAACTCATATCCTCATGTTGGATCTCAGCACCAACTGTTTGGCTGGGGGATCAAGATTTTTCATTAAAGCTCCCCATGAGCCAGAGCTCCCAATTTACTTCTCGGAGGAAGTGTCTACACCAGTGATAGGTGTGGATCCATCATGGACCTCATGTACCTCCTTTTTAATCCATATTTGATTCATCTTTTTCTTGATCTCTGCTAGATCTGTCTTTTGTACCGGTTTCTTTATTTTAGCCTGATTATACTTCTTCACATTCCTACTTCTACACAATCTTGCAAAGTGTCCAAGCCTGTTGCAATTGAAACATAAAACATTTCTCTATCCATTGTTCCTTTTATTCATCCTTGATCTATATTGGTTAGCCTTGTGACCATATCTATTGCATTAAAACAATTCCCACTGAAAGATTGAACATTCCTTCCATTGTTATAGTTGTTCCTAATCTAACTTCTTCATTCACTAGCTCTATGACCAAACCTCTTGCAGTTGAAGCAGTTACCTTTGAAAGTTTGAACATTCCTTCTATTGTTGTAATTATTCATTATCTAATCTCTGCATTCATTAGCTTTGTGACCTACTTTGTTGCAAGTGAAACACTGCCTAGAGAATGATCATGGAACATTTCAATTCACTCTGCTCCTACACTAAGTAGCCTTATGACCAAATTTATTCTATGTATTACAATAACCATTGAAACAAGGGTACCTTTGAGCATTTGGTTTCCTTACTTGTCATCTTCTAGGTTTATTCCTTTGATTCTAAATTTGTTTTCCTTTGTGCTTCTTGATTTCAACATTCTTTTCTTCACCAGTTTTGGAACTTTCACCTTTCTCAAATCCCAAACCTTCTTTATTATCAAGACTCTTCTGACTCTCAAGCATTTCATCAAGTTTTACAGAGCTTATTTTGAATTTTTCTTCATAACTCTTTGTCTTTTCCAAATCATAATTTAGGTTCCTATTGACCTATTTCCCTCTCATCAACGTCAAATGGTCCCCTTTAAAATTCTTGTTGAATCCATTAAGGACCCTGTTTTTGTGGACCCAAACCTTCAAATTTCTATGTATCTAGAGTCTTAGGGTTTAAAATTTTGAAAACCTTGTTCCTAAAGCACTAAAACCCTAAACCCTAGAGGCTTTTGCGAGGGCCCAGATGACTTTTGTTATAAATTTGAGTTGACCACTTATTGCCCATATAAATCATTTAAGTTATAACTTCATGCCTAGGCAGGTCCTCCTTTTACCGGCCCCATTCATCCCTTTACCAGCTTCAAGCCCTTTATTTTCGTGTGTTGTCAGGGAATCTTCAAGTCTTCAAACCTAATTTAGTAGGTTTGGAAGTTCATGAACTGCCTGACTTCCTGACTAGTTTCTAAGCCTTTTCATCGTCAGCCTTTGCCTTTGTTTAAAATAACACCTTTGTTATCGCGAGGTTGGGAGTTCCTCAAACTTCCAAACTCTCACCTTATGGTTTGAAAGTTACATAAATCCCTGACTTGCTGACAATACATGCTCATTGCTCCCTTTGAGCCTTTACTACGGTGCCATGTGGCAGTATCCTGTGAACCTGCCGCCTACCTAAGACGACGTCACTTCCTTCCACAAAGTAGCAAGGGGAAGGACACCTATAAAGTATACCAAGGCCTTGGTTAGCTGGTGCCAGATGTCAGAGAAGTAAATCTTGTAATGGGGAGCCATGTGGAGGGCTTAGCTTGCTTCCATGGAACAAAAATGAAAATGGCTATTTTCCTTCCGTGCAGCTCTAGAATCGCAACACATGTAAAGGCTGTGGTGGGGCCGCTAATCTAACGGTGGCATGGAATCACAGATGAATCTTGCTGATGTCATAAATCCGGTGTGCACCTGCAAGATCTTTCCATGTATCCTAAGGTGTCGATGCAAAGTAAAAGGTAAGTGTATGCTGCGGAGCTCACAGGGCCATTGATCTTCTAGTTGTTTCTTCATCCAATGGTCCTGTTTAGGGGAAAAAATGATGGTTTTTTACTCTAGGTTAAATGCCACCATTTCTCCACTAAGCATTGGGGAAAAAGGATCAAGCTTGTGAGCAAGCTTCTAATCACTTTGCCTCCCTTTTATGCTCACATGGTTATGAAACCTAAGGCCCTAATCAAGATTTTATCAAGTATTGTACTTTCCAACAAGCAAAACCCTAATTATTCCTAAAATCAACAATATATAGAAACTAATGAAGTACCTGGTAAAACTAATCACAGAAGTGCAGAGGAGGGGTTTTAGAGACAGTTTACCCAGAATTTGAAGGCCACCTAGACTAGGGCACCCGCCCCAATGTCCTGCAAATTCCTGAATAGAAAAACCTTCTGCACAGGGTGTCTGGGATTGCAAAAATGCTCCTGGATCCTAGATAAAACACCTGGTTGGACTAGGGCACCCACTCCAATGTCCCACAAGTCTTAGAATCCAAAAAATTGAAAGTCTATCGTGACTGTACCTACAATATCCTTCTTCCTGTAGCTTCTTTTCGATGGAATCTACGAAACACGATCTACACATACAAAAGAAGGAAATTGTTGCGGCTATATAGGAGCTTGCCTCATTCAAGCCCCGTCTTCAGTATTTCCACATCAACAATAGCTAGAGATAAATATTTGCAGAAGTGTGTGCAAACCTAACAATATGTGTATGCATTAAATCAAACCCTAGATGTCTCAATCAAGGGAAGATCAACAACTTGCTTTGCATCAATAAACACATACAACTTCACCTCAAGGAGATGAGATAAATGAAGACTTGTATGAATAAGAAGGCAAATCAGCAATGTTCACGGAGGATCTCCAAGTTTACTGTTGGAGGCTTTAACCCTTCTCCCGATCATTCAAAGGGTGTACAAACCCTAGGAAGAGCAAGATAGACTCAAGATCTTGATTCCTAATATTCATCCATTGTCTCCAAGATAGCAAATAAAAAATACTTCGAATAGCTTCAACAAGTCACTGATCTTCAATGGCAATTGTAGTAGAGTTTTGGCATTAAGCTTGCATAAGAATTGTGTGTGCTAAAATGATTTGTACATGTCTTTTTATATCTAGCTTTAGGGAATTCAAATTTCAAAGTAACATCTTGATATCGTGTGAAAACTAAGAATTTGAAAATGGAATACCGAGGCACTCGGTGGGAACTGACACCCCGCCAAAATTCAAAATCTGGTGAAACTAGGGAGGACTAGGGTGCGGGTGCCCAAGTCTAAGACCCCACTTTCAGCTCAGATCTGCATTTTGGGGGGTCCTAGGGACCCTAATCTCAAATCCCTTTCTGGGTTCTATCAATCGATTACCTCAAAAGGTGAATAAGTTGCTCCTAGACTAATCCAATCAGGGTTTCGGGAAGGCCGAAAGAAAAAGGATGAGAGACCACCAAGAGTGAGGAGCTAAACTAAGGGAAATTGTACCATTCCATATAGGAGGACAATTTCTGATGTTACAGTTAGCCCCCACTTTAGTGGCCATATGACACTATGTGCATATGCAACTAAAGGAAAGTAAATACATCAATCATGAAAAGGATACCCAAAAGGATACTGTAGAGGAAGTTGAAGTGTTGTCGATGAGCATGAAGAAGCCCTCCAGTTATGTAATCCTACAAGACCACAAAGTTAGGAACCGCATCCCGCAAAGGAACACTTGTCAAGAAAAATCAAAATCAAATCAACTTGCAACCACCACCAATGATTTAATATCAAAAAATGCTAAGGGGGTTGAACAATGAAACATGGTGAGGGAGGAAATTGAGCAAGATATATGCCCCCCTTGTTTCTACTTACTTAGTCTGAGAGTAGAAATAAGGAGATATCCACACGTCGATTTCAAAGGAAATGTGTTATGAGGGCCATTTGAAGAAATAATGCTCACACACAACACATTGGGTAAGAATGAGAGTGGAACCAAGATTCCAATGCAACAAAGAACACTAAAATCAGAGTTCGACAGCTCAAGAAAAGGGCTCCAGAGTGAAAGAGTGTACTTTTTGCACCTAGTTAGGGATAGGATTTCTCACTAACGTTATGTAAAAAGGAGTTGTCACTTATCACTTAACTCATTCTTGTTTCTTGTTACTGAAGAGAGAGAGAGAGAGAGTAGGAAAGCAACCATGCTGAGCAGATGTCCATACCATCCACTGTGACTAGAGATGCTTCAAGCCTGAGTGGTGGAGAGACACTTTGAGGCCAAGGTAGGGTCCTGATTCTATCCTTCTATTGTTCTTCATTGTACTTTTTCTTTCACATTTATCGATGTCTATGCCAAGAGGGGATGGTGGATAGGGTTCCCAAACAGGGGCGCTCAGGTCCACATAGGGCACCAGAGTCTCTTTGGGGTGCCCTAGTCCCACAGGGGTGCCAGTGTCCCTCTGGGGTGCCCTAGTCTTCCTGGGGTGCCCTGGTCCTCAGAGGACACGGGCCCTAGGCTCAGGCACTCTATTTAGTTCTTGATAGCTTATTTTGGTTTCCAAAGGGGATTTTGATACTCTTGCTTTCTATTTGATCTGTAGGATGTCCCTGAGATGTGGGAGCACATAGGTGGTCATCTGATGGCACTTCTACGAGAGTGTGCTAGCACTTTGACGGCTGCAGAGAGAGAGAGCACTTACAGATGGTGGGCCTATGGTAGGTGTTTGAGATGCCCATGATCAGATTCCACTGTGCAATGCAGATACATCCGCCTTCCACTTACCAACTAGTGAGGTCACCATCACACTGAGGATGTATTCAGGATCTTTCAACTGCCGATCTGAGGAGAGACAGTGAAGATTTTTGGACATCGTTCAGTGGAGTATACTCGTGAGAGTCAATTGTATTGTTTGGGTTGCACTGTTTCACAGGAAGAGTGAGGACACATTCAACTTCGTTTACTAGAGCAGGGATGCAGAGACATTCCCTTACTATGGAGGATCATGATTGTCATAGTCGCCCTAGCCATTGCACCAGATGGATGAGGCACTCACCTTCACGAGGGTCTTGTTCATACTACCAGAGAGATGGAGGTGCATCAGATTGTCTACGCATGGGGGTGCAATATGCTTGTGCACCTATATCACGACTTAGGGTGATATGTCCACTATGAGATGCAGAGTCTGATGGTCTACACATTGTTATAGGTTTGGGCCTTTGAGCACATCAGGTGCACACGACTGATGGGTTTTCTGATAAAGGCAGCATTCACCCATCTACACGTCTACACCTACCCACTAGTTAGGTGTTGGAGGCACTGCAATCTATTATACTAGAGAGTAGTATTTGACAGATTGCAGCCTGGTGACATCATCTAGAGAACGTATCGTGGCTTCATCAGATGGCCTAGTGAGCAGAGGTAGTTAGTTTGGATGCAAAGGGATTAGCTGATGGCTACTCACCTCAATCATACTATATCTTGGTTTTATTATGACAGGGTGGCACGATAGTTCAGATAGGTATAGGATGTTCCTGTAATTCATCTAAGCTATGCATGTGCAGCTCAGAGCATAATCAGAGTCAATACTGTCTAAAGGCTAACTATAGAAGACGTACCACTTAGTGACGACGAGGTTCCTAAGGATGCAGATCCAGTATCAGGTGCAGATGATGTCAAGTGTACCTGAGCATATCAGACCTGGTGGCACACAACATGGCCTACACCTATCTTTCCACATGGGCACCCTATAGGGGATGCTCGACCTTGGGTCAGTCACGCTAGTGACACAGGAGTGGAGGATGACATCAGTGACATTGTGGGATGCTACGATCTCAAGGAGGGTATGGAGGAGGATGAGGATGAGTCTGAGGAGGTCCCATCATAGTACATCTTTAGAGAGAGATTGCAACAGAGCCAGTAGGAGGCAGACACTAACAAGGAGACCGAGTCAAGACCGTGGTCTAAGGCTCATGGTCCTATTCCCATAGACGATACGAGGCCTAGCCAAACAAAGCGAGGGGAAAGTAGCAGACCTATGCCCCTAGCTGCAGATCAGACAGCACAACTTATCACACCATCGACGATCCAAGGCCCATCCTGGTGAGATGGAGATCTAGGTAAGGTTGGATTTATTATTTTATGTTTTGGTATAGTTTATTATTTATGATTTTTATATGGGAGTCTAACATCCATCTCATCCTCTATTTTGTAGTTGGGATAGATGCATGGTAAGACTTTGTGAGTCACGTCATAGGGGACATATTATTGACATATTCCTTAAAGCAGTGGGTGTAGGTAGATCATTTGCCACGATCAGCCGTTGGGCGGCATGGTGAGTTATTTATGCCTGTCGTTAGATATAGGACTACTATAGAGGCCATGCTAGAGCAGTCTGCACGAGAGAGAGAGAGGAGTTTTGATAGAGAGCTGAGCGTGACGAGGCTAAGGTCAAGGCACAACGAGAGCAGATGGTAGTGGTTCCTACATCGAAGGGAGAGCTAGCTGTTAGTGAGTTCTTACTGTGGGAGGTCCAACAAGCAAGAGCTGACAGAGACAGGGTTCAAGCCAAGAGAGACCGGTACCAGAGGATGTTCCAAGAGGCACATGAGTGGATGATAAAGATGAGAGGCAAGAGGGGGTTACGATCGTGAAGTGTCTCTAGGAGTCATTAGCCACTCATGGTCAGGCTTCTGTCACTCACATACCACGAGTACCTGAGGGTATAGGCGATCGAGCCTCAACTATGTGATTCCTAGACTTTAGGTCCTATAACATCCCATTTTATTTTGAGGGATAGTTGACTCGAATGTATACTTGGAACTGGGATATATATATATATATATATGATGTTTATTTCTCTTGATCTGTGTGTAGTGGCTTTTGATCTATCACATGTGATTTTTTTGTAAAATGCAACTAGTGATGATGTCTAAATGCTATAATTAATACTATTGTGATATACTAACAATTCTAAAAAGAACATGTAGTAACAAGAACAATGATTAATTATTTTACACATAACTTTAATTTCCATGCTACATTTAGTTAATGCAAAAAGTGATCTAAGCAATTATTACTTAAACATGATGCAAAAATGATCAACTGATCAAAGATATAATGAAAAATGAATTAAGACCAAACAATACTATCTTGTCGAAATTGAAGCTAATCTATGTACTAAATTAGCTTATAAACATTTAACATTAGATCTTAAGCATAAAACCTTTTGAGGTGCGTTGCATTAATAGGTTCTTTAAGTGGCGTACCTTGCTCATCAGCTAATTTATATGATCCGGATCCAAAGGTTTCAGTGATTATATATGGTCCAAGCTAGTTAGGGTTGAACTTGCCTTTTTCACTAGGCAGTGCGTTTACATTGTGTTAATTTTTAGAAAGAACCAAGTCCCCAACATTAAATGAACGTTGTATGACTTGCGCATTATAGGCTCGTTGTATTCCTTTTTGATAAGCCTTGAGATGTTCAAGAGCATTAATAGGTCTTTCATCTAGCATCTCAAGTTCCTGTAATCTTTTCTCTTGTTCTATGTCATCATCCATGATGTCTCTTAGGGAAATTTGCAAAAAAGGAATTTCTAACTCCAAGGGCATTATTGTGTCTGCGCCATAGACAAGATTGTACGGTGTGTTACCCGTAGCTGTTCGAATACTTGTTTTGTAAGCCTATAGTGCATAGGCTAATTGCATATGCCAATCTTTTTGATGTTTATTAACAGTTTTCTATAAAATCTATCCAATAACCTTGTTTGAAGCTTTTGCTTAGCCGTTGGATTGAGGATAATAAGGCATAGAGAAGCGATGTTGTATATGATATTTTTCGAGGAGCTTTTTCACATCCTTGTTCTTAAATGGTGTTCCATTGCCTGAGACCAAGGAAGAAGGTATTCCAAATCAAGAAATTATTTTATCTTGTATGAATCGACAAATTACATCAGTGTTCATGGATCACAAAGGGACCACTTTGACCCATTTTGTAAAATAATCAGTGGCAGTAATGATAAACATATGTCCTTGAGAGGAGGGCAGAGAAATCTTACCTACAAGATCCAAGCCCCAGATAGAAAATGGCCATGGTGATACCTGAGCACGAAGCTCTTAAGCAGGAACATGGATGAGGTGCTTATTTTGTTGACATAGTGGGCATCTCTTGATGTAAGCAAAGGAATCTTGCTCCATATGATGCCAATAATACCCCATACGTAACAATTTTTGCACCAACGATTTTCCACCGAAATGCCCTCCACAGGCACCAGAGTGAGCTTCTTCAAAAGATATCAGAATCTCTACATTACTTAAACATCGGAGTAAAACACCATTATAAATTTGTCAATACAAGATGTTTAATAATCTAATGTATCATGATGCTAGTTTGCGTAAACGGAGTCAGGCATTTTTAGATGTCAAGTCTGGAATGGTTCCATCGCATAAATAATTGAATATATAGGAGAGCCATTCATCAGTGTACGTATTACCACAGAGTTTTGAATTCACAACTATAGGGCTTTCAATTATCGGTGTCTTGAGATTATGAACAACGAAGGTAAATTCCTTAGGAGAACCATCAAGGGATATAAGGGAAGTTATGCTTGCCATTGCATCTACATGTTGGTTATCTTTCCTAGGAATGGTATCGATCGTATATGATTTGAAATATTTTAAGAGAGATAATGCAAACTCATGATATTGAGAAAGCTTATCGTGCTTAGCTTGATATGATACCGTTTTTTTTTTAACAATTAATTGAGAATCTTTGTATATTGTAATATTATTGATACTAAGAGCCAAAGCTGCACAAAGTCTAACTATAAGAGCTTTGTACTCAGCTATGTTGTTTGTGCATAAAAAGTCTAAATGGTAAGATAAGGGAATTAGCTTACTCATAGGAGGTATTAATATAACACCAGCTTCGGAGCCAGTTCAACATTTTGATCCATCAAAATATAACTCCCATTTCTCCTCCGTAGAGATTGTTAGAATCTGTTCATCAGGAAAAGCGTCAACATTTTGTATAGAAAAGGGCAAGGGAGCTTCAACTAACTGGTCAGCTATCACTTGCCCTTTAATTGCTTTTTGTGAGATAAATTTGAAATCAAATTATGCTAACAACATAACCCATTTAGCAAGATGGCCCAATAAATTTGTTCTTGCAAAGATATGTTTCAAAGGGTCAAACTTTACCATTACATGCACTTCAGCATTTAAGAGATAATGTCTAACCTTCCGTGTGGCAAACACTAAAGCTAAGCAATGCTTCTCTATGACTGTGTATCACACTTCATAATCAAGCAGAGTACAACTGATGTGATAGACAACACATTCTTTGCCTGCATCATTATGTTGCACTAACAGTGCTACTAGGGTATTGTTAGATGCTGAGATGTAAAATAGGAATGGTTTATCAGAAACAATGGGTTGTAAAATAGGTAGATTGGCTAAGTAATCCTTTAAATCATCAAAACCTTTCTAACATTTAGAATTCCATTAGAAATGAGAATCTTTCTTTAGTAGTTGTGTAAAGGGGTGAGTCTTGTCCGCGAGTTGTGAAACAAATTAGCGAATGGCCTGTATCTTTCCCTACAAGCTACAAAGTTGAGATATGTTCTTAGGTATTGGCATATTAATAATTGCATCTATCTTTTTTGTATTGACTTCTATACCTTGATTTGAAACAATGAATCCAAGTAACTTTCCATTGTCCACACCAAAAACACACTTATGGGGATTCAATCACATAATATATTTTCGTATGCACTCAAATATTTGTCAAAGATTTGTAACATGATCCATACAATGGATAGACTTCGCTAGGATGTCGTCAACATAATCTTCTAGAATATTGTGCATATAATCATGGAATATAAGAGTCATTGTACGTTGGTAAGTAGCTCCTACATTCTTAAGTCCAAACGGCATGACTACCCAACAAAATGTACCCCAAGGTGTTATAAAGGCTATTTTCTATTGATCAAGAGGATTTAAAAGGATTTGATTATATCCTAAAAATCCATCCATAAAAGATAGAAACTCATGTCCGGCTATGGAATCAATGATCATATTGATATTAGGAAGCAAAAAATAATGTTTCAAAGATGCCAAATTTAAATCTCGGAAATCTGTGCACATTCTTATACGACCATCTGGCTTAGCGACGGCAACAATGTTTGAGATCCATGAAGAGTAATCAATAGGTCGAATAAAGCCATCTTGTAAGAGTTTTTCTATTTCAGTTTTAACAAGCAAAGCAATCTTAGGATTCATCTTACGAATCTTTTGTTTGAAAGGCTTAACATCTAGTTTCAACACAATGTTATGCATTACAATCTGAGGATCTATACCAGGCATGTCTAAAAAATTCCAAGTGAACAATTCTAAGAATTCACTCAATAATTTAGTCATTTCTTCTTTTTCTTCCACATCTAAACAATCACCCATAGGGATAACTTTTTCAGGATTATCCTTGTCCATAACAACATCAATAGTCTTTCTGTTGAGGAGAGTACTATGGTCAGGGGGATTCTAAGATTGTAACTGTTCTTCAATTTCTTCACTATGCTCTACTATAATAGTTATTGTGCTAGTAGTCTTTCCAAAATATGTATCATTATTTAAACAATAGGGTAGGCCACGTTTATGGTGATAACGAGGAATACCATCATAAGTGCCTAAGAATTACATTATCTCTTCATCTGCCATAAATATATATAAAGGAAGTGATCCTGGAGGACAATTGGTGTCAATCATCTTAGGGTATATCAAACTAAGTGTTGATATTGTATTCACATTTAGAGTAGGGTATTTGTGGGCTTTAGATTCCTTAAAAGGGTTATATCCAATGCCACTTGAGTAATGTTGTGAAGCAGATTCTATAGGGACCTTGATTCCTTGTTGATTTATGCCACAACTGTTACCTACATAGTCACAATTTTTGTAAAGGTTTCAGAATCCTCTTCCATTGAGAGAGACCATTTATTTAGACAAAGGCAGAGCTTCATAAGTCTTATAATTAATAGTATAACTGAGAATATTGTCCTTATTTGTCAATAAATAGATCTTGTGCTTATCATTCGAAGCATGTGATGTGATCGATGCAATATTTGATGTTTCGGGGATGGGGTTTTTAATTTTATATTCTCTTGTGGAGGAGGATACAAAATATAATGAACCCCAGTCATCACCAACAAATGCATTCGATTGTTTGGGCTCTTGCATAGCATTTCTAGAGGCAAGAGGAGCTGGCAATTTAGCTTTCAGATTGTTTAAGATCTTAGGACCAACAACATGCTTATGCACTTCCATTTGCAAACAATTATCAGATTCAAGATCCAAATGGATAGTATGCAGTTTCCCTTTAAATATAAACTTAATCAAACGGTGTAAAGTAGAAGGAACCACTCCTAATGCATGTATCCAAGGTCTGCCCAGAATCATGTTATAAGATAGAGAACAAGGCATGACATGAATCAAGGTAGGCACCATCACAGGTCCAACTTGTATAGGTAAAGTTATAGTGCCCACAGATTGTCGTCCAACATTATCAAATCCACGAATACTTAATGATTCTGATTTGACAACAGATATGTCTACTTTAACTTTATTCAATAAATCAATACCACAAACATTAAGGGCTGACCCATTATCAATCATCACTCTCTTAACCAATGTTTTGTTGATCGTAATAAAGATAACCAAAGGATCATACTACTTATGAACCTCGAGAGATGGTAACTCATGTTGTTGGAATAAAATATCTATTTTTGTTGTATGCATACAATCTAGTAAAGTGGCAACATCATTTGGTTTAATAGCAGGAGGGACAATCACCTTTTGTAAAGCTTCATGTAGCATTCCATGGTAAGACCTTTAACAACAAGCACAAGTTTAGAGGATGGTTGAACCACATTTGCACATAGAGTGACCACAATTTTTGGTTTTTCAATCTCTTCTTTAGATTTAGGAACATAAATTGCATTTACAAATCTTTGAAATAGTGACAGCTTAGAGGCCATAGTAGAATGTTCAATCGAGATAAAGTCCTCAAGGGCTTCATCTAACATATCAAAGTCATCACGACTAAATGACTCATTGTAAGCATGAAAATCTTGCAAAAAATAATCTGACATTCTAACATGCTCTATTTAAACCAAGATTTAAATGCACAATGATGGCCTTTGCAAATAAAATACAACTTTCAACAATCAATGCTAATTTCCAACTCTTTTTAGTGAAAAGGTAAAGAATGTAATCACAATCTAACATATGCAACTTTCACTAAAGAGGTTTTCCAATCCAATTATACTTTAGAACAGAAAATTATTTCAAATCTAAAGTTTAAAAGGATGCAAATTCTTTAAAGTTCAAGTTCACCAAAATGTTTAGGGGAAAAAATGATGGTTTGTTACTCTAGGTTAAATGCCACAATTTCTCCACTAAGCATTGGGGAAACAAGGATCAAGCTTGTGAGAAAACTTCTAATCACTTTGCCTCCCTTTTAAGCTCATGTGGTTATGAAACCTAAGGCCCTAATCAAGATTTTATCAAGTATTGTACTTTCAAACAAGCAAAACCTTAATTATGCCTCAAATCAACAATATACAGAAATTGATGAAGTACCTTGTAAAACTGATCATAGAAGTGTAGAGGAGGGGTTTTAGAGACAGTGTACTCAGAATTTCAAGGTCACCTGGACTAGGACACCCACCCTAATGTCCTACAAATTCCTGAACAGAAAAACCTTCTACACAGGGTGTCTGGGACTACAAAAAGGCTCCCAGATCCTGGATGAAACACTTGGTTGGACTACGGTGGCTGCTCCAATGTCCCACAAGTCTTAGAATCTAAAAATATGAAAGTCTGTCATGACTGTACCCGCAATATCCTTCTTCCTGTAGCTTCTTTTTGACAAAACCTATGAAACACGATCTGCACATACAAGAGAAGGAAATTGTTGCGGCTATATAGGAGCTTGCCTCAGTCAAGCCCCATCTTCGGTATTTCTACCTCAACAATGGCCAGAGATAAAGATTTGCAGAAGTGTGTGCAAACCTAACAATATGTGTATGCATAAAATCAAACCCTAGATGTCTCAATCAAGGGAAGATCAACAACTTGCTTTGCATCAATAAACACCTACAACTTCACCTCAAGGAGATGAGATAAATGAAGTCTTGCATGAACAAGAAGGTGAATCAGCAATGTCCACTGAGGATCTCTAAGATTGTTGTTGGAGGCTTCAACCCTTCTCCTGATCATGCAAAGCGTGTACAAACCCTAGGAAGAGAAAGATAGACTCAAGATCTTGATTCCTAATCTTCATCTATTGTCTCCAAGATAGAAAATAAACAATACTTTGAATAGCTTCAACAAATCACTCATCTTCAATGGCAATTGCAGTAGAGTTTTTGCATCAAGCTTGCATAAGAATTGTGTGTGTTAAAATGATTTGCAAATGTATTTTTATATCTAGCTTTAGGGAATTCAAATTTTGAAGTAATGTCTCGATATCGTGTGAAAACTGAGAATTTCAAAATGGAATCCCGAGGCACTCGGTGGGAACTGACACCTCACCAAAATTCAAAATCCTATGAAACCGGGGAGGACTAGGGCATGGGCACCCAAGTCTAAGCCCCCACTTTCAACTCAGATCTGCATTTTTGGGGGTCCTAGGGACCCTAATCTCAAATCCCTTTCCAGGTTCTATCAATCGGTTGCCTCAAAAGGTGAATAAGCTACTCCTAGACTAAGCCAATCAGGGTTTCAGGAAGGCTGAAAGAAAAAGGTTGATAGACCATCAAGAGTGATGAGCTAAACTAAGGGAAATTGTACCATTCCATACAAGAGGACAATTTTTGATGTTACAGGTCCCAATTCAAACTCATGATTTTCAAACTTCCTGGTGGCGCCATAGCATTCAACCGAGTTGGTGGGCTTCACAGAGGATGATTATTCAAAGGAATCAACTTGGGCCAGTGAGGATGCAAATGCAAAGACTCAAAGGTTTAAAAATTTAAAGTGTTGTAAAAGTTGTCCCTCCCTACCAACTCAACATTCAATTTCTGCGGGCTCAGGCCTATGGGGGTAGATGAAATGGTGAACCCTTCAATGCTAGGGTACAAATGCAAATACAAGGTTGATTCTAAAAGGAAGCTAGGTGTGCAAAAATCACTTCCTACACTAATCTAAAGAGGAGAGAAGAGTGCAAATTCATTTTAACCCTTACAATTACAAAATGTTAACAACAACAATGGAGATATTGCAGCAATACACATACACACAGAAATGAGACAGAAGAGAGAGACACAAGATATATGTGGGGAAAACCCTTATTGAGTGAAAAACCCCACACTTTAAAACATGCATAATGTATTATCAAAACTAAAGTGGTTTACAATACACTTGTAATGCAAGCTCTCAGGAGTCTTCAACACTCATATTTGGAGACAAAACGGTAGCATAACAATACCTGTCAATAACATAATACATCTCCTCTCAAAGCACCTACTTAAATAGAAGTTTACAAGGCAAAGATGAGCTTTCCTTGAGATGAGTGTCCAACATGGCCTCATGGCCCAAAACCCATGCCTAAGGACACTTGTCCAACACTGCAACATGGTCATGACACTTGTCATCACACCCCATCCCAAAATGGTCTCCTATTCCCAAGTTGGGCAATCACAGATGCTCTTAGGACTCTTACGACCGTCATAGAATCCGTCATACTGACATATCTTACAGCTGTAAGAGAATCTATCATACACAGGCTATAAATAGCATATTCTCTTATAACATGTCATAACCCTCCTTGGGGCACCCAAAGATGCCTTCTTCCAAGATTCCTTGTGACACATGTCTTCACCTGTCATAGAACATTCCATTTATGACTCTTACGCATCATAGATTTGTCATAAGAATCTGTCATGACCGTTTTGGTCAATAATTCCTTACACACTATCCAAGAAGTCGACACATGGAAAAATATTCCTACCACTAACTGGGACGCCTATCTCCTCATGTGAGGACAAATTTACATGTTGTCACCTTCCATGTAGGATGACACATCACCCTGCCAACTCCCACAAGATGACAATTAGGATTTGCATCCTAATTACAATAATAGGCAATAAATAAATAAATACAATGAAATAATACAAGGAATTACCAAGGTTGAGACACCTTAATTCCCAAAATTCTCCCACTTGTCGAACACCTTGTAAGAGGCAATGAAAATAATAGGATTTAACTGCTATAGGCCGAGAGGCCCATAGACTCCGAACACCATCTGAACTTCTCTATGCCCACTGGTTTCTTCAATGCATTCGCAACATTCTTCAAAGTATCTACCTTCTCCAAATTCAACTTCCCATCCTCTACCATGTCTCGTACGAAGTGAAATTGTACATTAATATGCTTTATTCTAGCATGGAAAGTTAGATTCTTTGCTAGGCAAATCACACTTTGACTCACAACAAATCGTAATCTGTCCTGCATCAATACTAATATCTGAACACAATCTCTTAAGCCAAATGGCTTCCTTACAAGCATAAGTTGCTGCCATATACTCAGCTTCTATCATGGACAAAGCAACCACAGGTTGTCACTTACTCATCCAACTAATTGCACCACCAAACATAGTGAACACATAGGCACTGGTGGATCTCCTGCTGTCAATGTCACCTACCCAATCAGAATCCACGAATCCATGAATACAAACTAAATGCGGAGGTCCTATAGCATTACCATGATAGCATATGGAATACTTAGAAGAACCCCTCAAATATCTAAACACTCGCTTAGCTGCATCCCAATGTACTCATTCGGGATTAGCCATAAATCGACTAAGGACTCCCACTGCTTAGGCAATGTCTAGTCTTGTGTAGACCATAGCATACATCAAACTGCCAACAACACTAGCATAAGGTACTCTACTCATGTCCTCCACCTCACTAGGAGATTTTGGACAATCATTAACAAACAACTTTGTCCCCAATGAAATAGGAACACACAACAGTCTACAATCTGCCATACTGAACCTATCCAACACGGTCTTCACATACTTACTCTAGCTTAACCAAAGTTTTCTATTAGCTCTATCTCTTCTGATTTTCATTCCTAGAATGTCCCTAGCTGACCCTAGATTTTTCATCTCAAACTGTGCTAACAATTGAGACTTCAAATTAGAAATCATATTCTTACCATTCCCAATTAACAACATATCATCAACATACAATGCAATAATGAGAATGCGATCATTGTCAAACTTGTAATACACACAATGATTAGATTTCAATCTCAGAAATCCAATGGACAACACAAAGGCATCAAATTTCATATACCACATCCTAGGAGACTGCTTCAAACCATACAAAGACTTTTTCAGCTTACAAACCAAATTTTCTTTACCTTTCTCTATGTAATGCTCTGGCTGTGACATGTAAATCTCTTCCTCCAAATCACCATGAAGGAAAGTTGTCTTCACATCCATCTGCTCCACCTCTAAGTCATAAGTAGCTGCAAGAGATAACAAGACCCGAATGGATGTTAGCTTTGCAACAGGAGAGAAAATTTCACCATAATCAATTCCCTCCACTTATGAGTACCCCTTTGCAACCAATCTAGCCTTGTACTTTTCAACATTGCCATCTACACCGAATTTCTTCTTAAACACCCATTTGCATCCAACAAGTTTCCATCCTTTAGGCAAAGGCACCAAGTCCCATGTTTTATTCTTCTTCAAAGAAGCCATTTCATCTTCCATGGCCTCCTTCCAAGAACCTTCATCTTTCATGCCCATAGCCTCTATCACAGTTCTAGGCTCATCAGTGTTAGTAAGCAAGGCAAAAGCACAACTAGTATCAAGTAATGAATAACCAAACCTATTAGGTTGCTTTCTTGTTTGTGTAGACTTCCTCAATGGCTAAGGTTAAGGTTCTACTTCTTCTTCTAAGCTTTCAGAGCTGCTAGAGCTCTCCTCATCATCAAGTCTCACAAGGTCTGTTGGTTCAATCTTCTTAGGGGTAGAAGGAAACTGAACCACATCCTCTTTCTTTTCTATCTATTCTGGTTGTAGAACAATGGAAGAAGGTGTTATCTCTTTGAAGATAACACTTCTACTATACAACACTTTTTTAGCCACAGGATCCCAAAACTTGTATCCTTTCACACCGACACCATAGCCAATGAAGATACACTTAATAGCCTTGTTCTCCAATTTAGACTATTTCTCCCTAGGCACATGTGCATATGCCTCACAACCAAAAGCATGAAGATGTCTAACTAAAGGCTTCTTACCAAACCACACCTCCATAGGTGTCTTACCAACAAGAGATGATGTAGGAGACCTATTTACCAAGTAGCAAGCAGTGGCAACAGCTTCAACACAAAACTTTTGTTTGAGGCCTTCTCCACTAAGCATACTCCTAGCCTTCTCCATCAGTGTCCTATTCATCCTCTCTGCAACTCCATTTTGTTGTAGGGTGTATGGAGTTGTCTTATGTCTTTCAATCACTTGCTCTTTACAGAACTTATTGAACTCTACCGAACAAAACTCACCACCGTTGTCAGTTCTCAAACACTTAATCTTTTTACTAGTCTGATTCTCAACAAAAGATTTAAACTCTTTGAACTGACTAAAGACTTCAAACTTGCTTCTGAGAAAATAAATCCATGTCCTTCTACTGTAATCATCTATGAAAGATACAAAATATACAGATTTGGAAATCAAAGGAACACTACCAGGACCAAACACATTAGAATGAATAAGGTCCAACACACCAGAAGACTTGTGAGAACTAGAGTAAAACTGAACACCAGTTTGCTTTCCATCTATACAATGTTTGTAAAAGTTGAACTCAAGATTACAATCATTTAACCCCTCAACAAGGTTTTTTTTTTAGGGATCTAAGACCCCTCTCACCAATGTGGCCAAATCTCTTATGCGATAACATTGTCTTTTTAGCAGGAAGTTTAACTTCCAAAGCATGTGCACTACTATTAGAATTTGTTACAATAGATTTCTTCACTACTCATTTAGATGGTGGGGATGAAGTGACTACAACTCTTTTCTTCAAGTTAGAAGAACTATTGCATATGAAGTGCATGCTTCTAGCTGAAATAGAGTACCTCTCCAAGTATCCTTTGTAAGTACCATAGATACTCTAGTCATCTTGTATCCATCCTTCAAAAAGACAATGTGCACACCTGCATCATTCAACATACTTGCAGAAAGTAGGTTCCGTGCAAAGCCTAGGATGTACATAACCCTAGTGATCCCCTTCACTTGTCCATCAGGGAATCGGATTAAGATTCTTCCACAACCAACAATCTTCAAATGAGAATCATCACCCAGGTACACTCTTCCACCATCAAACTCTTCATACTTCATGAACCAACTTCGATGTGAGGTCATGTGGAATGATGCACCAGAATCTATCAACCACATATCATCAGATGCATGGGTGGCCAGGGCTATGATGAAGGCATCACCATCATCTTGTGACTTGTCAGAATCTGAGTCTCAGACATTCTTCTTCTTCTTTTTCTTTTCCTCTTTACATTCCTTTCAGAAATGCCTAGTTTTGCCATAGTTCCAATAGAGAGCCTTAGACTTTCCAGGAGATTTGGATCTCCCACGGGATTTGGATCTACCCTTTTCACCTTTCTTGTCCTTCTTCTTCCATTTCTCTTTGGATCTTCCATGAACTGTAAGAGCTACTTTGGCCGACTCAGTTGTCTTTCTCTGCATTTCTTTAGATAACAACGAAGACACTACTTCATCCATCTTGAAAGTTGTAGTGCTTTTGATGGCCATGACAAGATGATCCCATGAATCTAGAAAAGAACAAAGGAGGGTCATACACCGATCCTCCTCCTCCATTTTCACACCCACAGATGTCAACTATGCAACAATCATGTTGAAAGAATTCATATAGTCTACAACAGATCCTTCATCTTCCATCTTCAAAGAAAACAACTTCTTTTTCAAAAAAAAGCTTGTTCACCAAGGGCTTGGCCTAATAAACATCTCCCAACTTCTTCCAAAGTTCTTTCGCATTCTTCTCCTCATGGACATTCAATAGGACAAAGTCAGCTAGACAAATTCTTATGAGACCCTTAGCCTTCAAATCTTTGAGGTCCTAATCAGCTTGTGACGTTGTCATAGGTTTTGTTCTATCAATGGTTTCCCATAGGTCACGATCAACAAGTAGATCTTGCATCTTAAGTTTCCACAACTCAAAATTTGTGCAATTGAACTTCTCCACCTCTACTCTTTTAGACGTGGTTGCCATCTCCTTCTTGCAAAAGGATACAAAATACTCTACACAGACTCCCACTCAACCTAAAATTAGCTCAAAAAATCCCTAACTAGCAGCTAGAACCAAAACTAGCCAGGCTTTGATACCAACTGAAAAGAAGCTAGGTGTGCGAAAATCATTTCCTACACTAATCTAAAGAGGAGAGAAGATTGCAAATTCATTTTAACCCTTACAATTATAGAATGTTAACAACAATAATGGAGATATTGCAGAAATACACATACACATAGAAATGAGACAAAAGAGAGAGACACAAGATATACATGGGGAAAACCCTTATCGGGTGAAAAATCCCACTCCAAAACCTGCACAATGTATTATTAAAACTGAAGTGGTTTATAATACACTTGCAATGCAAGCTCTCAGGAGTCTTTTACACTCATATCTGGAGACAAACCAGTAGTATAACAATACCTATCAATCACATAACACATCTCCTCTCAAAGCATCTACTTAAATAGAAGTTTACAAGGCAAAGATGAGCTTTCCTCGAGATGGGCGTCCAACATGGCCTCATGGCCCAAAACCCACGCCTAAGGACACTTGTCCAACACCACAGCATGGTCATGACACTTGTCATAAAACCCCATCCCAAAATGGTCACCTATTCCCAAGTTGGGCAATGATAGATGCTCTTACAACTTACAACCATCATAGAATCCGTCATAATGACATAGCTTACAGCTGTAAGAGAATCTGTCATACACAGGCTATAAATAGCATATTCTCTTACAACATGTCATAACCCTCCTTGGGGAACCCAAAGATGCCTTCTTCCAAGATGCCTTGTGACACATGTCTTCACTTGTTATAGAACATTCCATTTACAACTCTTATGCATCATAGATTTGTCATAAGAATCTGTCATGACTGTTTCGGTCAATATTCCCTTACACACTATCCAAGATGCCGACACATGGAAAAATATTTCTACCACTAAGTGGGATGCCTATCTCCTCATGTGAGGACAAATTTACATGCTGTCACCTTCCATGTAGGATGACAATAAGGATTTGCATCCTAATTACAATAATAGACAATAAATAAATAAATACAAGGAATTACCAAGGTTGAGACACCTTAATTCCCAACAGATTCAGTAGTAAAAGATAAAGACTTTCTGCATCTCCTCATCAATACTCATGCCATTCATTCGCATAAGCAACCTATTTGTAGGCTTGCAAGACTAACAGGGGTATGGGCTCCACCCTAATTTGCAAGGGGTTTCTAAGCATATTTCAATGCAGCATGGTCGATGTCTCTTCTCATTGACTTCTCCTTTTCCCACCATGGATGCTATAGTATTGTATTGAAATGCTATATATACATGTTTCAAAGGTGTATTCAGGTTTGGTTGTTCTTCTGGGCTACTATAGGATAGAGAATCTTTGTAATCTAACCTCTTTAATGCAATTATAAGAACTACTAGATCTGATGGACTGTGCTCTTCTGCTAAGCCTCTCATGTCTCTATTTTTGTTCAACAATGAGTGTAATTGATTATTCTATGTCTATTTCTTGCATTATTCTCTCTTTTGTAATAGTTATTTGTCCTCTATAATCAATATAAGCTATTATTTTGCCTCCCTCTTTTGATTCAAGCATTGTATCTACTCTTTGGATTGGTGTGAACTATGTATTGTGGATAAAATGGTCCCTTTCATTTCTCTACTTCTCTGTCTTAGCCTCTGTTGGAATCAATCTAGTATGTGTAAGTCCTTCTAGCTGTGAGATTATTAATGTGTTGAGTCTATTGCAGCCGACCTACCAAATCTAGTGCATCACCCTTACTTCTATTTAGTTTCTTCCTAACCCTTTTCCCTTGCAGTATTAGCACTAGGTTTAGTTAGTTTTCTCTAAGCATTAGGTTTAGAATGAGGAACCAGCCTTCTTTGGAGGTCTAATCTCAACTTGCAAGGTCCCACACCTTTAGATCATTCCCATTGTGTTATTAGAATGCTTGGACTCTCTCCAAGTTGGGTGCAATTCTATGTGACAATAGTTTTCGGCATGCCCAGTGGGACTAATTTGATGAGCTTTATCATCTGTTGAAGGATCTGGTGTGTTATTCAGTGCATCTTGCCATTTAGGGTAGTATTCAAACACCATGGCAACTCTATTGAACAAATCTATTGGTACAGCCAATCCAAGTACTTGAAGAACTCAAAGGATTAGGATTTCAGTGGTTTTCTTGGTCTATTTTTCTTTTAGAAGCATCTCAAATCACATGATGACTCTCTTTCTTGTTACGTACCTAGTTCCTCTCTGGTTGCAGACCTATTTTGTTCTAATTCTAACATTTTTATGATTATCCAACATTTAGATGCTATAAAATGTCAAATTTCTATGGGAATCTTGGCTATTCCCCTTCTCCTAATGCAAATACAGGGTATTGGCCCCCATATCAGCAATACCAAGCCCCAAATGCCTCTAATTTCATGCCATATAGCCCTATAACAATAGAATATCAGCATCCTCATGATGCTTACCTCCCACCCACCCCTACTCAGTTTTCTTTCCAGTCTAATAATGCCCATTATCAACCCCAAGAAGATTATCTCAAGCTACTAGAGCTTAGGGAACATTTGGACGCCATAAAAAGAGATATGGGGTATGATCTACCGCAGGAACCCTTTAATTTTAATATCAGAAATGAGGGTGATGTGATGTAGATACTCCAAGGGTTCCAACAGGAGTTGGAGGAAATTCAAAGAGTCAAAGAGTATAATAGACAACAAGAGGAGCTTGTTTATCAGGCTCATCTTCATCAATAGTAGATGAAGGCGGAGGAAAAGGCTAACTTAGAGCAAATTAAAATACAGTTTGCAACCTTATCTAAGGAGTAATTAAGGCAAATGATTGCCAGTGTGGAGAGGCGAGAAGCTCAAGAAGCCACTGAAATGTCCCAAATGATATTTAAATCAGATCTAAAAATGATTTCCCAAAACTTCACCCAAAATTACATCAAAATTCACAAAGACTAGTAAACTAGTCAACACTGTAAACAACCAAATGCACTAGAAACTTATGCAGCATATATATTTGATATATTTTTCTGAATTTTAAATTACATATAACTATTATAATAGTAACAACACCTTCTGCAACAACTAATACAAATGTGAGGCAAATTTGAGAAAACCCACAAAACTATCAACTATCGAATGGAGCCAAAACCACTAGAAACACAATAGAATCTTTTTATTTGTATTTTCTAATGCAAATAATATTTAAATGGGTTTTATGTACTAGAGATAACAATAGAAAACTTTGACAAGAAGAGTTCAATAAAAACAATGCAAACCCACAATTAGAACAATTAAACAATGTGTATTTCAACACCTAGATACTGCACATGCAACACTTCTTGAGATCAAACCATCAATACCCAACTTCTCCAATCTGATATAGACCTCTAAAATAGATGAAATACAACTCCTACAATAACATGCAATGACATGCAACCACAAATACCCAAAAAGGCAACTATAAACTATGAAAATAAACACTGCTAGCATTGGTGAAACACCATAAACCCAACTCAAACTAATAGATATGGTCTCTGATTCCTGGGATGGATGTACAGCAACAAAAACATAGCTATCCATGTGTTACACAACAACAACACCATACAATGCTCCAAAAAATACTGAAACAACATCTACAGACACCTGCAAAACCCCAAGATTGAAAACTGCCAAACTTCCCTAAATCTTTTAATGCAAATGTAACCTTTGGGTGAGATTACCCTATGAGATCCAAAGCTAAATAGCCTTAGACAATCTAAAGCCCTCAAACAAATGCCCAAGAGTCTCCAGCTTCAATGGATACATCACCCACTAAAAATACACAAGCTAAACAACTTTGTGAAGAAAAATGATCAAATAGCAATAATCCTTCAAAATGAAAGCCTTTATTTTTTAAATGTTATTTCCAAGTTGGGCTCCCAAATCCCAATGCCATGCTTGTTGGAAAAGCATTATTAATTCCTAAAATAATCTTTTCTAAAAAACTCCACTCCAAATTGTGGGTTTAACCAAAAAAAGCCATAAATGAAGAGATTTCCCATAACATAAAAAAATTGCTTTTTTGCTCCATAAATCTCAATGCCTTGTTTTATGCACGTATTTATTTATTATTATTTATTTAATATTTATTTGCTAGGATTTGGAAGTTCAACCTAACAATATTATATTAAATAAATATTATTTCCCAATGCAATCTTGTGATTTTAACCTGCTATTTTTCGGACATCAGGACTTACTAAAAATAGAAACCACTATTTTTGAAAGGGGACATGACAGCCACCTCCATTCCTAGTTTTAGGCAGCCCCCCTCCTACACAAGTTTAGCTTGCTGCAGAAGCAACCCGCAAATTTAAATTTCCAAGCTTCAGGCAGGATATCCCCTTTGGGCCTCTAAAACCATCTTCCAGTCTTAAAATTCCAAGTTTCAGAGACCCCTAGCCTTCACAGGAGCCTGTTCCTACACCAAATCAGCCTATTCCCCCTTAGAGGAATCTTCTTCAAGAGGCCCTTTCAGCCCATATTTTATGTCAAGCCTCTTGCCCTAGCCCCAAAGTGGAGAACAAACCAGTTTTCTAGTGAGATGTTGGGTTTTATGAGCCATGAAAAGAAATATTTGAGGCTGCTATGACGTAGACAGCTATTAGTGACCTCCCATACACCCTAAAACAAAAAGATTAGACTTACTACTAGAAGCAATCAAACCAAATCTGAGGGAGCAACCATGTGTTGAGCATGAGATTAATGCTAATTCATGTGCAGGGTTGAGTCCTCTTGACTTTGGCTCTTTTGAAGAGTTTTTCCATGCTGTGAATAGGATGAATGAAATCTAAATGCAGAGGCATCTCATGCAGAATAATATGAAGTTACAGTCAAACATTGGAGGCAATCCTAATTTGAGGGAGGAAGTGGCTGAAGCAAGAAAGCTGTCCAGTTACATTGGAAATGACGAGGGCATGTAGATGCCAGTATCAGCTACAGTTCCAGAGTAGTGCGAGGATATTGAAACTGATGGTAGGTTGCTAGAGTGTGAAGCCAAACATGACAATGGGATTCCAGCTCATGAAAAGGAGCATGTAAGTAGCCCTATTTTAGAAAGTGTAGAAATTAATGAAGCTAGAGTGGATCTTCTCATTCCTATGTGCTTTGAAGAGCTGGAAGAACTTTTTCATGATGAGATAGATCTTTTCTGCTCAAGATGTGACATTGAACCAACATTCCCTGATGGAGAACATCATAGCCATCTTGATCTAGGGGTGGAGACAACCATATTTCCAGTTGAACCACAAGAGCTAGAGCATTCAAACCAGTATGAAGAGAAAGAATTAGAGTAGAGACATGAGATCAATCTTGTTGATTTACATGTCATTTCAAGAGGATGCCCTATCAGGCATCTAGCCCAACTGGAGACACATCAAAAAGAGTCACCACTTGTCATGCTTGTCTCTAAGCATGAAATTAAATATCAAAATGAGTGGGTTCAACCTATTTATTCACTTCTAGGTAGCTGCAATTCTAATCAGTTCAAGTGGGTAAGTGAGTTTGTCCCCATTCTTGGGGAAGTGCTCCATCAATTTTTCATATGTCAACTCATCCCCCACCTCCTGTTAACTACCCACAAGCATGTAAACCATTGTAAATTGTTGAGAAAGAGCAGTTATTTTGAAGAACCAGTTAATGGCTTTGTTTAAGATCAGTTTTGGTTTATTAGTTTACGTGTAGATTATTTTTTTTGTTTTGTTTTAGGTTTCCTTTCAATAAGTCCCCTTGCACTCTGTTGTATTCTCATTAGGAGGATACATGCTTTCTTGTTGTCATGTTTTGCCTTGGCTACCAAGTTGTTCTAGCTCCTATGTTCTTGTTGCAATCTCATTTGACCCCATGCCCAATGGATTGCTAAGGCCTCTGGTTTCCATGTGTTTAGATAGGCAAACACCCTTGCAAAGTCACCAAAATGTTGACCTATTTCCCTCTCATCAACATCAAATGGTCCCCTTTAAAAATTGTTATTGAATCCATTAGGGACCCTATTTCTATGAACCCAAACCTTCAAATTTCTATGTATCTAGAGTCTTAGGGTTTAAAAAATTGAAAACCTTGTGCCTAAAGAACTTAAACCCTAAACCCTAGAGGCTTTTGCAAGGGCTTGGATGACTTTTGTTATAAATCTGAGTTGACCACCTATTGCCCATATAAATCCTTTAAGTTATAACTTCGAGCCTAGGTGGGTCATCCTTTTACTGGCCCCATTCATCCTTTTACCAGCTCTGAGCTCTTTATTTTCATGTGTTGTCAGGTAATCTTCAAGTCTTCAAACCTAAGTCGGCAGCTTTAGAAGTTCGCAAACTGCCCAACTTCTTGACTGGTTTCTAAACCTTTCATCATCAGAATATGCCTTTGTTTAAAAGAACACCTTTGTTGTCACGAGGTTGGGAGTTCTTCAAACTTTCAAACTCTCATCTTATGGTTTCAAAGTTCCATAAATCCCCAACTCGCTGACAATACATGCTCATTGTTCCCTTGGTGCCTTTATCGTGGTGCCACATGGCAGTATCCTGCGAGCCCGTTGCCTACCTAAGATGACGTCACTTCCTTCCATGGGGCAGTGGGGGGAGGACACCTATAAAGTATACCAAGGCCTCGATAAGTTGGCACCAGATGTCAAAAAAGTAAATCTTGTAATGGGGAGCCACGTGGAGGGATTAGCTCGCTCCCACTGAACCAAAATGAAAATGGCTCTTTTCCTTCCATGCGGCCCCAGAATCATGACATGTGTAAAGGCTGCAGTGGGGTCGATAATCTAACGGTGGCATGACATCATAAATGAATCTTGTTGACTACATAAATTTGGTGTGCGCCTGCGAGATCTTGCCACGTATCGTAAGGCATCAGTGCAAAGTAAAAGGTAAGTGTATGTTGTGGAGCTCACAGGGGAATCGATCTTCTAGTCTTTTCTTCATCCAACGGTCCCAATTCAAACTCAAGATTTTCAAACTTCCCAGTGGCACCATAACATTGAACTGAGTTAGTGGGCTTTGTAGAGGCCAATTATTCAAAGGGATCAATTTGGGCCAATGAGGATGCAGATGCAGAGACTCAAGGGTTTAAAAATTTAAAGTGTTGTAAAATCTACCCCTCCCTACCAACTCAGCATTCAATTTCTATGGGCTCAGGTTGATGGGGGTAGATGAAATGGTGAACCCTTCAATGCTAGGGTATAAATGCAGATACATGGTCAATTCAATAGTAAAAGATACAGACTTTCTGCATCTCCTTATCAATATGACTACCATTCATTCACACAAGCAACCTATTTATAGGCTTGGAGGCTTGACAGGGCTATGGACTCCGCCCTAATTTGTAGGGGGTTTCTGAGCAGATTTCAATGTAGCATGGTCGATGTCTCTTCTCATTGACTTCTCCTTTTTCCCACCATGGCTGCTATAGTAGAGTGTTGAAATGCTATATATACATGTTTCAAAGATGTATTCAAGGTTGGTTGATCTTCTAGGCTACTATAGGATAGAGAATCTTTGTAATCTGACCTCTGTAATGCAATTATAGGAACTACTAGATCTGATGGATTGTGCTCTTCTGTTGAGCCTCTCATGTCTCTAGTTTTGTTCAACAATGAGTGTAATTGATTATTTTGTGTCTATTTCTTGCATTATTCTCTCTTTTGTAATAGTTATTTGATTTCTATAATCAATAAAAGTTGTTATTTTGCCTCTCTCTTTTGATTCGAGCACTGTGTCTACTCTTTGGATTGGTGTGAGCTATTATTGTGGATAAAACGGTCCATTTCATTTCTCTACTTCTCTATCCTGGCCTCTGTTGGAATCAATCTAGTCTATGTAAGTCCTTCCATCTGTGAGATTATTACTATCTTGAGGTAGTTGTAGATGACCTACCAAATCTGGTGCATCACCCTTACTTCAATTCAGTTTCTTCCTAACCCTTTTCCCCTGCAGTATTAGCACTAGGTTTAGTTAGTTTTCTCTTATCATTAGGCTTAGAATGAGGAACCAACCTTCTCTATAGGTTTGATCTCAACTTGCAAGGTCCCACACCTTGAGATCATTCCCATTGTGTCATTAGAATGCTTGGACTCTCTCCAAGCTAGGTGCATTTCTATGTGACAATAGTTCCCAACTTCCTTTTCTATCTTGGTATATTATTCTGATTTATCTTTCACAAGTTGATTTAGATTTGTATACGCCTAAAAATGGCATGATTCGGTCTAAATAATTATTCTTAATATTTATTTCTTTCTGATTCTTCTATCAATAAATAAATAAATCAATTTATTTATTTAATTCACATTCCTCTAAGTTAATTAAATATCAAAATATTTAATTATCTCTTCTAAGGTCAAAATTAAATAAAACCCTTTTATTTAATTAAATTCTTCCAAACAATTAAATAATTCTTAATTATTTAATTAAATCAATTCATTCTTCCAAATTTGAATAAATCAAATCAAATTTATTTAAATCCTCTCAATCTCCAAAAATAAAATACAATCAAATATTTTATTTATTCTTCCAAATCATGCACAACAATTAAATAAATTTGTTTATTTAATTAGCTTTCTTATCTTCTGAATTAAATAATTCCAATTATTTAATTGTTTTCTTCCGATAATATCTTCTCTAAATTTAAATAAATCAATTATTTATTTAAATTGTTTTTTCTTCTAAATTGAGTTATCTCTAAATATAATTCAAGCTTTTTGAACATGCAATAAAGCAAAATATCTTCTTATTCTCATGCAAATCCCTTCTTCTTGTTTAAATCACTTAACTAATTGTTATATTCTTTTAAATTCTTTAACTCATTCTTCTATTCTTAGCAAATCCTCTCATGCAAAAGAAAGCAAGACACATGTCTTCTTCTTATTCGTTGCATGTTCCTCAACTATTCTCAATCATTGATCTTCTCATTCTTTCTATACCGTTGATCTTCTTTCTCTCAAATCTATAAATTAAACCTCATTCTTCCATTTTATTCATCCAAGCTTTAAGTATTGTTACTATGCAGGAATTATAGCGCGCCTTTGGCACCAATTCCTTCATTGCTTGTGATCACATTCTCTACTACGCACTACACACTACTACCATTGTTGTGAAGCTCCTCTTCATTGCAATAAACTATCACTGCCATTCCCAATTGACATTCTTGAAGCATAGCAAGGAATTGCACTCTCTGATGGTCCTATTTCCTACATGCAAGAACAATTGTGATAGGCAATCAATGGAAGCTTCGAATTGAGGAAGGTTTACTTTGTTGTTCATTGCTTTATTTGATTAATCTTTCTTAGTTCACTATTTCATTGAAGTTTTGGGTAATTTGATATTATTGATTATTCATTTGTTTGATCCAATTTTCCCTTAATATTTTTGGCACCCACTGTGAGGCCTAGCCCCAAATTTAACCCAAAAATTGAGTTTTGTGTTTTAGAAAGCTGTACACAGGAGGAAATAACGCATTCGTCACTTCCTAACATGCATCTGTTACCTATCATGGTGCATACATTCCTATAGCGCTTATACCCTCTATTTTGGCGCATCTATTATCTGTCACGACACTTTCGTTAACACAGTGCATACATACTCTGTTACAACACTTTTATCATCTGAGACATTGCATCTGTTATTGAAGCGCATATACACTATTCTCTGGTGCTTTTATCCTCTTTTACAATGCATATGTATTACGGTGCTTCTGTTGACTGTTTCTGCGCATTCAGTCTCTGAAGCAGCGCATCTGTTGTAGGCAGTGATTTTAGGGTTTTTTTTGGAAGATTTTTTCTAATGCTAATGTCTATGCAGGAATTCTTTTGATCTATTTTGCAAGCTAGGTACTGGTTTAGATTCATATAGTTGTACTTGTTAGCTCACACTTCGATTTTTAAAGGGAAAGTAAAATGGATGCTCATGCAAACCTCATGTAGTTTTAACTAGGAAAGTGGTAATTGAATCATTGCTATCTTGCATGTCATTGAATCATTGCTATTGCTATCTTTTCAAAGTTAACAACTCATTGCTATTTGGATAAAATTGAACTCATCATTGCTATCTTGGTTAAAACTGAACCATTGCTATCTCGATTGACCATCATTTCAAAGTTAACAACTTGTGCTACGTGGAATAAAATTAAACTCATCATTGCTATCTTGGTTAAAACTGAACCATTGCTATCTCGATTGACCATCATTTCAAAGTTAACAATTCATGCTACATGGATAAAATTGAACTCATCATTGCTATCTTGGTTAAAACTGGACCATTGCTATTGTGTTATCACTTCAAAGTTCTGTGCTTGCCCAAGTAGATAGCTCATCTAGTTTTTCTCATTTTAACTAGGGGAAAAGAACAACTGTATTCTGTGTTTTGGGAATGATACCAAGCCTATGCTCTCCCCTATCTTGGGTGAACAAAATGCCAGACATATCATTTTTGCATGTGTTTTTCCTTTAGAGGGGCTTGCTCTTAGATACCGTTCATCCAAGTAGGAACGACCCTAAGTGGTAATAGGCTAGAAACCAAGCCCTTCCAAGCCACTATAAATAAATTGTGTTTGGAGTGAAATCTTCAAACAATGAGTGAAGTTGTGTTATACCGACATCCAACCTCCCCCAAAACCCTCCAAGGCGCAACCCTTACAGGCTGGGAGACTCCATAACGAAGAGTAGTGTTGCCACATGTATAACCACTTGAACGGTTGCCTTTATTACTCACCTTAGTTCTAGTGGCCCAAAACCCTTGTAAACCATTTGAATCCTAGGATTTCTACTTGTTCTTTCTTTTTAGTCCAAAAGAGTCAAAAAATCATAAAAAAATAAAAAACCATAAAAATATTCATGTTTGCTATGTTCTCTTGCTATAAAATTCAGAAAATTAGATCAGAGAAACATTCTTGCAAACAAGTGCCAAAAACATCAAAAATTTCCAAAAAAAATTGCAAAAATACTAAGAAAAGCCAGAGCGGCACATCCGTCCTTTGTTCCTGTGCTTTTGTGCTGACCTACGGCACATCTGTTCCAACCTGCAGCACTTTCATTATCTATTACAACGCATTTACCTTTTACCAGTACGGTGCATTTGTTCTGACTTATGGCACATATATTAGCTTCTACAATGCATTTGTTTCAACGCATGCGTGACAGTGAGCACTTGTACAATTTTTGATAGAAACATTTTACCAGTTTTGGGTACCCATTTCAGTCTAGTTTCAGGTTCAGAGATTAGGTCTTACCTTGCAGTCATTTTTCCATCCATTTCACATCAAAATCTCTCTTTTGTCGGTCATCCCATTCACCTTCTATCAGGTCTTCCTAGTCCAAAGTCAAAAGTATCCCATATCAGGTCAGCATAGGCCCTTTTTCATATCACTTTGGATTCAAGTAACCCTAGTAGGTCACAGAACTTTGCTAGTGGTCTTGGTGCACGACTAGTCCCTACACAGTAAGATAGGTATCGAGTACCCTTACTAGTGGCTACCATCTTGTATCGCCCGTCTTACTTGGAATCATTGATCGAGAAAGTCCTTTGTCCAAATCTTGTCATAAGTATCCCATTCTCAATAGTCTCCATCGACATCTTGCCAAAATCTCTAGTTTCATCCCACCTCATCCCTCGTCACCTTGCATGGTTCTTACTAGATCTCAATACAAAAAGCAACTTGAAATGGCTAAATCATCCAAACACATCGTCACACCTCATGATAGTGATGAGGAGATCTCTAATGAAGATTATCAGGGAAGCCTCCAAAATTAGAAATTCCAACGCTTGTTAGAGAAAGTGCTCCATGATGATCCTCACAAGTACTTCTATTATCTTGCAAATCTTGGAATTAAACTGCCCGCGGATTTCGATATAAGCACAATCTAAGAAAATGTGGAGAATAATCATGAAGAAAGGGGAAAGAAAGCCATAGACCCAAATGCGGAAGATAAGAATGAAAAAGGAAAGAAAGTCATAGATAATAATGCTCCTATGGAAGAAATGAGGAAACAACTCGAGGGTCTAAAGCAACAAATGTCGGATCTCAAGATGGGTACAAACACTAAAACCTATTCTTTGGAAGATATTGCACCATACCCCTTTGATAAAAGTTTGAACATGACACCATTTCCCTTTCGATTCGAAGTTCCTAAGTTTGATAAATACAAAGAGAAAGGGGACCCTAGAGATCACATTAGGGAATTCAATGTAGCATGCATGGAAGTAGCTCACAATGAGACTTACTTAATGAGACTATTCCCTAGATCTCTAGCTAGTCAAACCATGGAGTGGTTCTCACGGCTCCCACCAGGCATCAAATCTTTTGATGAGTTAGTCAACAAGTTCATCATGTACTTCTCTTACAATATTGAACACAAAGTCTCTATGCTCAATTTATGCAACACTACACAAAAGAGTGGTGAATCATTCACCACGTTCCTACAATGGTGGAGACAACTAGCAAGTAAGTGCTCATATGATGTACAATACCGATCTTAGCTATCAAATACAAATACAATGCCCTACTTCATTCTCAAAGGTCATAGAAATGGGATTGTTCATCGAAAAAGCTATGATCGCCAATTATATGACTGACCAATCAAGATTTTGGACTAAAAACAAAAATGTTGTCAATGATGGAGTAGTTGATGCCAAGGTGGTGGCTCCCAAACAACAACTGATATTCACTCTCAAAGGAGAGGCAAGCAATGTTACAGCCAACAAAACATTCTCTTGGGAGCTAAGACCATGGCTCAACTCAAATCCAAGGCAAAAGTTCACACCGCTGGGTGAGTCTCAAGAATCCGCATTAAGGAAGCTATTGGCTAACAATGAAATCTCTCTACTGCCAACAAGTGATTATGAGCCTCAAATAAAACCTCAGTATTGGAAAGACACTGACTATTGTGAGTATCATAGAGGAAGGGGACATGCAACCAACAATTGTATCCACCTCAAACATGTTATTCAAGATGTGCTTGATCAAAATCAAGGAGGAACCCAACAACATACCTCTAATGAGACACATGTGGCTTACAGGGATCCACTTCTCAATCATGATAGGCCATACAACAATAATAACAACAACAACAATGGCAACAACAACAACAACCGCAACATGTAGAATTAGAATAGTGGAAATAATAATGCCAACTACGCAAGTGTGCCATTCGACTATACCATCAATTGCATATCAGAGCATGTCCCACAAATCAATGTGGTCACGCCCCACCAACAATCAGAGCCTAACCACAATGATTGCAGTATCATTACCTACAGTGGTAGAGTCACATTGAATACCATCCCTCCAAGGTCATCACCTTCTCAATCCAACTTCCGTCAGTATAATGTCATAGACCAACTACAGAAAACTCTGGCCCACATTTCTATCTTGGAGTTGTTGCATCTATCTCCTTCCCATAAGGAGATTCTCAATAAAGCCTTAGTGGAAACCACCGTCCCCACTAACTTGGCCCAAGAGAAGTTTCAGGCCATGGTAGGTAATTTGACCTCCTCAAGTACCATATCTTTTACCGAACAAGATGACCTCTCAGTCTCTCAACCTCATAACACCCCTCTACATATTGTTGCCTTCATCCACAAGCACCACATCAAGAGGGTTCTCATTGATGGGGGAGTTGGTTTAAATATTTGAACATTAAAGCTAGTCCTTAGATTGGGGTTCTCTGAGAATGCAGTTAATCCAAGGAAGAAGATTACTATCAAAGCCTATGATGAAGAGGAGAGAACTACAAAGGGAACAATAGTCTTACCCATACAAGTGGGACCAATAATAAAAGATGTTGTGTGCCAAGTCCTTGATAGGGAGCTTGCCTATAATATTCTCCTAGGTAGACCATGGATTCATGCCATGAAAGTTGTTCCCTCTACTTATCACCAATGCATAAAACTCCCGCATAATGGCAAGCAAGTCACCATCCAAGGAGACCTTGACCCCTTTCAGCATTACAACTTTGTCTTTTCAAAACCCAGTTGCATCATACCAAACAATAGAACATCTACATCCCCTACCCTAAGCATGATCATACCACTGAAGCTTTCTCATCAAAGCCCAAAGAGTAGAAAATTACCATCAAAGAAACCGGACTTGGGGAATACTCCATTGAGCACAGCGTAAATCTAGCCAAGATGCCTTTATCTCCTAGATCTTTTGGTTGACACAAGCATTTTCCAAAGCCATCTGCCCCTCCTATAGCTCTCATAGCTCCCTTTGTAAAATGGGGGACCTTATCCGATGAAACAGAGGAAAGAGATGTCCTACAATGGATTTATACCGAAGAAGAAGAGAACATACAACAGGAACCACCTAGGCTCCTAACAAAACTCTATGGGTGAGGAGAAGCTATCCTACACATAATGAGTTATGAAGGACAAGGCCCTATCGGCTTAAGAAAAGAAGGAATCATAGAACCCATTCAACCTTCTTCATCCTCATTGGCTAGAAATACAAATGGCCTAGGATAGAAAGGCAAGGGAAAGGCTAAAGAAAATGCTTGTCTTGTAGAAATGATCCATACACTTCAAGTGGACAGTGACACAAATTTGAATGAATATGAGTGGGAGGAGCTGATAGAGCATTCCTACGATGACAAAGAGGTTGATACCATTCAAACTTATAGCCCCTACCATGAGGGACAAATGCTACCAAACAAACCGCTAGAGTCTGATTTGCCTATCTCTGAGAATATGACTTTCGAGGAAGGTTCAAATTCTATCTCAATAAACAATTTGGAGGAAAGTACCATCTCAAACACTCCCCCTACCAATACTCCTAGTATATCAATTCAAACTATCAACAAATTAGATCTATCCTCCAACTCCCTCCCCCTTGTACATCCTGAACTTATTAGCTGGGATCTATGAGGAACCCCTCAACTAGATATGTTCCAAAACGATGATGCTTATATTGACTACATGGAACTTAGGGACCACCTACCCAAAGGAGATCATAAAGCTAGTTTCACTATTGAACTTAATACCATGGCATATTTCAGAGAGGGTGCCAAGCCTTCTAGTCACAAAAATATCAAAATAAAAACTAGATCGAACTATGAAAACCGCTCTGCAGTAGTGTCAGATCCCAAAACAGTAAAAAGAAAGGATGCTTCCGAAGGTGAAAACCCAACTGTGGCACCTAATGATGGAAGGCTTGACACTCTCCCCAATGACATGCACTAGGAGAAGTCTCAGATTGTTGTAGAACCCACAGACCGGTTAACATTGGAACAGAGGAACAACCTAAGATCATTCACTTTGCTAAATCTCTAACCCCACCAGAAAAGACTAAGTTTGTACCATTCTTCAAGAGAAAGCAAGTCAACTTTGGTTGGTCATACATAGATATGCCGCGGTTAGATCCTGATTTGATTCTACACCATCTTCCATTAGATCCAGGAGTGAAACCAGTGAAACAAAAGCTTAGAAAGATGCATCCACACATAGCACTGCTTGTAAAGGAAGAACTCAAGAAACTACTGGATGTATGGTTTATCAGAGCTATAGACTATCTGAAATGGGTCTCCAGCATTGTACCAATGTCCAAACTAGATGACTGAGTCAAACTATGTAATGACTTTAGAGATCTAAACAAAGCTTGTCGCAAGGATGATTTTTCATTGCCAAATATAGATATCATAGTCGACTTAACAGCAGGGCATACCATGTTATCTCTCATGGATGGCTTCTCAGGATATAATCAGATCAGGATAGCACCAGAAGACCAGCATAAAATAGCTTTTACTTGTCCATGGGGCACTTTCTATTGGAATGTCATGCCATTGGGCTAAAGAACGCAAGAGCCACATACCAACATGCTATGATCACTATATTTCATGATATGATGCACGTAACAATTGAAGATTATGTAGATGATATCCTAGCAAAGTCACTCACAAGAGAATCACATCTGGATGTGTTAGAGAAGGTCTTTTAGAGACTTGAGCAATTCAAAGTCAGGCTGAACCCAAAGAAATGTGTGTTCGGAGTCACCTCAGGAAAACTCCTAGGCTTTATTGTATTAGCAAATGGAATAGAGGTGGACCCTGCCAAAGTCAAGGCTATCATAGACATGCCACCACCTAAGACTCTTACTCAACTAAGATCTCTACAAGGCAAGCTACAAGCAATCCGTTGATTCATATCACAACTGGTAGACAAGTGTCAACCATTTAGTCATCTCCTACACAAGAACATTCCATTCAGATGGGATGAGAAATGTGAAGAGGCATTCAACAAACTGAAAGAATATCTTATGAATCCACCTATTCTCATGCCTCCTATCCAAGGGAAGCCATTGATACTATACATATCTGCTACACCTACTACTCTTGGGGCTCTTCTAGCACAACAAGATTATGATAATAAAGAAAGAGCCATCTACTACATCAGTTGAACACTAGTGGGCTATGAGTTACAATACTCTTAGATAGAAAGATCATGTCTTGCAGTATTTTTTGCTTCCCAAAAACTTTGACATTATATGCTTGCACATCTAGTCAAACTTATTACAAAAATATATCCACTAAAGTACCTACTAAGCAAAGCATCTCTTACAGGTCGCCTAGCCAAATGGGTAATGCTCTTAAGTGAATACGACATTGAGTATGTAGACAGAAAAGCTATCAAAGGGCAAATCATTGTTGATCTGTTAGCAGATGCACCATTACATGACACCACACCAATGCAATTTGAATTTCTAGATGAATCCCTATTCAACATCTCAACACATTCTTGGAAGCTCTACTTTGATGGGTCCTACACAAACCATGGATCGGGGGCAGGAATCTTGTTTGTAACTCCTCATGGAGACAGCATACCAAGGTCTTACTGTTTGTTATTCCCATACACCAACAACATAGCAAAATATGAAGCATTAGTCATTGGTCTTAAGATGGCAAAAGAGTGGAAAATCAAAGAGCTACATATCTATGGTGATTCTCAACTAGTGATAAATCAGATCAATGATGATTACCAAACCAAAGATGAGAAGCTTGTCTCATACAAATGGATGGTCGATGACTTTAAGGAATACTTTGTGATCATCTCTTTCGAGCAGATACCTTGGATTGAGAACAAAGTAGCAGATGACATGGCAACCATTGCCTCTCTTCTTGAGATACCAAAGAATGAGTATGCCATTAGACCACAAAACAAACGAGATCATGTATGTAAATGTTGAACCTAGAGTTTATGCCATTAGACCACAGACTATTAGGATAGAAGAAATCTTGATGATTGACTTTCATCATCATCATGATGATGATCATCAGGAAGACATGTTGGTTGTAGAACCCGATAGTAATTTTGAGAATGAGAATGAAGCAGATCACTTCAGAAACTTTGAGATACATCTGTCCAAATAGGTAAAACGTTGCCAGTTGTTAAATATTTCTGTTTGTGACGTTCTGATGGATGGTTGGTGTAGATTACACGATGAAGCACATTCAGAGAAAACTTGTGAAACATGCCTAGATATCATGGAGCTGGAGCAGACATGTAGTGAGGCATCATCATCATATTCTGAGGTAGGTGCTACATCTGGTGATGATGGTGATACTAATTCTTGTTTGTCTTTTGCAGGAACCACAGAAAAGGTGACGGATCATGACAGAGATCAAATTCAGAGAACAGAAGAAATTCTAGTATATGACCAGATAAATGTTAAGAAGAAAGAAAAGATCACTCCAGGAAGTGATTGTTTTATGGAGTCAGATTATGAACTGTCTGATGAAGACAGATGTAGTAACTTGACTAGATTTGAAGGGTTTTTATCAGGAGAAATTAAGAAGATGATAAAACAAAAGAAACATCCACAGGATGCACTAACTGAAAGATGGTGTAGGCTGCATGAGGCACCTCACTCGGAGACTACCTGTTCGTTGTGCCTACATATTTTAAAGAGACATACAGAACCTGATCCAAAAGATCATCCTCCTGATGATGAAAAACAAGAAGAAAAATCAGCCTCCTAGGAGAAAGAAAAGATAAAGTCTAAGAATGCTGACATTCCTAAGTTAAAATGGATATTAGGTGGGGCAGCTGCCAGAGCTGCAAAGAAAAGAAAAGGTTTAGTTAGGCCTCATGCTGAAGATAAGTCTTGGACTCTAAGATTTGATGGATCTAAGTCCAAGCAAGGAGCTGGAGTAGGGATTGATCTCATTGATCCATCAGGAAAGTCCTACTTAGCTGCATACAGATTACAATTCCCCTGCACTAACAATGTGACAAAGTATGAAGCTCTAATTCATGGGATACTGTTTGCTCTCAAGAAGAAAGTAAAAATTTTGCATGTCTTTGGAGACTCAGAATTAGTTGTCAGACAGGTAAGAGGAATCTACTCTTGCAACTATAAAAGATTGTCAAATTATAGACATAGAGTGTGGGATTTGATTGAAGACTTTGATGCATTTAATATCACCCACGTTCCTAGAGAATAGAACCACAGGGGCAGATGCACTTGCCCAGGCTACCAGTACATTGGAGCCACTATTTATATTAGGTATAAAGAGATTTTCAGTAGAACTGGTATCAGTACCATCAGTACCTGATAATGTTAGTAATATGCAGGTCTTTGATAATGATCAACACATCCTTGATTTCATCTCTAACAGAGATATATTTGATGCTCAGATCATAGATGAGAAAAGTATGGAAGATCAAGTTTGGGAAGAAGATGAAATATTAGAGTTGCCTAGCAATAGGATTCCCAAAGGTATGATTGAATTAGAAAGAGCCTTTGACCTGGATAACATGCTGAAACAGAAGGATCTTCCCAAGGCTGATGGAGGTCAATATTCTCAAGTGGATATTGGACAAAATGAAGACAAGAGAAATGTCTTGATCGGTAAGGTTTGCACACCAGAAGAGTTAAAAGGAATAACTCAAGCCCTCAAGGATTACATCCATGTAATTACATGGACTTATGATGAGCTGAAGACATATGACACATCAGTCATAACTCACACTATACCTCTCAAGCCAGATGCTAAACCTTTTAGACAGAAGCAAAGGCCAGTCGATGCTTTGCTTGAACCAATAATTTTTGAAGAAGTCAAGAAGCTGTTAAATGCCAGGATAATATTTCCTGTGAGGCACTCCACTTGGGTGGCTAATCTAGTGCCAGTGAGAAAGAAGAATGGAGACATCAGGCTATGCGTAGATTTCAGGAATCTGAATAGAGCATCAGAGAAGGATAATTATCCCTTGCCATCATTAGACGAAGTTCTACAGATTGTAAATGGAGCCAAAATGATGTCCTTCCTGGATGGTTTCTCAGTATACAACCAAGTGATGGTTGATAAGGTTGACAGATTGAAAATTGCCTTCACCACCAAGTGGGGGATATTTGCAAATAGACGTATGCCATTTGGACTTATAAATGCTGGAGCTACATTCCAGCGAGCAATGGACATAGCCTTCAAAGGCTTAATAGGAAAATGTATAGTCATCTACATGGATGACCTCACAATGTTCTCTAAAGAAAGAACAAATCATGTAACAAATCTCAGAAATGTATTAAAAAAATGTGAAGAGTATGGGATATCTTTGAACCCCAAGAAGTGTATATTCGGGGTGACAACAGGCAAATTATTAGGCCATTTGATAACTGAAGATGGAATCATCATTGATCCTACCAAAGTGGAGTCTATCATGAAAATACAACTCCCTAGAAGTAAAAAGGAACTTAAATCTTACTTTGGTAAGATTAACTTTGTAAGAAAATTCATCACTGGTTTTACAGAGATAGTCAGACCACTAAACGCTATGCTGAAGAAAGATGCCAAGATTGAGTGGACAGTAGAGGCCAAAGCTACTTTTGAGGACATAAAGAAAGCCATATCAGATGCTCCTATCCTCATCAGTCTAGATTACACAAAGGACTTCTACATTTATTCATTTGCTTCAGAGCATACCTCTGCAACAGTGTTGACTCAAAGGAATGAAGAGAAAGAAGAAAAACCAATTGCTTTCATGAGCTGTCCCTTCAAGGATGCTGAATTGAGATATGTAGATGTTGAAAGACAAGCACTTGCATTGGTCAGGGTAGTAAAGAAATTTAGTTATTATATACTAAGAAGCAAAGTGATTGCAGTAGTGCCAGATGCAGCAGTGAAGATGCTGCTAATGCAGAGTGAACCTAGTGAGAAAAGAGCCAAGTGGATTACTATATTACAAGAGTATGACAAGGAAATTACACCAATGAAACTAGTAAGAGGATAGGCTTTGAGTCAAATGATATTAGAGATTGACCCAAACATTATAAGCCAGCAATATGTTATCAATGCTAAGGACAATAAGGAATGGTATTCAGATATCAGGCACATCTTGATCACTGGAAGATGTCCTCCAAGAATGCAAGCTTCACAGAGAAGAGCCTTGAAGATAAGGTCACAAAGATATATGATAAAGGGAGGAACCCTGTTCAAGAAGAATTATGAAGGAATATACCTGAGATGCTTGGAAAAGCTAGAAGCAAATAAGGTTCTGTCAGAATTACATGACAAGTTTGAAACAACACATGGATCAGCCCTGGCCACAACACATGCAATCGTCAGAGCAGGATATCATTGGCCCACAATTTTTAAGGATATAGCTAAACATGTTAAATGTTGTCATGTATGCCAGGTTGCTGCCAACAGAGAGAAATGTGTTGCACAACCCTTGCAGCTAGTGATGGAAGAGCATCCATTTGCACAATGGGGCATGGACTTCATAGGACTAGTCAATCCTCCATCATCCTCAGGACATAGGTATGTCTTAACAATTACTGATTATTGTACCAGATGGACTAAAGCTATCAGTAGCAAGACTTGTACTATAGATAATGTTATTAAATTTCTAGAAAGCAACATTGTTACCAGGTATGGAACTCCTTATGCTAAGCGATAATGGTTCTGCCTTCACTTCAACCAAATTGTCAGGTTGGGCTTTTAATCATAGGATCATACTCAAGTTTTCATCCAACTATTATCCCCAAGGGAATGGATTAGCAGAATCCACCAACAAAAATTTGTTGAATATCATAGGAAAACTAATAGAGAAGAACTCTAGGGAATGGAATTCATTTCTGAAATATGCCTTATGGGTAGACAGAACTAGAATGAAAATTACATTAGGAAACTCACCCTTCCAATTAGTATATGGGGTAGACCCTATCCTCCCTGTTAACTTGAAAATTCCTACCTTGTAGTTTGCCCAAGAGTACCTAGGCATTGATAATAGACAAGAAGTTAGGTTGCTTCAGCTAATGCACCTAGAAGAGAAAAGAAGTCAAGCAATTAATCAATTTGCAAAACATCAGGCTGTTGTCAAATGCTGGTTTGACAAAAGAGACAGAGTCAAAGCCTTCAGGATATCTGATTTAGTCCTAATGTGGGATAAAGCCCATGAGAGGAAAGGTGACCATGGCAAATTTGACAGATTATGGATAGGTCCCTTTCAAATTTCTGAGATACTAGGAGACAACACTTATAGGCTTAAAAACCTGACAGGTGAGGATGTCCCATTGCCAATCAATGGACAATTTCTCAAACACTATTTCCAAGCCTAAGTGACTTCATGACAGTCATGTATATCATAATGTACATTTGTATAGTTGCTTGTACAGTTGTGTTTTGTTGTTTGTTTGTTTTGTTTGTCTTATTTTGTTTGTTTGTTGAGTTTTGTTTTGGCTAGTCAAGATGATGCACTTATCATCCTAGAAAATAACTAAATTGTTAGGATTCAAGTGATGAGATCAAATTTAGACATAGGTTATGATTCATCCTAAGAAGTATTCATGATCAGGTCTGTGATATCCTTTCATCAAGGTGCGTTTTCTTGATCAAAGTGAATCAATCACAATGAAGCACCTAACAGCCTTGGGTTTGTTGAACACACAAGTATAGGTGTTAAGTGAAAAATCTAAAGGGACTCCCTTGCTACCAATACAATCTCCAACCTAAAGCCACAAGTGACTATACCTTATATAAATGAGCTGACATGATGATATCAAATACAAATTTTAAAGAAAATTAGAAAAGAAATAAAATTAGGCCATCTAAGTAACTCTACCAGGGCTACAGACGCCTGTTGGCAGTGGGGCTCTACTTAGGGTGATTGTATAGATAACCTTGCCAGGGCTATAGACGCCTACTGGCAGCAAGGCTCTATCCAGGTTGGCTATTAGGGATGATCTCCAACTATGTAGTTTAACACTAGTTACTTATGTTTTCAACTTGCTTTCAAGATGAGGATAATTAATCATTTGGACACACATGATCCTTTGTTAGCATTGTTACCATGATGAACTTTTATCATCCAGAAGATCACAATGCTTGTGTTTGGAAAGAATTAGAATAATATGGATGAATGTGACCACATCACTTGAATCATTGGAATTTGTTTTTTTTCTTTGGTGGCAAGTTGTTGTGTGATTACACAACACGCCCCATTTTGACTTGACAAAACAGGGACCCAACTTTTTTGGCTTGGCTTGTTTTGTGTTTTCTGGCGGTCTGGTAAAAGTAAGTCATGCAGGTCATCATGCATGGAGAAGATGTGGTAGGTCATCATCATGAGGTTAGTTTGTTAAATTTCATATTTCATTCCAATAACCTCAAATTTAGAGAGAGCATCAAATTTCATGTAGGTTTGCCTTTTGCATCACCCTGATATTCATCAGGATGTGAAAGTTATGAATGGTCAAAGTTTGAGTCAAACCTGATATTTCTAGGGGAGGATCATATTTCATAACATCAGTCATATTATAGAAGGTCATCCTGATCTAGTTTATCACCTGATAAATCATGCGGTCGGAAGGTTCAGATGTCAATTTTAGGTGATAATGACCTTTACTCGTCAAAACAGCCTTATGCATTTCGCGAGAATCATATTTCTTAATGTAACCCGATATTTCTCAATCTCCTCCTGTCGTGAAATATCCCCCTAAGCCATTATCCTGATGATGTCATTCAAGTCTGACAAACAAAGAAACAAATATGATGATGATGTAATCATCATTTTTACTTCTCAGGTGCATATTTCCTAAACATGATCCTTCTCGCATAACATGACGATGACATCACGATGCCTTAGCGATATAATGAGCAAATATCTAGATGATGTCACCCCAATATTCCGAGAGAGAGAGAGATGTATAATTTATCCGGTCATCATCATTTTTTCAAACATCACCCGATATGTTGAAATATCCTCCTGATGTATAAGGTATGACCTAAGGGTGCGTTCATCACCCGATCTTGTCAAGATAGTTTTTCCTCTTGAAGAGGATGATCACATTGCTATCGGGGTGATATTTGTAATATCACCCAATATCCAAACTACCATATTTTTGAATATATCCTGTCATATGGATATCACCCCGCTCCCGTTGCCACCATTGACATTTAATGCATGCAGAGGTGGTAGGTAGTTCCTGCCAACAAAAAAACCTAATCAAACACCTGACGAAATCCTAAGTTTCTGTGAAAAATCAACGAATAAAATCTAATCTGTCAGGCTTTGCCCTAATTTCACCCTAATTGCAAGGTTAAAAGGTAAATTCACTAGTCATTTCACACTTACTTTGTGATAAAATCATTTTTACAGAGCACTAGCTTCCAAACCCTCATATAGGCGATACTTGAACGAACAGAGCTTACAGGCAGGAAGAAGCGCGGGATTATCACCTGAATTAAGAGCATTCTTAGAAAAAATTGTTGGTATAATCAAAGGGATCTGGATAACCAGGTAAGTAATTGAAACCCTCATCCTGTCACTTCTTGCATAGTCAGGTATGATGTTGTAGGTTCCAGTTTATGCATCCCATGATAAGTAAATGCTGAATAAGTACAATATGCATGATGTTAGTAAAGATAAAATGTTATGTGCATGCTTGTGAACATCATTGTAAGACAAATCTTGTTAATTGCAGATATCCATGGCTGACAAGAGGTTGGCTAAGTGTGAAGCTAAGTTTAGCAAGCCCATGTTTGCATCTCCTAGAGGAATCCTGTTCAAGTATGGTGCAATTACAGATACGCATCAAGGAAGTACTGATTTGGAGGCATAGTCTACCAAAATGAATGATGAGAAGAATAGAAGCACCCTGTTAGATGCAGTGTTCATGTCAGGAATGTGGAATGTAGCTGGTTTTATGTACTCCATGGAGTCTCCAGAGCTGGTGATTGAGTGTGCCCAGAATTACAATACAGAAACAAGACAGGTGATAAAGCATGGAAGAATATATGCAGATCTGTCCATCAAGGGTCTTTCTAAGACATTTGGACTGCCATTGGGCAGGAAGGTTAACAGCATAGATTTGAAGAAATCTGAGATTGAATATGAAAATAATAAGAAGAAAGAAAGAAAGAACATGTATCAGTGGAGGGCCAAGAATAGCACATATCCTGCAGTGGTCAAACTTCCTGTGCACTTGTATAAGCAGGGTGACAGGCCAGCCTAATGCTGGTAGTTTTAAAGACTGGATGTACGGTGTCATCATGATGTGCATATATGCAAATACCAAGCCATTATGGGGCCAATTGATAAGTGATGCTCTACATGACCAGCTGATGAACCTGGGAGGTTCAAATTGTTCTTTTTACATGACATCCTACATTGTTTACTCCTGTGCTTACAAAGGCACATTTGATGCACTGGTTACAGATGGAAAGGTGACAGGCACAATCAATGTTGTGCACAGTTGGGATCATCATCCCTAGTTGCAAAGAGTTAATTACCTCTATGATTACAAATTGGTAAATGATGCATTCTCTATGCATCTGGTGAGAACCATGGAGGAGGACATGACAAAAAGATTGAGCATGGAGGCTCAAGAAATAATCTACAGGCATGGAGCCTGGTACATTCAATCTGCAACTTTTTCTTACATGAGGATTGAGGGTTTTGAAGGACATCCCCTCATGCTACCAAGATACCCCACTGATGCAGTGGTATTAATGGAATTCATAAGGCAGAGCTCCACAATGCTAAAAACATATAAGGATGCTCAGAAAATTCCACCAATTTTGTTTCCAGTAACCTTTGGCTAGTACATGTGTCCAGATTCAAAAAGTATCAAGAAGGTGATGGTCAATTTGAATAAAATGCAATTGCAGCTATTCCCACTGATAAGGCCATATGATCCTTATGGGAGAATACAGAAAATAATAGGGAAACCTATTCATTAGAGGCACATAGAAGACTTCTGGGTGGATTGTGAGGATGAAGTAGAAGCCAGAAGAAGAAGATACCAAAGGTTGACATTGAATCAAATCAAAACCTTTGACTGTATCCCCATTCCCTCACAGTTGAAAAAGGATGATGGCAGGATAATGGTAGATGAATATGAAGAAAAGAAAATATATAATGATACAATATCTACACCTGACCTGACTATACAAGAGGATATATCTTTGGATCCTTTCATTGCCAGGACCTTACACCTAACCCAAGCTTGGGTTGATGAACAAATTGAGGCATTGAAGAAGAAGGGTGTTGCCATTACTGTGGATAATAAAAAGAAAGGACATGATATTGCTGATGAGGAATGTGATGATTTTATAATTGAAAAGAGGAAATCAAAAGGGGAGAGGCTACCTCCACAACAACAACAAAGAAAAAGACCTCCTAGGGGTAAGAAAGTTGATAAAGAACCCAAGGGGGTGATTATTGAAAAGGCAGTGTTTCCAGCTGAAGATGAAGCAGCATCAGGATCAGGATCAGGATCAGGATCAGCATCACCTCCATGGACAAGTAAACAAAAGTCCAAGAAACATCAAATAGCAGGAGCAGTAGTTACTGAGACCCAAGAAGAGGGTCAATCCTCACAGAAACAAATAGCGGAGGATATCCTTATGGAGGAAGAACCTGAGGAAGAGGAGGCCCCTTTGCTGTTCAAAAGGAAAAGAAGAGCCCCACAGGTGATGGTAGCTACCACACCTAAGAAACCAAGAACCTCCATGAGGGGTGAGATAAAGTAATCCCCTACAATGTTGAGAGGGGTAGGTAGTGAAGTTTTCCACAAGGAATTCCAACACAATGTTCCGCTTCCTACCATTGTGAAGTTCAAGACTAAACAAGCAGAAGAGCAGATGAAAGAAACCTCTCAAGGAGGTCATATCTCACTAGATGAAACAATTAATCTATCTAATGATGAGGTTGTGAAGGAAGTAGCTTCACAAAAGATGGAAACCCTTGTTGCAGGTACGCACATGACTCCTCATGAGACTCCATTAGTTTAAACAATATTGGAGGAGATGAAGCAAGTGGAAGCTGAAGCGAAAAAGAGTCCAAAGAAGATAGATCAAGAAATGGGGCTAGACACATTAGTTGCACAGGTGACGAGTCCTACAGTAGTGGATTTGACATATAGACAGGATGTAAGTCCTGAACATCCAACAGGTACACCTGATAAAGGAGAATATATAGAAGAAGTGAAGATAGCAGAACTAGAGGGCCATGCTTCAGGAATGAGCCAACAACACCAACAGGACACTTCAGTTAAACTTGTTATAGTAGAAGTTCAAGAAAAGAAAGCTAATGACAAGGATGTATTAGAAGATCCTGCTTCTAATGTTCAAGAAGTAAGTAGTGCAGGTGCAGAGCAAATAGTGATTTTAGAACAAACACCAGCACCTAAGGAGGATTCGACAATATCCACTGCTATTAATATGCCTCAACAGGAGGAAAAGTCAAAAGTGGATGAAGTAATAAAGGAGAAGGATCATGATCATCATGATCATCATATAGACGCATCACAAGATCCTCCACCTCAGGATGATGCTCCTCTAGAAAAGGAAATCCCTCAGCAGGAGGATGTACCACAGGATCGCCCCCAAGATGAGCATCATGAAGAAGAAACAAGAAAATCACCTTCTCCATCACATATGCTGACAGATATAGGAGATCAAGGTGAACATCATGATGAGGCGGAGAAATATGATCAGGTACCTCAATGGTTGGAAAATGAAGTAAACACAGAGGTTGGCTTTGAGATTCAAGAATTTGATGTATCTACCTTATTTTCAGAAAATATAATAAAGCCAAAGAGGAAGGCTAGAATGACTTCAGCCATTAAGAGAGACCCAACAACTAGAAGGACTACACAGATAGTAATTCCTACTGTACATAAAGAAAAGGGTAAAATTACTCTGGAAGAATTCTAGATTAATACAGTTGACTTAGGATTTGCAAATGAAGACCAGGAGGGTCAGGAGGGTAAGGATATCATTGATTCCTTAACTCAAAGAATTAAGAAAGAGAAAGAGAAGAATAACCAGCATAAAGAGCACATTGCTCAGCTCCATGCATACATAAAAGGGTTAATTAACCCTGATGATACGTCAACTGATCGTGCAGTCCCATTGACTACTATTTCTCAGGAAGAAGTAAATAAAATAGATCTCATGAAGCATGAGTCATCTATAATGAGAAAGTGGATGTTATCCACATTTGATAAAGCGGAGGAAGTGGTAAAAGCTTCTTTAAAAAGATGGAATTCTTTAAGTGTCTCCAAGAGAAAGGTTGACAGATTGCAGATGGAGATTGGGAAAAGGTCTTTCTAGCAGGAGAAAATTTTGGTCACCTTGGAAGAAATAAGGAGAATTGACCCTCAGGTCCTAATAAGCAATCAAGTGCTAAATAATAATAATGCACTGTTGATGGACATATGGCATAAGGATACCAAATTTGAGTGTGAGGTACTTAAAAGATGCAACACTAAATTAAGAGACATCAGCATAAAGCTACATGATATGATGGCATATGAAGCTGAACTTTTAGAAGTGCTGGAAGGGAAGGTGGAAGGGAAGATAGAGAATCAAGATGAGGAGTTTGTAATAAAAGCTATACATAGTAACTTCCAACATGTAGCTGATGATCCCCTAAACAATCTAACAGAGGAAACCATGGACAAAATTATGAGGCTTAGGGTCAAGATGGAAAATTATCATGAGACATCTAGCAATAGGAGAAGTAAATTAGAAAATCTCCGAGGCAAATATCAAATGCATAAGCACACCACCATCAAAACCAAAACTCAGGATGGTGGGGAAATAGAGAGAATAGTACAACTATATGAGAATATCAAGATAGCTATGCAGGTCCATATCAAAGAGGACCATCATCATGATGATGAAGAGAGTGAGAGCGGTGAAGGTGATGATGATGACAAGGAGCATGATGAGGATACATCATAAAAGGGAATATCAGCATCTAATACTTATGAAAATAAGTACTCCAGATAGTTGCCAGCTGGCAACTTGTGCCATTTTGATAAAGTTGATATAGTCAAAGGAAATACTGATCGTAGATATTCATAGATAAATTAATATCATAGATCTTTTTGTAACGGATTCCTCACCTTGTTCTATAAAAAGTGCAAGAATGCCTCATTTCAAATATTCGAAACTAATTGAAATCCGTCTGCTGAAATATTCAGGGCTCATTTCAAAGTTTTTTGTATACATCTATATCTTTGCATACTTAATGAATGAGAAGACTATGTTGATTACAATTCATAGTAAATCTTGAGTAATCAAAGTGTGAATTCTGGATATATGCTGTGATTTGCCGCGTCCCTTGGAGTGCATGTCTACTTGCATATGTTGTTTTCATTCAATTCCTTAGAAGTTAGCATCAACTATATCTAGCTGTGGAATGTCCTAGTGAACATATGGTTTGGTTTTCTTCTCTGCATGACTATATCTGATGTATATGTGATTCAATCATTTCACCATCATAATTGCAAATAATTGATAATCTCAAGAAACTAATGCAAATATGTGGACATCTCGTAGATAATTGAAAATATTTAGTATATTTGAAGCTAAAGCATGTATAATTGATAAATACCATGCAAATATTTGAGTATAACTATGATCAAACAACTGTATAAAATGACCTCTCTGTGAAGAATCTTTGCAGAAATAGTGTCATGATGATGAACTCAATGTAAGGCCCCAAAATGAAAACAACAACACACATCAACCTCTAAGTAACGTCAAACGATTAAGACCTAATCACCAGAGACTTGGGATCATGAATTCTTTGAATTCATCGTATCTTTCAAGATGAATAAAGGTTAATGTGTACTTTTATTCTATGCTTGTTTATGACTAACATCATGACCAACAGGTACTTGCCCAAGGCACCACAAGGAGTGGTTTTCACCATTGGACGGATTTTTTCTCTTTACTATTTTCTTGATTTTTTTTTTGATTTTTTGCTTTTCTGATGGAAGGGGGACTCTAGCGTTTGTTTCCATAGAACGAAGAAGATGGTCCCATGTTGGATACAATTATGGATTTATGATTGCATGGATTGTTGGAAGATAGGAGAAGATGGAATGGATGGTGGATAATGAATTATGATGTGGATTATGCGGATTATGATGTGGATTATGCAAAAGCATGGACCATAGGAATGTGATGGGGAAGATATGTAGGTTAATGAATGAAAGAGGGAGAGATGGGGGTGTGTGGGAATGTTAAGTGGTGGAGGGGAACCAAGACCAATGGTCACACACACCGTGATGTATTTGGAAGCTTGTACTTTGGATGTGGAGTTGGGAGTAATGGGGATCGGGATGGGGGTTTTTTGTATTATCAATTTGGGGTTTTAGGGACCCAAATAGACTTAGGAATTATGGGATTTTTAGATGTGGAGCAAGATGTTTGGGAGTTTGGAGTGGATTGGGATGTAGATGCCTCATTTGTTTTGATTGATCTTTTCTTAGGGACCCACACCATTTTTGCTTTTGCTATTTCTTGTGATGGTGTGGGGTTTGATAGCCTTTTTGATTTTTTATTTTGATTGGAAGGGATAATATCTTTAGGCTTTTGTGCTTTATGAGTTGAGGCATTCAAATTATTACTTTTGAATTCCATGGATTTGGGGGAAGCTTCATATTTGAAAGATGTGTGCCTTTGTTGGTCTTGATTGGGAAATTTAGGGGGTTGATGGGTGGAGAAATTAAAAGTGGATTTATGGATAAATGGATGAGGAGATTTGAGGATAGGGATATTAGGAGTTGGTAGGAGTGGAGGTAAAGTGGATGTGATAGAGATATTTGGAGTTGGAAGTAGTGGAGGTAAATTTGATGGAGGGAGATGGATGGTCACATGCTTTTACAAATGATAGGATGATGGAGGAGGGATGGCGACATATGCTTTGGGGGTGCGATGAGATGCATCATGTTTGGGATTGGATGAATGGATTTTGGAAGGTGGGTGGATGGTACCAACATGTTTAGATTGTTTTTCTTGGGATGTATAGCCAAGGCCATGCGAGGATGGATGGAATGTGGTGTGGATGGGCTCCAAGATGCCTTGTTCGTGAAGGCCTAAGCCTTTGCCTTGATAGTTCATGTGTTGGAGTATGCAACATGCAATAAGATGTTTGGTGCTTTGGAAAAAAGATGCGAGTCCATTATTTGTTGGAGAAAGATAGGTGGTGGATGGAAGTTGTTCACCTCCTATAAGGGAGTCACTACGGATGAAAGTGCTTGTGCCAAGTGGATAAGGGGATGGATTTTGGATGGGATTGGTAGATGGAGGTGAAGGATTCATGGGGGATGGTGAAGGGGTGGTAGAAGATGGGGTGAGATCAATAAGTTGATCAATAGATGGGATGGTGAGATCTTGATTAGGAGAAGGGGTTGATGTTTCAACATGCTTTAGATTTGATTCTTGACATAACTCATGTGTTTGGATAGAAGTGGGAGTGACTTGGATAGATGTGGTGGGTGCTTGGATGGATGTGATAGGTGCTTGGTTGGATGTGATAGGTGTTTAGTTTATGTGTTCTTGAACATGGCTGCATGATGGTTCTTGAGTTATGATAGGAGATTGTTCAAGAGGTTTGGTGGATGTTGGATTGCATGAGGGTGTTTGATTCCTTGTTAATAGCCAATGGATGGTATCCTTCATGAGTGTATGGGTTGAAGAACAATATAATGGATGGATAATGATGGTGGTTGGTGTGGGATTAGGATTGGGATTGGATATGTGGGTGATGGGTATAAGTTGTGATGGTTCATGGATGGGTTCAAGGATAGGTATTGGACTAGATGATGGTGTTGGAGGGGTGGGGATTGGGGGGATTCCTTTGCTTTGCTTTCATTTTTAGGTGATGTTCTTTGGAGGAAATCCCACAAGGATTCTTTGGATGTGATAGTGTTGGGACTTGGAAGGTTTGATGGTGGATTAGATGGTGGATAGGTGATAGGGATTGGTGGATTGGGAGATACATAAGGTGATGGATTAAGGTTGATAAGGTTGGAGGGATATTGTGATGGGGGGATTGGAGGATGGGGATTAGGAGATGAGGGATTTGGTTGTTGATATGAGGTTTGGATTTCGGATATAAGGTGTGCTAGATTGGTGTTCTTGTGTTCAAAGTTAGCCTGACAAAGGTTGGGGGATGGATAAGGTGGAGGTATTGATTGGTTGGATAAGTATGATGGCATGGATGTGTAAGGGGATGGTGATTGATATGAGGGTAAAGGTTGATATGATGGAAGTTGGTATGAGTTTGAAGGTTGATATGAGGTTGAAGGTTGATATGAGGTTGATGGAGTGGATATGTAAGATGTAGGTTGGTATGAAGGTTGAAAGAATGAAGATTGATATGATGTGGATGGGGATGATGTGTAGGGTGTTTGTTGATATGATGGAGGTTGGGTAGGGGCTTGGGATTCTCCAATGATGAGGTGTGCTAAGGGTATATCTTTAATGTCATTTTTAAATTGTTCCTTAGCCTTAGGATCCATGTTCTCATAGACTTTTCTACATCTTTGTAATTGTTGTATTGCTTCATAAAGATCCATTTTGTTGGAGATGGTATGAGATGATGGGGGATGATGGATGATTGTGATGTTGGGAATCAAAATTTCAAGACCTTAAGATGATTTGATTTGATTTGTTTTTTGTTCGATGGTTCTCTATGCTTTTGATAGACTAATGATCTTAAGCAAGAGGGTTGATGTGTTTGACTAAGGTCTTGATTTTTTTGATTGGGTTGATTTGGATTTTGGATTGGGATGATAATGATGTTGAGGGATTTTGATAATGATGTGGATAGTTTGGTTGGGATTTGGATGAGGGGATTGATGGAGGATGAAGGTGACTAGGTCCTTAACCAAAGTTTGATGTGCCAAGAATGATTTGTTGATTAGGGATTAGGAATTGGAATCTTTGATTAGAGTGGCTAATGGAGAAGGGATGATTGGTGTTGGACTTGATTTTGGATTTTGGATTTGGATGAGATGGGATTAGAATGATGTAGATGAATTGGATTAAGGATGATGAGAGTGATTAGGATAAGATTAGATTGAATGATTTGGATGATGATGTGGATAAGATAGGTGATTAGGATGATTAGGATAGATGAGTGATTGGATTTGAATGTGTTGGAAGAATGAGGTGAATGACTTGTCTTATGTGTTTGATGTTTAACTTGATTTGGCAATGTTCAATGAAATGATCACACATATACAATCATGAATCACTCACACAAGACACAAGCAATTTTGAATTTTGAATTTGAAGAATATGATGATGATTAAACAAGCAGATGTGCAAGAGACATCAACATGCCCTAATGTCTAGTTTGATGTAAGGTATGGCCAATTAGGTTTGGGCAATGTTTACACAAGGTTGACTAAGAATTGAAAGTGAAATCCTGTCACACAGCCGGGAGAAGGGGGTAACCCACCCTTCACCTTCACTTCCCAAAGGTAGAAAGTTCTTTGGGGCTTAGCCAAGAGTGACAAGATTCTAATTTCAATGAGGGTGTCTTTCGATTCAGCCTCAAATGAGGTCGTCCCTAGGGGTGATGAAATCCCCTAGCAGGCCTCCTAGGAAAGGGTAAACAAAAAAAATCAAAGTGAGGTGTTTTTGATCTCCAAGGTCACCTTGCGGTGTGAGGAGAGAGCGTACACACACCCACTTGACTCACACTCTCACTTGTAAATTATCCCTTAGAAAAATGAAATGTGATGAAGACAAGTCAAGCAATGGTTATTTTTAGCCCAATTTCAAGATGTGATTGAAGGCAATGGTTCATTTTAAGCCCAATTTGGATATGTGATGAAGACAATGGTTGATTTTAAGCCCAATTTCAATGATGTGTGATCAAACAATATTCATTTTAGAAGCCCAAATCAAAATGTGTGATGAAAACAAGATTATGAGATAAAGGATGAAACGAATGCACCTATATAAATTGCTGTCCAAATTGATGTAGATGCTACTCCTAATGTTATTCCAGCCCAGAATGATCACCTGCAAGTCACAAAAATGAAAATGGAGCAAGTAGACTAGCCAATAAGATTGTTATGTGAAAATTGATAATCTAATAAAATATGATGAAAAATGAACTGATATAGGAAAATTAAGTACATGAATAGATTCTTCAGGAGATTCTATGCAATTTCAAAAAACAAATTGCAAAAATTTGATCAAAAATGCAAAAGATATGAGCATTTGAAGGTTTCAAGCATCGTTGACTTTGACTAAAAAAAGGGCTAGAAAAAGGTACTATCACCTAATAAAATCCTCACAACTGCAAAGTGCTTAGAGTCCTCTTTCCAATGACTATTCATTTGTTTGATTTCGCCACTGTATGCAAAAGTTGTGATAAAAAGAAAAAAAATAGCCCCTCTAGGGCATATAGAAGGCAAGATAGACTGTGGCAGGTTGACTAACCATTGACAGTTTGAAAATTTTAGTCACATGCTACAGGTTTACTTCTTGCAGTTAATGCTTGGAGGTGGCAGTTTAGGGTGTAGATAGCCCCTGGTCATTCATATGACCAGGGGCGAACGAGCAAGAAAAAAAATAAAAATAAAAAAGACAAATGGATAGGGCTTAAACCCAATGCCCTAAAGAGTTTAGTGTGGTTCGAGGGATGTGAGGGTAGAGGGTTGGGTGCAGGTGGCAGCAGGGGTGTTGGAAGCGGAGGTCAAGAGGTGGCGGGAGAAGTGGCTGCGGGGAGGATGAGGCTCAGACGAAGCTATGAGGAGATGGTGGTGGGGACTGGAGGGAGGCCGAGGGATGGGGCGGTGGGGTTTGCAGGTGGCGACAGGGAGGTATCGACAGGAGCCAGGTGGAGGGGTTGTTGGATGGAGCGGCCAGGTGGAGCACTGTGCAGAACTTGGTGCAGGGGATGTACAGTGGCGGGGGGTTTTGGATGGAGTGGTGGGAAGGGGAAGGCTACGCAGGGATGGCGCGCGGGCAGGCTTGGCAGAGGGGCTGCGGGGGTTTGGGGAGGCAGAGGGCGCTGCGGGGATGGGGGTGGCCGTGGGAGGAGGGTCACGATTTTGAGGGTGTCAACCAGGCAGAGGGGGCAGTGACTGGTGTTTGGGATGGTGACCAAAGGGTATCGGTGGTGACGGGTATGTAGCGGAATAACCTACACAGCGGGTAAAGAGCTTATGGCGGGTGGCGACAGGGTTGGGGGTGGCGACCGGGCGATGAAGTGGTGGATCGATGGCGGTTTTAATTAAAACCTGCAAAACAAACCTAGTTTAACTCTGCAACACATTACCAGTAGCATAGAAAATTTGAGATAAATAGCTAAGGCATAGATTAGTACGATAGGGGTACAATTCCATACTGTACGGATCCGTATGGTACGGACTGTACCCTAAACAAATTTCAAATTTTTTCAAAAAAAATTTCACAGAACATAGTCAAGTTTACAGTCAAAATTCACAGAAGCAGCATCCTGATTACAATAATGCAGTCCGTTTTTGCCCAAGATGCAACCTGTAACAATTTATCACCAAAACTTGACAAAAACTTCATAAAAACTGTTAGAAAATGAAGATTTTGACAAGAAAACCTACACAAAATGATGATTAGATCCGAGACCGGGTGTGCTAATGTAATAAGTGAGAACAAAATGAAGATTAATATGTAAATCAAATGCAAATAACAAACGATTATACCTCCATAATGAACTCACAAATCCAAGTGGGAAGGAGTTGCACCTGATTAGTCTCCTCAGATTTTACCCATAATTAGAATGACTAATGTGAATTGCTCAAATGCTCAACACAATGTAGATGGGAGACAAGTGGATTAAGATAGATTAGATGGAGATGAGACAAGATTTTGGCATTATGGTGGCATGATAAGGAGATTGTGGAGTGATTTTGGCAGAGGTTTGATGCATGAAGAAGTCCCTCTAAAATGGCTTGGAGAGAGTTTCATTTATAGATTTTCTGAGAGGAGGATGGAGGGTGAGGATTGAAAGATGAGATCAAGGGCTATGAATAAAAGTGAATCTTTTATTCATTTTTAGGAAGAGGGGTGATAAATTAGGTATGGGTGTGAAAGAATGTGAAATGAATTTGGGGAATGGGAAATGAATTAAGAATTCATTTTGGGGATAAGAGGTAATGAATGAGTATGGGCTTGTAAGGGAACTAAATGTGATGTGTGACTTATTTCAATTTTTAATTTGGGGGATGTGGGGAAGGGTGTTAAACTAGGTTTGACCACCCAAATGAGAGGTTAGGACTAATTAAACAGAGGTTTTACTTAACTGATCCTAGGGCTAGGATGGGGTAGGCTAGGATAGGTTAGGGTAGGTCAATTAGTAGGCTAGATCAATTAGATAACCATGATTTATCTAATTAATGAGGATTAGGAAAAAGGAGAATTGAACCAAATAAATATTGGGAATATTTATTTGATTAATGAGGGATAGTGTTGTAGGGTCTTAGTGATAAATTAAGTAAGTTAATTGATCACAAGGGATGGGTAAATGGTCAAGGTAGATAATGAGGGATAAATTAATTAAATAAAATGAATTTATTTAATTAATAGGAGGGATAAGGGGGGTGTCGAGACATGGGAAATTGTTTTGCAAAGTAAGCCAATTTTAGGTGTCTACAGCTCCCATTGTCCCATTCGTCCCATTTCTTGTCTTCTTTCTTCTAGTCCATCCATGGTCCATTAGGGTTTACTCCGAACTATGTTGCCTCTGTGTTGTCACGTAGGCAAGGCCATTTAGCAATGAGCCCCTGAGGCACTAGGTCAGTCCCTTAGGGTCCGTCTAACCAATAAGGATTGTGGAAATCTTCTCTCACCAAGCAAGAAAGCGCAAGTGAAACCCACTCTTTTCAAGAAAAAATCCTGACGCAAAACATTAACCTATCCAAAGCAAAGCAAACAAACTCCTAAGGCCTTCTAAATGATTTTACTCAAATTATGGCAAGAAACAAACACATCTAAATGCAAGAATGTTTTGTGTTGGTTAGGTTAACCTATAGAGTCTTGATTTTTTCTATCATGTCTTTCTATGCTACTCAAGGATGACAAAAGCTAGAGATGCTATGATGAGGGCATGATTATTTTCTTTGTTTGTTATTTGTGGTTTAAACTTTAGTCATGAGAAGCCTTGTCTAATGACATGATCGGCAAAAGATCACCGAGGACATCAAAGGTCTAACATGAATGGGGGCAATCCTTACTGTTGATATGCAAGAAGTACTCAAGTCATCTCAGTTCAATTATACCTAGATGTTTGTATTAACTTGCTAAATCAAAATCTATGTAAGAAATGCTCAGGTCATCTCGGTTCAATTATATCTAGATGCTTGTATTAACTTACAACATTTGGAAAACGTACCAAAAAAATTACCCAATGATGAAATAAACACTTCAAAATACTTGCACCATCAAGATGTCAAAAGTAAAGCATCCATCATACATCCATTATACATCCATGCACCCATATCCATCAATAAAAGATCCAAACAATGCAGAGTAACAATACAAACAAAAGCTTGCGAGTCCTTCTGTCAAGTCATTCTTCTATCAGTCAAATTTCTATCTATATTATATCTTTCATCCTTATCCAGTCAGTCTGAGCAATGATCCAAATACAAGTCCATCCTTAATCCATACCAATTGAGTCAAGTCAATCTTGTCAAATGATCCAATCATAATCAGTGGTCTTGATCCTTGTCTGGTTGTAAACTAACTCGATCAGTTAATCAATCAATTATCTTATATAGGATGTGGCATTGTCAAAATCAAACCAACACACACGTCTTAAATGACATGCTTCATTTCCTGAAATGAGACACTATCCTTCGTGTTACTCTAGGGATATATCATTCCCTACCATGACAACACTGTCGTACATCATTATCAGTATATCATTGGTTTACCGCTTGATAGGGGCAATACCTTGCTTGTTCTTGTATCATTTGTGCATACTTACTTCCTTGCTTGTGTGTTTTATCATTCTATCTTGCATCGTGTATCATTCGGCTCTTTCTTCAAACCTAACCAAGTTTTCCCTTCATCTTTGTGAGATTGTCCGTCTCACGTCCTTCTGCCTTTTTCTCATCCAATCTCCCGAGGGGGCATCCTATCGTCATAATCTATACCAGGGGCAAACTGGGGCATGTATCATTATCAAACTATTTATTCTTTGAAGCAACGCCGTAAACTACATTGCATCAAAAAGGGGCAAAATGTATATGCCTAAAAATGGCATGATTCGGTCTAAATAAATATTCTTAATACTTATTCCCTTCCGATTCTTCTACCAATAAATAAATAAATCAATTTATTTATTTAATTCACATTCCTCTAAGTTAATTAAATATCAAAATATTTAATTATCTCTTTTAAGGTCAAAATTAAATAAAACCCTTTTATTTAATTAAATTCTTCCAAACAATTAAATAATTCTTAATTATTTAATTAAATCAATTCATTCTTCCAAATTTGAATAAATCAAATCAAATTTATTAAATCCTCTCAATCTCCAAAAATAAAATACAATCAAATATTTTATTTATTCTTTCAAATCATGTACAACAATTAAATAAATTTATTTATTTAATTTACTTTCTTATCTTCTAAATTAAATAATTCCAATTATTTAATTATTTTCTTCCAATAATATCTTCTCTAAATTTAAATAAATCAATTATTTATTTAAATTGCTTTTTCTTCTAATATGAGTTATCTCTAAATATAATTCAAGCTTTTTGCACATGCAATAAAGCAAAATATCTTCTTATTCTCATGCAAATCCCTTCTTGTTTTAAATCACTTAACTGATTGTTATATTCTTTTAAATGCTTTAACTCATTCTTCTATTCTTAGCAAATCCTCTCATGCAAAAGGAAGCAAGACGCATGTCTTCTTCTTATTCGTTGCACATTCCTCAACTGTTCTCAATTATTGATCTTCTCATTCTTTCTATACCATTGATCTTCTTTCTCTCAAATCTATAAATTGAACCTCATTCTTCCATTCTATTCATCCAAGCTTTAAGTATTGTTACTCTACAGGAATTATAGCGTGGCTTTGGCACCAATTCCTTCATTACTTGTGATCACATTCGCTACTACACACTACACACTACTACCATTGTTGTGAAGCTCCTCTTTATTGCAATAAACTATCACTGCCATTCCCAATTGACATTCTTGAAGCATAGCAAGGAAGTGCACTATCTAAGGGCCCTATTTCATACATGCAAGAACGATTGTGATAGGCAATCAATGGAAGCTTCGAATTGAGGAAGGTTTGCTTTGTTGTTCATTGCTTTATTTGATTAATCTTCTTAGTTCACTATTTCATTGAACTTCTGGGTAATTTGATATTATTGATTATTCATTTGTTTGATCAAATTTTCCCTTAACAAGATCTTCTTCTACTTTTGCTCTTTCACAACCTCCACTTTCAACTCATTCAAGGTCTCATTTGCTAATATTAGTTGCTTATTAGCCTCCTTGTATTTTTGTTTAAATCTCTTGACTTGCTCCCTTAATTTATTGATACACTCATCTGCTTCCTTGACATTATCTTTCAGATCCATGTTTTCCAATTCAACCTTTTCAAGGTCTTCAAGGGCAACCCTTAATTAATCTTCATTAACAAGAAAGAATTATTCTTTTGTGGTTTCAAATGAATCAATTTCTTTAGGACGAGTAGCAAACCTTCTTCCTGCCATGTTTTCACTTTCCAAGATCTTCCTCAAGTTGTTAGACTTCTTCCAAGGAACCAGGCTCTGATACCAATTGTTGAACACCTAAAGTACTAAGAGGGGGGTGAATCAGTACTTTATTAAAATTCTTACTTATTAAACTAATAATCCTTTTACCACGTGCAATAATAAAGAAAATTAAACATAGAACAAACAACCAAAATCCATCACACATGAACACTAGGATTTTTACGTGGAAAACCCAAAACTAGGAAAAACCATGGTGAGTGTTAGCTCACAATATATCATGAAGGATCAATACTGAATTACAATAAATGCTCAATTCCTAGGGCTCACTGCCCTAAAGAAGTGCTCACTGCAAGGAGGTTCACTGCCTATAGAAAGAAAGAAAGAAGTGTTGCAAGTATGGGTCTAACCGGTGTTGTCATTGATCTCAACATACTCCTGTTGCATTAATGATAAGGAATAGAGAAGAACAATGAAGACAGTAAGCTAAAGATCCTAGCTAAGATGAAGATCAGAGGATGCGGTTCAAAGGGTTCAGAGATATGTGTCTTAAGATGATCCAATAAAGATTTCAGAGGTCTGCATGAAGATCTGAAGAAGTTGTGGCTGCTCAAGTAAAATTGGTTCCGATAGGTGTTCAGAGGTGACAGAGTGATACAGATAGGTTCGATGAGATCTGAAAATGCCTTATCCTGTTCTACAGATTTGGTGGAGTGTTTAGGAAGTCCATGTGAAGTGGCAACTTGATTGGTTCATGGTCTGGAGGTCGGCAAGCATCTTTCCATCATGATAGTGATGACAGACTATGTTCTTGAGGTTCTGGATAAAGCAGAGAAGGATTTTAGTAAGCAGATGAAGTGTGGATGTTCTTGGTGATTCAGGAAAGCTTGTGGAGGTCTTTGGATCATGTCCAGTTCGTATTAGTGGTCCACATTAGAGTTTGAGCTCGCAAGTAAAGAATTACTTCTAGATGATAGTGTTCTTCCTAAGTCTGGTCAACCAGATGAGTTATACATCCTGCAAATGTTCTTGTAGATGTTTGCCGACTTAGATGATTATTCCTAAGTCGATGTCTTATATAAATAAGGAATTGCAAAGTCATTCCAAAGTGTATCTTAGGGAGATGAGAGTGTGGTAAAGAGCAGAGGAGCGAAAAGTAGAGCAGAAGTATTAGACTTAAATGGAACTAATTCAAGCATGATGAAGATGCTATTCTCCAGTTCAAGTAGGTGATACTTATTATTCTATAGACAGTGTGTTTCTTATAGGAAGTGGGCCTCTTGTGAGCAGTGTGCTCGGGCAGTGAGCCCTAATTGGCATGTGCCATTTTGTTCTTTCTATTATTCTAATAGAGAATACAATCTTGGGTTAATCACCCTATGGTTTTTTCCTTAACCAGGTTTTCCACGTCAAAATCTTGGTGTCTTATGTGTTAATGTGTTTCTGCTCTTGATTTAATGCATTATGTTTTCATGATTAATTTATTATTATGCTACTGAATCACAAAGTAGATTTAAATACTTAATTGGAAGAAAGTTTTGGACAACTAATTCACCCCCCCTCTCAGTTGTCTTCCCTAAATCTAACAATTGGTATCAGAGCCAAGTTCCTCTAAAAGAGCTTAACCACTTGAGGAGATCCAGGATGTCGTCCTACAAGAAGGATAGTCTAAAGTTTGATGGAACCAATTTTAATCTATGGAAAAGTCGCATGTAATGTCACTTGCAATGTATGGGAATGCAGTACTGGACCATGTCTTCAATGAAGTATACTCCTCCACAAGGTGGCCCGAAATTCCCAAATGAAATCACAGATGCTGAAAACAATCTACGGACTGAAGAAGCCCTTTTAAGTGCATTGTCTGATTCAAAGCTGACAAATGTTGTTGATCTAGAAACTACTTTTGAGATTTGGGAAAAATTGAAACTTTTGCATGAAGGAGACAAGTATGTTAAATGTGCAAGGCTACAAAGTCTGAAAGGAAAATTTGAAAATTTGAAGATGAGAGAAGATGAAAATATCACTACTTTTATGCCAAGAGTAAATGAGCTTGTTTGTGGCATTAGATGTGCTAGTGGAGTCTTGGATGAAGATGAGATTGTTGGCAAAGTTCTCAGATCCCTTCCTGCTTCTTATAAAATCAAGGTTGCTGCCATTGAAGAATTCAGAGCCCATTCAGCTATCACAAGAGATCAATTGGTTGACAACTTGGCTGCTTTTGAAATGTTTGAGTTTGGAGATGCCCCTCCCAAGACTGAATCTATATTCAAAGCCAGTGCCTCTGTGAAAGGTAAACAAAGGTTTGATCTGGGAGAGAACTCTTCAAAAAATCTATCATGGTATGAAAAAACAATAAAAGACTTGGAAGAAGAAGAAGCAGAAACTGCTCAACTTGAAGCCCTTATTGCAAAACGACTGCCAAGAGGATCCGATAAGTATGAAGGGAAATTGTCTTTTAAGTGTTTTAACTACAATAAGATTGGTCATTTTGCCTCAAGGTGTCTGATAAGATTTTCAAGAACAAATCCTAATAGATCAAGGTTCTAAAAGAATTGTTACTATGTTCATGAAGATGATGATAATGAAGGAGTAACAGATGATGAATCAGAGACAGGAAATAAATCTGGAAGTGACTGGGTGTTCATTGCCATCAAGGAAGAAAGTGCAATGTCCTCTGAATCTATTGTAGAAAGGGCTCTGGCTGCCCAAGTTGAAGAAAAGGATGATTAGGTCATTGACAGTGGATGCTCTTGCCATATGACAGGTGAGAAAGTAAGTTCATAGATTTGGAAAGGTATGAAGGAGTGGTAAAGTTTGGTGATAATTTCGCTGGTAGAATCGGAGCTAGAGGAACTATTTCTTTTGATGGAAAGAACAAAACCGGTAATGTACTGTATGTTGAAGGATTGAAGCACAATATTCTCAGTGTTGGATAGTTGGTGGACAAAGGCTATGATCTCCGATTCAAGAATGGAAAATGCAAGATCTTTGAAAGTTCTGGAACAAAGATTGCATCTGGCACTCAAACTAAAGGTAATATATTCCACTTGGTTGGTACTAGTAAAAGTTGTTTATTTGTTCAAATTGATTAGAGTTGGTTATGGCATAGGAGGATGTGCCATATGAATTTTGATAATATCATCAAGATAAGAAACACTCAGGCTGTAAGAGATCTTCCAAAATTGGTGAAACCTACAAATAGTTTGTACAAAGAATGTCAGTTAGGTAAACAAAGCAGAGTCTCATTCAAAAGAAAGGAACAATCTTCTACCAGATTATTGGACTTAGTTCATACTGATCTATGTGGTTCGGCAAGGATCTAAAGTGTGCAAGGTGATAGATATTTCATACTATTAATTGATAACTACTCCAAGATGATATGGGTAACTTTTCTGAAAGAGAAATCAGAAGCTCTTGAGAAATTCAAAATATTCAAGGCTATGGTAGAGATTGAAACTGGATTAAAATTTAAATGTCTGAGGTCTGATAAAGGTGGAGAATTCACATCCGGTGAATTCATAGAATTTTGTGAGAAACATGGAATAAAAAGACAGTTGTCTGCTCCTAGGACTCCATAGTAGAATGGAGTAGTGGAGAGAAAGAACCGGACCATCCAGGAAGCATCTAGGACTATGATGATGGAACCAAATGTTCCTCAGATTTATTGGAGAGAAGCTGTCAGCACTACAGTTTATAGTCTCAATCGAGTACAAATCAGAAGCAATACTGGTAAGACTCCTGAACTTTGGTTTGGCATCACTCCTACTATGAGGTATTTTAGAGTCTTTGGTAGCAAATGTTACATTAAAAGAGATGAAGATCTAGGCAAGTTTGATGCTAGAAGTGATGAAGGAATATTCTTGGGCTACTCTACTCAAAGCAAAGCATACCAGTGTTATAACAAGAGACAGAAAGATTATAGAAAGTACAAATGTGAAGGTTGATGAAGGAATTGAAAAACCTTCAAGATTTTATGAATATGATGAAGATGATCAGAATGGTGTTCTGATTCAAGGAGCTCAAGTCCCTTCTGAAATTTAGATTCAAACTGATCTGGTAAATCAGGAAGAAGAGATGAGTTTTAATGAGACTGATCAAGAATTAGAAGTGCAAGAAACTCCCAAAGTTCCCAGGTATGTAAGACTGAACCACTTTGAAGATTAGATCATAGGTGATAAAAGCAAAAGTGTACAAACAAAGAGAAGGATTGTTCAAGATTTAGAAGAGTATTGTCTAATTTCAAAGATTGAACCTAAGACAGTGAATGAAGCTTGAAATGATGAAAACTAGACTAAAGCAATGGAGCAAGAACTAACACAAATTGAGAAAAATCACACTTGGGATCTTGTTCCCAGACCTAGAAATAAGAATGTGATTGGAACCAAATGGGTCTTCCAGAACAAACTGAATGAAGTTGGTGAAGTAATCAAAAATAAAGCCAGATTGGTCTGCAAGGGTTACTCTCAAATAGAAGGAGTTGATTTTGAAGAAACTTTTGCTCTGGTGGCAAGAATTGAAGCAGTCAGATTATTTCTTGCCTTTGCTTCCTTCAAGGACTTCAAAGTCTGTCAGATGGATGTCAAGTCTACCTTTCTAAATGGAGACTTGGAAGAAGTATACATTGAGCAACCATATGGATTTCAATTGTCTGATCATGGTGATATGGTCTGCAAGTTGAAGAAAGCATTGTATGGACTAAAGCAAGCCCCCAGAGCTTGGTATGAAAGATTGGACAAGCATCTTTTGAAGATTGGTTTTAACAAAGGTACTACTGACAATAATTTGTATTTCAAAATTGATCATGAAAACATCTTGATTGTTGAAGTGTTTGTTGATGACATCATTTTTGGCGAAAGAGATAATATGTGCAAAACTTTTGCAAATCAAATGAAAAGTGAATTTGAGATGTCCATGCTTGGGGAAATGAATTTCTTCTTGGGTCTGCAAATCATTCAAACCAAGAAAGGAATCTTCATTTCTCAGACCAAGTATGTGAAAGAATTGTTGAAGAAATTTGGGATGGAAGACTCAAAACCAATGAATACTCCCATGGCAACCGGATGTAAATTGAGCAAAGATAATGACTCTCTTAAGGCTGATCAGAAAAAGTACAGGTCAATGATTGGTGGATTGTTGTATCTCACTCAAACTAGACCTGACATTATGAATGATGTTGGTCTTGTTTCTAGATTTCAAGCTGATCCTAGAGAATCTCATGTCATGACAATCAAGAGGATTTTTAGATATCTAAAAGGGACAATTGAGTATGGATTGTGGTATCCCAGAGATCATGATTTTTCTCTTCATGCATATACAGATGCAAATTGGGCAGGAGATGTGGATGACCGGAAGAGTACTAGTGGTGGAGCATTCTTTTTGGGGAAGAGATTGGTTTCTTGGCTAAGCAAGAAACAAGAGGCGATATCTCTATCCACTGCAGAAGCAGAATATATTGCAGCAACAGGTAGTTGTACTCAAGTTCTGTGGATGAAGCAAATGCTAAGAGACATAAGAGTGGAGTATGAGGAGCCTATCACAATCTTCTATGATAATTCAAGTGCAATAAATATATCTAAGAATCTGGTATTACATTCAAAGACTAAACATATATCCATCAAGTTTCACTTTTTGAGAGAGCAAGTGAACAAGAATGAAGTCAGATTGGAGTTTGTGCCTTCAAAGGATCAGATTGTAGATATCTTTAATAAACCTCTACCTAAGGACTCTTTTGAGTATCTTAGGGAGAAGTTAGGGATTATTGCCCCTCCAGTGAGGTGCACTGATGTGCATTAGTCCGGTGGATATCACAATCATATTTTGTGATCCAGATTGATGATGGAGAACTGCTACTTAGGGGGAGTAGCTGGTATGATTCTAAAGTGTTGAAGTTGCAAGTATGTGCTCTTTACCATTGATGTCAAAGGGGGAGAGAAGACATGGGAAAAACAAATGGTTGCTGATCAAAGGGGAGTGGTACAGGAAGAGAAGACCTGTGAATGGTTGTTGCTGATAGGGGGAGTTGTGACAGTAAGGAGAAGCTCTTGTGTTGATGGTAAAAATAGTTTTTCACATCATATGTTGCCATCAATGATAAAGGGGGAGATTGTTGCAAGTATGGGTCTAACCGGTGTTGTCATTGATGTCAACATACTCATGTTGCATTAATGATAAGGAACAGAGAAGAACAATGAAGACAGTAAGCTAAAGATCCTAGCTAAGATGAAGATCAGAGGATGCGGTTCAAAGGGTTTGGAGATATGTGTCTTAAGATGATCTAGTAAAGATTTTAGAGGTCCGCATGAAGATCTGAAGAAGTTGTGGCTGCTCAAGTAAAATCAGTTCTGACAGGTGTTCAGAGGTGAGATTCAGAAATGCCTTATCCTATTTTGCGGATTTGGTGGAGTGTTTAGGAAGTCCATGTGAAGTGACAACTCAATTAGTTCATGGTCTATAGGTTTGCAAGCATCTTTTCCATCATGACAGTGATGATAGACTGTGTTCTTGAGGTTCTGGATAAAGCAGAGAAGGATTTCAGTAAGCAAATGAATTGTGGATGTTCTTGGTGATTTAGGCAAGCTTGTGGAGGTCTTTGGATCATGTCCAGTTTGTATTGGTGGTCCGTAATAGAATTTGAGCTCAAAAGTAAAGAATTACTTCCGGATGATAGTGTTATTCCTAAGTCTGGCTGACTAGATGAGTTATACATCCTGCAAATGTTCTTGTAGATGTTTGCCGACTTAGATGATTATTCCTAAGTCAATGTCTTGTATAAATAAGGAATTACAAAGTCAGTCCAAAGTGTATCTTGGGGAGATGAGAGTGTGGTAAAGAGCAGAGGAGCAAAAAGTAGAGTAGAAGTATTGGGCTTAAATGGAATTGATTCAAGCATGATGAAGATGCTATTCTCCAGTTCAAGTAGGTGATACTTATTATTCTATAGACAGTGTGTCTCTTGTAGGCAATGGGCCTCTTGTGAGCAGTGTGCTCGGACAATGAGCCCTAATTGGCATGTGCCATTTTGTTCTTTCTATTCTTCTAACAGAGAATACAATCTTGGGTTAATCACCTCATGGTTTTTCCCTTAATCAGGTTTTCCACGTCAAAATCTTGGTGTCTTATGTGTTAATGTGTTTCTGCTCTTGATTTAATGCATTATGTTTTCATGATTAATTTATTATTATGCTATTGAATCACAAAGTAGATTTAAGTGCTTAATTGGAAGAAATTTTTGGACAACTGATTCACCCCCCCTCTTAGTTGTCTGCCCTAAATCTAACAAGAAGGAGATGGCTCACTACCAAAATGAACTACTTAGATTGCATCTACTCATGCATGAATGCATCTTCAATGTATGCTCAAAATACTATCTCCAAACTTTTCAACTTGACTTCTTTGTTTTACTGCTCTACCTTTACATTAGACAAGATCTCTCTTCTTTTGTTTTTTTTCACCTACATTGCTATTCACATTCTACACACATTCAAATTTGCACTACACTTCTCAAACACTGAATTCAGTCCCATATATATCTGCAGCAAACAAAATTTTCATATTAGGTCAGCCTAATAAAGTGTACCATGTAATCATGCATGTCAGCCAAATTTATTCTCTAAAATCTATGGCGGACCCAAACAATATTTGAAACACCTTCACACATGTTAGCCTTAACTATTTCACCACTTAGGATTTAGCTTCAAACACCAAAACTTACCGTACACACATCATACTATTATGTCAGCTAATACTACTAGTTTACCTCCTATGTCTGACAACACCTTTTACTACAAACCACAAGATGCTTCCAAAATCATATCAACCACTCTTTACACACCACAGATCATACCTTTAGAACCGCAAGACAAAATATTCTTATGCGGAAAAATGCAGATCTCTGAACTATTGTCTCTGTCACTATGAAATACTGTCAACCTAAATGTTGATACTTAGACACTTGTAGATGATCATTTGGTAAAGTTTAGACTCCCCAAATCTAGAATTGGATACTCATAACATGTGTTTACAACACCTCCAAACTGCAAATCAAAATAACCAATAGTGGAGAAATGCAGACTAAAATACTCAGGTATTCTACATTGTTCATGACTGAACTTTGATAACCTAGACTTAAGTAATTCAAAGTGTAGCTTCTGGAGATTGCTAGGACATGAAACTTGGAATATATCATCATCATACAACTAAGTGCAACATATCAAAACCACATACCAGAATCTGCATCTATGAAGGAATACCAACCAACTTTCTATCGCTAACTTAGTAAGCTGCCAACACTTAGTCAATTTGACTAAGTCATTCTTCCTAGACCAAAAAGACTATACAAAACATGTCTCAAGATCTATTCCCAATCATATCTGACTATTTCCATCAATGACAACACCACATCACAATCATATTAGCAGTGTCTCTTGACTATGTTGCTAATAGGGCGACCCTTAGAGGAGGAAACCTGGGTTGAAGTGCATGATGAGAGATGGAAGAGGAGGTGAAAAGGAGCGAATCTTCCTCTGGAAACAAGCCAGTCATGTGTGAAAATCCAAATCTCCACTTGCAAAAGTAGGATCTCCCAGGGGAGATCTGGAAATAATAGAGGGAGATTTGGATTGATTGAGTGAAACTAAAAACTGAAAGCAGGAGATGGCTAGGGAGGACCTCTAGAAGGCCTCTAGGGGGTGGAATGGATGAAAAACACTAGGGAAATGTGAAAAATCACCTACAAGATGCATACAAGGCTTCGGAACAGGGTCACAAGCACAAGAAATGTAAATCGACAAGTGTCAAAAAGGTATCAAAAATTGTTGAAAGCGAAGAGAAGAAATCGACAAAGGGGAAACAACACAAGAAGGAAGAAAAGACACATCACCAATAGAATTTCTACTTAGAGGATGTTATTTTACACTTACATGCATGTGACAAGGATTATGACTCATCATAGGGGTCCTCGTGGAGGTTGTGCGTGATTTTGGTGCTTACAGTTACACCAGCAAAAGATTCAAGCCTTGCAGACCCCAACACTTGCTTAACCAAGTCCAAAACATCCTTCACAACTTCAAACACCAAGTAATTACATCCACACACTCCTCTCATTTGGAAATAGGATAGCTTTAAGGAGAACACATGAAGACTTGAAGTATAACAACCACATCAACTTGAAAAACCTTGTGCTGTAATGGAAACAAGAAAGATCTTCATGAAACTTTTCTAGATGAGTCCACATGACTCATAAAACATCCCCAAACACTCCTCTACTACCATACACCAAAGAATTGTGTCACATAACTTCAATCATTAACTTTGAGAACACTCTATCATTTAGAACACACTGCAACATGCTATCATTTGAAAACCTAAGCTATGTACCACCAAGAACCTTGAAACTGAAAAGAAGCATATAATACACATCTAGAAATATGTCCTCAAAACCACAAACACAATCATTCATTTGTGGAGGAATGCAGAGTATTCCAACAAACCTTCAACACTAGCTTACTCTGCCAGAACATATGCCAGTACTCTATCATGCACAACTTTCACAGTGGAAGGGTAAATGATTTGAATATCTGGAAATATCATCTTCACTAGAATCTTGACATACCTTTAGAACCACATAGCCAAATCTACAAATGTGGAGGAATGTCGAGCATCCTGCTTCCATGTAGTGATTGTTTTCCCATAACCAACAATGTCTTCACTCTATCTTCTGTAAAACATACTTTTGATAGTCCAAACATCATAAAACTTGGATATGCAAAGTTTGTCATTATATTAAGCTATATTCCAATCTACAAAGGTCCAAAACCAAATTGATGGAAATTCTAATCAATTTCCTGGATAGTCTTCAAAGGTGGTCATTCTGAAACAAAGACTATCACCAACTTTGAGAGGCTAAATCTTCTTTGCTTTAACACATGCATTATTAGGGATAGTAGAGGAGAGCATACAACATATCTTAGTATTTCTAATCCCATCTGAATATAATTTCATACTCAATTTGGCAATGAACAAGGCATGATATGAACTTCTAATTCCCATCTCAATGTATCTTCTTCAGGAGCATGGCATGCATATCTCAATGTATCTTCAACTTCCAATTCTCATCTCAATATATCTTCTTTAGGAGAATTACATCCAAATATGAACTCTATTACACATTCATAATAGTGTTGACATCAATGACAAACAATAGAACCATTGGAAACATATGTGTAATAATAAGGACTATGTTAGTAAACCATTCCTAGATGACAAAATGACAACTGTCAAGTTGAGACTAACTTAGACCAAAAGGGTTGAGTACTACTTACCCAAATCAAGAGGGTTCACTAAATTATAAAAGCACAAGACTTGTATGACAAAAACATGTTCCTTTCCAAACATCTATTCCCTTCTCTTCGATGATGCTCTCCCTTTTTCTGGAGGGTGAAAAACCTATTTCCTGGTTACAACTTATAATCACCAAACTAGGATTAGTGTATCATTAGATAATCTATATACATCTTAAATACTTAATCATGATAACATATAATTGCATGTCTAAATTCTACGCATAAAAACATAAACTTATAAAATCATTGATTTAACCTAACATTTTCCTAGATGTCAAATCATTTTTTTTGTTGTGTGAGTTTTGTTATATGAAAAGATTAAAACAAATACATAGAGCAAGCCCTTGAGACAAGGGGAGCAGAAAAATAACCATAAACCATCACTAAGGAGAGAAGTAGAAGACAATAGAAAGAAAGTCTCCCAAAGAAGGCAATCCCAACAAGGAGCTCAAACTTAACCCAAAAGCCAAAAGGCCAAAGCCAAACTAAGCTTTGGCATTTTTCTAGGAGAAGAGGGCCTCTATGGTCCACTAAGAGCCCTCCTCAACCACTTCCTTTCCTTCAATGCGGAGTTTCTTAGCCTCAGACTTCCTACCTTTTTTCTGCTTTTCACCACAGTCAGGTTTTAATTTCTTGGATTCAGTATGGAAGATCCCAAGATTTGGTGGAGGAGCCACCACAAAGTCATCAAAACAATCAAAAATTTGGTCATCCAGATCCTCCATAAACAAGAAAGTGCCCTCTGACTCAAAGTCATCCTCATCAATCTCAGTAGGGACAATGCCCATAATATGGCTAGGAGGAACATCAGGCCCTATAGGGCTCCCTGGAAGAGGCTCTGAAGGAGCCACCGAATTAGCCCCGATAATAGTGCAGGAATCCAAAAACTTTCCATAGTTGCACCAAATAAAATCCACATTAGGAGATCCATGTTTTCTAATCCATTTCTTGAGGCTATGACATTTGGATCCAGGAGAACTTGGAGCAATGCAGACCCCAATCGTGTGCCCCATCTTGTTGTAGCAGAAACATCTAAAAGGGAGACCTTCAAAGTTTAGGAATTGTAGCTAGGTGCCAAGAGAAGAGTGAATCTGAATTGAGCCAGGAAGGGGTTTGGAAATATCCACAATGGCACAAACCTGAGTGTATCTACATGAAGCCCCCTCTGCAGGTTTGATCTTAATGAAGGACCCAAACTGATTAATCATCTGGCCAATGAGAGCAGGAGTCCTCATAACCAAAGGAAGATTATATAACCTTATCCAAATTGGGACCTTCGTGATACTTACAGTGGTAGGATTGAAGAAAGGAGTCCAAGGAGTGAGGAACCTACTAAATTTCTCAAAAAACTAGGGGCCATTATGCAGCACAAAGTTGCAATCATCAACCAAAGAAAAGGTAATAAAAAAGAAGCTGAAATCTAGAGTGTGAACCATAGGGGGAGACAAGTTGTTCTAGACTGACAAAGCCCAAGCCTAAATATTGTCAAGGGTTGGTCACTTCCTCAGCAATCTGATAATTAGAGAATGACAACCAACATAGGTAGAAATGGCATTACTGCTATCATCTAATAAGTGAAAGTCCACAAGGTCATCTGCAATGGAAATCTCCACATCCCCAATAGAAAGACCAGAATTACTGCGAACTTGAGTCTTCTCCAAGCTAGAAATAGGAAGATTGGGCAGCTTGGGAGGAGGAAGATTAGGGTTTGAATTCTTAATCTACTCCAAACAATATTCGTTGCATTCATGGAATGGATTCACACTGTTCTTACATCCCTTCAAGGTTTTGGAATCAGAGGTTCCAGCTACAAGAACAGAATTAGAGGGATGAGGAGGTGTAGGAGAGGAAGGAGAATCTATAGTCCCGTCCCTGCAAGAATCATAGCGAAGCAAATACCACCGCCGCCCCTCACCACCTACCTTAGCCTAGGAAGGAACGTGACCAAATCCATTTTTGCCTATATCTCTCATGGCGTTCTTTCCTACACCAACAACAATGCCTGAAGCCCTGGTCCTCGCCTTCGGATCGCCTGCTCCTCTGTAGATTTTCACACCATCTCCTTCACACATTTTTGTTAGTTTTTCCATTTAGATGTCAAATCATTTGTCCATGCCAAAATTATCTACTAATTACATATTAGTAAAAAGTAAAAATTAATCAAAATTTAGGGATGTGATAGATTTACCTCTGAGATCCCCTTATAAATTCAAAATGTTAAATATAGAGGTGTATAAGAATGAATTAAGGTTACCCTTTTAAATACAACTCCAAGGGTAGAGAGGGAAGGAGGGAGGGAGGGAGGGAGGGAGTGGTAGGTAGAGAGATAGAGAGTGTGGGAGTGGGTAGAGAGAGAGAGAGGTAAGGCTAGATAGAGAGAGAGAGAGTTTTTTGAAAAAATTCCTATCTATTTAAATTTGAAATAAGAAAGTAAAAGAGAAAAGAGGATTTATATTATATTAAGTTGATATCTCTTAGCATCTTTGAGATAGATATATTTAAGATATTTATCCTAGTAAATTTAAATGTTTTATATTGGCTATATACCAAATTAATATAAAATATATACTTTTATATTTTAGAGTAAGTTTTGAAAACTAACTTTATTAAATCAATTGAGTGAGTTAAACTAGATGGATAATTAGGGCTAATCAAGGGTGAACATACACTAATTTGATGAAATCAATTCTCAACATTCAGTTATCCCAAACTACACATCTTATTGAATCATTTATGTAATATTTTTAATCAAGCATTAAATTAGGGTTGATCCATCCCCAATATACACTAAAGTGATGTAATTTGGTTCATAGGTCTCAATTAAGCCTAATTATGTACACAATTGAACTGGTGACTTGATTGGTTCAATTAGATGATTAGTTTGGCCTAACCAAGCCTTAAAACATGTAATAATCTAATATATACATACACAATTGAACTAATTTTAGATTCAATTAGTTAAATTAGATGATTAGTTTGGCCTAATCAAGCCTTAATGCATGCACTAATCTAATGCATAAGTATTTTTGTTGAGATAATTAACTTCAACAAATTAGTATATATTTTGAGAGATAAAGTAGGTACATAGAGAGAGGTAAGGTTAGATTGTGAGAGAGAGGAGGGACTTGGAGAGAAAGAGATAGAGTGAGAGAGAGAGGAGAGAGAGAGATTAGTCTAAATAGATCTTTTTTAAGACTAGTGTTTTTTAGTCCATTTCAATGTAAACTAATTCACTTGTTGAAGGATAAAATTGTAAATCTAAAATTCCCACATGGGACCTTTCCTTGTCAAGGGTGGCCATCATTAAATTGTTTGTAGGGTTTTGGTTTTCTAGGTTTTAGGATGTAAAGTTTTAAGGTAGATACTTCATGTGGTTATTGATCATTGATTTCAACTAAAATTTGAAGCTCTATGTTCACTAATCTATATTGTTATCATACATGTGGTTATTTAAATATAATATTTTTCAATTTACATTAAACCCTAAATTTAAATTAAACCCAAAATGCTAAATTTGTACATTAAACCCAAAATTTACATGTTGAGCACTAAATTTTCCTCAAACCCAAAAATGTTATCAATAAACCATCAAACTATGTAAAAAATAGGTAAATTTATATCAAAAATTTAGTAAAAATAGTTTCTTTTACCTTAAACCCTAAAACCAATAAAAATACATAAAAAAATATGAAAAACCTACTTGGAGGTCTTTAGGAACTGAGAGTCTAGCAGGAGGAGGTGGTAGGTGGAAAATGAAGATGGTAGGTGATCAACAATCGGGATCCCATTTTGCTTTGTCACTAGTTTGTTGCTCTCACTCCATCATTGTTGGAAAAAATGACCTTATAGGCCATTTTTTAAAAAAATAAATACTTTTAAGAAACAGGGCCCCATTTAGAAATGGGGTCCCGTTTAGGTTGGGAACCCGAATTGTAATAGGTCCTCATTTCTAAACAAGGTCCCATTTAGGATCAAGACCTCGAACCTAAATGAGATCCCATTTTTTTGAAATGGGATCCCGTTCCTGTCAAGAATTGTTTTTGTTTGACGCTTCCCCTATATGTGGACCCAACTTCTTGCATACACCCAAAAAGAAAAACCCACTATTTTGGATGTTCTAGACTCAATGATGATCTCAAATTTGCTCCATCAAGACCTAAAATGTACCTAAAAAATAAGGCCACAAATAGGAACCTCCCAAAACTGATCTCTCTCTCTTAAGATTTTCTAATTATCTAAGTCATAATTTGATGCAAGAGAAGAGAATACTTAGTTTTGATAAAAAGTAATATCTCTAATCCTAGATCTCTTGAAACATTATCTTTAGACGTACTCCTACTTTGATACCATGTAATATTTAGCTATTGAGATAGCCACCCAAGATCAAGAAAGCTAAAGGTAAGCACAAAGAAATTAGAAGACCAAAATGATAGAATATTATTCTTTTCAAGGATGCTTGATATGTAAAAGAGCTACAAGAGAGATGCTCAGCAATGAGCTACAAGTGGGTATTTATAGGATACACCACCAAAAGATGTGAATGTATAGCCAATGTGGAACACAATATTTCCACAAACTAGAAATTACAAGTCACATAATGAAAGAACAACCTACCTAAGTAGATACTTATCTAAGCAAGCTTATCATATCTTAGGTGCCTAATATGCAATAAACTTATTAAACTAAATACAAAAATAAAATAATGCACCAACAATAGTTGCATCACTATTTTACCTTTTTTGTTTATAAACATTAAGTAGTTGTAAATGCTTGTTTATTAATTCTTGTCAGATGCTATTCATAGAACTTTGTGTTTGTAGGTACTAAGATAGAACATTCATTACAAGGAGTACACATATCATCATCCATATCCATATACATTATATGAGTACCTATTATTTGCATTCATGTTGATTGTTTATTTACTTTGACATGCATATTCATAGTAGTTCATATGCAATTCAAAGCAAGGGTAAATTGCAATGGTGAAATTTACATATCTAGCACTTTGCCTCTTTGTTTTGGACTTTATTTGACCCACTAGTCCTAAGTGTAATGACTAGCATACAAGTCACATATTTCTTGTAAATTTTGGAAAATAACATTAACCTTGACTGATCTTGATTGCATGCATCTCAAGGTCTAAACATTATTTGTAGTTTCTACTTATCCTTACCCTTGGTTGTTTCTATGCATGTGGATTTGAACCTAGTTCAAATCTATAGATATAATTCAGACCATTAGACTTGTAAAATCAAAATTAATTATGAGCCCAAGATGACCCCTTTCCAACTAGCCATTATTTATTTATTTGAGCATAAAATATTCAAATTAGTGTACTAATGTGTTATAGAAAATGACAAACCCTAATTCTATTGCAAGTATGTGTAATCGATGTTGTCATTGGTGTCAACTGTGTCATTTGTGTGAGTTGATTATGATGCAAGAGTATGAGTAGTTAGTGTTGAGTGAATACTATCTCTAAGATAAGGTTGTTGCAATGGTGTGAGCTATTTGGTTGAGTTTCCTTGCTGAAGATGTTAGGAATATGTTTCTATTGGTTGGGCTCCAAGTGCTTTTGAGAAAAATTGATTAATAAAGGAAACAATCTAGTAAAGTAGCATTTTCGCTTACAGAGTAGTGTTCTAGTTTTTCTCTGCATTCTATCTATATTGAAGATCTGTCTTTATGGTTTGGATATGTTGTTAAGGGATGTTCAGAGATGTTATATTCTAGAATTGGTGCTCTAGTTTGATGTGTAGAGAAAGTTGTGTTCACTAGTATGAAGACTATGTTTTTGAGTGTTGCGGAGGGGTCTGGGATAAATGTCTTTGCTTCACATTTCTTCGCTAAGTGGGTGTTGGTCTTGCAGTTCTGAATGCATAGTTATAAGGTTATTATCTTTCTTCAGTTGAGATTCTTAGTGATTTGGTGCCCTAGAAGAGGACTTATCAAGTTGTAGTGTATGACAGAGATATTTGAGTTTGTTGGGTAAATAGGATAAGATTGTACGGCAGGTGAAAGTTGTTGCGGAAGAACTTGTTGGTTTTCAGGAAGTTTTAGGATGTTTATGGAATACTCTAGATTGTGTTGAAGCCTTGCATGTGGTCTGAAAGTCATCTTTGGGTTTGAGGAAGCATGTACTTAAAATATCATGGTGTTAACATAGGTTTGGCCGACCTTGGGTGTTTACACTAATTGCGGAGTTGCTTTAGTGATTGTGAAAGTGTGGAGTAGCATGCTTGGATGAATTTAGGTCTAAGTTAAGATGTGTGGTGGTCTACCTTCATTCCTTTCCACCATGGGAATGTTTAGGTCTAGACCTAATTTGAATCTTCTAGGTTAAAGTGATTTGCTGACCTTGGAGAATGTTCTCAAGATTGAAGACAATATAAATGAGTGACAAGGGATTGTGAATGGGCGTGTGCATGATGGATGTGATGTGAGCAACATAGTGGTTGAGTATGTGGAGTGGTACAAGCCTTCATGTGTTAGATTACTAGATGCGGTTAGCAGAAGGTGTCTACTATCTTTCAGTGATACTGTGAATGTGATGTTGATGTTGTGGTGAATATTAAGCTTCATTGGAACTGTACTTCATACATGTGTTAGATGCAATTATAATAGTTCAACTCTTGCCAGCGAGCCTTTTGTAATTTGATGTTGTTACTACTTTATATTGTGAGCTAATCCTCACCGTGGTTCTTCCCTTCTTGGTTTTTCCATGTAAATTTGGTGTTCTCTTGTGTTTGATGTTGATTTGATTTAGATTCTATTATTTTCTTTTCATGCTTAATCATCATAAAAGTTTAAGGTTTAGTTAAATTTGTGTGGATCTAAATGTGTGTGAGGGTTTTAAAATTTTAAGCTACAACTGATACATCCTCCCTCTCAGTTGTCTTGTGCATTCAACAATTGGTATCAGAGCCAAGTTCCTTGGAAGAGAGCTTAATTGCTTGAGGTAGATCTGAGATGGCACACTAGAAGGATGTTCCCTTATTGTATGGATCAGACTATGCTTTCTGGAAAATAAGGATGGAAGGTTATTCGATTTCTCTTGGTTACAACATCTGGAAGTCTACAATGAATCAATATACAATGCCTGAAAATGGTCTGAGTTCGACATATGAGGTCAGGGCCTATGAATTCAATGCTAAAGAAAGGTATGCTCTTTTAAGTGGTCTTTCTAATTCTAAATTGGTGAAATTCATGGATCTAAAATCTACTAATGAAATCTGGAAAAAGGTAGAAAGTATTCATGAAGGAAATAATAAGGTCAAGCAAGCTAATACACATAATTTAAAGCTCATGTTTGAGACCATGCGAATATCTGAAGATGAAAATATTAAAAGCTACTTATAGAGGGTGGATGAAGTTGTCAATGTCATCAAAGGTCTTGGTGGAAAAATGGACAAAAAAAAGTGATATTGAAGGTACTCAAGCCTCTTCCTAAAACTTACAGTCACAAGGTTTCTCCTATAGAAGAATTACAAAATCTGAATTAGTTTTCCAAGGATCAATTTCTTGGCACTGTTGTGTGGTTACACAACATGCCCCATTTTGACTTGGCAAAACAGGGACCCAACTTTTTGGCTTGGCTTGTGTTGGCGGTTTGGTAAAAGTAAGTCGTGTGCATCATCATGTTTAACCAGGGTGAGGTAAGTCACCATTATGAGGTCAGTTTGTCAAAATTCATATTTTACTTTTGTGACACCATATTTTGAAAGAACGTCGAATTCCATGCAAGTTTGCCTTTTACACCACCTTAATATTTATCAGGATGTGAAAGTTATGAACAGTCAAAGTTTCGGTCAAACCTGATATTCGCAAAAGGAGGATCATATTTTTATAACCTCAGTCAAGTAAGTTTGTCTCGTCATCATCATATTTGAAACATCCCTGATAAGTCATGCGGTCCAGATATCCGGATGTCAATTTTAAGTGGTAGTAAATCTTCCCCGTCAAGCAGTACTATATATCGCGAGCATCATATTTCCAAGGGTAACCTGATATTTCTTAATATCCTCCTACCGCGAAATATCACCCTAGGCCAATATCCTGATGACGTCATCCAAATTGGATAAACAAAGAAACAAACATGATGATGACATCATCATCACATTTACATTCGGCAGGATATTTTCTAAACATGATCATGTTTGTCTAATATGACAATGACGTCATGATACCCTTCCGATATAAAGAATGAATATCATGATGACGTCATCCCGATATTCCAAAAGAGAGACATGTAAGTTTGTCTCGTCATCATCATATTTGAAACATCACCTGATACATCGAAATATCCTCCTGATGTACTAAACATAACCAAAAGGGTGCTTTTGTCACTCGAATCTTGTCGCGATAACAATTTCAATATGAGGGGGGAGGATGATATTTGAAACTCGACCCGATATTTGTGAACATCCTCCTGCCCTCATGATATCCTGTCATATGGATATCCCCCTGCTCCCGTTGCCGCCATTATCATTTAATGCGCGTAGACATGGTAGGTGGTTCCCGCCGACCCCAGAACCTAATGAAACACCTAGCAAGATCCTGTGTTTTCGCACGAATAATCAAGGAATACAATCTAATTTGTCAGAGTTGCCCTAAATTTACCCTAATTGCAAGGTTAAAAGGTAATTCAACCATCATTTTTACATTTACCTTGTGATAAAATTGTTTTACAGAGCACCAGCTTCCATATCCGCATACCAGCTACTGTTGCACGATTTGAGCTCACAGACAGAAGGAAGGAGGTGATCATCAGCTGAATTAAGAACATCATTGGCAATCTACTAGTATAAAAGAGAAATCTGCATAACCAGGTAAGTAAATGAAACCCTCATCATGTTATTATTATTCAGGTATGACGATATAAGTTCTGGTTTATGCATCCATATGATTAAGTAGTATTGAAAAGATACAGTAGGCATGGTGGTTTTAATTGCAATATGCATGCATGTGTATACCTGTTGTGAGATAGGATTTTGTTAATTGCAGGTACTCATGGCTGACAAGTAGTTCATCAAGTGTCAAGAGGAATTTAGTAGGCCCATGTTCTCTTCTCAGAGGGGGGTCCTATTCAAATATGGAGCAATTACAGACACCCATCAGGGAAGCACCAATCTGGAGGCCTGGTCAGCTAAGCTGAATGATGGGCACGACAAGAGTCCTGTGCTAGATGCAGTGTTCGTATCAGGAATGTGGAATGCTGCTGGTTTTCCATATTCCATGGAATCTCCAGAGCTCGTCATCAAGTGTGCCCAGAATTATAATCCTTAGACAAGGCAAGTGGTGAAGCATGGGAGGATATATGCAGACCTCTCCATCAAAGGTCTCTCCCAGACATTTGGATTGCCGCTGGGTAGTAAATTTAAGAGTGTGGACCTGAAGAAGTCTAAAAAGGAGTATGAGGCCAACAAGAAATCTGCTAGGAAGAACATGTATCAATGGCGGGCTGAGAACAGCACATATCCAGTAGCAGCCAAACTTCCTGTGCACATGTTCAAATATGATTTCAGTGAGGAATACCAATACATGATTGCACTCCTAAATAGGGTAACAAGCTAGCCTGATGCTAGTAGTTTCAGAGATTGGATGTATGGAATAATCATGATGTGTCTGTATTTAGACATCAAGCCACTATGGGGGCAGATTATAAGTGATGCTCTACATGAGAAGCTGATGAACCTGGGAGGTTCAAATTGTGCATTTTATATGACATCTTACATTGTTTATTCTTGTGCTTACAAAGGTACTTTTGATGCCTTAGTTATAGATGGAAAGCTCACAAGCACAAATGCTGCATATATCTAGGATCATCATCCCTAGCTGCAGAGAATCAATTACTTCAAGGATTACAAACTGGTCAATGATGCATTCTCCATGCATCTGGTGAGGACCATGGAAGAAGATAGAACAAAGAGATTGAGCATGGAGTCTCAAGAGGTAGTTTACAGGCATGGGGCCTGGTACATACAGTTTGCAACCTTTTCATACATAAGGGTTGAAGGTTTTGAGGGACATCCCCTGATGCTGCCGAGGTATCCTACTGATGCAGTAATATTAATGGAGTTTATCCGGCAGGGCGCCACAATGATAAAAATGTACAAGGACGCCAAGAAGCTGCCACCAATTTTATTCCTAGTCAGCATAGGCTGCTACATGTGCCCTGACTTGGACAATATAAAGAAGGTGATGGTCACCCTAAATAAAATGAATTTGCAGCCTTTCCCACTAATAAGACCATATGATCCTTACGGTAGGATACAGAAGATACTAGGAAAGCCTATTCATCAGAGGCACCTGGAGGATTTTTGGGCCGACTGTGAAGATGAGGCAGAGGCCAGGAGAAGAAGGTATCAGAGGTTAACTCTGAACCAAGTTATAACTTTTGATTGTATCTCCCTTCCCCAACAATTGAAGAAGGATCATGGCAGATGAATATGAGCAGAAAAAGATATATAATGACACCATTTCTGCACCTGACCTCACCATGCAGGAAGACATATCCTTGGACCCATTCATTACCAGGACCATACAACTAACTCAAGCTTGGGTTGATGAGCAGGTGGAGGTATTGAAAAAGAAAGGTGTTGCCATTACAGTGGACAACAAAAAGAAGGGACAGGATATCCCTGGGGATGAGTATGATGACTTCCTGATTGAGAAGAGGAAGACCAAAGGAGATAGAATCCCTCCACCACAACAATAGAGCAAAAGACCCCCAAGGGGCAAGAAGGTGGATAAGGAACCCAACGGGGTTATAATTGAAAGGGCAGTATTTGAAGCTGAGGAGGCAGCAGGATCAGGATCAGAATCAACATCCCCTTCGAAGAAAGAAAAGCCCAAAAAGAGTAAGACAATAGAGGCTGGAATCACTGACCCTAGAAGTGGGTCAATCCTCAAGGAAACATGATACAGAGGATATCCTCATGGAGGAGGAGCCTAAAGAAGAAGAGGCTCCATTAATAATAAAGAGAAAGAGGAGAGCTCCATAGGTGCTGGTGTCCACTACACCTAAGAAACAAAGAACCTCTATGAGAGGTGAAATAAAATAACCCCCTACACTATTACAAGGGGCAAGTAGTGAAATGCCAAAGGAACTTCAACATAATGTTCCACTTCCTACCATCATTAAGTTCAAAATTGAACTTGCAAAAGAACAAATGAAAGAAACTAATCAGACACAAGCAAAAGGGCATGTCTTGCTAGATGAGACAATAAATCTATCTGATGATGAGGTCGTGCAAGATGTGGCCGCACAGAAGATGGAGACACTTGCTGCTGATATAGGTATGACTCCTCACAAACCTCCACCAGTTCAAACTGTGCTCGAGGAAATGAAGCAAGTGGAAGAAAAGCAAGAAAAGAGCCTAGAGCAGGTAGCTCAGGAAATAGGGCTAGATACATTGATCACAGAGGTGAGAAGTCCTGCAGTAGTGGACCTAATAGAGAAACAAGATGCAAGTCCTGAACAGCCAGCAGGATCACCTGATAAGGAACACCCAGTAGAAGAAATAGAGATGGCAGAGTCAGAAGGCCATGCTCTTGAATTAGACCAACAAAGCCCACGGGATACATCAGTGGAACCTACTATAGTAGAGGTTCAAGAAATAAAGGCTGGTGAAAAGGAGAAAACAATGGAGGATCCTGTTGCCAAAACACAAGAGGTTGACAGTGCAGGCCCGGAACAAATAATGGCTATAGAACAAATGCCAACACCTCAGGCAGAATCTCCAATATCTAGCGTAGTGGATAAACAACAAGGGGAAGATTTGAAAATAGATGAAATAATAATGGAGAAAGATCATGATCATCATGATCAACATACAGATGCACCGCAAGGTTCCCCACACCAAGAAGATGCTCCTCCGGAGAAAGAGATTCCTCAATAGGAGGAGGTACCGCAAGATCAACCACAAGGTGAGCATTAGGAAGAAGAAATGGAAAAATTGTCATCCCCACAACACTTGCTAACAGAAACGGGAGATACAGGTGAACATCATGATGATGCTGAAAAACATGATCAGGTGCCTCCATGGTTAGCAAAAGAAGTAAATATTGAGGAAGAACTTGAAATTCAAGAATTTGATGTCTCCACCTTGTTCTCCGCGGATATAATGAAACCTAGGAGGAAGGCTAGAATGACTTCGGCCATCAAGAGAGATCCGGCAACCGGGAGAAGGACCGCACAAATTGCCATACCTGCGGTCGAGAAAGAAAAAGGTAAAATTACCATTGATAAATTTCAAATCAGCACAGTAGATTTGGGTTTTGCCAATGAGGACCAAGAAGGTCAAGAAGGCAAAGACATTATTGACTCTCTAATTCAAAAGGTGAAAAGAGAGAAGGAGAAGAATAAGCAACATAAAGAGCACATTGCTCAGTTGCATGCCTACATCAAGGGGCTAACCAATCCTGATGATACCACAACTAAACATGCAGTCCCATTGACTGCCATTTCTTAAGAAGAGGTAAATAAATTAGACCTCATGAAACATGAGGCTTCTGTGATCAGAAAATGGATGTCATCCACATTGGATGATGTTGTAGAAATAATGAAGGCCTCTTTGAAGAGGTGGAGCATTCTAAGTGACTCCAAGACCAAGGTAGATAAATTGCAAATGCAGACCGGGAAAAGGTCTTATAAACTGGAAAGGGTCTTGAGCCTTTTGGGAGAAATAAAGGGGATAAATCCTCAACTGCTTATCAGTAAGCAGGTATTGAATAGTAATACTGCATTGTTGATAGATATCTGGTACATAGACATTCAGTTTGAATGTGGAGTCCTCAAAAGATGCAATAATAAGCTGAGAGATATCAGCATGAGGCTACATGATTTAATGGCTGAAGAGGCAATGATATTAGAAACATTGGAGGGCAAGGTGGAAGGAAAAATAGAAAAGCAAGATGAAGAGTCTGCTATCAAAGCTCTACATAGTAACTTCCAATTAGAGGCAGATGGTCCACCTGTCCACTTGACAAAGGAACTTATAGATAAAATAATGTGGATCAAGGTCAAGATGGAAAAATATAATGAAACACTACAGGATAGGAAAAATAAGCTGGATAACAGCAGAGATAAGTATGAAGCACATAAGCACGCCATCATCAAAGCAAAAACTCAAGATGGCGGAGGAATAGATCAAGTTGTGCATTCATATGAGCAGGTCTGGAATAGCATGCAGCCCCATATGCAGCATCATCATCATCAGGATAGCGAAAGTTCAGGGAGCGATGCACATGATGATGACCCACATGAATCAGCTAAGGAGCATGATGAAGACACATCATGAAGGGGATATAAGCATAAGTAATATAGATAGTTGCCAGCTGGCAACTTGTGCCATTTTGTTGAGGTTGACAAAGTCAAGAGAAAATCATGACCATAGATTTGTATTGATAAATCAAGATCGTGGATCTCTTTGTAATGGATTCCTCACCTTATTCTATAAAAGGTGGTGGAATGCCTTATTGTAAACATTCGAAACTTAATTGAAATCCGTCTGCTGAAACATTTAGAGCTCATTTCAAAGCTTTTGTATACATTTATATTTTTGCATGCTTAATGAATGAGAAGACTGTGTCGATTACAATTCATAGTAAATCTTGAGTAATCAGTGTATGATTTCTAGATATATGTGGTGATTTTCTGCATCCCTTGGAGTGCATGTCTACTTACATGTGTTGTCTTCATACAAATTCCTTTGAAGTTAGCATCAACTATATCTAGCTGTGGAATGTCCTGGTGAAAATATGGTTTGGTTTTCTTCTCTTCATGATAGTATCTAATATACATGTGGTTCAAAAGCTGAAGGTTCAACTTTAATTAGAAGCATTTCTTCAATTTCTTTTAAAGTTTAGAGCATTTCATCTCCATAATTGCAAATAATTGATGATCCTAAGCAAATAATACAGATATGCACACATCTCGTAGATAATTGTAAATATTTAGTATATTTGAGTACAGAGCATGCACAATTGGAAATATCATGCAAAGATTGAGGTATATCTGCATCTTTTCACCAAATAACTGTATAATATGACTTCTCTGTAAAGAATTTCTGCAGGAGAATCATGATGATGATAAACTTCTACGTAAGGCCCCAAAATGGAAACAGCAACTCACATTAACCTCTGAGTAACTTCAGACGATTAAGACCTAATCACCGGAGACTTGGGATCATGAATTCTTTGAATTCATAGTATCCTTCAAGATGAATAAAGGTTAATGTGTACTTTTATTCTATGCTTGTTTGTGACTAACATCATGACCAACAGGCACCTTAACTGCTTTTCAAATAAGAGAATTTGGTACAAGAAGTGTAAAGGCTGAGACTGCTTTCACGGTTGGGAAATCTGAAAAGACTGTGGAATCAGATTAGGATAATACAGACGATTTGCAAGCTAATTTTGTAAGAAGAATGAAATTATGTACTAGTAAGTACAATGGTAAGTTGCCTTTCAAGTGTTTCTGTTGTTGTAAGATAGGTCACTATGCTTCAAGATGTTTGGAAATATTTTTGAGGAACAAGAATAAGGAGAACAAAAGTAGAGTACCTAAGAAAAGCTACTATATTAGAGAGGATGTAGGTATAACTAATGATGAATCTGATTTTGAGAATGATAAGGATAATGAATGTGTGCTCATAGCTTTGAGAGATAATATTGTTTCTACTAACTCTGGGAAATGCGTGAAGGAAGAGGCTCCAGAGGTAAGTCTTAATGTTGAAAGCACTGTGATATCTTCTTTTCATACTACACAAGAGAAGAACCTTTGGGTCATTGATAGTGGATGCTTAAATCATATGACCGGTGATAAGAGTAAGTTTGTGAAACTTGAGAAATATGATGGAGGACTAGTTAGATTTGGTGATGATAATGTTGCTAAGATATGTGGAAAAGGATCAGTCAGTTTTGATGGCAAGCATAATACTGACAATATTCTTTATGTTAAGGGTTTAAATCATAACCTCTTGAGTGTTGGACAAATGTGTAGCAAAGGATACAATCTTGTGTTTCAGGATGATGGATGTGAGATCAGAAAAGATTTCAGAGCTGTGATAGCTACTAGAAAAAGGATAGAAGGAAATGTTTAACATTACAAAGGTGGTGATGGTTATTGCTTCATGACTCAGATCAGTGAGAGTTGGCTATGGCATAGCAGATTGTGTCACATCAATTTTGATAGCCTAGTAAGGATAAGTTCAGTTCAAGATATGAGAGATCTACCAAATATTACAAAACCTATCAATGTTGTCTGCAAGGAATGTCAGATTGGAAAACAAGCAAGAAGAAGTTTCAATGTCAAGGATCAATGTTCTACCAGACCATTGGAATTGGTGCATACAATTCTTTGTGGCCCTACCAAGGTAAGGAGTTTTCAAGGTGACAGGTATTTCATGCTATTGATTGATGATTATTCTACGATGACATGGGTTACATTTCTCAAAGAAAAATTTGAAGCCCTAGATAAGTACAAAGCATTCAAAGCCATGGTTGAGAATGAAATTGATATGACAATTAAACACCTGAGGTCTGACAGAGGTGGAGAGTTCACCTCCAATGAGTTTAACATGTTCTGTGAGAATCATGGAATAAATAGGCAATTATCTTCCCCTAGGACTCCTTAGCAAAATGGAGTGGTTGAAAGAAAGAATAGGACTGTTCGAGAAGCTACAAGGACAATGATAAAAGAAGAAAACCTATTGGAGGTGTACTAGAGAGAAGTAATTCATACTATTGTTTACATACTGAACAGAGTGCAAGAAAGAGAAAATATTACAAAGACACCTTATGAGTTATGGTATGGAAAGACTCTGACTGCCAAGTACTTCAGAGTGTTTGGAAACAAATGTTATATTAGAAGGGATAAAGAAAATCTAGGAAAGTTTGATGAAAGGTCTGATGAAGGCATCTTCCTTGGGTATTCTAGTAAAATCAAAGCTTACTGGTGGTACAACAAGAGGTTAAGAAGTATTGTTGAGAGTGCAAATGTCAAAGTTGATGAAGATCTACAAAAGAATTCAAAAGTTGATGGTTATGAATCAGATGAATCATCTTGTAGAGAAGAAGAAAATGATGGTGAAAAGGAAGTACAAATTGAAGAAGAAGAAGCTCTAAAAAAGACTCCTAAAACTCCCAAGTATGTGCAGAAGCATCACTCTGAAGATTGAATCATTGGTTAGAAAAACAAAGGTGTGATGACAAGAAGGAAAGCTATTGAAGAATAGATAAATCTATGTTTTTTCTCTATAGTTGAAACCAAAATAGTGATTGAAGCATGCAAGGATGAGCATTGGATCAAGTCTATGGAAGAATAACTAATGCAGATTGAAAAGAATCAGACTTGGGAACTTGTCCCAAGACTAGCAGACAAGAATGTGATTGGAACTAAGTGGGTATTCTGGAACAAACTAAATGCAAATAGAGAAGTGGTAAGAAACAAGGCAAGGCTTGTGTGTAAAGGCTACTCACAAGTAGAAGGAATAGACTATGAGGAAACTTATGCTCTGATGGCAAGAATGGAGGCTATCAGGATGTATTTGGCTTTTGCAACACATAAGGATTTCAAAGTATATCAAATTGATGTGAAGTATGCTTTCTTGAATGGTGAGTTGGAAGAAGTATACATAGAACAACCAAATGGATTTTAGTTATGAGATAAACTTGGTCTACAGATTGAAGAAGGCACTATATGGATTGAAGCAAGCCCCTAGAGATTGGTATGCAAGGTTAGACATGTATATATTACAACAAGGATTCAATAAAGGCTCCACAGATAGCAATTGGTATATCAAAGTAGGTGAAGATCAAATTCTCATTGTTGAAGTATATGCGGATGATATAATTTTTGGAGGAAATGCAAGTATGTGTAAGAGCTTTGCAGATGAGATGTAGAAAGAATTTGAGATGTCAATGTGTGGAGAAATGAACTTCTTCCCTGGCTACATATCAATTACACAGATAAAGGTATTTTCATTTCACAATCAAAGTATATCAAGGAAATGTTACAGAAGTTTGGAATGGAAGATTCTAAACCAGTATGTACCCCTATGAAAACTAGTTGCAAGCTGAGAAAGAATGATGAATCACCGAAGGTTGATCAGAGTAGAATTATGTCAATGATTAGAGGATTTTTATACTTAACTGCTACTAGACCGGATATTATGAATGTAGTTTGTCTTGTACCTAGATTTAATGAATATCCTAGAGTGTCACATGTTGCAGCAGTGAAGAGAATATTCAGATATTTAAAGGGCACTCTAGATCATGCTTTGTGGTATCCAAAGGATAATGACTTTACTCTAAGTGCTTACACAGATGCAGATTGGGCTGGATTTGTTGATGATAGGAAAAGTACAAGTGGTGATGCATTCTTTCTTGGAGATAGAGTGGTGTCATGGCTAAGAAAGAAGCAAGATTTAGTATCTTTATCTACTATAGAGGCATAATACATTGCAGCAACATCTTGTTGTACACAAGTGTTGTGGATGAAGCAAAATTTAAAGGATATCAGTGTTGTGTATGATGAGCCAATTCCTATCTTATGTGATAATACCAATGCTATTAACATTTTGAATAATCTGGGGATGTACTCAAGGACAAAACATATCTCAATCCGGTATCACTTTCTAAGAAAGAAGGTTACAAATAATGAAGTGAAGCTTGACTATGTTCCTACAAAGGATCAAGTTGTTGACATATTCACAAAGGCTCTTCCTAAGGATACATTTGAGTATCTCTGGGAGAAGTTAGGGGTTATTGCCCATCCTTTGAACTATATGCATAAGGAGATGCATCAGTCCAGTGGAGTTCAAGTTCTAGACTGATGTTGGAGGCTACCTCTCAGGGGGAGCAGGTAGTGCTCATGATGGTTATTATAGTCAGGGGGAGAAAGTTCTAATGTTGGTTTCTTCTAAGGGGAAGCATATAGAGTAGTAAAATAAATGATGTTGCAGAACAGTAATAAGTAGGTACAAGTTTGAGCATTTGTCTAAAGTAAGATTGAAAGTGAGATGTGCAACCCTTTGCCATTGATGTCAAAGTGGGAGAGAGAGCAATGTGAAAAAGAAAAGAGTCAGGAGTCAAAGAAGAGAGTATGAGTTGTAAAAGAAAGAACGAAAGGGGGAGAGTAAGAAAGAAAAGAAGTTTGGTGCAAAGTTGTGTCTTGATGTTTTCTCACATTGTGTGTTGCCATCAATGACAAAGGGGGAGATTGTTGCAAGTATGTGTACTCGGTGTTGTCATTGATATCAACAAGCTTGTGTTGTCATTGGTGTCAACTGTGTCATTGGTGTCAACTGTGTCATTTGTGTGAGTTGATTATGATGCAAGAGTATGAGTAGTTAGTGTTGAGTGAATATTGTCTCTGAGATAAGGTTGTTGGAATGGTGTGAGCTATTTGGTCAAGTTATCTTACTGAAGATAATGTATTTGCCTTGAAGAGATGCTAAATATGTTAGGAATATGTTTTTGTTGGTTGGGCTCCAAGTGCTTTTGAGAAAATTTGATTAATAAAGGAAATAGTGTGGTAAAGTAGCACTTTGGCTTATTGAGTAGTGTTCTAGTTTTGCTCCACATTCTCTCTATATTAAAGATCTCTCTTTGTGGTTTGGCAATGTTGTTAAGGGATGTTCAAAGATGTTATATTCTAGAATTGGTACTCTAGTTTGATGTGCAAAGAAAGTTGTGTTCACGAGTATGAAGACTATGTTTCTGAGTGTTGCAGAGGGGTCTGGGAGAAATGTCTTTACTCCACATTTCTCCACTAAGTGGATGTTGGTCTTGCGGTTCTAAACATGTACTTATAAGGTTCTTATCTTTGTCTAGATGAGGTTGTTCATTATTTGGTACCCTATAAGATGACTTATCAAGTTGCAGTGTATGACGAAGATATTTGAGTTTGCTGGGTAAACAGGATAAGATTGTGCGGTAGGTGAAAGTTGTTGTGGAAGAACTTGTAGGTTTTCAGGAAGTTTCAGGATGTTTTTGGAATACTCTAGATTGTGTTGAATCCTTGCATGTGGTTTAAAATTCATCTCTGGGTTTGAGGAAGCATGTTCTTAAAAGATCATGATGTTAACATAGGTTTGGCTGACCTTGGGTGTTTACACTAATTGTAGAGTTGCTTTGGTGATTGTAAAAGTGTGGAGTAGCATGCTTGGATTAATTTAGGTCCAAGATAAGATGTGTGGTGGTCCGCCTTCATTCCTTTCCACTGTGGGAATGTTTAGGTCTAGACCTAATTTGAATCTTCCAAGATAAAGTGATCTACCAACCTTAGAGAATGTTCTCAAGGTTGAAGACAGTATAAATGAGTGACAAGGGATCATGATTGGGTGTGTGCGTGATGGATGTGATGTGAGTAACAGAGTGGTTGAGTATGTGGAGTAGTACAAGCCTTCATGTGTTAGATTACTGGATGCAGTGATCAGAAGGTGTCTACTATCTTTTAGTGATGTTGTGAATGTGATGTTGATGTTGTGGTGAATATTGAGATTCATTGGAACTGTACTTCATGCATGTGTCAGATGCAATTATAACAGTTCAACTCTTGGTAGTGAGCCACTTCTTCTTTCTCTTTCTCTTTGGGTAGTGAGCCCTTTGACAGTGAGCCTTTCTTTTGGGCAGTGAGCCTTTTGTAATTTGGTGTTGTTACTGTTGATAACTGAGATGGGGGGTGAATCAGTTATCTTAATTATTTTAGATTTCTAAACTTTCTTAATAATTAATGTTGCATTAATTCAAATAAGAAAACATAACCATGAAATGGAAATACACATGACACAATATTTTTGACGTGGAAACCTTGTTAAGGGAGAAAACCATGGGGTGATTAACCCAAGATTGTATTCTCTATTAGAAGAATGGAAATACAAAATGGCACTTGCCAATTAGGGCTCACTGCCCAAGCACACTGCTCACAAGAAACTCACTGTCTACAAGAGACTCACTGTCTACAATTTATAGAGAGTGTAATACAGTACTTGAACTGATAAGAAGCATCTACATATGCTAGAGTTTAGTTTCGGTTAGGCTCAATATAATGATCTACTACACTTCATCCTTTCTCTTCTTTAGTGTTGCTATCCTTTCACATACCGGACCTATCTTACTTCTTTCACACTGTGCTTCTACTTTTCTTCACACACCATTCACGACAACACAACTTCATATCTAAATTCATCTGGTATATATATCCGTACAAGTAATCTTACCACCTTTCTAGTCGGCATCTGAAATAGTCAGTATTTTCCCAAGCTCTAATCTGTCGGCTAGATCCTTGCTTACTAAGTGATGCAGATCTAGGAGATGCTTGAAGAAGTCATCAATCATGTCAACCAATCATGAATGATACCTCAAGAAACTTAATCATCAGCAATAACTCTTCTGGATTTGGGTCTGACACTCTGTCGGTACAGTTCTTCCTCTGTCTACTCAAACAGGAACCTAACACTCAAGTGCACATATCTTTTCACGCTTCCATCACCAGAGGCTAAATCCTTGGAATCTATTAGTCAAGGTACTCTTCTTGGCTTCCCCAAATCTGCATTTCATTGAGATACTTCCTTTGAGAGATCCGGACCTGACTATCAGACCTTGCTGACAACCCTATTCTTGCTTACCGAATCATAACACTTCTTCAATCTGACTTCCGGTAGAGACTCATCATGTCTTGTGGATGTGTGGGATAACCTTTGTTGCCATCAATGACAATATACATGAATCCATATAGTGTATTTTGCCAACAATCTCCCCCTTTGGCATTGATGGCAACACTTAGTGAAAAATGACTAAGTGTCACACTATACTCCCCCTTGGTTGATGCTCTATTTTTATATGCATTTTCTAGAGCTCCCCCTTAGCTGGATTCCTCATTTTTCACTACTCCTCACTCCCCCTTTGACATCAATGGAAAAGGGTTGGGTCTGCACACCAAAATTCTCAAAAAGTCAACTATACTTAGCCACATAAATATTTATATATAGCATACTTACATATACTGAAGTATGTCTGCAAAAGTTGCCTTTAATTGGATGAATTCTATTGCCCAACTTTGCTTCATCCTATCCAAAATTGAGATGTGACCACTCAATAGGAATGCAAACACGTCTACCCTTTTTAGATCTGTCGGATCACTCGTTCGGGCTGTGATCTGAGCTTCTTTTAAGGTCTCATGCATGGCCTCTAGCTTAGGGATAATTATCCCTCTAAGTTCACCCAACCTGCTTATTCTGTTTTTCTTTTCCTTCTCAAGCTTCTTGATTTCATTCAATACTGCAATAGTCTAACATTCTTGATTTATTATGGAAGAGGAGAGAGGATCAAAATTCTTGGAGAGTTTTGTCAATTTGTCCTCCTGTTCTTTCACTTTCTTCTCAATATCCATTGTTACTTTGGACCATGATAAACAAAATTTGTACATTTCCCCACCATCTTTAAGAGCATTTTCTAAGCTCTTTATCCCAATATTCATATTCCTCCTATAATTAGTTATTAACCCTTATACCTCTGATAATCTTTTTGCCAAAAATTCCTTCCGGACCTTATCTTCTGCTGACTTCTCTAGGGAATCAAAATGTGTGCTAACACTATTGACTAGAGATTTGAGATTTCTGGATGAGGAGGCTGAGGGATCCTTTTGAAAAGATGGCATGATCTTTTCTAATACTTCGGATGCAACTTCTATTAACTCACAGTCTTCCATGTGAGACTTCAGGAGTTTTTCTTTAGCCTTTGCATTAGCAAATGAAGCTATCTTCATTGTTTGTACTGGAGAAAGAGAATCAAAATTAAATGGTCCTTGTAGAAGTTCCGGTTCATCAATCTCCATTGACTCTTTGTTCAAGAATTCTTTGACAGTTTTTGCAGTGTCTCTTGCCAGAGACAGATTTTTCTTCTCTTCTGCAGTCTTAGAGCTGTCTCTTGGAGCTTTATCTCTTTCTACATTCTTACCACTAGCAGCTGTGGTCTTCTCTGTTGAAGTCTTCTCTCCTTCTGCAACCTTGGTACTGTCATCTTCTTTTTCCTTCACTCCTTTTTCTTTATCCTCTATTCTTTCTTCTCCTTTGGATCCAGAGTTAGCAGGGGAAACTGGAGGAGTGGTGTTTGTTTGTTCACAAGCCACCTCTTTCAGAGCAGAGGATTCCAAGTTCTTATCTTTTTCTTCACCGATAACCATTACTTCTTCTATCATTGCCTCAGTAGATTCTTTTTCAACACTAGTAGCTGAGGGATCAACACCCAAGTCCTCTATAATAGGAATGTTGAATCTTGAGTATGCATTTCAGAGGATTTCTTCTGTTTCTATTGCCACTTTATCAATTTCTCCAAGCATGAGTAGATTCGTTCTAGTCTTACTCCAGAACTCATCCTTGCAATCTTTGAAGACCATATCCATTTGTTTTGGAGTAATTGAAGGGTAGAGTTGAATGGCTATCTGTTCTCTAATCTCTAAGTCCTTAGCCTTAGCATTTTCTTTTCTCATTTCAAGTTCCTTTTCTAAACTTTTAGGAATTAGATAAATTATTTCAATAAAAGATTTATTGTATATGTTCAAGTACTTAACTGTGGCTTCCTCCAATATTTTTCTATCTACATCATTATGTGCATCATAGAATTCTATTATTGGCTGCAGGTTCCCATCCATAGTAATAGCTTTGACTACATCATCTAGGGATAGAGTGGGCCTTTCAATGAATTCTTCTACCATTTCTTCCTTGTCTTTACTGGTAGAGGGTTCACCGAAAGATTTCTTCTTCTTCTTCAGTTTCTTTACCTCCTCATTTGATTCAGTTTCTTCATCATCCTTCTAGCTAACATAGGACCTTGTTGCCTTTTTCTTTGTTCTCTTTTCTCCTTTTTTGGATGTCTGGACTTCTAGTTTTGATGCCTTTGAGCTTTTATCAGAGGTAGGTGCAGCCTTTTTAGAGGATCTGGTCCGGGAGGGAGCTTTTATCGAATCACTTTCCTTTTCTGCTTCTTTCTTCTCTTTCTCTACCCTTTCCATCTTTTCTCTGTTAGCATCAAGAGCTTCTTTTGATATGCCATATCTTTTGGCAATATTCTCTACTTCTTTTCTCACTTTTATCTTTATCTCTAGTTGTCTAAGTTCCACATGAATTTTTACACTCAATTCTTCAAAGGTTCCAAACCTTTCTGCTTTGGGATCCTTGGGTTGACTAAGCATGTGTTGGACATGCAGCTCCACAAGTTTCTCATCCACCTTATACCCCATTGGCATGATCTAGACTGTCCTTGGTTCCATAGCTTCCATTAGGCACTGATGAGTTTCAACCATAAAACAAACTATATCCTTATACTTTCCAACTAGAGAATTGGGAATTCTCTCTCTTGCTTGCATCAAATTTTGGAAGTTCTTGAAATATCCCCACAGAGCTGTATTTCTTGTCTTGGCATCTCCAAGCCCATGCAAATAGTCTCTGATTTGGATTGCAACAGGTCTGTCATTCTGCCAAACCCAACCACTTGATCCAGGCAGCTCACTCATGAAGTAGAAAAACAAACACAATATCAGCCCACCATACTTGAAGGAATTTTTCTTATCCTTCTTGATCTTCTGTAGATTCTCCAACAGTTGGCTTAGAAGAAGTTCACTTAGATCATAGTCAGCATTTTCTTTTAGCATCTGATAAGATGTATAAACTACAGTTCCTGGTACTGAATTTTCCCTACTGGAGCGATAAATCTTGTAACCTATTATCATGGATGCAAATTTGATATCTGGATCAGTGATATCTTCAATTGTCATAGCTCTCTTGTCAAATTTTGATCCGGTTGCATCACTCACTATCTAATTCTTGATAGATTTGAGAACAGGTATTCCACTAGATAAGTGCATATCGGTTACTACCCTAATTGCATCTTTGGTGATCTTAAATGGTCTATTCAACCATAGGAAGTTATCATGTACTCTGCTTAACACATACCAGACCCATTCATCTTCTTCAAAACAGGGGAAATGAATGCACTGTGCAAAATGCTTATCCCGGATGGCCTTGAACTGAGGTTTGAGTTCAAGAGAATCATCTATTAACTGATTGTGATAGATATTAGCCATCTTAGATTCCCCAAATTCTTCAATATTCGCATGAATATATGCCCTAACATCTTCTACATACAGAACCCCATGCGGAATGCTTGAAAAAGCACCAAGGGGATCAACTTCTAGGGATTTATATGGATGCTTCTTAAATTTAGGGCGTGGCCTATCAGAAATCTTCACTATATTTGGAGTAGTCATCTTTCAAAGATTTGTAGAGAGATATTGAGAATGGAAAATACCTTTTATGCTTCTAGGTTTCACAGAGAGAGCCGGATCAATTGCTGGATAAAATGGATTCTGTATATTAAGGAATTTTGGTTGCAGAGCTTCTTTTCACTTCTTCTTGAGTGTAAAATGAGAAAATGATTGATAGTAGAAACCCTTATACTACTTCACAAACCCTAATACCCAGTTGCAATAAATGCTCGACCTAAGTCATTCCGGTTTGCCTTGTTTTCCTTAATCGGATGACTTGAAGAACCAGATCAATCTTGATCTAAACATCTTGCAGATCTTTCATATCTTAACCATAGTTTATTTAGATGTTTCTCTTATGAACCCTTTAATCTGCAACTCTCCTTGTGCCAGTTCTGGCACCAATTGACTGGCTGGAGGAAAGTGGTTTTCTTTGTCTTCCCCTGAGCTAGAGCTCACTTTTTAATTTCTAGAAGGAATATCAGCACCAGAGTCTGGTGTGGATCCATCCCCTACATTCTTTGTACTTTTCTTTACCCAAATCTTGTTCATCTCACTTTGAACTTCATCCACATTAATTTTTTGTTTTCCCTTGTCTTGATTCTGATTATGATGTACCGGACCTCTTTTTTCCTGATTCTTGCTTCTACAGAATTTGGCAATATGACCGAATCTATTGCAAATTTGGCAAACAACATTTCTTTGCATATTTGATTGATATCCTCTTGATCTGCATTGATTAGCCATGTGACCCATTCTATTGCATGCAAAGCATCTACCATTGAATGAATTGTTCATTTTCATATTTCTGCATTCATGAGATTTGTGCCCATACCTTTTGCAGTTGAAACATTGTCTGGAGAAGGATGTATTAGTCTGATTCATTCTCTTTCTACATTGATTAGATCTATGACCAAAGTTATTGCAGTTGTGGCAGTATCCATTGAAGGATGGATATCTTTGAGCATTTGGCTGCCTTATCGGAGGTCTTCTAGGCCTGTTCCCTAGATTTTCTAATCCAAAATTCTTCTGACCAGATCTGGAGCTTTCTTCTTTCTCATATCCCAAACCACACTTGTCATCTACCCTCTTTTGACTTTCAAGAAGAACTTCAAGTTGAGCAGAACTTATCTTGAATTTCTCTTTATATTCATTTGTTGTTTGAAGATCCCTTTTAAGAGAGACAATTTGATCCTCAAGTTTTTCTTCATTATCTTTAGCATCTTCAAGATCAGATTTAAGATGTCTGATAATTCTATCCATCTTGTGGCAATCTTCTGATTTCTCCTTGAGAGATTGTCTTAGATCATCTTCAGTTTTTCTTTTCTCTTCAATCTCTTGGGTAAACTTCATAACTCCTGATTCCATTTCATGTCTTACCATAATGATTTCTTTTGATAACTTTTCACATAACTTGGTTTTCTCCTTCAGATCTCCATTTGTATCATTGGTTTCATTTTGACTTGCCAGTTGCTGAAGTAGATCCTTTCTCTTTTTCATAGAGAGACTCAGTTTCTCTTTTAATTCATTTATGAAATCATCAGCCTGTTTGAGTCTTTCCTTCAATTCATTGATTTTAGAATTTGATTGCTCAAGATCATCTAGGGCATACTTAAGTTGCTCCCTCATACCATACACATCCATTTTGAATTCCCAGGTCTTCCTCAAGCTATTAGGCTCTGTTGAGAGGAACTTGGCTCTGATACCAATTGTTGATAACTAAGAGGGGGTGAATCAATTATCTTAATTATTTCAGCTTTTTGAACTTTCTTAATAATTAATGCTACATTAATTCAAATAAGAAAACATAACCATGAAATGGAAATACACATGACACAATATTTTTGACATGGAAACCTTGTTAAGGGAGAAAACCACGAGGTGATTAACCCAAGATTGTATTCTCTGTTAGAAGAATGGAAATACAGAATGGCACTTGCCAATTAGGGCTCACTACCCAAGCACACTACTCACAAGAGACTCACTGTCTACAAGAGACTCACTATCTACAATTTATAAAGAGTGTAATACAGTACTTGAACTGATAAGGAGCATCTACATATGCTGGAGTTCAGTTCCGGTTAGGCTCAGTATACTGATCTACTGCACTTCATCCTTTCTCTTCTTTAGTGCTGCTGTCCTTTCACATACCAGACTTGTCTTACTACTTTCACACTGCGCTTCTACTTTTCTTCACACACCATTCATGACAACACAACTTCATATCTAAATTCATCTAGTATATATATCCATACAAGTAATCTTACCACCTTTCTAGTCAGCATCTAGAATAGTCAGTATTTTCCCAAGCTCTGATCTGTCGGCTGGATCCTTGCTTACCAAGTGATGCGGATCTAGGAGATGCTTGAAGAAGTCATCAATCGTGTCAGCCAATCATGAATGATACCTCAAGAAACTTAATCATTAGCAATAACTCTTCCGGATTTGGGTCTGACACTCTGTCGGTACAGTTCTTCCTCTATCTACTCAAATAGGAACCTGACACTCAAGTGCACATATCTTTTCACCCTTCCATCACCAGAGGCTAAATCCTTGGAATCTATTAGTCAAGGTACTCTTCTTGACTTCCCCAAATCCTCATTTCACTGAGATACTTCCTTTGAGAGATCCGGACCTGACTGTCAGACCTTGCTGACTGCCATGTTCTTGCTTACCGGATCATAACACTTCTTCAATCTGACTTCCAGTAGAGACTCATCTTGTCTTGCGAATATGTGGGATAACCTCTATTGCCATCAATCACAACATACATGAATCCATATAGTGTCTCTTTCCAACAGTTACTACTTTATATTGTGAGCTAATCCTCACCATGGTTTTTCCCTTCTTGGGTTTTCCACATAAATCTAGTGTTCTCTTTTGTTTGATGTTCATTTGATTTAGATTCTATTATTTGATTTTCATGCTTAATCATCATAACAATTTAAGGATTAATTGAATCTGTGTGGATCTAAATGTGTGTGAGGGTTTTGAAATTTTAATCTACAACTGATTCACCCCCCTCCCATTAGTTTTCTTGTGCATTCAACAATTGGTATCAGAGCCAAGTTCCATGGAAGATAGATTAATTGCTTGAGGTAGATCTGGGATCATGCACAAGAAGGATGTTCCCCTATTTTATTTTGGAAAATAAGGATGGAAGGTTATTTGATTTCTCTTGGTTACGACATCTAGAAGTCTGCAATGACTCAATATACAATGCCTGAAAAATGGTCTAAACTTTCTACAAATGAGTTTAGGGCCTATGAACTTAATGGTAAAGAAAGGTATGCTCTTTTAAGTGGTCTTTTTAATTCTAAATTGGTGAAAGTCATGGATCTAAAATCTGCTAATGAAATCTGGAAAAAGTTAGAAAGTATTCGTGAAGGAAATGATAAGGTCAAGCAAGCTAAATTGTAGAATTTAAATCTCATGTTTGAGACCATGTGAATGTCTGAAGATGAAAACATTACAAGCTACTTACAGAGGGTAGATGAAGTTGCCAATGAAATCAAAGGTCTTGGTGGAAAAATGGATGAAAAATAAGTGATATTCAAGGTACTCAGAACTCTTCCTAAAACTTATAGTCACAAGGTTTCTTCTACAGAAGAATTGCAAAATCTGAATCAGATTTCCAAGGATCATTTGCTTAGCACCTTAACTTCTTTTGAAATAAGAGAATTTGGTACAAGTAATGCAAAGGATGAGACTGCTTTCATGACTGGGAAATCTGAGAAGACTGTAGAATAAGATTTGGATGATACAGGTGATTTGGACGCTAATTTTGCAAGAAGAATAAAATTGGGTACTAGTAAGTACAATGGTAAGTTGCCTTTCAAGTGTTTTAGTTGTGGCAAGATAGTTCATTATGCTTCAAGATGTTCGAAAAGAGTTTTGACGAAGAAGAATAGGGAGAACAAAAATAGACTGCCTAAGAAAAGCTACTATGTTAGAGAGGATGCAGGTATAACTGATGATGAATCTGATTTTGAGAATGATGAGTATAATGAATGTCTATTTATAGCTTTGAGAGTTAATACTATTTCTACTAAATCTAGGAAATGTCTGAAGGAAAAGGCTCTGGAGGTGAGTCTTAATGTTGAAAGCACTATGATATCTACTTTTCATAATACATAGGAAAAGAACCTTTGGGTCATTGATAGTGGATGCTCAAATCATATGACCAGTGGTAAGAGTAAGTTTGTTAAACTTGAAAAATATGATGGAGGACTAGTTAGATTTGGTGATGATAATGCTGCTAAGATATGTGGAAGAGGCTCAATTAGTTTTGATGGCAAGCATAATACTGATAATGTTCTTTATGTTAAGGGTTTAAAGCATAAACTCTTGAATGTTGGACAAATGTGTAGCAAAGGATACAATCTTGTGTTTCAGGATGATGGATGTGAGATCAGAAAAGATTTTAGAGTTGTGATAGCTACTGGAAAAAGGACAGAAGGAAATGTTTATCAGTTCAAAGGTGGTGATGGTTATTGCTTCATGAATCAGATTAGTGAGAGTTGGCTATGGCATAGGAGATTGTGTCACATCAATTTTGATAGCCTGGTAAGGATAAGTTTAGTTCAAGTTGTGAGAGATCTGCCAAAGATTACAAAACCTATCAATGTTGTCTGCAAGGAATGTCAGATTGGAAAGAAAGCAAGAAGAAGTTTTTGGTGAATGCACAAGACAACTGAGAGGGGGGTGAACTAGTTGTATTAGAAATTTCAAACCCTCATAAACATAATCACATCCACATCAGTTCACTTAAACCCTTAATTTGTTGTGAAGATTAAACATGAAAAGTAGATAACTGAAACTTAAAGACATCAGCACCATGCACAAGAGAACACCTGATTTTTATGTAGAAAATCCTAAAAGGGAAAAACCTTAGTGAGGATTAGCTCACAACATACATGCATGGGTTTAGTTCCAATGAAACATAACAAACATCACCTTCGCATCTATATCGAAATATGGTAGGCACAATTTTCTCACTCCATCCAATCGCCTAACACATGAATGTTCTTACTATACTTATCAACTTCACATCACATACATTATGTCCCTCATGCTTGCCCACACACACACGAACTCTTGATACTTATTTATACCACCATCAACCTTGAAATTAATTTCCAAGGTTGGCAACACAATCTTTAATCCTTGAAACGGTCTCCAAGGTCAACAAACACACAATATTTAAATTAGGTATGGACCTAAACATTCCATGGCACAAAGGAATGAAGAAAACCCACTTTATGCCTTACCGCAAACCTAAATCTATCCAAGCACATTACACAACACTCACATAATCATCAAATCAACTCCTCAATCAGCGCAAACATTCAAGGTCGGCCAAACAATGTAAACATAAGGAATTCTTCATCACACGCTTCCACAATCACAACCATAACTTGCATACCATATAGATGGATTTAACACAATCTAGAAACATCTATGAACATCTTGAAGTCACTTGGAAATTAGTAAATTTATCCACAACAACTTTGACCTAAAGAAGGTTCAAGGTCTGCTTACAAACAACACTGTCGAACTTTGCTAGACACAAGAACTTGCTTTCTAGAGTACCAAATCACAAACCTTCTGGATAGAAGATAGGTAAGATCCTTATGAACATATATCTAAAACTGTAACACTTGAAACCATTCTGTAGAAAAATGTAGAGCAAAATACTTTCTCCCAGACACCTCTGTACAACTTCAGAAACACTGTCAAATACTATTCTTAAATTGGTGAACATAACTTTCACTGTACAACAATCTGGAGCACCAAAATCTAGATTTAACATCTACAAACACTTCTCAACAACATATCCAAACCGCACACTCAGATCTCCAACATAGAAGAAATGTGGAGAAAAAACTCAAACAATATTCTATAAGCCAGAAGACTCCTTCAACACACTATTTCCAGTATTAATCAAATTTTCTCAAAAGCACCTGGAAACCAAACCACATAAGCATATCCTCAACACCTTTGAATCATCTATATAAAGTATCCAAATCACCTTTTAGCAAAGAAACTAAATCAAACAATAATAACTTCATCAGTTCTAGACACAGTTGACACTAATGACAACACAAACATGTTGACATAAATGCCAACACCGATTAGCACATACTTGCAACAATTTCAAGGTCAAGGATCAGTCTTCTACTGAAATGTTGGAATTAGTGCATACAAATCTTTGTGGCCCTACCAAGATAAGGATTTTTCAAGGTGACAGGTATTTCATGCTATTGATTGATGATTATTTGACGATGACATGGTTACTTTTCTCAAAGAAAAATTTGAAGCCCTAGATAAGTTTAAAGCATTCAAAGCCATGGTTGAGAATGAAATGAATATGACAATTAAATGCTTGAGGTCTAATAGAGTTGGAGAGTTCACCTCCATGTTTTGTAAGAATCATGGAATAAAGAGGCAATTATCTACCCCTAGTACTCCTTAGTAGAATGGAGTGGTTAAAAGAAAGAATAGGACTATTCAAGAAGCTGCAAGGATAATGATAAAATAAGCAAACCTATTGGAGGTCTATTAGAGAGAAGAAATTCATATTGTTGTTTACATACTGAACAAAGTGCAGGCAAGAGAAAATAGTACAAAGACACCTTATGAGTTATGGTATGGAAAGAATCCAACTGCCAAGAACTTTAGAGTGTTTGGAAGCAAATGTTATATCAGAAGGGATGAAAAAAATCTAGGAAAGTTTGATAAAAGGTTTGATGAAGGCATATTCCTTGGGTATTCTACTAAAAACAAAGCTTACTGGTGCTACAACAAGAGGTTAAGAAGGATTGTTGAGAGTACAAATGTCAAAGTTGATGAAGATCTACAAAAGAATTTAGAAGTTGATGGTTATAAATCAAATGAGTCATCCTATAGAGAAGAAGAAAATGATGGTCAAAAGGAAGTATAGATTGAAGAAGAAGAAGCTCCGGAAAGGACTCTTGAAGCTCTAGAAAAGACTCCTAAAACTTCCAAGTATGTACCGAAGTATCACTCTGAAGATCAAATCATTGGTTACGAAAACAAAGGTGTGTTGACAAGAAGGATAGCTATTGAAGAACAAGTACATCTATGTTTACTCTCTTTAGTTGAACCCAAAATAGTAATTGAAGCATGTAAGGATGAGTATTGGATCAAGGTTATGGAAGAAGAACTAATGCAAATTGAAAAGAATTAGACTTGGGAACATGTCCCAAGACCACCAAACAAGAATGTGATTGGAATGAAGTGGGTATTCCAGAACAAACTAAATGCGAATGTAGAAGTGGTAAGAAACAAGGCAAGGCTTGTGTGTAAAGACTACTCACAAGTAGAAGGAATAGACTATGAGGAAAATTATGCTCTGGTGGCAAGAATGGAGGCTGTCGGGATGTTTTTGGCTTTTGCAATACATAAGAATTTCAAGGTATATCAAATGGATGTGAAGTCTACTTTTTTGAATGGTGAGTTGGAAGAAGTATACATAGAACAACCAAATGGATTTCAGTTATCAGATAAACCTGACATGGTCTGTAGATTGAAGAAGGCACTATATGGATTGAAGCAAGCCCCCAGAGCTTGGTATGCAAGGTTAGCCATGTATCTATTACAGCAAGGATTCAATAAAGACTCCGTAGATAGCAATTTGTACATCAAAGTAGGTGAAGATCAAATTCTGATTGTTGAAGTATATGTGGATGATATAATTTTTGGAGGAAATGAACGTATGTGTAAGAGATTTGCAGATGAGATGTAGAAATAATTTGAGCTGTCAATGTGTGGAGAAATGAACTTCTTCCTTGGGCTACAAGTAAAGGTATTTTCATTTCACAATCAATGTATGTCAAGGAAATGTTAAAGAAGTTTGGAATGGAAGATTCTAAACTAGTATGTACCCCTATGACAACTAGTTGCAAGCTATGAAAGAATGATGAATCACCTAAGGTTGATTAGAGTAGATATAGGTCAATGATTGGAGGTTTGTTAGACTTAACTGATACTAGACTAGATATTATGCATGTAGTTTGTCTTGTGGCTAGATTTTAAGAAGATCCTAGAGGGTCACCTACTGCAACAGTGAAGAGGATATTTAGATATTTAAAGGGCACTCTAGATCATGTCTTGTCGTATCCAAAGGATAATGAATTTACTCTAAGCACTTACACAGATGCAAATTGGGCTGGATGTGTTGATGACATGAAAAGTACAAGTAGCGATGCATTCTTTCTTGGAGACAGAGTGGTGTCATGGCTAAGAAAGAAGCAAGATTTGGTATCTTTATCTACTACAGAGGCAAAATACATTGCAGCAACATCTTGTTGTACACAAGTGTTGTGGATGAAGCAAACTTTGAAGGATATCAGTGTTGTGTATGATGAGCCAATTCCTATCTTCTGTGATAATACCAATGCTATTAACATTTCAAATAATCCTTGCAAGTATGTGTAATCGATGTTGTCATTGATGTCAACAAGCTTGTGTTGTCATTGGTGCAACTATGTCATTTGTGTGAGTTGATTATGATGCAAGAGTATGAGTAGTTAGTGTTGAGTGAATATTGTCTCTGAGATAAGGTTGTTGTAATGGTGTGAGGTATTTGGTTGAGTTATCTTGCTAAAGATAATGTAGTTGCTTTGAAGAGATGCTAAAGATGCTAGGAATATGTTTTTTAGTTGGGCTTCAAGTGCTTTTGAGAAAATTTGATTAATAAAGGAAATAGTGTGGTAAAGTAGCATTTTGGCTTATTGAGTAGTGTTCTAGTTTTGCTCCGCATTCTCTCTATATTGAAGATCTGTCTTTACGGTTTGGAAATTTTGTTAAGGGATGTTCAAAGATGTTATATTCCAAAATTGGTGCTCTTGTTTGATGTGCAGAGAAAGTTGTGTTCACCAGTATGTAGACTATGTTTCTAAGTGTTGTAGAGGGGCCTGGGAGAAATGTCTTTGCTCCACATTTCTCCACTAAGTGGATGTTGGTCTTGCGGTTCTAAAAACATACTTATAAGGTTCTTATCTTTCTCTAGTTGAGGTTGTTCATGATTTGGTGCTTTGGAAGAGGACTTATCAGGTTGTAGTGTATGACAGAGATATTTGAGTTTGCTGGGTAAATAGGATAAGATTGTGCGGCAGGTGAAAGTTGTTGCAGAAGAACTTGTTAGTTTTCAGGAAGTTTCAACATGTTTGTGGAATACTCTAGATTGTGTTGAAGCCTTGTATGTGGTCTGAAAGTTGTCTTTGGGTTTGAGGAAGCGTGTACTTAAAAGATCATGGTGTTTGTTAGGCCTCAAAAATGCAAGTTGCTAATCCTAAGATGATGCCAGGCCCTATGCTTAGATTTGCAACATATTTGAACTAACATGATAGAATCAACCTTTAGGGTTTGATGATTACCTACACGTTAGGTCCTACTAAACCTAGGCGAGTGAACCTTGAAAACTAAAGCAGATTGAGTGTAAGTATTTTGACTAAGTAAATGGATCTACCTACAGTGGCAAATGGTGTAGAATAGATGAGAGCTTGCTAATTAATCCTATGTCTAATATCTGATGGATGATTGGAATAAATTGTATAAGCAATATCAAGGTAAATTTTATGATTGTGCTTGAATAATAAAAAGGTTTTTAGATGATGAATTAAGATAAGACCAGTGCCTTGTTGGGTAAATAGAGTCAAATGGAAGACAAAGACTAATGGCTTATAGTGGGTAGTAACTCTAACTGTTTGGCACAGTACTTTAGGTTATAACTTGTATAAATGTGTAGGGAAATGACTGACAAACTCTTCTTAATAATCCAAAAGATAAAATCAGATTTCTTGTTATTCACTAGAAGGAATTTTAATCCTTTCTTGAAGGAACCAATTGAATAAAATGCACAAGAATAACAAATAATATCAACTTGGAGACAGAATGGCAATCCTAATTATATGGTTCTACTTAATGATCCAGATTAACACTCCCAGATTACTGTGACTAACAAGAAAGATTTTAATTCCTTTAGGGAAACCAATTAATCAAATCACACAAGTATAGCAAATGTACATTGACAAATTAAATATATACTTGATATATTAATTTGAATAACAAGGAAATGCAAAACTGGAGACAACCAAATAACTGAATAATTTTAACAACCAATTGATGCCACCACAGAATCAAAGAACTTCAATTTACTTCTTCATTATAATGCTTGCAACATGGTCTTTTAAAACATTGTAAACTTCATCTATTATATCCTACTACTGATGATAATTCAGCATCATATGTTTCAACTTACATAGAAATACTTATGAAGAGAAATAACTCTTCAAAATGTCTTTTGGGAATCAACATGATTAACATAACAGTAATAAAGATAACAATTATTTAAGCTCTATTCAACCATAAGTATATCTAAGCAATGTGATCCAAATACTCCTGTCTATGATGTGTATCAGTGAATTCAATAGCATTTCTTGTGATCACATCCATTGTTACCATCTTCTCCAGATGCTTACAGGCTTCTCCAAATGCAGAGTCTTTGTCCTTGAGAGCTCCTAAGGCTCATACAACATCACTTGACAATCTTTACTCCATTCCTCTTTGCTCTTCAATTCTTTATCGTTCTTGAACAACGTGGGCACTCCTCCTTTTGAAGCTTCAATACATTCTTTGGCATCATTCTTAAGCTGATCATTATATTTCTGATGCTTCTCAATTAAATCTTTTGCACTAGAAATGCCTGTGGTGTCAGAAACATCCTTGCCTTGTATCTCATGGAGTTTTTCCTGCAGCCTTTTGTCAAGCCTCTCATGCTCTTGGGTCATTTTATAATTTTTAGAATAAATATCCCAAAATTGGTTCATCCAATGCATCATGTTTGCATGCCTGTTCTGGAGCACCGTTGCAAGTGTGTCAATTTGGATTTGATCTATCTGGTCAATAGATGGTGATTGGGTGCTTTGTGAGCTTTCTCCCTGAGTTAATCTTTTCACTGACCCTCTGAAGGTGCTCTTAACAGTATCTTTCAAATAATCATTTTCTTTTGTTAATCTCTCACAACTCAGTTTATATGCATCTCATTCTTTGATTAGCATCTGAGCTTGTGCCTTATTCAACTGTGCAACGTTAATGCCAATGTCTGCAGTGATCAAAGGGTTAGTTTCCCCTGCCTTCAAAGTCATGACATGCCCAAAAGCCTTCTCAGTGTCTATAATAGTTGTCTTCTTATGGGGAGGATACAAGGCCCATATCATTAGTGAATTTTCATCGTTGTTATATTTGGTGCCTATATACACTTCTGTGACACCCTCTGAAGTGAGATTATATTTGTCATCTGTGTTATGCAAAAAACTATCAAATACCAAATCAGAATTCAAATCAAGACCAGGGAATATCATAACACCTGCTTCTCTAAGTAGTTGTCTACCTTTACCAAGAGTCATAGTTCTCATTTCATTTTTCATTGTTGTCTTTAACATATCAACTAATTGCTTTTCATTATCAGTTGTGACATTATCAACTGACTCCCTGATCTCTTTTCCTTTGCATTTGTACAAAAATGATTTAAATTTCTTAGAATTAAGAAATTGGTCATCTGAAATGAAAGAATCATATGCTACTTGTCTGGGATCCTCATCAGCAGACCCCTCCTCATCATGTTCCATACCAGGAGACTGATAGCATTGCATTTTTCATTAAAATATCATAGTTTCTTGTTGATGTGGTTCTTCTTCTTCTGTAGGCCCTTCATCACCAAAGGACAACAACTCTATTTTTGCAAGCTATTTCCTCTTCTCATCTAAGTTCCTATTATATTTCTCAACCACTAATTCAACTTCAGTCTCTTCCAAATTCCTGATGATATCATCATGTGAATATGGGACATGTGTGTATCCACTAAGGTTTTGTTTTCTCCAAGCAAGGTCAATGAAACCCTTAGGATCAAATCCTTTTCTTGCCTCAGCACATCTCATATTGTAATGCATCAATTTATCCATAATGAGGCTATAATCCTCCTTGGATACCACAATAAAATCTCCAAAGCACAGAGTACTAGGCATAAAAGATTGTTTGTCATAGGAGCTCAAATGCATCACATTAGAACAATTCATTTGCCTAACTATTTCTAAGTAAGCAATTCTATCAGGAACAGTCTTAGGCAATATGAAAGGGGTGTCCTCAAAACTATAAACTCTGACCATGGTAGCATCCTCAAAATAATACCAGTCTATCCAATTGTGGGTAACAGTAGGAGGACCACCAAAATCTTTAGGTCTGAGAAACCTCTTTATTTCATTTGATAATGAATACTCATAGGGATGACTGAAATATCTATATAACACTTTCAAACAATATTCTTCAAAATGAATATAGCTAGAATGGACATACCTACTGTCCCATATTATGGTTCACATTTACATGGGTGACATTTGCCCCCTCTGGGCCACTGGAACAACTTTGAATTCATTTGGCCGTAGTCCCACTTCACGGCCATAATAAAGCACCATGTGCATGAGGAGTGAGTAGTGTTCAAAGGAAACTGATGGGGCATTGTTCTTTATTGTGGTCAGACCAGAATCAATTCTACCAAAAACATAAGCAGCATAGTCAAATTGTCTAGCATTGTGGCACTAGATGTTTGTGGCTATCACCATCAGAGGAATTGTCATGAAATCAGGGTCCTCTGATCCTAGGACTTGGCCCATATAGTAGTATGTGTATTGTATGTATGGTTCAAATAATGACACATGAAATGTAGGTCCATCACTCTCATTGAGAGGCACTATTTCTCCCTCTACCCTAGGCCTGTGAATAGGCAATCTCCATCCATTATATGTAGTAGCCATTCTCCAGTACTCTATCCAAATCTTCATAAACTATGGGGACAATACATAAATCATCTAAGTCAAAAACTTCACAAATGGCATTCTTAGACAAATGTATAATAGGCTCCCCTTGCGGGTTGCATATGGCCTTGAGGCTTGGATTATACTGCTTAGCCAGGAGTTTGAGGAGTTCAGTGTTCAGAAACACATCAGGAATGACCAATTTGCCCAAATTCAAGTGCCATGGGTTAGACACTGGGAAATTCCTAAATCTTTTGTTGTAGTGGAATTTGAACAATTCATAACCTCTAATTGGAGTCCACACATTTCCAAGATATTTACATTTGTCTTCCAATTTCTCTACTTCTACCCTAAGTTGTGCAGACCTTCAAGCTTTGGGAGTTGATCCAGGCAATTGGTCAATTAAGTCTTGATTTAGTTTCCTGTCTTTTATTTTCTCATCAGGGCTTTTATCAATTTTTTGTTTTTTAGGTTTACTAGTCTCACCCTATTGTTTTCTGCCTTTTCCTTTCACTGGAGTCTCCATTTTAATCTTGGACAACAAATTCAAATTGTAAGCTACTGCACAGAAGTTTGTGTATGTGTACCTGTTATCGGAGGTGATGATCAAATTCCCTTGTTTTCTCCTTCCAAGTCTCCGCTTGCATGCTCCTCTCAGACAATTCTTTTGAACTTAATTCTAATGATTTCAAATGGCATTTCAGAGGATCTCTTTCTTGTTTGTAATTAATTGTTCTAGAGTTTTAGTTTTCATGATCATTGTGAGATGTCACATCATCATAACTTCTCTCATCGGTATGATTTTTGTAATGTCAAGGTGATTTAATATCTTCTTATGGCACGAACATTTGCTTATGGATCAATCACTGTGACCTTTCATCTGTCTATTCGATGTCATCTTTCATATGTGAGTTGGTATCGGTAAGATATTATCAAGATCTACCTGATATAGAAGTGGGCATGGTTATCATCGGCCTGACTTTCTTTATCGCCGTGGGAATAACATTCTTTTCTGATATCTTAAGTGTCTCCGATATGACTATCGGTGAGAGTCTTATCGATGAACATAGTCATTGTTGTCATCAGAATGAGATATGACATCAAGATGACTTATTTCAAGTTATCCGATCATGGTTGTTTCCCTGATAGCCCTTTTATATCCTTCATCAGAGTGACCATTCACAATATGTCACCGACATCTTTATCATTGTGACCGTCGGTTCAGCAAGACTTATAAACCTCATTCTGACTTGTTCAGTTTCACCGATGGTTCTTATCTTCCATACATACGTGACTTATGCCGAAACAGTTTCATTAGTCACTGAGACAATAAAATGTCAGAGACTCTTTAATTTTTCACTCTGATGTTCATCTCTTGCCGATGATCACTAGTTCCCTCCATTCCACAGGATGCTTGGTGAGAGTCCTACTAAATTCCTCCATCGGTATGATTTATACTATTGGGGGGGTTTTCAAAGTATTCTCTGATAGTCTTTTCTTATATCGATAGTCCTCGTTGTTGATTTACTTGGTGTGACCGCACATTCTCTCTCTAACGAATGGTCATCGGTGTTACTTTCTCCATCGGTGGTTCTTGAAATCTTCTCCCTGATCATTACTCTCATGCCGATACTCTTTTTAGCATGTCTCATATAAAACATGGATCGGTATAACAAAAGTGAGGTCTTTCCAAAGTTTAGGAACTAAAGCCCTTCATTACAGTGCATTTTGATGAGTGATACACCCATTTGTGGTGAAAGTCGTGATTTTTATGGAATATACCAGTCATCATTATGATTTTGAGCGTAATGTTTTCTGATTTGGTCAGACATGGGTAGGTAGGAATATAAGAAAATTTTAAATTTTCTTGTCCCAATAGTGGCTCTATCTAGGATGTATACCCCTTGTGGGTATAACAAGAATTTAGATCTCTTGGGGGAGTAGACCATATATTTTATTTATTAGGGATGACGGCTTCACAAAATAGTATGAATAAAATGAAAATGGGAGATGGAAGTGATAATGATGGGGAACGGAGATGATCCTATACTATTGTACATGGATTTTTTGTTTTTTATTTTGAGAGATTCATAGGACTATCCATGTACTGGTAGATCCTAATCTCTTTTGATTACCCTAGACCACTATGCATGGAATAAAAGTATTTTGAGAATTATTTAAGGGTTGTCCTTGCACTAGCAACACTTAATTCTCTTTGTGCATGATTTTGGTATTTTATGAAAAGAAAGGCTTCAGAAATTGCCCATGCACAGGCAATTCCTACTCTTCTCTAGACATGTTTTGCAAATAGTAAGAATCATCACCTCCTTTTCCAGCTATAATAAAAGGACCTAACCACAAAGATTCAAACTTTCCATGCTTTCCTTTCTCCTGGCACCTAGCATTCCACATTAGTACTAACTCATTCATCTCAAATTTCCTATCTTTGGCCTTTTTGTCAAAAAGGTATTTCACTTGTGATTGCAACTTGATATTCTACCTTTGAGCTATTCTCCTTGTCTCATCAAGTTTTGCAAGATGTTATAATCTTTCCTTCATTGGTTCAAGAATGTTTAAGTCTTCCTGAAGAACAAATTTGTAAACTAGTAGGAGATTTTCTAATGGTATTCTTGCTTGTGTTCCATACACTAGTTCAAAAGGGGATCTTCTAATTTCTCTCTTTACAATAATTCTATCAGCCCACACAGTCATTCTCAACTTTGAATCCCATGCTTTCTTGTTTCCCTCCAACATTCTCTTTATAATTTTTAGAAGGTTTTTGTTGCTGGATTCTGCCTACCTGTTTGCTTGTGGATGATAAGGGGCAGCATAGGACATAGTAATGCCATGTGTATTATAGAAATATTTGAAATCATCAAACCTGAAACACATTCCATTAAATGTGATTAACCTCACTGGAGTGCCAAATCTGAATATAATATTTTCCATCAAAAAGTTGATCACCACCCTGCTTGTTGCTTGTTTAGTTGGGATTGCTTCCACCCATTTTGTGAAGTAATCTATCACCACTAAAATCCATTTGTGTCCACCACTTGACTTCTCTACAATTTCTCCTATGAAGTCAATGCCCCACTGATAAAATGGAGCCTCCACCTACATGGGTTTCAAGGGTAATGCTCCCTGATATTTTAATTTTCCTAAAAATTTCTGACATGCTTCACATTTCCTAGTGTAATGATATGAATCATTATAAACTCTAGGCCAATAGTATCCAACCCTTAGGATCTTGTGGGCTATGTTTTTTGCTAAGAAATGTCCACACATACCTTCATGTAACTCTTTCATGATATGTTTTGACTGATGTTCATCTAGGCATAGTAGTAGAATACCATCCCTATTCTTCCAGTAAAGATCTCCATCAATAAATACATATTTTGAGGCCTGTAATTTAAGTGTCCTCCTGTTATCATCATACCCTTTAGGACATTTCATGTGCTTTAGATAATATATGATGTCAGTATACCATGGAGTATGCTCAAGGCTAGAACTTGTGTTATCAACATCATTAGCACTACATATCTGAGAAGCCTTGAGGTTATTTTCAGCCATTAGTCTAGCAAGACCTTGTCCTCTCACTAGTTTGGTGATTTGGATTTCAATATTGAACTCCTGAATTCTATTGATCCATCTGCATCTTCTACCTGTGACATCAGTTTGGACCAATACATCTTTTACTGTAGCATTAGGCACATATGCTATTATTTCAGCTCCCACCAAGTATGGCCTAAAAGCTTTAACTTCCTTCACCAATGCATATGCTTGTATCTCAACTATGTCATATTTTAATTCTACATTTTGAAGAGATTTGCTGAAAAATGAAATGGGTTGTTCATGTCCTTCATCATTTTTCTGCAATAGTACTACTGCAACTGTATGATATGAGGCAAATGAGAACAGTTGGAATGGCTTACTGAAATCAAGGGATATCAGAACATGGGCTTCTTTGATTTCCCTCTTAATGGTGGCAAATGCCTCCACTATTTTTGTTGTCCACTTTACTTCTGAGTTCTTCTTCAACATTCTAGATATGGGATTAACATTTTTTGCAAAATTTGATATGAACCTCCTGACAAAGTTGATTTGACCAAAAAATGACTGTATAGCTTTTACATTTTTAGGAATGGGAACTTGGTCAATTGCTTTTACTCTTTCAGGATCTATTCTTAATCCATCTTTTGAGACTATGTGACCAAGCAACTTGCCCTCTATTACTACGAAATGGCACTTCTTAGGATTTAATGAAATTCCATATTCTAGGGCTTTAATAAAAATTTATTCTAAATGTGTACAATGATCCTCAGCTCTTTTGGAATATGTTGTCATGTCATCCTGATATACTATCATGATTTTATTAATCAATTCTTCAAAGGCCACATCCATTGGTCTTTGGAATGTTGCTCCAACATTCATGAGCCTGAATGGCATCCTTAAATATACATATGTTCCCCATGGTGTGGTGAATGTAGTCTTATATTGTTCTGATTCTTTGACTTTTACCTAATTATATCCTGAGAAGCCATCCATCATTGACAACAGTTCACACCCAGTAACCTTTTGTAATACTGCTTCCATATTAGGAAGGGGATAGTTGTCCTTAAGAGAATATTTGTTTAGATTCCTAAAGTTAACGCATAACCTAATATCACCATTTTTCTTTCTGACAGGCACCAAATTAGAAACCCAAGAAGAATGCCTAATGGGTTTAATGATAGCTCCATCTCTTATTTTTGTGAGTTCTTCAAGCATCTTAGGGGCCAATGTAGGATTGATAGGCCTTTGTTTTTTCCTGAATGGTTTAGCATCTGGTTTTAATGGTATTTCATGCTGAAAAAGATCCTCCCTATATGCTTTCAAATCATCATATGACCATGCAAATACATGTCTATACTTCCTGAGTAAGTTGATGATCATGCTCTTGATTTTGGGATTAAGATTCTTTCCAATGTATACATTCTTTGGGGCTTCCTATGTCCCCAAATTAATTTCTTCAAGTTCGTTCTGCAACACTCGTGTGTCTTTCATTTTAAATCTATCATGTCCATCAAATGCCTTTTCCAATGCTATAAGTCCCTTAGGTATTTTGTTTATTTTTAGCTGAACTCTCTTGACCAAAAAGGGTTTCCTTCCCATCATGTTCTTCTACAAATGCATTAAAATCAATCTCTTGGTTTTCATAATGATCAGCACAATGTAGGAAGTTGATTATATCAGTATCATTATCAAACACTTGCCAGTTATGTACATTATCTAGGATAGTGGGTCTGGTTTTGAATTCAACTTCTATAATACCTCCTAACGTGATATCATCCCTTTTTAATGCGATATTTGCTAAAAAAATCTGCCATGATATTTTTTGATCTATCAATCCAGTTGATTGAGAAGGCATCAAACAAGTCAATATCATCCTAGACAGCATTTCTATATTGTTTCAACCTCTTGTTTTTGACAAGTATTTCTCTCTCACTTGGGAAGTAACTAATTCTGAATCACTGTATACAACCAACTTTTTTATCTTATGCTTGGTGGCTATATTCAAACCAATGAGCAAAGCCTCGTATTCTGCTACATTGTTTGTGCATTCAAATGTCAGTACAAAGGAGTATTTGAAAGTTTTACCTGCTAGTGAAATAAATAACACTCCAACCCCATTTCCTATTTTGCTACATGCACCATCAAAATACATCTTCCACACATCATTCTCCTCTTTCTTAGATTCAACATGTATCAGATTAGTATTTTGCAATTCTGGCTAACTTTTTTCAACCTTGAAGGCACCCAAATCTATATCATGAAAGAAGTTTATTTGATTTTGATCCAAGCATTCTATGATGTTCTCATATCTTGGCTCCCTACATGGCTTGATCTCTTTGCCTCCCACTGGTATTGTGGCATATGATAAATCTAATTGGGCATTCCCTCCTGCCATTGCAGCCCATTGTCTTGATAAGAGCATTCCATAATATGGTGGAATGTCAACCACGGTGATATCAATGTTATAGGTTGCTTCAGGGTATGAAGCAAGTTTTATTTCCACATCCCTCATAATGCCAATGACTAGGATGGATCTATTATCCATTACATAACACTTGCCAAATGTAGTTGTAGACACCTAGAATTGACTTGCTCTGCAAACCAATTTCCCGTACCTCTACATTAATTTATCCTTCCTATTAATTAAATAAATTCATTTTATTTAATTAATTCATCCCTAATCATCTGTCTATCCCTTGTGATCAATTAATTCACTTAATTTATCACTATACCTTATGACTATATCCTCATTGATTAAATAAATATTCTCAATATTTATTTAGTTAATTTTGTCTATTTCCCTAATCCTTGTTAATTAGATAAATCATTCTTATCTAATTAATCTACCCTACTAATCAATCTACCCTAGCCTACCTATCCCCTAGACCTAAGTTAATTAAGCTAAACACTTAATTAACCTTGATTATCCCATCCTCCCACACACCTTTGAATAAAAATCAATTTTTTCTTCAAAGGGTCAAATCCTCCTTACCCCTCATTTATCACCCTCTTACACATGTAAGTGTACATCTTCACATCTCCACATAAAAGTGAATTTTTAATTCACACTCCCCCATCAAGTGAATTTTTAATTCACTTGTCATATCCACTCTTCCCAAAAATGAATTTGTAATTCATTTTTATCCTCAACACCTTTCCCCATGTGAATTTAAAATTCACAAATAATGAGAGCCCTCCAATCCATTGACCAAATCTTAACCCTTGATCTCTCTCATCCACTCCCCTTGTGACACTTGTCACAAGGCTATGACTTTAATCCAAACCCTAACTCTCAATCATTCCTAGCCCTTGATCTCATCTTTTAATCCTCACCCTCCAATCCTTGCACCAAAAATCTATAAATGAGACCCTTCTCTAAGCCATTTAGAGGGACTTTTTCTTGCATCCAAACTCTGCCCAAATTTCTCTCAATCTCCTCATCATACCATCATAATGCCAAAATCAATCTAGTCATTCCATCAAATCTACCAATCTATCATCCAATCCCCTATCTACATTGTGTTGAATGCATTTGAGCAATCCACATTTCAATCAAATTGGGTAAAATCTAAGGAGCTTGGGTGCAACTCCTTCCACCCTATCTTGGATTTGTGGGTCAAGTGAAGGTATCATTTGTGTTTTTGCATTTGATTTATATTTCAACTTCATTTTGATTCATAGATCACATTGGCACGCCCGGTCTTGGATCTAATCATTAGTTTGTGAAGGTTTTGTTGTCAAAATCTTCATTTTCTAACCCTAGTTTTTGTGAAGTTTTGCATGTTTTGGGGGTGACTTGTTGCAGGTTACATCTTGGACAGAAACTAACCTCACTGTTGTGATCAGAAGGATGTTTCTAAGTTTTCTAACAATAAATTTGACTATATTATGTGACTAAATTTTTTTTTAAATTTAAAAAAAAAAATTAGAGTATAGTCCATACTGTACGGAGTGTCTGTACTAATCCATATAGGGGCTTGTGACTGTTATCATAGGTTTGATTTTTGCATGGCAGGTTTATGTGGAGGTCATTATTTAAAAGTCTCTATTACAGATTTGAATGTAGCTTAACAAACCCTAGATTTGAATGTCGCCACCCACTAACCTCTCACCCGCCACCACTACAAACCCTTCCGCCACCTCTGTCGCATTTGACTATCACTCTTGCACCACCACCAGTCATCATTGTCCCTTCCAAACCCTACCACCACCAGAAGATTCGCCCACTCTGCAACCTCAAATACCTCCCCGTTGCCACCTGTGACCTTAGTCACTACCTCGGCTCCACATTGCTGCTCACTTCAAACCATCGACATCTCCCACTCGGCCCTCCTATCTCCGTCGCCAATGGCAAACATTCGACAACCCCACCATCCCTTAGCTTCATCACCTCTAGTCACCTCTATGTCGCCACCCATCGGTAGTGTCAAACCCTCGGTCACTGCTAATCATTGTTCACCCTGCCTTAACACTTATTCACCGCTCAGAAAGAAACCCTACACTCCGTCGCCTCCCAAAATCTGTCACCGCCGCCACCGACCATCGCTCCTGAACACCCATCTGCCACCTCTATCTACTCTTCCTGCTGACCTCCGCCAACAAAAACTTTGTCGCCGCTTTAAAAATCATTGTCGCCACTCAATCGACACCTTCAAACCTCCCTTCTCAAGGTGTCGCTGGTACAGTGACATCCCCATGATCACCATCTCCACTCATGTTTGAAACCCCTATCACCACCGCTACAACACCTAAATTATTGTCTTTCACCACCTGCAGGAACCTCCATCACCACTGGTCTAATGGACTTCGATCGACTATTTAGAAGCGGCTAGGGTTGGCATTTGAAACAACAACCAAAACCTATTTCCATCTCCTTCGATGACATAAACCCTAACATGGACATACTACATGTTGGCCCTCTTTAGACTGCTAGTTTGGTGTCAAGCTTTAAGTCCCAGCGTGAGAGGATTTAATCGTTGGCTTTTTTCTTTAAACCCTGCACATTTCTTTAGACCTTGGTCACAGTGACCAGCGAAAAGGGGACAGGGGGCTAAGGCTCCTTGTTTGTTTTTATTTTTTTGCATTGACTCAGGCCCTGGTCACATGGGTGACCAAGGGCCTTAAGGGCTCAAACCACCAATTTTAACCCTTAACCACCAACACTAAACCCTTCAACATGTGACCAAAAATTTTCTAACTGCCAGTGGTTTATTTGAAACAGTCATCTTGACCTCTTGTGCAACCTACATGCCGAAGGAGGCTATTTTTTTCAAATTTTCACAACTCTTGCATACAGTAACAAAATCACACAAAATTAGTGGTGTCAGAAAGATGGCTTTGTCAACTTCACAGTGGTGACAATTCTAGCAGGTGATTGTACCATTTTTATGCCTTTTTATCAGTCAAAGTCAAACCTACTTGCAAACTTCACATGCTCATATCTTTTGCAAATTTGATCCTTTTTCAGCGAAATGTTTTTTCAAATTGCATAGAATTTTGTCTAGAATCTGTTGATGCAGTCATTTTTCTGTATCAGATCATTTTTCATCAGATTTTTTTCAAATTCTGGATTTTCGTATAACGATCATTTTAGCTAGTCTACTTGCTTCTTTTTCAATTTTGTGACTTGCAGGTGATCTTACGGGGCTGGAACAATAGCAGGATCAAAAAATACAGTAACTTGGATAGTAAAATAATCATGTGCACTCATTTTATTGCTCATTTCTTCATAATCTTGTTTGCAAACACACTTCAATTTGGGACATAAAACGAATCATTGTTTGCAAACACACTTCGAGTTGGGCTTCTAAAACGAACATTTGTCTTCATCACATATCATAATTGGGCATAAAAGCAACAAGTGACTTCATCACACATTTGGATTTTGGACATAAAAAGAACCATTGCTTGACTTGTCTTCCTCACATTTCAATTTTCTAGGGGTCAATTAACCAAGTGCGAGTGTAAATCAAGTGTGCATGTATATGCTCTCTCATCACACCGCACGGTGATCTTGGAGATTAAAAACACCTCACTTGATTTGCTTTTGTTTACCCTTTCCTAGGAGGCCTACTAGGGGATTTCATCACCCATAGGGATGAACTCATTCGAGGCTGAATTGAAAGACACCCTCATTAGGAGTTGGAATCTTGCCACTCTTGGCTAAGCCTCAAAGAACTTTCTACCTTTGGGAAGTGAAGGTGAAGGGTAGGTTACCCCCTTCTCCCAGCTGTGTGACAGGATTTCACTTTCAATTCCTAGTCAACCTCGTATAAACATAGCCCAAACCTAATTGGCCGTACCCCATCAAACTAGACATTAGGGAATGTTGATGTGTCTTGCACGTGTGCTTGTTTAATCATCATTATATTTCATTTTCAAAATCTAAAATTGCTTATGTGTCTTGCGTGAGTGATTCATGTTCATACATGTGTGATCATTTGATTAAACATTGCCAAATCAAGCTAAACACCAAACACATAAGACAAGTCATTCAAGTCATTCTTCCAACACATTCAAATCCAATCACATTCATCCTAATCAATCATTTTTAGCCACTTCATTCCTAATCACATCCAAGTCATCCTAAATCAATCCTAATCATATCCTTGTCACTCTACATCATCAAATCATCATCATTCTATCTAAATCATTATCCAAACAACATCATTCTAATCATTACACGTCATCATTATCTCCATTCTTGTCAAATCAACTTCAATCTCAATCATCCCTAAGCACATCCTAGTCACATCTTCATCATTCATCCTCATCCCATCAACATCATTCGAGTCATCATTCTACTCATTACATATAATCCAATCATTCCAAGCCAAATCACATCCTAACTAATTTCATCCCAATCCAAAATCCAAATCAACCAAATCAAAAACCAAGACCTTAATTGATCATCCAATCAAATCAACCAAATCAATTCTATTACATAAGTGTCATTAGTCCACCTTAAGTATAGAGAATCATCCATCCTTTGAAGCAAATTGAATCACCCTAAGGTCTTGAAATTTTGAAACCCAACATCACAATCATCCATTATCCTCCATTTCATCTCATATCTCTCCCACAAAATGGATCCTTATGAAGCAATGCAACAATTACAAAGACCTAGAAAAGTGTATGAGAACATGGATCCTAATGCTAAGGAAAAATGCAATAATGACATTATAGATATGCCCTTCGCACACCTCATCATTGGAGAATCCCAAGACCCTACCCAACCTTCATCATATCAACAAACATTCTACACATCATCCCCATCCACATCATATCAATCTTCATTCTTTCAACCTTCATACCAACCTACATCTTACATATCCACTCCATCAACCTCATATCAACCATCAACCTCATATCAACCTTCAACCTCATACCAACATCCATCATATCAACCTTCACCCTCATATCAATCTTCATCCCCTTACACATCCATGCCATCATACTTATCCAATCAATCAATACCTCCATCTTATCCATCCCCCAACCCTTGTAATGCTAACTTTGATCAAGGGAACACCAATCTAGCACACCTTATATCCAAAATCCAAATCTTATATCAACAACCATTTCCCCATACAAATCCCCAATCCTCTAATCCCCATCCTGTCAACCTTAATCCATCACCCTACCTACCTTACAATCCATCAATCCGAACCCCCCCAACACAATGTTCCTCCAATCTCAATCCATCACCCTATGTATCTCCCAATCCACCATCAAATCGTCCAAATCCTAACACCACAACATCCGATGAATCCTTGTGGGATTTCCTCCAAAGAACATCACCAAGCAAAGCAAAGGAATCCCCCAAATCCTCCACCCCTCCAACACCTATCCTTGAACCCATCCAAGAACCATCACTACCTAATCCCATCACCCACCTATCAAATCCCAATCCTAATTCTACACCATCCACCATCATTATCCATCCATTACATTGTTCTTCAACCCATACACTAATGAAAGACACCATCCATTGGCTATTAGCAAGGAATAAAACACCCTCATGCAATCCAACATCCACCAAACCTCTTGAACAATTTCCTATCATAACTCAAGAACCATCATGCAGACATGTTCAAGAATCCATAAGTCAAGCACCTATCACATCCATCCAAGCACCCACCACATCTATCCAAGTCACTCCCACTTTTATCCAAGCACATGAGCTATGTCAAGAATCAAATCCAAAGCATGTTGAAACATCAACCCCTCCTCCTAATCAAGATCTAGCCATCCCATCTAATCCCATTCCCAATCCCCTCTCATCTATTGGTCAACTTATTGATCTCACACCATCTTCTACCACCCCTTTACCATCCCACATGAATCCTTTACCTCCATCTACAAATCCCATCCCAAATCCACCCTCCTATTAACTTGGACAAAGCACTTTCATCCGTGGTGACTCCCTTGTAGGAGGTGAACAACTTCCATCCACCACCTACCCTCTTCCAACAAATCATAGACTCGCATCTTGTTTCCAAAGCACCAAACATCCCATCACATGTCACATACTCCAAAATATGAACTATCAAGGCAAAGGCTTAGGCCTTCATGAACAAGGCATCTTAGAGCCCATCCACACCACATTCCATCCATCCCCGCATGGCCTTGGCTATACACCCCAAGAAAAACAATCTAAACATGTTGATACCATTTACCCACCTTCCAAAATCCACTCATCCAATCCCAAACATGGTGCATCTCATTGCACTCCCAAATCATATGTCGCCATCCCTCCTCCCAAAAGCATGTGACCATCAATTTTCCTCCATCAAATTTACCTCCACTACTTCCAACTCCAAATATTCCTATTAAATCCACTTTACCTCCTATCCTACCAACTCCCAACACCCCTATCCACAAATCCTCTTATCCTCCCAACTCCTAATATCCCCATCCTCAAATCTCCTTATCCATTTATCCAAAAATCCACTTTTAACCCCTCCACCCATAAACCCCCTAAAATTCCCAATCAAGACCAACAAAAGCACACATCTTTAAAATATGAAGCTTCCATCAAACCTATGGGATTCAAAATTAATAATTTGAATGCCTCAACTCATAAAGCACAGAAGCCTAAAGATATTATCCCTTCCAATCAAAATGAAAAATCCAAAAGACTATCAAAACCCCCACCATGAAAAGAAAAAGAAAAAACAAAAATGGTGTGGGTCCCTAAAGAAAAAGCACCAAACTCTAATGAGGCATCCACATTCCAATCCACCCCAAAATCCCAAACATCTCGTTCCCCATCTAAAAATCCCCCAAATCCTAAGTCTATTTGGGTCCCTAAAACCCCAAATCGACCATCCAAAAACCCCCTATCCCGATCCCCATTACTACCCACCCCCCATCCAAAACATAAGCTTCAAAATACATCACAGTGTGTGCAACTGTTGGTCTTAGTTCCCTCCACCACTTGACATTCCCACATACCCCCATCTCTCCATCTTTCATTCACTATCCTACATATCTTCCCCATCACATTCCTATGGTCCATGCTTTCGCATAATCCACATCATAATCCACATAATCCACATCATAATCCATTCCATCTTTTCCTATCTACCAACATCCATGCAATCATCATCCATAATGCTATCCAACATGGAACCATCTTTGCCTTGCTATGGAAACAGATGCTAGAGTCCCCATTCCATCAAAAAATTTAAAAAAATCAAAAATCAAGAAAATAGTAAAGAGAAAAATCCGTCCAATGGTGAAAACCACTCCTTGTGGTGCCTTGGGTAAGTACCATGATGTAAACCCCTTGTGCGCGTCATGCATAATCCCTTCTCCATCCATTTTGTATCCCTACACTTGGGGGCAAAACCATCTAATCATCCACATCCATAACATCCTTTTGCATATCCTATCCATGTATCCTTATCCTATCATATTCCTATCCACTACCCCCTATTTATCCTATCATGTACTATCCATCCTATCCATTATATCTTAATTTTTACCATCCCCCACCTTAGATCTTGATAAAGACAAGGGGAAAAATATCAACAACATGCTTTAGAGACCTCTTGGCATACTCCCTTTGTAAGTATATTCTCCATCCATCTACTGCAAAGTCCATCCATTCAAACATGAACCCATCATGTAAAATTCTAAGCATTGGAGCATATGATTCCTTGCAACCTAGCCCTTGGAGAAAATCCTAAACCCCCCCATCCATATATCATGCATACCTATCCTATCCCTCATCCCTATCTTCCATCTATCTAACATGCATCCCTATCACTTGTGCATTCATCTATCATGAATCAGCTATCCATCATCTTTCATTGCCAAACCCCCTATCCAACCCCATCACCTTCACCTCTACACTTGGTGTTCCCTTGGCATTAATATCTAGTGCAAAGGCTATCCAAACAAAATCCAATTCAACCATCATAATAAATCATTCCCTTTCCAAAATAAAAAATAAAAATAAAAAATCCAAAAAAATAAAAAAATCCATAAAATCCTAAAATAATATATCCATCACAAAATCAACATTGTTCCATCAACATCTCATCATGTTCCAACATCCTAAAAATCACCCAAATCATCCAACACATCATCTTCTAACATCATTACATCTTTCCTCAATCATCCCACATCACCATCACAAATCAAAACTACATATCATCACCACCTGCATCTTAATGTGCCTTGATCCCGTGGATAAAGGGTATGTAGGCAGTCTGGAATACGAAGGACACTTCTAGTACTCAGGTACATAAGATGCACCCATCCAACCCACTAAGCTTACACTAGATCCAAGCATCGCATCACCTATCAAAGCATTGTCCCTAAACAAAAATCATCAAATATCAAATTAGCATCAACCACAACTTGTCACCATCATATCTTGAGCCAATCTTACAACATCAACTAAGCACGATCCAATCATCAATTAATTCCTGCCTTAGGATATATTGTTCCTACAATAGGCATAATCTATCAAATCATTATCTATTTTGGCAAGATATACAATGGCTACTTGTTTGGTTCGTTGGTTTTTTCATTTTTTTATTTTTATCTTTTGTCCTATTCGAAGATCACATCAAAGCTACCTTGATCTTACTATATCATGGTATGTGGCAAAAACATCTAGAATGGGGCATAGTCTTTCTTTTGTATGTTGTGATTGTGGGTTGGTTTCATTACTCCAAGCTAATATTCATATCTTGTGGATCATAGGGTCGGTTCTAGCATATTGATCTCCTTATGCATTTAAGGTTCATCATACCTTTTGTGTACTAAAAACTTATGCTATGAGTCCCCTTCCCTCATCTAGACAAGGTTGTACTATCTTGGGCATGCATGAGATCATCCCTTTGTCTGCGTGTCTAGTCCATGCAAATGTTGGATAAACATCATCACCCTGGTCTTCTATACCTTGGTGAAAATATCCACCTTGCTATATCAAACCTAGGATTGCTCTAAGTCATTTTCAGCACAATGATCATCCACCAATCAATCTCCCAACATTATCACACTTTCATCTCGCCCCTTATCCTCCAACCACTTCTACCAATCTCTTCCATCCATTTAGAGAGCACAACCGTGTTCTTGCAACCCGCCTCTCCTCTTGAGGGGACATCACCCTTACCAATTATCCCCAAACCTTACCCTATTCTTCTAAGCCAAAATCTTTTTTTTTATCCAATCCAACTCTATGTTTTAACTTCTTTGAAATGATGTTACTTATCCGCAACACCATCTCAAAGAGAGGCAAATGTAGACACCTAAAATTGACTTGCTCTGCAAACTAATTTCCCATACCTCTACATTAATTTATCCCTCCTATTAATTAAATAAATTCATTTTATTTAATTAATTTATCCCTAACCATCTGTCTATCCCTTGTGATCAATTAATTCACTTAATTTATCACTATACCTTATGACTATATCCTCATTGATTAATTAAATATTCTCAATATTTATTTAGTTAATTTTGTCTATTTCCCTAATCCTTATTAATTAGATAAATCATTCTTATCTAATCAATCTACCCTACTAATCAATCTACCCTAGCCTACCTATCCCCTAGACCTAAGTTAATTAAGCTAAACACTTAATTAACCTTGCTTAGCCCATCCTCCCACACACCTTTGAATAAAAATCAATTTTTTCTTCAAAGGGTCAAATCCTCCTTACCCCTCATTTATCACCCTCGTACACATGTAAGTGTACATCTTCACATCTCCACATAAAAGTGAATTTTTAATTCACACTCCCCCATCAGGTGAATTTTTAATTCACTTGTCATATCCACTCTTCCCAAAAATGAATTTGTAATTCATTTTTATCCTCAACACCTTTCCCCATGTGAATTTAAAATTCACAAATAATGAGAGCCCTCCAATCCATTGACCAAATCTTAACCCTTGATCTCTCTCATCCACTCCCCTTGTGACACTTGTCACAAGGCTATGACTTCAATCCAAACCCTAACTCTCAATCATTCCTAGCCCTTGATCTCATCTTTTAATCTTGACCCTCCAATCCTTTCACCAAAAATCTATAAATGAGACCCTTCTCTAAGCCATTTAGAGGGACTTCTTCTTGCATCCAAAATCTACCCAAATTTCTCTCAATCTCCTCATCATACAATCATAATGCCAAAATCACTCTAGCCATTCCATCAAATCTACCAATCTATCATCCAATCCCCTATCTACATTGTGTTGAATGCATTTGAGCAATCCACACTTCAATCAAATTGGGTAAAATCTAAGGAGCTTGGGTGCAACTCCTTCCACCTATCTTGGATTTGTGGGTCAAGTGAAGGCATCATTTGTGTTTTTGCATTTGATTTATATTTCAACTTCATTTTGATTCATAGATCACATTGGCACACCCGGTCTTGGATCTAATCGTCAGTTTGTAAAGGTTTTGTTGTCAAACTCTTCATTTTCTAACCCTAATTTTTGTGAAGTTTTGCAAGTTTGGGGGGTGACTTGTTGTAGGTTGCATCTTAGGCAGAAACTAACCTAACTGTTGTGATCAGAAGGTTGTTTCTAAGTTTTTTGATAGTAAATTCGACTATATTATGTGACTAAAATTTTTTAAAAATTTTGAATTCTTTTTTAGGGTACAGTACGTACCGTACGGATCCGTATGGTATGGAATGTCTGTACTAATCCATACAGGGGCTTGTGACTATTATCTCAGGTTTGATTTTTGCATGGTAGGTTTATGTGGAGGTCATTGTTTAAAAGTCTCTGTTACAGATTTGAATGTATCTTAACAAACCCTAGATTCGAATGTCGCCGCCCGCTAACCTCTCACCCGCCACCACTACAAACCATTCCGCCACCTCTGTCGCATCTGACTATCACTCTTGCGCCACCACCAGTTGTCACCGTCCCTTCCAAACCCTACCACTGCCAGAGGATTCGCCCACTCTGCAACCTCAAACACCTCCCCGTCGCCACTTGTGACCTTAGTCGCCACCTCGGCTCCACATTGCCGCTCGCTTCAAACTGTCGACATCTCCCACTCGGCCCTCCTATCTCTGTCTCCACTGGAAAACATTTGACAACCCCACCATCCCTTAGCTTCATCGCCTTCGGTCACCTCTGTGTCACCACCCATCGGTAGTGTCAAACCCTCGGTCGCCGCTAATCATCCTTCGCTTTGCATGCATACTTAGTCTCTGCTTGGCCTTAACACTTATTCGCCGCTCAGAAAGAAACCCTACACTCTGTCACCTCCTGAAATCTGCCACCACCACCGGTGAACATCACTCCTAAACACCCATCTGCCACCTCTGTCTACTCTTCCTGCCGACCTCTGCCAACAAAAACTTTGTCGCCGTTCAGTCGACACCATCAAACCTCCCTTCTTAAGGCGTCACCGCTGAAGTGACATCCCCATGATCACCATCTCCACTCATGTTTGAAACCCCTGTCGCCACCCCTGTAGTACCTAAATTATAGTCTTTTGCTTACTGCAGGAACCTCCATCACCACTGGTCTGATGGACTTCGACCGGCTGTTTAGAAGTGGCTAGGGTTGGCGTTTGAAACAACAACCAAAACCTATTTCCATCTCCTTCAATGACATAAACCCTAACATGGACATACTACATGTTGGCCCTCTCTAGACTGCTAGTTTGGTGTCAAGCTTTAAGCCCCAGCGTGAGAGGATTTAATCTTCAGCTTTTTTATTTAAACCCTTCACATTTCTTTAGACCTTGGTCACAGTGACCAGCGAAAAGGGGACAGGGGGCTAAGGCTCCTTGTTTGTTTGTTTTTTTGCATTGACTCAGGCCCTGGTCACATGGGTGACCAAGGGCCTTAAGGGCTCAAACCACCAATTTTAACCCTTAACCACCAACACTAAACCCTTCAGCATGTGACCAAAAAATTTCTAACCACCAATGGTTTATTTGAAATAGTCAGCTTGACCTCTTATGCCTACTACATGCCGAAGGAGGCTAGTTTTTTCAAATTTTCACAACTTTTGCATACGGTAACGAAATCACACAAAATTGGTGGCATCGAAAAGATGGCTTCATAAACTTCACAATGGTGACAATTCTAGTAGGTGACTATACTATTTTAATGCCTTTTTATCAGTCAAAGTCAAACCTACTTGTAAACTTCACATGCTCATATCTTTTGCAAATTTGATCCTTTTTCAGTGAATTTTTTTTTCAAATTGCATAGAATTTCATCTAGAATCTGTTTATGCAGTCATTGTTTCTATATCAAATAATTTTTCATCAGATTTTATCAGATTCTTGATTTTCACATAACGATCATTTTGGCTAGTCTACTTGCTTCGTTTTTGATTTTGTAACTTACAGGTGATCTTACGAGCCTGGAACAATAGAAGGATTAGCAAATATAATAACTTGGATAGTGAAATAATTAGGGGCACTCATTCTATTGCTCATTTCTTCATAATCTTGTTTGCAAACACACTTCAATTTGGGATATAAAACAAATCATTGTTTGCAAACACACTTCGAGTTGGGCTTCTAAAATGAACATTTGCCTTCATCACATATTAAAATTGGGCATAAAATCAACAAGTGACTTCATCACACATTTGGATTTTAGACATAAAAAGAACCATTGCTTGACTTGTCTTCCTCACATTTTCATTTTCTAAGGGTCAATTAAACAAGTGTGAGTCTAAATCAAGTGTGCATGTGTATGCTCTCTAATCGCACCGCAAGTTGATCTTGGAGATCAAAAACACCTCACTTGATTTTATTTTATTTACCCTTTCCTAGGAGGCCTATTAGGGGATTTCATCACCCCTAGCGATGAACTCATTCAAGGCTGAATCAAAAGACACCCTCATTGGGAGTTGGAATCTTGTCACTCTTGGCTAAGCCCCAAATAACTTTCTACCTTTGGGAAGTGAAGCTGAAGGGTGGGTTACCCCCTTTTCCCGGCTGTGTGACATGATTTCACTTTTAATTCCTAGTCAACCTCGTATAAACATAGCCCAAACCTAATTGCCCATACCCCACCAAACTAGACATTAGGGAATGTTGATGTGTCTTGCACGTGTGCTTGTTTAATCATCATTATATTCCATTTTCAAAATCCAAAATTGCTTATGTGTCTTGTGTGAGTGATTCATGTTTGTACATGTGTGATCATTTGATTAAACATTGCCAAATCAAGATAAACACCAAACACATAAGACAAGTCATTCTTCCAACACATTCAAATCCAATCACATTCATCCTAATCACTCATTTTTAGCCACTTCATTCCTAATCACATCCAAGTCATCCTAAATCAATCCTAATCATATCCTTATCACTCTACATCATCAAATCATCATCATTCTATCTAAATCATTATCCAAACAACATCATTCTAATCATTACACGTCATCATTATCTCCATTCTTGTCAAATCAACTTCAATCCCAATCATCCCTAAGCACATCCTAGTCACATCTTCATCATTCATCCTCATCCCATCAACATCATCCGAGTCATCATCCTACTCATTACATATAATCCAATCATTCCAAGCCAAATCACATCATAACTACTTTCATCCCAATCCAGAATCGAAATCAACCCAATTAAAAATCAAGACCTTAATTGATCATCCAATCAAATCAACCAAATCAATTCTATTATTTAAGTGTCATTACTCCACCTTAAGTATAGAGAATCATCCATCCTTTGAAGCAAATTGAATCACCTTAAGGTCTTGAAATTTTGAATCCCAACATTACAATCATCCATTATCCTCCATTTCATCTCATATCTCTCCCACAAAATGGATCCTTATGAAGAAATGCAACAATTACAAAGACTTAGAAAAGTCTATGAGAACATGGATCCTAATGCTAAGAAAAAATGTAAAAATGACATTATAGATATGCCCTTAGCACACCTCATAATTGGAGAATCCCAAGCCCCTACCCAACCTTCATCATATCAACAAACATTCTACACATCATCCCCATCCACATCATATCAATCTTCATTATTTCAACCTTCATACCAACCTACATCTTACATATCCACTCCATCAACCTCATATCAACCATCAACCTCATATCAACCTTCAACCTCATACCAACTTCCATCATATCAACCTTCACCCTCCTATCAATCTTCATCCCCTTACACATCCATGCCATCATACTTATCCAATCAATCAATACCTCCATCTTATCCATCCCCGAACCCTTGTAATGCTAACTTTGATCAAGGGAACACCAATTTAGCACACCTTATATCTAAATTCCAAAGCTTATATCAACAACCATTTCCCCATACAAATCCCCCATACTCTAATCCCCATCCTATCAATCTTAATCCATCACCCTACCTACCTTACAATCCATCAATCTGAACCCCCCCAACACAATGTTCCTCCAATCTCAATCCATCACCCTATGTATCTCCCAATCTACCAATCCCTATCACCCCTCCACCATCTAATCCACCATCAAATCTTCCAAATCCTGACACCACGACATCCAATGAATCCTTGTGGGATTTCCTCCAAAGAACATCACCAAGCAAAGCAAAGGAATCTCCCAAATCCTCCACCCCTCCAACACCACCATCTAGTCCAACACCTATCCTTGAACCCATCCAAGAACCATCACTACCTAATCCCATCACCCACCTATCCAATCCCAATCCTAATTCTACACCATCCACCATCATTATCCATCCATTTCATTGTTCTTCAACCCATACACTCATGAAAGACACCATCCATTGGCTATTAGCAAGGAATCAAACACCCTCATGCAATCCAACATCCACCAAACCTCTTGAACAATCTCCTATCATAACTCAAGAACCATCATGCAGCCATGTTCAAGAATCCATAAGTCAAGCACCTATCACATCCATCCAAGCACCCACCACATCTATCCAAGTCACTCCCACTTCTATCCAAGCACACGAGCTATGTCAAGAATCAAATCCAAAGCATGTTTAAACATCAACCCCTTCTCCTAATCAAGATCTAACCATCCCATCTAATCCCATTCCCAATCCCCTCTCATCTATTGGTCAACTTATTGATCTCACACCATCTTCTACCACCCCTTTTCCATCCCCCATGAATCCTTTACCTCCATCTACCAATCCCATCCCAAATCCACCCTCCTATTCACTTGGACAAAGCACTTTCATCTGTGGTGACTCCCTTGTAGGAGGTGAACAACTTCCATCCACCACCTATCCTCTTCCAACAAATAATAGACTCGCGTCTTGTTTCTAAGGCACCAAACATCTCATCGCATGTCGCATACTCCAAAATATGTACTATCAAGGCAAAGGCTTAGGCCTTCATGAACAAGGCATCTTACAGCCCATCCACACCACATTACATCCATCCTCGCATGGCCTTGGCTATACACCCATGAAAAACAATCTAAACATGTTGATACCACTCACCCACCTTCCAAAATCCACTCGCCCAGTCCCAAACATGGTGCATCTCATCGCACTCCAAAATCATATGTCGCCATCCCTCCTCCATCATCATATCAATTGCAAAAGCATGTGACTATTCATTTTCCTCCATCAAATTTACCTCCACTACTTCCAACTCCAAATATTCCTATTAAATCCACTTTACCTCCTATCCTACCAACTCCCAACACCCCTATCCATAAATCCTCTTATCCTTCCAACTCCTAATATCCCCATCCTCAAATCTCCTCATCCATTTATCCAAAAATCCACTTTTAACCCCTCCACCCATAAACCCCCTAAAATTCCCAATCAAGACCAACAAAAGCACACATCTTTCAAACATGAAGCTTCCATCAAACTTATGGGATTCAAAAGTAATAATTTGAATGCCTTAACTCATAAAGCACAAAAGCCTAAAGATATTATCCCTTTCAATCAAAATGAAAAATCCAAAAGGCTATCAAAACCCATACCATCAAAAGAAAAAGAAAAAACAAAAATGGTGTGGGTCCCTAAAGAAAAAGCACCAAACTCTAATGAGGCATCCACATCCCAATCCACCCCAAAATCCCAAACATCTCGTTCCCCATCTAAAAATCCCCCAAATCCTAAGTCTATTTGGGTCCCTAAAACCCCAAATCGACCATCCAAAAACCCCCTATCCCGATCCCCATTACTACCCACCCCCCATCCAAAACATAAGCTTCAAAATACATCACAGTGTGTGCAACCATTGGTCTTGGTTCCCTCCACCACTTGACATTCCCACATACCCCCATCTCTACATCTTTCATTCACTATCCTACATATCTTCTCCATCACATTCCTATGGTCCATGCTTTCGCATAATCCACATCATAATCCATTCCTATCTACCAACATCCATGCAATCATCATCCATAATGCTATCCAACATGGGACCATCTTTGCCTTGCTATGGAAACAGATGCTAGAGTCCCCATTCCATCAAAAAATTAAAAAAAATCAAAAATCAAGAAAATAGTAAAGAGAAAAATCCATCCAATGGTGAAAACCACTCCTTGTGGCACCGTTGGCAAGTACCATGATGAAAACCCCTAGTGGGCATCATGCGTAATCCCTTCTCCATCCATTTTGTATACCTACACTTGGGGGAAAAACCATCTAATTATCCACATCCATAACATCCTTTCGCATATCCTATCCATGTATCCTTATCCTATCATATTCCTATCCACTACCCCCTATTTATCCTATCATGTCCCATCCATCCTATCCATTATATCTTTCTTTTTACCATCTGCCACCTTAGATCTTGATAAAAACAAGGGGCAAAATATCAAAAACATGCTTTAGAGACCTCTTGGCATACTCCCTTTGTAAGTGTATTCTCCATCCATCTACTGCAAAGTCCATCCATTCAAACATGAACCCATCATGCAAAATTCTAAGCATTGGGGCATATGATTCCTTGCAACCTAGCCCTTGGAGAAAATCCTAAAACCTCCCATCCATATATCATGCATACCTATCCTATCCCTCATCCCTATCTTCCATCTATCTAACATGCATCCCTATCGCTTGTCCATTCATCTATCATGAATCAGCTATCCATCATCTTTCATCACCAATCCCCCTATCCAACCCCATCACCTTCATCTCTAGACTTGGTGTTCCCTTGTCATTGATATCTAGTGCAAAGGTTATACAAACGAAATCCAATGTAACCATCATAATAAATTATTCCCTTTCCAAAATTTTAAAAAACAAAATAAAAAAAAATCAAAAAATCCATAAAATCCCAAAATAATATATCCATCACAAAATCAACATTGTTCCATCAACATCTCATCATGTTGCAACATCCTCAAAATCACCCAAATCATCCAACACATCATCTTCCAACATCATTACACCTATCCTCATTCATCCCACATCACCATCACAAATCATAACTACATATCATCACCACCTGCATCTTAATGTGCCTTGATCTCATGGATACAGGGTATGTAGGCAGTCTGGAATATGAAGGATGTTTCCAATACTCAGGTACATAAGATGCACCCATCCAACCCATTGAGCTTACACTAGATCCAAGCATCGCATCACCTATCAAAGCATTGTCCCTAAACAAAAATCATCAACTATCAAATCAGCATCAACCACAACTTGTCACCATCATATCTTGAGCCAATCTTACAACATCAACTAAGCATGATCCAATCATCAGTTGATTCTTGCCTTAGGATATATCATTCCTACAATAGGCAGAATCTATCAAGTAATTATCCATTTTCGCAAGAGATACAATGGCTACTTGTTTGGTTCGTTGGTCTTTTCGTTTTTGATTTTTATCTTTTGTCCTATTTGAAGATCACATCAAAGCTACCTTGATCTCACTATATCATGGTATGTGGTGAAAACATCTAGAATGGGGCATAGTCTTGCTTTTGTATGTTGTGATTGTGGGTTGGTTTCATTACTCCAAGCTAGTATTCATATCTTGTGGATCATAGGGTTGGTTCTAGCATATTGATCTCCTTATGCATCTAAGGTTCATCATACCTTTTGTGTACTAAGAACTTATGCTATGAGTCCCCTTCCCTCATCTAGACAAGGTTGTACTATCTTGGGCATGCATAAGTTCATCCCTTTGTCTGCGTGTCTAGTACATGCAAATATTGGATAAACATCATCACCCTGGTCTTCTATACCTTGGTGAAAATATCCACTTTGTTATATCAAACCTAGGATTGCTCTAAATCATTTTCAGCACAATGATCATCCACTAATCAATCTCCCAACATTATCACACTTTCATCTCACCCCTTATCCTCCAACCACTTCTACCAATCTCTTCCATCCATTTCGAGAGCACAACCATGTTCTTGCAACCCGCCTCTCCTCTCGAGGGGGAATCACCCTTACCAATTATCCCCAAACCTTACCCTATTCTTCTAAGCCAAAATCTTTTTTTTATCCAATCCAACTCTATGTTTTAACTTCTTTGAAATGATGTTACTTATCCGCAACACCATCTCAAAGAGGGGCAAATGTAGACACCTAAAATTGACTTGCTCTGCAAACCAATTTCCCGTACCTCTACATTAATTTATCCCTCGTATTAATTAAATAAATTCATTTTATTTAATTAATTTATCCCTAACCATCTATCTATCCCTTCTGATCAATTAATTCACTTAATTTATCACTATACCTTATGACTATTTCCTCATTGATTAAATAAATATTCTCAATATTTATTTAGTTAATTTTTCTCTATTTCTCTAATCCTTGTTACTTACATAAATCATTCTTATCTAATTAATCTACCCTACTAATCAATCTACCCTAGCCTACCTATCCCCTAGACCTAAGTTAATTAAGCTAAACACTTAATTAACCTTGCTTAGCCCATCCTCCCACACACCTTTGAATAAAAATCAATTTTTTATTCAAAGGGTCAAATCCTCCTTACCCCTCATTTATCACCCTCTTACACATGTAAGTGTACATCTTCACATCTCCACATAAAAGTGAATTTTTAATTCACTTGTCATATCCACTCTTCCCAAAAATGAATTTGTAATTCATTTTTATCCAACACCTTTCCCCATGTGAATTTAAAATTCACAAATAATGAGAGCCCTCCAATCCCCTAACCAAATCTTAACCCTTGATCTCTCTCATCCACTTCCCTTGTGACACTTGTCACAAGGCTATGACTTCAATCCAAACCCTAACTCTCAATCATTCCTAACCCTTGATCTCATCTTTTAATCCTCACCCTCCAATCCTTTCACCAAAAATCTATAAATGAGACCCTTCTCTAAGCCATTTAGAGGGACTTCTTCTTGCATCCAAACGCTGCCCAAATTTCTCTCAATCTCCTCATCATACCATCATAATGCCAAAATCACTCTAGCCATTCCATCAAATCTACCAATCTATCATCCAATCCCGTATCTACACTGTGTTGAATGCATTTGAGCAATCCACATTTCAATCAAATTGAGTAAAATCTAAGGAGCTTGGCTGAACTCCTTCCACCCTATCTTAGATTTGTGGGTCAAGTGAAGGTATCATTTGTGTTTTTGCATTTGATTTATATTTCAACTTTATTTTGGTTCATAGATCACATTGGCATGCCCGGTCTTGGATCTAATCGTCAGTTTGTGAAGGTTTTGTTGTCAAAATCTTCATTTTCTAACCCTAGTTTTTGTGAAGTTTTGCATGTTTTGGGGGTGACTTGTTGTAGGTTGCATCTTGGGTAGAAACTAACCTCATTGTTGTGATCATAAGGGTGTTTCTGAGTTTTTTGACAGTAAATTTGACTATATTATGTGACTGAAATTTTAAAATTTTTTGAAAATTTTTTTAGGGTACAGTCCGTACCGTATGGATCCGTACCATATGGGCTATCGTAGGTTTGATTTTTGCATGGCAGGTTTATGTGGAGGTCATTGTTTAAAAGTCTCTGTTACAGATTTGAATGTAGCTTAACAAACCCTAGAATATAATGTCACCACCCACTAACCTCTCACCCACCACCACTACAAACCCTTCTGCCACCTCTGTCACATCTGACTATCACTCTTGCACCACCACCAATTGTCACTGCCCCTTCCAAACCCTACCACCGCTGGAGGATTCACCCACTCTAAAACCTCAAACACCTCCCCGTCGCCACCTCGGCTCCACATTGCCGCTCGCTTCAAACTGTCGACATCTCCCACTCGGCCCTCCTATCTCCGTCGCCACTGGCAAACATTTGACAACCCCACTATCCCTTATCTTCGTCACCTTTGGTCACCTCTATGTCGGCACCCATCGGTAGTGTCAAACCCTCGGTCACCGCTAATCATCCTTCGCTCTGCATGCATACTTAATCTCTACTCAGCCTTAACACTTATTCGCTGCTCAGAAAGAAACCCTACACTCCGTCGCCTCCCAAAATATGTCACCGCCATCGTTGACCATCACTCTTGAATGCCCATCTGCCACCTCTGTCTACTCTTCCCGCTGACCTCCGCCAACAAAAACTTTGTCACCGCTTTCAAAATCATTGTTGGCGCTCAGTCGACACCATCAAACCTCCCTTCTCAAGGTGTCGCCGCTGCAGTGACATCCCCGTGATCACCATCTCCACTCACGTTTGAAACCCCTGTCGCTGCCCCTGCAGTACCTAAATTATAGTCTTTCACTGCCCGTGGGAACCTCCATCACCACTGGTCTGATGGACTTCAATCGGCTGTTTAGAAGCGGCTAGGGTTGGTGTTTGAAACAGCAACCAAAACCTATTTCCATCTCCTTCGATGACATAAACCCTAACATGGACATACTACATGTTGGCCCTCTCTAGAGCGCTAGTTTGGTATCAAGCTTTAAGCCCCAGTGTGAGAGGATTTAACCATCGGCTTTTTTCTTTAAACCCTACACATTTCTTTAGACCTTGGTCACAGTGACCAGCGAAAAGGGGATAGGGGGCTAAGGCTCTTTGTTTGTTTTTATTTTTTTGCATTGACTCAGGCCCTGGTCACATGGGTGACCAAGGGCCTTAAGTGCTCAAACCACCAATTTTAACCCTTAACCACCAACACTAAACCCTTCAGTATGTGACCAGAAATTTTCTAACCACCAGTGGTTTATTTGAAATAGTCAGCTTGACCTCTTGTGCCTCCTACATGCCGAAGAAGGCTGTTTTTTTCAAATTTTCACAACTTTTTCATACGCTAACGAAATTGCACAAAATTGGTGGCATCGGAAAGCTGGCTTCGTCAACTTCATAGTGGTGACAATTCTAGTAGGTGATTGTACTATTTTGATGCCTTTTATCAGTCAAAGTCAAACCTACTTGCAAACTTCACATGCTCATATCTTTTGTAAATTTGATCCTTTTTCAGCGAATTTTTATTTCAAATTGCATAGAATTTCATCTAGAATTTGTTTATGCAATAATTTTTTCTGTATCAGATAATTTTTATCAGATTCATGATTTTTGCATAACAATCATTTTGGCTAGTCTACTTGCTTCATTTTTAATTTTGTGACTTGCAAGTGATCTTACGGGGTTGGAACAATAGTAGGATCAGCAAATACAGTAACTTGGATAGTGAAATAATTAGGTGCACTCATTCTATTTCTCATTTCTTCATAATCTTATTTGCAAACACACTTCAATTTGGGACATAAAACGAATCATTGTTTGCAAACACACTTCGAGTTGGGCTTCTAAAACGAACATTTGTCTTCATCACATATCAAAATTGGGCATAAAATCAACAAGTGACTTCACCACACATTTCAATTTTGGACATAAAAGGAACCATTGCTTGACTTGTCAAGTATGCGTGTCTATGCTCTCTCATCACACCGCAAGGTGATCTTGGAGATCAAAAACACCTCACTTGATTTTCTTTTCTTTACCCTTTCCTAGGAGGTTTGCTAGGGGATTTCATCACCCCTAGGGATGACCTCATTCGAGGCTGAATCGAAAGACACCCTCATTGGGAGTTTGAATCTTGTCACTCTTGGCTAAGCCCCAAATAACTTTCTACCTTTGGGAAGTGAAGCTGAAGGGTGGGTTACCCCCTTCTCCTGGCTGTGTGACAAGATTTCTGTTTCAATTCCTAGGCAACCTTGTATAAACATAGCCCAAACCAAATTGGCCATACCCCATCAAACTAGACATTAGGGCATGTTGATGTGTCTTGCACGTGTGCTTGTTTAATTATCATTATATTTCAATTTCAAAATCCAAAATTGCTTATGTGTCTTGCGTGAGTGATTCATGTTTCTACATGTGTGATCATTTGATTAAACATTGCCAAATCAAGCTAAACACCAAACACATAAGACAATTCATTCAAGTCATTCTTCCAACACATTCAAATCCAATCACATTCATCCTAATCACTCATTTTTAGCCACTTCATTCATAATCACATCCAAGTCATCCTAAATCAATCCTAATCATATCCTTGTCACTCTACATCATCAAATCATCATTATCTAAACAACATCATTCTAATCATTACACGTCATCATTATCTCCATTCTTGTCAAATCAACTTCAATCCCAATCATCCCTAAGCACATCGTAGTCACATCTTCATCATTCATCTTCATCCCATCAACATCATCCGAGTCATCATCCTACTCATTACATGTAATCCAATCATTCCAAGTCAAATCACATCCTAACTACTTTCATCCCAATCCAAAATCCAAAACAACCCAATAAAAAATCAAGACCTTAATTGATCATCCAATCAAATCAACCAAATCAATTATATTACTTAAGTGTCATTAGTTGACCTTAAGTATAGAGAATCATCCATCCTTTGAAGCAAATTGAATTACCCTAAGGTCTTGAAATTTTGAATCCCAACATCATAATCATCCATTATCCTCCATTTCATCTCATATCTCTCCCACAAAATGGATCCTTATGAAGCAATGCAACAATTACAAAGACTTAGAAAAGTCTATGAGAACATGGATCCTAATGCTAAGGAAAAATGCAAAAATGACATTATAGATATGCCCTTAGCACACATCATCATTGGAGAATCCCAAGCCGCTACCCAACCTTCATCATATCAACAAACATTCTACACATCACCCCCATCCACATCATATCAATCTTCATTCTTTCAACATTCATACCAACCTACATCTTACATATCCACTCCATCAACCTCATATCAACCATCAACCTCATATCAACCTTCAACCTCATACCAACTTCCATCATATCAACCTTCACCCTCCTATCAATCATCATCCCCTTACACATCCATGCCATCATACTTATCCAATCAATCAATACCTCCATCTTATCCATCCCCCAACCCTTGTAATGCTAACTTTGATCAAGGGAACACCAATCTAGCACACCTTATATATGAAATCCAAAGCTTATATCAACAACCATTTCCCCATACAAATCCCCCATCCTCTAATCCCCATCCTATCAACCTTAATCCATCACCCTACCTACCTTACAATCCATCAATCCCAACCCCCCCAACACAACGTTCCTCCAATCTCAATACATCACCCTATATATCTCCCAATCCACCAATCCCTATCATCCCTCCACCATCTAATCCACCATCAAATCTTCCAAATCCTAACACCACGACATCCAATGAATCCTTGTGGGATTTGCTCCAAAGAACATCACCAAGCAAGGAAAAGGAATCCCCCAAATCCTCCACCCCTCCAACACCACCATCTAGTCCAACACCTATCCTTGAACCCATCCAAGAACCATCACTACCTAATCCCATCACCCACCTATCTAATCCCAATACTAATTCTACACCATCCACCATCATTATCCATCCATTACATTATTCTTCAACCCATACACTCATGAAAGACACCATCCATTGGCTATTAGAAAGGAATCAAACACCCTCATGCAATCCAACATCCACCAAACCTCTTGAACAATCTCCTATCATAACTCAAGAACCATTATGCAGCCATGTTCAAGAATCCATAAGTCAAGCACCTATCACATCCATCCAAGCACCCACCAGATCTATCCAAGTCACTCCCACTTTTATCCAAGCACACAAGCTATGTCAAGAATCAAATCCAAAGCATGTTGAAACATCAACCCCTTCTCCTAATCAAGATCTAACCATCCCATCTAATCCCATTCCCAATCCCCTCTCATCTATTTGTCAACTTATTAATCTCACACCATCTTCTACCAGCCCTTTACCATCCCCCATGAATCCTTTACCTCCATTTACCAATCCCATCCCAAATCCACCCTCCTATTGACTTGGACAAAGCACTTTCATCCATGGTGACTCCCTTGTAGGAGGTGAACAACTTCCATCCACCACCTATCCTCTTCCAACAAATAATAGACTTGCATCTTGTTTCTAAAGCACCAAACATCCCATCGCATGTCGCATACTGCAAAATATGAACTATCAAGGCAAAGGCTTAGGCCTTCATGAACAAGGCATCTTAGAGCCCATCAATACCACATTCCATCCATCCTCACATGGCCTTGGCTATACACCCCAAGAAAAACAATCTAAACATGTTGATACCATTCACCCACCTTCCAAAATCCACTCATCCAATTTCAAACACGGTGCATCTCATCACACTCCCAAATCATATGTCACCATCCCTCCTCCATCATCCTATCAGTTGCAAAAGCATGTGACCATCCATTTTCCTCCATCAAATTTACCTCCACTACTTCCAACTTCAAATATTCCTATTAAATCCACTTTACCTCCTATCCTACCAACTCCCAACAACCCTATCCACAAATCCTCTTATCCTCCCAACTCCTAATATCCCCATCCTCAAATCTCCTTATCCATTTATCCAAAAATCCACTTTTAACCACTCCACCCATAAACCCCCTAAAATTCCCAATCAAGACCGACAAAAGCACACATATTTCAAACATGAAGCTTCCATCAAACCTATGGGATTCAAAAGTAATAATTTGAATGCCTCAACTCATAAAGCACAAAAGCCTAAAGATATTATCCCTTCCAATCAAAATGAAAAATCCAAAAGGCTATCAAAACCCCCACCATCAAAAGAAAAAGAAAAAACAAAAATGGTGTGGGTCCTTAAAGAAAAAGCACCAAACTCTAATGAGGCATCCACATCCCAATCCACCCAAAAATCCCAAACATCTTCCCCATCTAAAAATCCCCCAAATCCTAAGTCTATTTGGGTCCCTAAAACCCCAAATCGACCATCCAAAAACCCCCTATCCCGATCCCCATTACTACCCACCCCCCATCCAAAACATAAGCTTCAAAATACATCACGGTGTATGCAACCGTTGGTCTTGGTTCCCCTCCACCACTTGACATTCCCACATACCCCCATCTCTCCATCTTTCGTTCACTATCCTACATATCTTCCCCATCACATTCCTATGGTCCATGCTTTCGCATAATCCACATCATAATCCACATAATCCACATCATAATCCATTCCATCTTTTCCTATCTACCAACATCCATGCAATCATCATCCATAATGCTATCCAACATGGGACCATCTTTGCCTTGCTATGGAAACAGATGCTAGAGTCCCCATTCCATCAAAAAATTAAAAAAAATCAAAAAAAATCAAAAATCAAGAAAATAGTAAAGAGAAAAATCCATCCAATGGTGAAAACCACTCCTTGTGGCACCTTGGGCAAGTACCATGATGAAAACCCCTTGTGGACATCATGTGCAATCCCTTCTCCATCCATTTTGTATCCCTACACTTGGGGGTAAAACCATCTAATCATCCACATCCATAACATCATTTTGCATATCCTATCCATGTATCCTTATCCTATCATATTCCTATCCACTACCCCCTATTTATCCTATCATGTCCCATCCGTCCTATCCATTATATCTTGCTTTTTACCATCCCCCACCTTAGATCTTGATAAAGACAAGGGGCAAAATATCAACAACATGCTTTAGAGACCTCTCGGCATACTCCCTTTGTAAGTATATTCTCCATCCATCTACTGCAAAGTCCATCCATTCAAACATGAACCCATCATGCAAAATTCTAAGCATTGGAGCATATGATTCCTTGCAACCTAGCCCTTGGAGAAAATCCTAAAACCCCCCATCCATATATCATGCATATCTATCCTATCCCTCATCCCTATCTTCCATCTATCTAACATGCATCCCTATCACTTGTCCATTCATTTATCATGAATCAGCTATCCATCATCTTTCATCGCCAATCCCCCTATCCAACCCCATCACCTTCACCTCTAGACTTGGTGTTCCCTTGTCATTGATATCTAGCACAAAGGCTATCCAAACGAAATCCAATGCAACCATCATAATAAATCATTCCCTTTCCAAAATCAAAAAATCCATAAAATCCCAAAATAATATATCCATCACAAAATCAACACTATTCCATCAACATCTCATCATGTTCCAACATCTTCAAAATCACCGAAATCATCCAACACATCATCTTCCAACATCATTACACCTATCCTCAATCATCCCACATCACCATCACAAATCAGAACTACATATCATCACCACCTGCATCTTAATGTACCTTGATCACGTGGATACAGGGTATGTATGTAGTCTGGAATACGAAGGACGTTTCTAATACTCGGGTACATAAGATGCACCCATCTAACCCACTGAGCTTACACTAGATCCAAGCATCACATCACCTATCAAAGCATTGTCCCTAAACAAAAATCATCAACTATCAAATCAACATCAACCACAACTTGTCACCATCATATCTTCAGCCAATCTTACAACATCAACTAAGCATGGTCCAATCATCAATTGATTCCTACCTTAGGATATATCATTCCTACAATAGGCAGAATCTATCAAATAATTATCCATTTTGGCAAGAGATACAATGGCTACTTGTTTGGTTCGTCAGTCTTTTCATTTTTTATTTTTATCTTTTGTCCTATTCGAAGATCACATCAAAGCTACCTTGATCTCACTATATCATGGTATGTGGCGAAAACATCTAGAATGGGGCATAGTCTTGCTTTTGTGTGTTGTTCTTGTGGGTTGGTTTCATTACTCCAAGCTAGTATTCATATCTTGTGGATCATAGGGTCGGTTCTCGCATATTGATCTCCTTATGCATCTAAGGTTCATCATACCTTTTGTGTGCTAAGAACTTATGCTATGAATCCCCTTCCCTCATCTATACAAGGTTGTACTATCTTGGCCATGCATGAGATCATCCCTTCGTCTGCATGTCTAGTCCATGCAAATGTTGGATAAACATCATCACCCTGGTCTTCTATACCTTGGTGAAAATATCCACTTTGCTATATCAAACCTAGGATTGCTCTAAATTATTTTGAGCACAATGATCATCCACCAATCAATCTCCCAACATTATCACACTTTCATCTTGCCCCTTATCCTCCAACCACTTCTACCAATCTCTTCCATCCATTTCGAGAGCACAACCGTGTTCTTGTAACCCGCCTCTCCTCTCGAGGGGGCATCACCCTTACCAATTATCCCCAAACCTTACCCTATTCTTCTAAGCCAAAATCTTTTTTTTTATCCAATCCAACTCTATGTTTTAACTTCTTTGAAATGATGTGACTTAGCCGCACCACCATCTCAAAGAGGGGCAAATGTAGACACCTAAAATTGACTTGCTCTGCAAACCAATTTCCCGTACCTCTAAATTAATTTATCCCTCCTATTAATTAAATAAATTTATTTTATTTAATTAATTTATCCCTAACCATCTGTCTATCCCTTGTGATCAATTAATTCACTTAATTTATCACTATACCTTATGACTATATCCTCATTGATTAAATAAATATTCTCAATATTTATTTAGTTAATTTTGTCGATTTCCCTAATCCTGGTTTATTAGATAAATCATTCTTATCTAATTAATCTACCCTACTAATCAATCTACCCTAGCCTACCTATCCCCTAGACCTAAGTTAATTAAGCTAAACACTTAATTAACCTTGCTTAGCCCATCCTCCCACACACCTTTGAATAAAAATCATTTTTTTATTCAAAGGGTCAAATCCTCCTTACCCTTCATTTATCACCCTCTTACACATGTAAGTGTACATCTTCACATCTCCACATAAAAGTGAATTTTTAATTCACACTCCCCCATCAGGTGAATTTTTAATTCACTTGTCATATCCACTCTTCCCAAAAATAAATTTGTAATTCATTTTTATCCTCAACACCTTTCCCCATGTGAATTTAAAATTCACAAATAATGAGAGCCCTCCAATCCATTGACCAAATCTTAACCCTTGATCTCTCTCATCCACTCCCCTTGTGACACTTGTCACAAGGTTATGACTTCAATCTAAACCCTAACTCTCAATCATTCCTAGCCCTTGATCTCATCTATTAATCCTCACCCTCCAATCCTTTCACCAAAAATCTATAAATGAGACCTTCTCTAATCCATTTAGAGGGACTTCTTCTTACATCCAAACTCTGCCCAAATTTCTCTCAATCTCCTTATCATACCATCATAATGCCAAAATCACTCTAGCCATTCCATCAAATCTACCAATCTATCATCCAATCCCCTATCTACATTGTGTTGAATGCATTTGAGCAATCCACATTTCAATCAAATTGGGTAAAATCTAAGGAGCTTGGGTGCAACTCCTTCCACCCTATCTTGGATTTGTGGGTCAAGTGAAGGTATCATTTGTGTTTTTGCATTTGATTTATATTTCAACTTCATTTTGATTCATAGATCACAGTAGTGTCAACCCACATTCCCAGTCCTTTCATGACTGCTATTGGCATGATATTCATGGCCGCGCCTGAATCAATCATGCAGTTCCGTACTATCATGTTTTTGATTAATAAGGTAGTGTAGAAAGGGTCCACCTGTGAGGGATTCTTTGTCAAGGTATCACCTAGGTATACCTCAAGAATTTGGAATGTTTCTTGGTGAACATTATTTGTTCTATTCTGAGATCCTTTATGTTGTTGATTTGGTATATCTAAAATCAGTTTAACCACTGTATTTATGTATTTATCTATCTTCATCATCTCCAAAAGTGGTACTAATATCTTACCTTAGATATTGCATGAGAAATGTCAAATGAATGGGCCATATTCTGATCATTCCTTTCTGTCTTCATATGTTCTTTTTCTTGATTTTGTGATTTATCTTTTGTTTTATTTTTATTTGCCTTTTCTAGTTCTTTGAATGATGACTTTGTATTATTCTTTTTGTGATTTTGATCTTTTATAAAGATACTCCCAAGTGTTCCTTGTTTAACATTCACTGTCCTATTCCTTAAGTTATAGGCATTTTTAGCTTGAGCTATTGTAGCTATTGTAAGAGCTTCCCTTTAATTTTTAGTGGGATTTCTCCACTGATCATATGGTGAATTGTTATAATAGGTAGGTTCCTCGTAACCATCCTCCTGATTTGAGAATACTTCTTGTTTTCCCATATTGATGTGATGTTTCTGGTTTCCCACATCATATTCATATCCCTCTTCCTCTATAGAAGAATAGTCTTCGTTCAACAATTATGGTATATCTTGCATCATGTTTATTGTGTGATTGTCTCTGTTATAATTGTATAATGTTTCTTCTTGTTGTACTATTTTAGACACCACACAGTATTCAAGTGAGTGTGGCAAATTGCACACCAGACCCCAAGGCTTATCTTCTACCATATGTGCCACATTTCTTTTTAGAGGGTCAGGGGTATCTTTCCCATAATGTTGCTTTCTATTGTTTTCAATGGGTCTCCCATCTTTCCAATTTGTATTATATGGCATATCATGCAACCTGGGCCTTTCATGTCTATGCTGACCTTCTTGTTTAGTCTGCTGAATGTTTGGGTTCTGAGGATTTCTAGGGTTATCTCTTTTGCTAACCATACCTGCAGCTTTCCTGTTGTTCTCAATAGTTAATGCCACTTTCTGTGCTTTAGCCATGGTCATAGGGCACTGATTTCTAAGTTTGTACCCTATCTTGGGATCAAATGCTTTCAGATAAATGCTCAATGGTGTTGGATCAGTCAGTTTAGATCCATGTGGTATTTTGTTGTGTAACTTGAAAAATTTTAGATTGAAATCATACACTGACTCATTTTGGTATTTTTGGATGCTTATCAATTCGTGCAATGCAAACTCAGGGGCATACTGATTGCCATACTGCTCCTTAAATTGATTATGGAAATCTGTTATTGAACTGATTGAAGCATCAGGTAAGCTTTTGAACTAGTCTCTTGCATCTTCAGTCAGGGACATCATGAATAACCTCATTCTAACATCTTCATAGTCCATACCAATATCTTGTATGAAAGCATTGAAGCTTCTAATGTGATCTTCAGCTGATACTGCACTATTTCCAATGAACTTGGGAACTATATTTCTCCAATTAGTGTCCATAGGATATGGATACAATTGATATCCAATTAGATCAAATTGGCTACATATGTTTGTGAGGTTTTGAGGTGGAAAATTCATGGGTGGCGGGTTAGGATAGTAATTATATCCACCTGGAGGCTGATGATAAGCATATTATGTGGGGATTTATATAAGGAATTTGTGGTCTATAATACTGTTGGCTAGGGGGTGGGTATGGATTAGCTATATGTTGAGAGGTGTTGTGTATGGGAGGTGGTCTAGGAATTTTGGGGAGGGTGTTTTGATGACTTTTGGATGCTTGTGAATTGGAGACACCACTTGTATTTTGGTGTAAGTTTTGCTATGGATTCCTCGAAGTGTTTCCTCTATGTGGAGGTACATATTTTGGGGGAGTTGTTTTAGTCCTATTCTTTATCTGTTGAATCTCTTGTTCTAACAACCTCTTTGTTTCCTCTATCTTGATCATTTCAAGTTCTTCCTGGAGCCTAAGCACATCCTGTTGTGCTTTATTCATCCCTCTCATACTCTTTGGACTTTCATTCATTTCTTGATTTGAGAATCCATGTTTCACCCCTCCCTGCTGTAATGACATTTTAAAATCATATTCATCTTGCCTTTGATCAATTTCCCTCATGGCCTGTGCTTCACATTCAAGCTATTCTTGAGGATCAGATCTGTATTTTGCCAATATGTCATCAGTTACTCCGTTGAGATTTTAATTTGATTCATGCAGAGGTGTAAAACTATTGTGAGTTGTGATAGCTTGTTCCGTATTACCCTCTTGAGCTCCTTGTTATTATTCTAGTGAGAATAATTTGATGCTCCATTTCTTTTGGGAATGTTTCTAATTGGTGGAGATGATTGCAATTTCTTCCATTCCATCTTGGATCTTCTACCATCCATTTGGTATTAACTTTATGTTATAACAGGTTCTAGAGTCACCACCTATTTTGCAAATAGGAAAAAGTTTATAATTTATCTTTCTAGATTCTCCTTGCCAGCAGAGTTACTAGTTTGAAATTTGAAATTTTTGACTTTATAAAAGAATAGTTTCTTACTAAGGTCCTTTATTTGGCCCCCCAGTAGAGTCGTCAATTTGTTAGCTCTCAAAAATGCAGATTGCTAATCCTAAGAGGATGCCAGGCTCTATGCTTAGATTTGCAACATTTTTGAACTAACGCGATGAAATCAACCTTTAGGGTTTGATGATTCCCTACACTTTAGGTCCTGCTAAACCTAGGCGGGTGAACCTTGAAAACTAAAGTAGATTGAGTGTAAGTATTTTGACTAAGTAAATGGATCTACCTATAGTGGAAAATGGTGTAGAATAGATGAAAGCTTGCTAATTAATCCTATGTCTAATATCTGATGGATGATTGGTATAAATTGTATAAGCAATATCAAGGTAAATTTTATGACTGTGCTTGACTCATAAAAAGGTTTTTAGATGATGAATTAAGATAAGACCAGTGCCTTGTTGGGTAAACAGAGTCAAATGGAAGACAAAGACCAATGGCTTATAGTGGGTAGTAACTCTAATTGTTTGGCACAATACTTTAGTTTATAACTTGTATAAACTTGTAGAGAAATGACTGAAAAACTCTTCTTAATAATCCAAAAGATAAAATCAGATTTCTTGTTATTCACCAGAAGGAATTTTAATCCTTTCTTGAAGGAACCAATTGAATAAAATGCACAAGAATAACAAATAATATCAACTTGGAGATAGAATGACAATTCTAATTATATGGTTCTACTTAATGATCCAGATTAACACTCCTAGATTACTGTGAATGACAAGAAGGATTTTAATTCCTTTAGGGAAACCAATTAATCAAATCACACAAGTACAACAAATGTGCATTGACAAATTAAATATATACTTGATATATTAATTTGAATAACAAGGAAATACAGAACTGGAGACAACCAAATAACTGAATAATTTTAACAAACAATTGATGCCAAAATAAGACCACAGAATCAGAGAACTTCAATTTACTTCTTCAATATAATTCTTGGAACATGGTCTTTTAAAACATTGTAAACTTCATGTATTATATCCTACTACTGATGATAATTCAGCATAATATGTTTTAACTTATATAGAAATACTTATGAAGAGACATAACTCTTCAAAATATCTTTTGGGAATCAACATGATTAACATAACAATAATAAAGATAACAATTCTTTAAGCTTTGTTCAACCATAAGTATATCTGAGCAATGTGATCCAAATACTCCTGGCTGCGATGTGTATCAGTGAATTCAATAGCGTTTCTTGTGATCACATCCATCGTTACCATTTCTCTAGATGCTTACAGGCTTCTCCAGATGCAGAGTCTTTGTCCTTGAGAGCTCCTACGGCTTCATGCAACATCACTTGACAGTCTTTACTCCATTCCTATTTGCTCTTCAATTCTTTATCGTTCTTGAACAACGTGGGCACTCCTGCTTTTGAAGCTTCAATACATTCTTTGGCATCATTCTTAAGCTGATCATAATATTTCTGATGCTGCTCAATTAAATCTTTTGCACTAGAAATGCCTGTGGTGTTAGAAACATCCTTGCCTTGTATCTCATGGAGTTTTTCCTATAGCCTTTTGTCAAGCCTCTCATCCTCTTAGGTCACTTTATAATTTTCATAATAAATATCCCAAAATTGGTTCATCCAATGCATCATGTTGGCATGCCTGTTCTGGAGCACCATTGCAAGTGTGTCAATCTAGATTTGAGCTATTTGATCAATAGATGGTGATTGGGCGCTTTGTGAGCTTTCTCCCTGAGTTAATCTTTTCACTGACCCTCTGAAGGTGCTCTTAACAGTATCTTTCAAATAATCATTTTCTTTTGTTAATCTCTCACAACTCAGTTTATATGCATCTCGTTCTTTGATCAACATCTAAGCTTGTGCCTTATTCAACTTTGTAATGTTAATGCTAATGTCTAAAGTGATCAAAGGGTTAGTTTCCCCTGCCTTCAAAGTCATGACATGCCCAAAAGCCTTCTCAGTGTCTATAATAGATGTCTTCTTATGGGGAGGATACAAGGCCCGTGTCATTAGTGAATTTTCATCATTGTTATATTCGGTGCCCATATACACTTCTATGACACCCTCTAGAGTGAGATTATATTTGTCATCTGTGTTATGCAAAAAACTATCAAATACCAAAGTAGAATTCAAATCAAGACCAGGGAATATCATAACACCTGCTTCCCTGAGCAGTTTTCTACCTTTACCAGGAGTCATAGTTCTCATTTCATTTTCCACTGTTGTCTTTAACATATCAACTAATTGTTTTTCATTGTCAATTGTGACATTATCAACTGACTCCCTGATCTCTTTTCCTTTGCATTTGTACAAAAATGATTTAAATTCCTTAGAATTAATAAATTGGTAATCTAAAATGAAAGAATCATATGCTACTTGTCTGGGATCCTCATCAGCAGACCCCTCCTCATCATGTTCCATACCAAGATATTGATAGCATTGCACTTTTCATTTAGATATCATAGTTGCTTGTTGATGTGGTTCTTCTTCTTCTACAAGCCCTTCATCACCAGAGGAACAGTAAGCAATTCTGTCAGGAACAGTCTTAGGCAATATGAAAGGGGTGTCCTAAAAATCATAAACTCTGACCATGGTAGCATCCTCAAAACAATACCAGTCTCCCCAATTGTGGGTAATAGTAGGAGCACCAAAATCTTTAGGTCTAAGAAACCTCTTTATTTCATTTGATAATGAATACTCATAGGGATGACTGAAATATCTATATAACACTTTCACACATTATTCTTCAAAATGAACATAGCTAGAATGGACATACCTACTGTCCCATATTCTGGTCCACTGGAACAACTTTGAATTCATTTGGCCATAATCCCACTTCCTGGCCATAATAAAGCATCGTGTGCATGAGGAGTGAGTAGTGTTCAAAGGAAACTGATGGGGCATTATTCTTTATTGCAGTCAGACCATAATCAATTCTACCAAAAACATAAGTAGCATAGTCAAACTGCCTGGCATTGTGGCACTGGATGTCTGTGGCTATCACCATCAGAGGAATTGTCATGAAATCAGGGACCTCTGATCCTAGGACTTGGCCCACAGAGTAGTATGTGTATTATATGTATGGTTCAAATAATGACACATGAAATGGAGGTCCATCATTCTCATTGAGAGGCACTATTTCTCCCTCTGCCCTAGGCCTGTGAATAGGTAATCTCCATCCATTATATGTAGTATCCATTCTCCAGTACTCTTTATCCAAATCTTCATAAACTATGGGGACAATACATAAATCATCTAAGTCAAAAACTTCACAAATGGCATCCTTAGACAAATGTATAATATGCTCCCCTTGCGGGTTGCATATGGTCTTGAGGCTTGGATTATACTTCTTAGCCAGGAGTTTGAGGAGTTCATCATTCAGAAACACATTAGGAATGACCAATTTGCCCAAATTCAAGTGCCATGGGTTAGACACTGGGAAATTCCTAAATCTTCTGTTGTAGTGGAATTTGAACAATTCGTAACCTCTGATTGGAATCCACACATTTCTAAGATATTTACATTTGTCTTCCTATTTCTCTACTTTTTCCCTAAGTTGTCCAACCTTCGGGCTTTGGGAGTTGATCCAGGCAATTGGTCAATTAAGTCTTGATTTAGTTTCCTATCTTTTATTTTCTCATCAGGGCTTTTATCAATTTTTTGTTTTTTAGGTTTACTAGTCTCACCCTATTGTTTTCTGCCTTTTCCTTTCACTGGAGTCTCCATTTTAATCTTGGACAACAAATTTGAATTGTAAGCTACTGCATAGAAGTTTGTGTATGTGTACCTGTTATTGGAGGCGATGATCGAATTCCCCTATTTTCTCCTTCCAAGTCTCCTCTTGCATGCTCCTCTCAGACAATTCTTTTGAACTTAATTGCAATGATTTCAAATGGCATTTTAGAGGATCTCTTTCTTTTCTGTAATTAATTGTTCTAGAGTTTTAATTTTCATGATCATTGTGAGATGTCACATCGTCATAACTTCTCTCATCGGTATGATTTTTGTAATGTCAGGGCAATTTAATATCTTCTTATGGTGTGAACATTTACTTATGGATCAATCATTGTGACCTTTCATCTGTCTGCTTGATGTCATCTTTCTTATGTGAGTTGGTATCGGCAAGATATTTTCAAGATCTACCTAATATAGAACTGGGCATGGTTATCATCAGCCTGACTTTCTTTATCACCATGGGAATAACATTCTTTTCTGATATCTTAAGTGTCTCTGATATGACTATCGGTGAGAGTCTTGTCGATGAACATGGTCATTGTTGTCATCAGAATGAGATATGACATCAGGATGACTTATTTCAAGTTATCCGATCATGGTTGTTTCCTCGATAGCCCTTTTATATCCTTCATTGGAGTGAGCATTCACAATATGTCACCGACATCTTTATCGTTGTGACTGTCGGTTCGGCAAGACTTATAAACCTCATTCTGACTTGTTCAATTTCGTCGATGGTTCTTATCTTCCATACATATCGACGTGACTTATGCTGAAATAGTTTTGTTAGTCGCTGAGACATTAGAATGTCGAAGACTCTTTAATTTTTTGCTCTAATGTTCATCTCCTGCCAATGATCACTAGTTCCCTCTGTTCCATGGGATGCTCAGTGAGAGTCGTACCAAATTCCTCCATCGGTATGATTTATACTGTCGAGGGGGGTTTTGGAGTATTCTCTGATACTCTTTTCTTATACCGATAGTCCTCATTATTGATTTACTTGGTGTGACCACACATTCTCTCTCTGATGAAAGGTCATCAGTGTTTCTTTCTCCATCGACAGTTCTTGAAATCTTCTCCCTGATCATTACTCTCATGCCGATACTCTTTTTAGCCCATCTCATATAAAACATGGATCGGTATAACAAAAGTGAGGTCTTACCGATGTTTAGGAACTGAAGCCCTTCATTACAGTGCAGTTTGATGAGTGATACACCCATTTGTGGTGAAAGTCATGTGATTTTTATGGAATATACTAGTTATCATTATGATTTTGGGCATAATATTTTCTAATTTGGTTAGACATGGGTGGGTAGGAATATAAGAAATTTTTAAATTTTCCTGTCCCAACATTGCTAACACAGGTTTGGCCGACCTTGAGTGTTTACACTAATTATGGAGTTGCTTTGGTGATTGTGAAAGTGTGGAGTAGCGTGCTTGGATGAATTTAGGTCCAAGCTAAGATGTGTGATGGTCAACCTTCATTCCTTTCCACCATGGGAATGTTTAGGTCCAGACCTAATTTGAATCTTCCAAGTTAAACTAATTTGTCGACCTTGGAGAATGTTCTCAAGGTTGAAGATAGTATAAATGAGTGACAAGGGATCGTGATTGGGTGTGTGTGTGTGTGATGGAGGTGATGTTTGTAACATAGTTGTTGAGTGTGTGTAGCAGTACAAGCCTTCATGTGTTAGATTACTGGATGCAATGAACATAAGGTGTCTACTATCTTTCAGTGATGCTGCGAATGTGATGTTGATGTTGTGGTGAATATTGAGCTTCATTGGAACTGTACTTCATACATGTGTCACATGCTATTATAACAGTTCAACTCTTGGTAATGAGCCACTTCTTCTTTCTCTTTCTCTTTGGGTAGTGATCCCTTTGGCAGTGAGCCTTTCTTCTAGGAAGTGAGCCCTTTGGTAGTTAGCCTTTTGTAATTTAGTGTTGTTACTACTTTATATTGTGATCTAATCCTCACTGTGGTTTTTCCCTTCTTGGGTTTTCCATGTAAATCTGGTGTTCTCTTGTGTTTGATGTTGATTTGATTCAGTTTCTATTATTTTCTTTTTATGTTTAATCATCATAACAGTTTAAGGGTTAATTGAATATGTGCCGATCTAAATGTGTGTGAGGGTTTTGAAATTTTAAGCTACAACTGATTCACCCCCGGCCCTCTCAGTTGTCTTGTGCATTCAACAAATTCATTTTAATCATCTAGGATTTGAGTGAGTGTAAGCTACTTTTGGGCCAAATAGTGGCAATGGAAGAGGAAAACCTACTCAATTGAAACATGATAATAGTTAGCTATAGATTTTGATTTGGATTGAAAAATTGCTAACATTTCTAGGTCAAATTTGGATTTCCTCAAAAAATGCCTATAGATACCTTGGATTTAGTTAAGTGGGAGTCTTGAACACGTCGAAACATACAAAATCACATGCTTAGTGTTATCATGAAAGTTTTTTGGACTTTGTCCTCAAAGATGACAATTTTTTTAACCAAATTTAATAAAATGAAAAGGGATTGTAGAGGAAAATCTCTAGATTCTAAAAGTATAATTTATTTCCCATTGCAACTTTAACACCTAAATATCATTTTTTTTTATATACACTATGTTTGAATTCCTAATAGAATGATATATTAAAAAACACTCACAACTTTTAAACTATGTATCATTTTTTAAATCCAAAAGTTGCATTACAATTTAGACTTTATTGCCTTATATATTGTAAAAAATCAGTTTTGAAATTCAAATGTATTTTACCAAGTTAGATTAGATGGAAAATCATTTTTAATGTTTTGGAAAGTTGGATTAAAAATAGTTAGTTATTTATTTATTTAAAAAATTCATAAATATGTGTCACATCCATCCATCTATCTTTTACTTATATACCAGGTTTGATGAAAAAATAATTATTTTTTCTCAAAGTTAGGTTGGATGGGATGTCACTTTTTATTTTTCTAAAAAATTAAGTGTGTCCCTCTAAAATATAAGATTTCCACCAATTTAATTTGAAAATTTTAAAAAACAACAATCCATTTTTCTACAACTTCTATTACTAACTTTTAAAAGATTTGGTAGATAAGTTCTTTGGTTTGCTACAGAAAGTTACTGAAGTTTGTTTTCAACATTTTCATTACCACTCAAGGGTGTTGTGTGGCCCACCATGATCTTGCACCCATCCACCCATGTTCTAACATGCATTTAACACTTATTTGATAGCATTGCACTTAGCATCGACATTAGCATGGATAATAACAAATTCGGCATTTATATGGCTACTTGAACTGTTTTCAATTTTGTTAAAGAATTTGAATGAATCCAAGAGTTTGACTAAAGTAAAACGAGGGGAGCAAGTTGCCTCCCATGTCTAGCACAAAAAAATCTTTACTTATATTGGTACCAACATGTCCAAATAGTCAATGTGAACAAAATTAATAGAAAATCAAGTTATACAAAAGGAGGTCATTTTCAAGAAAAAAAGGTTAGATTTGTAGCTATAAGGGTTAGATCCACAATAATAAAATCAAACAAAAGTAGAAAATAGTTAATTTTATAATCTATACAATGTCATCTAACATAGATAATTTCTAAACACATAGATGAAACATAAAATAACATCAATCACAAACTATTCTACATCAAACTTACTATCAAGCATGCTAATCCTTTTTATCAAATTTTATACTTATTCATAAACATGTTTCAATAATTATTTGTGTCTCAACTCTAACAACTAAATGTACTTATTTATTAAATTGCACGTTAACTCTAATTTATCCTAAATATTTTATATAGGGCGGTTTTATTCGCTTACACGACAAGTTCAAACAAAAATCCAAACTAAAATCGACTAGAAGTCGTCTGAGGGAAGGAAAACTAGTCGTATTCCCTCACATCGATAGCTCCGCCTCGCTCTAATTCTTAATTCTCCCCTGGTCTATATTTTCTTAATAAGTCCAGAACGTCAAATCCGCTAAAAAGGTAAAGATGATTAAAAAGCATGGGATTATTTTAGGCCCCACATGAGTAAAATCGTACAGGCGCGTTTATTCCAAAGAATTTATCTTCGTCCATTAAGCAATTTTCCCTTTCAATTTTGTGAAGTTTTTGTGTTGTACTCGGCAGGTAATATGCATGCGAACTAAAATACTGAAACGTCCAAACAATGTCAAATCTGAAACAGGAGTCGGCGTATATCTGAGTGCAATGATAGTAATGGCAGCCAATACTATTGAAAGAACGTGCATTTTGCCTATTCGGTAGTTGTCGTTTTAGAGTGAACTGGATCAGCTCGGACTTCACTTATACTCGTTTGATTTGACTGCGAAGGCATATCGGCAAAAAAATGTTACAAGAAAGAGGAATTGTCGTGATTCGAATGGGATGACAGAGGGTGTCGGGTCTTCTCATTCCAACTTAGTTTACTTACCCATTCCTCCATTGTGTGCCCCGCCAAACTTTTGCTCCTGCTCTCAAATTTCCGCAACACGACATTTTTCTGCGGTGTATTGTAATTTTCTCTTACAGTTATAGGTCAATTGTTTAAAAGTCGAGACATGCACTTCTATGGTGGTGACCACTGAGTGGGGGCAATCTTGCCCAAACTAGTTGTCTTCTTGTGGTTATAAAAGCCCTTTCCTGCTTGTCTGGAGCTTTTGTGCTTACCAGCGTGGTCGATGTTTTTGTGCTTAGCAGCATGGTCGATATAGACAGGAGCTTTTGTGCTTAGCAGTGTGGTGGTCGATATCCAGTGGTACTATAGGCTGTTTGGTCTTGTGGATGTTATTAAATTCATTGATTCATGCCATACACTTATGCTTGTCTAGTTTGAGAGAGCCAGCATTTTCTGTAATCAATCGAGTTTGCCTAGAATATGGATACAGTTTCAGTAGAGGGGGTTCCTGGAAATACTCACTGTCATGATAAAGGTAGAGGGAGATCAGTGGAAGAGGAGCTGGAAGGATTCTTAAGAGTTTATAACGACGGCTCTGTAGAGAGATTCTCCTACGTTGTGTCGAATGTGGCGGCATCTGAGGCGCCACAAGAGCCCGTGGCGTCGAAAGACGTTGTAATGGACTCGCGCACTGGTGTGTGGGCTCGTTGCTACCTTCCCAGAAAAGCAGTTTCTCGGGAAAAAAGGCTGCCTCTTATAATTTACTTCCACGGCGGCGGCTTTGCGCTGGGGTCCCCCGCGTGGTCTATTTACCACGTATTCATGTGCAGATTGGCTTCAGAAACAAATTCTATGATAATTTCGGTGGGATACAGACTGGCCCCAGAGCACCGTCTTCCTGTAGCATATGACGATTGTTTCAGCGCCGTCATGTGGCTCCGGGAACAGCAACGACAACGACATTCTCGTGACTCTTCCTGGTTATCGTCGTACGCCGACTTCTCGCGGTGCTTCTTGGGCGGCGATAGTGCGGGAGGTAACATCGCTCATCACGTGGCATTGCGGTGTGCAGAGGCGGATTTGAAGCCGCTGGAGATGAGAGGCGTCATTCTTCTTCAGCCCTTTTTCGGCGGAGAAAGACGGGAAGTGGAAACATCGGTGTCGGACCCAAATCTGTCGCAGCGGTGGGTGGACGTGTTTTGGAAGCTGGCGTTGCCAGTGGGAGCGGAGAGAGAGCATCCTGCCTGTAATCCGCTGGTTCAGCCGCTGGGTGATTTTGATTTGCCGCCTGTGCTTGTTTGTATCTCGGAACATGACTTGCTGAAGCAGAGGAACATGGATTACTGCCATGCCCTCAAAGAGGCCGGGAAACATGTGAGTTGTGTTGTTTTCAAGGGTGTAGGTCACGCTTTCCAAGTGCTGAATCCTGATTCGCAACGTATTCCCGACTTGACAAAGCTCTTACACCGCTTCATTAATACTTGCAACTCATCGACATGATATTCAGACCATGTAGATAGATGTCTGCACACGTAAGAATTGTTGTAATTGCTCTCTCTTTTGATTCAGGAGTGCTATCTGTGTTTGGCCTTTTTTGGTTTTTTTACTCAGATAAAACATTGGACAACTTTTAACTGTGTTCTTCTTGTCCCTTGTGAACGTGCACGTCTACAGTACTGTATATTATTTACATCATTCCTTAAGAATAGTTGAGTAGTTTTGACTAAAACTTAAGAGAAAACCAACTGGTTTATCTCTTGCTCCCTTTAGAAACGAAAAGTGTAACCTATATCTGAGATTATGTAAGGAAAAGGTTGTATGGGCTCCACTCTGTATTTCATAGGACCTGCATGTGCGTTTCTGGCTGTTTGTTCAATCAGATTCACAAGGTCTCCCAAAACAAGTACTTCCTGTTTTATGTTTTTCCTTCATTTTTATTACTTTTTTATGTGTGGATCAAACTTCACGAAAATAGAGAATTGAAGTGGCTTTCTTTCAGTTTTCCTCAATTGGGATGTTTGTGCAATGATTGATTCGTCCATTTTATTTTCTTTAGATGCAACTTTCTTAGCTAAGAGAGTTTGAACTCATATTCAAATTAAATGTGAAATTAAATATATATATAGAGAGATATGAAAAGATCTATAATATTTTAAAGAAATATTAGTGACCGATCACCAAAAAGGTAGGCGGTATGGGAGCACACCTCAAACCCAATGTGCTAGGCCAAACCCAAGAGACAAGACAACATGAAACAAGTAAAAAAAGCTACAACCTGAGCAGATCGAAAATCAAAGAATCAAAGTTTTTTTAAAGAATAAATGATTTGCCTATCATCAACCTTAGTCTTCTCCTTGAGAAGCTGATTTTTATAAAAGGAATCTTCAAGGCACTTGTCTACATCCTTAGTTTGCTGATTTTTTAAAAAGGAGTCATCCAAACTCCAAATTGAGAGTCGACATGAGGGTTTGAAAAAAGTCCCACCATTGTTAGAAGCAACAAAAATCACAAGGCTAACCACATCCTCCATCTTTGGAGGACCTGAAATATTTTTTCATCACTTATTATCTATTGTTCTACCTCATTGTGTTTTTCTCTCAAAACAACCTCAAGATCTCCCTCCAAATGGCTTTGCAGACCTTCCTCCCTATCCATTTCTCTCAAATTGACTTCAAAATGATTGTGCAAATCCTCTTTGAAGGGACTTTGAGAATCTTTCCCTAATATTTCAAACCTGTTTGAAACAATAGTAACTTTACCCAAGTTGATAGCTTGATTTTGTTTGCCATTCTTCTGTTGGATGTGCTTGTTTGCTTTGGCTGGGATAAAAGTGTGTTTAGAGTTTTGGGGTGTTTGAAGCACATTTTGTTCTTTCTTTCAATCCTTAGCAAAGTGGCCATATTCATGTCATTTGCTTCATTTCAAAGGTAATGAGTATAGTTAAGTTCTTGCATATATGACCAACCATCTAGATTTTGCTCAATAACTTTAGGAAGACCTTTTTCCAAATATACTTTCACATAGATTCAAGCACATGCAAAGTTGCCTTTAGGCACAACCTTGCAATGAAACAACCCCAAGCATTGCCAATGGTAGCCAAAACTTTTATCATCCCAAATATAAGAGGGAAATGTGGAAGTTTCACCCAAATAGGGGTTGCATTGGTATATTTTTTGCTAGATTAAAATCCATGGACCAACGATTCAAATATAATCCTTTTACCCCCATAAAATATGGGTCACTTCTGAAAATTAAATCTTTGTCTCCCTTTGGCTTAAAGAAGAAAGCATAGAATCCTCTTCCACAAAACCAAATGCTTATTATACCCTTCAACAAGGTTTTCCAATGTAGATTGACCCAATTATCCATGGTTTTGGGTCTTAGCCAAAGACCCATGAACTTTCCAACTAAAACCTTCTTAGAAAAAGATAGATCTTTTATCCTTGGAGAAATGTGACTAAAAGAAACTTTAGGTGTCATATTCAACTTTTTTACAAAATGAGAATGAGAGGGTTTAGTTGTGGCCCTACCAACAACTATAGAGACTAGGGCTTTAAAATCATGCAACTCAAGATCAAAAGTAGAAGAAATACCTATAAAGGGTAGATCAAGGCCACCACTCTCAAGCCCCACACCATCAAAGGCCACTGCCATGGCCATAGCTACAACAACTAGCATTGTTTGTTTGCTACAACCAAATCTAGTGATGATATTTTCATATAAAAACTTTATGGTAGTTTTGGTTGTATAGTCTCTAGTGGGTTCTGCTTCTGCCCACTTAGTCAGATATTCTACTCCTATTATTATAAATCTTTCCTTTGAATGTTTATGGGTGGGTCTATAGGTCCAATGAAATCTATCACCCATTTCTCAAATGTTATTTGTGCCAAGACTGATTTCAAGGACATTTCATCTCTTACGGTAGGTTTTCCTACCCTTTGACATATGTCACATTACTTAACAAAGAGATTTGCATCCCTTTATAAAGTAGGCCACCAAATTCCTACTAATTTCACTCTCTTTGTGGTAGTATCCCCACAATTATGTCCTCCGAAAATCCCTTCATGTGCTTCTCTTAAAATTGTTTATTTTTCGTGTTCATATACCACCCTCCTCAAACTATCATCTTTTCTTAGGATGTGTAATTCTCCTTCCACTAGTGTGTAAGGAAGAGCCTTCTGCATTAACACTTGTTTGTCCTACGATGCGATATCTTTTGAAAATTCTCCTGTGAGAGTAATAGTACCATTTCATGCAACTCCTCTGGTACTACATTTAGTCTAAATAGGTGTGTGCCAAGTAGTTCTTCCTATTGGTCACCAGGCTCTTCCCAGGGATAACTTTAAGGAACCTCCCCCCCTTAGAAAACCTATAAAATCCTGGCAAATCCTAGCCCGAGGCCAAAAAATGTTGGTGAATCTATGCATGTTTTTGAAAAAAGAAATTCATTGGCGATTTTTTTCAAATTTGTCGACATTGGTTTTTTTGCTGGCGAATTGTATATAGATTTGAAAAAAAAAAATTTCCTTAGCGAATTATAGTTGTATTCCAAAAAATAAAATAAATTAGGTGCTGAATTATACAGATATTCAAAAATCTAAAGTAAATTATTCGACGAATGTGTCAGCAATTTTTTGAAAACTCATAATGTGGTTGGTGAAAATATCAAATGCTAAATTATAATGACTAATTTACTTGGCAAATTTATAGCTTAAAAAATATTTGCATTTAGATCAATGGATATTCAGTATCAAAGATCAATGACATCAGTTCTATTTCAGGCTACTGTTATCAGAAAAATGGGAACAATAGTACTAAACACCTAATTATCCGATGACCCAATGAAATTGAAACAAATAAGATCAAACACAAAGAGCACTATACCTTGCCAAACTTTCTATTCCGTGACTCCCATTGGTCGCCTATCTCGAATTGATCTTGTGTATGAATAGAGCCCTCAAAAGGTGCACTTCCTTGCTTTTTTCCAAGATGACAATGGAGAATGGTTGTTGATAGGTTTTGCAATGAAGAGGATCTTCACAATACAATGATAATGGTGATAATGGTGTGACAATTGATCTCAAGCTATGGAGTGATTTGTGCCAAAGGTGCGTTGTGATTTCTATAGAGTAAGTTTATAAAAACTTGGATTCTTCAAATGGAGGAATAGGGGTTGTATTTATAGATTTGTGAGAAAAACGATCAATGGTGTAGAATGAATAAGAAGATCAACACTAGAGGAAATTTGAGAGGATGTGCACGAATAGGGAGAGGACAAGTGTCCTGCTCTATTTTGAGATATGGGAGTTAACAAAATAGATTGAGGAGTTAACTGAGATGACTGACTAGTTAACAGAAAAGATTAATTAGTTGAGTGAATTGATTAAAGAGTTAACTAATTTAACTGTGTTGGTTTTTTCCCAAACTGGGTGCTTATTCCCAGATTTCCCTACAAGGTAGCCATCAATGATCAACAAGATCTCTGGGCCAGGGGCCAACAGTGTAGGAGATAGACTCTATATTTTATCTCCTCTTCTTCTTCAGGCTTTGCAAAACCTAGGGGGGTATTCCCTACTCAACATCAATGAGGATATGCATACAAAGGCTGGGATGCTGACAGAAAGTAGATAAGTCCTCCTGTAAGTAGACCAAAACTGAAAGATAAGAGCAAAGGGGCTAGCTTTGGGCCTATTTGCAGTTGTAGACAGAGGACTGAGGATCCTAAAACTAATTCTACTGTCCTAATGGTTGTTTTAGATTTAGATTTTGATTTTATATCTAGATGCAAAGCTGGACATGGTATATAATACAAACACAAAGCAAGATTAGTGCCTATCCAGGGCCTAGAGTCAGTAGACATGCACCTGTGAATGTCAGCATGAACAACTAAAACTAGATTTCAGGGGGATACACATGATACCTGCCTTACAGATATCTCCCAATACAGAGTGTTAAGCTGTCTATACTTATGGCATCCCTATTGCAGTATACCCTTCCCAATATTCAATCTAAAAATAGTTTAATCTACCCCTTGAGCAGAAGTTAAAAGATTAAACATTCAACACAGGAATTCTATGTTCTAGAATCTTAGACATTCCTTGAATACCTAGACTCAGAAGAAAGATACATGCAAAACTGGAGACAGAATTAGCATAACACATGCAAACATAGCATTATTCATATAAGATTGACCATGAAATCAGTGGATTCATGCAAAAACATACAATAGGAGATACATAAACTCACAAGTTTTGCTGCACAGAGCAACCAAATCAACTGTATTGCATTACAGAGCCAAAATGTTCAACTGTCAACAAAAAAAATGGTAACACAGTCTGCCTATATCGGCCAGAAAGTGTACCCCCAGTAATTAATTACATGACTTTGACAAAAATCCGCCAGATATAGATCCCACAAAGGAATGGCGCTCAGAAGTTATTGCTGCAGCAGACAAGGGAGGCCTCAAGCCTTGCGCCGCCATCAGGAAGTCTTCATGCCAAAAATTAGGCAGTCTGATCATGTGTACCATCACCCATACCCCTGCTACAGTCGCCATTGATGGCTCAACCACCTGTGTTTCACTGAGAAAACTGTCGCAGCGTTCAAAATGGAGCTTCTCACCAAAATGCACTTCACCGTAGGTTCAAAATTATGCAGGAAGAATAGTCCCACATGCACGCTGCCAAGACCACTTCAGCATTTTATAAACATAGCCGCATGTATATCAAATGTCAAGCGTTTTTACCACGCTCGACACACGCTCCTTCTCCAAAAGCCCATCGCCAAGACCTACACCATCGGTCCACCCCAAAAAAACTCACCCCAACATCAAAAGTCTCACCGACCGCACCATCACATTCCCCTGTATCAGCCAGAGATTATTTTATCGGCCAACCCAAAAGCTTCCCCGCCGATCTCAAATGTTACGCCGATGCCTCCTCAAATCTGGGTCATCAGTAAGACATACGCCGATGACTCTTCATCGGCAAAACCCCTAACTGTCGGCCCAACCTGGAAATCATCCGCCGATTGCACATGTTACACCAATGAACACAACATCTAAGGTCTTCGGCGAGACCACCATCCCTCGGAACAACAAGAAATTCCCTAGCCGATAGTATAAGTCACCTCGATGGCCAGCCTCAAGCCATCCACCATCGGCCAGACCCACGACAGTCGGTCCAACATCTGCTCACTCACCCGATAGCCAAAGTCATGCCGATGAACACTTCATCGGCGAGACCAAACATACAGTCCAGCCGATGCACAAAGTCACTATGCTCCCATCAGCCAGACCATCCATATTGGCCAAAAATAAATGAAGCTTGCCGATAACAACTATCACCTCGATATATCCCTCATCGGCAAGACACACGTCGATGACTCCTCATCGGCCAAACACCTTACATCGGCGGCCCAAAAAATTGCTTCACCGATAGCCAAACACACGCCGATGGACATCCATCGGCCAGACCAAAACAATCGGAGCACTCAAGAAATCTTTCACCGATGAAGCTGATCACTCTGATAAGACCAAAAACATAAAGCTTTGAAGCATTGAACCTTGAACTGGTTCAACCCGATGGTTCAATGGCAAGGTTCAAACATCAAAACAATACTCCATCGGTAAAACACTTGACCGATGGCCAAGAAACTCGAAGCATCAAACTATTGAACCTTGAACCGTTGAGCAAAGGGTTCGAGCGGGAGGTTCAACGATACAAGATTTGCGCAAGGCAAATGCATAATATGATCCGTTAGAAGAAAAATGAACCCCAAACCGATGAACCATTGAACTTAGAGAAAAAGGGTTCAAGTTCAAACCGAAATGTCGAAGACACAAAAATGAACTCATGCCGATGGAGAAAACATGAAGACCACCTCCTCAAGAACTATGATGTAGATGCTGAAAAACACTGAGGGGGTGCCAAAACTTATAACACTTTTGGATTTTTTGGGAAGGTGCCTGCATGAAAATTGCTCAGGAATTCACAGTCAATTTAGGCACCAACAGTGGCTCTATCTGAGGATGCATGCCTCCTGCAGGCATGGCAAGAACCACAGAACTCTGGGATGTAGACCAGTCCCCTATCCATTGGGCACAGAGTCATGAAGATATAATGATCTGCATCACCAAACACTCTTGATGGCCTAAGGCCACCAAGAAAGGGAAAACCAATATTTCCCCTTATCAAACACCTTGTTTTCATCTGCATACACTGGGTCAAGCCTGAGAGTACTGCCATGATCTAACCACAAACAAACCTGGTCATTTGCATATTCAACCTTCTGACTCAGTTTGTCACTGTCACCCTTATGCAAACAACCCTTAGCATCAGGCAACAAGTGGATGCAGAATGTATCAGGCAATGCATACTCAAATGGTATGGAACACAGGTTATCATCACTATGCATTACAAAATGATTTCCTAGCTGGACTGAAAATTGAAAGCACTCGAAGTCCACCACACAGCTAGGAAAAATAGGGCTCTCTTCATATGATGGCACATCAAAAGAAAAGCTTTCAAAATCATAGTTGTGCACATCATGCACACAACCAATAGCAGCATCAAAATGGAAAAGATCAAGCTCTGGCATCTCCTTCAAATCAGGCACATTTTTACAGTCACTTACCTGATGTATGTTGTTTTCTCTTTCATCAGGATGAGAAACAGAATCCAAGTCAAAAATGATGTCTAGATCCTCACCATACTCAAATAGATCCTCATCACCATATGTGTCAAAGATGGGTGATCCAGGTACACCAGCTTGATCATAATATGCCATTTGTTCATGGGCAGCAGAACACGCATTTTCATCACCAATGGATTCCCCTTGTGGAGGAGTATCAGCCTGTGTGTCATAAGCAAAACAGCCATCAAATGAAAAATAATCATGCTCTGCACTAGCACTTGTTCCAATCTCTGACTGCTCTTCATGACCTCCATGTGTTTGAAAGGAAGGGAATGGGTCACACATGGGACTGCTTTTCTGTTTGCTTATATCTTCTTTGTCTTGAGTACAATACTCACAATTATCCCCACAAGTCCATTCCAAAAGTTGCTCATTGTTGTCCACAACCTCATTGTTGCTCTCATGGCCAGCTGCCTCATCATTGCAATGGGAGTCTTCGTTAGTCCTTTCATTGGCATCCTCAACTGGTGAGCAATCCAGTTGAGCAGTATTGTTAGCATTATGTTCAAATACAACAGTCTCAACCTCTATGCTTTCATTTTCATTTTCATTTTTATCTGCACATGATGCCTTAATTATTTGGTCATTTGCAGCTTCACAACCATTATTCACACCAAAGCCTGGGGACAGGGATTTCAATAGGTGCTCATTTCTAATTTTTTCTATATTTTCTAAAAAAATGTATGCCATCTACATACTTGTTACCTTGAAATCCCTCAGTACTGCACTAGAGCCCTCCTCAAAAGCCTCAAAGAATATGCCAACACAGGCTGAAATATCAGGTCTAAAGACTTCTGGGACCTGTGAAAGGGCTACTGCAAATCTATGACTGAAATCAATACATAGCTCTTTATCTTGTTTTCTGATTTTTATCAAGTCTGCAACAAGATCAGCAGGTTCCTTTGCAAATTCCTTTCTGAAACAGTCAGTAAGCTCATCCCAACAGGCAAAAAATCTCTTTGGAAAGCTCAAATACCAGTCTTTTGCTTTTGCATCAAAGGACCTAACAAAAAACCTCATCCACATATCCTCATCTCTAAATGAATGTTTTCCCATGAACTCATGAAAATTTTGGATATGTGCATTCCCATCACACACACTGTGACCACTAAATCTAGGCATCTGACTGTATATCCTAGTAGGCATACTTTCTGCTTTATAATCAACCCATGACAAATCTAACTGGTCATACAAAGGATCAAAAGGGCTGACAAGAGGTTTATCTTTCTGACTGGCAGACACAACAAAGTTATCATGATTTAATTGGGCCTACCTAGCCTCTAAGAATATCAACCTATTTTTCATCTCTTCTATTCTTTTATCCAACAAATCACTCCGCTTTTCACTGAGTATAGGTGTATACATATTTGGATTCATGAAATTTCTATTTTCAGACATCCTTTGTCTGCCTAAGACCTAAGGCTTCTCCCTTGCATCTAACTTATGCAATAAACAACAACTATAAAGGGGAGGAAGCTAGGTACCTTTTCTCATCCAGATGCAGAAATATGAACAGCTTTGTCACATCACACACATCTATCTTTCATGTGCATTCAGATCTTTTTTGCAGAGTCACCACCTCTCTAGAGAGGACAAAATTTTCAACAACTGAAAGCTCAACACATATTTTTCTGAGTTCATACCACCAGCAGAGCCACAAATAAAACTTTTTCTTTTACTGTAACAAGGCATCTAGGTCTGATTCTTCAATTTCTTAGACTCAAGCTTCACGGATATGACATTGTCTCCCCAGTAGAGTCGCCAATTTCTATTGCGACTCGGATGGGCCACAAATTTATTCATTTTTATCAATCCATCCCTAGTAGAGTCACCAATTTCTATTGGTTTTTTCCCAAACTGGATGCTTACTCCCAGATTTCCCTACAAGGTAGCCATCAATGATCAACAGAATCTCTGGGCCAAGGGCCAACAGTGTAGGAGATAGACTCTATATTTTATCTCCTCTTCTTCTTCAGGCTCTGCAAAACCTAGGGGGGTATTCCCTACTCAACATCCATGAGGATATGCATACAAAGGCTAGGATGCTGACAGAAAGCAGATAAGTCCTCCTGTAAGTAGACCAAAACTGAAAGATAAGAGCAAAGGGGCTAGCTTTGGGCCTATTTGCAGTTGTAGACAGAGGACTGAGGATCCTAAAACTAATTCTACTGTCCTAATGGTTGTTTTAGATTTAGATTTTGATTTTATATCTGGATACAAAGCTGGACATGGTATATAATACAAACACAAAGCAAGATTGGTGCCTATCTAGGGCCTAGAGTCAGTAGACATACACCTGTAAATGTCAGCATGAACAACTAAAACTGGATTTCAGGGGGATACACATGATACCTGCCTTACAGATATCTCCCAATACAGAGTGTTAAGATGTCTATACTTATGGCATCCCTATTGCAGTATACCCTTCCCAATATTCAATCTAAAAATAGTTTAATCTACCCATTGAGCAGAAGTTAAAAGATTAAACATTCAACACAGGAATTCTATGTTCTAGAATCTTAGACATTCCTTGAATACCTAGACTCAGAAGAAAGATACATGCAAAACTGGAGACAGAATTAGCATAACACATGCAAACATAGCATTATTCATATAAGATTGACCATGAAATCAGTGGATTCATGCAAAAACATACAACAGGAGATACATAAACTCACAAGTTTTGCTGCACAGAGCAACCAAGTCAGCTGTATTGCATTACAGAGCCAAAATGTTCAACTTTCAACAACAAAAAAAATGGTAACACAGTCTGCCTATATCAGCTAGAAAGTGTACCCCCAGCAATTAATTACATGACTTTGACAAAAATCTGCCAGATACAGATCCCACAAAGGAATGGTGCTCAGAAGTTATTGCTACAGCAGACAAGGGAGGCCTCGAGCCTTGCGCCGCCATCAGGAAGTCTTCATGCCAAAAATCAGGTAGTCTGATCATGTGTACCATCGCCCATACCCCTGCTACAGTCACCATTAATGGCTCAACCACCCGCATTTCACCGAGAAAACTGTCGCAGCGTTTAAAATGGAGCTTCCCGCCAAAATGTGCTTCACCGTAGGTTCAAAATTATGCAGGAAGAATAGTCCCACATGCACGCTGCCGAGACCACTTCAGCATTTTATAAACATAGCCGCATGTATATCAAATGTCGAGTGCTTTTGGCGCGCTCGACGCATGCTCCTTCTCCAAAAGCCCATCACCAAGACCTACACCATCGGTCCACCCCAAAAAAACTCACCCCGACATCGAAAGTCTCACCGACCACACCATCACATTCCCCTGTATCAGCCAGAGATTAGTCTATCGGCCAACCCAAAAGCTTCCCCGCCGATCTCAAATGTTACGCCGACGCCTCCTCAAATCCGGGTCATCGGTAAGACATACGCCGATGACTCTTCATCGACAAAACCCCTAACTGTCGGCCCAACCTAGAAATCATCCGTCGATCGCACATGTTACACCGATGAACACAACATCCAAGGTCTTCGGCGAGACCACCATCCCTCGGAACAACAAGAAATTCCCTGGCCGATAGTATAAGTCACCCCGATGGCCAACCTCAAGCCATCCACCATCGGCCAGACCCACGACAATCGGTCCAACATCTGCCCGCTCACCCGATAGCCAAAGTCATGCCGATGAACACTTCATCGGCAAGACCAAACATACAGTCCAGCCGATGCACAAAGTCAATATGCTCCCATCGGCCAGACCATCCATATCGGCCAAAAACAAATGAAGCTTGCCGATAACAACGATCACCCTGATATATCCCTCATCGGCAAGACACACACTGATGACTCCTCATTGGCCAAACACCTTATATCGGTGGCCCAAAAAATTGCTTCGCCGATAGCCAAACACACGCCGATGGACATCCATCGGCCAGACCAAAACAATCGGAGCACTCAAGAAATCTTTCGCTGATGAAGCTGATCACTCTGATGAGACCAAAAACATAAAGCTTTGAAGCATTGAACCTTGAACTAGTTCAACCTGATGGTTCAATGGCAAGGTTCAAACATCAAAACAATACTCCCTCAACAAAACACTTGACCGATGGCCAAGAAACTTGAAGCATCGAACTATTGAACCTTGAACCGTTAAGCAAAGGGTTCAAGCGGGAGGTTCAACGATACAAGATTTGTGGGAGGCAAATGCATAATATGATCCGTTAGAAGAAAAATGAACCCCGAACCGCTGAACCATTGAATTTAGAGAAAAAGGGTTCAAGTTCAAACCAAAATGTCGAAGACACAAAAACGAACTCATGCTGATAGAGAAAACATGAAGACCACCTCGTCAAGAACTATGATGTAGATGCTGAAAAACACTGAGGGGGTGCCAAAACTTAGAACACTTTTGGATTTTTTGGGAAGGTGCCTGCATGAAAATTGCTCGGGAATTGACAGTCAATTCAGGTACCAACAGACTGGAGGATAAATAGGACATGTGGGTGAGGAGATATTAGCTAATTAAATATTAAAATATTTAATTACATGTGTACATGGATTAATTGAATTATTTTTAGTATTAATTCACTTTTGGATCCTGAAATAGATAATTTAAATAAATATTTGGATTTATTTAAATATAGAGAATGATTTGATATTTATGGATTTGAAGACTTTGGAATTTAGAAGATCTAATTAAATAATTAAATGGCATTATTTAATTTAGAATGATTTTAGAAGAATTTGGAAGATTTAATTAAATAAATGATTTTATTTAATTTTTTGGAGAAATATGAATCAAATAAATAAATTGATTTATTTATTTATTGATAGAGGAATTTAAAATGAAATAAATATTTTAAATATTTATTTAGTTAGAGTCGCATCACTTTTAGGTGTATACAGCTACAATTCAAACACACCCATCTTTCTCCATAAAGTCTCTGAAATAGAGACAAGTGTCAACAAAGGAACAATTCAAATTAATGAAGATTAATAGATAATAATTTAATAAAAGAAAATTCAAAAGGGTACATAAGAAGAATACATATTCATTCACCATAACACAAAGTTTACGACTTCACAAATCAACTCCTCAAGCTTCCATTCATTTATTGAAAATAACTAAAAAATAGAGTAACACAAAATTGACCTATCAACAAAGTTTGCCAAAAGATCCTAAATGCATCGACAGGCTTAGTATATATAGCAATGTCACAAAATAACTATCTTTGAAATAATAACAGCTTCTTGGGGATAGTTAATTTAAATCATAAAATAATAATAAGTCTTTTGCCACAAGAGTAGCCAGAGCATGTTTAAAGAAATAACATAAAAATAAGAAATGTCATCATGTGGCAACAGTTTGTTCTTCGTCCTGAATTGCTTTGCTTTCCTTATCAACTAGTAGCAGTCAAGTCCACCTATACTCTCAGTTTCACCTTGCAACTCCTGTACCTAGTAATGATGGGAGTTAAAATCTTGACACTTGGTCTACAGGTAATGTTTGCTCAAAGTTTCCACTTATTTATCATTCTATCTGCATCATCAATTTCACGCTTGAAAGTTTTGAGATACATTGCTAAATGTCCAAGCTTCCCTAGTGATTCACCATTAACTGTGTCAGCACCAACAAGCTCTTCAATAACCATCTTCTTAAAATTTGCTTTACTTCCTTGACATCAAGCAAGTTCTCTCCACTTTCATCTGAAATCTCTACATCTAAGATGGTACAATTGTTTTTAAAATCAACCATATCAATGTAATATTGAGTTAAAATTCTTCTTATTTCCCCACTAAAATCCCCTAGCACAAACCTCTTCCACTCTAGTGCATCTAGCCAAGATATATAATCATTCTCATTTGGATCATTAAAAATTTTCTTAGCTACAAGAATATTTGTATCAATTTCCATCATATCTTTTATCTTTGTAGACACTATGAGTAGATTACTATCTTCCCTCTTTACATTTTGTAACTCTACAACTAACCCTTTCCTTTTATCAGAAGTGAGGGTATATAGTTTTATGACCTCCTTGATGTACAACAAACCATCAATGATGATTTGATCTACCCATTGCTCGGTGGCCTTAACAAGAGTTTGATATCTCATGATTTGTTGCAACATAGTAGGATTCATTCCATCAACAGAAACACTCAGAGTTGCATCGGAGGATTGAGAAGTAATATTCAAAAAAGATTAAATGAAATATGTTAGAGAATTCACCTGAGCTTGTAGCTTTGTATTCTCCTATTGCTCAGTTTTAAGTCTCTTTGCTAGCATGCCTACAGAGAATTTTGCATGATATATATCACCTTCCATGGTAGGAGGACCCATGCCAATCTTGGTCATATTAAAATCTGCTTATAGTTTCATTTTTATCCTTGATGGGGTTTGTAATCTCCAAAATTCTATGACCTAAGGAAGAATTCATTACCATCTGAGACATCCTCTTAGCCTTCTTAAGCTTAGGTGTAGTATGCAACAATTTAGCTACAGTGTCAACATTTATGTCTGTTGTTGGGGCATGTATCCTCTTTTTCTCAACAACTTTATTTAGCCAGGAACGGGAAGACAAAATTGTACCACTCTCACTTGCACCCAGGGCAACTCTATCTGGCTGATTAGGAGTATCTTGCACAGGAATTTAATTTGATATAGGGGAAGCTGGAATCTCAAATAAGGAACAAAAAGTACTATCATTAGCAATCTGTTGAAAAATGAAAGAATCATGTTACCAAGTGAAGGAGACACAAGAGAAGTCATGTGATCTGCCTACAATTATTGTAAAGCATCCATCTTCTTCTTTACTCATGGTTTCATGAATGCAGGTTGATCATCCTATTCACATACACCTTTTAGTTTCCTATTATCTTCAGGCTGCTCTTCATCCCTGCCACTACTAGATTGTGAACCAACTCTGTGATGAGTTGTCTCCACACCAATTAAAGTTTTCTAAATTCTGAAGGCTCGAGAGGTTCCTTTCTCTCTTGTTCATGATTCTTTATGCACAGAAGAAGAACCAACGTGCTCTCAAAATTTCCCCTTAAGCCACCTCTCGGTCTTCTCCAAAACAAAAGATGATCAGACCTTAATATCAAGATAATAGTTCTTTTCACATGAAACAATCAGGTCTAGACATGGCACAATAAGTGGGAAACCCCCAACACAAGCTAACCCACTTGTTAGGATTTTCTCAGCTATAGGTGGCTTGGGGTTTTTCTCTAATCAAGCCCAGAAATCTTCCAAGTCTAAATCTATATGTCTTAGCTCGGTATCCTTCACCTTAGCTAAACTATTCTCAATAAACAAAAGCTTCATATTTACTTGTTTGATAAACTAGTAAACAAAAGCTTTTGTAACTGCTAAGGCTGCCAAATAAATCTCTAGAACATTTGGGGTAAACAAAAAGTCCTGACTCGTGAAAAATAATTTTTCTTCCCACCCAGGTGACTTAAAGAATTCAAATTTATCACTATAAGAAATGGGCAAGAAAGAGCACTAATTAGCTAACCTGGTTGCAAAAGCCCGTATTCAACACCTATAGAAGACGTAGTCTAGAGCTCCTCCAAAGTACACCAGTGAAAATGTAGAATAAGGTATCTGCGAGGGTTGCAAACCTAATAAAATGTTTCCATAAATTTCATTGATTGCAACAGCATGTACTGATGTATGATTCATAAATTAGCTACGTAAATTACCTTCCGAAAAATGTGCAATTGCGCTTCTCGCAACATTCCTTATTTATTAAGAAAGGACAAATGTCACTTCTGTCATGCATGTCAATAAATGGAAAATATTCTAATAATTTTTTATCGCCGGATGATCACAGATCGACAGCATTAGTTCTATTTCAGTCCAAAGTACTAACACACCCAAATTTCTACATAAAGTCTCTAGAATAGAGACAAGTGGACTATGTTGTATGCCATGTGGCTTATCATGATTGCATTGTGATGTTTCATGTACATCACAAAAATAAGAGGTAGGCCCATATTCAAAATTGAGGGCTTGCGCTCTACCACCACCTTGACCTTTATACATTAATCAATATAAATATATTTTATATTTTATATATATCTCAACAGTTGATCTAATAATATCTAACTCCTGGTTGATTCCGGAAGATTTTTTTGGCAATGTGTAGCGTTGGAGATCTACCTTCCAGAATTGAAATACAATTGTTCATCATTTGTTCATCAAATGGTGGAACAATTTACAAGTGGAACAATTTGCTCTGATGGCTGACATTTTGGTGGTCACATCAGTCACCCAAGGCGATCAAGTGGATGCAAAATTTAAGCTTTGTAAAGGGAGCTAAGGTACTTTTCGATGCGAGATGTCAACTCCATACGAGTAAGATGACAACTCCATACGAGGATTTCTTGAATTGGATGCCCAAACGCTCTTAGAGCAAGATATGAAGTGAAATTTTGGCTTCTGGAGATTTATTTGCAGGGTTAGTAAGATGTATTGACAGATAGGTAATGATTTTTTGAATTCCCAGTAGTCATGGCTATAAAGGGATGGAGAAATTTGCTTCCAACAATCAATTTCAACTTTTTCTTATTCCTTGGTAGCTAATTTGAAGGGAAATTATTCAATTAGAATGTAGTCTCTTTTGGCAGAGGAAGAGGTTAGAATGGTTACACAGTTGAGTTGTTATCCTTACCTTGAAGGACCTAGTTCTTGTAAGATGAAAAATAATGGGGCATGGGAACTCCATGTATGACATGGGAGGATTTGGGAAGATAACAACCATCTACTTGGAAAATAAAGAGGAAGGAGAATGGTGCCTTCTGGCATCATTCTTCTTTCAGTGCAATTGGAAAGTGCCTTGGCTCCTCAGGCAAATGCATCTAGCAACATTGTATGCTAGATGGTCTTGCATCTATCTGATGGGTTGTGGTTAGTGTTCTCTTCCAATCCACTAACACATATTTCTTGCAACCTAGTGATGGATTGTGGATAGTGGTCTCTCCCAATCTATTGGTTCATCTTTCTAGCTGCCAACTTAAGATGATGATACCTCTAGCTTCCTTTTAGACAATCTAGACTACAGAAGGCTTCTCCTTTCGCCATGTTAGCCTTTCTTCTTAAATTTGGAAGAAAACCCCTACTTTATTCCCAATTTCATTTACATAGTCTTCCTGCTCCATCGGCCAAGGCTCAAGCAAAGGTTTCTTCTTCATTATGTTGTAAGGAAAATATGAGGGAAATACACAGTGTTCAGTTCTCTGTCAACTAGAAGTATTTATCTAGCAAGGGGCTGAGGGCTTCTTATTTTTCCATGTAACCTTTATTATAAAGGGATGTCATCTTTTGTTGTCATCTTTCTATAACAATTGTTTGAGTTTTTTGACTTAATAAAATGAGAGATGATTCTAATTCTAATTTGTTAATTTCATTAATTACACAAATTGTTAATCTCTTTTCTGAAGGATTCAAGGAATGATTTTGATTAAACTTATTTTTTACATATATTCTGAATTATAATACTTCCAAAATCAACCAATTGATCTAACCATAAATAATATCACTGAAAAGATTAATAAATACACAGACGATGTCACTGAAAAGATTTTGTTGAGGATATTGTGAAAGAATATCACAGGGAATAATATCCTAGACAACATCGTTAACCAGGGGAAGTCAATCAGAAACACCTTCCATAGTTTTTACTCATCATATGTATGAAAATCTTCCATTTCCCACTTAAGGCAAGAGAGAAACATGACGAGAAATCAAATGACTCATCTTGAATCTCAATGATAGTAATTCACCACAAAATTGTGAAAACAAAAACAACCAAAAAAAGGAAGATGCCTAATAAACTTATAGAAGAGGCTTAGAGCTATATTTATTGTGTCATGTGTGAAAATGTAGTTGTAAAATAACCACATGGCATGCCACATTATTTCTTTATTTCCATTTATTTGCATTTACGGTGGGTTAGTTGTGATTCAATTAGGATGGATTCAAATAGTGTCGCATGATTGATAGGATAGACTACACTTGCAGTACCTCTATCATTAATTAGAATCATATGATTGATTTGATTGAAAGCACTTAACCAGCTAGATTGGCCAATGCCAATTGAGTTCATTAATGGCAAGTGAAAAACCACATATATTTGCTAATGTGAATTTCTAGAGTACAATAGAGTTAATTAAATGGAGCTGCTTGTTATTTATTACCCATTTGTCATGGCAGTACATGTCATGTATATATGATAGTGTTTATTATTTCAACCTTATATTGCATTACTAAGTTTCAAATAGTAGAAGAATCAATAAACTATAAAAGTTCAAAGTAATGGCTTTCATTACAGCAGCTATGCAAAGAAAGTAAGTTATCAAGTACTTATTTTGTGTTCATTCATGATTTTGAATTTAACTATCTGGTAGAGTTCTCAGTTCACAGATGTAGAATAGTAATAAGTATGATGGAAAATTTTATTTGTGTGGCTGTGCAGGATGCTATTGCTTTGCATAATTTCTGAGACTGAAGAAATATGAGCATTCGTTAAGTGGAATAAATCATGTCAAGAATCTACACTTTTAACATTTGCAAATGATGCATTCTATTCTGGGTGGTGGTTTCAATCTCCCACACATGCATGCATGTATGAGAAACTGGAAATTTGAATTGACGCATGCAATTGGTATTGCAACTCAATTACCAGTGACCTCGAGAAAATAAGTTTAATTCTCCTTTACTAGCCTTATTGTTACCCATACCTAGTGCCTTCTTGTGCATATAAAAAGGTTCCATAGAAAGTCATTTACTAACATTGTGAATGAGTACATAATTGAATTTGTAACAGAGAAATTGCCTATTAATAGGATAATTATGGACTACAGTGAAATATTCATTAAGCATCATCAAAAAGAAGAACCAAAAAGATTTTGGAGGACCAAAGCAAGGTTTCAAGGTCGAAAGATAGGAGTTTTGTTTGGAACTTTGAGGTTGGTTAGATGTTCATGTACAATGTAATTCCCTAATCTTTTTGAAGGGTGATGTTAAATTTTAATAAAAAAATAGAAGTAATTATGGTTTGAAATTGACATGAGGGTAAGTGCAAAAAAAGATGGGGGGCCAAAAAGTGGCCAAATTATTTTCAAAAAAATTTAATACATAACATGAGTGCATTATAACGTGCTCGCGTTATGGTTTGGTAATGATGATCCTAAGGCTTGTCAAAACCAAACTATAATGCGCTCGCGTTATAACGCGAGCACATTATGCACTATTATAAATTTAAAAAAAACTTATCATTTCATTTCATTTCTATTTTTCTCCTCTATACTCACGGCCTACAAACCCTAGGAATCACGCTCGCATTTTGAAAAAGACAATTCAACACCAAAATCTTGTTGATTTGTTGCCAAAATGCCGCCATGACGTCGAGCACGCCAAAGGAGTGAGTTTTATTTATTTTTTGTTTGAATTTGTTTCTAAATAGGTAGGTTTGAGTTAATTTTTGATGTATATTTCGTTAATTGTTAGGAAATGTTAATGCACCTCCTCCTCCTCCTCAAAATCAACAAAATCCTAAGGAGGAAATACCTACGGAACAACAACCTCCTCCATCCATTCCTTGACATGCCCCTAGAACACAAGAAAATATAATGGGGCAAATTGAAAACAATAAAAAAGAAATTGAAGATATAATTGCAAGGTTGAAAGATCCTTCCACTTCAACCTTGCATAGGTCCACGCTTACTGAAATTCTTGAATCTATGTTATCAAATGTAGATTCAATTAACAAGTAAATATCTAGTTGGACGGATAAAAGGAGAGAGTTTAGAGACTATTATGCAAACAAACTGTCATACCAAGATGTGAAAAAATTACAAATTACAAAATTAGACTTGTGTTCAATTTTCACAAACCCACAAACAAATCAACCTCCACCCATTACATGCAAGAGGTTCCCTATCCATTGGTGCAACAACCAAGTGATAAGGGACAATTTTGGGCAGACGTGGTGGATGGTTTTTGACCATCCTCCATGCAATAATAATGAGGTCCCGCAATACTTTTTGAGGAAACTCTATTGTGAGTTTATCCTTAATAAAATGCCAAACTATTTTGATATGTAGGACTTCCAGGGTAGAGGTGGGGGGTCAGCACAAGATAGACCAGGGGCATGTGTTGATCCACAGTGGGCAGTGAGATGAGTAATCAGCAGACCAGCCCATGAGCATGTTTCTATCCCTCCCATTGTGAAGAAGAGTGTTGAGGTTGATACACTTTAGTCCATTAGTGCCTTGACCCAGAGCATCATAGAGCATGCCGGTCCTGCAGCACAGAGTGGGTTGGGAGATAGTGCGAGGAGTAGGGTCCCACCCCATACTTGTCAGACTTGCGGGTCAGCCTGTGGTTATGACCCCATGGATAGTCAGGATGCAGGTGCATAGGCTACATCTGCAACTGAGCAGATGGTGGTGACAGATACCCTCCTAAGTGAGACTTTTGGCCTTAATACTCAGGTAAATATTAGTAAGTTTATTAAATTTAATTTATTAAATTTTATTTTTGAAATGCAAGATTAACTAATTTAGTTTGATGATTTTAATGAAATTTCAGGGTCATAGCATTGATGTAGTTTTCAATGGTTCTCCACCTGCATATTACACTAGATCATCTACTGTCGAGGTATGTAACTAGTAAACAATTATAAATATTACATATGAATAGCATCGTTATATGAATGGTATTCTAATATCTAATTTTGGATGTTGAATAGGTTAATATTAAAGATTTCATGGCAACACCTGCCAGCAGTGGTGGACTTTAAAGCTTCATGGAGCTAATAAAATAAATAGTTTAATGAATGAATTATACATACTAGATTTTTGTATGTGACTTGTGTGCTTTATTGTGTGTACTTCTATGTTTAGATGAACGTGTGTATGTTAGGAGCCATGATTTGCATCACTATTATAGTTTTCCTAATTGAATAATGTTGTTTTATTTCTAGATGATGTAGGTTGCGAAGACACCTCCCAATGTTCATAGGGCAATGGAGCATGGTGTGACCTCTACGATTCATAGCTCCATGGCATTGACAAGGGTATGAGGTAGATTAGTAAATTTCAATTTACATTCATTGTTATAGTTGTTTTTTTTTTTGAAAAATCAAAGATTATTGATTTGATGTTTAATTTCTATCTGGATGGTTTTTATAGGACATGACATCACCACAGCCCATTCCTTCTACTGAGACAAGTGAGGAGGCATATTATATGGTAGCGGTAAGTGATTATTTTGTTAAATGTTTCATTTTTTATAACATGTAATTTCTATATATTAATGTCTATACTTTTTATTGTAATAGCTAAAGATGCAGGAAGAACTAAATAGGAGGAGCAGCCCTCAGGTTTGTAGTAGACCACCCACATGCGCGTCTCCATCCCCTAGAAGATCAAAGGCTACCCATGATCTATTCTCTTCACCAGCTAGAGGGGAATAATATTTTATTATGTTTCTTTGTTATATGCCTATATGGCATTTGTGGACATATATTTTGTATTGTATATAGTTGACATTGTATGCCTATATGGCATTCTTGTAAGCCTATATGGCTATTTTGTATAAATGTTATACTTATATCGACAGATATTGATGTATGCATGTACGGATATTTGGTTAATACAAATCTTTTTTATTGATGGCATTCATACTTGCATTATAAATCCACGTTTGAATCGATATTTGTAGATGGCTACTTCAAATATTTAAAGTCCAATTGTATTACATAGGACGTTTGTTGATCCAATAAGATAGCTATTGTTATTCAAGTATCACCTAAACCTCATTTTAGAACTAAAAGATAAAAGTTGTATTTAAAAAAAAAATGAATCATCATGTTGAACAGAAAATATTAGTATTCTTTATGAGTTGCTCAATTGAAAATATTCAAATGAGTATGCTAATCCATATTCTTTATGAGTTGGTCAATTGCAAATATTTCTTAATTTCTTGTTATTATACCATATTGGGATGCAAAGAGTATGTTTGTTGTTTTAAATAAGATAGTCAAAATCATATGCTTATGAGCACCTAATGACCATTGTGGTTATTAAATGTAATTCCTATTGCATATAAGGCGAGGTTATGAGATTACATTGAGTCTTACCTAATTTTAGTATGCAACATAACATTGGGGCTATAGGCTTCCATAAGTCATACCTCAGGGATTTTTAGTTTTAGGCACAAATTTACTTTAAGACCTTAGGTGCATTTCTCTACTTGCACAACCTCAAAACTCCACCTAGAACTCAAGGCGCCTTTCATCATCCAAACAATCTCAAAATTGCACCTTGATATTGAAAGGATGTTTCAAAGTATAAAGGAGGGCACCTTAAGGGAGGCAATTCATCTTGATTATCAAAGTTGATCAAACACATCAAACTAAGCATCATATCTCTAGGCGCATTTTTGCCTCTTTCTAAACTATCCATTTTGGTGCCTTGATGTAAAGTGAAGTCTAAACTTAGTGAAGATTGCACCTAGAAAGATATCACTTTGGATATGTACCTAGAGTCATCCTAGATCATCCATTTGTGCCTAAGGGTCAATATAACATAATATAACTTAGGAAGACTTTAAAAATCATCAAAAGAAGCCTAGGTGCCTTTTCTTGTCTCCACCATCCATTTTGGGTGCCTAGAGGAAAATAAACTTCAAATCACTTCCAACTGTAGTGCCTAGTCTTAGAAACTTCAAAATGACTAAATCTTACCAAAGGAAGTCTAGGCACCTATTGTCATTTGGATCATCATGAATGAGTGCCTAAGTGGAAGGAGAATAAGCATCTTGTATGGAGGTGCACTTTTGTGTCTAAATAACCTCATTTTGGCATCTTGAAGGAAGATGTTCTAAATCCTAAGATCTAGCGCCTAAGTGTAAAATGGTCTCCTATAGGTTTGAACAAGTGATTGAAGCCATCAAATTTCTAAGAAATGAGCTAAGTATACTAAGGCACCTTTTCTTGTCTAAACTATCCATTTTGGTGCCTAGGAGGAAGGAGATTCAACATCATGAATCAAGGCACCCTTTGCCATCAAAATAACCTCACATTGGTGCCTAGACGTGTTGGAACTGTCAGTTTGGCCACATGAGGAGAAGAATAAAAGTTACACCCCTTTGCAACTTTACACTGCCTCCTTCTGATGACTTTTAGGGCAACAGAAAACCTTTCACCATGGGCAAACACCTCAGAGATATAAAAAATTGAGAGAGGTTATTATAGAGGCACTCTACAAGATCGCGTTGCCTTAGACAGAATGTTTCTAAGTGACAATTTTTGAGTAACATCTCATCAAAGATTGCTACCTTTTTGCACTTTGGACTCTTCAGGGATATCGTCAGTGCAATGTAGCTCGGACTGTTTCGACATGTTTGGGTGAAAAATAGGACCATGCCTAGTGTAAATGTACCCATCTAGATGCATTGGAACAATCAATTTGGTCGCATCAGGAGTAGGATGAAAGTTACACCCCTTTGCAACTTTACACTGCCTCCTAATGATTTTTGGGGCAGCAAAAAACCTTTCACCACGGGAAAATGCCTTAGAGATATAAAAAAATGAGAGAGGTTATTGTAGAGGCACTCTATGTGATCGTGTTTCCTTAGATGGAATGTTTTTAAGTGACACAGTTTTTGAGTAACATCTCATCAAAAATTACTACCTTTTTGCACTTTGGACTCTTCAAGGATATTGTCGGTACAATGTAGCTTAGACTATTTCGACATGTTTGGGTAAAAAATAGGACCATGCCTATCATAAATGTACCCATTCAGATGCGTTGGAATAGTTAGTTTGGTCGCATCAGAAGCAGGATGAAAGTTACACCCCTTTGCAACTTTACATTGCCTCCTTCTGACAATTTTTGGGGCAGCAGAAAACCTTTCACCACGGGCAAATGCCTTAGAGATATAAAAAATTGAGAGAGGTTATTGTAGAGGCACTCTACATGATCTCGTTGCCTCAGACAGAATGTTTCTAAGTGACACAGTTTTTGAGTAACATCTCATCAAATATTGCTGCCTTTTTGCACTTTGGACTCTTCAGGGATATCGTCAGTACAATGTAGCTCGGATTGTTTTGACATGTTTGGGTGAAAAATAGGACCATGCCTGCCATAAATGTACCCATCCAGATGCATTGGAATAGTCAGTTTGGTTGCATCAGGAGCAGGATAAAAGTTACACCCCTTTGCAACTTTACACTACCTCCTAACGATTTTTGGGGCAACAAAAAACCTTTCACCACGAGCAAATGCCTTAGAGATATAAAAAATTGAGAGAGGTTACTGTAGAGGCACTCTAAATGATTATGTTGCCTTAGAAGGAATGTTTCTAAGTGACATAGTTTTTGAGTAACATCTCGTCAAAAATTGCTACTTTTTACACTTTGGACTCTTCATGGATATCGTCGGTACAATGTAAATCGGACTATTTTGACATGTTTGGGTGAAAAAAAAGACCATGCCTAGTGTAAATGTACCCATCCAGATGCATTGGAATAGTTAGTTTGGTCGCATCAGGAGTAGGATAAAAGTTACACCTCTTTGCAACTTTACACTGCCTCCTAATGATTTTTGGGGCAGCAGAAAACCTTTCACCACGGGTAAATGCCTTAGAGATATAGAAAACTGAGAGAGGTTATTGTAGAGGCCCTCTACGTGATCATGTTTCCTTAGATGGAATGTTTCTAAGTGACATAGTTTTTGAGTAACATCTCGTCAAAGATTGCATCCTTTTTGCACTTTGGACTCTTTAGGGATATCGTCGGTACAATGTAGCTTGGACTGTTTCGACATGTTTGGGTGAAAAATAGAACAATGCCTAGCCTAAACGTACCCATCTGGATGTGTTAGAACTATCAGTTTGGTCACATCAGGGGCAGGACACCAACAATGCATAACATGATGATGTAAAAATGTGTATATGTGTAAAAATGCAGCAGGAAATAAAAAAAGACAAACCTAACAAATTAATGTGCATACTTACAACTCAATATAACATGACTTACAAAATCAATATAAATACTTACAAATTAATCCAATGAACCATCTGGGTCTGCTCTACTCTTTATTGTGTCAAGTATTACTTCATGGTCAGACTCACGCACCTTCCACAAGATTTTGTTCAAAGGTCTACCCTGATACTTTATCAAATGAACATTGGATGCCATTACAAGGTTCAAGTAATGAAGAATCTTCCAATGTGTGTCAAAGTCCTGAAATAGCCAAACATTAACACTCTTATGTGGGTACCTTCTAAGCCATGTTCCAGTAATAACCACTGAGCCTGTAGGGTATTCGATGTTTTCTCCATCTATAACTGGGGCCTCCAAATTTTTTTTGGCCTCAACACAACAACATAAGTAATAATCTATTCCCTCTTCATTATCTTCATCTGCAATAACTGCATATACGTGCCCTACATTGATATGTGTAGCAAATTAGATGAAATTAGTCAACATTACAAAAACACTACAAAGTAAGATGACATTACTTGGTTGAACTAGATGAAATTAGATGCATATACATGCCCTATATTACCTAGTTGAACTAGATCTGACATTACAAAGTAAGATGACAGTACCTAGTTGAACTAGATGAAATTAGATGCATATATGTGCCCTATATTCAAATCTCTCGTAGCACGAAGTTTTTGCATTCGTTCTCTTTGTGCCACCAATACCATATCTCTTTGTGATGGTTGTGGTTCCTCTTAATTGGCATGTCTTCATTTATCATGTCCAATTTCCTCTTCTCACGAAGTTCCCTCATAGCCATTGCTTTCTTTGCATTCTTAGCTTCTATCTCTTCTTGTATTGGTTTAATTCTTGATCGTTTCCTCGGCATGACGGAGAATTTGTCTGTAGCATGATAAAGAGACCAATATTACTTCCTAAGAAATGAATACAAGATAATAGTGGGATTGTATTTTTATTATGTTGTAAGGATTTATTCTTGTATAGTTTGACATCATGGTATGTTAAGGTCTATTTATTACACATAATTATTAAAGAGCCCAAGTGTAGAAAATATACATGGCATCATGTGAGATTGTAGGATGCTTTCTTGATTGGGAATGTGTCTATTTTAAACATGTATGATAAAGCATGATAAAGTAATTCAAATAGAATTAAGGAAAATGCAAAGAACATGCATGTAAGGACTTGACATACCTAAAAAATGAAGATTTGAATGGAGAGAGTACCCAATCATGTAGTGTTTTTTTCTTCTTGCATCAAACTCCTCAACAATTTGATTTTTTCACCACTTGCTTCCTTTTCAATGTTAAATTGAATAACACTCAAATATAATTACTAACAACAATATTATTATCCAATCTATAATGTTAAATTCCTAAAATTAAATCACAATTAACATTGCAACACTACAAAAATTGAAACTTGAATAGATATATATCAAACTTGGTGTGAAAACTATGTTATTTCCTCCTTCTCAAGCTGGCAAAGTAGAAAAGGTGGTGGAAAGATCATGCAAAGGTGGTAGAATGTGTAAAATGTGCATGTGAACTTTCCAACAGCATGAAAGCACTTGTCTTTTATCAAAGCACGCGCATAATTAGAATGAAAATAGAGCATGTGGGCCTAGATCACGGGAGTCAACACTTTTTTACCATTTCTATAGCAGGAAAAAATGTGTGCACATTATAATGCATTTGCATTTTGTCCTGCTATAGATTGATCCATAAATATTTGTACCTATCTCACCTTCGATAGCACCTTTACAATATCTCACCTCTAGTTCCATTAGCTCATGTTCTATATCTCACTTATCTCTCCCCCTCACCTCTCTACCTCTCCCCTCTCTATGTCTCTTAGTTGCTCCTTATCTACCTTAACCCTAATCCCTCGACCCTCGACCCTATCCCTCAACCCTCAACGTCAAAACCTAATCCCTCAACCCTTAACTCTAATCCCTCGACCCTCAACCCTATCCCTAAACCCTAAACCCTAAAGCCTCACCCCTCAACCCTCAACGTCAAATCCTAATCCCTCAACCCTTCACTCTAATACCTTAATCCTCAACCCTATCCCTAAACCTTCAACACTATACCTTAAACCCTAATCCATCAACCCTCGACCCTAAACCTTATCCCTAAACCCTAGTCCCTCAACCCTCAACCCTAATCTGTCATCCCTCAACTCTAATCTCTCATCCCTAAACCCTAAATGCTATCCCTATTCCTAAACCCTCAACGGGCTTGATACTATACCTTAAACCCTAATCCCTTATCCCTAAACCCTCCAACCCTATCCCTAATCCTTATACCCTAGACACTCTACTTTAACCTTAATCCCTCGACCCTCAACCCTATCTCGAAACCCTTAACCCTTAAACCTCAATGTACTCAACCCTCAACATCAAACCCTAAACCCTCAACCCTATCCCTAAACCCTAAAGCCTCAACCCTCAACTCTTAACGTCAAATCCTAATCCCTCAACCCTTCACTCTAATCCCTCAACCCTAAACCTTATCCCTAAACCCTCAACACTATACCTTAAACCCTAATCCCTCAACCCTCAACCCTAATCCACCATCCCTCAACTCTAATCCATCATCCCTAAACCCTAAATGTTATCCCTATTCCTAAACCCTCAATAGGCTCGATACTATACCTTAAGCCCTAATCCCTTATCCCTAAACATTCCAACCCTATCCCTAATCCTTATACCCTCAACATTCTACTTTAACCCTAATCCCTCAACCCTATCCTGAAACCTTCAACCCTCAAACCTCAACCCTTAACCTCAAACCCTAATCCCTCAACCCTTAACTCTAATCCCTCAACCCTAAACTCTATCCCTAAACCCTAAATCCTAAAGCCTCAACCCTCAACCCTTAACATCAAATCCTAATCCCTCAACATTTCACTCTAATCTCTCAACCCTAAACCCTCAACACTATACCTTAAACCCTAATCCCTCAACCCTCAACCCTAAACCTTATCCCTAAACCCTAATCCCTCAACCCTTAACCCTAATCCGTCATCCCTCAACTCTAATCCCTCATCCCTAAACCCTAAATTCTATCCCTATTCCTAAACCCTCAATGGGCTCAATACTATACCTTAAACCCTAATCCCTTATCCCTAAACCCTCCAACCCTATCCCTAATCCTTATACCCTTGACACTCTACTTTAACCCTAATCCCTCAACCCTCAACCCTATCCTGAAACCCTTAACCCTCAAACCTTAATGTACTCAACCCTCAATGTCAAACCCTAATCCCTCAACCCTTAACTCTAATCCCTCGACCCTCAACCCTATCCCTAAACCCTAAACCCTAAAGCCTCAACCCTCAACCCTCAATGTCAAATCCTAATCCCTCAACCCTTCACTCTAATCCCTCGACCCTAAACCCTATCCCTAAACCCTCAACACTATACCTTAAACCCTAATCCCTCAACCTTCAAGCCTAAACCTTATCCTTAAACCCTAATCCCTCAACCCTCAACCCTAATCTATCATCCCTCAACTCTAATCCCTCATCCCTAAACCCTAAATGATATCCCTATTCCTAAACCCTCAAAAGGCTCAATACTATACCTTAAACCTTAATCCCTTATCCCTAAACGCTCCAACCCTATCCCTAATCCTTATACCCTCGACACTCTACTTTAACCCTAATCCCTCAACCCTCAACCCTATCACAAAACCCTTAACCCTTGAACCTCAATGTACTCAACCCTCAACGTAAAACCCTAATCCCTCAACCCTTAACTCTGATCCCTCGACCCTCAACCCTATCCCTAAACCCTAAACCGTAAAGCCTCAACCATCAACCCTCAACGTCAAATCCTAATCTCTCAACCCTTCACTCTAATCCCTCAACCCTAAACCCTATCCCTAAACCATCAATACTATACCTTAAACCCTAATCCCTCAACCCTCAACCCTAAACCTTATCCCTAAACCCTAATCCCTCAACCCTCAACCCTCAACCCGAATCCCTCATACCTCATCCCTAAACCCTAAACTCTATCCCTATTCCTAGACCCTCAACAGGCTTGATACTATACCTTAAACCTTAATCCCTTATCCCTAAACCCTCCAACCCTATCCCTAATCCTTATACCCTTGACACTCTACTTTAACCCTAATCCCTCGACCCTCAACCCTATCCTGAAACTGTTGACCCTCGGACCTCAATGTACTCAACCCTCAACATCAAACCCTGATCCCTCAACCCTTAACTCTGATCCCTCAACCCTTAACCCTTAAAACTTAAACCCTAAAACCTATCTCTACACGCTCAACACTTGACACTATATCTTAAACCCTAATCCCTAAAGCCTCAACCCTAAATCCTTAAACTTTCAACCCTAAACCCTATCCCTAATCCCTCTACCCTTGACACTCTTCTTTAACCCTATTCCCTTGACCATTAACCCTATCCCTCAACCCTCAACCCTCAACTCTCAACATTAAACCCTAATTCATCAACCCTAAACCCTAATCCCTCAAACCTAAACCCTATCCCTAAACCATCAACCCTTAACACTATACCTTAAACCCTAATCCCTATCCCTCAACCCTTAACCCCTAAAACTTAAACCCTATCCCTACACCCTCAACACTTGACACTATATCTTAAGCCTTAAACCCTCATCCCTAAAGCCTCAACCCTCAATCCTTAAACCTTCAACCCTAAACCCTATCCGTAATCCCTCTACCCTCAACACTCTAACCCTAACTTTGACATTAAATGCTAATCCGTCAACCCTAAACCCTAATCTATCAACCCTAAACCCTATCCCTAAACCCTCAACCCTCAACACTATACCTTAAACCCTAAATGCTATCCCTATTCCTAAACCCTCAACCCTTGACACTATACCTTAAACCCTAATCCCTTATCCCTAAACCCTATCCCTCAACCCTTAACCCTTAAAAATTAAACCCTAAAACCTATCCATAAGCCCTCAACGCTCAACACTATATTTTAAACCCCAATCCCTTAACCTTCAGCCCTAAAGCCTCAACCCTCAATCGTTAAACCTTCAACCCTAAACCCTATCCCTAATCCCTCTACCTTCAACACTCTACTTTAACCCTAATCCCTTGACCATCAACCCTATCTCTAAACCCTCAACCCTCAACCCTCAACATTAAACCCTAATCTGTCAACCCTAAACCCTAATCCCTCAACCCTAAACCCTATCCCTAAACCCTCAACCCTCAACACTATACCTTAAACCATAACCCCTCAACCCTAAACCCTAATCCCTCAAGCCTAAACCCTAAACCCAACAAAACTGCTTTGCCTTATGTTAGGTTGTTAAACCCATCATTTTTGACACTCTTCTCTTAAAGATATTTGAGTTGCAAGAATATGTCAGAAAAATGGCTATGAACTTTTTTAATGTTAGTAATGTTATATGGCATGTTTTTTTGGCCCATCTGGGGTTCATTATGCCAATAGGTGTACACACTATGAGAAAAGCTTTACGTATGGTACATCCACAGTGAGTAATTAGCAGTTGAAATTAGAAGGATGATCATTATGAGAAAAGCTTTGCATTGGGGTACATCTATGTTTCTTGTTGTCCACCTTGCACTTAGGGGAGGTATATTGTTATGGAATAGGCAAATAATCTCCCATTGTTTACTGGCTCTATCCACAAGAACTACTAAACTATACCTTAAACCCTAATCCCTCAACCCTAAACTTTCAACCCTAAACCCTATCCCTAATCCCTCTACCCTCAACACTCTACCTTAACCCTAATCCCTCGACCCTTAACCCTAAACTCTATCCCTAAAGCCTCAACCCTAAACCCTAATCCCTCAAGGTCCTAAACTCTAATCTCTTATCCCTAAACTCTAAATCCTATCCCTAAATGCTCAACCCTCAACCTTAAACCTTAATCACTCAATCCTTATCCACCCCTCTCCTCCCTTATCTGGCTCACTCCCATCTCTACCCTCATCTACCCTCAACACTATACATACATACATATAGGCATACATAGATACATACGTACATACAAGCATACATAGATACATATATACATATAGGCATACATACATGCATACATGCATGCATACATACATATAGGCATACATACATACATACATGATTAATAACCTTGAACAGAAAAAAATTCAAGGGGAACATAACGCGAGCACATTATAACGCGCTCGCATTATTTCAAACATGACAAACAGCACAAACTTTTGCAGAAAAGGGAAAATGCAAAGCAAACAATAATGCGAGTGCATTATAATGCGCTTGGTTTATGTTTTGCTTTAGGAATTCCAAGCCTTGGGCTTGGGATTTGCTTTGGATTTCCAACCCAAAGGCTTGAGTGCCTTTTCAACATCCATAGACGTGTTTTTCCATATTCTTCAAGATTTCACATAATTTCGTTCGTGCTAACCCTCAGATTTGCACGTGTTTCAAGGTTGAACAAATTGAACACCTAGGTAATGTTAGGCTTTCTCTTAGCTATTTGACGATGTGTTTTTTTCACATTTTAACAATGTTAAGTCTTTCATCTTTAATTTCTTTTGTTTGTGTGTCCATTTTTGGGCAAAAACCATTGTTTGGTCTTTTTTTCATTGTAAATTAACTATTCATTGAAATTTCAAAAAAATTACATATTTAGAAACTAGACTCCATTCTACACATATTAAAAAAAAAAAGATTTTCAATTAGTTTTCAAAATTTATAGGGGTAGCACGGCCAAAATTCTATTTTTTAGGATGTGTCCACTTTGAAAATTAGTAAAAAATCAAATATTCATCAAAAAATTATCAAAAAAATCAGGCATAAACTACATGCTATTAGCTAATTTCTCACCAAAACAATTTTAAAAACACCAAAAGAAAATTGGCCTTTTGAGGTAGCCACAAAACATGCTATGTTATGTTTTTTGGACAAAAACAACACCAATTTATGTGGCTCCCTCTTTTGAAACCCTTAATCTATGTCATTTTCAAAAAAAATAGTAGTTTAGAAAGTAGACTCGGAGCACTACGAACATTGTTTTGGTTGTATCTCTGAATTTTGAGTGTAACTATGCTCAATTTCTCATCCAAGGCCAGCATTTCCTGATTTCAGAAAAAAATTGGCCACTTAAGACCCCTTTTTGGCTCCCCATCTTCTTGCACTTACCCATGAGTTCAATGGCAAACTACAATGTATACAGATCATAGATGGTTCAAATTTTCAATATTAAATAGCATTCATCACATAGAAAAAATTAATGAGTTCAATGGTAATGTATAGCGATGTATAAAAAGGGCAAAGATAAATGGATGTGTTGTCAATTCAAATTTTTAGGGTTTTTATGTTATCACGATTCACTTTACAAAATCCCTAAGTAAAAACACTATGGTTGGTGTTGTCTAAGGCATTTAGGGTTTATCCTTCTAATTAATTGTTGACCTATGTAGTTAGTTTCCCCAACTTAAGTTGTTCTTTTATCTCCTTGGTTTTCATTGAGTTACTAGCCCCTTTGTTATAAGTTACTGGCCCCAAGCCCCTTTATTTTATTCTAAGTCTTATTTCGTCATGGGCGTCACAGCCTCAATTTAAGCCTATATTTTTGAAGCTACGATGGTGTACGAAGGCACCACGTATTCTGTGTGGGTCCTTGTTTCTATCGCCCCAATCTATTTTAATATTATTTTGATATATTTTTAATATTTATCAGGTGTATCCCCTCTGAGCCTCTAACATGTGGCAGTCTATATTGTCTTGTCGCAAGGATTTGCCTCATCGTAGCCTTGCTTTAAGATGAAAACTTAAAGCTACGATGGTGTGATAAGGCACCATGTATCCCTTTGGCCATAGTGTGAATTCCATGGTCCCACCAAAGGTACTTTCTTGAATCCTGATATGTGCCATTTTATCATTTGTTGTGAATATTCTGATGACAACATGAATGACAACGGTTGAATAATTATTATATATTATAATATATTATATAATAATAATAATTATATTATATAATTAACATCATATGTTATATTATTATCAGATAATAATATAATATATGATAATAATTATATAATAATAATATATAACTATTATTATATATTATAGTATAATAATAAATTATAATTATACTATTATTATATAATATATGATATTATCTATTATATTATAATAACAATTATATTATATAATTATTATTATAATATATATAATAATTATATTATATTAAATATATATGATAATAATAATATAATAATAAATTATAATTATATTATATAATATATGATATTATTATATATTGTATTATATAATATATAATAGTTATATATTATTAATAATTATTATATAATTATTGAAGCAACAATACTTTTCCCAGGCATTAAATGGCTCTCCCACGAGAGCTTCTGACAATCTTGCTAGTGTGAGGAATTGGGAGCGTCAGACGATCCTCACACAAGCCGAAGATTGATGCTACAAAAATCTAGACAACGAATAAATGCATCTTTCACATGAGGCATGTGTTCATTAACAAACTTCCTTTAAATCCCAGAGGTCTCTAGCAAAATGGCACTCAGTTGGCTTGCTCAAAATACAGGATGGAGACTCCCATTGTGTATAGGTAAAAATTGGATTGACAAAGATCAAGAAATGACAATAAAATCCAATCCTATAACTGTTGGGAATTAAGGTGTCTCAGCCTTGGTAATTTCTAGCATTAATTATTTGATTATGTATTAATTTAATTGCCTATGATGTATTTTGGGTTGCACATCCCGTTTCGTCATTTAGTGTGAAGTGGCATAGTGAGTTGTCACTCCACTTGTAATGTGACTAGGATGGTCAACTCATCCCAAGTGGACATAGGTGTCCCATATTATGGTAGAGCTTTTCTACCATGTGTTGGCATCTTGTGCAATGTGTAAGGAGTTATGACATGTAAGTGTTATGATGGATTCCTATGATAGATTCTATGACACGTAAGAGTCAAAAATAGAAGATTCTATGAGAGGTGAAGACATGTGTCGAAGAGCATCTTTGAGGAAGGCATCTTTGGGCACCCAAGGGAGGTTATGACATGTTGTAAGAGGAATATGCTATTTTTAGTCAGTGTATGATATATTCTCTTATAGCTATAAGTGTTGTCAGTTATGACAGATTCTATGACAGTTGTAAGGTGCATAAGAGCATCTGCCATAGCCTATCTTGGGAATAGGCACCCACTTTGGGATGGAATGATATGATAAGTGTAAAATCCATGTTGTGATGATGGACAAGTGTCCTTAGGCATGGGTTTTGGGCCATGAGGCCAAGATGGACTCCCATCTCAAGAAGGTTCCATTTTTGCCTAGTAAACTCTATTTAAATAGGTGCTTGGATGGGAGATGCATAGTGTAATTGATAGGTACTATTATGCTACCAGAATATCTCTAGATACGAGTTTCAAAGATTCCTAACAAGACTTGCATTGCAAGTGTGTTGAAAACATTCTTTGTTTTGATAATACATTGTGCAAGTTTTGGAGTGGGGTTTTTTCACCTAAAAGGGTTTTCCTCTGTCTACATTTTGTGTGTATGTGTATTGTTGCAATATCTCTATTGTTGTGTTAACATCACTATAATTGTCAAGGTTGTAAAGAATTTCCATACATCTCTCCTCATTAGATTAGTGTAGGAAGTGATTTCCTCACACCTAGCTTCCTTTCAGTTGGTATCAGAGCTTGATCACCTTTGGTCCTAGTTGTTGGGTAGGGGTGTTTTGAGTTGATCTTAGATTGAGTGGGAGTCTATGCAAAGTATTCTAAAATCTTGTTGCATGAAGGAGATGGTAGGCACATCCAAAAGAGTAGAGGTGGAAAAGTTTAACGACACCAATTTTGAGTTGTGGAAACTTAAGATGGAAGACATGCTTGTTGATTGAGACCTATGGGAAGCAATTTCTAGTGTAAAACTAGCAGTAATGTTGCAAGGTGATTGGGATCTCAAGGATCGAAAAGCTAAGGGTCTTGTGAGACTCTGTCTTGTTAAATGTTCATGAGGAGAAGACCACAAAGGAGCTATAGAAGAAACTTGGTGATGTTTATCAGGCCAAATCCCTAGTAAACAAGTTATTCCTATGGAAGAAGCTATATTCTCTAAGGATGGAAGATGGAGGATCCATTGTAGACCATCTGAATGCTTTTAACATGCTAGTTGCACAATTGACATCCGTTGGTGTGAAAATGGAGGAGGAGGAGTGATGTATGACCTTACTTTGTTCTTTGCCAGATTCATGGGATCATCTTGTTATATCCATTGGGAGTACCACATCCACTTTAAAAATGGATGAAGTGGTGTCTTCACTATTATCTAAAGAGATGCATAGAAAGTCATCCGAGTCAGCTAAAGAGGCTCTTGCAGTTTGTGGAAGACCTAAGGAGAAAGGGAAAAAGAAGGACAAGAAAGATTAGAAGGGTAGATCCAAATCCCATGGGAGATCCAAATCTTCTGGAAAATCTAAGGCTCTCTATTGGAATTGTGGTAAATCTGGACATTTCCAAAAGGAATGCAAAGATGAGAAAAAGAAAAAGAAAAAGAATGTCACCAATTCAGATTCTGACAAGTCACAAGATGATGGTGATTCTTTCATTATAGCCTTGGCCACCCATGCATCTGATGATGTGTGGCTGATTGATTCCAGTGCATCTTTCCACACGACCTCGCATCGAGACTAGTTTACAAAGTATGAAGAGTTTGATGGTGGAAGAGTGTACCTTGGTGACGATTCTCATATGAAGATAGTTGGCCATGGAAGAGTCACAATCTGATTCCCTGATGGATGAGTGAAGGGGATCTCTGGGGTCATGCACATCCCAGGCTTGGTATGAAACCTACTCTCTGTAAGTAAATTGAATGATGCAGGTGTAGAGGTTGTCTTTTCAAAATAAGGATGCAAGATGACTAGAGGATCTATGGTGCTTGTGAAGCATACCCAGAGAGGTACTCTATTTCAACTAGAGGCATGCACTTCATAGTGCAATAGTTCTTATGACTCGAAGAAAAGAGTTGCAGTCACTTCATCCCCACCATTGGAACCAGCAGTGAAAAGATCTATTGTATCAAATTCTGATGGTAGTGCATTTTGGGTACCTAAGGGTGCTCATGCTTTGGAAGTCAAGCTTCCTGCTAAGAAGATAATGTTATGGCATAAGAGACTTGGTCACATTGGTGAGAAGGGTCTTAGAACCCTAAAAAATAAAAACCTTGTTGAGGGGTTAGATGATTGTAATCTCAATTTTGACTTGTGTGAACATTATATATATGGAAAGAAAAACCGTGTTCAGTTTTACTTGAGTTCTCACAAGTCTTTTGGTGTGTTGGATCTTATTCATTCTGATGTGTTTGGTCCAATTAATGTTCCTTCAATCTCTAAATCTATATATTTTGTATCTTTCATATATGATTACAGTAGAAGGACATGGATTTGAATTTCTCAAAAGCAAATCTAAAGTCTTTAGTCGATTCAAAGAGTTTAAAGCTTTTGTTGAGAATTTGACTAGTAAAAAGATTAAGTGTTTGAGAACTGACAACGGTGGTGAGTTTTGTTCCACATAATTCGATAAGTTCTATAAAGAACATGGGATTGAAAGACATAAGACAAATCCATACACCCCGCAACAAAATGGAGTTGCAGAGAGGATGAACAAGACACTGATGGAGAAGGCTAGGAGTATGCTTAGTGGAGCTGGCCTCTAATAGAAGTTTTGGGCTAAAGCTATTGCCACTACTTGCTACCTGGTAAACAGGTCTCCTATATCAAATCTTGTTGGTAAGATACCCATGGAGGTGTGGTCTGGTAAGAAGCCTTCAGTAAGACATCTTCATTTTTTGGTTGTGAGGCATATGCTCATGTGCCTAGGGAGAAGAGGTCAAAATTGGAGAACAAGGATGTTAAGTGTATCTTTATTGGCTATGGTGTCAATGTGAAAGGATACAAGCTTTGGGATCTTGTGTCTGATAAAGTTTTGTATAGTAGAAGTGTTATTTTCATAGAACTAACACCTTCTTCCATTGTTCTATAGCCAGAACAGAAAGAAAAGAAAGAGGATGTGGTTCAATTTCCCACTACCCCTAAGAAGAGTGAATCGACAGACCCTATGAGACCTGATGATAAGGAGAGCTCTAGTAGCTCTAAAAGCTAAGAAGAAGAAGTAGAACCTCAACCTTAACCTTTGAGGAGGTCTACATGAACAAAGAAGCAACCTGATAGGTTTGGTTATTCACTGCTTGATTTTAATTATGCTTTCGCCTTGCTTACTAACACTGATGAGCCTAGAATTGTGATAGAGGCTATGGGAATGAAAGATGCAGATTCCTAGAAGGAGGCCATGGAAGATGAGATGGCTTCTTTAGAGAAGAATAAAACTTGCTACTTGGTGCCTTTACCTAAAGGATGGAAACCCATTAGCTATAAATGGGTGTTCAATAAGAAATTTGGTGTAGATGGCAGTGTTTAAAAGTACAAGGCTAGATTGGTTGCGAAGGGGTACTCACAAGTGGAGGGAATTGATTATAGTGAAATTTTCTCTCCCTTTGCAAAGCTAACATCTATTCTATTCCTATTATCTCTTGTAGCATCTTATGACTTAGAGGTGGAACAGATGGATGTGAAGACAACATTCCTTCATGGTGATTTGGAGGAAGAGATTTACATGTCACAGCCAGAGAATTACATAGAAAAAGGTAAAGAAAATTTGGTTTACAAGATGAAGAAGTCTTTGTATGGTTTGAAGCAATCTCCTAGGATGTGGTATATTAAATTTGATGCCTTTGTGTTGTCGATTAGATTTCTGAGGTTGAAATTAGATCATTGTGTGTATTACAAATTTGACAATGATCGCATTCTCATAATTGCATTGTATGTTGATGATATGTTGTTAATTGGAAATGGTAAGAATATGATTTTTGATTTGAAGTCTTAGTTGTCAGCACAGTTTGAGATGAAAAACTTAGGGGTAGTCAGGTACATTCTAGGAATGCAAATTAGAAGTGACAAAGCAAATAGAAAACTTTGGTTAAGCCATAGTAAGTATGTAAAGATCGTGTTGGATAGATTCAACATGGCAGATTGTAGACCATTGTGTCTTCATGTTTCTTTGGGGATAAAGTTATCTGTTAATGATTATCCAAAGTCTTCTTCTGAGATGGAGGACATGAGCAGAGTACCTTATGATAGTGTTGTTGACAGCTTGATGTATGCTATGGTCTATACTAGACCAGACATTGCCCAAGTAGTGGGAGTCCTTAGTCAGTTTATGGTTAATCTTGGATGGGTACATTGGGATGCAATGAAGAGAGTGTTTAAATATTCATAGGGCACTTCTGAGTATTCCCTATGTTATCATGGTCATCCTACAAGACCTCCACATTCTATAAGTATTCATTGATTTGTGGATTTTGATTAGGTAGGTGACATTGACAGTAGGAGATCCACTAGTGTTTATGTGTTCACTATATTCGGTGGTGCAATTAGTTGGATGAGTAAGTGGCAACCCATGGTCACTTTGTCCATGACAGAAGCTAAGTATATGGCAGCTACTCATGCTTGCAAGGAAGCTATTTGGATTAAAAGATTATGTTCATTTATTGGTGTTGATGCAGAATAGATTACTATCTGCTGTGATGGTTAGAGTGTGATTTGCTTAGCAAATAATCCAACTTTCTATGCTATAACAAAGCATATTGATGTATAGTTTCATTTTGTGCGAGACATGGTAGAGGATGGAAAGGTGACATTGGAGAAGGTAGACACTTTGAAGAATGTTGCGGATGTATTGACAAAACCAATGGGCACAGAGAAGTTCATATGGTGTTCGGAGTCTATGGGCCTCTCGACCTATAGCAGTTAAACCATGTTATTTCTATTGGCTCTTACAAGGTGTTCGACAAGTGGGAGAATGTTGGGAATTAAGGTGTCTCAACCTTGGTATTTCCTAGCATTAATTATTTGATTATGTATTTATTTAATTACCTATGATGTATTTTTGGTTGCACATCCTATTTTGTCATTTAGTGTGAAGTGGCATAGTGAGTTGTCACTCCACTTGTAATGTGATCAGGATGATCAACTCATCCCAAGTGGACATAGGCATCCCATATTGTGGTAGAGATTTTCTACCATGTGTTGGCATCTTGTACAGTGTGTAAGGAGTTATGACGCTTAAGTGTTATGATGAATTCCTATGATAGAGTCTATGACGCGTAAGAGTCAAAAATAGAAGATTCTATGACAGGTGAAGACATGTGTCAAAGAGCATCTTTGGGTGCCCAAGGGAGGTTATGACATGTTGTAAGAGGAATATGCTATTTTTAGTCAATGTATGATAGATTCTCTTACAGCTATAAGTGTTGTCATTTATGACAGATTCTATGATAGTTGTAAGGTGTGTAAGACCATCTGTCATAGCCTATCTTGGCAATAGGCACCCACTTTGGGATGGGATGATATGATAAGTGTAAAATCCATGTTGTCATGATGGACAAGTGTCCTTAGGCATGGGTTTTGGGCTATGAGGCCAAGATGGACACCCATCTCAAGAAGGTTCTATTTTTGCCTGGTAAACTCTATTTAAATAGGTGCTTAGATGGGAAATGCATAGTGTAATTGATAGGTACTATTATGCTGCCAGAATATCTCTAGATATGAGTGTTGAAGACTCCTACGAAGACTTGCATTGCAAGTGTTTTGTAAATATTCTTTGTTTTGATAATACATTGTGCAGGTTTTGGAGTGGGGTTTTTCACCTGAAAGGGTTTTCCCCACGTTATATCTTCTCTCTCTCTCTCTCTCTTCTGTCTATATTTTGTGTGTATGTGTATTACTACAATATCTCTATTGTTGTGTTAACATCACTGTAATTGTAAAGGTTGTAAAGAATTTACATACATCTCTCCTCACTAGATTAGTGTAGGAAGCGATTTCTACACACCTAGCTTCCTTTCAATAACCTTCAAGAGATTGATCTAAATACCAACCAAATCAATGCAAAAAACAAAGAAAGCTATCACCTAGATTGTATAGATCCCTTGGTTCTTTGTGGATTGCTTAATGAATTGCATAACCATGTTGTAACAAGCGGTCATAGGATAATGTACTCAATAATGCAAGAATGCTTAAAGCACTATTAGAAATGCCCAAAGCTTAAATGATCGAAGAGGTATTTTGATGGGATGAAGGGGGTATAGATAGGTTCCAAAGAAAGATCGATCGATGATTGAGATAAATCAATGAAATGGATGGACAAAATGAGTTGAGAAGACATGATGAACATGAACACGACAAGTGTTCATGCAAAAAGGAGCTTTGTTGAGTTAATTGCTTGCTTAGATAAAGATAAGATTTGATTTCATAAATTAAGAATGTTTTTTTCCAATTTATGAGTTGATTGATAAAATCAATAATGATTAAAGCCAATTAATTCAACTTTATATTTACTTTTTGACATGCTAAAAATAAGACTGATTGTGCACATAGAAGAAAAGATTATTTTAAGAAGATTTGAAAGATAAAAAAATTTAAATAAATTTATTTATTTAATTTATTTTGCATGATGGAGGAAAGGATAAGATATAAATAAAATATTGATTTTATTTATTTAGAAGATATTTGAAAAGTCAACTTAAATAAATTTGAATAAGGTATTTAATTTTGGAAGAATAATTAGTTAATTAAATAATTAAAATTATTTAATTATTTGTGGATAGGAGGAATTAAGTGATAGATTAATTAAATAATTAGATTTATTTAAATAATGTGGATTTGAAGATTGAGAGGGGAATTAATGAAATTAATTAAATAAATAGAATTTATTCAATTAATGATGGATTTAGGGGAATTAGAAGAAAGTGATGAAATTAATTAAATAATCAAGTTTTTTAATTAATGTTAGATGAAGGTGTGTTAGACGAATTGATGCAATGGTTATTTTTAGGTGTCTACATTTTGCCCATCTTTGAGATGGTGTTGTGTAGTAACAACATTTCAAAGAAATTTAAAACATAGTGTTAGATTTGAATGGAAGAAGATTGATTTAGAAAATCATGGTTGGAAGAAAATGATTGGATTAGAGATGGTGATGCCCCAGTCACTCAAAAGTGAGGGTGACAAGGAAAGATAATGGTAAGTTAATGGATAAGATGAATGATGATGATTCAAAAACAAACAAGGTATTGCCCCTTTCAAGTTGTAAACCAATGATTAATTGATGATGATTGATATGGTTAGTGTTGCCATTGTGGGGAATGATATATCCCTAGATCAACACAAGGATGTGGGAATGATATATCCCATTGATGATGGATTGATGTTTGAATGATTGATTTACGACAAGATTAGGATCAAGACCAAAGGATTTGATTGGATAATTTGGCTAGATTGATTAGCTAGATTGGTTTGGAAAGGATGAGGTATATCGATAAGATGAATGATGATGATGATGATCTCCCCTCGAGAGGACAGATGGGTTTAAAGAACACAAGTGTGATCTCTCAAAATGAAAGGAGAAAAAATTGTTAGGAGATAGAGAGATGTGGATGAAAAGGTTAGATAAAATATGGAAGATAAATGGAAAAAGAATAGAAGAATTGATATCGGATTGATTGATCTTCATGAAATCTATAGATTTAGTAGGATGTATGGGTGAGATGGATGGGTGGGATGGATGGGGTGATGTTGCTTTGGTTATGCTTTATAAAATGTAAAGAGCAATCATTATGTTGCTAGAGTAATGGATGTTATGCTCCCAATGGTATAGAAGACCAAGATGTTGATGTATCCAATGCAAGGACATTGACTCTACAAACACATGGTTTGAACTTATATCTACTAGACATAATAGAACCTTGTTGGATAATGTGAATGGAAAATAGTCTTAGCATAGAATAATCTTAATACACACAAGGTCATTTCAGAACCTTAGATGCACAAGCTATTGATATGCAAGATGCTAATTCCAACACAAACAAGATACATATTAGTCGTAGTAGGATAATAAGATCATCCCACAAATGCATCATACGAAAGCAATGACTATACCCCAATCCATACTGCATCGCAACATACCAAAATATAGAAAAATCAAGGTAGTCTTGAATATGTATTTAGAAATGAACAAAAGATAAACCAAAAAGAAATTGACTAACTGATAAAACAAACACATAGCCAACATATTCTCTTGCTAAAGAGGTTGCTCAGGGTAGATTGAGCCTCATTGTAGGAATGATATATCTGTTAAAGGCTTTGTTGTTCTAGATAAGATGGATTGTAGCAGATGTGGCAAGTGTATTGCTTCAAGAGGTCTTTTGCTTCTGGTTTGATAAGTACTTGAGCTTTCAATAGGATGCATAGTTCACTTTCTCCTTGAGTTAGTCAAGTTAGGGTGGATAGGATGAATTGTGATAGATGGATGAAGTGAAAGGTGGAGATGGAAGGGTGTATCATATGTGCTTGAGTACTGGATACTTCCTTTGTATTCTAGACTGCCTATATACCCTGTATGCACGGGATCCAGGCACATTATGATGATGATGATGATATGTAGTTCTTGTTAGTGTTGATTATGTGGGGTGGTATGATGTTGATGATTGTTTTTTGGATTTTTGGAATGTTTTGATTTTTTATGGAAGTTTTATTGGGTGACATTGGATTGCATTTGGATAGCCTTAGTACTAGATACTAATGATAAGGGAACATCATGGATAGGTAGATGGATGGGTGATAGTGGATAATGGATGGATAGGTAGTGTAAGATGGATAGATAGGTAGAAGGATGGGCAATAGGAGAGAATGGATCAGAAATGCATGAAGGATATATGGACGGAAGAACTTAGGATGTGTTCTCCAAGGACTATGTCACATAGGAATAGCATGTCTTATTCAAGATATTAGACTCAGGATATGGCATGAAAAGGCTTGTAACAATAGGATTGATAGGATGTGGTGGGAAATATGAGATACATCAAGAGTTGTCCAAAGATTGATTCAACATTTTGCCCCTATCTTCATCAAGATCAAAAGGAGGAAAGGAGGTTGAAGTGGACTGATGGGATAGTATGCAAATATAATGGATAAGGAATATATGATAGGAAAATTATAGGATGAGATGAGATAACATGCCCCCAAGTGTAAGGTACATAGATAGTCAATATACACATGATGCTAGTTTGCTAGGTTTTCATCATGGTACTTATCCAAGGTGCCTGTTTGCCAAGTTTTCACCATTGGATGAAGGATTTCTCTTCTTTATTTTCTGGATGGGATGGAGGATGAGGACTTAATCATCTATTTCCATGAAAGGGGATAGTCCTATTTAAAGATGGATGACATACATGGACCATGTCAAATGTCATTATGCTCATAGATGTTGGTAGGGGATTACATGAGAGGGAGGTAGGGTACTATAGATAGTGGATTTTAATGTGGATTATGAAAGGTTTATGCAAGAATTGGGGATGGTGGATTTTGTATGGAAGGATTATGCAAAAGCATGGAACATAGGGATATGATGGGTGAAATATGTGGGATAGTGGATAAAATATGGGGAGACAGAGGTATGTGGAAATGTTGTGGAATGGAAAGGAACCAAGACCAACGGTTGTACACACCGAATTGGATTTTGAAGCTTTTGATTAGAAGGAGGTGTAGGAAGTAATGGAGATATTTTCTTATGGGATAGTTGATTTAGGAGTTTAGGGACCCACATAGACTTAGGATTATTATAATTTTTCCATTGGGTGTGGGATGGAGGAATTTGAGATTTTTGGTTGGGATAGGATTGTTCAAATTTTTGGGATGTGGAATGGGATTGGTGGGATTTTTGAGATGTGGATGCTTCATTTGACTTGATCTCTTTTTGCTTAGGGACACAAACCATTTTAGTTTTGGACATTTTTTTTGGAGGTATGGCTTTGGTGAAAGGAAGCAAGGTATGCGGAAATACTTCGTACATCGATTTAATAAGGGAAGTAGAGTACAAATTCTTTTAAATCCTTACAATTGTAGCAATGTTAAACATATAAAATAAAGATTACAGTAGCAAAACAACACAAGAATAAAAGAGAGACACAAGATATATCATGGGGAAAACCTTTTAAGGTGAAAAACCCCACACTCTAAAACCTGCACAATGTATTATCAAAACAACGGTGTTTACAATACACTTGCAATGCAAGTTCTTCCAGGAGTCTTCAATTGTCATTTCTGGAGTAATTTTGGTAGCATAACAATACCTATACAAACACTATGCATACTACTACTCCAAACACTACATTATATAGAGTTACAAGGCATAACTGAGAAGCTTCTAGAGGTAGGCGTCCATCTTGGCCACATGGCCAATTTACCACATCAAAGGACACTTGTCTAACATGCATACACCTCTCTTATATCTGTCATACATGGAAGATTTGACTTCCCAAGGATGGAGCACTCTAGGCTAAAAATATATATGATAGATGCTCTTACGCATCTTACAGCTGTCATAAAATCTACCCAACATAACAGCCTTTAATGTTGTAAGAGAATCCATCATACAAGACTAAATATAGCATATTCCTCTCACAACATGTCATAACCCAACTTGGGAACCCAAAGATGCCTTTCTCTCATGCAAAGATACTCTCCGACACTTGTCTTCACTTGTCATGGGAATCTCTATACTTGGCTCTTACACGTCACAGATTCTGTCATACAAAATAACTTCTCTGGCATAACCCAAGATGCTGACACATGGCATATTAATACCACCTCAAATGGGATGCCCAAATCTACATGTGTTTGACTTGACCATCCAAGTCATATTACAAGTAGGATGACATGTCACAATGCCACCTCAAACTAAATGACAAATCAGGATGTGCAAGTAAATACAAAATGGGAAAATAAATAAATGAATATCAAATGGTATAAATTTGCAAAGGTTGAGACACCTTAATTCCCAACACTTGGGTAGCCATTTGGATGGATTTTGCATTAATACTTTGCCTTTGTCCTCTAAGGCATGGTAATCAATAGGATTTTTTGTTTTATGAATGAAGGCACCTAAATTTTTAGTTTTGAATCCCATGGACTTGGTGGAAGCTTCATGCTTGGTTGATGTGTGCATTTGTTTATCATGATTGGTAATTTTAGGGGATGTATGGATGGAGGGATTAAAAGTAGATTTATGGATAGATAGATAACGGGATTTGAAGATGAGGATATTAGACATTGGGAGAAGTGGAGGTAGAGTGGATTAGAGGATAGGGATGTTAGGAGTTGGAAGAAGTGGAGGTAACTTGGATGGTGGAAGGTGTATGGTCACATGCTTTTGGGATTTGTATGATTATGGAGGAGGGATGGCAACATATGAGTGAGAGGTACAATAAGGTTTACTAGGATATAGAGTGGAAAAAGTAGCTAGAGGAGGTGTGGAGTTGGTCCCAACATCTTTGGATTGTTTTTCTTGGGATGAAAAACCAAGACCATGTGCTTGAGGATGGATTGCAACATGGATGGGCTCTAAGATACCTTGTTCATGAAGATCTAAACTTTTTCCATGATAGTTCATGTTTTGGAACATACGATATGCAAAGGGATGTTTGTTTTGGAAACAAGACGCGATTCCATTATGAGATGGAGAAGGTGAGGTGGTGGATGAAGTTTGTTTCTCTTTTACAAGAGAATCACCATGGATGAAAGTAGTAGGATCAATTGGATTGGATAATGGATTTGGAATGGGGTCAATGGGAGATGGTTGGTGTAGTAACGGTTAGGAGGGTCCTCAAGGAGAACAACCTAGACCATGCAACTAGAGCAAACACAATGGAAAAAACTCAAAGATACAAAGCAAATGTAGATTCAGTCATTCATTATATCATAGAATTCAAATACAGATTGACCGGCAATATGCAGGCTTACAATTAGGGCTCATAGGCCTGATTATAGAATATGCAGAAGATATATCTTTGAAACTCCATCGCACAAAATTCAAACTATCAACTATAAATTAATGATCCACTATCAAATTCTACTTTCCTAAGCATATATTACATCAATATATATCATCTCTGGAACATAAGATTCCTCTGCGTCGGCCAAGGAAGATCACAAACTCCAATGAAGAGTTGTAATGTGTGTACACATATAGGTCAGACCTAATCATGAAGAACTCCCCTGCAAATGAATGGGATGATGTGTGGATCTCAAGGAACGTTAGCCATGAATCAAAAACATTGAATGACATGCAATTTAGCTTCACACGTCTTCTCCTTTAGCTGATTATCTAAGACTGTCAGGATGCTCTGTTCTGAGAAAATAGTTGATCTTCTGATAGTGATATCTTACCGATACCTGATCCAAATGCTCTGAGTTTTTGATATGATGTGCATGAATGAATATAGATGCTAAGTCCAACTCCACAGGGTCTGAAATGCATCTATGATAGAATGTAGACCAAAATATAGAAACTGCTACTGACTGAACTGACTGGACTAAACTTGAAATTGAAAAGAAACCAGCTGAAATGCAAACAAACTGAAATGTAAACATTTTTGGTGGATTCAAGATTTATCTTGAACCAGGGATGCTCCTGCATCAGACATCTGGGGTTGTTGAAAAGGTAAGTCCCTCACTTTGTTGGGGCTAGAGGAAAACCAAGACGATCCACCTCAACCTAAGAAATCCAAGATGAATCTTCTTCCAGTCTGCCTTTCCACGTCAGAAGATAATCTTTGTATTGTCTTACTCTGGTGTTGTGTCTAACTCTGCTATCCAAAATGTCTTCAATATGCTCTTATGCTTGTTTTGGTAACTACTTCTTTAATTCTTCTTCAATGTTGTCACTAAACTCTACTTCATGATACTAATATAGGTCTACACTATTGAAAATATGTGATATACCCAATGTCTTTGGTAATTCCACTTCATATGCATTTCCTAAATCAAATTTTTTGAGTACCCTACAAGGTCCAAACCTCTTCATCTTCAACTTGTTATATGTCCCAACTAGAAATCTTTCTTTTCTCAAATATACCATTACTTCATCTCCAACTTCAAATTCCCTATGTCTTCTCTTCTCATCTGCTTGCTCTTTATACTTACTATTCATCTCCTCCAAATGCTTATTCAGCTAATTATGCACTGTCTCCATATGTCCTACAAATTCTTTTTCTTCTGCACTTCTCTTGTCTTCCATACTGATATCTCTCAATTTTTCCACTTTTATAGGGTTTACTCTAGTAACAATCTCAAAAGGTGTTCTTCTAGTGCTCCTATTTATTGAATTATTGTATGCAAACTCTACTTATGAAAGAATCAAATCCCAACTTCCTGCCTTCTCTCCAACCAAGCATCTCAACAAGTTTCCCAATCTCCTATTCACTACCTCTGTTTGTCCATTAGTCTATGGATGAAATGTTGAACTAAACTTCAAATCTATCTTCATCTTCTTCCAAAGTGTCTTCCAAAAATATCCAAGAAATCTTGTCTCTATCTAAAATTATGCTCTTAGGTAATCCATGCAATCTTACAATCTCCTTGAAAAATAGGTCAGCTACATGCACTGCATCAATTGTCTTCTTACAAGGTATGAAATGTGTCATCTTTGAAAATCTATCCACCACTACAAATATCGAATCATGTCCTCTCCATGTCTTCGGTAATCCCATTACAAAATCCATACTTATGTCTTCCCAAGGTCTCTTCGATACTGTCAAAGGTTTATACAATCCTATATTTTGACTACTCCTTTTGCAACTTGACAAACTCTACAACTCTACACAAATTTCCTAACATCCTTATGTATCTGAGACCAAAAGTAATTTTCACTTACCAAAGCCACTATCTTATCAATGCCAAAATGTCCTACTAATCCACCACTATGTTTCTCCTTGATCAAATTGTCTCTCATTGAGCTCCTATGTATGCATAATTGATTTCCTCTAAACAACATGTCTTCTGGAATGAAATAGTCCAACCACTTACTTCTATCTATCACAATAGGTTCCTTACATGCTTTCCAAGGTTCAACAAAATCAAGATCTTCCTCATACATATTCTTCAACTCTTCAAATCCTAACACTTCAATTCTCATCTCTATCAACAAATTCCTTCTCCTACTTAATGCATCTGCAACTTTGTTTGATTTTCCACTCCTATGCTTCAATACAAAAGTGTAACTCTGCATGAACTCTACCCATCTCATATGTATGTGATTCAACTTTACTTGACTGTTTAGGTACTGCAAAGCTTGATGATTTGTATACAACACAAACTCCTTAGGCAACAAATAATGTCTCCACTTCTTCAAGGCTTGAATTATGGCATAGAACTCCTGATCATAAACTGAATATCTTCAACTTGCATCATTCAAATTCTCACTGAAATATGCTACAGGTCTACCCTCTTGACTTAATGCTACTCCAATTGCATTTCCACTTGCATCACAATCTACTTGAAATACCTTATTGAAATCTGGTAATGCCAAAATAGGTTGCTCTGTCACTTTCTATTTCAACAACTCAAAACTTTTGTCTGCTCTTGATGTCCACTTGAAATCTTTTCTGTCACCTCTCATTGTCTTTGTCACGGGGTTACAAACTAAATTGAAATTTATGATGAACTTCCGGTAGAAGCTAGCCAATCCATGAAATGATCTGACTTCTCCAAAGCTCTCCAGAGTAGGTCGTTCAAAAATTGCTCTTACTTTCTCATGGTCCATCTTCAATCCTTCCGCAGAAATCACAAATCCCAAATATACCAATTCTTCCTTCATGAAACTACACTTCTTGATATTTATCGACAATTTTTCTTCCCTCAATCTTTGTAATACTTGTCTATGGTGCTACAAATGTTCTTCTTTTGTCTTACTGAAAATCAAAATATCATCCAAATATACAATAACAAACCTACCCAAGAATTTCTTCAAAACTTCATTCATCAATCTCATGAAAGTACTTAGTGCATTTGTCAATCCAAAAGCATCACTAACCACTCATACAATCCTTCATTTGTCTTAAAAGTAGTCTTCCATTCATCTCCTTCTCTTATGGTATCCACTCTTCAAATCTATCTTTGTGAAATATTTTGCTCCACTCAAACAATCCATAATGTCATCCATTCTAGGTAAAGGAAATCTATACTTAATTGTGATCTTATTTATTACTCTAGAGTCTGTACACATTCTCTATTCTCTATCCTTCTTAAGTGCTAACACTATAGGTACAGTGCACAAGGACTCAAGCTTTCTCTGATCAAACCTTTCCTTAACAATTCTTGTATCTGTCTATTCAGTTCTTCATTCTTTTCTGGTGTCATTCTGTGTGCTGCTTTGTTAGGCAAACTAGCTCCAAGTATAAGGTCCATGTGATGATTGATACTTCTGATTGGTGGCAATCCTTCAGGTACATTGTCTAATATGATGTCTCCATACTCTGTCAGCAACTCAATAGAAAGATTTGTCATCTCTCTGGTATGCATTGTTATCTCTGTCTTCCTTCTTGATTGTGTTCTCTTGTCTATTCTGCTCTACATATGATCTTTCTCCTCTGAAAAATGTTTTACCTCTCTGAAATTTACCTCCTCTACCTCTTATTTAACTTTTCTTCAACCTTTAGGGAAAACTAATATGCTTCTTCCAGTGTTGTCATCCTTACCAAACTTAGTTCTTCTTGAATGTTCAATCTCAATCCATTGATGTATCTGGCCACTTTCTCCTTGCTTTCTTCACTATGTCCTATCCTTATGATCAACTTATGAAATTCTTCAATATACTTCTTCACAAATTTCTCCTTTTGTCTCAGATTTTGCAATCTCTTCAATAGTTCCAACTCATAGTCAATAGGTATAAACTGATTCTTCAATTTTGTCACCATCCTATCCCATTTTCCTCTTCTATTTCTATCCAACTGAACTTATTTTCACCATATAGCAGCATGTCCTTTCAACTTTGTCTTTGCAAATTTCACCTTCTCTGGATCTTCAGTTTCTTCATATTCAAAGTATTCTTCCATATCATTTATCTAGTCAATCAACTCTTCAGGGTTCAAATTTCCAGTGTAATTAGGTACATCAACTTTAGGTCTCTTTCCAATATTTGAAATAGATTGCAACTGTTAGATCTAGGGCACACAACTAAGAGGGGGGGTGAATCAGTTGTACAAAACTTGCTTCAATTTCAAACACTTAAATCATCTTTGTTATTTAATAACATCAATTAATCACTCATGAAAGCATAAAGCATAAACACCAAAGTAGATATACATCAACACATGAGACACCAAGATTTTGACGTGGAAAACTCGGTCAAGGGAAAAACCACGGGGTGATTAACCCAAGGATTATTCTCTGTTAGAAGAATAAGAAAAATAGATGGCACATTCCAATTAGGGCTCACTACCCGAGCACACTGCTCACAAGAGGCACACTACCTATAAGAGACACACTGTCTACAAAGTAACAAGTATTACAAACTTGAACTGGAGGTTGACATCTTTACCATGCCTGGATCAGTTCCATTTAAGCCCAAAAACTCTTGGTCTATTTTTTGCACTTCTCTTCGCTATGCCACACTTATCCGCACCAAGACACACTTCAAAATGAATTCACAATCCCTTATTTATACAAGGCATCGACTTAGGAACAATCATCTAAGTCAGAAAACACCTACAAGATCATTTGCAAGATGTGTAATACATCCGGTCGGCCAGTCTCAAGAAGAACACCAATATCTATGGTTATTCTTCAAATGCAAACTCTAACTTCAATGCAGACGACCAATAAGAATTGTACATGATCCAAATATCACCAAAACCTTTCCTGAGTCATCAAGAACATCTGCACTTTATCAACTTACTGGAATTCTTCTCTTCTTCATCCAGAACTTCAAGAACATAGTCTGTCATCACTGTCATAATGAAAAGGGTGCTTCTGGACCTCCAAAACATGAACAAATCTGGTTTTCACCCCAAACAGACTTCTTAAACACTCTCTCCAATTTGCAAAATGAGATAATGCAATTTCAGAGCTCACCAGACCAATCTGTGACACTCTATCACCACTGAACACCTGTCAGAACTGTTTCTTCTTGAGCGACCATAACTTCTTCAGATCTTTATGTGGACCTCTGAAATATTGACTGAAGCATCTTAAGACTCATATCTACAAACCCTTTAAACCGCATCCTCTAATCTTCATCTTATCTTGGACTTTTCCCTTAATGTCATCACTATTCTTCATTGTTCCTGATTGAGACTAATTTCCTTAATATCCTTAGCACATAGCTCATCCAATCCTTCTCATTAATGCAATATGAGTATGTTGACATCAATGACAACACTGGTTATCCTCATACTTGCAACAATCTCCCCCTTTGTCATTGATGGCAACATATGATGTGAAAAACCATCAAGACAAGAACTTCTCCTCTCTGTCACAGCTCCCCCTATCAGCAACAACTCTACACATGTCTTCTCTTCCTTTACTGCTCCCCTTTTGATCATCAACCACTTTTTTTTCACATGTCTTCTCTCCCCCTTTGACATCAATGGAAAAGGGCTCATACTTGCAATTCTAACACATCAGAATCATACCAGCTGCTCCCCCTTAGTAGCAGCTCCCCATCATCAATCTGGATCACAAGATATGACTATGATATCCACCAGACTAATGCACATCAGTGCATCCTAGTTCATCACCAGAGGGGCCATGACCCCTAATTTCTCCCTGAGATACTCAAAAGAGTCCTTGGGAAGAGGTTTAGTAAAAATATCTGCAAGCTGATCCTTGGAGGGCACATACTCCAATCTGACTTCACCCTTGTTCACTTGCTCTCTCAGAAAGTGAAATTTGATAGATATCTGCTTGGTCTTAGAATGCAACACCAAATTCTTAGAAATATTTATTGCACTTGAATTATCACAGAAAATTGTGATAGGCTTCTCATATTCTACTTGAATATCTCTTAGCATCTGCTTCATCCACAAAAGTTGAGTGTAACTACCTGCTGCTGCAATGTATTCTGCTTCAGTTGTAGACAGGGATATTGCCTCTTATTTCTTGCTTAGCCAAGAAACCAACCTTTTTCCCAAAAAGAATGTTCTTCCACTTGTACTCTTCCTATCATCCACATCTCCTACCCAATCTGCATCTATATATGCATGAAGAGAAAAATCATGATCTCTAGCATACCATAGGCCATACTCAAATGTTCCTTTTAAGTACCTAAAAAATCTTTTGATTGCCATGACATGAGATTCTTTGGGATCAACCTGGAATCTCACCACAAGACCAACAGCCTACATTATATCTGGTCTAGTTTGAGTGAGATATAATAATCCTCCAATCATTGATCTATACTTTATCTGATCTGTCTTAGGAGAGTCATCATCTTTGCTCAACTTGCATCCGGTAGCCATGGGAGTGTTCATTGGCTTTGAATCTTCCATTCCAAATTTCTTCAATAGTTCTTTCATATATTTGGTCTAAGAGATAAAGATTCCTTTCTTTGTCTGAGTAATTTGTAGACCCAAGAAGAAATTCATTTCACCAAGCATTGACATTTCAAACTCACTTTTTATTTGATTTGCAAAGGTTTTACACATACTATCTCTTCCTCCAAATATGATATCATCAACAAATACTTCAACAATCAAGATGTTTTCATGATCAATTTTGAAATATAGGTTACTATCAGCAGTACTTTTGTTGAAACCAATCTTCAAAAGATATTTGTCTAGCCTTTCATACCATGCTCTTGGAGCTTGCTTTAGACCATATAGAGCCTTCTTTAATTTGCAGACCATATCACCATGCTCAGATAACTGAAATTCATCCAGTTGTTCAATGTACACCTCTTCTTCTAAGTCACCATTCAGGAAAGCAAATTTGACATCCATCTGACACACTTTGAAATCTTTGAAGGCAGCAAATGCAAGAAATAGTCTGACTGCTTCAATTCTTGCCACCGGAACAAAGGTTTCCTCAAAATCAATCCCTTCTATTTGAGAGTAGCCTTTGCAGACTAATCTGGCTTTATTTCTGATTACTTCACCAACTTCATTTAGTTTGTTTCGGAAGACCCATTTGGTTCCAATCACATTCTTGTTTCTAGGTCTAGAAACAAGATCCCAAGTGTGATTTTTCTCAATTTGCATCAACTCTTCCTCCATTGCTTTGGTCCAATTTTCATCATTACAAGCTTTATTTATTGTCTTAGGTTCAATCTTTGAAATCAGACAACATTCATCTGAATTTTGAGCAATTTTCCTTCTAGTTTGCACACCTTTGCTTTTGTCACCTATGATCTGATCTTCAGAGTGGTTTAGTCTTACATACCTTGGAACATTGGGAGTTTCTTGCACTTGTGTTTCTTGATCATCCTCATTCAGACCTATCTCTTCTTCTTGATTTACTGGATCAGTCTGAATCTGACTTTCAGGAGAGGATTGAGCTCCTTGAATCAGAACACCATCTTGATCATCTTCATCATACTCATAAAACCTTGAGGGTTTTTCTATTCCCTCATCAACCTTCACATTTGTACTTTCTATCATCTTTCTTAGTCTCTTGTTATAACGCCGGTATGCTTTGCTTTGAGTGGAGTAACCCAAGAAAATTCCTTCATCACTTCTAGCATCAAACTTTCCTAGATCTTCATCTCTTTTAATGTAACATTTGCTACCAAATACTCTGAAATATCTCATAGTAGGACTGATGCCGAACCAAAGTTCATAAGGATTCTTACCGGTATTGTTTCTGATTTGAACTCGATTGAGAGTATAGACTGCAGTGCTGACAGCTTCTCTCCAAAACACCTGGGGAACATTTGCTTCCATCATCATTGTCTTAGATGCTTCCTGGATGGTTTGGTTCTTTCTCTCTACTACTCCATTCTGCTGTGGAGTCCTAGGAGCAGATAACTATCTCTTTATACCATGCTTCTCACAAAAATTTATGAATTCACCGGATGTGAATTCACCACCTCTATCAGACCTCAGACATTTCAGTTTTAATCTGGTTTGATTTTCTACCATAGCCTTGAAGATTTTGAACTTCTCAAAAGCTTCTGATTTCTCTTTCAGAAAGGTAACCCACATCATCCGGGAATGGTCATCAATCAATAACATGAGATATCTATCACCTTGCATACTCTTGATTCTTGTCGGACCACATAGATCAGTATGAACTAATTCCAATAATCTGGTAGAGGACTAATCCTTGCTTTTGAAAGAGACTCTGTTCTATTTACCCAGCTGACATTTTTTGCACAAACTATTTGTAGGTTTTACGAATTTTGGAAGATCTCTTATAGCCTAAGTATTGCTTATCTTGATGATGTTATCAAAATTTACATGACACATCCTTCTATGCCATAACCAACTCTGATCAACTTGAACAAATAGACAACTTTTATTAGTACCAACTAGATGGAAAATATTACCTTTTGTTTGAGTACCGGATGCAATCTCAGTTCTGGAGCTTTCAAAGATCTTGCATCTTCCATTCTTGAACCGGAGATCATAGCCTTTGTCCACCAACTGTCCAACATTGAGAAGATTGTGCTTCAATCCTTCAACATACAGTACATTACTGGTTTTGTTCTTTCCATCAAAAGAGATAGTTCCCCTACCTCTGATTCTACCAGCAGAATTATCACCAAACTTTACCATTCCTCCTTCATACCTTTCCAAATCTAAGAACTTGTTCTTGTCACCTATCATGTGGTGAGAGCATCCACTGTCAATAACCCAATCATCCTTTTCTTCAACTTGGGGCAGCCAAAGCTCTTTCTACAACCTTATGATTGATAGATTCAGAGGATATTGGATCTTCTTCCTTGATGGCAATAAACACCCATTTATTTCTGGATTTGTCTCCTATCTCTGATTCATCATCTGTTACTCCTTCATTATCAGCTTATTCATGAACATAATAACAATTCTTTTGGAACCTTTGTCTGTTAGAATTTGACCTTGTAGATCTTTCCAGACATCTTGAGGCAAAATGACCAATCTTATTGCAGTTGAAACACTTAAAGGGTAATTGTAGACACCCTAAAATGACCAGGGCGTCACACTACTTGCATTTCGTCTAAATCTGGAGCATCACCTGCATTTCAACGTTAATTAAATAATCTAATTATTTAATTAATTTCAACAAATTCTTCTAAATCACATATATTGCGACATTAATTAAATAAATTCCCTTTATTTAATTAATTAAATCAAATTCCTCTATTATTCTTCCATAATTAAATAATTTCAATTATTTAATTAAATAATTATCTCTTTTCGAAAATCATATCCACATTAATTAAATAAATCTAATTATTTAATTAATTCAACAAATTCCCTCTTATCTGCAATTAAATAATTCTAAATTATTTAATTAAATCAAAATTATTCTTCCAAAATCATGCACAACAATTAAATAAATTTATTTATTTAATTTGCTTTTAAATCTTCTAAATTAAATAATTCTAATTATTTAATTACTTCTTCCAAAATATCTTCTTTAAATTTAAATAAATCAATTATTTATTTAAATTGCTTTTTCTTCTAATTTGATTTATCTCTAAAATAACTCAAGCTTTCTTGCTCATCAATTAAATATTTCTATATTTAATAAAGCAAAATATCTTCTATTCTCATGCAAATCCCTTCTTCTTGTTTTAAATCACTTAACTGATTGCTTTATTCTTTTAATTGATTTCTCTTCAGTTAACTCATTCTTCTATTCTTGATAGCTCCTCTCATGCAAAAGAAAGCAAGACACATGTCTTCTTCTCATTCGTTGCACATTCCTCAACTTATCTCCTCCGTTGATTTTTCTAAATTATCTGGACCGTTGATCGATCTTCTTGGAAATCTATATAAACCCCCCTCATCTCCTTCATTGGGTCTCTCTCTTCGATCGTATTCTCAGGCATACTTAACAGAGCTTTGAGCATACAAAACGCGTCGATTGAGCACTATCACGATCTTTTGACATTGATCTCTTGAGCACACTACTTGCTCGTTGCAGCTATGGCTTCGCAACTTCATTGAGCAATCTACATATCTCCAAAAGGGAACAATATAGGTTTTCGTAAGAGCTTTCATTTGTCTTTGATTTGTCATGGCTTTTCCTTAGATTGGTTTCCTTTATGTTATTGGGTTCTTTGATTTTATTTAGTTTAGATTTAATCAATTTTTCCTCATACACATTCTGGCACACCCGGTGGGACCCACTAATCCCTTTGTTTCTTTGAGAAATTTGTTTTTTTTTAAGTCACAGTACGACACAGCGCAAACGACACCCCACAGCGCTTCTGGCAGGATCTTTGAGCACTTTTGCAGACACAGTCCGGCGCTCTTGGGTGCACTGCGGCACTTTCGGCAGCGTAGCACATCGCTTTTGGCCTGACAGAAAGGCGCTTTTGGCAGTATTCTACAGCGCTTTTGGCTAAATTAGGGTTTTGACTTTGTTCACTGTCTTGCAGGGTTTTCACGCCATCTATCTTATTAATTTGTATGACAAGCTGTTGTATTTGTCAAACAAACCTATTTTTTTTTGACATCCTAAGCTGATTTATTTAGGAGTACCTTCAATTTTTGTGTCAATCCTTGGTGTTGTTACAGCTTTTGAGTTTTTTTTTTTTTTGCAGAACACAGATCTCTCAGCTACCACTTCTCTGACCAGTCAATCAATCATGGAATTTTACTTTAGATCTGATTATTTTGAAACAATTCCCCTTTTTATGATCTAAGACAGCGCAGCGCGTTTGGTTATATTGTATCACGCTTTTGGTAACACAGCCCCACGCTTCCGAATATTCTTCAGCGCTTCTGGTACTATTATATTGCGCTTCTGGTCTGCATCACAGCGCCTTGGAAAACACAATGCAGCGCATCTGGATATTCTACAACGCTTCTGGTAAAATCCTGCATCGCTTCGGATCTCTGTTACAGCGCTTTTGGAATACAGTAAGTCGCGTAGGGTAAGATTTTGCAGTGCTTTTGGTCAAAGTTGATTTTTTGGCTAACTTGTGAGGTGGAACTAACTCACTTGTTGCAGCTTCTTATTACTCACACAGAGCCAATAGGTGTTTTCTTAACATGTTCATGCAGGACAAGCATTGAAGACCTCTTTAATTTATCTCACTAAGTCTTAGAAACACATTGCATGCTTAAGTGGATAATTGAACAAATCTTTTCTTACAATCTAAAGTCTTAGGAACATACTAATTTTCTTAAGGGACAATGGACATGTATGAACAAACACCTCAATTTTCTAAAGGACAATGGACATGAATGCCAAACACTTCATTTCATAAGGGACAATTTACAACTACAAACGTGTGTGTGCATAGCTTAGTGGCACCTTATTTTTCTTATAAACGGGACAATTGAACCTTTGTTTGACGTGCTTGCTCTTACTTTTCTGTACTTCCTTTAGAAGGGCCTGCTTTTGGATTGCGCTTCATCCAAAAGGGATGACCCTAAGCGAAGTTTTTCTTTGAACCGCTATATAAGAGGGATAAGGCGAAAGCCAAGTCCTAACCGACGTCAGCCTTACCTTGTGGTGCCAAACTGAAAAGAGGTGTACTAGCTCTTTGTGGAAATGATTTTCACATTGAGTGAAGTGTTTGAAACTCTTAGTAGGATTGGTTAAAGCTTTTAGTAGCTTGTCGCATTGCTCGTAAGGCGTTGGTCCCTCAAAGTCACTAAGAACCAATTTAGATAGAGACTACCCGACCTACCTCCGAACATTGCGGTAATCATTAGTGCAAGGGAAATCAATTTAAACCCTTAAGATACTCACCATTGGCTCCCTTGAAAAGAGATAGTATTCCCTTGGACATAAAGCTCTTGTGACCTACTTGAGCTTTCCAAGGGGAGGGTGAGATATCCCTACCTATCGTCTCTCGCAAAGATACTAAATATCCGACACCTTTATGGAATGATATTTTTATCGACGGAGTATTAAGCTATGAGCTGATCTACTGCAATGAAACCTTGTCTCTAGGGATAAAAAGTGCTTGTTATTAATTGCAAATTGTCTTAGACCTATGGAAACATTGGGCTTGTTTGGAGCCTTGAACATACACTATCTGTTGTGTCAGTCCTTGTGCCTTTTTTGACCACTTGTTTGCTGTGTTTTCTCTTGCCAAAACCAATCCAATCAGAAACAGAAAAATCTTGCCTTTGAAAAACATCAGACACTACTTCAGCACCCCTGATACTACTGCAGCTCGCCTTTGGTAATACAGTAGATCGCCTTTGGTCAGCAGTAACCCGCCTCTGGCAAAACTCTACTTCAGCGCCCTTGGTATAATAGTAGCTCACTTTTGGTCACTGTAGCTCACCTTTGGTATAGAAGTAACTCACTATTGGTAGCTCAGTCCATCGCCTTTGGTCCACAGTAGCACGCTTTGGGTAGCACAGTCCTGCGCCTCTAGTCAAACAGTATAGCACTTTTGGTCCAGTACTTTGTGCATTAGAGTTTGTCCGTTTCTTCAAAGCATCTCATAGATTCCTAGCATTACATTGTGTCCATGTATATCCCATGGTCACCACTAGGATACAGCAAACTATGAAATCTAGGCAAGTTGTCCCTAAGAAGCACAAGTCGCCTCCTCGCACACCACAATCAGGTCGTCTCAACATTACTCCCAAGGTGACTCCTAGTACACCCACGACAAAACCAATCAGCTCTCCAAACATGCCGCACATAGATGAACCAAGCAATCCTCATGAGGATAGAACCCCTTTGATAAATGCGCCTCAGTATACCACAGGCTTGCCTCTAGATTTTGTCCCACAAGGTTATATCATAGATCAAACCCCATCTCAAGAAGAGCGACACTTTGAAATAGGTCAATCCTCTCAAGAAGATGGGCAAGATCTTGATGAATTTATACAAGATCCTAGAGCTATAGCTGCCTTTGATAAAATCCTTAGTGAGAACCAGGATCATTTCTTTCACTTGCTTGCAAAGCAACGTGCCAAGTTACCTCAAGATTTTGATGTGTCCACTCTCAAGGAGAGCACCAACACCCAAGAAACCATACAGGCGGTGCAAACCATGTCCACGGTAACTACGCCCTTGCCTACTCAAGGCTCGCAGTATAGGAATCCCCTTTTTCAAAATCCAATAGGGGAGAGGCCCATATCACCACTTTTGACTCCTATGGAGATCTATCAAAACCAACAAGAAACTCTCCAACGTCAAGCAGAGTTAGCTAAGCAAGCCACCTTAGCTCGGTCGAATGTGCAACCACCTCCTAAAGTGTCCACCCCAATCGCAAGTGGAATCTTGGTTACCCCATCACACGTAGGTTTCCCACCCAATTACAATCTGGGGAACACTTATGTAGCCATGCAACAAGGGTCTCAACAAATGCCACCTCCTATATCATCACACCTGCATGTCTCTCAACCTATTAGAGTCACGCAGCCCCAACCACAACATTCTTCTACTCTCATCCTCAAGCAACCCCAACCGTCGCAAATCGCTTCTACCTATGTTCCTCCACCACAACATTCTTCTACTCACATCCTCAATCAACCCCAACCGTCGCAAATCACTTCCACCTATGTCCCTCCTCCACAACGTTCATCCTCGCTCAACTTCTTTCATACATTGCCTAGCCACTCGCAACATTCTCAACATCAGGCTTCCCAAAGCTATGTGCCACCATCACAACCTAATCAAATGTACTTTAGCTTTCCTCCACCCAATTCTTTTCTTCAACCATCGCAAAGCCAACATTCTTACCTAGCGCCACCACCACCTCTGCCTAATCAAAGCCTCCAATTCCAACCCAATCTGAACCAATCGTACAACCCATATGATCCCAATCAATCTTACGACCCTTATAATACCAGTGCGCATGGCTTACATTATAATCTTCCATATGGGCAACACCAACCACTTTTTGGGCAACAGGAGATGGTACCAACCCCTCCCATGACTATGGAGCTAAAGATTGCGGAAGTACAACAACAGCTATCTGATCTTACATTTGGCCACACCAAAAAGACCTTCTCTTTAGAGGAAGTGTGTCCTTATCCTTTTGATCGGTCATTACTAATGATCCCTTTTCCTCAAAATTTCACTATTCTGAAATTTGATAAATACAAAGGAAAGGGTGACCCAAAAGACCATCTTAGGGAATTCTATCTTGCTTGCTTCAAGGTCTCGCACAACGACACATATCTTATGCGTCTCTTTCCTCGCAGTCTTGGAGGTCAAGCAATAGAATGGTTCTCACACTTACCTACAGGTATCAAGTCTTTCAACGAGCTAGCAGAGAAGTTTGCCACCCATTTTTCTTACAACGCAGAGCATGAGATTTCCATGATGGACCTATGCAACAATAAACAGAAAAATGGTGAAACTTTCATTTCTTTCCTTCAACGATGGAGACAAATGGCTAGTAAATTCCCTTTCAAGATTCCGGAGAAATAGCTTGTTAGCATATTTGTGCAGAACCTCAACCAAGAGTTAGGTTTCCATTTGCAAATTCTTAGTGCTACAACCTTCGATGAAATCACATACAAGGGTATCAACATTGAGAAGGCCCTCATTGCTAAGGGTGTGGTCAAAATCTTTAAGGAGACGAAAGATAGTACTTCTCATCAACAGTCGAACGATAAACCCAAATATTGGAACAAGAACAAAAACTTGGTCAACGATGGGGTGGTCGATACTAAGCATGTCCAAACGTTACAAACACCGCTGCAGCTCTCCAAACCAAGTCAAGCTCCACCTCAACAACAGCAGCAACAAAGGCAGCCTTATCCCAACCAATAGCAACAACAACAAGAGCTGCCCCAACAAGATTACCCTCCGTGACGGCAATTCACTCCTTTGGGAGTACCCGTTGAATCAGTCTTACAGTAAGCTTTGCAGAAAGGGCTCATCACCTTACCTGATGCTCCCCCATATGGAGAACCTGTCTACAAAACGGCACGTTACAGAGACAATGAGTATTGTGAGTTCCATAGGAGCAAAGGTCATCGAACTGCGTCTTGCATGAAGCTTAAGCACCTCATCCAAAACCTCATCAACAGTAATCAAATCACTTTTGAGGATGAATCACCAGCGCAACACATGAACAAGGATCTAGATATGTACAAGGAACCATTCCCTCATCACGGTCCACCTCCTCCTCAGGATAGAGGTAAAGGTAGCAATCACTCTTCCACATCCTTCGATTCCATTGTAGGTCTTTTTGAAGAGAGTCGAGTGTCTACCATCACCATCAAAGGCAAATCTACAGATTGTGCTATTACTACTCGTCGAGGTCATGTCACCATCCCTGCACCTACACCTAGGCTTCCGATTCAGTCTGATTATAATCTTGTTGAATATTTAGGGAGAACACCAGCACAGATCTCTATTTTGGACCTTCTACGGTCATCACCTGCACATAGAGTAGTGCTAGAAAAAGCCCTTCAAGAGTCTTCTATTCCTAACAACATAGCAGTCGTAGATTTCCAAGCTATAGTGGGTAATATTGCTTCACCTTACAATGTGGTCTTCTATGAGAAAGACCTCCCCTCCCACGATCCATGTCACAATGATGCCCTGCATATTGAAGTTCTCATCCATAAGCGCAAAATCAAACGCATCCTCATAGATGGTGGTGCTGGTCTCAACATCTGTTCTTTAAAGTTACTAAAGCAATTGGGATACTCTGAGGATCACGTCAACACTGATCATAGTATTACAATCAAGGGATATGATGATGCAGAACACCGTTCAGAAGGTGTTATTCACTTGCCTATACAGCTGGGCCCCGTTATGCTTGAAACCAGGTGTCAAGTTCTTGATATTGAGCTGCCTTACAACATTATCCTAGGCCGCCCATGGATCCATGCAATGAAAGCTATTCCCTCCACGTACCATCAGTCCCTAAAGTTCCCATACAATGGTACGGAGATCACCATCCTAGGAGACCCTAATCCTTTTGAATTTTGTCGTGTCTTGCAAGGAAGCTATAAGAATTACAACCAAGTGCCTAAAAATGACAAAGCCCTTGAATCCCCTCTCTATGTTGACCCTGAAACTCTCACGCCAGCCTCTACAAGTGAACCTACACCCCTCCCCAAAATCATAGCTCGCGTCTAAGATATAGGCTTTGGCACTTATGATATCTCAGAATCTTGTTGTGTAGGGTGGATGCCTTTATCTCCAAAATCTTACGGCAAACCACCCATTGCTAAAGTAACCAAAAAAGCAGCTATTCCTCCCCCAACATTCCTAACCCAATTCCAACATGGACGGTTACTAGAAGAGGAAACTATTGAGGACATCTCTTCTTGGCTCTACAAGGAGAAAGAACCAGTCACGATACCAGTCAAGCAATATGGCAATGGCTTAAGGATAGTGAAAAACATGGGCTATAAAGGCAAAGGGGGCCTTGGGAAACAAAATCAAGCCACTATGGAGCCCATTGTGGTAACAAAGAAGCTAGACAAGAAAGGATTAGGATTTGGTAAGAAGGTACCACGCGCCTCAGACATCGAGTATATCCTCAACGAGGTAGCTGACACTTTTCCCGCCGATTCGACGTCTATAGAGGATATCATCGATGACTCTTCCCTCCACATGACCAATCTATTCGCAGAATCCTCCATTTTTACACTATCCTCCGTCTCCTTAACTTCCACCACCAGCACCCAGAATGTCACACTTGTCTACCCTGAACTTATCGATTGGGACCAACAAGGGGCCCCCATTATAGATGTATTTCAGAATGATGAAGCTCTAGCTGAGTTCATGGGACTTCAGGAAGGTATCCCTCTTGGTGATCACAAAGTAGGTTTTGTAATGGAACTAGAGCCCACGGCTTATTTTGGTGAGAATGCCAAATCCTCCAGTCGCAAAAGTGCAAATAAAGAAAGATCTCTAGGTGAAAACCACAATGTGGCACCTCCTGATCCCAAAATAGTAAAAATAAAGGACGTATCCAAAGGTGAAAACCCAACTGTGGCACCGAAGGATGGAGGATTTGACCTTCCCTTACCATCTAAGTATCAAGAGAAATCAGCTCTCCTAGTGGAAGATTCTACAGAGATCAACCTGGGCACAGAACAGAATCCAAAGACCACATTCCTAGCGGCATCATTATCTGAAACAGAACACAGAAATCTTAACGACTTCTTTTTGCAACGAACCATCAACTTTGCATGGACCTATGCAGATATGCCAGGGTTAGACCCTAAGCTAGTAGTTCATTATCTCACAGTGGATCCCAAGATGAAACCAGTCAAGCAGAAATTGAGAAAGATGCACCCACAGATAGCCCTCTTGGTGAAGGTGGAAGTACAAAAGCCGCTAGACGCAAAGTTCATACGACCCATTGACTATTCAGATTGGGTCTCAAACATTGTACCTGTGTCTAAACCTAATGGGCGCATCCGCATGTGTAATGACTTCAGAGATCTCAATAAGGCATGTCCTAAAGACTACTTTCCACTACCAAACATTGACATTATAGTGGACTTGACAGCAGGTCACGAGATGCTTTCTCTCATGGACGGATTCTCAGGTTATAATCAGATAAGGATAGCTGAAGAAGACCAACATAAAACAACCTTTACTTGTCCTTGGGGCAATTATTGTTGGTGTGTCATGCCGTTTGGTCTGAAGAATGCAGGAGCAACCTATCAGAGAGCAATGACAGTGATCTTCCATGATCTGTTTCATCACATCATGGAAGACTATGTTGATGATATATTGGTTAAATCTTCTAGAGCGGATCACATACAGGTCCTAGGATAGATCTTTGACAGGCTTGAAAAATACCAAGTAAGACTCAATCCAAAGAAGTGTGTATTCGGCGTAACATCAGGGAAGCTATTGGGATACATTGTATCTCATAGAGGCATTGAAGTTGATCCAGCGAAAGTAAAGGCGATAGTGGAGATGCCTCCACCAAAGAACCTAAAAGCTTTAAGGAGCCTCCAAGGAAGGTTGCAGTCCATCAGGCGTTTCATCTCACAGCTAGCAGATAAATGTCAACCCTTTCAGCACTTACTCCAAAAGGATGTCTCGTTTTGATGGGACAACAAGTGTCAGGCAGCGTTTGATCAACTTAAAGAGTATCTAGCTACACCTCCTGTATTGGTTCCACCAGTTGCGGACAGACCATTGATCCTATACATCTCCACTACAAACTCAGCCTTAGGGGCCCTGCTAGCACAAAATGATGACACAGGAAAGGAGCATGCAATTTATTACATTAGTAGAACCTTGGTGGGATATGAGCTCAATTATTCACCAATGGAAAGGGCTTGTTTAGCAGTAGTGTTCGCCTCCCAAAAATTGTAGCATTATATGTTGAACCAACATACAAATCTAATAGCCAAGATTGATCCCTTGAAGTATTTACTAGCAAAAGCAGCTCTCACAGGCAGACTAGCTAAATGGATCATGATCCTTAGTGAGTTTGACATTGAGTACATAGATCGTAACACAATCAAAGGACAAGCCCTTGCGGATCAACTAGCAGATGCACCTATGAAAGATACACATCCTATGGTAGCAGACTTTCCTGACGAGAATCTCTTCACTCTTGCTACCTCCATAATGTGGAAGTTATACTTTGATGGTTCTTACACAACATGGATCAGGAGCCGTCATCTTGTTTGTTACACCTCAGAATGACTACATTCCAAAATCATATCGGCTTGCATTCCCTTGCACCAACAACATAGCCGAATATGAAGCACTCCTTATAGGTCTCCATACAGCAGTTCAATGGGACATCACAGAATTACAAGTATATGGAGACTCACAGTTAGTCATTCGCCAAGTCACGGATGAGTACCAAACAAAGGATGAAAAGTTAGTCCCCTACAAGCAGCTAGTGGATGCCTACAAACCACACTTTTCTAGCATCACATTTGAGCAAATTCCAAGAGAGCATAACAAAGCTGCGGATTCTATGGCTTCTGTAGGGTCACTGATTGACATGCCTGCAAATACACAGAAGTGTGAATTCTTGATCGAGCAATTGTTGATACCAACCGTCGATGTTTCTGTTACTGAAATCATCTGTGAACTTGTTGGTCCCAATTCCCCATGGTATGAAGATATCAATGAATACCTCAAGAACAATACCTTTCCCCCTGACCTATCATCCACCCAACGCAAAACCTTTATCCATCGATCCTCTCGTTACATCATTCTGGGTGATACACTATATCGCCGGAGTCTCGATGGTATCCTCTTACGATGTCTTAATGCGGAAGAAGTAGAAGCTACCTTACGAGACATACACGAAGGTGTCTATGGTGCACATTCTACCGGTCCTAATCTTGCTAAGAAGATACTCAGAACAGGTTATTACTGGCCTACAATAGAGCAAGATGTTGCATAGTTTGCTAAGAAGTGTCTACAATGTCAGTAGCATGGAGATTTGATTCACGCACCAGCTCATGAATTACAACCTATGACAACTCCATGGCCTTTTTCTCAATGGGGTCTTGACCTCATAGGACAAATCCACCCTTCCTCCTCCAATGGCCACAAGTTTATCATTACCACCACTGAGTATTTTACGAAGTGGGTGGAAGCCATTCCTATGACCTATATCACCAGTAAACAAATAGCCAAGTTTATCCTAAACTACCTCATATGCCGGTATGGTATTCCTCAAGCCATTGTCACTGATAATGGGAGACCATTCAAGAACCAAGATGTTCGTGCCTTATGCATACAATACAATATTCAACATCACTTTTCAACTCCCTACTATCTGCAGAGTAATGGCCAAGCTGAGGCTTCCAATAAAACCATTCTCAAGATCCTCAAGAAAACGGTCAATGAAGCTGGTTGTGATTGGCACTTGCAACTCAATCCCACCCTATGGGCCTACCGCACTAGTAGCAGAACACCAACTGGTGCCACACCATATGCCTTGGTCTTTGGCTCTGAAGCCATCCTACCTATAGAGGTCGAGATCCCATCCCTCAGAGTATCCATGCAGGACCTGATCGGTGGAGATGAGTATCGCACTTCCAGATTAGCTGAGCTTGAACTACTAGATGAGAGGCGCCTTGCTACACTTAATCATCTCCATGTCTATCAAAACCGCCTCCGGCGTAATTACAACAAAAAGATCAAAGAAAGACGGTTTCAAGTTGGTGATCTTGTACTTAAGGAGAATTAGAGAAATCAAGCAGATCGAGAGAAGAAGGGCAAGTTTGAGCCTAACTGGTTAGGTCCCTTCATTGTGACAGCAGCATATGGATCAGGAGCTTATACTTTAGCTACGCCTGACGGCATTCCTCTGGATGAGCCACTTAACAGTGTCCATCTCAAGAAGTTTTATGCCTGATCCTCAGAGTATTCCAAAAAAAAAAATCCAAAAAAATCTGTCCTCTGGTGAAAACCTGGCAAACAGGCACCTTGGATAAGTACCATAGTGAAAACCTGGCAAACAGGCGCTATGCGTAGAGTCACCATCCATTGTCTATCGAGTCCTGTCTACTCCTTGTCCAGTTCACAATGTGCCTCATCCATCCACCCATAATAAAACCATTGACCTTGTTTGCATTTCCATCTCCCTATCTAGTATAGCTTGGAAATTTGTTAGTGTCCATCGTCGTCTTCCCATGTCTTGATCTGTGTCTACAGTTAACACTGTCTTGTCCTAGGTCAAAGCTTTCTGTGTCTACTTCGGCAGTCACCCCTACAGTTTCCTCTACCAGAATGGGGGCAACTCTTTCCTTAACTTAGGTCTAGGATTGGTTCCTTGTTCATGGTGTTAGGTCTCAAAAATGCAAGTTACTAATCCTAAGAGGATGCCAGGCTCTATATTTGGATTTGCAACGTTTTTGAACTAACTTGACGAAATCAACCTTCAAGGTTTGATGATTTCCTACACTTTAGGTCCTGCTACACCTAGGCGGGTGAACCTTAAAATATTAAAGCAGTCTGAATGTGGATGAATGGACTAACTAGGTCTATCTACAATGGCATAGGATGTATGATAGATGACAAAGCTGACTAATTAATTCTATATGTAATGTTTAATAAGTGATTGGCAGAAATTGTATAAGCAATATCAAAAGGTTTTAATTAATGAGTTGAGTGAGACCAGTGCCTTGTTGGGTAATAGAGTCAATTTGAAGGACTGAGAACAGTAGTTTCTAAATGGTAATGATTCTAGATATTTGGCACAGTTCTGGTTTATAGCTTGTATAAACGTGCAAATAACTGATTGACAGACTCTTCTTGATAATCCAACCAAATAAAATCAGAGATCTTATAATTCACCAGAAGGTACTTTAATCCTTACTTGAAGGAGCCAAATGAAATGAAAAGACAAGATTACAGATAATATTTTACTGGAGACAGTGTGTCAATCCTAATTATATGGCTCTACTTAGTAATCCCAACTTACTCCTTCCAGGTTACTGTGAATAAATCAGAAGGGTTTAATTCCTTAGGATGGATACCAACCGAATTGATCACACAGATACAGCGAATGTGTATTGACAGATTAAATGTATACTTGATAGTTTAATCTGAATAACAGGGAAATGCAGAAATGGAGACAGCCACACAATTGAATAATTTCAACAAATAACTGATACCTAAATGGAAATACTGAATCAGAGAACTTCAAATTTCTTCTTTAAAATAAAATATGCAACATGATCATTCTGGAATATTATGTATATGTATATCTAAATATCTTCTACTGCTGATGATCTTTCAGCATAGATTGTTTGAACTTATATAGATATCTTCAAGAAGAGATACAACTCTTCAATAAGTCTCTTGAGATTTTAACAAACAATAATTACATAATCTTAACTAGGCTCTGTTTAGCCATAAATAGACTTTTGTTAGATGATCCAAGTACTCCTGCGCACGGTGAGAATCAGTAAGCTCGACTGCACTCCTGGTGATTATATCGAGGGTGATCATTTCCTCCAGTTGCTTGCAAACTTCTGTAGATACAGAGGCTTTATCTTTTAGGGCTCCTGTGGCTTTGTGTAATATAACTTGACAATCAATAGTCCACTCTTCTTTGCTCTTTATCTCTCCATTATCTTTGAATATTCTGGGCACCCCTGCGTCTGATGCATCAGTCCCTTCCTTAGCATCAGCTTTGAGTTTATCATAAAAATTCTGGTGTCTTTTGAGTAATGCTCTTGCCTCAGAGACATCTGTGCTATCAGGGGTACCTCTGTTCTGCAACTCGATCACCTTTTCTTGTATCCTCTGATCAAGCCTCTCATGTTCTTTGACTGCTTTATGATTTTCCGAGTAGTTATCCCAAAACTGGTTTAACCACCGTACCATGTTTGCATACCTGCTCTGCAGTATTGTAACAAATGCATCTATTTGAATTTGTTTGGCTTGATCATGGGATATCTCTTGACTACTTTGTGAGCTTTCACCCTGAGTTATTCTCTTCGTAGATTGCCCAAAGGTGCTCTTAACAGCATCCTTCAAGTAGTCATTCTCCTTTGTTAATCTTTCACAGTTCAGCTTGTAGGCATCCCTTTCCTTGATTAACATCTGAGCCTGTGCTTTATTCAATTTTGCAACATTGATACCAATGTCTGCAGTAATTATGGGGTCAGTCTCACCTGCTCTAAAAGTCATAACATGGCCAAAAGTTTTCTCAGTGTCTATTATGGCCGTCTTCTTATGGGGAGGATACAATGCCCATATCATTAAAGAATTTTCATCATTGTTGTATCTTGTTCCCATATAGACTTCATTAACTCCTTCTGGAGTAAGCTTATACTTATCATCAGCATTATTCAAAAAACTATCAAAAACCAGAGCAGAATTTAGATCTAAGCCGGGAAAAATCATAACCCCCGCATCTTTAAGCAGCTGTCTGCCTCTGCTTGGTGTCATGTCCTGCATTTCCTTGTCCACTGTCTCCTTTAACATTTCCAATAACTGTTTTTCATTGTCAGCAGAAACATTATCTACTGACTCTCTAATTTCCTTTCCCTTGTATTTATACAGGAATGATTTAAATTCCTTTGAATGAATGAATGTATCATCTGACACAAAAGAATCATAAGCCTTTTGGCGTGGATCTTCATCAGCAGATCCCTCCTCATCATGTATCACAACTGGAGGCTGATATTGTTGCATTTTTCTTTTAGACATTTCTGTTGTCTTATCTTGTGGCTGTTCAGTCAATTCTTCCTCTTCAGAGGATACCACTTCAACTTCTGCCAACTGCTTTTTCTTTTCATTCAAATCTCTGTTATATTTCTCCACTACCAAATCGACTTCAGCCTCTTCCAAATTTCTAATAACATCATCATGTGGATAATGTATGTGCATGTATCCACTGAGATTTTGTTTTCTTCTTGCATAATCAATGAAACCCTCAGGGTCAAACCCTTTCCTCACCTCAGCAGTCACCATGTTATAATGCATTAGTTTATCCAAAATGAGATTATACCCTTCTTTTGAAACCACAGTAAAATCTCCAAAACACAAAGTACTAGGCATGAATGATTGTTTATCATGCGAACTTAGATGCATGACATTGGAACAATGCATTTGCCTAATTATTTCCAGATATGCAATCCTGTCAGGGACAGTTTTAGGCAATATAAAGGGGGCATCCTCAAAACCATACACTCTGATCATGGTAGCGTCCTCAAAACAATACCAGTCTCCCCAATTATGAGTGACAGCAGGGGGGCCACCAAAATCTTTTGGCCTGAGGAATCTTTTTATTTCATCTGAAATTGAATATTCACAGGGATGGTTGAAATATCTATACAGCACTTTAACACAATGCTCCTCAAATTGAGCATAGCTGGAGTTAGCATACCTGCTATCCCAGATTCTGGTCCACATTTGTACAGGTATCTTCTCCCCTTTCTTACCTGCAGCAACAACTTGAAGCTCATTTGGCCACAATCCTACTTCCTGGCCATAGTATAAGACCATATGCATGAGCATCGAGTAATGCTCAAAAGAGCATGCTGGAGCATTGTTTTTCATTGCAGATAGACCAGAGTCTATTCTAGTAGCAACATAGGAGGCATAATCAAACTGTCTGGCATTGTGACATTGAATATCAGAGGTTATGACCATTAGAGGAATAGCCATAAATTCAGGGACCTCTGAGCCAAGGACTTGACCTACAGAATAGTAAGTATATTGAATGTATGGTTCAAAAATGGACACATGAAAGGGAGGGCCATCATTCTCAGTCAAGGGTATCACTTCTCCTTCGATCCTGGGTCTATGAATGGGTAACCTCCATCCATTGTAGGTTGTATCCATTCTCCAGTATTCTTTATCCAAGTCTTCATAAACAACAGGGACAGTGCACAAATCATCCAAATCATACACCTCACAAATAGCATTTTTTGATAGGTGTATAATTGGTTCTCCCTGAGGGTTGCAGATAGCTTTCAGGCCTGAATTGTAATGCCTGGCTAATAGTTGCAGGAGTTCTACATTCAAGAATACATTAGGTACAACCAGTTTGCCTAAATTCATGTGCCATGGGTTTGACACAGGGGCATTTCTAAATCTTCTGTTGTAATGAAACCTGAAGAGTTCATATCCCCTAATTGGAGTCCAAATATCTCCCAGGCGCTTATGTTTGTCTTCTAATTTTTCTACTTCTGCCCTGAGTTGGGCAGACCTCCTGGCCTTGGGAGCTGACCCAGGCAACTGATCAATCAAGTCTTGATTTAGTTTCCTGTCTTTCACTTTTTCTTCAGGGGTTTGATCAGTTTTTTGCTTCTTTGGTTTACTGGTTTCTCCTTGTGATTTTCTTCCTTTTCCTTTCCCCGAAGTTTCCATTTGTTTTGAAAAATTTGATAGGAAATTCAAATACAGGTAATATAATGGTTTGTGTATGTGTACCTGTCGCTCGATGACTGGAATTGGAAACCTTTGCTTTTGCCCTGAGAATTCTTTTGTATTCTGCTCTCGGACGGTTGTTTGCAATTATAATGATCGTATGAACTTTGTAGCCGTTTTGTATTAATTATCTGATCAATTCAATGTTCATCGCTGTGAAGTGTCACATCGCCATAACTCTTCCTATCGGCGTGCCTTTTTGAAATGTCTGAACGACCTCAGCCCCTTTTTATGGCGCGGACGGTCAATCGGCATAACCCCTCAATTGTATCCCCGATGCCATGTAGTATCATATTTCAAGTGGGTGTGACCATCGGCATGATTTCCTTCATCGCCAAGAGTTTTAGATCTCTCCGCGATATGGCAAGTCCCACCGATATACTTTGCTTATCGGGAAGATTGAGACCATCGGGATACTAAAATTATGTCTCCCCGATCTTTATTGTCTTACCGATAGTCTGTTTGTGTATGAGCTTTTATCTTTATCGGAATGACATTTTCTATCGGGATAGCTTTCTCAAGATACCCCGATCGAAATTATCTCCCCGATGCCCTTTATCATATCCTTCATCGGGCAAAGCTTAGTAATGTCCCACCGATATCTTTTGATCGCCGTGACTTATGAATCGGCAAGACTTGCTTCTTTTGTTCCGATGTGTCAAGCTATCCCGATGAAGATGCATCGCTGTGAGTCTCGCCGATAACTTTCTTATCGCCAGGACTTTTGATCGTCGGAGATTTACTTGTTTTCTATTCCGATGGTTCATTTCTCACCGATGACTATTGCTTTGTGACCCTCGCATGCTGTTCGGTGAAACTCTTGCCGAAAGTGCTTCATCGGTATGATATATACCGTCGGGGCAATTTCTAAAAGATCATCCGATAGATATTTGTCATACCGATCGGCATGACCACTTGCTTTTCTTGCCGATGTAAAGTCATCGGTGTTGCTTACTCCATCGGTGAGCTCCATGATTCTTCTTCCGATCTCTATTTTCACGCCGATGGTTGTTTTCAAACAATTCGCTATGTATCGGTGTAAACCACACGACCTTATGCCGATGGATTGATTTTGATGATTTTTACAATGTTCATCCCAAGTCATTTTACGAGGTACAAAAATTTTATATTGTGGTCCTTTTGGGATATTCCTTTAGGGTTTATTCAAATATGATGGAATAGGGAATAGTAAAATTTTGAAAATTTTACTGTGCTAACAGTGGCTCTGTCTGGGATGAATACTCCCTGTGAGTATACAAGGATCCAAATCTCCTGGGGAAGTAGACCACATCTTTTATTATTTTGGGGTGAGGTTTTATGGAACTGGAAAAAAGGAAGGGAACAAATGATGGGGAGCGGGAATGATTCCTAGACTACTGTGCATGGAAAAATATTTTTTTTTTTTTAGAATTATTTGAATGTTGTCCATGCACTGGCAACATTCAATTCTCTTTGTACATGTTTATGAAAAGAACTGCTTCAAGTATTGCCCATGTACTGGCAATTCCTGCTCCTCTCCTGACATATTCTGTACATAGTAAGAATCATCTCCTCCCTTGCCAGTGATAACAAAAGGACCCAACCACAGGGCTTCAAATTTTCCATGTTTTCCTTTGTCTTGACATCTTGCATTCCACATTAGTACCAGATCATTAATTTCAAACTTTCTTTCTTTGGCCTTTTTGTCAAAGAGATATTTTACCTGTGATTGTAATTTAATATTCTGTTTCTGAGCCATTCTTCTTGCTTCATCAAGCTCTGCCAATTGTTCCAACCTTTCCTCCATTGGTTCAGGGATATTCAGGTCTTCCTGGAGAATGAATTTGTATATTGGTATAAGATTTTCTAGTGGTAATCTTGCTTGGGTTCCATATACCAATTCATAAGGGGATCTCCCAATTGCCCTTTTTATAGTAATCCTGTCAGCCCATACTGCCATTCTTAATTTTGAATCCCAAGCCTTCTTATTTCTATCCAACATTCTTTTTATGATTTTCAACAGACTCTTATTACTTGATTCGGCTTGTCCATTGGCCTGTGGGTGGTAAGGAGCAGCATAAGAAACAGTGATACCATATGTGCTGCAAAAACCTTTGAATTCATCAGATCTAAAGCACATCCCATTATCAGTAATCAGTCTTACAGGAGTACCAAATCTGCATATAATGTTATCCATTAGAAAATTTATCACAACTTTACTAGTAGCCTGTCTGGTTGGGATTGCTTCCACCCATTTTGTAAAGTAATCAGTAGCTACTAAAATCCATCGGTGCCCCCCACTTGATTTCTCTGAAATTTCACCTATAAAATCAATACCCCACTGATAAAATGGAGCCTCAACCTGCATAGGTTTTAAAGGTAGTGCTCCATGATACTTTAACTTCCCTGAGAACTTTTGGCATGCTTCACATTTTCTAGTGTACTGGTATGAATCGTTAAAGACTTTAGGCCAATAGTACCCTGCCCTCAAAATTTTGTGGGCTGTAGTTTTTGCTGAGAAATGTCCCCCGCACATGCCTTCATGCAATTCCTTCATAATATGTTTTGATTGATATTCATCCAAACATAATAGTAGAACCCCATCTCTATTTTTCCAATAGAGATCTCCACCAATGAGTACATATTTTGAAGCTTGTAGTTTGAGTGTCCTTCTTTTGTTATCATCATATCCTTCAGGACTCTTCATATGTGTTAGATAATATACTATATCAGTATACCATGGAGTATGTTCAATACTGGTACTTGCATCGATATTACATATATGGGAAGCTTCTAGGTTATTTTCAGTCATCAATTTGGCAAGACCCTGTCCTCTTACTAATTTAGTGATTTGGATTTCAATGTTGAATTCCTGAATCCTATTGATCCACCTACATCTCCTACCCGTGACCTCAGTTTGAATCAGTACATCCTTGACTGCAGCATTAGGAACATATGCTATGATTTTAGCCCCTACCAAATATGGTCTAAAGTTTTTTACTGCTTTTACCAATGCATATGCCTGTTTTTCAATAATGTCATACTTTAACTCTGCATTCTGAAGGGACTTGCTAAAGAAAGAGATTGGCTGTTCATATCCATCATTGTTTTTCTGCAACAACACTGCTGCCACTGTATGATAGGAAGCAAATGAAAAAAGTTGGAAAGGTTTGCCGAAATCAGGGGATATTAAGACTGGAGCTTGTTTGATGGCCCCCTTAATGTTACCAAATGCTTCCATTGCTTCTGTTGTCCATTTCATATCTGAGTTCTTCTTCAGCATTCTTGATATAGGACAAACAATCTCTGCGAAATTTGGTATAAATCTTCTGACAAAATTTATCTGACCAAAAAATGATTGTATAGCTTTTACATTTTTTGGAATAGGGACCTGATCAATTGCCTCCACCCTTTCAGGATCTATTTTAACTCCTTCCTTCGAGACTATATGGCCAAGCAATTTTCCTTCTGTTACTGCAAATTGGCATTTTTTAGGGTTCAATGATATTCCATATTCTAGGGCTTTGACAAATATCTGTTCTAGATGTGTGCAATGATCTTCAGCCCTTTTTGAATATGCTGTTAAATCGTCTTGATAGACTATCATAATCCTATTGATCAATTCAGCAAAAGCTACATCCATCGCTCTTTGAAATGTTGCCCCAGCATTAGTTAATCCAAATGGCATTCTCAAATATACATATGTTCCCCACGGAGTGGTGAATGCGGTCTTGAATTGTTCAGACTCCTTAACCTTTACCTGATTGTATCCAGAGAAACCATCCATCATGGATAGTAATTCACATCCAGTAACTTTCTGTAATATCGCCTCCATATTGGGAAGAGGATAATTATCTTTGAGAGAAGATTTATTCAGGTTTCTGAAATCCACACACAGTCTAATGTCACCATTCTTTTTTCTGACAGGTACTAAGTTTGAGACCCAGGAAGAATGTCTAATAGGCTTGATTATAGCTCCATCCCTTAACTTTGTAAGTTCCTCCAGCATTTTCGGAGCCAATGTAGGATTAATCGGCCTTTGTTTCTGTCTGAATGGTTTTGCATCTGGTTTGAGTGGTATCTCATGTTGAAATAGATCCTCTCTATATGCCTTTAAGTCATCATATGACCAAGCAAACACATGCCTATATTTCCTAAGTAGATTGATAATTCTACTTCTGATTTTCTGGTCAAGATTCCTCCCAATATATACATTTTTTGGGGTTGTCTGAGTCCCCAAGTTCACTTCCTCAAGATTCTCAGGTATCACTGGTGTTTCTTTCTTCTTGTATCTATCATGCCCATCAAATGCCTTTTCTAATGCAATAAGCCCTTTGGGTATCTTATTTGTCTTCAGTTGAACTACTTCTTGACCGAATAGGGTTTCTTTCCCATCGTGTTTCTCCACAAATGCACTGAAATCAATTTCTTGATTTTCATAATAATCAGCACAATGTAAGAAATTGATTATATCAGCATCGCTGTCAAACACCTGCCAGTTCTGTATATTATCAGGGATGGTAGGTCTAGTTTTAAATTCTACTTCTGTGATCCCTCCTAATGTTAGATCATCTCTCTTTAATGCAATGTTTGCTAAAAAGTCTGCCATGATGTTTTTAGACCTATCAACCCAGCTGATTGAAAAAGCATCAAATAATTCAACACTATCCCAAACTGCATTTCTATACTGTCTTAATCTTTTATTCTTAGATAAATATTTTTCTCTTACTTGGGAGATGACCAATTCAGAATCACCATAGACAGCCAACTTTTTTATTTTGTATTTGATGGCTATGTCTAGGCCAATGAGTAGGGCTTCATACTCAGCTACGTTATTGGTGCATTCAAATGTCAGTAAGAAAGAGTATTTGAATGTTTTCCCTCCTGGTGAGATAAAAACTACTCCGGCCCCATTTCCTATCTTGCTGCATGCACCATCGAAATACATTTTCCACAAATCATTTTCTTTTTTCATAGACTCAGTGTGTATTGGGTCAGTGTTATGCAATTCTGGGGTAGTCTCTCCAACTTTGAAAACCCCTAAATCTGTGTCACAAAAGAAATTCACCTGATGCCGGTCCATTCTTTCTATAATATTGTCATACCTTGGTTCTCTGCACAACTTGATTTCTTTGTCACCTACTGGTATGGTGGCATATGATAGATCTAATTGAACATTGCCTCCTGCCATTGCAGCCCACTGCCTTGATAACAGCATTCCATAATACGGTGGGATATCAACCACAGTGATGTCAATGTTATATGTTGCCTCAGGATATGAAGCAAGTTTTATTTCTACATCTTTCATAATACCAACTACTGGAATAGATCTGTTATCCATTGCATAACATTGGCCATACGTAGTATCAACCCACATCCCTAATTCTTTCATCACTGCTATAGGCATGATATTCATAGCAGCACCTGAATCAATCATACAATTCCTGACTATTCTGTTCTTGATTACTAGTGTAGTATAGAATGGATCTACCTGTGAGGGATTTTTTGTAAGTGTGTCACCAAGGTATACCTCAGGCATCTTAAAATTTTCTTGATGCACATTATTTGTTGTTTTTTCAAACCCTTTATGTTTTGGATTAGGTGTATCAGAAATCATCTTGACGACTGTACTCCTATATTTATCTATTTTCATCATCTCTAAGAGTGGGACTGATATCTTCACCTGAGACACTGCCTGTGCAATGTCAAAAGAAGGGGTTATGATCTGGTCATTCTTTTCTGTTTTTGTATTCTCTTTTTCTATATTTTCTTTCATTTTATTTTTATCCCCCTTTTCTGGTTCTTTAGGTGATGATTTTGTATTATTCCCCTTGTTATTCTGGTCTTTTATGAATACACTCCCAGGAGTTCCCTGCCCAGCATTTATTGTTCTATTCCTTAAGTTATAAGTGTTTCGAGCTTGAGCCACTGCAGCTACTGTGAGAGCTTCTTTTTCATCCTCAGTAGGTTTTCTCCATTGACCATATGGTTTATTGTCATGAATATCTTCCTGGTCTGAGAATACTTGCTGTTCTCCCATGTTAACATGATATTTTTGGTTCCCTACATCATACTCATACCCTTCTTCCTCTGAAGAAGAATAATCTTCTGTTACCACACATGGTGTATCCTGCATCATATTAATGGTGTGATTATCTCTATTATAGTTATATAGCATTTCCTCTTGCTGTATTGATTTAGCTACCTCACAGTATTCAGGTGAATGTGGCAAGTTACATACAGAACACCAAGGTTTATTTTCTGCCATATGTGCCATGTTTCTCTTCAATGGATCAGGAGTATCCTTTCCATATGGCTGCTTTCTGTTGTTGTCAATAGGTCTTCCATCCTTCCAATTGGTATTGTAAGGCATATCATGTAACCTAGGTCTATCCTGCCTCTGCTGACCCTCTGGTTTAATCTGTTGAGCATTTGAATTCTGAAGACTCCTATGATTCTCCCTTTTACTGACCATTCCTGCAGCTTTTCTATTATTTTCAATAGTTATGGCTATTTTCTGTGCTTCAGCCAACGTTGCAGGACACCGGTTTCTGAGTTCATATCCTGTTTTAGGGTCAAATGCCTTCATATAGATACTCAGTGCTGCCTGGTCAGATAACTTGGCTCCATGCGGTACCTTATTATGCAACTTGGAAAACTTCAGGTTGAAATCGAATACTGATTCATTTTGATACTTCTGTATACTTATTAGTTCATGTAAGGCAAACTCAGGAGCGTATTGGTTGCCATACTGATCCTTAAACTGGTTGTGGAAATCAGTCATTGAATTGATTGATGCATTGGGCAAGCTATTAAACCAATCTCTGGCATCTTCAGTGAGGGACATCATAAATAACCTCATCCTAATGTCTTCCCAGTCCATACCTATATCCTGTACAAAAGCATTAAAACTTCTGATATGATCTTCCGCAGATACTGCATTGTTTCCAGTAAACTTGGGAACCATGTTTCTCCAAGTACTATCCATAGGATATGGATATAACTGATATCCAGTTAAATCAAATTGACTGCATATATTAGCAGGGTTTTGGGGAGGAAAATTGAGATGTGGTGGATTGGGATAGTAATTATATCCACCTGGTGGCTGATGATATGCATATTGTTGATGTTGGTTCATATGGGGATTTATGTGTTGATTTTGTGGCCTATAATATTGTTGACCAGGGGGTGGGTAATTATTTGCCATATGTAGGGATGCATTACTTATGGGAGGTGGTCTGGGGATTTGGGAAATAGTGTTCTGATGACTTCCAGAAGCATGTGAGTTCTGAGCACTATTTGTATTTTGTTGTGTATTCCTTGAAATATTCCCTCTATGCGGGGGTACATATTTGGGGGGAGCTATTTTGGCTTTATTTCTCCTCTGTTGAATTTCTTGCTGCAATAACTCCTTCTCCTCTTGTATTTTGTACCTTTCGAGTTCTTTCCTGAGCATGAGTATTTCCTTTTTCTCATCACTCATGTCTTGATTATTTATTTCCTGATATTCTGGATTGTCATTTATTCCCTGATTTGACAATTCATATCCTATCTCTTCTCCCTGGTCAAACGAGACCTTGAAATCATGTTCAGCCTGGTTCCTATCAATATCCCTCATGACCTTTGCATCATGATCCCGCTGTTCTTGAGGAGTGGGTCTGTACCTTGCCAAAATATCATCAGTTGCTCCACTGAGGTTCTCGTTTGAATCATGTAGAGGTGTGAATTTATTGTGAATTGCAATATTTTGTTCTGAATCATTCTCCTGGATATCTAGATTATTGTCTTGGTGGGAATATTTTGGATTCATATTTCTTTTGGAAATGTTTCTAAGTGGTGGAGATGACTGCAAGTTTCTGCCTTCCATCTTGGATCTCCTACCATCCATTTTTTGTTATGATTGTAACTAGAGTCGCCACCTATTGAATAGGAAAAGTTTGTATTTTTATCTGTAAGGTTCTTTGTCACCAGCAGAGTTACCAAAAAGAAATTTTAAGTGACTCTATGAAAGAAAGGACTAAATTCTAAGGTCTTTTAAGTTCCCCAGTAGAGTCGCCAATTTGTTAGGTCTCAAAAATGCAAGTTACTAATCCTAAGAGGATGCCAGGCTCTATATTTGGATTTGCAACGTTTTTGAACTAACTTGACGAAATCAACCTTCAAGGTTTGATGATTTCCTACACTTTAGGTCCTGCTACACCTAGGCGGGTGAACCTTAAAATATTAAAGCAGTCTGAATGTGGATGAATGGACTAACTAGGTCTATCTACAATGGCATAGGATGTATGATAGATGACAAAGCTGACTAATTAATTCTATATGTAATGTTTAATAAGTGATTGGCAGAAATTGTATAAGCAATATCAAAAGGTTTTAATTAATGAGTTGAGTGAGACCAGTGCCTTGTTGGGTAATAGAGTCAATTTGAAGGACTGAGAACAGTAGTTTCTAAATGGTAATGATTCTAGATATTTGGCACAGTTCTGGTTTATAGCTTGTATAAACGTGCAAATAACTGATTGACAGACTCTTCTTGATAATCCAACCAAATAAAATCAGAGATCTTATAATTCACCAGAAGGTACTTTAATCCTTACTTGAAGGAGCCAAATGAAATGAAAAGACAAGATTACAGATAATATTTTACTGGAGACAGTGTGTCAATCCTAATTATATGGCTCTACTTAGTAATCCCAACTTACTCCTTCCAGGTTACTGTGAATAAATCAGAAGGGTTTAATTCCTTAGGATGGATACCAACCGAATTGATCACACAGATACAGCGAATGTGTATTGACAGATTAAATGTATACTTGATAGTTTAATCTGAATAACAGGGAAATGCAGAAATGGAGACAGCCACACAATTGAATAATTTCAACAAATAACTGATACCTAAATGGAAATACTGAATCAGAGAACTTCAAATTTCTTCTTTAAAATAAAATATGCAACATGATCATTCTGGAATATTATGTATATGTATATCTAAATATCTTCTACTGCTGATGATCTTTCAGCATAGATTGTTTGAACTTATATAGATATCTTCAAGAAGAGATACAACTCTTCAATAAGTCTCTTGAGATTTTAACAAACAATAATTACATAATCTTAACTAGGCTCTGTTTAGCCATAAATAGACTTTTGTTAGATGATCCAAGTACTCCTGCGCACGGTGAGAATCAGTAAGCTCGACTGCACTCCTGGTGATTATATCGAGGGTGATCATTTCCTCCAGTTGCTTGCAAACTTCTGTAGATACAGAGGCTTTATCTTTTAGGGCTCCTGTGGCTTTGTGTAATATAACTTGACAATCAATAGTCCACTCTTCTTTGCTCTTTATCTCTCCATTATCTTTGAATATTCTGGGCACCCCTGCGTCTGATGCATCAGTCCCTTCCTTAGCATCAGCTTTGAGTTTATCATAAAAATTCTGGTGTCTTTTGAGTAATGCTCTTGCCTCAGAGACATCTGTGCTATCAGGGGTACCTCTGTTCTGCAACTCGATCACCTTTTCTTGTATCCTCTGATCAAGCCTCTCATGTTCTTTGACTGCTTTATGATTTTCCGAGTAGTTATCCCAAAACTGGTTTAACCACCGTACCATGTTTGCATACCTGCTCTGCAGTATTGTAACAAATGCATCTATTTGAATTTGTTTGGCTTGATCATGGGATATCTCTTGACTACTTTGTGAGCTTTCACCCTGAGTTATTCTCTTCGTAGATTGCCCAAAGGTGCTCTTAACAGCATCCTTCAAGTAGTCATTCTCCTTTGTTAATCTTTCACAGTTCAGCTTGTAGGCATCCCTTTCCTTGATTAACATCTGAGCCTGTGCTTTATTCAATTTTGCAACATTGATACCAATGTCTGCAGTAATTATGGGGTCAGTCTCACCTGCTCTAAAAGTCATAACATGGCCAAAAGTTTTCTCAGTGTCTATTATGGCCGTCTTCTTATGGGGAGGATACAATGCCCATATCATTAAAGAATTTTCATCATTGTTGTATCTTGTTCCCATATAGACTTCATTAACTCCTTCTGGAGTAAGCTTATACTTATCATCAGCATTATTCAAAAAACTATCAAAAACCAGAGCAGAATTTAGATCTAAGCCGGGAAAAATCATAACCCCCGCATCTTTAAGCAGCTGTCTGCCTCTGCTTGGTGTCATGTCCTGCATTTCCTTGTCCACTGTCTCCTTTAACATTTCCAATAACTGTTTTTCATTGTCAGCAGAAACATTATCTACTGACTCTCTAATTTCCTTTCCCTTGTATTTATACAGGAATGATTTAAATTCCTTTGAATGAATGAATGTATCATCTGACACAAAAGAATCATAAGCCTTTTGGCGTGGATCTTCATCAGCAGATCCCTCCTCATCATGTATCACAACTGGAGGCTGATATTGTTGCATTTTTCTTTTAGACATTTCTGTTGTCTTATCTTGTGGCTGTTCAGTCAATTCTTCCTCTTCAGAGGATACCACTTCAACTTCTGCCAACTGCTTTTTCTTTTCATTCAAATCTCTGTTATATTTCTCCACTACCAAATCGACTTCAGCCTCTTCCAAATTTCTAATAACATCATCATGTGGATAATGTATGTGCATGTATCCACTGAGATTTTGTTTTCTTCTTGCATAATCAATGAAACCCTCAGGGTCAAACCCTTTCCTCACCTCAGCAGTCACCATGTTATAATGCATTAGTTTATCCAAAATGAGATTATACCCTTCTTTTGAAACCACAGTAAAATCTCCAAAACACAAAGTACTAGGCATGAATGATTGTTTATCATGCGAACTTAGATGCATGACATTGGAACAATGCATTTGCCTAATTATTTCCAGATATGCAATCCTGTCAGGGACAGTTTTAGGCAATATAAAGGGGGCATCCTCAAAACCATACACTCTGATCATGGTAGCGTCCTCAAAACAATACCAGTCTCCCCAATTATGAGTGACAGCAGGGGGGCCACCAAAATCTTTTGGCCTGAGGAATCTTTTTATTTCATCTGAAATTGAATATTCACAGGGATGGTTGAAATATCTATACAGCACTTTAACACAATGCTCCTCAAATTGAGCATAGCTGGAGTTAGCATACCTGCTATCCCAGATTCTGGTCCACATTTGTACAGGTATCTTCTCCCCTTTCTTACCTGCAGCAACAACTTGAAGCTCATTTGGCCACAATCCTACTTCCTGGCCATAGTATAAGACCATATGCATGAGCATCGAGTAATGCTCAAAAGAGCATGCTGGAGCATTGTTTTTCATTGCAGATAGACCAGAGTCTATTCTAGTAGCAACATAGGAGGCATAATCAAACTGTCTGGCATTGTGACATTGAATATCAGAGGTTATGACCATTAGAGGAATAGCCATAAATTCAGGGACCTCTGAGCCAAGGACTTGACCTACAGAATAGTAAGTATATTGAATGTATGGTTCAAAAATGGACACATGAAAGGGAGGGCCATCATTCTCAGTCAAGGGTATCACTTCTCCTTCGATCCTGGGTCTATGAATGGGTAACCTCCATCCATTGTAGGTTGTATCCATTCTCCAGTATTCTTTATCCAAGTCTTCATAAACAACAGGGACAGTGCACAAATCATCCAAATCATACACCTCACAAATAGCATTTTTTGATAGGTGTATAATTGGTTCTCCCTGAGGGTTGCAGATAGCTTTCAGGCCTGAATTGTAATGCCTGGCTAATAGTTGCAGGAGTTCTACATTCAAGAATACATTAGGTACAACCAGTTTGCCTAAATTCATGTGCCATGGGTTTGACACAGGGGCATTTCTAAATCTTCTGTTGTAATGAAACCTGAAGAGTTCATATCCCCTAATTGGAGTCCAAATATCTCCCAGGCGCTTATGTTTGTCTTCTAATTTTTCTACTTCTGCCCTGAGTTGGGCAGACCTCCTGGCCTTGGGAGCTGACCCAGGCAACTGATCAATCAAGTCCTGATTTAGTTTCCTGTCTTTCACTTTTTCTTCAGGGGTTTGATCAGTTTTTTGCTTCTTTGGTTTACTGGTTTCTCCTTGTGATTTTCTTCCTTTTCCTTTCCCCGAAGTTTCCATTTGTTTTGAAAAATTTGATAGGAAATTCAAATACAGGTAATATAATGGTTTGTGTATGTGTACCTGTCGCTCGATGACTGGAATTGGAAACCTTTGCTTTTGCCCTGAGAATTCTTTTGTATTCTGCTCTCGGACGGTTGTTTGCAATTATAATGATCGTATGAACTTTGTAGCCGTTTTGTATTAATTATCTGATCAATTCAATGTTCATCGCTGTGAAGTGTCACATCGCCATAACTCTTCCTATCGGCGTGCCTTTTTGAAATGTCTGAACGACCTCAGCCCCTTTTTATGGCGCGGACGGTCAATCGGCATAACCCCTCAATTGTATCCCCGATGCCATGTAGTATCATATTTCAAGTGGGTGTGACCATCGGCATGATTTCCTTCATCGCCAAGAGTTTTAGATCTCTCCGCGATATGGCAAGTCCCACCGATATACTTTGCTTATCGGGAAGATTGAGACCATCGGGATACTAAAATTATGTCTCCCCGATCTTTATTGTCTTACCGATAGTCTGTTTGTGTATGAGCTTTTATCTTTATCGGAATGACATTTTCTATCGGGATAGCTTTCTCAAGATACCCCGATCGAAATTATCTCCCCGATGCCCTTTATCATATCCTTCATCGGGCAAAGCTTAGTAATGTCCCACCGATATCTTTTGATCGCCGTGACTTATGAATCGGCAAGACTTGCTTCTTTTGTTCCGATGTGTCAAGCTATCCCGATGAAGATGCATCGCTGTGAGTCTCGCCGATAACTTTCTTATCGCCAGGACTTTTGATCGTCGGAGATTTACTTGTTTTCTATTCCGATGGTTCATTTCTCACCGATGACTATTGCTTTGTGACCCTCGCATGCTGTTCGGTGAAACTCTTGCCGAAAGTGCTTCATCGGTATGATATATACCGTCGGGGCAATTTCTAAAAGATCATCCGATAGATATTTGTCATACCGATCGGCATGACCACTTGCTTTTCTTGCCGATGTAAAGTCATCGGTGTTGCTTACTCCATCGGTGAGCTCCATGATTCTTCTTCCGATCTCTATTTTCACGCCGATGGTTGTTTTCAAACAATTCGCTATGTATCGGTGTAAACCACACGACCTTATGCCGATGGATTGATTTTGATGATTTTTACAATGTTCATCCCAAGTCATTTTACGAGGTACAAAAATTTTATATTGTGGTCCTTTTGGGATATTCCTTTAGGGTTTATTCAAATATGATGGAATAGGGAATAGTAAAATTTTGAAAATTTTACTGTGCTAACACATGGTTCGCAGCGCATACTTCAATCTTGTCTCATTTCCACAGGTAACACCCTTTAACAGACACATCGCTCCTACGATAAGGATGTTATCTTCTCAACACTTTTCCCACATCATCACTCTACCAGAACTACATATCATCTTTTCAATCTTAAGGTACCTTGATCCCATGGATATGGGTATGTAGGCAGTCTGGAATACGAAGGACGTTTCCAGTAGTCAGGTACATAAGATCACCTCTTCTCCACTCTTTTCCCACATCATCACACTAACCAGAACTACATATTATCATCTTCTCCATCTTAAGGTACCTTGATCCCATGGATATGGGTATGTAGGCAGTCTGGAATACGAAGGAAGTATCCAGTACTCAGGTACATAAGATCCCCTCCTTTCACCTTGACCCATTCATCACTCTATCCAGAACTACATATTTATCACGTTCATCTTCCATCGTAAGTGTGCCTTGATCCCGTGGATACTGGGTATGTAGGCAGTCTAGCATACGAAGGATGTATCCAGTACTCAGGCACACACGATCCATCATTCTCCACCCATCCCAATCCATTAGCATTCCATCCTTCTAGTCTTTCGTTTGTCAAAATCTATTCGCCTCGACTTGACTAACTCAAGCAGTAAGCTAGCACATCCTTTCAAAGCAAAAGTCCTTAACAAATTTGAAGCAAAGAGGCCTACTGCCAGAGTCATCTACTGTCCTGCATACCGATTGCCAACATTAGCTAAGTACCACTTAAACAAGCCCTAGATCAACAAGCTTGTCTTCTACGAAGTGTTCCATTGTCGAGACCAACACACGCGTCTCCTACGACATGTGGCATTTCTTGCAGCGAGATATTATCTTTTTAGGTAGATAGCACCCTTTAACAGACACAAAGTTCCTACGATAAGGCTGTTATCTTTCCTATCCAATCTACCCTGAGCAACCTCTTTGGCAAGAGAATATGTTGGCTTTATGTTTATTTTGTAAGTCAGTCAATTTGTGTTATGGTTTATCTTTTGTTCCTTTTTCCAATACCTATTCAAGACTACCTTGATTTATCTATAATCTTGGTATGTTGCGACACAATACGGATTGGGGGCATAGTCATTGCTTTCTGTGTGCCGTGTTTGAGGAATGATCTTTAGTATCTTTCTTGGCATTGTATTTATCTTGTATGTGTTACGACCTAGCATCTTACATATTAATATTTCTTCTTGCATTCGCATGTATGGAAGTTTATTTTATGTTCAAGACTATGGCTTATTCACATGTTCCAACAAGGTTATATTATGTCTAATGGATCTAAGTTCAAACCGTTTGCTTGCAGAGTCAACGTCCACGCACTCGGATATTACTGTACCTTGGTCGTTTATACCTTGGTGGCGAACTATCCTCGTGCTATATCAAAATAAGGATTGCTCTTTATATACAAATGCGAAGCCATTGCAACAAGCTCACCTTTCATCCATTTCCACAACCTTTATATCGCTTTCATTGCAGTAATCGATCAACAGTCTTTTCTATCATGTTTTCTTCTATCTCCACGTTCTTCTATCTATCATCAACCCAACCTTATCTATCTCCAACAAATCTTCTAGTCGAGTGTCAACACAGTTCTTCTGTCACTTCCCTGTCTTTCCTCTCGAGGGGGCACCCTACACTAACTACGCTGGGGCAGCTACCTACACTGGGGCATAAAAAAATTGTATCACATCTTCGACAATTAATTTCTTTGACGCAATGCTATAAACTGCATTGCATCAAAGAGGGGCAAAATGTAGACACCCTAAAATGACCAGGGCGTCGCACTACTTGCATTTTGTCTAAATCTGGAGCATCACCTGCATTTCAATGTTAATTAAATAATCTAATTATTTAATTAATTTCAACAAATTCTTCTAAATCACATACATTGCGACATTAATTAAATAAATTCCCTTTATTTAATTAATTAAATCAAATTCCTCTATTATTCTTCCACAATTAAATAATTTGAATTATTTAATTAAATAATTATCTCTTTTCGAAAATCATATCCACATTAATTAAATAAATCTAATTATTTAATTAATTCAACAAATTCCCTCTTATCTGCAATTAAATAATTCTAAATTATTTAATTAAATCAAAATTATTCTTCCAAAATCATGCACAACAATTAAATAAATTTATTTATTTAATTTGCTTTTAAATCTTCTAAATTAAATAATTCTAATTATTTAATTACTTCTTCCAAAATATCTTCTTTAAATTTAAATAAATCAATTATTTATTTAAATTGCTTTTTCTTCTAATTTGAGTTATCTCTAAAATAACTCAAGCTTTCTTGCTCATCAATTAAATATTTCTATATTTAATAAAGCAAAATATCTTCTATTCTCATGCAAATCCCTTCTTCTTGTTTTAAATCACTTAACTGATTGCTTTATTCTTTTAATTGATTTATCTCTTTAGTTAACTCATTCTTCTATTCTTGATAGCTCCTCTCATGCAAAAGAAAGCAAGACACATGTCTTCTTCTCATTCGTTGCACATTCCTCAACTTATCTCCTCTGTTGATTCTTCTAAATTATCTGGACCGTTGATCGATCTTCTTGGAAATCTATATAAACCCCCCTCATCTCCTTCATTGGGTCTCTCTCTTCGATCGTATTCTCAGGCATACTTAACAGAGCTTTGAGCATACAAAACGCGTCGATTGAGCACTATCATGATCTTTTGACATTGATCTCTTGAGCACACTACTTGCTCATTGCAGCTATGGCTTCGCAACTTCATTGAGCAATCTACATATCTCCAAAAGGGAACAATACAGGTTTTGGTAAGAGCTTTCATTTGTCTTTGATTTGTCATGGCTTTTACTTAGATTGGTTTCCTTTATGTTATTGGGTTCTTTGATTTTATTTAGTTTAGATTTAATCGATTTTTCCTCATACACAGTAATTTTCCTTCATACTTACCGGATCCTCTTAGCATTCTTTTCATAATGAGGGCTTCAAGTTGAGCTATTTCTGCTTCTTCCTCTTCCATGTCTCTTCTTGCTTGATCATACCATGATAGCTTCCTTGAAGAGTTTTCTCCCAGATCAAATCTTTGTTTGCCTTTGACAAAGGTGCTGGCTTTAAATGCAGATTCAGTCTTGGGGGGATCATCTCCAAACTTGGTCATTTCAAATGCAGCCAGTTTTCCAGCCAATTGGTCTCTTGTGATAGTTGTATGGGCTCTGAATTTATCAATGGAAGCAACCTTGATTTTGTAGGCAGCAGGAAGGGATCTGAGATATTTGCCAACAATCTCATTTTCATCCAAAACTCCACCAGCATTCCTAATTCCACACACCAACTCATTTACTCTTGGCATAAAGGTAGTAATATTTTCATCATCTCTCATCTTCAATCTTTCAAATTTCCCTTTGAGACTCTACAACCTTGCACTCTTAACATACTCATCTCCTTCATGCAGAAGTTCCAGTTTAATCCAGATCTCATAGGCAGTTGGTAGGTCAATAACATTTGGGAGCTCTGATTCAGTTAATGTGCTTAGAAGAGCCTTTTTGGTCCGCAGATTGTTTTCAGCATTTGTGATTTCATTTAGAGTTGTCGGACCACCCTGTGGAGGTACATATGATTTTGTGACCATGGACAAGTATGCTTTTCCCATACACTCCAAGTGACATTTCATGCGACCTTTCCAAAGAGAGAAGTTGGTTCCATCAAACTTCGGACTATCCTTCTTGTATGATAACATCCTGGATCTCCTCAAGTGGTTAAGCTCCTTTTAGAGGAACTTGGCTCTGATACCAATTGTTAGATCTAGGGAACACAACTAAGAGGGGGGGTGAATCAGCTGTACAAAACTTGCTTCAATTTCAAACACTTAAATCCTCTTTGTTATTTAATAGCATATCAATTAATCACTCATGAAAGCATAAAGCATAAACACCAGAGTAGATATACATCAACACATGAGACACCAAGATTTTGATGTGGAAAACCTGGTCAAGGAAAAAACCACGGGGTGATTAACCCAAGGATTATTCTCTATTAGAAGAATAAGAAAAATAGATGGCACATGCCAATTAAGGCTCACTACCCAAGCACACTGCTCACAAGAGGCACACTGCCTACAAGAGACACACTGTCTACAAAGTAACAAGTATTACAAACTTGAACTGGAGATTGACATCTTTACCATGCCTGGATCAGTTCCATTTAAGCCCAAAAACTCTTAGTCTGCCTTTCACACTTCTCTTTGCTATGCCACACTTATCCACACCAAGACAGACTTCAAAATGAATTCACAATCCCTTATTTATACAAGGCATCGACTTAGGAACAATCATCTAAGTCGGCAAACACCTACAAGATCATTCGCAAGACGTGTAATACATCTAGTCGGCCAGTCTCAAGAAGAACACCAATATCCGTGGTTATTCTTCAAATGCAAACTCTAACTTCAATGTAGACTGCCAATAAGAATTATACATGATCCGAACATCACCAAAACCTTTCCTGAGTCATCAAGAACATTTGCACTTTATCAGCTTACTGGAATTCTTCTCTTCTTCATCTGGAACTTCAAGAACACAGTCTGTCATCACTGTCATAATGAAAAAGGTGCTTCTAGACCTCCAAACCATGAACAAATCTAGTTTTCACCCCAAACAGACTTCTTAAACACTCTCTCCAATCTGCAGAATGAGATAATGCAATTTTGGAGCTCACCAGACCAATCTGTGACACTCTGTCACCACTGAACACCTGCCAGAACTGGTTCTTCTTGAGCGACCATAACTTCTTCAAATCTTTATGTGAACCTCTGAAATCTTGACTGGAGCATCTCAAGACTCATATCTACAAACCCTTTAAACTGTATCCTCTGATCTTCATCTTATCTTGGACTTTTACCTTAATGTCATCATTGTTCTTCACTGTTCCTGATTGAGACTAATTTCCTCAATATCCTTAGCACAGAACTCATCCAATCCTTCTCATTAATGCAATATGAGTATGTTGACATCAATGACAACACTGGTTATCCTCATACTTGCAATAGCAACATCTTAAATTGATCTAATTCTTCTTCCTCATTACCTCCTAGGGTTACTTCATTTTGATCAATGGATTGAAATTCTTCATCATCATCACTTTCAACATTAGGTCTAGGTGGAAGTCCTCTTCACCTATCTTCTTCAACAATATCCATGTGAACTCATATGGTTTTCATCATCTCCATCATCTCATCCATTCTTCTAGCCATTGTTCCAATAGCAAGGATTCTCCTTGGTGATATTCTTCCTAGGATCAATTGTAACTACCTGAAATTTGGTGATTGGGCTACAAGGTGACAATTGCCTCACAATCGGCAATTGGTTGCAACACAAGTAATCTACCTCAAATTTGGCAATCTATCTACAACAAGATCTTATGGAATTCCTTTGCCAACTTCACTCAATTCACTCCCAAAGATTCAAACTTTCACTCTAATACCACTTGGTGTAGTCACGGTTAGGAGGGTCCTCAAGGAGAATAGTCTAGACCGTGCAGCTAGAGTAAACACAATAGAAACAACTCAAAGATACAAAGCAAATGCAGATTCAGTCATTCATTATATCATATAATTCAAATACAGATTAGCTGGTAATATGTGGGCTTACAATTAGGGCTAACAGGCCTGATTACAGAATATGCACAAGATATAGCTTTGAAGCTCCTTTGCGCAAAATTCAAACTATCAACTATAAATTAATGATCCACTATCAAATTCTACTTTCCTAGGCATCTATTGCATCAATATATATCATTTCTGAAACATAAGATTCCTCCACGTCGACCAAGGAAGATCACAAACTCCAATGAAGAGTTGTAACATGTGTACACAGATAGGTCGAACCTAATCATGAAGAACTCCTCCGCAAATGAATGGGATGATGTGCGGATCTCAAGGAAGGTCAACCATGAACCAAACAACATTGAATGATGTGTAATTTAGCTTCACAATTTGTGAAATGCTCTACAAGTCTTCTCTTTAGCTGATTATATGAGACTGTCAGGATGCTCTGTTCTGTGAAAATAATTGATCTTCTGATAGCGATATCTTACCGGTACCTGATCCAAATGCTCTGAGTTTTGGATATGATGTGCATGAATGCATCTATATGATAAGTCCAGCTCAACATGGTTTGAAATGAAACTATGATAGAATGCAGACCAAAATATAGAAATAGCTATTGACTGAACTGATTGGACTGAATTGGAAATTGAAAAGAAACCAGCTGAAATGCAAACAAACTGAAATACAAATGTTTTTGGTTAATACAAGATTGCTCTTAAACCAGGGATGCTCTTACATCAATGGTGGAGGATCAATATGAGATAATGGAGGATCCACAAGAGACAATGTGGGATCAAACAATGGATGACTTGGAATGCTTGGATCTTGACTAACATTATGCTTAGTAGGAGGTGAAGCGATAGGATCCAAGTTACTTGTTTGATTTCCAATGTTTCCTTGGGGATCAAGTGTCTCATCTTGGGAAGAGGGTGATGTGTATGGATGCATAGAATTAATTTGGATAGCTTGCTCATGGATGATTGTAGGATTATGGATTGGTAAAGTGACAATCTCTAGCTCATGTAATACATAAAGTGTTCTAAGAGGATCATCATGGCTCTCATGATCATAGATACGATCTTGATCATAGAGGGGAGCTTGATCATAAATGGTAGCTTGATCAAGAATAGGACCTTGATCAAGGATCAAAGCTGGAGGAGTTTGAATAGTTTGATCTTGACTTGGTAAGGAGTAATATGGATCATGCTTTGGATTTGACTCTTGACATAGCTCTTAAGTGTGGATAGGAATGGATGTGGAATGGATGGACATGAGAGGCTTTGTATGTTCAACAACATGACTATATACCAGGTCTTGTTTTGCATTCATAGTAGGAGACTCTTCAATAAAATGGATATGCATAGGAGTGGATGATGGTGTTGGACTATAGACATGCTATTAGGATTTTCTTTGTTAGGTTCAAAGATATACATTTGAGTGCATGATAGTTTTTGCTTCCTTAATGGGAGTGCTTGGATCAAATCCTTCATGTATTCTGGAGTAAGATATTGACATGTATATGGGGTCACATCTTTCATGATGGAAGATGTTGTGGGGTTAGGATTAGGATCAGGTAGTGGATTAGGATTTTAAGGTGGATTAGGTAGTGGACTAGGTGGTGCATTATATGGTAGATTGGGTGATGGATTATATGGTAGATTTGGTGAAGGACAATATTGTGAATTGGATGAAGGATGATATGGTATATAGGGAGAAGGATTCTGTGGTAGATGAATGAAGGGATTAAGATTAAGGGGTGGAGGAATTGCATAGGGGAATTATTCTTGGGAAATGAATGGAGGTGAATATGTAGATGGAGGATGATATGGATGACCTTGATGTCCCTTGTCATAGGATATACAATTAGGTATAAGGTTGTAACTTGTGCCAGCCAATGTTGGATTGTAAGAATTTTGTATGTCCAAGTATGGATTCAAGATTTGATGATTTGGAGTTTGCATGGACATGTAAGATGATGTTGTGGATGTGATAGTATTAGGAGGATCTCCAATGATGAGATGTATATAGGGTTTATCCTGGATGAGATTTCTTAATTTATCCTTAGAGATAGGATCCAAGCTCTCATAGTCATGTTTAAGTTTTTGTATATGTGCTTCAAGTGGACTAGGAGATGTGTATGTTTGAGGTTGGTATGATAGTGACGCATATTGGTTTCTAGTCATAGTCATGTGAATTTTTAGATTTACTATGACAGAGATTTGAATGGATTGATTTTGGATTTTTTTGATTGAGTTTGAGACTACTAAGATGGTGTTGTTGGATTGGTTGCTTGATGGAAGATAAGTAGAACCTAGATCAATTATTGTTGGGATGTTTGATGATCTTTAAAGAGGTAGACTAATGACCTCAAGGAAGGTAGATGTGATTAATGAATTTGACCAACTTAGGAGAAGTTTATTCTCTAAGCTAATAAAAAACACTAATGGATACTAATTTACCTTCAAGGATCTAAGAGAGACAAGATTTCTCAAACCAAAGATAAATAAGGGGATGTGATCTAAGCATGATGATAGAAGCCAAATTAAAGCTATGAAAGCTTGGATAAATTATGGGCTTGTTTGGTGATGATGATGATTGTTTGTAGTCTGAAGAGGATAATAGCTCTAAAAATCCAATTTTTTGCTATGATGATTGATGGGAATAGTCTAATGGTGAATGGGATGGGTCTAGATGGAAGTTAAAGGATGATAACTTAGCTGGTAAAATTGCTCAATAATGAGGATTTTTTGATTCTGGGCTAAAATGTTGACTGAGAACAGGCAAAGACCAAAGGCACAAGACTATATGCCAAAGGTAGGTTTCTATAACTTACAAGTGAGTCACAATAGCTCAAAGGTACATTTATGTTGAATAGAGGTGCAATAGGATAGATCAAAGGCATATTATTATAGCTCAAAGGCATAGAAGAATAATCTCAAATCAAGTTTTTCTGACAGACTGTGTAAAAACTTGACTAAGCTAGAGGCACGTTTCTACACACCAGAGGCAGGTTTATACTAGAGGCACACTTCTGCAAACCAAATGTGTATTATTATGGATCAAAGGCATGTTAAAATAGTGCAAAGGTGAATTTATATGTTTCAAAGGTGAGTTTTCTAAAACAGTGTATTTTCAAGGCAAGATTTTGGTAAAATTTGGAAATTTTCTTGTGGCAAGAGAAAACACAGTAGACAAAGTAGCTCTAGACTTACTCAAGGAGTTGGTTACATGAGGCTATTAACCTCTGTGGATAACAAATGGTGATTATAGGTAGATAACAACAAAGAGAAGACACACCAAACACTTCTTTTAATGCAACAACCTAAATATTATTCAAGTAGGATTGAGTCATAATGTAAGCCCACATGATTGAATACCTATCCATGTTCTTACCTATCTAAGAACACTTCCCCCTGAGTAGATAGCTAGGGATACGAGGCATACACCCAATATCCCTTTCCTTGGAGGTTTTGACACCTTGCCTAAAGAAAACTTCTACCTAGTCCTCAAGGTAGTATAGATGGTGAGTAACTTTAGGGTAATTTCCTCATCCCTTGCATCACATTACAAAATGGTCGATGGTCTTATCTAGGTTTACAAAGCTTCTAGGGAGTCCTCAATATATGCAAGGTACAAGAGGCACAAATCTATGAATGGGGGTGTCTCAGTCAACTGACACTCAACCATATGAATCTTGGTGGACCAAGTATCCTGAAGGCTTTTGCTTGGAGTTGAAAGGGTCTTTCCTTTGAAGTTGAGTCTTTTGATACTCACGATATTTGTATACCACACTAGAATATGTGGTTGGGGTCATCCCTTGAGGTGATGAAATCCCCAAGTAGGCCCCCTAGAAAGGATATAGAGCACTTTTGATTCTAAAGATCATTTTTCAACATGAGAGAAGAGCATATGTGTTATCTCGAGTCCCTGGGAAGAAAGCAAATGAAAGCAATAAAATGAATAACCTAAGTATTTCTGATTTCCACGGTCACTTTACAGTATGAGGAAAGAGTATACATACTAAGGCATTCAAGATATAGAATACAGTCATTAATTCCATTATGAAATCAAAGTGTTTCTAATACTTAGTATGAAAAGATGGTTCCTTTGACAAACGTCTTGCACCAAATATGTTAAAAAAACACTTTTTGATCTTTGCTTGATGATAAGATATCATGAAAATTGATATTAGTTCCAAAGAAAGCAAATGGTTAGTGAAAACAATTGAATAGACCAAAGGCACATTATTGTGGTGCAAAAGTGAGTTTCTACGTTGCAATTGCACATTTCCATACCTGTGTTGGCAAGAGACATTGTTCCAGTATGGACTTGTATGTTGTCATTGATGGAAACAAGGCTCAAAGATCTTATCACCATGACAAGAAGAGATAACTCTAGAAGGTCACATTAGAATTTAGATCCAGTTGATAGGTTCGGTTGGCAGAAGTGGCTAAGTATGGGTATTTATAGAGTAAAGGATAGTCAATGGGTCAGTGTGCTTCCGCAGATGATGATCTGGTAATGCAGTTTAGGAATGATGTTAGTAATTGTTTGGTGGTGTTATGCTCTAGATATTAAGTCCTGACTTCCTCTGGAAGTCATTTGGAAGAATTATCTAAGTCTGGGTGAACAGAGGTATAGCAGAGATAGTGAACAAGGCACATTGTAATGGTCTACATTCCTCTGCAGGTGAGTATTTTGTTATGTAGTTTTAAGGTGTTGTAAACACTTGTATGAAGTGTCTAATTCTAGAGTTGTGATATCTAAGGTCCATTGGAAAGATAGTTGCAAGCTGTTGAGTATCGGTACAGTGTTTAATAGAGTTTGACAGAGACAAAGTCTAAGTTTTGATGGTTTGCATTCCCCTGCCAGATGATATCATACCTTGTGGCTATGAGGGTAATATTGGGAATGTGTGAAGAGTCCTTGATATGATTTTGGAAGTGTTTTGTGATCTACAGTAAAAATTGTAAGTCTACAGATGAACCTATTAAGCATGCTCTTAAGGAACAAGCCGAATAGTATGATAAGTCATTGTGCGAAGAAGAGATAGTGTGTGAATGATCTATTTAAGTAATTGAATGATTAGAGATGACCTATATGAACATGTTTGGACAAAGATTTGGGTCCACATAACATATAGTGCATTGGATTGAGTAGACAAGCTACATCTTTCTATGTACACGTTTCACTTTTTGGATGCCGACCCGATTATGGATCAAATCATGATACAGATATATAAGAGCAATGAATTTTTGTTGAGAGGTGTAGTTGGTGTGTGTGAATGGATGAGAATATGTGAATAGTAGATTAGTGACACAAATCAGTGATAATGAAGACTTGGGATTCAGAATTCTGTTGCTAAATGGCTACACTCTGGCATAGTGACAGATGCTTATGTAGTATTCAGTTTTCATGTGCAATTTTCTTTATACTTGGTAGTGAACCTTCTTCATCAAGCCAGTGAGCCTAGCAATGAGCTTCCAATAGGGTTTAATAGCCCTTAGGGTTTAACAACCCTTATTGTAATCTTGCTAGGTTTAGGATTGAGGCAATGAGCCTGCTAGACCTAGTTGTACTTCATGGCAGTGAGCCAGCATGTTCCAAGCCCATGGAGTGACCAAGCTTGAACATCATTATTTGTAAAGATTGTAATATATATTTGAGAGCTATCCTCTCCATGGTTTTTACCTCTTTGGGTTTTCCATGTAAAAATATTGGTGTCCATGTGTCATGCTTCTATGGTTGTTACTCATTTACATGTGCTCTTTTTTGATTTATTCTAAGAAATAGTTAAAAGAAAAAGTTTATAGAACACTAATTCATCCCCCCTCTTAGTGTTCCTAATATTCAACAATTGGTATCAGAGCCAAGTTCCTTGGAAAAAGTCTAACAACTTAAGGAAGATCTGGGACAATGTAATCATGACAGCAAGAAAATTTAGAAATTATGAAAGCAATAAGCAACTAGAAGCAGCTCTTATGGATCTTGAAAATTTTGAAGCAGAAGTCAAGTATCTGAAAGAAAATGTGCAACAAGATGATTAATGCATCTCAAAGTTAAAAGAGCAAGTCAAGAAATTCAAAGACAAATACAAAGAAAGTTAATGATCAATTGATATTAGCAAATGAAGTCTTGAATGAATTGGAATCAAAAGTTATAGAAAGAACAAGAGCGGAAGATGATCTGAATTTAATTGTGAAGAACAGATCAAAAGATTGTACAAAACTTGAAAAAGAAATTGTAGGTCTAAAAATAGATCTGGAAAAGGCCAGAAGCTTTGAAGAAAAATTCAAGATAAGTACCGCAAAGCTTGATGAAATGATTGCTAGCCATAAGAGTGATGATGACAAGAAAGGTTTAGGATTTGAGAAAGAAGAAAGTTCAAAATCTAGTCAAATAAATAATGATTCAAGGAAAAACAAAGGATACCAGTTTAGAAATCAAAGAAGAAGACCTAGAAGACCTTTGGTCAGACAACCAAATTCTCAGAGGTACCCATCCTTCAATGGTCACTTTTATAAATGCAATAAGTATGGTCATAGGGCTACTTAGTGTAGAAGTAGAATGAATCAAAATGTTCCATCTTTCTCTGGTAAATGTTTCCTCTTTCTCTAGTAAATGTTTCAATTACAAGAAGATTGGTCATAAAGCAAATGAGTGCAAAAGTATGTCAAGAAATATGCCAAACTATTCTAGGAATGGTCAATTCTTCAATGGAAAGTGTTTCACATGCAATAGATTTGTACACATGGCTAATCAATGCAGATCAAGGATGAATTCATTTAGAGGAAGAAATCAAGGACAAGGAAACATTGTATGCTTCAATTGCAACAAATTTGGACATGTTGCAAGATTTTGTAGAAGCAAGAATATGAAGAGAAATTATTATGCTAAAGAAAGAAAAATAGAGCAGAGGAATGATAAGGGAAAAGAAAAGTTGATCCAATGAAAACCAAGAATGAAATGAGTATGATCTATATTAAAAAGGATGTAAATGAGGTTAAGGATGGATCCACACCAACATCTGGTGTGGACACTTCCTCTGGAAAGTAAATTGAGAGCTTTGGCTGAGGGGGAGTGTTGATGATGATTGTTAGTCATAACAACATGCATAAAAATTTGCACAACAAACCTTTATTATCTTGAAAAGTACAATCAGTTTGGAACAAACTGATGACTCCAAGTCTCTGTTGATCAGATCAAGATCTTTTGACATTACTTTGAGGTTGATGTGACATGTTGTTTTCCATTTCAAGGGGTCTTACACTAACTGTATTGTGAATTGTTATATGTATACTTGATTCTACACCTGTTTCTTGTAGATTTACTTCACAAACAAGGTTATTCCTATTATACTCAACAAATGATGATTATATTTATAAGTTTGATCAATTCTTCTGAGCATTAACTGTCATGAACTTATTTATACTTCTACACTGTGTATTTAATCAAATAATGTGCATATAAGTAGATATTTACATGTTTATCCTTGGTATTCATATGTATTTGCATGATATTTATCATTTTGACATGCTTTCACTCAAAATATACTCTGTATATTCAATTATTTTCAAGTTATAGGCACATTTCATGTTTATTTGCTTTAGATTATCTATTATTTGCAATTATGAAGGTGATTTGTAATGAAATTAAAGAAAATTTAAAGAACACTTCTAAATTTGGTGAACCTTTAGCCATTGAGTCACATACATTCTATATACATTCATGAAGAGAAGGAATCAAACCATAATTTCACCAGGATGTTCCATAGCTAGGTACGATTGATGCTAACTTCAAAGGAACAAGGAATGAAAACAACACACGCAGACTAACAAGCACTCCAAGGGACGCAGCTAATCAATGCATATATCTAGATTTCATCCACTGATTACTCAAGATTTACAATTATTTGTAATCAAAACAACTTCTCTTTCATTAAGTATTCAAAAGACATGTACATTCACAAAAAGCCTTGAAATTAGTCTTGAGCACTTTAGCAATCTAACTTCAATAAGTTTCTAATAATACAAAATGAGCCCTCCACATCCTTTTATAGAATAAGGAGGGGAGGCGGTTACAAGTGACCAACGGTCAAGATTTATCCATTTAGATCAATGATCAATATCCTTCTTTGACTAAGTCAACATCTGCATATGTGGTACAAGTTGCCAGCTAGCAACTATCTAGCAAAACTTGATCATTTGTTATCTGATTATGCATATAATTTTGTTATCATGTATCTTTACTTACTCTTCATCTCCTTCCTCTTCCTCATTTCCATCTTCTTCTTCATTTACATCCTCTTCTTCATCCTCATCATCATCATCATCATCATCACTATCATCTTAATGTAGATCACCCTTTTATGTGTACCTTTACCATTGCCCTGATGGATTCATATAGCTGCACTATTCTTTCAACTTCACCTCCATCCTGGAGCTTAGCCTTTACCACAACATGCTTGTGAGAATGAAACTTTGCCTGAAGGCATTCCATTTTCCTTTCCTATTGTTCAATGTCTCATTGTACATTTCTACTTTGTCTTTCATTCTCATGGTCTTGTTTATCACATCTTCTGTCAAGTGGTGGATGGGATCCTCTGCTGCTTACTTAAAATCATTATGAAAGGTCTGGACAGCAAAATCAGTATCTTGGTTCTCTATTTTTCCTTCCACTTTGTCCTCTAGAGCCTCCAGGATGTCTACTTCTTCTAACATGAGGTGATGTAGTTTGACACTTATATCCCCTAACTTGCTACTGCATCCTTTCAATATATTACACTCAAACATGATGTCCTCATACCAAATGCCTAGCAACTAAGCAGTATTATTATCTACTATGTTGTTATCTAGGAGTATTTTCATATCAATCCTCTTCATTTCTCCTAAAGCATCAAGAGGCTTTTCTAGCTTGAAAGACCTCCTCCCTACCTCATTTTGTAAATTGTCCACTTTACTCTTCAAAACACCAAGAGAATTCCAATTTACTAGGGAGGTTTTCACTACATTTTCTACCTCAAAGACAAAAGAGATAAACCAGTTATCTACCAGCTGAGCCTTATGCTTCATGAGGTCCAATCCTGTTATCTCATCTTGAGATATGATTGTTAATGGGGTAGCAGCACTGAGTGGTGTGTGCTTAGGGTCAATTAACCCTTTAATAAAAGAATGTGACTAAGCAATGTGCTCTTTGTGTTGTTTATTCTTTTCCTTTTCCCTTTTCACACTTTTCAACAAGAAGTCAATACTATCCTTGGCTTCCTGGTCTTCTTGCTCTTCTGTGGTGAAGCCTAGATCAATATCTATTATTTGGAAATCTTCAAGACTTATTTTACCTTTCTCTTTCTCTACCATGGGCAATGTCACTTGAGCCATCCTCCTACCAGTGGTAGGGTCTCTTTTTATTGCAGAGGTTGGCCTTGCCTTCCTCTTTGGTTTCATCATGCTTGTAGAAAACAATGTAGAAACATCAAATTCTCTTACCTTGTCTATCTGTTGTAAATTTATTTCTTGTTGTAGCCAATATGGAATGTCACCCCTGGGCCCTTGTTGATCAGTCTGCTCATTTTGAGCATCCTGAGATTTTGTATTGTGCATTACCCTTGGTGGTGAGTTCTCCTTCCTTGGTTCTTCCTCATGCACATTTTCATGAGGGAGCTCTTGTTGAGGTGCCTCCTATTGAGGTATTTCTTGCTGAGGTGGAGGCTCTTGTGATGTGTTCACATTCTGATCATGTACCTCCTCCTACAACTTATCTTCAGGTGGTTCTTGAATATTCTGATCTTGTGTATTATGTGGCACCTAGTCTTCTTGAGAAGCTTGTGCACTTTGACCTTGGGAATCACCTTGATCACCCTCAGTCAAAATCTCTTTCTCCTTCTCCTGACCATCATCTTGTGACAACTTCTATTCTTCATTGTTTGATGTATTTATTTCTCCAAGGCCTTAGGCCTTATCCAATTCTTTCTCATCTGATTTCTCTTCTGATCCTAGGTTATTATTTTTATTATCACCTTTAGCATGTGGTGATGTAACATTCTGATATTCAACCCTATCAAGTATCTCTTTATCAATTTCATCATTTACACTTACCTGCACTTTCTCAGGCCCTAGAGGTGGATCATTGTCTTTATTTTGGTCTCCATCACCTTGGTAAGCCAAATCTATGACTGCAGGGCTAGTAACTTAATCAACCAAATTAGTCAATCCAATCTGTTAGGTTACATCTTCAGGGTCATCCTCTTCAACCTCCTCTGTCCTGACTTGCTCCTGATGAGCTTCCTTTTGGACCATACGGGTTCCCTAAGGCATCATCTTTGTATTAGCCACTAATGTCTCCATCCTTTGTGCAACAACATCAATAACTACCTCATCATCTGATAAATACACTGTATCATCCAGGGGAAGTGGTGGCTCTTTCCTAGCCTTATGTCTTTCTTTTGTTTGCTCTTTCACCTTCTTAGTTTTAAATTTAATAATATTTGGAATTGGAACTTCATGTTGTAGTTCCCTCATAAAAGTCAGACCACCTGCACCTCTTAATAGAATAGCATCAATGTTAACATTTCCCCTCATTTCAGTTTTTTGCTTCTTCTGAGGTGGTGTCCTCTACACTTCTTTCTTTTCTTCTTTAATATTAGCAGATCATATCTTTGGGTTCTTCATCTAAAAGTTCTTCATCTAATAGATTCTCTTCCAATGGCTCTTCTAAAATCACAAGAATATGCTTTATGACCCTCCTACCCTTTTGCTTGGTAGGGATTTGAAGTGGTGCAGCTGCAGATGTAGAGGTGGATGCCACATCCCCATTTGGTTGAAGTTTTATAACAATTACTCCTTGTACAAGAACTACCTTCTTGTTTTTTCCTTACTACTTTTACTCTTCAACTGGCAGCCTTTCTCCATTGGATTTCCTCTTTTCAATGAGGAATTCATCATATTCCTCTTCAGATAACTCTTGTCTTTTTTTTGGTATCCACAGTAATGGCCACACCCCTATTATTTAACCTGGAAACTTCAGCATTCACCCAATTCTAGGTCATCTTAATAACTTTTTGCATTATCTGATCAAATGAATTCACCTCAGGCTGAGTTTAATTAGGAGCTGAGATGGTGTCATTGTACACTTTCTTATCCTCATATTCACTAGACATAATCTTTCCATCATCTTTGTGCAATTGAGCTGGCACTAGTATACAGTCAAAAGTGTGAATTTGGTTGAGGGTGAGCCTCTGATAATTCCTTCTCCTGACCTCAGCCTCATCATCACAATCTGACAGTAGTCCTCAAGATGCTTTTGATGTATATGCTTCTTGTAGTGCCCCTCACCTTGCCTTCTATCAGATTGATAGTTCTCCTAGAAGGACTGGGCATTATGATGACGTTTGATGATGTTTGATTACTGATACTTTATGTTATCACAGTTTGATGCACATATTACATGTTATAGATTATTTTAATTTCAGCTCCATGTGTTATTTGATTATGATTATGTTAACTCCTAGCTCGGGGGGTGGACCTCAGGGTTCCACATGGTCAGGTGGAAGAGCTTTTATCCATTGGTTTTTCCCTTGCTATTGTTCATGTGTGAGGAGGATGTATCTTGTGTATCAGCCATCAGATCTTGTACCAGTTGAGGAGATAGATATTGTATTCATGTACTTGCCCGTGTATCGGTTGATTTATAATGTATGTATTCAGAAGGTGATAATGTAACAATGTAATGATGTACTCTTATGTGAGGAGAAATTGTAACTGTGAACTAGATCCTAATAATTACTTATCTAATGTTGTGATATGGAGATGTAAATGTTTATTGATGCAATAGGTTCAAAATGATCTACTGATGATTAGTTAATAATGTATGTTAAATTATGTTAATTGATTTGTCAAGTAATGCAACCATGGAACCTTAGAGGACAAGTTGTTAGTTTAATGATGTGTATTGATTTGTTAAACATTACTTTGTTATCTTCTTCATTAAAAAAAAAAATTATTCTAGATTGCATAGCATAGATGTGTTGTTTTCTAAGGTGTTCATTGCGGGGCGTTACATCTGGTATCAGAGCAGGGTTTAAACACTGGGTACTTTGGGTGTGCATAGTCCCATTATGTTGTCCTAGTTGCTTAAACTCTAAAGATTTTCTTCTTCCCTTTTGTCATCCTCACCTAACAACCTGAGGGTGTCCCTTGGCAGTGTCTATGTAGGTAGGTGCCTAGGGTCAAGGTAGAGGTAGTTGGCATTTAGAGATCCATCCCCTTGATTTCTGCCATGTAGATGAAGAGATGTATGTGTCAAGGTTGTCAATTGTTAGCCGTGATGGTTAACGATTTGGAGTTAGGGGAGGGTCGAGAGGTGTCCCTCGATGATCATCCTATCCTTAAGGAGCTCTGATTGTAGTTAGAGGAGTTGTCAGGTAGAGGAATAGGTGCTTGTGCATCCTCTTATGGATTATGAATTCTTGGATATTCTTGTTGCTTATGTAGAGTCCTTATTGTATGGAATAAAATTTTGAGGATAACCTGACGTTGTTCCCTCCTTCCTCGTTTGGTGGCTAGTATCTAGTCATGCAGTGTTGTACAGTGCAATTTCAAAGATTGTGTATTTTCTTTATAATTATTGATGATTTTCTATTAATTGAAAAGGCTGGCACTTTGTTTATATTTGATTGTGATGGTTTAGCCACACCTTGTGATCTTCATTTGTGTGTAACCCTCGTGGTTACATTTCATTTAGTGTTGAACTGTGCGCATTTCTTGTTTTATTGATAAAATTTAATCTTTATTTGATATTTGTTTATGACTTTGGTGGCTAAACTATTTTCTCCTTATTGTTTTCGATGTCGGCCATGTGTCGTATTGTGATTCCTCTCCAAGGATGTATGAAGCAGACTTGGTGAGTGTATACGAGGAAGCAAACACAGGGAACCTTGAGGATGGGGATATCCGAGGCTAGGACACACTACCCACCTATATGTGAGGACTATGTCATGGAGGCTAACTACTTTATACAACAAGAGATAGGTCATTGTTGTCTTGTTTGGATGGTCTAACCATGTGTGTGTACCCTAATACCATCAAGCCACTAAGTGTGTAGTATGGATTGTGTGAGATAGATGTTGGCTCTTGGCTCATGGATTTTGTGTCATGCATTAGTAGGTCAGTTACCGGTGTCCAAATGGACCCTTGTGTAGCCTTGAGATGTGATTCCTGGTAATTTGAATTCGTGTGCATATGAAGAATGTATGTTAAATCATGAATATAGTACTTATAAAATGATAAATTATGGTACCATGCTTCTAAAGGTGTAAAATCATTATATCAAGATTTTTTCTGTTAATAGATCACATGCACAGACTGTGCTCCCATGTTTGCATAGGGTTGTGGAAACTATCCAAACTCAATCCATTTCATTCATATTTGTTGCAGGCTTCCAGGAGTAAGCCTGATCCTAGGGGGGAGGATGTAGTGCCCCTCACCTTGCCTTCTATCAGATTGATAGTTCTCCTAGTAAGACTAGACATTATGATGACGTTTGATGATGTTTGATTACTGATACTTTATGTTATCATAGTTTGATGCACATATTACATGTTATAGATTATTTTAATTTCAGCTCCACGTGTTATTTGATTATGATTATGTTAACTCCTAGCTCAGGGGGTGGACCTCAGGGTTCCACATGGTCGGGTGGAAGAGCTTTTATCCATTGGTTTTTCCCTTGCTATTGTTCGTGTGCGAGGAGGATGTATCTTGTGTATCAACCATCAGATCTTGTACCAATTGAGGAGATAGATATTGTATTCATGTACTTGCCTATGTATTAGTTGATTTATAATGTATGTATTCAGAAGGTGATAATGTAACAATGTAATGCTGTACTCATATGTGAGGAGAAATTGTAACTATGAACTAGATCCTGATAATTACTTATCTAATGTTGTGATATGGAGATGTAAATGTTTATTGATGCAATAGGTTCAGAATGATCTACTAATGATTAGTTAATAATGTATGTTAAATTATGTTAATTGATTTGTCAAGTAATGCAACCATGGAACCTTAGAGGACAAGTTGTTAGTTTAATGATGTGTATTGATTTGTTAAACATTACTTTGTTATCTTCTTCATTAAAAAAAAAAATTATTCTGCATTGCATAGCATAGATGTGTTGTTTTCTAAGGTGTTCATTGCGGGGCGTTACACTTCTTCAGTAATTTCTACATCCTTCTATATAGGTCATATGACCTAGCTATTGAAAATGGTTGTAGGTGCATTAGCTTCAATCCTCTAATTACATCCTTAATACTCTAATTGTCAGGACATATATACCAACCAATGAATATTGGAAACAATATGGGCAGAATCTTCCCCTTTTCTTTATGAGCCTCAACTGAGGTTATTATCTATCTAGTAAATTCCATTAAAATGACCCTGTCATTGGGGTATCTAGGTAACATGAGGGGATGTCCCTCAAAGCCTTCTATTCTTATGTACAAAAATGTAGAAAACTGGATAAACTAGGCCCCATGTTTGTATATCAAAGCTTGGGCCTCCATACTTAATCTTTTTAGTTTGTCTTCTTCCATTTATCTAACTAAATGCATAGAAAAGGAATCATTTACCAATTTCTAATTTTGGAGACTTTCTCTCCTGCCCAATTGTGGATAGTGCTCCCATATGTTAACATCACTAGGATTGTTTCCAACCCTGTCCATTGTTTGCAACCCATTGAAGGTTCCTCTAAAAGCACAAGCATATACAACATAGGAAGTCATGTGAAACATGCACATCTGGCCACCTAACCTTCTCATTCCTACATCAAACTATCACTTATGATCTTAGCCCAGAGAGGCATATCATCTGAGTATTCTACCATTCTAATGATTCCATACATCTAATTCTCAAAGTTCCCCACATGTTGTATTTCTATCATTCTAGCAAGCAGGACCATCATATACTGATATTCTTCATCAAAATCAAATTTGAACAAGTACACTGGCAGTTTGGCAGAGGCCTTATATGTACTTCTCTTGGACCTCCATTTGTACATGATCCTCCTAGCCTCTTTGTCATTGCCAAGGTATTAATTTTCCAGTCTACTCAAGCTTAGTCTGACCACATTATTCCCTATAGGCAAATTGAAAGCAGAGGTGATCCCTTTAGTCAAAAAAATTGTATACACCCCACCATGCTTCTCCACTTTTTTGGTCTCAGGGTTTTAATTTCATGCACACTCAACTACTAGTTTAGTGGCCTCGATGGCATAGGGAAATCCTCCAGTGTGCCACATCCCTGTGGAGTATATCCTTTATAATATAGGGTTTCCACTTCCATTGTCTAATTTTCTTGTCCATGCATCTAGGTTTGTATTTCCCTAGTGTGTGTCGATTATCATGCCATATCTGAATCCTACCCCTTCAGGTTGTATGAACATGGGTTTTAAGAACTTAGTTTTGGACCTATTCCTTCTGGCGGCCATGAGATCCTACAATAAAACCATACATTTTTACCCTAGCATATTTATGAGCAGTAGGAGGATAGAGATCACATGCATTCTAGTATCAATTTCATTAATCTAGCTCATTTCATTCATCATCGTGTTAAATTTACTTAACCCAACCCCTTTACCTTACGATTTACCATAAATGACAAAAGAGAGGGTTTTAATTACATACCTAATAATCCTTCTCCCTTTTAATAGTATAAATGATGATGGCAAAATGTGACTAAGCTATGTTTTCCATTCCGTTTTGTTCAGATGCACATTCATTCCATTTGCAAGTGATGGTGATGTTTTGAATTTTAGAGGATTGTAATTTTGATTATCATAGGGTAAATGTAAATAATCCCTAAAATTTACTTTTAAACTGATCAATATGACAAATTAGGGCATGTGTATCATTTTTATTTAAGTCCATTGATTATCGGCATGACATTCATGGATGCTGCCAAGTGTAAGATTTATATTTGAAATCGAAAGGGCGCAACCTACTGTTAGGCTTGCATTTAATGCACGAGGGTGATCCCTTAGAATATAAGGGATATTTGAAAATATGACCCTCCGAGACAATTATTTACTAATGATTAGGGTGATTTGATCATCCATATGGTCCACCTTTAATGAATGCCTGAGATTAGGTCATGTTGCATTCGTTAATGAATCATGATAATACTGTGTTCACATGACCTCGAGGGCATCACCACATGGCGTGATTGGATTGGGTTATTCTGAAGTTGGGCATATCAAGTCATAAATTTTAAAATGAGGGATATTGGCAATATCTAGATCTTTAATACTTAGGAATATCACCCTCATTCAAGAATGTAAGGGTGACGTAATCGCTTTATGGACTTTCAAAGTTGCTTGAGAAAGATGATGTCAGCGTCATATTTGTTAAGGTTAGGGATATTTCAAAATGTGACCTTATTGGGTTGAATCATGATGACATCATCATAATGTCATGTTCTCTTTGCTATCGGGTTATGTTGACATCATCATCATATTGAGGAATATGATAGATGTTTCAAAATATGACCCATCATGGGTCGAGTGTATTGATGATGTCAGTGTTAGGGTGATATGTTCTATATGTTAAAACTAGATGATGTCAGGGGCATGTTTGCAAAGGGTGATATTCATAAAGGGTGATATTTTGTAAGATGATGGATGTTTGGAAATATGACCCTCCGAAACATGCATGAAGGTTATGATGGGAAAATATCCTATCTTACTTAAATTTGATGTTCGTGTATCGGGGAACAAATGGATATTGGGTGATCTTCTTAAGTCAAGGTCATCTTAACGAATATGATTGATATTTGGAAATGTGACCCTATGGGAAATATCCAGGTTGAACCAACTTTGACTTAGCATAACTTTCTATCCTTAAACAATATTAGGGTGATCCAAAAGGCAAACCTACTTAGAATTTTGTACTCTTTCCGATTATGAGGTTTGTGGTAGCAAATTCTAATGTTGATAACTGACTCCTCTTGGTGATGCACATGCATAAGCAAGGGTGACATACTTGTCTGAATTTTAACAAACCGCCCAAAGCAAGAAAGCAAAAAACAAGCAGAAGCAAGAAGTTGGGTCCCTGTTTTGCTAAGGCAAAATGGGGCATGTTGTGTAACCACACAATAGGGAACAGTGTTGAAAATCCAAATCCCCTAGCTAGATAGTGGGTGCCAAAATCTGGCACGAAGGTGTATGATGAAATCTAATGTGACATATCTCTTAAAAGAAAAAATGGAAGAAAAAGGGTCAAAGCGGAATATTGCGGAGCAATCCTAATCGACTGTATTCTACAGTGAAGGGTTTTAATAGCTTTTTGGGAATGAGCATTTAATGACAACTAGGTCAAGTCATGTGAAGGATAAAAAGGAACTTGTTTGGTTTCAAAATCACTTTGCACTCAGAGCTATTAGGAATTTAGAGAAATTGAAGCTAAATTTGAGCAACAATGACCAAGAATTGAGGAGATTGAAGTATTTTAGAGAAAGGAAACCCTAACTTAGCGAAACAAGGTATTTATCTGACTATGAAATTGTTGGAAAGAAATGGAAAATCCTTTAGTTGTTGATATCACTGAGCGACCACGACCCAAATTTAGAAACATCCTCACAAAGCAACTGAAATTGATCAAATGGGTGCATTCTCGAGTATACCAAACAGAATTTTATATGTGGAAGACATTAGGGCATATATTCATGTAGCCCTAGATGAGTACAGCAACAACAGATTCATAGACTTATATCAAAATCATTTGAGTGATGACCAATTTCACCTGAAGGAAGAATACAAAATCCTGAAAGAAAAGGAATTCATCCAATATGCAGTGTTTCCTGCATTTACTAAGGACGAATGGGTTTGATATGTGCTGAGCAGGATTCATGATGAGTTCATGTGGTTAGGGAAGGGGCAACCCTTTAAGATAACAAAGGATACAATTCAAGAAGTCACTGGACTAAACTCCACTGGAGGTGTGCCATTATTGAAATGGTCAAGAATCAAATGGTTACAGACACCACTAAAGCCCAATTTGACAAAAGGGCAATGACAACAAATGATATTATTGACCCTGGGGTAAAGTTTGCCTCAATGGTCATAGGATACAAGATTTACTTCACAAGCAAAGAAAATTATGTCTCCGGTACAACCATTTACACAACATACCAAATGATTAAGGAGAATGCAGATTATGACTTATGTGAGCTACTGAGAATTCAATTAATGGACAACTTGAAAAAGATCAAGGAAAGCAAGAACTATCCTTTCAAATTTGGTACACTTATTATCTGTTTATTCTTCTATTTTCTGAATGAATTCCCTAATCACAAGGGCTTGATTTGGTTAAGTAATCAACCAGTAGGTGTTCAAATAAGAAACTGTCTTAGCAATCTAGGTAGTCACAATGAGCAAAAAGTATCTCTATGGGGGTTTTTCAAGAACTTTCAAAACATGATGCGGTTAAGGGAAAGAATACCTTGGGCAATTGTTGAGCAATACAAAGATATCATTTGTTTCATGGTCACCAAGGACCAATGTTTAATGGAGGTTGTTGAGCCTAGAATAGTTTGGGTCATGCCCATGGGATATGAAGTGGATGGTCAAGTAATGGATAGCTATGCCCAATATATGATAAGCAAACCTAAGGACACAAAGGAAGAAAGGTTTGGTACATATGAAGACCTATCTATAAAATTATATGTTGAACTTAGAAAACCAGAATCCACCAAGAAAGTGAGAAGAGAAGTAGAAGAAATTGTTGCAAGGTTTGGTATTACAAAAGAACAACTAAAAGAAGTCAGGGAAAAGGTAGAGAAAGAAGAAGAAGCAAAATAAAAGACTAAACTAGTATAGGTTCCAAAAGAATCTCAGATGAAACAAGACAAACCAGAAAAGGTTCAAAGGACCACTAGGAGCTCTGCTACCTCCTCTAGTGCCACATCATCAATAAACCTAGAGAAAACATCAAAATAATCCTCTGTCAAAGACATGAAGAGGAAAAATATGAAGGGAAGAAGATTATATGTTAGTGTTGGTGAAAAGGATGAAGAAGAAATGGAGTCAGATGAAGAGGTTAAGAAGATGAAAACTGAAGCAATCAAAGCCTCCAAAAGCATTAAAGAAAAACCCTCTAGAAAGGAAAAATCTAGTAAAAGACAGAGAAAAGAAAAGCCTCTAACTCCTGCAGATGTCATAAAACCTATCACAGTTGATGGAAATTTGAAGCCCATAATTGAACTCTATGATGGATATGGTGATGTTGATAAAAGAAGCTTGGAAGAAGCCACTGTGAAATATCTAAACATCTTCAATAGGGCTCTTATTGAGATCATCTCTAATCTCCTTGAAAGCCTAGCAAATATTCTGAGCATTAGAAAGGAGACTGCTAGAGCTAAGGATATTGATCTAAGAAAACATGTGATAACTAGATTATGTCTGAAAATTACTCCAGAAGAAGAAGACTTGATCTCCAAGGAGACCAAGGACTAGTTTAGATAAAAAATGAGGATGAATTTATTAATGATGGGTGAGATTGATAAGGTGGTGAAAGAAATAGAGGAAATTATTTTGGAAGCTCTGAAGCAACACAATCTTCCCACCACATGTGTCAATAAAGAGAATGATGTTGCTGATAATTCATCTGTTTTGGAAATAAACTTGGGCCAAGAAATTGATAAAGATGACAAAGTGTCTGAAGAAAAAGAAGTACTTGCTAATGACTCTCAAATGGGACCCTCATCAGCACAACAAATTGAGGATGATACTGAAAGGGAAAAGATTAAGGAAGAATCGGCCATGGAAAATCCTTCACCAGAACAAAAAGAGGAAACTCCTCCTATACCAAGAGACAATGCTGAATCAATGAACACTAGTAGAAATATGGAAAATAAATGACCAAGTGACCAAAACTTTTTGCAACACAGCTATAAATGACTAAATAAATGACTAATTTGGTCATCAGTTGAAATGACTAAATAAATGACCAAATAAATGACTAATTTGGTCATCGGGCAAAAAACACAACTAAATAATTGATCAGACAAATACAAATTAGACAATATGATATTAAAGTGGATAATTAAAAAAGTGGGTTGTATTATAATATAATATAATAATAATATATTATTATATTACAATACAATATAATATAATATATTATAGTATAATATGATATATTATATATAATAATATTATATTATTATTATATATATAATATAATATATATTTTATATTATATAATATTATATTATAATATTATATAATATAATATAATATAATATTTATATTATATAATAATATTATATGCCAATAAGGGTGTGGTTCAGTGGTTAAGTCACTCGGTTGTAGTTGTGGCCACCAGAGTTCAAACCTCTGCTGGGCCAACAAGCTCGTGGGTTTGATGTGTTCTTGCTAGGGGATGAGGTCCCCTGTGTTGTGGCCTCACCGGTTCATTGCAATGCTGGATGGCATGTCGCACCAACATCACTGGTCACATTAAAAAGTTTACTATATAATATTTATATTATAATATAATATAGTACAGATGTAGGTCTCCCCCGGAATCTACGTTCAGGTTTAGGGTTTAGGGTTATTAGATTATTATATAATATAATAATATTATTATTATTATATATATTATAATATTATAATATTATATTATTATTATATATATAATATATAGTATATTATATATTATTAAATATTATATTATAATATAATATAATATTATATTATATAATAATATAATATAATATTATATTATATAATAATATAATATTATAATATATTATAATATGGGAACCAAAAATTTCATTTCATTTTGGCCCCATTGTTGAAACCAACTAACCTAGTTTATTTCTATTTAATTTACTTAGGCTTTCTATTTAATTTGTTTTTGTTTTTGTTATGTATGCAAAACAAAAGGAAAAAAAAAAGAGGGAGAGCCCTCAACCTGCACAAGGCTGAATGCCTCTGTGTAGGGCCAAGGGCCCCCATTTGGGAGGATGGGGGTTGGTGAGCTGATTCATAGTGTTAGCTTCCACCACCATGATCATAGTTGCTGCCATGATGAGTGGTAAACCCTAACCTATTTTGTTTCATTTCCTTTTTATTTTGTTACTCTTAGCAGTCCCAGCTTCTCTTTTTTTTTCTATGAATGATTGGAGCAGAGCAGGTGCAGTAGGTGGGTGAGCTTAAGCTCTTAATTTCTTGATAAGCCATGGTGACCCAGATGAGAAAAAAGAGAAAGCAATACTTTTATTGGTCTCCATATGGTATTGGGCATCATATCCGCGTAGGTTCTAGGGTTTTACATTAGCCTTCCTTATTGATTCATTTCGATTGATACTTCTAGACAGTTGGTAGAAAAAGGAAAGGGTTGAGGTTGCAGAGGCCGATGGCAGTGGGCATAGAGAAATAGGGCTTATGAGGAGCCTTGAATAGGACTCTGAGTCTGAAGACAAGCCATGACAAAAGATTTAGAGGAAACATTGGAAAAACTACTTCAAATGTTGAAGCCGATGGTCTCAAAAGGTGAAAAGAACAACACCTTCAAACAAAAAATGGAAACTTGTACAAATTCTCAAAAGTCAGCCTAGAAAATTAAACCAGAACGAAGCTGAGGCTTGTGAGAGGGATGACTAGTCTACAAAGTCAACCAAGTCTGAGTAGAAGCGACCAAAGAGATCCGTTGAATGGGGGTTTATACTAGATGGTAGCCATCTACAGAAATCTTGGAAGACCGACCTACAAATTTTAGCAAACAGTGATGTCTTGAAAACAAATCTCAATCAGTGATTGAATGATGACCTCGTAGGCTGGAGATTTCAAAGACCTCGATCTCTACAATACATAAACAATGCAAATAGGCTAAAGAATATCTAAAGGCAATCATCAACAAATCTATAACCTTGGGTGTTGAACACAGAACCGCAACCTGTAAACAAGCTTGGCAGAAGTGGGCATAGAGGCCTACAAATTGGTGCTCTATATATTTATGCAGTGGTGATGCAACCTTGCTTAGAGATTGATGGTATGTACTTTATTTTTGGTTTGCCTGTCACAAACCCTCTTGGAAATTGATAGCCTGTATTCTGTCTTTGAATGCCTTAAGATGATATGGGTATGCAACCTGATGTAGGAGCATCCCTAGTTCAAGAGCAATCTTACATCAACTAGAAACATTTGCATTTCAGTTGTTTGTAATTCAGTTTATTTCCTTTCATTTTCCAATTCATTCCAGACAGTTCAGTCAGTAGCAGTTTCTTTGTTTTGGTCCGCATTCTACCGCAGTTGCATTTCACACCTTGTGGAGCTAGACTTAGCATCTAGATTCATTCATCTACATCATATCTAGAATCCAGAGCATTTGGATTAAGTACCAGAAAGTTATAACTATCAAAAGATCAATTGTTTTCTCATATCAGGGCATCTTGACAGTCTCTGATAATCAGCTAAAGGAGAAGACTTGTGGAGCATTCCTTGACTTGTGGAGCTTAATGACACATCATTCAATGGTCTTTGGTTTGTGGCCAACCTTCCCTAAGATCTGCACATCATTCCATTCATTTGCAGAGGTGTTCTACATGGTTAGGTCTGACCTATCCATGTACACACATTACAACTCTTCATTGGAGTTTGTGATCTTCATTGGCCAACGCGGAGGAATCTTTTGTACTGGAGATGATATATAAGGATGTAATATACCCGTAGGAAAGTAGTTTAGATGATTTAGGAAATCCTTAGTTGAGATTTATGCAAAGGAACTTCAAAGCCATATCTTGTAATATCTGATATTCAGGCTAGTGAGCCAAATTGCAAGCCTGCTTGATGCCAGCCGGATTGTATTTGAATTCTTTGATATACTAAATGAATGAATCTACATTTGTTCCATTTATTTGAGTTGTTTCCATTGTGTTTACTCTTGCTTCATGGCTTGGATAGTTCACTCTGTGGACCCTCCTACTGTGACTGCACCAAGTGGTATTAAAGCAAAAGTTTGAATCTTTGGGAGTGAGTTGAGCAAAGTTGGTGAAGGAATTCCATAAGATCTTGCTATGGATAGATCACTGAATTGAGGTAGGTTACTTGTGTCATAACTGATCGCTGATTGTGATGCAGTTGTCACCTTGTAGCCCGATTGCCAAACTTGAGGCAGTTTGCACTTGATCCTAGGAAGAATGCCACCGAGGAGAGTTGCTGCTGTTGGAACAATGGCTGGTAGAATGGATGAGATGATGAAGATGATGAAAAAAATGTGAATTCATTTGGATGTTGTTGAGGAAGATAGATGAAGAGGATTAACACCAAGACCTAATGTTGAAAGTGACGATGAAGAAGAATTTCAATCTGATGAACAAATTGGCGAAACCCTAGGAGGTGATGAAGAAGAAGAATCAGATCAAGTAAAGATGTTGTGAGCTATTTCAAAGATTGGAAAGAGACCTAGAGTTGATGTGCTGAACTATACTAGTAATTTGAACCCTGAGGAATTGATTGACTAGATAAATGACACGGAAGAATACTTTGAGTATGAATAAGTTGAAGATCCGAAGAAGGTGAAATTTGCAAAGACAAAATTGAAAGGACATGATACTATTTGGTGGAAAGAAGTTCAATTGGAAAGAAATAGAAGAGGAAAAGAAAAGATTATGAAGTGGGATAGGATGGTGACAAAATTGAAGAATCAATTCATACCTTCTGACTATGAGTTGGAGCTTTTGAAAAGATTGCAAAACCTAAGACAGAAGGAGAAATCTGTGAAGGAGTACACTGAATAATTTCATAAGATGATTATAAGGATAGGACATAATGAATGAGCAAGGAGAAAGTGGCTAGATACATTAATGGACTAAGCTTGGTAAAGATGATATCTTTGGAGGAAGCATATCAATTTTCCCTGAAAGTTGAAGAGAAGCTAAATAAAAGGCATGATCTGAGACAAAAAGGAAAAGGAGGTAAATTTTAGAGAGGTAGAACATTTTCTAGAGGAGATAGATCATTTGTGGAGTAGAACAAGTTTGACAATGCATTCAAGAAGGATGACAGAGATAATAATACTTACTAGAGAGATGACAGAAGTTTTTACTGAAGAGGAAACCCTAGTGCATACCGGAATGAATGATATAGAAGAGAGGGAAGAGGATTTGATAAGAGAACATTCAGAGGCACTTGTTTCAATTGTGGAGGTGAAGGACATAGAGTATTCAAATGTAATCAGGGTAGTACAAGCAAGAGGACAAAAATAGTGGAAGAGCAGCCTATGTGGACAAAGAACTTGTTGAACTAGGTGACCCTAGTTCAGTTGGTAAGCCAGAGAAAGGAGAATCACTTGTGATGAGAAGAGCAATATTTCAAGTAGAAACAAATGAGGAACTGCTGCAGAGGAAAAGTTTGTTCAGAACTAGATGCAAATCCGGAGGTAAGTGTTGTAAAGTTGTGATTGATAGTGGTAGTTTAGATAACCTAAAGGAGATGGTAAATAAGTTGAAGTTGGAAAGATTGAAACACCCTAAGCCCTATCAAATAGCCTAGATTCAGGATGATCATAAGGTACTATTGAGTGAACAATGTTTGGTAAAATTTCATATTGGATCTTATCATGATGAAGTCTTGTGTGATATTATGCCTATGGATGTTTGTCATATCTTGTTGGGTAGACCTTGGCAGTATGATAGAAAAGCTATACATGATGGGAGAAAGAATACATACACTATAACATCAAATGGAAAGAGAATTAATTTGGTTCCTTTGGAGGATGATCCTAAGGGCAAGGTCTGTGGAAATGCTAGAATATGTTTGGTAAATGGAAGAAAATTTATGGATGGTATCAGACATGAGAATACATGTTATGCTTTGATTTCAAAGAAACTTGAAACATTGAAGGAGACTAGAGGAGGACAACCAAAGGAGATAATAGAGTTGCTGATAGAGTATGAAGACATCATATTAGATAATGTACCTGAAGAATTGCCACCTATAAGGAGTATCAGTCATCACATGGATCTTATACTGGGGGCAAGTTTGCCTAACAAAGCAGCACATCGAATGACACCAACAAAGAATGAAGAATTGAACAGACAGATACAAGAATTGTTAAGAAAAGGTTTGATCAAAGAAAGTTTAAGTCCTTATGTAGTACCTGCAGTGTTAGTACCTAAGAAAGATGGAGAATGGAGAATGTGTACTAGCTCTAGAGAAATAAATAAGATCATAGTTAAGTATAGATTTCCTTTACCTAGGATGGATGATATCATGGATTGTTTGAGTGGAGAAATATATTTCACAAAGATAGACTTGAAGAGTGGATACCATCAAACCAAAATCAGAGAGGGAGATGAATGGAAGACTGCTTTTAAGACAAATGAAGGATTGTATGAGTGGTTAGTGATGTCTTTTGGATTGACAAATGCACCGAGTACTTTCATGAGATTGATGAATGAAGTCTTGAAGACATTCTTGAGTAAGTTAGTGATTGTATACTTGGATGATATTCTGATTTTTAGTAACACAAAAGAAGAACATTTGTGGCATATTAGACAAGTTTTGTAGAGGTTGAGAGAAGAGAAATTATTGATAAACATTAAGAAATGTCGTTTCATGAAGGAAGAGTTGGTATATTTGGGATTTGTGATTTCTGCAGAAGAATTGAAGATGGACCCTAAGAAAGTGAGTAATTGTTGAATGGCCTACATCAGAGAGCATTAGAGAGGTTCGATCATTTCATGAATTGGCTAGTTTCTACCAGAAGTTCGTCAAAAATTTCAGTTCAATTTGTAACCCTATGATAGAGACAATGAGAGGTGACAGAAAGGACTTTAAGTGGACATCAGGAGTAGATTAAAGTTTTTAACTATTAAAGAAGAAGGTGACAGAGCAACTTGTGTTGGCATTACTAGATTTTAATAAGATATTTCAAGTTGATTGTGATGAAACTGGAAATGCGATTGGAGTAGTGTTAAGTCAAGAAGGTAGACCAGTAGCATATTTCAATGAGAAGTTGAACGATGCAAGGAGAATATATTTAGTTTATGATCAAGAGTTCTATGCCATAATTCAAGTCTTGAAGAAATGGAGACATTACTTGTTGCCTAAGGAGTTTGTACTATATATAGACCATCAAGCTTTGTAATATTTGAACAGTCAAGGTAAGTTGAATTCGAGACATATGAGATGGGTAGAGTTCATGTAGAGTTATACTTTTGTGTTGAAGCATAGAAGTGGAAAATCAAATAAAGTTGCTAATGCGTTGAGTAGAAGAAGAAACTTCTTGACAGAAATGAGAATTGAAGTGTTGGGTTTCGATGAATTGAAGAACATGTATGAGGGAGACACTGATTTTATAGAACCTTGGAAAGCATGTACGGAACCCATTGTGACAGATAGAAGTAAGTGGTTGAATTATTTCATTCAAGAAGATATTTTGTTTAGAGGGAATCCATTATGCATACCTAGAAGTTTAATGACCGATAATTTGATCAAGGAGAAACACAGTGGAGGATTAGCAAGACATTTTGGCATTGATAAGATAGTGTCTTTGGTAAGTGAAAACTACTTCTAGCCTCAAATACATAAGGATGTTAGAAAATTTGTGCAGAGTTGTAGAGTTTGTCAAGTTGTAAAAGGGAGTAGTCAAAACATTAGATTGTATAAACCTTTGACAATACTGGAGAGACCTTGGGAAGACATAAGCATGGATTTTGTAATGGGATTGCCAAAGATACAGAGAGGACATGATTCAATATTTGTAGTGGTTGACATATTTTCGAAGATGTCTCATTTCTTACCTTGTAAGAAGACAATTGATGCAGTGCATGTAGCAAACCTATTTTTCAAGGAGATTGTGAGATTACATGGATTACCTAAGAGTATAATTTTAGACAGAGACACCCAAATTTTTGGATACTTTTAGAAGACAATTTGGAAGAAGATGAAGACAGATTTGAAGTTTAGTTTAGCTTTTCATCCATAGACTGATGGATAGATAGAGAAAGTGAATAGGAGTTTGGGAAACTTGTTGAGATGTTTGGTTGGATAGAAATATGGAAGTTGGGATTTGATTATTTCACAAGTAGAGTTTGCATACAATAATTCAGTAAATAGGAGTACTAGAAGAACACCTTTTGAGATTGTTACCAGAGTAAATTCTAGAGGAGTTGCAGAATTGAGAGATAACAATTTGGAAGAGAAGAGAAGTGCAAAACTAGAGGAATTTGTAGATCACATGAAGAAAGTACATAATCAGGTGAAGAAGCATTTGGAGGATAGGAATAGTAAGTATAAGGAAAAGGCAGATGAGAAGAGAAGACATAAGGAATTTGTAGTAGGAGATGAAGTGATCGTGCACTTGAGAAAAGAAAGATTTTTAGTTGGGTTATATAACAAGTTGAAGATGAAGAAGTTTGTGTTGGAATTAGGGCAGACAACTGAGAGGGGGGTGAATCAATTATCTCAAAACTTTAACACTTGTTGCAATTAATTCTTCTCTACCACTTATTTATAGATCATTATTATAACCATGAAAGCATGAATCAATAACACATGAGCAGAAACACAAATAACACACTTGACACCAAGATTTTTAACGTGGAAACCTGGTTAAGGGAAAACCATGGTGGAGATTAGTCCACAAAAACTAATACCATGTTAAAAGTATTACAAATGGGGAAGGCACATGCCTTTGGGCTCATTGCCCAGAGCTCACTACTCAAAGAGGCTCACTACCTACAAAAATGATTACAAGAAGATTACAAAGTGTTTGAACTAATGAATAGCATCTACTAATGCAAGAATTTAGTTCTGGTTAAGTACAATATACTGATCTTACACACGTCATCCTTGCTCTGCTTTATTTATAGTTCTACCATGATCTAGTCCTTAGATCTCTTTTCTTTTGTACTTATTTTTACCTTTTTCGCACTTACTCCATCACACCTTGAAATCACACATCACAACACTCGAATCCATCAGCTATATATATATCTGCATCAAGAAATTCAATCAACTATAGTCAGCTTCAATAAAGATTAGAACATTTATTAAGCACTCTGCCCTGTCAGCTAAATCTATGCACAAATATCAACGCAGACCAAAAACTTGTGTTCCCAAATCATCAATTATGTTATCCAATACCACTTATTATCAGTAATTTCTTATCCAACAACTTTTCTTCATCCAGACCAAGATCAAATACTAGGTCACCCTATTCTTCTTCTGACTGTGCTGACTAACTGGAACCCGATACTCAAATCCTTATAACTTTTGAATCTTTTATCACCAGAGGCTAAATCTATGGATTTAGATAGTCCTGACAATCCTTACCACTCCCTCAGATTTGTAACACACTGTGATTTACTACTGGAGAGATCTAGACCAAGATACCCAACCCTGTCACATGCTCTATTTCTCACATCCAGACTTAGAAAAATCTTCACTCTAACTTCCAGTATGAACAAATCATGAAATACGAATATGTAAGGTAGACTTATTTGTCATCAATGACAACACCTGTCATGCATAGAAGTGTCTCTTGCCAATAGTTTGAACCTTGTAAGATACTCAAAAAATTTGATTTAGGAAATGCATACGAAGTGGAGTTACCAGAGACATTGGGTATATCATCTATTTTCAACATTACAAATCTATAATAGTTGTAACATCAGAAAATGTTCCCTTGGGGGCTTTTCCCTCATAAGGTTTAGCTCTCGAGTCTTTTGCATGCATTTAGGACATCTTACTTTATAATTTGGCATCTCGATGGAATGAGCCCTAGGTAACATAACAAATGGGACCTAGGAGGACCCCTTAAGCCTTACCCTACCCAAAATAGGGGTAAGGACTTCAGCGCCTACGCCCTAGTCCTACCCTATTTTGGGGCAGTCCCAATTTTTGGGTGTCAATTTATGACTGTTATTTGGGTCCTATGCTGACACAGTAAGTTGAATTGCAAAAATCTTGGCGGGAGTGTTTGTAGTTGCATATAAAAGCATGTTTAGGCATTCCTTTGTAAACTAGATGATTAATACAAAGCTATTGTGTTCTCAAGGTGATTCAAGGCTTTCATTGTGTTGCAAGAGCAGATTTGTGTGGTTTGTGTGTTTGTATTTGTAGATTTGAGCATCCATTCATCATGGAATGAAGAGCATCTTCCTCCCATGATATCTTCACTACAAGGTGACATTATATTATGTTTTCATCATCATTTCCTTTGGTTTTTGCCTCTGCCTCACAAGGGCACACACTCTCTATCTGACAACAGTGTTTGGAGACTTAAGTGTCCTCTCTGGGGCTTCACTGAGGCAAGCCTCTAAACACCACAACCCCCTCCCAATGTTTTCATGGTTGCAAGTTATAGGATGCAAAGCTAGAAAAATTGGAGTTGCAGAAAGGCACCTTGAAGTGTTAGAATTGTAGAACAGAAAGAAAAACAAAACGCTAGCCTTGGGTACTTGCTCATTAGTCCTCCAACTTCTGTGACGAGAAAATCTCTGGAACAGTAGGAAAGAGTTGCAGACTGAGTTTCCAGATCTCAACAAAAACTAGGGCCTTGGACTTGGGTGCCCGCTCCTGTGTCCCTGACTTTTATGCCTTGAAACCTTGAAAATAGGTACTTTGTGATTTGGTATTTTACTCCCGTCTGCAAGATTTTTTCTGTTATTCTTCCGTTTACAGTCGTATTTGCGAAATTAGGGTTTTAATTGTCAATTAAGCACAAGGGAAGGAAAATTGATAATTAAATTATCCAATTTTCCCTACATCTCACAATGATCTAGGGTATGATAATGAATTTCCACTTGACCCTAGATCCTTGAATGTATAGGGTGAAAGGAGGATTCAAACATCTAAACACTTAAACATTGAACAATCCCAATTTCACACCAAACATTTTGGTGAACCCATGTTTTTGGACTTAAATTGAAACTTGATGAGTGTTTGTCTTCATATTTGGATTGATTACATTCATTCATATAGCCATTCATTTTATTGCATTGAGAAAATTACAAAAAAAATTGAAAATTTTGAAAACCCTAGCTTGCATTTTCATATAGATCACTAAATTGCATCATTTCTTTCTAAATTTTTCTAATTCATGATTTTTGTATCATATCTGATATAAAATATACAAAAACACAAAAATTCAATAATTTGCATTGCATTTTCATCATTAATTTGCTAGGCTTTTGTAGAAATTTTGACAATTTTCATTAAACCTAGTAATTCCAAAATCTAGGGTAAGTAGGAAAAATATTCTTTCATATTTTTCTACTGATTTTATAGGCTCATTCAAATTAACATTTGTTTTTAGTCTTGCATTTTAGTGTAAATTTGCATTTAGATTTAAAATATTTGCATTTTTGCATAGAAAATTTTAACAAAAACTAGCAATTTTCATGCATTTTCATTAGATTTGCATTGGCATTTTGCATATTAGAGATTGAAAATAATTTTTATATCTGATAGTAATTAATTTCCATCATAAATCATACTTTAAAACATTCACATAGTATTTTGTCCCAAGATCTCAAACCTAGGGCTTCAAAAGCAACGATTTTCACTAAAGTTAGCTTTATCAACTCTCTAAACTTGCACCATAGGCATGTTGTGAAGGGTATTTTTTCATTAATTATATGTTATCATGGTAATAATTTGCTTCCCCTTCTATAAATCTTCACAACACCCTTTTAACGGGCTCTTGTAGAAAAACTACACATTTTGACTATTTTTCCCCTAAGGCTTGGCCTAGTTTGCACTCCAAGTGTGCTGTGATCAATTTTAAGGATTGAGGTGAATGATACCATTGATTTTATTTGATACACCTCCTAAAATTAATTACAACACCCCTTTTTCTAGGTCTTGGAGTTGAAAAACCATGAAAAGTAGCCTATTTTTGCTATATTTCACTAGGGTTTTACCTTATGTGGCACTAAAATTGTGTTCTGTTAGGTATTTTGGCACCAAATGGCTATTATTACTAATATTATTTTCTATCCATCATCATTTTCTTCACAACACCCTTTGTTATGCTCTTTTGCATTGAGTTTTGGTGAAAAAAGTGCCTATTTTGACATATTTTCACTATAGTTGACTTGGCATTATCATGGATTTGCATCAAGAGTGTGTTGAGAAGGATAATATTGCTGTTTTGGACTGATATCAGACATATAATTTGCTTCCCTTCATCAAAATACTTACAACATCCTTTGTTTCATTCATTGGCATTGAAAAAGGTACAAAAAACCAAGCATTTTGGTCATCAATCATATCCTTCTCCTAGGATTTGTTCTCTCAGTTTGTGTGTTTTGTGTTGTATGCTTCTATATAAGCTTTATGACATGCTGTCCTAAAAACAATATCCCTTTGAGAAGAAGTAAAAGGTTAATGGGATCTAGTGCTCTTGAAAATGATATTCCTACCTCTAATAATCCTTTGAACACCTTCTTTACAAAGGGAGAAACCCAAATTGTGCAAGATATTATACATCCTCCAACCACAATGGAAGAACAAACTTTTCATGATGTTGATAATACTATTGAGGCAACAGGATATGTATTTGATGAGAAAATAGAAAAATTGGATAAAGAGCTAGATGAATTTCAATCATTTATAGAAAATGAGAGAATAGTTGAAGAAGTTGCCCCTATAATTCATAATATAAGAGAATTAATAAAAGAGGGACAAGATGGTGTAAATGCAATTTGTGGTCTAGCACATATTGTACAAACCAATATCATGCCGGTAACTAAATGTGCACAAGTGATAAATAACACTTTATCACCATCTCATACTCAAGTATCCATACCTATACCAACTATGGGAATATCCACTTTTACATCAACCATCTTAACAACTAATGAAAATGCCTGTAGTAATGCTACCACTGCTATTGGAGTATCTAATTACAAAGCTATTGGATTTGATTATCAAAATTTGGTTCCTAAAGGGACCTCCTCTATGCATAATTGTTCTCAACCACCTATCTATTCCACTCATTTCCAACCACCTATTACATACTCACAACCATCTTCCACCTATCACTATGTCCAATCACCATTGGCATATTCCCAGCCTCCACCTACCATATCTCAAGCTCATTCACCTCCTCACTTTGGTTCTAATTCCTCACAACAAACTGCATCTCCCAATGATGCCATCTTAAACCAACTTTTATAGGACATGACTATTTTACAACAAAAGGTAACAAACCTGACAAATTCGTCATAGCCTAGTCTACCAACATATTATGCTTGTAATCCCCTATCCTATGCAATCTTGAGAACTCCTATGCCTAAGAGGCTTGAAACTCCCCACTTTGAAAAATATGGTGGAAAAGGTGATCCTAATATTCATGTGGCAGCATTTATAGCTATGTGTAGTGATTTTTATTTTGAAGAGGATTTGTTAGAAAAACTTTTCTCGTGATCTCTCAAAGATACTGCTTTAGAATGGTTTTGCTCTTTGCCTCCAAATTCAATACACTCCTTTTTGCAGTTGATTGATCAATTTTTACAACATTTTCAAGCAAATATCAAACCTCAAGTCACTCTTATTGACTTGGTTCAATGCAAACAAGGTCCCAAAAAAAATTTGACTGAATTCATTAGTTGGTATCAAGGACTTTATGCATAGATTCAGTATCAGATGAAAGATGAGGATGTTCAAAAGATATTCATTACAAATCTACAACCTAATATTCATAATAAGATTCTCTTGATGAAATATAACTCATTTCAACATTTATGCCCCGCCCTTCATGATTATCAACTTTCGTCTAGTCAGTATGAAAACTAAAACTCATCAGCTCAAGTTGGTCAATCCATGGGTGGATAGTCACAAAACAATTTTAAGAGAAACAATAATAGGACTTTCATCAAGATCAATGGACCAAATACAAATGTGTCTACTATAAATAATCCAAAGAAACTATCGTATCAACCAAGAAAGTTTACTTCGATATCTGAGTCCTATCATTCTATCATGAACCAAGTTGTGAGTAAAAACATTTTGAAGCTTCTCCTAATCAAGCCTGTTGATCCTAGTAAACAATGACCTTACTTTGATGCTAACGCCTTTTGTCATTATCATCAGACACAAGGACATGACACTGAATGATGTATGTGACTTAAACATGAGATAAAGGACCTTATTGATTCAAATATCATCCAGGTATCAAGTGTGAATGATAATGGAAATAAGTTGGTTGCTCCACCGAATCAGAATTTACAAATCTTCACTAATCCTTTCCCTAAACATACTGAAAACAATATGGTGGAATAGGGTTTAATGGATGTATACGAGGATGATTACTTGGACTATGATAGTATCATCGAAATGATTGAAGTGGATAAGAAACAAGTGGATAATCCACCTCATCCACGAAGAAATGGAATTTATGCTGAGGTTCCTCCTCTGTTATCCTTATATGGATCGGGAGATAATCAAAATGCAACATAAAAGCAAGAACAACAACTGATATAGATGAGTAAGATGGTACAAGATGATTCTCGTTACCATTCTAGAAAGATTCAACAACAAAAACTCGCTAAAAATCAAAAAAGAGCAAGACAATAATCAACAGTCAGAAATAATAGTGGTTCTCCCCCTCATAAGAAACAAAAAGTTTGATTTAAACAAGGATTTAAGGAACAAGCATCATATGATAACAACCAAGACTTTCATAAGAACTACTCAAATCTTGCATTAAACATGATCGAGTACCTCTCTAAGGGGTTCACAACTTCCAAGATCTAATACGAAGACCCTATAGGTAAGTATCTCTAACCCTTTATCTTTCTCATGATGTCCTTTCCCCGTGATGTGTTATGTGTTGTTTAGGCCTCCTGGGATGACCTCGGATTCTCCCATAAGGTCCGAGATACTAGGAGACCACCTCTATTGTGACCTTCTTCTATTTGTATCATCATTCTTCTAAATTGCCTCTCTGATTTCATTGTTGTGTGTTGTGTCTTATGGACATAGTGTTGTGGTTGGTGACTTGGGGGCACCCTCCTACATGACTATCCCTAAGAAACTTGTTTATCCTCTCTTATTTATTGTTTCCCTTCCTCTAGTGTTTCCATCTAACAGGCAGATGATGAAAAACATTTATACTGATGCGAACCTAGTCTCCCTTTCAAGAGGAATAAAAAAATGAACTTAGTTCCTAATATGATGATGGGGTTGCATATCTTATCTGATGCTTGGCTAGTGGAAGCACTCATGCTTTCTGCGTAGTGAACTTGATGCTACTTTATCTCATTTACAAACCTTAACAATACTGCTGCTCTGTGCACCTTTGTTTGTCTTTGAATCTAGCCTTGGCGGTACTCGATTCAAAGAGCTTCCTAATATAGCCTCACGGTTATCCTTGAACTCTAAATTCATAGTATAGCCTTGGCTCTTTGTGTGGTTAATCATATGCATTGATGTTGTTGTTCATCATGATGTTGTAGACACTAACATGTTTCTTGCAAGGATGTGTTTGTGGGAACATTTGGCGATCGTAAAGTACATGTCACCTCCAGGGGGCATGGGCTTTGTGAAAGTTTGTGTTCCCTTGTGTGTTTTCTTCCTACCTTAACGTGCTTGATATCATTGCATGATATCAACCACCTTAAGGTGGGGGTATATATAAGGTAAGTTGTTTGTTATAGATGTTAGCAATGTGCTTGTCCCCAGGTGCAGACTAGTGCGATGAGTACTCCCTGCATCTTGAGTTTGTTTGCAATCAACCAATCTATCTTGAAATCTATTGTGTATAGCTCCTTTTCATTGTAAGGTGTCTTTGTAATGTGGGTGGGGTTGTATAATTTTGATTTCATACCTCCTTTTCACCATAAGGCATCTTCGTGATGCAGGTGGGGTTGTATGCCATGCTTCCTTTTCACTGTAAGGAGTCTCCATGATGCAGGTGGGGTTGCATTTTCAAATTCCTCTGCAGAGGTGGGGAACGGTTCTATGACTAACTCAACCCTTAAACATGTCTTCGGTGATTGTTGTGGTGAAGCCCAATTGTCGGTGTGTGCCTGTAATGTGCCTGAGATGGTGATGAGCCTAGAAATAGGGAATACACCATTGCTTGCCTATTGTGTTTTCTCCATGTCTTCAAGTGTGTGTGTTTTGGCATGCTTGTTTTGTGTGGCATGTTTGTTGCCCCATATGTAGTATAAAGACCAGCACCTTAGGGTTATGCTTCCAACATTTTAGGAGGTTTTGTGTGTCTTGCATGTGTGTTACCCCATATATACAAAGACCTGTGTGATGAGTGCATCATGTATTATGGGAGGTTTGTTTACTTTCTAGTACTTGCATCTGCATTTCATATATGTGAGAAAAAGAAAAAGAAAAGAAAAGAAATCATGCCTATCTTCCATGCATTAATGTGTCTTTTATGCATTGACTGTCTTCTCTGTGTTTTGCTTGTATGTTATTGTCTTCTATGTGATTGGCATGTCTTCTCTGTACTTGGCATGTTTGTTGTGTTTGTGACCTTACTTTAATGCATGTATTGGCCTTGCATTTATACATACATTAAATTAGGGGCTAGATGTAACATCAAAAAATGTCCCCTTAGGGGCTTTTCCCTCATAAGGTTTACCTCTTGGGTCTTTTGCATGCATTTAGGACATCTTACTTTATAATTTGGCATCCTGATGGAATGAGCCCTAGGTAACATGACAAATGGGACCTAGGAGGACCCCTTGAGCCTTACCCTACCCAAAATAGGGGGGAGAACTTGGATGCCTGTGCCCTAGTCCTGCCTTATTTTGGGGCAGTCCCAATTTTTGGGTGTCAGTTTATGACTATTATTTGGGTCCTATGCTAACACAATAAGTTTAAATTACAAAAATCTTGGTGGGAGTGTTTGTAGTTGCATAAAATAGCATGTTTTGGAATTCATTTGTAAACTAGATGATTACTAGCAAGCTATTGTGTTCTCAAGGTGATTCAAGGCTTTCATTGTGTTGCAAGAGCAGATTTGTGTCATTCGTGTGTTTGTATTTGCAGATTTGAGCATCCATTCATCATGGAATGAAGAGCATCTTCCTCCCATGATATCTTCACTACAAGGTGACATTGTATTATGTTTTCATCATCATTTCCTTTGGTTTTTGCCTCTACCTCACAAGGGCATGCACTCTCTATCTAACAATAGTGTTCAGAGACTTAAGTGTCCTCTAGGGCTTGACTGAGGCAAGCCTCTAAACACCACAACCCCCTCCCAAAGTTTTCATGGTTACAGGTTACAGGTTGCAGAGCTGGAGAAAGTGGAGTTACAAGAAGGCATCTTGAAGTGTCAAAATTACAGAAGAGAAGGAAAAACAACACCATAGACTTGGACACCCACTCATTAGTCCTCCAACTTCTGTGACAGGAAAATCTCCAGAACAACGAGAAAGAGATGCAAACTAAGTTTCCAGATCTCGATAAAAACTAGGGCATTGGACTTGGGTGCCCGCTCCTGTGTCCCTGAATTTTCCACCTTGGAACCCTGAAAATAGGTACTCTATGATTTGGTATTTTACTCTTGTCTGCAAGAGCTTTTTCTATTATTCTTCCGTTTATAGCCATATTTGAGAAATTAGGGTTTTAATGGTCAATTAAGCACAAGAGAAAGAAAATTGATAATTAAATTCCCTAATCCAAGTTTCCCTACATCTCACAATGATCTAGGGTATGATAGTGAATTGCCACTCGACCCTAGATCCTTGAATGTATACGGTGAAAGGAGGATTCAAACATCTAAATACTTAAACATTGAACAATCCCAATTTCACACTAAACATCAGTATCATGAAATAGAGTTCGGTGACAGCATGGAAGAAGACCTAAAGAAGCAATTACCACACAAGGCACTAGAGCAGATTGAAGACATTTTAGATAGTAGAGTTGGATGTAGCACTAGAGGAAGACAATACAAAGAATACCTTATGAAGTGGAAAGGCAGACTGAGAGGAACCTCCTGCAATAATATAATGAAAAATGCACGAAATAATAGAAATATATAAATAGCAGAAACATAGATGGAATTTATTGATCACAGGCCACTTTGAGGGGGCAACCTCCTTTAAGCAAGCTCAATACAATAAATTCATGGATGCCTTCATTGGCCTCAACACGTACTTATATACTAAGTCTAATCTAAACAACTATTACTTCCCATGAATGTGGGATAATACAATATACTCACGAGATGACTTACAAAGCATATGCATCCAATAGAAATATACTAATAAAGTAAAGAGAGGGGTTAAACACGGGTTCCTAACATCCCCTCCCTCTTAGAAAATATTTTTCCTCAAATCTTAAGATGTGGAAATTGTTGTTGAATCTGAAGGAGTGGTTCCCATGTAGCATCCTCTAGTTGCATTCTGTGCCACTGAATTAATACCTCTATGATGAATTGAGAGCGAAGCAGACAAGTGCGCCTATCAAGGATTGTCTCTGGCTCTAAAATGACGGATCCTTATTATCCAACTCTACTAAAATAGTTTGTGCTCTGATGTTGGTGCCAAGAACTTTCTTTAGACAAGAGACATGAAATACTGGATGAACGTAGGAGGGAGGAAGCTCCAATTTATAAGCAACTGACCCAATCTTCTGAAGAACCTTATATGGCCCATAGAACTTTGGAGATAGCTTATGATGCCCTTTGAGTTTCAGGGATGATTGCTTGTATGGCTATAGATGAAGAAAAACCATATCACCTACTTGAAAAGTGCGCTCAGAACGGTGCTGATCTGCTTGTTGTTTCATTCAATTTCTTGCCATGTGAAGATTGTCCTACAAGATGCGAAGAATCTAATCTTGGGTTCGAAGAACCATGTCAACTGCTTGAACTGGTGAACTACTGGGGGTGTAGGAAGGAGCACTAATAGTGCCTAACCGTAGACTTCTTCATTTGGAGTCAATTTAGATGCAGTGTGGTAGGAGGTATTGTACCACCATTCAGCGAGAGGGAGCCACTTTGTCCACTGATGTTGTTCTAAGGTGAAGCAACGAAGATAAGTTTCCAAACATTTGTTGATAATTTTAGTCTGACCATCTATTTGTGGGTGATACCCTAAACTCATCTTCAGTTTGGTGCCAGTGTGTCAAAAGAGTTCTATCCAAAAATGACTGGTGAAAGTTGCATCACGATCTGAAACAATGGAAGAAGGGATGTCATGAAGATGGAAGATCTAGTCCATGAAAATTTGTGTGACTGAGGAGGTGGTATAGGGATGGCTGAGGGCACAAAAATGACTATATACGGAGAGGTGATTAACCACAACCAAGATCACTATCTTCCCTCTAGATTTATTGAGCCCCTCAATGAAATCCATAGAAATATCTGTCCAAATCCGTGTAGGGATGGACAAGGGTTCGAACAATCTAGGAAGGAGTGTCATTTCACCCTTGTTGCATTGGCAGGTATCACATTCAGCCACCATCTGTTGAATTGCCCTTTTTATTCCCTTCCAAAAGAAGTTACGTCATGTCCACTCATAAGTTTTGAGGAACCCAGAGTGGCCTGCCGATGGAGAAGCATGGAGTTCATAGAAGATAGCCTATTGAAGATCTGTTCTCTAGGGAAGCACTAGATGACCCTTGTATCTCAAAGAAGCACCATCCCAAGAGTAATACGGTAAAGCAGAAGGGTTATTGGCCAACTATTGGATGATTTGAGATAATGAAGAGTCATTGACATAGCCCTCGTAGACAAATTCCAACCAATTTGGAATAGGCATAGAAATTCCAACAAATGTCTGAGAAAGAGCATCCACCACAATATTGTCCTTACCCTTCTTGTAAGTGATCTCATAGTCATAACCCATGAGTTTGCTAATCCATTTCTATTGTGTTAGGGAGGAGAGCTATTGTTCCAAGAAATATTTTAGACTCTGGTGATCAGTCTTGATGCAGAAATGATTCCCTAGTAGGTATGGCCACCACTTCTGTATTGCATGCAAAATAGCCATCATTTCCTTCTCATATGTAGACAGTATTAAATTCTTACCAGAAAGGGATTTTCTGGTGAACGCAATGGGATGTTCATCTTGAAGGAGAACAACACCAAGTCCATTGCCGCAAGCATCACTCTCAATAGTGAAGGTCTTGGAAAAATCTAGCATAGCTAGAACAGGTGTAGTACACAGCTTGTTTCAGTTTTTCAAATGCACACTCAGCAGCATGTGTCCATGTAAAAGCATCCTTTTTCAACATAGCTATTAATGGAGCTACAATCTTCTCATAATCCTTGACAAACTTGTGATAGTAGCCAGTCAGTCCCAAAAAACTACGAAGGCTCTTGTGTGTCTGAGGATGCAACCAATTTTTCATGGCATCTATTTTTGCAGGATCCACTCAAACCCCTTGGGCTGAAACAATATGCCCGAGATACTCCACTTCTTCCTGGCCAAAAACACATTTAGACTATTTTGCATAGAGATGATGATTAGAGAGAATTTGTAGTACAAGATCTAGATTTTGGAGATGCTCAGCCCATGTTTTACTATAGATGAGGATATCATCGAAAAAAACCAGAATTAATTTCTGTAGGTAGGACTGGAATATTTTAACCATCAATGCCTAGAATGTTGAAGGAGCATTAGTGAGGCCAAAGGGCATGACCAAAAACTCATAGTGGCCATTATGTGTGTGGAAATCTGTTTTAGGGATATCATCCTCATGAATCCAAATTTGGTGATACCCAGAACGAATATCTAACTTGAAGAAAAATGAGCGCCATGAAGCTCATCAAGAAGCTCATCAACAACAGGAATCAAAAACTTATCCTTGATTGTGATATGATTAAGTGCTCAGAAGTCAATGCAAAGGTGCCATGACCCATCTTTTTTCTAGACAAGAAGAACTAGTGAAGAAAAGGAATTGGCACTAGGGCAAATAATACCTTGCTTCAGTATGTCTCGAACAAGCATCTGAATCTTTATCTTTTGGTGAAATGGGTAGTGGTAGGGCCTGATGTTGGGAGGAACGCTTCTAGGAAAGAGCTAAATATGGTGGTCCTCTGGTCATGAAGGTGGCAATCCCATTGGTTCAATAAAGACACATGCTTACCTATCCAAAATTCATTTTAGATCTGAAGGAGTAGTGGAGACCGCTGATGGTTGCATTTGAATGGAATGGAGCTGAGTGATGATTCCATGTGAATTCTTCTTAAGAAGCTTTTCCATGTGATGTGAACTGATGATGCTGAGTGACCTTGGTTGTAAGCCCTTCAGTGTGTGTTTTTGTCCATTGTCTGAAAATTGTATCCAAAGTTTAGCAAAATCCCATAAGATGGGTCCAAGTGTGCATAACCATTGGGTGCCCAAAACCACATCACATCCACCTAAGGGCAAGGCAAACATGTCAGATCATAGGTTATAATATGCCATAGAGATACGCACATTGAGACACTTCCCTTTGCAAGGTAATGTGCTCCCATTGGAAATCATGACTTCAATGTTGGAGCAAGGATGGACAAAACAATCAGCTTGTTTGGCGATCTGAGGGTCAATGCAGTTATGAGTGCTACTATAATCAATGAGTATTGTAAGAGGGAGCTTCTTGAAGAAACCCTTGACCTGCATGGTTTGTGAGCTGGTGACTCCTACTAGAGCATGGAGAGAGATCTCTAGGTGGTCTTCCTGAGAAGCAGGGTCAACAAGCGGTTACTGAGTGTTGACCTGATCATCCACTGTATCCTGAGAATCCGCATAAAATTTAGTTTTAGGCAAAGAATCCACATCCAAGAGATAGAGCTTTTGCTCAACACATCTATGTCCCCAAGTGAATTTTTCATCACAATTAAAATAAAGCCCTTTTTCTCTACATGCCCACATCTCTGCTTCAGTCAAATGCTTGATAGGAGTTGTTCTAGGAGTTGGCATGATTGGAGGTCTTTGGGAAACCATATTTCTGAATGGAACAAAATTGGATTTGGAGCATTGTTGAGTTGTGATCTTGTCCTCCACCAACTTAGCCAACCCTAGGGCTTCCATCATGGTGCTGGGATGGAACATTTTCACCTTAGATCAGATTGCATCCTTCAGACCACTGAGAAAACAACTCCTGAAGAATTCATCAGACAATCCCTCTATGTGATTGGCCATTTTTTCAAATTCTATCTGATATTCTCTCATAGTGCTAGTTTGGCGCAGTTTAGTGAGTGTTCCTATGAAGTCATCAAAAGTACTAGGGCCAAATTGTTGTAAAATGAGTTTACAGAAATCTGTCTGTTTTCACTCTTCATGAGCCTTGATGTACCAATGGAACCATTAAAGGGCTTCATGTTCCAAATGAAAGGATGTAAGTGGGACTTTGTTGAAATCAAAAGCATTATGCAAACTAAAATATTGTTCTGCCCAGTATATCCATCCAGTCAGATCATCACCATTAAAGTGAGGAAAATCAAGCTTCAGCCCACAAAAATTGCTAGAAGAAGAAAACCCAGTGTCTGTAGAAGAATTTGGTTGCCGTCTGTTATTCATGACTGAATGCTAAAGATTGAGGCCAAGAATTTTTTCATCCATATCTTGGAGTTTGGTCTTGAGGGCTACAAGTTCATCCTCCATGTTTTTTTCTCCTGTGTGGGTGACAACCATAACCAAGATTATTTTTTTTTGGGAATGGGTAGAAAAACAAAAATAGAAACTTTTTTAGTAAAGGAAAATTTGGATTTGGGAAATACTCTGATGGGTAATTATTGTTTGACTAGGTTTTGGACACTTTCTGAGGGATAAGGAAGCAGAAAATGGGGATTTCAGAAGCGGGGTGAAAGAATGGGAAAATTTGTCCAAGAGGGACAAAGGAGCAAAAATAGGAAATGAACACTGTGGCAAAATTTGAAGGCTATTGGGTGAGAATCGAAGGAGTTATGGCGAACCCTAAAAATAGACAAATGTGGGATTTCTGGCTTTGATAAGTGGAATTTGAGGTAAGGTCCTCAAGGAAGGAAATATGCAGAATGAAATTCCAGGGGTTCCAGTGAATTTTGAGACGAAATGGAGCTAAAGCAAGGAAGATATGGTGAAAAATAGAAATTTTTTTACTTTTCTGGAAATAATATGCAAACTGCTCTGGACGGACGGATTCAATCTGTGATTTTCCAGATGCCAATAGATATGGGGCCCAAGTATGTTCAGCTTCCTAAAGGTTCAAGGGAGTCACTCAGCCACCAATGTTGTCTAATGGCTTGCTTATTCCCTCACTCCATGGCTCAGGTAAAACTGATAACCACTTTGCCACAAACGACAGCTCTTGGTTTACCTCATGGATGGGAACTAGTCAATCAGGTAGGGGTCGTTGCCCTTTTCACTAGTAGGTCCTCTCAATGGGTCAGCTACTTTGGGGTTCGTGTGGTACTCCTCACGATGAGTTTTAGGGCTATGCCCAGGCACTTCTTGTTAGAATCTGAAAAGATTATTAACCTAGAAAACTAGTGCAAAGAATAGATATCTAAACTATGAATGCAAATGATACGAAATCAAAATAGCAACATAGAGTTAGTCTCCAAGAGAGTAATGTAAATGCTAGAAGCAAAATAGCATTAAGAGGATGCAAAAGCAAGAGATGCAAAATACAAGCCAGGTAGCATGCTTATATAGACTAGGAAGAGGGAGGAGGTGGCAATACTGACCAATCAAGAGCAACCATCTATCAGACTAAAGATAGCAAAGTATCTTCCTAAGATAGATAATGGATGCTCACATGTAGGAAGGTGACACCTCGTAACCACTCACCTAATAAGACATGCTTTATTAACCTAAGAGAGATTAATAGAAGTGTAGGAAAAACCTACGAATATAGGGAAAAATAAATAACCCACTAGGAAATAAAAACCTACACTAACACCCCCCATAAGCGAAGCTTAGGTGGATGTAGAAATGGGTCCTAACAAATCAAGCCTGATGAGGTACCCATGTACATAAAATTGCCCCCCAAAATAGAGAGAGAAGAGACCCCCCCAAAAGTAGAGAGAGTTAGGACTCCAAGTGAGAGGAAGAAGCCCCCTAGAAGATGAAGCATCCTGTAACCCTAGAAAAGCTCGCAAATGAAGGAACTTGCTCTCAGTGAAGGGTTTGCTGAAGATATCAACAACCTGGTCAAAAGTCAGACAATAGCAAAGGTCGATGACATGCAAAGGCTGAATTAGCTACCTAAGACAAGCAATGGCATGCTGGAACCTACAATATTGATTCAAAACACCAAATATGCAAGATGGTCGTTAGATTTGAGCTTGAAACCTCAGTTCTGCAACTGTGTATGACGATCTCCAATTTCAGTGAAACGAAAGCCAAATCTGACTTTCTCAAGCCTCCTGGACGCGTTGGAACAGCTAAAAATGCTGCCAGTATAACCAAAAATGCTACAATCACCCAAATTTCATAAAACACATGTGCAAACCCCAGAGATTAAAAAAGTTTATGTCAAATTTTTCTGATTCTCAAGATCATCTGAATATGCAAGAGAAGAGCATACTTGGTTTTCTAAAAAATTGTAATAAGATTTATTAGCCCCCCCCCAATCTCTCAAATATGGAAACTAAAAATCTACTCTTGTACATAGAACAACTCTGATACCATATTAGAATCTGAAAAGATTATTAACCTAGAAAACTAGTGTAAATAATAGATATCAAAACTATGAATGCAAATGATATGAAATCAAAATAGCAACACAGAGTTAGTCTCCAAGAGAGTAATGCAAATGCTAGAAGCAAAATAGCATGAAGAAGATGCAAAAGCAAGAGATACAAAATACAAGCCAGGTAGCATGCTTATATAGACTATTGCAAGGTGTGACCCTTGGTCTTCTTGTTCAGTGCTGCACTGCGGTGGTTTGTGACAAGGGCTTAACCACCTCCTATGCTTGTTAAGTCAAGTGGTTGTATCGGGCATTAATAGGTTGATCTTTTGGTGCAACGGCAACTAACAATTGGTATCAGAGCCAAGTTCCTCTCAATAGAGCCTAACAGCTTGAGGAAGACCTGGGAATTCAAATGGATATGTATGGTATGAGGGAGCAACTTAAGTCTGCCCTAGATGATCTTGAGTAGTCAAATTCTGAAATCAATGAATTGAAGGAAAGACTCAAACAGGTTGATGATTTCATAAATGAATTAAAAGAGAAACTTAGTCTCTCTATGAAAAAGAGAAAGGAGCTACTTCAGCAACTAGCAAGTCAAGGTGAAGCCAATGAAACAAATGGAGATCTGAAGGAGAAAACCAAGTTATGTGAAAAGTTATCAAAAAAAATCATTATGATAAGACATGAAATGGAATCAGGAGTTATGAAGTTTACCCAAGAGGTTGAAGAGAAAAGAAAAATAGAAGATGATCTAAGACAATCTCTTAAGGAGAAATCAGAAGATTGCCACAAGATGGATAGAATTATCAGACATCTTGAATCTAATCTTGGAGATGCTAAAGATAATGAAGAAAAACATGAGGATCAAATTGTCTCTCTTAAAAGGGATCTTCAAACAACAAATGAATATAAAGAGAAATTCAAGATAAGTTCTGCTCAACTTGAAGTCTTCTTGAAAGTCAAAAGAGGGTAGATGACAAGTGTGGTTTGGGATATGAGAAAGGAGAAAGCTCCGGATCCAGTCAGAAGAATCTTAGATCAAAAAATCCAAGGAACAGGCCTAGAAGACCTCCGGTAAGGTGGCCTAATGCTCAAAGATATCTATCCTTCAATGGATATTGCCACAACTACAATAACTTTGGTCATAGAGCTAATCAATGCAGAAAGAGAATAAATCAGACTAATACATCCTTCTCCGAACAGTGTTTTAACTGCAAAAGGTATGGTCACAAATCTCATGAATGCAGAAATATGCAAATGAACAATTCATTCAATGGTAGATGCTTTGCATGCAATAGAATGGGTCACATGGCTAATCAATGCAGATCAAGAGGATATCAATCAAATATGCAAAGAAATGTTGTTTCCCAAATTTGCAATAGATCCGGTCATATTGCCAAATTCTGTAGAAGTAAGAATCAGGACAAAAGAGGTCCGATACATCATAATCAGAATCAAGACAAGGGAAAACAAAAAGTGAATGTGGATGAAGTTCAAAGTGAGATGAACAAGATTTGGGTGAAGAAAAGAACAGAGAATGTAGGGGATGGATCCGCACTAGACTGGTACTGATATTCCTTCTAGAAATTAAAAAGTGAGCTCTGGCTCAGGGGAAGACAAAGAAAACCACTTTCCTCCAGCCAGTCAATTGGTGCCAGAATTGGCACAAGGAGAGTTGCGGATTAAAGGGTTCATAAGAGAAACATCTAAATAAACTATGGTTAAGATATGGAAGATCCACAAGATGACTAGATCAAGATTGATTCGGTTCTTCAAGTCATCCGAATAAGGAAAACAAGGCAAACTAAAATGACTTAGGTCGAGCATTTATTGCAACTCGGTATTAGGGTTTGCAGAGTAGTATAAGGGTTTCTATTATCAATCATTTGCTCATTTTACACTCAAGAAGAAGTGAAAAGAAGCTCTGCAACCAAAATTCCTCAAGCCCATCAAAAATCATCTACAGAATCCGTTTCTTCCAACAATTGATCCGGCTCTCTCTGTGAAACCTAGAAGTGCAAAAGGCATTTTTCCGTTCTCAATATCTCTCTGCAAATCTTTGAAAGATGACTACTCCAAATATAGTGAAGATTTCTGATAGGCCATGCCCTAAATTTAAGAAGCATCCATATAAATCCCTAGAAGTTGATCCCTTCAGCGCTTTTTCAAGCATTCCGCATGGGGTTCTACATGTAGAAGATGTTAGGGCATATATTCATACAAATATTGAAGAATTTGGGGAATCTAAGCTGGCTGATATCTATCACAATCAATTAATAGATGATTCTTTTGAGCTTAAACCTCAGTTCAAGGCCATCCGAGATAAGTATTTTTCACAGTGCATTCATTTCCCCTATTTTGAAGAAGATGAATGGGTCCGATATGTGTTGAGCAGAGTACATGATAACTTCCTATGGTTGAATAGACCATTTAAGATCACCAAAGATGTAATTAGGGTAGTAACTGGTCTACATTCATCCGGTGGGATACCTGTTCTCAAATCTGTCAAGAATCAGATAGTGAGTGATGCAACCAAATCAAAATTTGACAAGAGAGCTATGACAATTGAAGATATCACTAATCCGGATATCAAATTTGCATCCATGATAATTGGTTACAAGATTTATCACTCCAGTAGGGAAAATTCAGTACCGGGAACTACAGTTTATACAGCTTATTAGATGCTAAAATAAAATACTGACTATGATCTATGTGAACTTCTTCTAAACCAACTATTGGAGAATCTACAGAAGATCAAGAAGGATAAGAAAAATTCCTTCAAGTATGGTGGGCTGATATTGTGTCTATTTTTCTACTTCATGAGTGAGCTGCCCGGATCAAGTGGTTGGGTTTGGCAGAATGACAGACCTGTTGCAATCCAAATCAGAGACTATTTGCATGGGCTTGGAGATGCCAAGACAAGAAATACAGCTCTGTGGGGTTATTTCAAGAACTTCCAAAATTTGATGCAAGCAAGAGAGAGAATTCCCAAATCTCTAGTTGAAAAGTATAAGGATACAGTTTGTTTTATGGTTGAAACTAATCAGTGCCAAATGGAAGCTGTGGAACCAAGGACAATCTGGATCATGCTGATGGGGTATGAGGTGGATGAGAAACTTGTGGAGTTGCATGTCCAACACATGCTTAGTCAACCCAAGGATCCCAAAGCAGAAAGGTTTGGAACCTTTGAAAAATTGAGTATAAAAATTCATGTGGAACTTAGACAACCGGAGGTAAAGAGAAAAGTGAGAAAAGAAGTAGAGAATATTGCCAAAAGATATGGCATATCAAAAGAAGCTCTTGATGCCAACAGAGAAAAGATGGAAAGGGCAGAGAAAGAGAAGGAAGAAGCAAAAAAGGAAAGTGATTCGATAGAAGCCCCCTCTCAGACCAGATCCTCTAAAAGGGCTACACCTATCTCTGATAAAAGCTCAAAGACATCAAAACCAGAAGTCCAGACATCTGGAAAAGGAGAAAAGAGAACAAAGAAAAAGGCAACAAGGTCCTATGTTAGCCTGAAGGATGATGAAGAAACTAAATCAGACGAGGAGGTGAAGAAAATGAGGAAAAAGAAGAAAATATCTAGTGAAACCAAGGAGGTAGAAGCAGAAGAGTTTGTTGAAAGGGAAACCCTATCCTTAGATGATATAGTTAAGGCAATCACTGTGGATGGAAATCTGAAGCCATTAACAGAATTTTATGCTGAATATAGTGAAGCTGATCAAAAGATTCTGCAGGATGCCACAGTTAAGTATCTGAACATTTACAACAAGGCTTTCATTGAGATTGTATCTTTAATTCCTAAAAGCCTTGAGAAGGAACTTGAATTGAGGAAGAATAATGCCAAAGAGAAGGATATGTAGATTTGGGAATAGATAGCTATTCAGTTTTATCCCTCCATCACTCCTAAGTAGAAGAGTATGTGATGAAGGGGGTAAATCACAAAACACATAATAACAGATATTGAACACAGCAAATAGAACTTTCTTTTATTGAACTGGGCAACTCATTACATTACAGAAGCTCAATTACAATCAGAGGATGAATCCTCTACTGGCTGCAACACATTACAGCTTTCCCCACCTCAAGACTCTAGAATCTTCAGCCTTCTGTAACCCCAAATCAGTTAGGGTTTCTATTTTCCCACCTATTCTTGACTCTACACTAGCCCCCTTAACTCTAATACCACCCAGGGTTCCCAAAATAGTCATAAATAGCACTTTTTGGCAGCTTCCAGCTAAATTTTGAATTTTGCAACTCCCTCCAAAAGTAGGTCAACTTCTGGGAAGCATAACTTTTGATCTGGGTGTCCGATTGATGAACCGTTTTAAGCGCCGGAAAGCTCGTGATGTGAACTATCATGCTGAAAATTCATAAATAGATTTCTATCAACTTTTCAGGATGTTATGGAAAGTTTTAGTGCCTCATATCTCGTTCCAGATATTTTCAGGGGCTTTTCGAAAAACAAAAACTTTAATATCTTTCAGCTCACAAATGATCTTTGCCTGATTCCTTCACCAATGGTCTTATATTTCCATTATGTAACTTTCTGGAAGTTTTTGCTTTGTTACATGCCCAAATGCAAACTTTCTAAAAATAGCAAGTACACTTTCCTAATTAGGCAGGTCGCTATTTTTAGCAGTTTTGGAAAAACTAAAAGTCCTACATTATTATTCTAGATATTATAGAACTAAAAACACTAATTATGGAAAGAAATGAAAACAACTACAATAATTTTGAATTAACTTCTTTTTGGGTGATGCAAGATTACCCTTACACCACTCGATGCTCCTGCATTAGACACCCAGGGTAATTTGAGAAGTGACCCTATCATGTCTCATGTGTTTGTGTGAGGAAAACCCAAACAGTCAACCTCTGCCTTAGACAACCAAGAAGAATCTTCAATAGGCCTTCCTTTTCATTTTACCAGATATTCTTCATAGTGCTTGTTCTGAATACTTCTTCCCACACGGCTATCCAAGATCTCTTCTATCTCCTCCATTGAAGTAGATGCTGAAATACTCCACTGCACTTCGGTTGGTCCATCCTCTATTCCACCTTCATGATATTCTGATAAATCAGCAATGTTGAAAATAGGAGAAATATTGATCCCACTCGGCAGCTCTACCTCATATGCATTTCCTGAATCATGTTTCTTCAAAATTATGCATGGTCCAAATTTCTTCATTTTCAACTTATTGTATGTTCCAATTGGGAACCTCTCTTTTCTCAAGTGAACCATGACTTCATCTCCTACCTGGAATTCCTTATATCTCCTCTTCTGATCTGCCTTAGCCTTGTACTGAATATTCATTTTATTAATGTGCTTTCTCACCTCTTCATGCAAATTCTTCAGATGTTCGGCAAAGTCTTCAGCTTCAGCACTTGTCTTTTCTCCATTGTCCAGCTTCCTTAACTCAGAAGCATTTCTTGGGCTATTTCCATATACAATCTAGAATGGTGATTTACCAGTACTCCTATTGACAGAATTGTTGTAAGCAAATTCTGCCTGTGGTAAAATCAAATCCCATCCCTTGGGCTTATCTCCTACTAAGCATCATAGCAGGTTACCCAAACTCCTATTCACCACTTCAGTTTGTCCATCAGTCTGTGGATGGTGTGTAGAACTAAACTTCAAATCTGTCTTCAACTTCTTCCACAATGTCCTCCAGAAATAACCAACAAACTTGGTATCTCGATCTGAAACTATGCTCTTTGGTAGACCATGTAGTCTCACCACTTCCCTGAAAAATAACTCTGCAATATGAACAGCATCATTAGTCTTCTTACAAGGAATAAAATGTGCCATCTTTGAGAATCTGTCCACCACCACAAAAATAGAATCATACCCTCTATGTGTCCTTGGTAAACCAAGAACAAAATCCATACTAATATCATCCCATGGCTTCTCTGGTACAAGTAATGGTTGATACAATCCTGTATTTTGACTTGTTCTTTTGGCCATCTGACATACTCTGCAACTCTGCACAAACTTCCTCACATCCTGCTGCAGCTGTGGCCAATAATAATTTTCACCAACAATAGAAATGGTCTTATCTAGACCAAAATGTCCAGCCAATCCTCCACTATGCTTCTCCTTAATCAGGTTCTCTCTCATGGAACTCCTTGGAATGCACAACTGGCTGCCTCTAAACAGCATGCCGTCTTGGATTATGAAATCCAACCATTTTTTCTTGTCCAAAGTAACAGGCTCCAGACAAGCTTTCCAAGCCTCTGCAAAATCTGGATCTTTAGGATACAAACTTTTGAGCTCATCGAACCCAACAACCTCTATCTTCATTTCTGTCAACAAATTTTGCCTTCTACTCAAGGCATCTGCAACTCTATTAGACTTCCCACTCCTGTGCTTCAAAACAAAGGTATAACTCTACAAAAACTCAACCCATTTTAAGTGCCTTTGGTTCAACTTCCCTTGACTATTAAGATACTGCAAAGCTTGATGATCAGTATATAAAACAAACTCTTTTGGCAACAGATAATGTCTCCATTTCTTAAAAGCCTGAACTATTGCATAAAATTCCTAATCATAAACAGAATACTTTTTCTTGGCATCATTAAGCTTCTCACTAAAATAGGCAATGGGCTTACCTTCTTGGCTCAAAACAGCTCCTATACCACTACCACTAGCATCACAATCTACCTGAAATACCTTATTAAAATCTGGAAGTGCCAAAACAGGTTGTTCTACAACTTTCTGCTTCAATGTATCAAAGCTCTTGTATGCTCCTTTAGTCCATCTAAACTCTTTTCTATCCCCTCTCATTGTCTCAGTTAGAGGTGCACAAATGCTACTGAAATTTTTGATAAATTTTCTGTAAAAACTTGCCAAACCATGAAAAGATCTTACCTCCATTGCACTCCTTGGCGTAGGCCACTCAATGATAGCCCTTACTTTTTCTGGGTCCATCTTAAGACCTTCCTCTGAGACAACAAATCCTAGGTATACCAACTCTTTCTTTGCAAAACTACATTTCTTTAGATTAATCAGCAACTTCTCCTCCCTCAACTTCTCTAGAACTCTTCTGATATGCATCAGATACTCATCCCAAGTCTTACTGAAAATCAAAATATCATCCAAATAAATAATAACAAAACTTCCCAAAAATTCTTTTAGTACCTCGTTCATGAGCCGCATGAATGTGCTTGGTGCATTGGTTAGCCCAAATGGCATGACTGACCACTCATACAAACCCTCCTTTGTCTTGAAGGTTGTCTTCCATTCATCTCCTTCTCTAATTTGAATCTGGTGATACCCACTCTTCAGATCAATCTTCGTGAAGTACTTGGCTCCACTCAAACAATCCATTATGTCATCCATTCTTGGCAATGGAAATCTATACTTGATTGTTATCTTATTGATGGCTTGAGAGTCTATACACATCCTCCATTCTCCATCTTTCTTTGGTGCTAGTACTGCAGGTACTGCACATGGACTTAGGCTCTCCTTTATTAGTCCCTTCCTCAACAACTCCTGAACTTGTCTGTTCAGCTCTTCATTCTCTGCAGGGGTCATTCTGTGGGCTGCCTTGTTTGGCAAACTGGCTCCTGGTATCAAATCCATTTGATGACTTATCTTCCTTACTGGCGGTGAACCTTCTGGTACATTATCAGAGATAATGTCCTGGAACTCTTCCAACATATCTGAAACTTCTGCTAGTACATCTTCACATTTCTCTTGACTAATCTTAGGAATCAATGCAAAACAATGACGCTCATGCTTCATACCCTCCAAAAATTTCCTACCATCTACCAAACAAATTCTGGCAGTGCTACATACCTTTTCTTCCACCTCCTTCAAGGGCTTCAACTTATGACAAACTCCATCCTTTGTTAGGGAATATGTGTTTGCACGACCATCATGGACAGCGCTCCTATCATACTGCCATGGCCTCCCCAATAACATATAACATGCATCCATCGGTATGATGTCACACAGCACCTCATCATGGTAGTCACCAATCTTGAACTTCACTGAACACTGTTCATTGACGAAAGCTCTATGGTCCTTCTGCAACCATGCAATCCGGTATGGATGTGGATGCTTTCTTCTTGTCAACTTCAACTTGTCAACCATCTCCTCTGAAACAAGATTATTAGTGCTTCCACTGTCAATAATAATATCACAACACTTACCTTCACATTTGCACCTTGTGCGAAATAAACTCTTCCTCTGATTGGGTTCTTTCTCCTCATTCAGCAAAGTTCTTCTGACAACTAGGGTTTCTCCCCTTTCTGCATCTTCAGAGTGCTCAGACTATGCATCTTCATCCACATGTACAACTCGTGCATTACCTTCAGGTCTTCTATTCATCCTTCCTTGATGTTGCAGACACTCGTATGCTCGATGCCCTTCTTCTCCACATTGGAAACAGGTTCCTCTAAAACCTCCTCTTCTAGGTCCTTGCCCAGGTCTGCCTCTTCCTCTTCCTCTTTGCTCACCATTGTTCTGGTCACGAGGGTGGTAGGTATTATCACCTCTCTGATTTCGACTGGTACTAGCTTCTTCACTTTTCTTTGCATCTTCATTTTGGCCCCCATAGGGTCTTCCACCAGTCCTTCCGCCTTGACCTCTTCCCCTTTGCTTGCTGTCAAATCTTTTATTCAGCTTCTCTTCCACCTTCAGGGAAAACTGGTACACATCTTCTATAGTGGTCATTCTGACCAGGCTCAACTCCTCTTGAATACTCAGCCTCAACCCATTAATGTAACGGGCTACCTTCTCCTTGTTGGGCTCTGCATGGCCTATCCTAATAGTAATTTTATAAAACTCTTCTGTATACTCCTTAACAGACTTGTTACCTTGCTTCAGTCCTTGCAGCTTCTTCAGCAACTCCATCTCATAGTCCACAGGAATGAATTGCTTCTTCAGTTTCTCCACCATCTGATCCCATCTGGTGATCTTTCCTTTTCCTCTTCTATTCCTCTCCAATTGGACCTCCTTCCACCAAATATTGGCATGGCCCTTCAACTTTGTTTTTGCAAACTTAACCCAATCTGGGTCCTCCACATCTTCATAGTCAAAATACTCCTCCATGTCATTTATCCAATCAATAAGTTGTTCTAGATTCAAATCTCCAGAATATGTAGAAACTTCAATCCTGGGCCTCTTTCCAATCTTCGAAATGGCCCTCAACAACCTAACTTCTGCAACATCTCCGGTAGCTTCTTGTTCTTCCTCAGATAGCTCTTCTTCAGCTTCATCTTCACTTTCTTCTCTTATCCTTGGCTCAAACCCTCTTTGTGGCTCCTCTTGCAATGCATCGATTTGCCTTTGTAGGGCTCTAAAACCCTCTTCCATCAAAACATTCCTCCCAACACAATTTCTTCGTGGAGGCATCTTGGTCTCCGTAGCAAACCCACAACCTCAGGTCCTGGTGCAAACTGCCTCACAGTCGGCGATCTGTCTACACACTCAGGAACCCTCACTCTGATACCACTTGATAAAGGGGGTAAATCACAAAACACACAATAACGGATATTGAACACAGCAAATAGAACTTTCTTTTATTGAACTGGGCAACTCATTACATTACAGAAGCTCAATTACAATCAGAGGATGAATCCTCTACTAGCTTCAACACATTACAGCTTTCCCCACCTTAAGACTCTAGAATTTTCAGCCTTCTGTAACCCCAAATCAGTTAGGGTTTTTGTTTTCCCACCTATTCTTGACTCTACACTAGCCCCCTTAACTCTACTACCGCCCAGGGTTCCCAAAATAGTCATAAATAGCACTTTTTGGCAGCTTCCAGCTAAATTTCAAATTTTGCAACTCCCTCCAAAAGTAGGTCAACTTCTGGGAAGCATAACTTTTGATCCGAGTGTCCAATTGACGAACCGTTTTAAGCGCCAGAAAGCTCATGATGTGAACTATCACACCAAAAATTCATAAATATATTTCTATCAACTTTTTAGGATGTTATGGAAAGTTTTAGTGCCTCATATCTCGTTCCAGAAATTTTCAGGGGCTTTTCAGAAAACAAAAACTTTAATATCTTTCATCTCACAAATGATCTTTGCCTGATTCCTTCACCAAAGGTCTTATCTTTCCATTATGTAACTTTCTAGAAGTTTTTGCTTCATTATGTGCCCAAATGCAAACTTTCTAAAAATAGTAGGTACACTTTCCTAATTAGGCAGGTCGCTATTTTTAGCAGTTTTAGAAAAATTGAAAGTCCTACATTATTATTCTAGATATTATGGAACCAAAAACACTAATTATGGAAAGAAATGAAAACAACTACAATGATTTTGAATTAACTTCTTTTTGGGTGATGCAAGATTACCCTTACACCACTGGATGCTCCTGCATTAGTATGATCTTCAAAGATTGTAAGGATGAATTCCGGAGCAAAGCTAGAATGAATCAGCTTATGCTCAGAAAAACTGACGAAGTAGCAAAAGAGATAGAAGAGATCCTCCAGAATGCATACAAAATATTCAACATTCCTATTATAAAGGACTTAGGTGATGATCCCTTGGCTACAAATATTAAAGAAGAAGCTACTGAGACAGTAGCAGAAGAGGTTAAGGAGACAAGGGAAGATAAAGGTAAGGACTTGGAATCCTCTGCTCTAGAAGAGGTGGCCCATGAACAAACAAATATCTCTCCTCTGGTTTCCCCTACAGTCTCCAGATCTAAAGGAGAAGAAAGAATAGAGGAGAAAGAAGAAGAAGCTAAAGGAAGAGAAGAAAGTCAAGCTGAGAAGAACATAAGTGACAGTGCAGAAGAGAAGAAATCTCTGTCTCCGATAAGAGACACTGTAGAAACTGTCAAGGACTTCTTGACAAAAGAAATGTTGGAGATTGATGAACTAGAGTTACTTCAAGGTCCATTTAACTTTGACTCTCTCTCCTCGGTTCAAATAATGAAGATAGCTTCATTTGCCAATGCAAAGGCAAAAGAAAAACTCCTGAAGTCTCACATGGAAGACTGTGAGCTAATAGAAGCTACATCCGGTGTTTTAGAAAAGATCATGTTGATAACTGAGAGGGGGGGGGGTGAATCAGTTATCCTAATTATTTCCCTTATTAAACTTTCCTTTTAATTGAAGCAGCATAAAATCAAACACAAAACATAAACCATGAAATAAGAAACACATGACACAGTATTTTTGACGTGGAAACCCTGTTAAGGGAGAAAACCACGGGGTGATTAACCCAAGAATTATTCTCTGTTAGAAGAATAGGAAATTACAAAAATGGCACTTGCCAATTAGGGCTCACTGCCCGAGCACACTGCTCACAAGAGGCTCACTGCCTACAAGAAGACACACTGTCTTACAAAGTGATTAGAATCACAGTCTTGAACTGATTGGAAGCATCTGCATATGCTGGAGTTTAGTTCCGGTTAGGTTCAGTATACTGATCTGCTGCACTTCATCTTTCCTCTGTTCTTTTAGTCTGCTGTCCTTTCACATACCGGATCTTTCTTGTTACTTCTGCTCTACTCTGGACTTGTTCGCATATCCTCACACACTCTACGCACCCTTTACAACTAAATCCATCCTCTATATATATCCGCACAAGTAATTTCATCATCTTTCTAGTCGGCATCCGGAACAGTCTAGTTTCTTACAAACTTAGTTCTGTCGGCTGAATCCTTGCTCACCAAGCAATGCGGATCAAGCATATACTTGTAGATATCATCAATTATGTCGGCCAAACATGATTCATGCCTCCGCAACCTTTATCATCATCTGTAACACATCCGGAAAGTAGTTTGATACTCAGTCAGTCAGTTCTTCCTCTGTTTTCACTGTCTCTCAGGAATCCGGTACTCAACTATTCATATCTTTTTCCTTGTCCATCTCCGGAGGCTAAATCCTTGGAATATACTACTCAAGATAGTCCTCTTGACTTCCCCAGATCCGCACTGCACCAAGACACTTCCTCTGAGAGATCCGGACCAATCTGTCGGACCTTGCCACATGCTCTGTTCTTGTTCACCGGACCACCACAATCTTCAATCTGACTTCCGGTAGAGACATATCATGACTTGCGGATATGTGGGATGACCTTTGTTGCCATCAATGACAACAACCATGAATCCATATAGTGTCTCTTGCCAACAATCTCCCCCTTTGGCATTGATGGCAACACTTAGTGAAAAATGACTAAGTGTTTACACTATGCTCCCCCTCTGCTGATGCTCTGTCTTTATATACAATTTCCGGAACTCCCCCTGAGTTGGATTCCTCATTTTTCACTGCTCCTCACTCCCCCTTTGACATCAATGGCAAAGGGTAGGGTCCGCACAAAAAAATTTTCTATATATATAGCCGCATATTTACATACTCACATATACTGCAGAATGTCTGCAAAGGATGTCTGCAGTTGAACCATTTCAGTAGCCCAACTTAGCTTCATTCTGTCCAAGATTGAAATGTGACCACTCAACAAAAATGCAAAAGCTTCTGCCCGCCTGAGATCTGTCGGATCTTTTGTATGGGCGGTGGTCTGGGCATCACTGATGGCCTCATGCATAGTTTCCAACTTAGGGACTATAATCCTTCTAAGTTCTCCCATCCGGTTGGTAATGTTCTTCCTCTCCTTCTCAAGATTCTTTATTTCATTCAAGACTGCAATAGTCTGACATTCTTGATTTATTATAGAGGAAGAGAGAGGATCAAAACTTTGAGATAAGCTTTGAAGCTTGTCCTGTTCCTCTTTTATTTTCTTGTCAATTGCTGCTGTTGCCTTTGACCAAGATATACAAAATTTGTAGATGTCACCGCCATCCTTAAGAGCATTTTCTAAACTCTTTATTCCAATGCTTACAATCTTCCTATCCTTAGAGATTAATTCTAATATTTCAGAAAATCTCTTATCCAAAAATTCCTTCCGGACCTTTTCTTCAGCTGATTTTTCTAGAGAATTAAAATGTGTATCAATACTGCTGACTAAGGTTTTTAGATTACCGGAAGTGGAGGCTGTCGGATCTATTTGGATTGATGGCATGATCTTTACAAGTACTCCGGAAGCAGCCTCTATCAACTCACAGTCTTCCATATGAGACTTCAGGAGCTTTTCATTTGCCTTCGCATTTGCAAATGAAGCTATCTTCATTGTTTGTACCGGAGAGAGAGAGTCAAAATCAAATGGACCTTTTAGAAGCTCCGGTTCATCAATCTCTAGAGTTTCTTTGCTCAAAAATTGTTGAACAGTTTGTGCAGTGTCTCTTGCCGGAGACAGATGTTTCTTTTCTTCTGCAGTCTTAGAACTGTCAACCTCTTTGTCTGTCACCACTGCTTCCTTCTCCTGCAACTGCTCTTCTTCTTTGGATCCGGAGACTGTAGGGGAAACCGGAGGAGAGATGCTTGCTTGCTCATGGGCCACTTCTTCTGGAGCAGAGGGTCCCAAGTCCTCACTTGTCTGTTCATGGCTCACTTCTTCCGGAACAGAAGATTCCAAATCAGCAGCTGTTTCTGCACCTAAGTCCTCTACAACAGGAAGATTGAACCTTTTGAAGGCCTTCCGGAGGATCTCTTCTGTCTCTTGTGCTACTTTGTCAGTCTCACCAAGCATGAGCTGATTCATCCTGGCTTTACTTCTGAACTCATCTCTGCAGTCCTTGAAGATCATGTTCATTGTCTTGGGATCAATTTGAGGATATAGCTGAATAGCTATCTGCTCCCGGATCTCAAGATCTTTGGCATGAGCATTATTCTTTCTTACTTCCATTTCCTTCTCTAGGCTTTTAGGAATGAGAGATATGATCTCAATGAAAGCCTTATTGTATGTGTTCAGATATTTAACTGTGGCTTCCTGCAGAGTCTTTTGGTCTGCCTCACTGAAGTCATCATAGGATTCAGTCATTGGTTGAAGGTTTCCATCCACCGTGACCGACTTGATTATGCTCTCTAGTGACAGAGTGGGCTTTTCAACAGTTACCTCTGCCATTTCCTCCTTGTCTTGGCCTGTGGAGGGCTTACCGGATCCTTTCTTTTTCTGTTTCTTTACTTCTCTTACTCCTTCATCTGATTCTGTCTCCTCTTCATCCTTTTGGCTTTCATAAGCCCTTGATGCTTTTGTCTTGGATCTTTTACCGGATGCCTGGACTTCCGGTTTTGAGCTTTTGGTTGTGGAAGGTGCAGATCTCTTAGATGATCTGGTCCGGGTGGGGGTTTCAACCGGAGCACTTTCTTTGCTTTTCTCTTCTTCCTCAGCCTTTCTCCTCTTTTCCCGGCTGGCATCAAGTGCCTCTTTTGAGATGCCTAGGCCTTGAGCAATGTGCTCTACTTCTTTTCTCACTTTTCTTTTAATCTCAGGTTCCCTGAGTTCTACATGTAATTTCACGCTCAGCTCCTCAAAGGTTCCAAACCTTTCTGCCTTAGGATCTTTGGGCTGACTTAGCATGTGTTGAACATGCAGCTCTACTATCTGTTCATCAACTTCATACCCCATGGGCATGATCCAGACAGTCCTTGGCTCCACTGCCTCCATTAGGCACTGATCAGTGTCAACCATAAAACATACTGAGTCCTTGTATTTCTCAATGAGTGACTGGGGAATTCTCTCTCTTGCTTGCATCATGCTCTGAAAGTTTTTGAAGTATCCCCATAGAGCTGTATTCCTCGCTTTTGCATCCCCAAGTCCATGCAGATAGTCTCTTATCTGGACTGCAACAGGTTTGTCATTCTGCCATACCCATCCACTTGTTCCGGGTAGCTCATTCATGAAGTAAAAGAATAGACATATAATGAGAGTACCATACTTAAAGGAGTTCTTCTTGTCTTTCTTGATTTTCTGTACATTTTCCATCAATTGGCTTAGTAGTAGTTCACAAAGATCATAATCTGCATTCTTTCTTAGCATTTCATATGCTGTGTATATTGCAGTTCCGGATACAGAATTCTCCCTGCTGGAGTGATAGATCTTGTATCCTATTATCATTGATGCATATTTGATATCCGGATCCGAAATATCTTCAATGGTCATTGCTCTCTTATCATATTTTGATCCGGTGGCCTCAGTTACAACGTTGTTCTTGACAGATTTGAGGATAGGTACCCCCCCGGAAGAGTATAGACCAGTTACTGCTCTAATTGCTTCTTTTGTGATCTTGCAGGGTCTATCTAGCCAAAGGAAGTTGTCATGCATCCTGCTCAGTACATACCGGACCCATTCATCTTCTTCAAAGCTAGGGAAATGAATGAATTGCTCAAATTGTTTCTTCTGGATACCCTTATACTCTGGTTTGAGCTCAAAAGCATTGTCTATCAGTTGTTTGTGATAGAGGTCTCTTAATTTGAATTCCCCAAATTCCTCAATGTTTGCGTGTATGTAAACCCTAATATCTTCAGTATGTAAGACTCCGTGGGGAACACTAGAGAAGGCTCCTAGTGGATCTACCTCCAACGATTTGTAGGGATGTTTCTTGAATGAGGGGCGAGGTCTATCAGAGATCTTAACTATGTTTGGAGTAGCCATTCTTCAAAGATTTGCAGTGAGGCAATGAAAAACGAAGAATACCTTATGCGCCTTCGGTTTGCACGGAGTGGTTGGATTGATTTCTTTATGCAATAGCTTCGGCAGGAGATCCTTGGTGTGCTTGATGAACCTTGTTGCAGAGCTCCACTATTCGCTTCTTCTCAAGTGTAGAATGAGCAGATAACTTTTGAGAAATCCCTTATATTGCTCCGCAAACCCTAATATCTGTCTGCAATAAATGCTTCACCTGCATTATTCCGGTTTACCATGTCTGGACAGCTTGGAGTATCCCGGATTAGTCCTGATCACTGAATATCATCCGAATCTTTAAATCATGAATAAATCTAGGTAACATATTACAAGAACATCCCAAACACTCTGTCCAATCCGCAAGACAAGATCGTGCACTTCCGGATCTCTCCGGACCTTTTTGTAATCCTTTATCATACCGGAGCACCTCCCTGAACAGGTCTAACTTAATCGAACACAGCTTCTTCATAACTCCATGCGGACCTCTGAAAACTTGAATGAAGCATCTCAGGACTTATATCTACAAACCCTTTAATCCGCATCTTGTGCCACATCCGGCACAACTTGTTTGGCTGGGGGAACAGAATCTTCTTTGAGTCTCCCCCTGAGCCTGAGCTCACTTTTTAATTTCCGGAAGAAATATCAGCACCAGAATCTGGTGTAGATCCAACCTCTACATTCTCTGAGCTTTTCTTCACCCAAATCTTGCTCATCTGATTCCTAACTTCATCCGCATTCATCTTTTGTTTACCCCTGTCTTGATTCTGATTATACACCGGACCTCTTTTGTCCTGATTCTTGTTTCTGCAGACTTTAGCATTATGACCGGACCTATTGCAGATTTGGCAAATAACATTTCTTTGCATATTTAACTGATATCCCCTTGATCTGCATTGATTAGCCATATGACCTATTCTATTGCATGTAAAGCATCTACCTTTGAATGATTTGTTTACTTGCATAATTCTGCATTCATGGGATTTGTGTCCATACCTTTTGCAGTTGAAGCACTGTCCGGAGAAGGATGAATTAATCTGATTCATTCTCATTCTGCACTGATTAGCTTTGTGACCAAAATGGTTGCAGCTGTGGCAGTATCCATTGAAGGATGGATATTTTTGAGCATTTGGCTGTCTTACCGGAGGTCTTCTAGGCCTGCTCCTTGGATTTTCTGATCCAAGATTCTTCTGACCGGATCCGGAGCTTTCTCCTTTCTCATATCCCAAGCCATACTTGTCATCTGTCCTCTTTTGACTTCCAAGAAGAACTTCAAGTTGAGCAGAACTTATCTTGAATTTCTCTTTATATTCATTTGCTGTTTGAAGGTCTCTTTTGAGAGAGGCAATTTGATCCTCAAGTTTTCCTTCATTATCTTTGGAATCTTCAAGATCAGATTCAAGGTGTCTGATAATCCTGTCCATCTGGTGGCATTCTTCTGATTTTTCCTTAAGAGATTGTTTTAGATTGTCTTCAGCCTTTCTTTTTTCTTCAATCTCTTGAGTGAACTTTATAGTTCCTGATTCCATTTCATGTCTTAACATAATGACTTCTTTTGATAACTTTTCACATAACTTGGTTTGCTCAGTCAATTCTTCATTTGTATTGCTTTCTTCACTTTGTCTTGCCAACTGTTGGAGCAGCTCCTTTCTCTTTTTCATAGAGAGACTTAATTTGTCTTTTAATTCCCTCATGAATTCATCAGCCTGTTTGAGTCTTTCTCTTAATTCACTGACTTCAGAATTTGACTGTTCAAGATCCTCAAGGGCAGTCTTGAGTTGCTCCTTTAAACCATATGCATCCATTTGAAATCCCAGATCTTCCTCAAGCTGTTAGGCTCTATTAGGAGGAACTTGGCTCTGATACCAATTGTTGATAACTGAGAGGGGGGGGGTGAATCAGTTATCCTAATTATTTCCCTTATTAAACTTTCCTTTTAATTGAAGCAGCATAAAATCAAACACAAAACATAAACCATGAAATAAGAAACACATGACACAGTATTTTTGACGTGGAAACCCTGTTAAGGGAGAAAACCACGGGGTGATTAACCCAAGAATTATTCTCTGTTAGAAGAATAGGAAATTACAAAAATGGCACTTGCCAATTAGGGCTCACTGCCCGAGCACACTGCTCACAAGAGGCTCACTGCCTACAAGAAGACACACTGTCTTACAAAGTGATTAGAATCACAGTCTTGAACTGATTGGAAGCATCTGCATATGCTGGAGTTCAGTTCCGGTTAGGTTCAGTATACTGATCTGCTGCACTTCATCTTTCCTCTGTTCTTTTAGTCTGCTGTCCTTTCACATACCGGATCTTTCTTGTTACTTCTGCTCTACTCTGGACTTGTTCGCATATCCTCACACACTCTACGCACCCTTTACAACTAAATCCATCCTCTATATATATCCGCACAAGTAATTTCATCATCTTTCTAGTCGGCATCCGGAACAGTCTAGTTTCTTACAAACTTAGTTCTGTCGGCTGAATCCTTGCTCACCAAGCAATGCGGATCAAGCATATACTTGTAGATATCATCAATTATGTCGGCCAAACATGATTCATGCCTCCGCAACCTTTATCATCATCTGTAACACATCCGGAAAGTAGTTTGATACTCAGTCAGTCAGTTCTTCCTCTGTTTTCACTGTCTCTCAGGAATCCGGTACTCAACTATTCATATCTTTTTCCTTGTCCATCTCCGGAGGCTAAATCCTTGGAATATACTACTCAAGATAGTCCTCTTGACTTCCCCAGATCCGCACTGCACCAAGACACTTCCTCTGAGAGATCCGGACCAATCTGTCGGACCTTGCCACATGCTCTGTTCTTGTTCACCGGACCACCACAATCTTCAATCTGACTTCCGGTAGAGACATATCATGACTTGCGGATATGTGGGATGACCTTTGTTGCCATCAATGACAACAACCATGAATCCATATAGTGTCTCTTGCCAACAGATCATGCCATCTTTTCAGAAGGATTCCTCAGCCTCCTCATTCGGTAATCTCAAATCTCTAGTCAATAGTGTTAGCACACATTTTGATTCCCTAGAGAAGTCAGCAGAAGATAAGGTCTAGAAGGAATTCTTGGCAAAAAGATTATCAGAGGTATAAGGGTTAATAGCTAATGATAGGAGAAATATGAATATTGGGATAAAGAGCTTGGAAAATGCTCTTAAGGATGGAGGAGATGTATACAAATTTTGTATATATCCTGGACCACAGTAACAACAGATATTGAGAAGAAAGTAAAAGAACAAGAGGACAAACTGATAAATCTATCAAAAAAATTTGATCCTTTCTCATCTTCCATAATAAATCAAGAATGTCAGACTATTGCAGTCTTGAATGAAATCAAGAAGCTAGAGAAGGAAAAGAAAAATAGAATAAGCAGGCTGGGTGCACTCAGAGGCATAATTATCCCTAAGTTAGAGGCCATGCATGAGGCCATAAAAGAAGCCCAGATCACAGCCTGGACCAGTGATCTGACAGATCTAAAAAGGGCAGATGCGTTTGCATTCTTGTTAAGTAGTCATATATCAATTTTGGATAGAATGAAGCAAAGTTGGGCAACAAAATTTGTCCAATTGAAGACAACTTTTGCAGACATTCTTCAATATATGTAAGTATGCCATATGTATATACTTATGTGGCCAAGTATAATTGAAATTTTGAAAATTTTGGTATGCGGATCCTACCCTTTGCCATTGATGTCAAAGGGGGAGTGAAGAGTAGTGAAAAATGAGGAATTCAGCTAAGGGGGAGCTCCAAAAAATGTACATAGAGATAGAGCATCAGCTAAGGAGGAGTATAGTATAACACTTAGTTATTTTTCACTAAGTGTTGCCATCAATGCCAAAGGGGGAGATTGTTGGCAAGAGACACATTGGAGCTTCATGATTATTGTCATTAATGGCAACAAAGATCATCCCACACATCTACAGGACATGGTGTGCCTATACCGGAAGTCAGATTGAAGAGTGTTGTGGTCCGGTAAGCAAGAACAGAGTATGTGGCAAGGTCTGACAGTCAGGTCCAGATCTCTCAGAGGAAGTATCTTTGGAAAGTGTGGACTTGGGGAAGGAAAGAGGAATACCTTGACTGATAGATTCTAGGAATTGAGTCTCTGGTGATGGAAGAGTAAAGAGATATAAGCATTTAAGTATTGGGGTCCGGTTTGGTAAAACAAATAAAGGAAGAACTGACAGGCAGAGCATCAGAAGTTATTCCGGATGAGATGTTGTTGGTGATAAAGATTATTAAGGTATCATTCATGATTGACCAACTTGTTAGATAACTTTTATAAGTTTCTTTTTGATCCGCATCACTTGGGAAGCAAGGATTCAGCCGACAGACTAGATTTTGGGAAATATTGACTATTCTAGATGCCGACTAGAAAGAGGATGAAATCCTTTGTCCGGATATATATATCAGATTGATTTCGATGAGGCAAGACAGAGTTGTGTGTGGTGTAGTGCAAATAAAAGTAGAAGTGTAGAGTGAAAGCAGTAAGGAAGGTTCGGTATGTAAAAGGACAGCAGCACATAAGAAGAGGAAGGATGAAGTGCAGCAGATCAGTGTATTGAGCCTAAACTGGAACTGAACCTCAGCATATGTGGATGCTTCTCATTAGTTTAAGGATCTTGTTATTCTTCTTACATCTTGTAGACAGTGAGTCTCTTGTAGGCAGTGAGCCTCTTGTGAGCAGTGTGCTCGGGCAGTGAGCCCTAATTGGCAAGTGCCATTTTGTATTTCTAGTCTTCTAACAAAGAATACAATCTTGAGTTAATCACCCCATGGTTTTCTCCCTTAATAGGGTTTCCACGTCAAAAATATTGTGTCATGTGTATTTCGATTTCATGGTTATGTTTTCTTATTTGAATTGATGCTGCATTAATTATTAAGAAAGTTCAGAAAGCTGAAATAATTAAGATAACTGATTCACCCCCCCTCTTAGTTATCAACAATTGGTATCAGAGCTGAGGTCACGGGTTCAAACCCTGCCCTTGCACTGGGGGGATTGTTGCAAGGTGTGACCCTTGGTCTTCTTGTTCAATACTACGTTGTGGTGGTTTGTGACAAGGGCTTAACCGCCTCCCATGCTTGTTAAGTCAAGTGGTTGTATCGGGCATTAATAGGTCGATCTTTTGGTGCAACGACAACTAACATAGACTAGGAAGAGGGAGGAGGTGGCAATACCGACCAATCAGGAGCAACCATCTATCTGACTAAAGATAGAAAAGTATCTTCCCAAGATAGCTAATGGATGCTCACATGTAGGAAGGTGACACCTCACAACCACTCACCTAATAAGACATGCTTTATTAACCTAAGCAAGATTAATAGAAGAGTAGGAAAAACCTAGGGATATAGGAAAAAATAAATAAGCCACTAGGAAATAAAAACCTACACTAACACTTCCCATAGTTAAGCAGATAGGTTTATTCCCTTATCTGAACCTGCAATTGAAATGAAGAATACAGATGCAAAAAAGAAAGAACTACAACAATAATCATAGCACCTGGAGGCCACTACAGGAAAAAAAATTCAGCAGAAAATCCACCTAGCAAGCCCAAGAAATTGCTCTAATACTAGATGAGAGGAACCTCCTACAACAATATAATAAAAAATACACAAAATAATAGAAATATATAAATAGCATAAACACAGAAGGAATTTATTGATCGCAGGCCACTTCGAGGGGGCAACCTCCTTTGAGCAAGTTCAATACAATAAATTCGTGGATGCCTTCATTGGCCTCAACACATACTTATATACTAAGTCTAATCTAATAAACAATTACTTCCCATGAATGTGGGATAATACAATATACTCACTGGAATACTTACAAAGCATATGCATCCAATAGAAATATATAACAAAGTAAAGAGAAGGGTTAAACACGGGTTCCTAACAAAGACCGGAAGAACATTCATCATGGATTTCTTAGGCTGAGGTGGACCGTCTTGGTTCTCCCCTAGCCCCAACAAAGTGAGGGACTCACATTTTCAATAACCCTAAATGTTTGATGTAGGAGCATCCCTGGTTCAAGAGCAATCTTTCATCAACCAAAAACATTTGCATTTTAGTTGTTTGTAGTTCAATTTGTTTCCTTTCATTTTCTAGTTCATTCCAGGTAGTTGAGTCAGTAGCAGTTTCTTTGTTTTGGTCCACATTCTATCATAGTTGCATTTCACACCTTGTAAAGCTAGAATTAGCATCTAGATTCATTCATCTACATCATATCCAGAATCCAGAGCATTTGGATTAAGTACCAAAAAGTTATCACTATCAAAAGATCAATTATTTTCTCAAATCAAAGCATCCTGACAGTCTCTGATAATCAGCTAAAGGAGAAGACTTGTGGAGCATTCCTTAACTTGTGGAGCTTAATGACACATCATTCAATGATCTTTGGTTCATGGTCGACCTTCCCTAAGATCCGCACATCATTCCATTCATTTGCGGAGGTGTTCTACATGATTAGGTCCAACCTATCCATGTACACACGTTACAACTCTTCATTGGAGTTTGTGATCTTCCTTGGCCGATGCAAAGAAATATTTTGTACCAGAGATGATATATAAGGATGTAATAGACCCCTAGGAAAGTAGTTCGAATGATTTAGGAAATCCTTAGTTGAGATTTATGCGAAGGAACTTCAAAGCCATATCTTGTAATAGCCAATATTCAGGCCAATGAGCCAAATTGCAAGCCCACTTGATTTCAGCCAGATTGTATTTGAATTCTTTGATATACTGAATGACTGAATCTGCATTTGTTCCATTTCTTTGAGTTGTCTCCATTGTGTTTACTCTTTCTGCATGGCCTAGATAGTTCACTCTGTGGATCCTCCTACCGTGACTGCACCACAACCATACCAAGAAATTTATAGTCTTCCCTGTTTTCAGATGCTTTAGATGGTATCATGTCTTGAAATTGACTGATCTGGGTTTTGTTTCTTGATGCTTTAGACAGTAGTGGCATCTAATCATGTCTTTGAATTTGATGATGTGCTTCCTATTTTTGGATATTTTAATTAGTCTGGACATCAAATCGATGTCTTGAAATTGATGATCTATTTATTGTTTTTGGGTGCTTTATGGACATATTTTAGTATAAGTTAATTATATAAAAACCAAATATATATATCACCATAATCCTATATAAATTTTGACAGTTTGTCCAAAATCTCTCCTTTCATATGATACAGTCTTTTCAAGATTTCAGTTGTATTTTATATCTAAAATGTCTAAATATAGTTATACAACTATCAAATTTAAGATGGTTTATGGTTTGTAACCATGTTTTTGGAATGTATTTATTATTTAGTTTTGTTGTTTGAAATGTATTACTAAATGTATTGGCTTTGTAGAGATTTCAACATATAATGAGAGAACTATAGGGAGCAATGATTGTTGGATCTGTCTTCCAGTTTATTTAGTTTATTATAAGTGAGACACTTATTTTGTAGGTTGATTGAACCTACAAAATTTTTGTTTAGATTTCTATTTAGCCAATGAGATTGTAATCTGTTTAAGCATTTTAGTCTCCATTTCATGGTGTTTCTCTCAACATTTGAATATCTATGATACTTGAAGTCTATATGCATAAATTTGTGAGGATTAATGAAGTTAGATTTGATTTATAACTTGAATCATAGATTCACCCAAATAAATGACTAAACCATGACTAAATAAATGACTACAATGATTCACCCAAATAAATGACTAAACAATGACTAAATAAATAACTACAATGACTAAATAAATGACTACAATGACTAAAATAATGACTAAATATACTACCAAATTGATGAATAATATACTACCAAATTACCAAATATACTACCAAATTGATGACTAAATATACTACCAAATTGATGACTAAATATACTACCAAATTAATGACTAAATTAATGACTAAAATTTGTTTGGTCATAAATTTGGTCACAAGATAAATGACTGGTAATAAACTACCAATGATCACATGACCAAACTACTGATCACATGACCAATTTTTGGTAGTTTATTTAGTCATTTATTTCTATTTTTCTACTAGTGGAAAGAACTGTTGGAGAAAAGAAAGTAGGTTTTGGATGAGTCAGAATTCTTACATGGTCCAATAAACTTGGATACAATGTCACCAACACAGAAGCTAAAGTTGGTCACAATTGTTCAGACCAAGGCTCAAGAAGAAATGTTGAAGTCTCAAATTGAGGATAGTGAGCTCATTGTTGAAGCATCTAGCATTTTGGAGAAGTTGATGCCATCTTATCAAAAAGACAACTCCTTTCCTCCAAACAACCAATTCAAAGGACTTATCAGTTCGGTAAGTAAACATTTTGAATCTTTTGAGAAATCTGCTAAAACAAAAGTTAGACAAGAATTCAATGAGAAAAGGTTAGATGAGTTGACAATGTTGATAGCCCATGATAAGGCTCAGCTAGATAATAAGATACAGATTGTTCAGAGTGCTATTGGAGAAGCTGGTGATGTATATAAATTTTGTCTATCATGGCCAAAATTTACAAAGAAGACAAAAGAAAAGATAAAGGAATTGGAAGGAAAACTAATGAATATTTCTAAGAACTTTGATCCATTACATGAATCACCCAACAACCAAGAAGCTCAAGTCATCAACATCCACAATGACTTGAATGGTCTAATAAATTAGAGGTATCAAATAAAGAGTAGAATGGGACAACTAAGAAGATAGATCAGTCCCAAATTGGATTCAATGACCAAGCTTGTAGCTGAAGCACAACTTGCTGCACAAATTGCCACATCATCAAACCTGCAAATAGTGAAAACTCTAGTTTTTCTCTTCAATGGACACATTCAGATTTTAGCTAATGTCAAGAAAGGCTAGGATATTGAGTGGGCATAGATTAAGAACATATTCAATGACGTTCTCAAATACATGTAATATAAAGATGAAGATTGTAAATATGTGGCAGAGTACATAATTTTTTTAAAATTTTGACAAATTTTTGGTTCTGGATCACACCCTTTGCCATTGATGTCAAAGGGGGAGAAGAAGATCAGTGAAAAATAGATAAACATCTCAAGGGGAGTAGTTAAGCATTTTTCACCAAGTGTTGCCATCAATGCCAAAGGGGGAGATTGTTGGCAAGAGACATTGCTCCTGTATGGACTTGTATGTTGTCATTGATGGCAACAAGGCTCAGAGATCTTATCACCATGACAGGAAGAGATAACTCTGGAAGGTCACATTGGAATTCAGATCCGGTTGACAGGTCTAGTTAGCAGAAGTGGCTAAGTATGGGTATTTATAGAGTAAAGGATAGTTAGTGGGTCAATGTGCTTCCACAGATGATGATCTAGTAATGCTATTCAGGAATGATGTTAGTAATTGTTTGGTGGTGTTATGCTCTAGAGATTAAGTCCTAACTTTGTCTAGATGTCATTTGGAAGAATTATCTAAGTCCGGGTGAACAGAGGTATAGCAGAGACAATGAACAGGGCACATTGTAATGGTCCGCATTCCTCTGCAAGTGAGTATTTTGTTATGTAGTTTTAAGGTGTTGTAAACACTTGTATGAAGTACCTAATTCTAGAGTTGTGAGATCTAAGGTCCACTGGAAAGATAGTTGCAAGCTATTGAGTATTGGTACAATGTTTGACAGAGTTTGATAGAGATAGAGTCTAAGTTCTGATGGTCTGCATTCCCCTGCCAGATGATATCATGCCTTGAGCTTCTAAGAGTAAGATTGGGAATGTGTGAAGAGTCCTTGATATGATTTTGGAAGTGTTTTGTGATCTGCAATAAAAATTGTAAGTCTATAGATGAACCTATTAAGCATGCTCTTAAGGAACAGGCCGAATAGTATGATAAGTCATTGTGCGAAGAAGAGATAGTGTGTGAATGATCTATTTAAGTAATTGAATGATTAGAGATGACCTATATGAACATGTTTAGGCAAAGATTTGGGTCCGCATAACATATAGTGCATTGGATTGAGCCGACAAGCTACATCTTTCTATGTACATGCTTCACTTTCTTGGATGCCAACCCGATTATGGATCAAATCATGATGCAAATATATAAGAGCAATGAATTTTGGTTGAGAGGTGCAATTGGTGTGTGTGGATGGATGCAAATATGTAAATAGTAGAGTAGTGACACAGATTAGTGATAATGAAGCCTTGGGATTTAGAATTCATTTGCTAAATGATTGCACTCTAGCATAGTGATAGATGCTTATGCAGTATTTAGTTTTCATGTGTAATTTGCTTTGTACTTGGCAATGAACCTTTTTCATCAAGGTAGTGAACCTGACAGTGAGTCTCCAATAGGGTTTAACATCCCTTAGGGTTTAACAACCCATATTGTAATCTTGCTAGGTTTAGGGTTGAGGCAGTGAGCCTACTAGACCTAGTTGTACTTCATGATAGTGAGCCAGCATGTTCCAATCCTATGGAGTGACCAAGCCTGAACATCATTATTTGTAAAGATTGTAATACATATTTGAGAGCTAATCCTCTCTGTGGTTTTTCCCTCTTTGGGTTTTCCACATAAAAAACTTGCTGTCCATGTGTCATGCTTCTATGGTTGTTATTCATTTGCATGTTGTGCTCTTGTTTGATTTATTCTAAGAAATGGTTAAAAGAAAAAGTTTATAGAACACTGATTCACCCCCCCCTCTCAGTGTTCCTAATATTCAACAACCTATGCCTAGAAAAATCATTTTTTCTCAAAAAAAGAAAGGTTAAATCAAGTTAGTGGGTCCCACCGGGCATGCCAGAATGTGTATAGGTAAAAATCAAAATAACAAAGATCAAGCAATGACAATAAAATCCAATCCTATAACCTTCAAGAGATCGATCAAAATAATAACCAAATCAATGCAAAAAACAAAGAAAGCTATCACCTAGATTGTATAGATCCCTTGGTTCTTTGTGGATTGCTCAATGAATTGCATAACCATGTTGCGACAAGCAGTCGTAGGATAATGTGTTCAAAGATGCAATATATGTGCTCAATGATGTGAGAATACTTAAAGCGCTATTACGAATTCCCAAAGCTTAAATGATCAAAGAGGATTTTTGATGGGATGAAGGGGGTATTTATAGGTTCCAAGGAAAGATCAATCGATGGTTGAGATAAATCAATGAAATGGATGGACCAGATGAGTTGAGAAGACATGATGAACATGCACACAACAAGTGTTCATGCAAAAAGGAGCTTTGCTGAGTTAATTGCTTGCTTGGATAAATACAGGGTTTGATTTCATAAATTAACAATGCTTTTTTCCAATTTATGAGTTGATTGATAAAAACAATAATGATTAAAGCTAATTAACTCAACTTTAGATTTACTTTTTGACATGCTAAAAATAAGACTGATTGTGCACATAGAAGAAAATATTATTTTAAGAAGATTTGAAAGATAAAAACAATTAAATAAATAAATTTATTTAATTTATTTTGCATGATGGAGGAAAGGATAAGATATAAATAAAATATTGATTTTATTTATTTAGAAGATATTTGAAAAGTCAACATAAATAAATTTGAACAATTTATTTAATTTTGGAAGAATAATTAGTTAATTAAATAATTAAAACTTTTTTATTATTTGTGGATAGGAGGAATTAAAGTGATGGATTAATTAAATAATTAGATTTATTTAATTAATTTGGATTTGAAGTTGAGAGGGGAATTAATGAAATTAATTAAATAATCAAGTTATTTAATTAATGTTAGATGAAGGTGTGTTAGACAAATTGATGCAATGGTCATTTTTAGGTGTCTACACCCATAAGGCTTTGCTGCAAAAAGCATTAGGTCACCTTTCTGGGCTGTATCACAAATTGTAGACTGATGATCATTTGTAAGTAGTAGAACAAACTCTTCCTTGAGGCAGTGAAGATGGTCCTAGGTAAATACTTCTTAGTCTCAGAGGATAGATATAGGGAAAATTCAAACATTTCCTCACGCTTTTCAGCTTCTTTGTTGGACCTAGGAGATGTAAAGGTGGATGCTTTGGTGATGCTCCAAGAGGTATTTGCTCTAGATATTCTTCTAGATGACGTAGACATGGTAGTTTTTGTAGAATTGGGGGTTGTGATCCTATGGCTGAGAGACCTAGAGAAACTGCAAGAGGCAGAGGAGGGTGCTAATGCAGCTAGGTAGTCGTTCCTACTAAACATGAATGAGCAGCAATTGGGAAGGCACAAGCTTTGGGTGGCTCATGGGAGAGAATTTCTTCGATGAGCAATTGGAATGGACAGAGGGGAGACTCCGGTATGGATTGACCACTTTGTAGCCACTGTGAGTGTGGGTAAATTCTACTGGCTGTAGGAGTGGTCAAGCTCCCAAGGCCACCTTTTTGGTAATTGTCGCGTTGGGGTGGTAGGGTGGCAAGTTTTCAAGGAGTCAAGGGGTTGGGGATTTCTATCGTAGCCTCTCTGGTGGTGTGTGTTTTTGGAGTCTGGGATGGTAGATTAGAGGGCTAATTCTAGGAATTTTCTTGGCACTATATAGTGCTTTTTTTTTTTGCACAATTGAGTGCTCTTGTATTAATCTGTGAAGAGCCCTCTATGCTCGAACTGAATGTAAATCTTTTTGTATTAATCTTTTTGTATTAATGTAAATATTTTTGTAAATCTTTTTTATATTAATATAGTAATTATATTAATATATAATAATTATATTAATATATAATAATTATATATATAATAATTATATATATTAAATATAATAATAATTTGCCTCATCGCATTTCGTAGCCTTGCTTTAAGCCAAAAAATTAAAGTTGTGATGGTGTGATAAGGTGCCATGAGTCCCTTAAACCTTTCGCTGTAGAATGAATTCCATTGTCCCACCACAGGTACTTTCCTAACATGTGGCATTTTAATATAATTTGGTACATAAATAAAACATTAAATATAGTGCTAAAAAAATTATAAAGTATAAACATAACCATAACCCTTATTAGAAAAAAATTTAAAACATTATTCTAAACCTAATTTAAGTGACTCTAAAAGTTATAAGTTATCAGAAATAATTAAAACTGGTAGTAAGATCATCATGAGAGAAGTAATAATTTATAAATCCTTGATTGTATTAATTCTCAAATTCTTAATCGTCAATTACAAAAAACACAAATGGAGATAAGATGCATAAATAGTTTGCATTCTATCATTTAATTCAATTGGGGAGAATACATCATACAAAAGTACTCACACTGCACAAGCCAAAATCCCCTATAATTTATTTCTCTTAAACATAGACTAGACATAAAATTATAGATGGTGATTGCATCGCATACTTCTGCACCCATGCATTATATTCCTCCTTTTCTGGCTAGTTATACTTCAAAATTTTATCAACTCTTTGCATATAAATTGTGTCCCTGGTGTCTAACGATATTTTAGTTTCTTTTATGAAACTACTCAAGCTAGATTCTAAATTTAGTAGCCTATCCATTTGAGCATTACGTTGCACATGATAAATCTTGCTCCATGTGATGATTGATTTGATGGAGATAGGAACTATTCTACCAAATTACGCTTTCCAATCTAATAGAGACTTTTCAGTGCCATTTTGAGTACAAACTAGTGGCAAGGAATACTTTTCAACAGACTTAAAGCTATTAAATAGATGTCCTTCAACATTATATCAAGGTGGTCATGAAAAGCAAAGACTTCATTCAAAAGGCCTATGACTTCATGTGTACCGATCACTCCATCTAGCACATCAAAACCTACGCTGGCACTATTATGAATATGATTCATCACATGCACACGAGGAATCCAAGTACCTAGAATATCCCTTAAGGCTGACTCATTCATATTGTGGCTTTCAATTGCCTTTTTCAAATTACTTAGACAAACCCATGCATCATCTACTTTATTCAACACTTTACTTATCAAATGATCCAAGAAGTTTTTAATTAGAGCTACCTGTTCACTTTTGTTCTCTTCTTTGATTTTGTCAATCAAACTGTTGCTCCTTAAATTCTCTTGTAATTCAATAACACTAATAGAATCTCCTCCATATCCTGATGAACTCTTTGGACTAGACACAGAACGTACTAATAAGACTTCAATTTCAGTGGAAGGAACAAGTGATTTGAGCTTGTTGTACTCATGTAATAGCTTCACATAATCATCCCTTTGTTTGTCTAGTTCTACTTGTAGCTTCTTTGCTACAACTTCACTAAATTTTGTTGTAGCTACCACCAACGATTCAACCTGAGGGGCAGTGGTGTCAGTTAATCTTCTCAAAATTAACTGGCATGTGAGCTCAAATTTATATCCCTTGCCATTTGTGGTTTATTATCACATGGATCCATAGCCCAAATTTCCAAAGTCTCATGATTGGCATTAAAACCTACTCCAAACAATTTTTTTGCTTGTTCATGTGTCAATTCTTCATCATCAAATTCATCTTGCCTTATAATAGTATCCATAGCAATAGTAGATGAGATATCCCATCTTGGAAAGAGAAATAAACCACTTTCCTTTACTAACCTTCTTCCTTCCTTAGGGGTTAATGCTACTAACATCCATGTCAACTTCCTTCAAAACCCTCTGAGCAAATGCCACCTTATCCTCATTTTTAGCTTTACCCTGTTCCTCATTCAACTTCTTCAGGTACATATCAGAATTCCTATGCATAAATAAAGCTCTGAATGCCTTTGATTTAATGTTCATTCATCATCAGATAGAAATTCCCTGCAAGCCAATGCCTTAACATCTTTTACAACTGCACTACTTTCTTGCAAGCTCAATAAATTTCTTGATGTGGGAGGCATTGGCAAATGTATTTCATTCCTAGGAGGTGACCTTAACACCTACTACACCTCATCAAAGTCAATTTGACTTTCCTCAACCTCCTCTGTCAAGGAGTAATCAACTAAAGGTTGATTTTCAATAGTTGGTTTAGGGGAAGTGAACTCCATGCCTCTCTTGCAACCTCCTCAACCATAGATTGAGTAGGTTCTTCAATATTTTCCTTAGGCAGCTACTACTTCTCAGGGGACACTTGATTCCTTTTGGCTACAAACTTGAGTTCCTTGACATGTTCCAACATCACTTGCATCCTAAGAATAGGATCATTAATTTCACTAAAGGCACCATTATATGCAGGGTTCTTCAACTTCCTCTGCCTTTCTCCAAGGAGAATGAGACCCTAATTTTCTCTTCTCAATTTAATCTATGCCTCTGAAACACAATTTCTAAGAAAATCCTTTTGATCATCGAAACAATGTTGGAACCCTAATCTATGTTTCCCTCTCCTTACACTATTAATAAAGTGCTTAGGGTCATAATTCCTATGTTCTGTTGTGGGCAGTCTCTATCCAAGCAAGCCTCCAAACCTTCTTTAGCACTAATAAAGAAACTAGGGAAATTGATTGTTGAAGTAAGGAAGGTCCCCTTTTTACTATTTCTCAAGTGAAACTTATCAAATTCATTCAGCTGCCACATAATCTCCAAAAATACAACCCTTTTTGGCACATTCTTGGGCAATAAGTGGGGTCTGACATTTACCCCATAAACCTTGATTATGGTTACATTCCTGTAAAGGAACCAATCACCCCAATTGTGATCAATCACACCATTTGGTTTTCTCTCCAAAGGCCTTAGCAAGTCCATTATCTCCTTGGAGCATCGAGGCCTCTTCTGTCCTAATAGTCCCATCAACCTTTGTGCAAAATGCTCCTCAAACACCAAGTAATTTGCATTGCTACAAAATGAGTCTCATAGGTGAACTCTGCCCTGAATTGGCATAGGCTCTTCATCCTTGGTCTGACGTTGGATTTACAATTCACTACCCCAAGATCTTCTCCCACAGTGCAATAAAATATGGCATAACAAGGAATACCTAGAAAAGGTGGGGGCATGATCTCCCCGTTTGCATCATACCAATTCATCATGGATATGTTTAGCTAGATATTTAGTATAATCAAATCTTCTGTACTTGTATTTATCTTGTATATCATCAATCATGACCAATAAATGATTTAGTATCAAGGGATTATAATCGATCCCAAAAACTTAACAAAGGGCATAGTAAGTGATGAAGGGGGGTAAATCATAAAACACACAACAACAGAACACAAAAAATTGAATATTTCTTTATTGATTTGGGCAACTCATTACATTACAGGAGCTTAATTACAATCAGAGGAATCAATCCTCTGTAGGCTACAACACACTATAGCTACACATCACCAGGCTCTAGAATCTTCTGCCTTCAGTAACTCCATATCAGCTAGGGTTTCTATTTTCCCACCTATTCTTAACTCCACACTTGCCCCCTTAACTCTACTACTGCCCAGGGTTCCCAAAATAGTCATAAATAGCACTTTTGGTGGCCTCCAGCTAAATTTCAAAATTTGCAACTCCCTCCAAAAGTAGGTCAACTTCTAGGAAGCATAACTTTTGATCCGAGTGTCTGATTGATGAAGTATTTTAAGTGTTGGAAAGCTAGCGATATGAACTATCACACCAAAAATCTGTAAATGGATTTTTGTCAACTTTTTGGGACATTATGGGATGTTTTAGTGCCTCATATCTCATTTCAAAAAATTTCAAGGGCTTTTTAGAAAACAAAACCTTTAATATCTTTCAGCTCACAAATGATCTTTGCCTGATTCCTTCACCAAAGGTCTTATATTTATTGTTATGTAACTTTCTATAAGTTTTCGCTTCAATCCATGACTAAATGCAAACTTTCCTAAAATAGCAGGTACACTTTGCAAAACAAGCAGGTTATTATTTTTAGCAGTTTTGAAAAAATTGAAAGTCCTACATCATTATTCTAGATATTATGGAACCAAAAACACTAATTATGGAAATAAATGAAAACAACTACAATGATTTTGAATTATCTTCTTTCTGGGTGATGCAAGATTGCCCTTACACCACTGGATGGTCCTGCATCAAACACCCAGGGTAATTTGAGAAGTGACCCTGTCACATCTCAGATGTTTGTGTGAGGAAAACCCAGACGGTCAACCTCTGTCTTAGACAACCAAGAAGAATCTTCAACACGCCTTCCTTTCCATTTTACCAAATATTCTTCATATTGCTTATTTCGAGTACTTCTTCCCACATGGCTATCCAAGATATCTTCTATCTCCTCCATTGAAGTAGATGCCAAAATATGCCATTGCGCTTCTGTTGGTCCATCCTCTGTTCCACCTTCATGATATTCTAATAAATCAGCAATGTTAAAAATAGCCCAGAAATATTGATCCCACTCGGCAGCTCGACCTCATATGCATTTCTTGAATCATGCTTCTTCAAGATTCTGCATGGTCCAAATTTCTTCATTTTCAACTTATTGTATGTTCCAATTGGGAACCTTTCTTTTCTCAAGTGAACCATGACTTCATCTCCTACATGGAACTCCTTATACCTCCTCTTCTAATCTGCCTTAGCCTTGTACTGAATATTCATTTTATTAATGTGATTTCTCACCTCTTCATGCAAATTCTTCAGATGTTCTACAAAGTCTTCAGCTTCAACACTTGTCTTTTCTCCTTTCTCCAGTTTCCTTAACTCAGAAGCATTTCTCAAACTAATGCCATATACAATCTGGAATGGTGATTTACCAGTACTCCTATTGACAGAATTGTTGTAAGCAAATTTTACCTATGGTAAAATCAAATCCCATCCCTTGGGCTTATCTCCTACTAAGCATCATATTAGGTTACCCAAACTCCTATTCACCACTTCCATCTATCCATCAGTCTATGGATGGTGTATAGAACTGAACTTTAAATCTGTCTTCAACTTCTTCCATAATGTCCTCCAGAAATAACCAACAAACTCGGTATCTCAATCTGAAACTATGCTCTTTGGTAGACTGTGTAATCTCACCACCTCCCTGAAAAATAACTCTGCAATATGAACAACATCATTGGTCTTCTTGCAAGGAATAAAATGTGCCATCTTTGAGAATTTTTCCACCACCAAAAAAATAGAATCATGTCCTCTTTGTGTCCTTGGTAAACCAAGAACAAAATCCATACTAATATCATCCCATGGCTTCTCTAGTATAGGGAGTGGCTGATATAGACTTGTGTTCTGACTTGCTCCTTTTGCCATCTGACATACTCTGCAACTTTGCACAAATTTCCTCACATCCTGCAGCAACCGTGGCCAATAATAATTTTCACCAACAATAGCAATGGTCTTATCTCAACCAAAGTGTCCAGCCAATCCTCCACTATGCTTCTCCTTCAGGTTCTCTCTCATCGAACTCCTTGGAATGTACAACTGGCTTCCTCTAAACAACATGCCATCTTGGATTATGAAATCCAACCATTTTGTTCTGTCCAAAGTAACAGGTTCCAAACAAGCTTTCCAGGCCTCTGCAAAATCTGGATCTTTAGGATACAAACTTTTAAGCTTATTGAACCCAACAACCTCTATCTTCATTTCTGTCAGTAAATTTTGCCTTCTGCTCAAGGCATCTGCAACTCTATTAGACTTCCCACTCCTGTGCTTCAAAACAAAAGTATAGTTCTATAAAAACTCGACCCATTTTAAGTGTCTTTGATTTAACTTTCCTTGACTATTAAGATACTGCAAAGCCTGATGATCGGTATATAAAACAAACTCCTTTGGCAACAAATAATTTCTCCATTTCTTCAAAGCTTGAACTATTGCATAAAATTTCTGATCATAAACAGAATACTTTTTCTTGGCATCATTAAGCTTCTCACTAAAATAAGCAATGGGCTTCCCTTCTTGACTCAAAATAGCTCCTATAGCACCCACTAGCATCACAATCTACCTAAAACACCTTATTGAAATCTGGAAGTGTCAAAATAGGTTGCTCTGTGGCTTTCTGCTTTAATGTATCAAAGCTTTTGTCTGCTCCTTTAGTCCATTTAAACTTTTTTCTATCCCCTCTCATTGTCTCAGTTAGGGGTGCACAAATGCTACTAAAACTCCTGATAAACTTTCTGTAAAAACTTGCCAAACCATGAAAAGATCTTACCTCTGTGGCACTCCTCGGCGTAGGCCATTCAATGATAGCCCTCACCTTCTCTGGGTTTATCTTAAGACCTTCCTTTAAGACAACAAATCCCAGGTATACTAACTCCTTCTTTGCAAAACTGCATTTCTTCAAATTAATCAACAACTTCTCCTCCCTTAGCTTCTCTAAAACTCTTCTAATATGCATCAGATGCTCATCCCAAGTCTTACTGAAAATCAAAATATCATCTAAATAGACAATAACAAAACTTCCCAAAAATTCTTTCAATACCTCGTTCATGAGCCGCATGAATGTGCTTGGTGTATTGGTTAGCCCAAATGGCATGACTAACCACTCATACAAAACCTTCCTTTCTCTTGAAGGTTGTCTTCCACTCATTTCCTTCTCTGATACAGATCTGGTGATACCCACTCTTCAGGTCAATCTTCGTGAAGTACTTAGCTCCACTCAAACAATCCATTATGTCATCCATTCTGGGTAATAGAAATTTATACTTGATTGTGATCTTATTGATGGCTCGAGAATCTGTACACATTCTCCACTCTCCATCTTTCTTTGGTGCTAGTACTGTAGGTACCGCACATGGACTTAGGCTCTCTCTTATCAATCCCTTCCTCAACAACTCCTGAACTTGTCTATAAAACTATTCACTCTCTACTGGAGTCATTCTATGGGCTGCCTTATTCAGAAAACTGGCTCCTAGTATCAAATCCATTTGATGACTTATCTTCCTTACTGGTGGTAAACCCTCTAGTACATTATCTTTGATAATGTCCTAAAATTCTTCCAACATATTTGAAACTTCTGCTAGTACATCTTCACATTTCTCTTGACTAACCTTAGGAATCAATACAAAACAATGACACTCATGCTTCATACCCTCCAAAAATTTTCTACAATCTACCAAGTAAATTCTGGCAGTACTACATACCTTTTCTTCTACCTCTTTCAAGGGCTTCAATTTATGACGAACTCCATCTTTTGTGAGGGAATATGTGTTTGTACGGTCATCATGGATAGCACTCCTATCATACTGTCATGGCCTCCCCAACAACATATGACATGCGTCCTGTTGATGCTCAGAATTGCGCTGTTTCCAACACCAACATGGGAAACTCTAAAATGTGGGAATGCTCTTCAGAGTAACCTCCAGATTTTAAAGAAGCTGGCTCTTCTTTTATCTCAAAAGTGTTTGGGAAAAGGGATAGGGTTAAACAGAATCACAAATGCAACTAAAAAAGGAAACTAAACTATGGCGATGCGCCTGAATGTGATTTTGTTTCTCAACACTGAGCACAGTGAAACTACTTTAGGATTCAGTCACATTAAAGAGCAAACAATGCATGATCAATGTAACAGATGAAAAACAGATAGAATCAAAGGCTTACAACTTAGAAGATTTTGTAATAACACAGAAAATATCAACAAAGGCACAGAACTCTTTAATTAATTTTCCAGTCGCATAAAAGGGACAGAATCATGCACAGTTATACAAAATCTCTGAATCAAGAAAATAGAACAAAGGCAAATGATATTACTGGTCACTACAAAAGATCTTCAAACTTCTCTAACAATTTATGATGTAGAAAATTCTCTATATCTCCAATCTTATATCTAACTGTGATCTGAACCCATATTTATAGCATAGAACCGGCCCCAAGATTGCATGCATGATCAAATCTCAACGGTCTAACCGAACTGGCGCTTAACTGAAAGTGTCTGACAGAAGATCTCTTTCGAATCAGGGATGGTTAGCCACTCTGCAAGTTCATTGGCTGCAACAGATACATGTAACCCCACTTACTTGAATCAAGGAGGAACGCGTGGCAGCTTCTGATAGTCTTTGCAACTATAAACCCTTGGAATAGTTGGCATTCATACACGCCTCTTTCTTGAAACTCCTTCATCTTTCCAAAACAATAAGAAACTAACACATGGCATCCTCCACATGACTTACTTGATAAACTGCTTCTTTCTCAGGAGACACTGAAACTTGACACTTGGCAGCGTCCGCGGCCCCTACAAAAGATACGTGGTAATGTCTGCTTTACTTTGAGTCTTTACTGTGGCTTATACTAAGAGTGCTCAGGCTTCGCCATCTGTCACAGTCTGCTGAACTTTGAAAACTAAGAAACATTAAAAATGGGACCCACCAACAGTCCGTGCCTGAGCAGCCTCAAAAAGGAAAAGGGACAGGTGGCGCTTTCCGTTGATATGAGAAACTATGTATGTGGCGGCTTCCGCTGCATTATGAGAGACTGTAGATACCTTTAGTGAGTTTTGCGGAAGATGACACTTGGCAGCTTCCGCTGCAACTTTAAGAAACTCTCGAAATGTTACAGGGTCCTGTGGAAGATGACACATGGTGGCGTCTGTTGAGCTTCAGGAAACTTTAGCACTTAAACAAAACCTCTGCGGGCGTTGCCACTTGGCGCTCTCCGCGCAACTCTGAGAAACTTTATAGAAACATTAGGGACTCATAATAATCACGCGGATGGTGACACTTGGAGCACTCCACTGCAACTATGGAAATATTAACTTGGGCCCACCAACATCTTTACTTAGCAATGAAAACAAAAAGGAACCCGCAGAAGATGACACTTGGAGCTCTCCGCTGAAACTATAATGGGACACGCGATACCTTTTGTGTAACTTTAAGAAACTTTAAAGACACTCTCCGCTTTTGCCACTTGGCGCCTTCTGCGCTCACTGAAACTCTTAAAAGGGGCCCGCCATACTATGAGAAACATTCAAAAAGAATGTTTGAAACTTAGAAGAAACTGGAACGGGTGCTGACACTTGGCAGCTTCCGCCTTAATGCAAAAGATACGTGGCACTCTCCGTGGTCACTCTGAGAAACTCTAAAATGTATCCCGGCTGCTGACACGTGGCGGCTTCCACTGCTTCTCTGAAAGAAACTTAAAAATGGGGCCCGCCATACTTCTTTGTAAAAAGGGGCTTTTGAAACTTATAAAAAACTAAACCTCGGATGTCGACACTTGGCATGCTCTGTAGGAATTAAAAAGGATGTGTGGCTCCATCCGCGTTACTTTAAGCAACTTATAATGTGTCCTGGGTGCTGACACATGGTGGCTTCCGCTTCACTCTGGGACTTTAGCAAAATTTACAAAAAAGAAAACCCTGTGCGCCCGCGCTCTATGCTCGCGCTGTGTGTCAAAAATCCTCGCTGCAAAACTGAAGCGCTCAGAGAACAAAACTGGAACTCGCACAATCGAAACTCAAAAATCAAAATGTAGAGTATTTTACTCTACAGTTCTTGGTGACCCCGAGGACTTTTGAGCCTACTCAAAAAGAATCCAAAAAATGTGCATCTATCAGCAAAATTTACAAATTTTGCAAGGCCGTCTGATATACAGACCATTCGGCATCAGATAACCCCTGTTTGTTCTGCAAATCCTGAAAAGCTAAATCCAGGTTGATCATGTCCTTATGCAAAAAACTTTGCAAAACATGGACTACAATTTTCAACTAGAAATCAAGCTGGGCCATAGGAATCAAAACAGCTTCCACTTCTAACACTGATGAGGCATCTGTCAGACCCTAGAAAACTAATTGATCATTCTGTCTAGCTAGCAACAGAGGCTTGATCTCATCAACCATTAATACTGTGTTGCTATCAGGAAAAGGAGAAGGAAGGCCCAATTGCACCAAGTCTTCAATATGTTTCTTCATGTCCTTCACTCCCTCCTTGACCACATCCAGGAGCTCCTGGCAAGTAATTGCAGCAGAGTTGCAACTAAGAACCTCATTCACCCGTTTGGCAGCAATCATTTTGTCACTGATCCCTGCTACTGATAATGTTTCATCAGATGTGTCATAAAGTTTCCCCAGCAGCAGTTGAGAATCAGAAACTCTCATGGAAACAATGGACAAATTGGCCTGAACTGAGGTTTCCACCTTTTCACATAATTGCTGTGCATGTAGCAAGAAAGTTAAAGAGGGTCTGAGCTGGATAATCTCCTCAGAGATTCTTGCCCACACTGATGCATATAACTCCTTGACCAAATTCAACACTCCTGCATTTTGTGGCCTATTTGCCAACTCAAGGGTCAATTATTTTGTTGTTTGTTGCTCGGCCTGAAGTTGAGCCTGTATGGCAGCAACATTGTTCTGTTCTTTCAACAGCTGCTATTGCAACTATGTGGCCTATTGAGAGGAATCCTAATGCTTCTTCTGTAATGTGGCCTTTCTTGCTTCAGGGTAGTCACAATAGACTTCACCTGGGTCAGCTCTTCCTTCAAGGAAGCATTTTGGCTCTGTGTAGCCTGATGGATCTGACATGAAACAGTATTTTGCAACTGTTTATTGAGATCTTCTATTTCATCATTTTTTGATTTGAGCTCAGCAGTCAGAGTCTCACTATGTGTCTTTTCTTGAGTCAGATCAACTTCCACTTTCTGCAGCTTCCTGGATAACTTCAAATAGTCAGTGGCTACGGCAGAAGTGGTTTCATTTAGCAGCTCTACCCTGTCTTGTGGCCTGAAGAGCGACATATCCATCGCCACTGCACTCATTGTATAATCTTGGGGCTGCATCTGCTCATTAGGTCTTACTACATTTGGTGACAAATGGGTCACAATTAGTTGCTGCTGAATTGGGTCAAATAGTGACCTCATATGTGGGACAGCCTGAGCTTTATTGTCTTTCTTTCTTTTTTTGTCCATCCGGGCTTCCCTAGCCTTCTTAGCAATGTCTGCTTGAGCTTGGAAGGTAGGGGGAGAGGCAATATACCCACCCGCAAAAGGATGACCTTGTGGCAAGCCATAAGGGATAGCCAAATGTTGGCTAGGGGGAATCTGAGGAGGTAATCTTCTGGGAAAAGAAGGAGAAAAGGGAGGCAATGATGTGGCCTGTAATGACATGGCCTGTGTAGTGACAGGTGGGGAAAAATGAGAAATTGGCACAGCAGAGGTGGTAGGGGATACTATTTGGCCAGTTGGAATTGCCACCCCTATTGAAGAAGAAAAATACTGAGAAGAAGAAGGAGAAGAAGCACGTACCTGAGGAGCAACAGATATACTCGGTGGTAGCTGCAACAAAGGTTCTACCTCCTCATCTGAATCGGTTGAAGTTTCAGCTTCTTATGTCTCCTTGGCCTCTCTTCTTCTTACTGTGTTTCTTTCTCCTCAACATTTACCACTGTTGCTAGTGGTGTTTGCACAAAACTGGAAGCCCCACTCATTGAAACTGATGGGGTCCCTCTAGGTGGTGATGACACCACACTCTTTTGCTTCTCTATAGCACTGAGAGATTGAGGCCAGGTGGTTACAACAGCTGTAGATGATGTTTGTCCTGGGGCCTGCACTGTGTGAGTGGATTCAGTTTCTTCTTCAGATTCCTCACCCTTTTTATGGATCTTGCTTGTATTAGGGCTAGAGACTGGAGAAGGATGCCATTTGTCCCAAATGGACTCCCATTTCCCATCTGTATCAACATTACCAAAGGAGTGGGTTGTTTCAAATATCTCCTGCCTATATTTTGAATAGGCTTCTATCTTCTCAGCCTTCCACTCTCTATCTCTTATTAAATTTTTCTTTAATCCAGCGCCCATTTTGAGCTTAGGGTCATAGGCCTTTTCCTTTTTATAAAATACCTCCCATGGCCTGGGTCCCTCAAAGGGCAAATCTGTCAATTCTGCATATAAGTCAGGGATGTCCTCCTTAGGGTTTCTTCTATCTTCCCAAAAGGGGCGGCCCTCGTGCACAATTTTGGCACCAACCTTATTATTGTTGACCCACAAGGTTATGAAACTGATTGGGTCATACCTCCATTTATCTTCTATTAAAAGAAAACCCAGGACAACTAACTTTCTTAGCAATAAATGCTTAGCATCTCTGACCAATAGGGTCATGTTTTTCTTCACCTAGGGAATATCATACATTTTCTTTTTCTTCTTCCCAGTGCCATAATCATTATCAACCACAGACACTTGCCAGGTGAGCTCTAAGAAGGCTAGCCTAGGAGTCAAAACTTTGGGTAGCAACACTGGCTCTCCATTAAAACCATGGACCCTGATAATAGTATGGTGAGACCCAAAGAAATAATCACAAGGGATGGGGGAATTTGCCATGAGGCCTCTAACACTTATTGTTAATCTATTTTCAACAGGCTCTGGGCTTAGGTGAGTAAAAATAGGGGCAACAAAAAGTTTCCAAAATTCATAGGGGTCAGACAATTTAGACAAGACATGGGTCCATGCAGACAAAGGGATAGTCCTATTAGGATCAAAACTTGGGTCATACATGTCCAAATACATATACTGGGAAAAGATGGCATAGTTTTGGTATAACATAAGGTGAAACAGATAAGAAGAATACCTGAAAAACCCCTGTTGATTTGAAATTAGTGAGTTGTTCGGCCATTGAGTAGGCAATCTGCTCTGAGAAATGTCTTCATTCTGAATAAAATGGCTAGCTGCCAATCATAGACAGTTATGTCTTCCTTCATTCCGAAGATAAAAGCCATCATAGATAGCGCTTCCTGACTAGCTTGTGTAAATTGTGCCCTTCTTGTTGGCAGCGTTGGCATTTGGGTATTTTCATCTCTGAGCTGCATCTCTGAATTGAGAAACCTTAATTGATGCTTGACATTTGCCCACGTCTTCTGCATTTTGGCAATGGTGGGAAACGTGGCTGTGCTGTCATAGTAGAGGGCCAGCATGTCCCTGATGGCCTTTGGTGTAATTTGCACCATGAAGGGTCCCTTCTAAATGGTGCTAGAGGGTGCATGAAATAATTCTACGCATACCTCAATCAGGTCGGGGCATAAATGCACGCTTGGGACAATGAATTTCACCAATTGGGAGGTCCATATCCGCATGCCAAATGTTTCAAATTGCCTAGCCTTGGCCTTCATGAGACATCTCTGGTGTGCTCCTTCTCACAGAGCTTTGCCAGACTTTTGTAGGGCTAGTTCGGCAATTCTGTCTGCAAAATCCTGCACCTTCTTTAGGTCGACCGCATAACCAACTTCAAGAACCCTAGTCCTTGGATAGGTCTTTAAAGGTTGCGCAGGGGCCGAAGCGTATGACTTGCTGGCGAGGAGCCTGTCAATAGACTCATAAATCCCAAGCCCCTACTGTGAAGACTGTGCCTCCGCCATCTCTGTATTTGCTGGAAACTGTTGAACTTACTACAAACAAGTATGGAAGCTTTGCAACAAGGAAGACACAATTAGGAAGCAGGTTTTGCAAATGAAAATGCAGCAACAGGGAAGACACTTAGCAGGAGTAGAAACAAAATGAAACTCAGTTAAGCTTTAACTCATGTTGTTGGGGCATTTTAATGATGCATCAAGTCTCATAAATGGCATTAAAAATAGAAAACCGTTATAAAATCTTAAGGGATCTAAGTGGGACAGAGTGTCAGACATGTCACAAAAAAGCGGCTACGCTAGGTACTTTTTAGGAATTTTAGGGATTTGAGAGGTTTAATGAATGCAAAAGTTTTGAGACTTTTAAGACACTTAGCAGGAGTAGAAACAAAATGAAACTCAGTTAAGCTTTAACTCATGTTGTTGGGGCATTTTAATGATGCATCAAGTCTCATAAATGGCATTAAAAATAGAAAACCGTTATAAAATCTTAAGGGATCTAAGTGGGACAGAGTGTCAGACACGTCACAAAAAAGCGGCTACGCTAGGTACTTTTTAGGAATTTTAGGGATTTGAGAGGTTTAATGAATGCAAAAGTTTTGAGACTTGAGCTGTGGCCACATGTTTATAAAAACACTTATTCAAAGCCAAAAAAGTGAGAAAAAATAAAGCAGGAAAAACAAAGCAACAACAAATAGGAAACTATCTAACTATAATACACAGGAAAGACACTGTCTAATTGAAATGCTTCAAGTAGATCCCATTGACAAGAATCTCTTTAGGCTCAGCCTCCATTGTTTCAATCTCAAAAGAATTTTGTTGTTTACAGGAATGGATTTTATAAGGGCCAGTCCATAATGACTCAAATTTACTGTGTCGACCTGGCTTGGCAGCTCTCTCATCCCATTTCAAGACAACTGATCCTACTTCAAAATGAGGGTTTGAAGTTTTCTTATCAAAACAGTCTTTGATTATTTTCTGATGTTTCAATAATGATTCATGTGTTGAATCTCTCTTTTCTTGAACTTCCAGGAGCTCAGCAAGTCTGACCTGCATGGGGCTGTTTTCCTCAATCTCAATCTGTTTCAATAACTGGAGAGCAGGAATCTCCAAGCTCAGGGGCATTACAGCAGGTTTACCATAGACCAATTTATATGGGGACATTTTTGTCACTTGTTTTGGTGTAATTATGTCTACCCACAGTGCTATATTGAGCACTTTATGCCACTCTTTGTGATGATCAACCCCTATTCTTTTAATTAGTCTGATCAGATTCTTGTTAGTTGATTCTGCCAGACCATTACCCTGAGGATAATAGTTTGAGGAGGTTTTCAGGTAAATTCCATACTTCAGTGTAAAGTCAGATATCTTTGCCCCCAAAAATGCCTTAGCATTATCTGAAATTATAGTACGAGGAGGCCCAAAGCGAGTAGTGATACCCTCCAAAAAGTCAAGAATCACCTTTTCTATTGCTTCTTTTAGTGGGACTGCCTCACTCCATCTAGTGAAATAATCTGTGGTGGTTAGGATCCATTTGTGCCCCATACTTGACACTGGATTGATCATTCCAATGAAGTCTAGACCCCATTGAGAAAAAGGTTCATCAACGATTATGGGACTAAGGGGCATTGCTGCATTCCTTCTCTTCCCTACATAGTACTGACAAGATTGGCATTCTTTAACCAGTTGATAACAGTCTGTGAATAAAGTGGGCCAGAAGTAACTTGCCTGACTTATCTTTATGGCTGTGGTTCTTGCAGAAAAATGTCCACCTAACACTCCATGGTGCATCTCATGCAGTATTCTTTGGGCTTCATCTTTCTCTATGCATCTTAAAAGTATGCCATCAGTATTTCTTCTGAAAAGAACTTGGTCAATTAAAACAAAATGAACTCCCTGTTGCCTATAGTACCTCTTCTTATCCTGAGAGAGCTCTTTTGGGAAAATCCCATGTTTCATAAACTAGATCCTATTTGTGACCCAAGAATTCTGATCAACTTCTTGTATCCTCAATACATTTTCCTCCTTTGTTTCTTCAGTTATCATTTTTTCCATATCTTGAACCATATACTGGCACAAACCCTTGCCTCTGACAAGTTTAGTTGGTCTGACCTCCACATCATATTCAAGAATTTTTGTTATCCAGTTTGCCCTTTTTTCAGTGATTTCTCCTTCCATAATATATTCTCTGACACTTGGATGAGCCACTAGTATCAGAATATTATTACTTGTGACCATGTGTCTAAATTTCTTGAGGGCTTTTACCATAGCATATGCTTGTTTCTCTACAAAGTTATACCTAGCTTCATACTCCCTAAGAGTCCTTGAGAAAAAGGCTATTGGATGTTCTCCCTCTTGCTGATCATCTTTCTGTGTTAGGACAGCAGCAACACTGAATTCTCCTCCATAGACATACATTATAAAAGACTTAGAGAAGTCAGGGTTCCTCAATACTGGGGCTGTTGAAATTGCTTTCTTGACCTCTTCAAAAGCCTGTCTCCCTTCTGTAGTCCATTTGAATACCAGGTCTTTCTTTAGTAGCAGTGTAATTGGTCTTATTAGGCCTGCAAAGTCTGATATGAATCTACTGACAAAGTTAATCTTTCCCAAGAAGGACTGAACTGCTTTCTTATTGACAAGCAGAGACAGGTTCATTATGGCAGTGACTCTTTCTGGATCTATAGAAACTCCTTCTTTAGACACTATATGCCCTAATAGTTTACCTTGAGGTACTGCAAAAATGCACTTCTTAGGATTTAGAGATATTCCAAACTCTTGGCATTTCTTAAAAACTGCTTCTAAATGGTCAAAATGATCTGCAGCATTTTTAGAGAAAACAGTGAGGTCATCTAGGTAAATTAGAATGATTTTGTTGATAATCTCTCCAAATGCTACATCCATTGCCCTCTAAAATGTAGCTCCAGCATTTGAAAGACCAAAAGGCATCTTTGCATAGGCAAATGTTCCCCATTTTGTGGTGAAAGCAGTCTTATGTTGGTCCTCATTAGCCAACCAAATCTAATTGTACCCAGAGAAACCATCTAGCAGAGAAAATCTCTTTGATCCAACCACAGTCTGTAAAATTTGTTCCATAGAGGGAAAGGGGTAGTGATCCTTCAAGGAAGCCCTATTTAGATCCCTGAAATCCACACAGAGCCTTATGTCTCCATTCTTTTTCCTAACTAGTACTAAGTTGTATATCCAAGTTGAGTGTTTGATTGGGAAAATGATCTTTGACTCTAATAGTTTCTGCAACTCATCCACCATCAGAGGTTCAATCCTAGGGTTCACTGGCCTCTGTTTCTGTCTAACCGGTTTAGATCCTTCAGTCAGCTCTATGTTGTGCTGAATGATATTTCTATCATAACCATGGAGATCTTCATAGGTCCAGGCTATGACCCTATCATATTTCTCACATAAATCAATTAACATTTTCCTTTCCTATTGAGTGGCAGAATTTCTAACCTTCAATCTTCTCCCCTCACTCACCTGGATCTCAGAATAGTCTTCTTTGTTTGCTTGAAATCTCTTCTTTTCTAGGCTAGCATCTTCATGATCAAACAAGTTTTCCAGGGTAATTAGTCCTTTACGGAGCTTGTTTGACTTCAGTTGAATGATCTGATCACTATATGCTTCTTCAATTTTTGGTTGTAACTGATCAGCGAATTCCCCTGACTGTTGCAAAAATGAGAGTACTTGAAAATCATTTTCAAAAAATTGCCAATTTTCATCATTGTCTGGGATGGTTGGCCTCACAATAACTTTGACTGACTCATTATTGACCATTAGATCAGTTATTGGATCAAACTGTGAACCAATTTGTGCCATCCTATCTGCCTTAGAATTTTGGGCTCTAGGGACTACCTCTATATTAAAGGCTTCAAAACTTTCTATTAAGTCCCAAATTCTATGCCTATAGGATCTCATTCTTACATTTTTGGCTATTGCCTTTTCCCTTATTTGTTTCACCACTAGTTCTGAATCTCCTTTGACTATCAGATTCTTTACTCCTTTCCTTTTTGCCAATATAAGTCCATGCACTAAAGATTCATACTCAACATCATTATTGGTACAGGCAAAATGAAAGCAAATGGCTCTTAAAATCTTTTCAACATTAGGGGCAGTAAGACAAATTCCTACTCCAGCTCCATTTTTGCTTCTTGCCCCATCAAAATTTAGGGTCCAGATTCCTGAGTCATTTATAGATTCTTGGTTCTAAGAGGGCTCATTTCCTAAGACATTAGGGATCTCCTGGTCTTCCTCAAATATAACATAAGTACCCAACCCTATTGAGTCATAATTTCCAAAAGGATCACTCTGCATCATGGTTAACAATTGGTTATCTTCTTCTTGCTGATCATATTCAGTCCAATCCCCTATTTCTTCAACAAAGATCCTTTCCTCTTTATTTAACATGGCATGGGCTGCTTCTAACTTTGGGGTTGGTTCATTAGTGATATGGTCCTTTGACAATGGTTCTGACAGTATCTTCATTTTAGTCCCATATTTGGTTCTTAGGATGAGGTGAGACCAATCAAGTGACATATAACCTCCTATCTTGGCTGTGAAATCTCTAGATAGGCATAACCCAAAAATAGGAAGAATATCTATGACTACAACATCTTGATTAACAATTATATTGGGATAAGTATACAGCTGAAGTGGAAGTTGCTTAATTTTTCCTATTGTTTGTATAGACTTCCCATCTAACTGCATAACTCCTTTTGCAAGTGGCTCATATTTTATTTTCAAAGCATCTGCTATTTGCTTTGGCATCACTATGGTGCTAGCCCCAGAGTCTATCATTGCATTGTGCAATAGTTTCTTCCCAACTATTAAAGTTAAATAAAAGGGATCTGGCTTGGATTTACTTACCTCTGGTGCATTGTTCAGAAGAGTTATTGTCTGTAGAGGAATAGTGTCTTTGAGCTTTTCTTTATCATTAGGTCCTCCTTTGGCGACAGTCTATTTAGGCATAGCTTGGCCCTGTAAAGCTTCTTGCAACAATGTCTTTTTCTCAGGAATGGCTAACATGTCCCATATTGACACGTGTGTTGGAGTCCTCTTCAACTGATCCACCACATTCACAGGTCCTAGTGCTTGTGTTCTTGGATAATAAGAGTACCTTGCTTCTTCTTGAACTTGCCCAGAAACTACTTGGTTCTACACTGGCTGAGGTATTTCTTGTCTAGTAGCTGCATTTTGATGATCTTGAAATGGTGGAATTCCCATACTTTCATTATTTGTGACTCCAGGCTATTCCATCATCCTTCTCTTGGCTCTGGTATAGTAGTCTGACTATACCAATGGCTTTTTAGAAGTTGAAGCTTTGTTTAAGAATACTGACTCTTCATCTTCAATCCATGAGAAAAGAGCATGCTCAGGGGCTATTTATTCTTCTTGTTGTAAGGAGATCCCTTGCATCTGAGCCACTAGGACTGAATTTTGCATACCAGGGGATTGGTAGGGTTGAGTGTCAGAAGTATTTGTAAACTGTCCATCCACTCTTCTTTGTTCTGCTATCTTTTGCTGTAGATTATCCGTGGGACAATCTCTGGGCATATGTGCATTATTACAAGGGAAACACCAGGCATTGGTGCCATCTACATAATTATTCTATCCTGGGACAATCTCTCTATTTGGATTGGGAGGAATAGTTTGCAAGGGTGTAGGGACTGCAACCAATTGGTTTGATGGCTGAGGGTTAGCTTGCCTTTGGGGGCCCTAATACTGATTTGACTGTGAAGGAGGTCTATTCCCTTGATAGCCTTGATATTGGGGTCTAGGATAAGGATTCTGCTGTCTTTTTAGGTTAATTATTTCATTAGAAAATGTTCTCAGGATGTTCTTGACATCATCCATCTCTGAAGACTGGGCAGGGACAGCAGCTTTAGCAGGTTGTTGGGGAAATGTATACATGGACACAAGTGGGGTTATGGGGTTAGGAGTTTCTTGAGGCAATTGTAGGTTAATCTCTAGAAACATAGGCATGGGAGGCCTTGGGGGCAATTTTTCAGCATCTATCAAATTATTTTCAGCTCTGACTGCATAGTCATAGGCTTCTGGCAGGGTCTGGCCTCCAAGTGATTGAATCATTATTGCTATATCCAAATTTAGGGCCTTAAGATAAAATACTATAGCCATACCTGGTAATGGTCTTGCTGTAGCAGGAATCCTTTCCCAAGTCTTCTAAAATCTAGAATTGAAATTAGTCATTGCCTCTTGTGGTGCCCTCTTGATGGTAATCAGTTGTTGTAACAAAGAAGATTTATCACCCTTCTCTTTGAATCTTGCAAAGAAAGCGTCTCCAAGCTGATCCCATGTAGATATTGAATTTGGGGTCAAAGATTTGTACTAGGCCAGAGCCTTCCCCTTAAAAGAAGCTGCTAAGAGTCTTATAGCCACATTTTGCTGTGTGATCACATGTATTACACAGACATCAGACGCATCTTGTAGATGCTCTTCAGGTGTTTTGAAATCCTCCCCACTAAATTTGGGCAGAGCCTTCAGGGCATTTGCTGGAATAGGATCCCAAGTGGCTGGTGGTACTGGAAGAATCAGAGCACTGTTAGTATTCCAATTTGCATAATTCCTTGGGGCTATAGGTGCTCCCATGTTTGCACTTGGGGTTGCTATAAACTGATTTACCCTTCTTGGATTAGTTATCAATGGTGATAAAAGAATACCTGGGTTCACAGCTCTGACTCCTCGTAACTCTCTGGTTCATATAGTTTTGAAGGAAACTTCAAGAAATGGTCCCACCGGGCGTGCCAAAAACTGTTGATGCTCAGAATTGCGTTGTTTCCAACACCAACATGGGAAACTCTGAAATGTGGGAATGCTCTTCAGAGTAACCTCCAGATTTTAAAGAAGCTGGCTCTTCTTTTATCTCAAAAGTGTTTGGGAAAAGGGATAGGGTTAAATAGAATCACAAATGCAACTAAAAAAGGAAACTAAACTATGGCGATGCGCCTGAATGTGATTTTGTTTCTCAACACTGAGCACAGTGAAACTACTTTAGGATTCAGTCACATTAAAGAGCAAACAATGCATGATCAATGTAACAGATGAAAAATAGATAGAATCAAAGGCTCACAACTTAGAAGATTTTGTAATAACATAGAAAATATCAGCAAAGGCACAGAACTCCGTCTTTAATTAATTTTCCAGTCACATAAAAGGCACAGAATCATGCACAGTTATACAAACTCTCTGAATCAAGAAAATAAAACAAAGGCAAATGATATTACTAGTCACTACAAAAGATCTTCAAACTTCTCTAACAATTTATGATGCAGAAAATTCTCTATATCTCCAATCTTATATCTAACTGTGATCTAAACCCATATTTATAGCATAGAACCGGCCCCAAGATTACACGCATGATCAAATCTCAATGGTCTAACTGAACTAGCGCTTAACTGAAAGTGTCTAACAGAAGATCTCTTTCGAATCAGGGATGGTTAGCCACTCTGCAAGTTCATTGGCTGCAATAGATACATGTAACCCCACTTACTTGAATCAGGGAGGAACGCGTGGCAGCTTCTGATAGTCTTTGCGACTATAAACCCTTGGAATAGCTGGCATTCATACGCGCCTCTTTCTTGAAACTCCTTCATCTTTCCAAAACAATAAGAAACTAACACATGGCATCCTCTGCGTGACTTACTTGATAAACTGCTTCTTTCTCAGGAGACACCAGAACTTGACACTTGGCAGCGTCCGCGGCCCCTGCAAAAGATATGTGGCAATGTCCGCTTTACTTTGAGTCTTTACTGTGGCTTATACTAAGAATGCTCGGGCTTCGCCATCTGTCATGGTCCGTTGAACTTTAAAAACTAAGAAACATTAAAAATGGGACCCACCAACAGTCCGTGCCTGAGCAGCCTCAAAAAGGAAAAGGGACAGGTGGCACTTTCCGCTGATATGAGAAACTATGTACGTGGCGGCTTCCGCTGCATTATGAGAGACTGTAGATACCTTTAGTGAGTTCTGCGGAAGATGACACTTGGTGGCTTCTGCTGCAACTTTAAGAAACTCTCGAAACATTACAGGGTCCTACGGAAGATGACACATGGCGGCGTCCGCTAAGCTTCAGGAAACTTTAGCACTTAAACAAAACCTCCGTGGGTGTTGCCACTTGGCGCTCTCCGCGCAACTCTGAGAAACTTTATAGAAACATTAGGGACTCATAAGAATCATGCAGATGGTGACACTTGGAGCACTCCGCTGCAACTATGGAAATATTAATCTAGGCCCATCAACATCTTTACTTAGCAATGAAAACAAAAAGGAACCCGCGGAAGATGACACTTGGAGCTCTCCGCTGAAACTATAATGGGACACGCAGCACCTTCCGTGTAACTTTAAGAAACTTTAAAGACACTCTCCACTTCTGCCACTTGGTGCCTTCCGCGCTCACTGAAACTCTTAAAAGGGGCCCGCCATACTATGAGAAACATTCAAAAAGAATGTTTGAAACTTAGAAGAAACTAGAATGGGTGCCGACACTTGGCGGCTTCCGCCTTAATGCAAAAGATACGTGGCACTCTCCGCGGTCACTCTGAGAAACTCTAAAATGTATCTCAGCTGTTGACACATGGCGGCTTCTGCTACTTCTCTAAAAGAAACTTAAAAATGGGGCCCACCATACTTCTTTGTAAAAAGGGGCTTTTGAAACTTATAAAAAACTGAACCTCAGATGCCGACACTTGGCATGCTCTGTAGGAATTAAAAAGGACGCGTGGCTCCATCCACATTACTTTAAGCAACTTTATAACGTGTCCCGGGTGTTGACACATGGTGGCTTCTGCTTCACTCTGGGACTTTAGCAAAATTTACAAAAAAGAAAACCCCACGCGCCCGTGCTCTCTGCTCGCGCTGTGTGTCAAAAATCCTCGCTGCAAAACTGAAGCGCTCAGAGAACAAAACTGGAACTCGCACAACCGAAACTCAAAAATCAAAATGTAGAGTATTTTACTCTACACGTCCATTGGTATGATATCACATAGTACCTCATCATGGTAGTCTCCAATCTTGAACTTCACTAAACACTACTCATTGACCAAAGCTCTATGGTCCTTCTGCAACTATGCAATCTGATATGGATGCGGATGCTTTCTTCTTGTCAACTTCAACTTGTCAACCATCTCCTCTGAAACAAGATTATTAGTGCTTCCACTGTCAATAATAATATCACAACACTTACCTTCATATTTGCACCTTGTGCAAAATAAACTCTTCCTCTGATTGGGTTCTTTCTCCTCATTCAATAAAGTTCTTCTGACAACTAGGGTTTCTCCCCTTTCAGCATCTTCAGAATGCTCAGATTGCGCATCTTCATCTACATGTGCAACTCGTGCATGACCTTCAGGTCTTCTATTTGTCCTTCCTTGACGTTGTGGACACTCATATGCTTGATGCCCTTCTTCTCCACATTCGAAACATGTTCCTCTGAAACCTCCTCTTCCAGGTCCTTGCCCAAGTCTGCCTCTTCCTCTTCCTCTTTGCTCACCATTGTTTTGATCACGAAGGCGGTAGGTATTATCTCCTCTCTGATTTCGACTGGTGCCAACTTCTTCACTTTTATTTGCATCTTTATTTCAGCCCCCATAGGGTCTTCTACCAGTCCTTCCACCTTGACCTCTTCCCCTTTGCTTGCTGTCAAATCTTTTATTCAGCTTCTCTTCCACCTTTAGGGAAAACTAGTATGCATCTTCTATGGTGGTCATTCTGACTAGGCTCAGCTCCTCTTGAATACTCAACCTCAACCCATTAATGTAATAGGCTACCTTCTCCTTGTTAGGCTCTGCATGACCGGTTCTGATAGTAATCTTATAAAATTCTTCTGTATACTCCTTAACAAACTTTTTGCCTTGCTTCAATCCTTGTAGCTTCTTCAACAACTCCATCTCATAGTCCACAGGAATGAACTGCTTCTTCAGTTTCTCCACCATCTGATCCCATCTGGTGATCTTTCCTTTTCCTCTTCTATTCCTCTCTAACTAGACCTCCTTCCACCAAATATTTGCATGGCCCTTCAACTTTGTTTTTGCAAACTTGACCCGATCTGGGTCCTCCATGTCATTGATCCAATCAATGAGCTATTCTAGATTCAAATCTCTAGAATATGTAGAAACTTCAATCCTGGGCCTCTTTCCAATCTTAGAAATGGCTCTCAATAACCTAACTTCTACAGGATCTCCTGCAGCTTCTTGTTCTTCCTCATATAGCTCTTCTTTAGCTTCATCCTCACTTTCTTCTCTTGTTCTCGGATCAAACCCTCTTCGCAACTCCTCTTGCAATGCATCGATTTGCCTTTGTAGGACTCTAAAATCCTTTTCTATCAAAGCATTCCTCCCAATATGATTTCTTCATGGAGGCATCTTGATCTCCGCAGCAAACCCACAACCTTAGGTCCTGGTGCAAACTACCTCACGGTTGGCGATCTGTCTACACACTTAGGAACCCTTGCTCTGATACCACTTGATGAAGGGGGTAAATCATAAAACACACAACAATAGAAATAGAACATGGAAAATAGAATATTTCTTTATTGATCTGGGCAACTCATTACATTATAGAAGCTCAATTACCATCAGATGAATCATCCTCCGCACGCTGCAATACACTACATCTACACATCACCAGGCTCTAGAATCTTCTACCTTCTATAACTCTAAATCAGCTAGGGTTTCTATTTTCCCACCTATTCTTGAATCCACACTTGCCCCTTAACTCTACTACTGCCCAGGGTTCACAAAATAGTCATAAATAGCACTTTTGGTGGCCTCCAGCTAAATTTCAAAATTTTCAACTCCCTCCAAAAGTAGGTCAACTTCTAGGAAGCATAACGTTTGATCCAGGTGTCCGATTAATGAACCGTTTTAAGTGCCAGAAAGATTGCAATGTGAACTATCACACCAAAAATCTATAAATGGATTTCTGTCAACTTTTTGGGACATTATGGGATGTTTTAGTGCCTCATATCTCGTTTCAGAAATTTTAAAGGGCTTTTCAGAAAACAAAAACATTAATATCTTTCAGCTCACAAATGATCTTTACCTGATTCCTTTGCCAAAGGTCTTATCTTTCTGTTATGTAACTTTCTGTAAGTTTTTGCTTCAATCCATGCCCAAATGCAAACTTTCCTAAAATAGTAGGTACACTTTCCAAAACAAGAAGGTTGCTATTTTTAGCAGTTTTGGAAAAACTGAAAGTCCTACATCATTATTCTGGATATTATGGAACCAAAAACACTAATTATGGAAAGAATGAAAACAACTACAATGATTTTAAATTTTCTTCTTTTTGGGTGATGCAAGATTTCCCTTACACCACTGGATGCTCCTACATCAGTAAGTCTTCACAAAGAAGTCTTCAAACATAATAATGCTAAAAGGTTCTGTTTCATGGTTAGATATTTTCAAATGCTTGCCCATGCTTCTTGGCCTGTGAAGAGGTAACTTGTATGTTCTATAAGCCTTCCTATTTCTATTGTATTCCTTCTTTATCTCCTCAACAACAATTCTTTCATGGGCCAGGGGGTTTAGACCAAACAATTTAATTATCAATTCTCTGTTTAGATGGAAAAGTTGCTTACCCTCATTATTTGATAACACCCAAGTGTTTGAATCGTAACTCTAGCTAGTTGCTTGAATGAGGTCCACATTTACAAATACATTAGGGACAACTAATTTCCCTAAATCCAATTCCCAAAAGTGTGAAATGGGTTTTTCCAAGGCACGACGATTGTATCCAAACTCAGATATCTCCCACCCTCCTATTGGTAGGATTGCATCCTTAATGTAATGATGAAAATCATTAAACCTATCTGTCAATTCCCTGGTATCCCAAGAGCATGTTTATATTTTTTAGAAGATCTCAAGAGCTAGTTTATAAGGTCTTGGGATAAATCCCTCTTCATTTTACTCCCACGGTCGGGCCTCTGACACATGATTACAGGCAAAAGGAGTAGGTCAAAGATATCCCTATTGATCAAGATTTTTTTGCTCTAATATTCAATGCAATTATGTAGGTCAAAGATATCCCTATTAATCAAGATTTAACATACCAGTTTATGCAGTCACCTCACAACCAAACTTTGAAGGCACAATCACCAGCTACTCAGTCAAAACTTGCTTCAAATCATAGAAATCTTTAGTCTTCAATATGCTCAGAATTGCAATGTGCATAATGGACTTCAAAATGGAGGATGAAATCTATTTATTTCCTATCGTCACCTCATTAATTTCTCAATTAAACATAGCATGCCATGAAATGTGAACGATCACATCTTTTTAATATCAATCAATTGATCAAGACTAGACCTTGATCTTTTTAATATCACATGTCAGGACCATATCACAATCTTGAATGAAGGAAAAACACTTTAAATTTGTGCGGTGCGCTGGACTGTTATATTTTTATTAGTCAAGCACCTTAAAACACCACCATCAATATTATATATTATATAATATATTATAATAATATATCTAATATAATTATATATAATTATATATCTAATAATTATTCAATAATCGTTGGACGGATGTAGTTGAATTCCAGAACGAAATATCCAGAGCACTAGACTTGTGAACTCACACCTCCAGAATCAATCTAGAGTCATTAGATTTACAAAGATCTACGGATGAATAATTATTATATATATAATATAATATAATTATTATATAATATAATATATAATTCAAATTATTATATAATATATTATAATAATATATCTAACCTATATTATAATATTTTATATAATATTAATTATAATTATTATATAATATATCTAACCTATATAATATCATCAAAGTGGGCCCAACTTCATATAAAGGGAGCTTTAGACTTTAGCACCATGTTTCACCATTCAATGAATGTTTTGATGGACAGTCATAGTTGAATTCTAGAGTGAAAGTCTAGAGTGCTAGACTTGCGAACTCAAACCTCCAGAATCAATCAAGAGTTGTTAGATTTACAAAGATCAACGGTTGAGATTAAACAATAGTTTTCAATTCCACCGATCAATGTACGTGTTGTATTAAATTACTAATTCAGGCTACAAAATTGTAGGCCATCCTTAAACTTCATTTGAAGTGGGAGTACTCAGTACAACTACAACTACAAACTTGTACTAAAAGTGAAGAATAGAATAGAATAGAATAACTTTTAAAAAATTACATTCCTCAAGAATAAAATAAAATTTATAACTTTAATAAAAAAATGTAACACATTTCACTTGCTTTACTTCACAGTTGGCACTTAGCAATTTTAATTGATACTATTTGGAAGTGAGAGGATTAAGGACTCAAGGAGATTGTAGTGCACCATAAATTTTAAAATCAATTATGTGATGCCATGAAGTCACTCAATGCCAATCTTTGTATTAATCTTTTCCGAGTAAGTGAAATACAAAAATACTTCATTTCTATTCCTATTGCTATTACTATTGTACATGATACTTCAGTTTTTCAATCTTGGGGTTTAGGGTTGAGTGTTTACAAGCATGTCTACCAATACTGCCAGACCAAAAATTGGGAAAACCAAACAAAGAGATAAAATAGACTATGTTGGACTACTTCAAACCCCAAGTTTTACAGATGAATACCATGATATTTATGACCCTGTAATCTTTGGAAGGTTTACCTCAACACTTAGATATTCATTGGAGAATAAGGTATGTCAAGTGCAACCTGACCCAAAAAACCAATACCAATTAACAATTTGACTACACCATGGGTGGTTGGATTGGGACACCTGATGTTCCCTGAGGTTTTCTCTTGCCCTAAATTTATCATGGTCTGTGCCCAGAATTATGATGAAAATAGAAAAGCAATAGTTATAAAAGATAGCCAGGAAGTAATGTTTCCCATTAATGGAGAATATTTTGGCCAATTGTTGGGTTTTACCATTGAAGAATGCAGAAAAGTCCACTTAAAACTAGAAAAAATTGCTAGTACTTATGAAGTAGTTAGTGAAAATGAAAAAAAAACTCTCAAATCTCTAACAATGGATGGTGCCCTGCTCAATCAAAATCATAATCCTCCTTATAAAATTGATATTTTTAAACCATGGGTTCAAGATATTGTTTCCATGCTAGTGTTTTACCTTGGATTGGATAATACTAGTCAAGTGGATGCAAGCCTCCTTGAAATGGTATGCAATATCCATCAATGCAATCCACCTGCTAAATATAGATTTCTTGAGCACATTGCAGAATCCATGCATGATCATTTTTTAATGATTAAACGAAGTCAAAGTGAAGCTCCCACTTCTAGTTCAAATAGAAAGACATTTAGGTTCACAACCTACTTGTGTTATTTATTTCTAGTACAGTTTGCTGGGATGTTTTAGGACAACAAGCTTCAGATTCAGCAAGATAAAAATGGACTACAAGTACATGATTAGACCCATAAGATAAAGATGTATCATAATCAAAAGAACTACAATCATTTTGTGGACTATTTTTTGGCTCCATTGTATCAAGACATTACAAATACTCCAATGCCTAAATTGCTCGAGACTTGTAGAAATTGCATTCAACTGGGAAAGTAAATATAATTGATTGACTAGTACTTCATGGAGGAATATACTATCCTGAGATTTTATGGATCAAGAGTAAAGCCCCATAAACTTCCAATGCATGTGATATAGAGGGTTTTTGCATTAGAATACATACAGCGGATAGAGAGTACATATCAATTATACTTTGTTAGTCAACAAAAGAAGAGCATATTTCCTTCCTTACCTTTTTCATGTGGAGGGTTCACATTCAAGAGATAAGCATTCACTGTGGCACATGAAATTTTACAACTTTTAAAATTTGATGTTGACTCTCACTAGCAGTATGACCCATGTGACATGATTAAAACAAGGCTTGTGGCCAATAAGAATTCTCCAACTAGAATTCAACATGAAAGTAAACCCCTGCTAGAAATGTTGAGAAACAAGAATTCTTGGGATGAGGTTAGAAAAGTCATGGAAGAAACTACTACTCAAAGAGGTATTTCTTTTGAAATATTGTCATCAGAAATAATGGGATAGCATCCAATTCCACAAACACGGAGAGATGCAGAGGAGGCACTCGCAAACAAGAGATACAATAATTTCTATAGAAGAGTTGTACACACCCTAAAATGACCAAGTCGTCGCATGACTTGCATTTCATCTAATTCTTTCTAATCGCCTGCATTACAACGTTAATTGAATAATCTAATTATTTAATTAATTTCATCAAATTCTTCCAAAACTTCAAAATTCAACATTAATTAAATAAATCCCCTTTATTTAATTAATTTTAGCAAAATCAACCTTATTCTTCCATTAATTAAATAATTTATATTATTTAATTAAATCATTATCCTCTTTCAAATTTCAAGTCTCCATTAAATAATTTATATTATTTAATTAAATCATTATCCTCTTTCAAATTTCAAGTCTTCATTAAATAATTTATATTATTTAATTAAATCACTATTTTCTTTCCAAATCTCAAGTCTCCATTAATTAAATAAATCCCATTATTTAATTAATTCATCACAAATTCTATCTTATCCAAACAATTAAATAATTCCCAATTATTTAATTAAATCAAATTCATTCTTCCAAATTTAAATAAATTAAATCAAATTTATTTAAATTCTCTCATTCTCCAAAAATAAGATAAATCAAATATTTTATTTATTCTTCCAAATCATGCACAACAATTAAATAAATTTATTTATTTAATTTGCTTTCTTATCTACAAATATTTTTCAAATCTTCTAAAAATAAGTCTTCTTCTCTATGCACACACAATTAAATAATTTATTATTTAATTTCTCTCAAATCATGCAAAAGCAAATCTTAAGTTGAGTTATCTATTCACTCAACCTTGTTTTTATCAATTTCTCTTAAATTAGAAAAAAAAACTTTCTAATTTATGAAAAGCATGTCTTATCTTTAGAAAAGAAAGTGATTAACTCAAATAAAACAGCTTTTGTGTGACACTTGTCTTCTTCTTATTCATTGCACGTTCCTCAACTGTTCTCCTCCATTGATTTTTTTGAATTATCTAGACCGTTGATCGATCTCTGTTAAAACCTATACAAACAACCCTCATTTCTTTCACAATCTCTCTTCGATCACTTATTCTCAGGCATACTTAACAGCGCTTTGAGCATACATCGCATCGATTGAGCAACTTCACGATCTTTTGACATTAATTTTTGAGCACACTACTTGCCTGTTGCAACCATGGTTTTGCAATACTATTGAGCAACCTACATTCATCCAAAGGGAACAATACAAATCTCGGTAAAAGCTTTCATGTTTTATTGATTTATTAGTAATGGTTTTTATTTAGATCAGTTCTATTTATGTTATTGGTTTTTGATTTGTTTAAGTTTATCATAGTCAATTTTCCTCATACACATTCTGGCACTCCCAGTGGGACCCACTAACCTTGCTTTTTTTAAAGAAAAAGTTGATTTTTTTAAAGCTAGGTACGGAAAAGCGCAATCACAATGCAGAAGATTTGAAGATTCTTGTTCACTAGTTTGAGAGAATAGGCATTGAGCATTCAAATGGGATAACTTTAGCTCAAAATATTTCTAAGTTTTGTCAAAAACATCAAAATCCTATCTCGGATTCTCTTATTTTTTGCAAGAAGTGTACGGATTTTGAGAAAAATAGATCCCAATCCATGTCCTTATTTTTAACCTTTTTTGGGGGGGGGGGCCTATTTTTAGAAATTTCATGAAATCAAGAATATCTGTGTAACTTTAACTCAAAAGATTTCTGGGTTTTGTCAAAAACATCAAAATTCTATCTGAGTATCTCTCATTTTTGGCAGGAAGTGCACAAATTTTGAGAAAAATAGATCCCAATCCATATCCCTATTTTTAGCCCATGCTTTTTTTTGACCTGTTTTTAGCAGTTTCATGAAATCGAGCATATCTTTTGGGTACAGAGTCAAATTTTCACGAAACCAGTGGCGTTGGAAAGATGGTTCTCCCAACTTTTCTATGGTGAAATAATTTTGAGGTAATTTTATCATATTTATTAGGTACACTCAGTCAAAGTCAACCATTCTTTGCAAACTTCAAACAGTCATAACTTGTGCAAAATTTACTCAATTTTCACAAATTTTTTTTGAAATTGCATAGAATTTCATATAGAATCTGATCATAATATTCAATCTATTATACCTAATCATTATTATTAGATTTTTTCATATTGCTCATTTTTTCACCTAACAAGTTAAGCGCTTTTGGTCAATTGATTTATTTTTGGCTAACAATTTGAGTTTTGGTGGAACTAATCAACATTTTATAGCCTCTTATCACTCAAATAGAGCAAATGGGTTTCTCTAACATGTTCATGTAGGATGAGCTTTGAAGAAATTGATAAATCTATTGCACTAAGTCTTAGAAACATATTGCCTTCTTAAGGGATAATTAAACAAATCATTTCGGCAATCTAAGTCTTAGGAACATACTGCTTTTCTTAAAGGACAATGGACATGTATCTAAAAACACCTCAATTTTCTAAGGGACAATGGACATGAATGCCAAACACTTTAATTTCATAAGGGACAATTGACAACTACAAACATGTGTGTGCCTAATTTAGTTGCACCTTATTTTTCTTATAACGGGACAATTGAACCTTTGTTTGATGTGCTTGCTCTTATATTTTAGTACTTCCTTTAGAAGGGCCTACTTTTGGATTGCGTTTCATCCAAAAGGGACGACCCTAAGCGGAGTTTTCCTTTGAACCGCTATATAAGAGGGATAAGGTGAAAGCCAAGTCCTAACTGACGTCAGCCTTACCTTGTGGTGCCAAACTGAAAAGAGGTGTACTAGCTCTTTATGGAAATAATTTTCACATTGAGCAAAGTGTTTGATACTCTTACTAGGATTGGTTAAAGCTTTTAGTAGCTTGTCACATTGCTCGTAAGGCATTGGTCCCTCAAATTTACTAAGAACCATTTTAGATAGAGACTACCCGATCTACCTCTGAACATTACGATAATCATCAGTGCAAGGGGAATAGATTTAAGCCCTTAAGATACTCACCATTGGCTCCCTTGAGAAGAGATAATATTCCCTTATCCATAAAGCTCTTGTGACCTACTTGAGCTTTCCAAGGGGAGGGTGAGATATCCCTACCTATCGTCTCTCACTAAGATACAAAATATCTAACACCTTTATGGAATGATATTTTTATCGATGGAGTATTAAGCTGTGAGTTGATCTACTGCAATGAAACCTTGTCTCTAGGGATAAAAAGTGCTTGTTATTGATTGCAATTGTCGTATACCTGTGGAAACATTGGGCTTTTTCGTAAGCCTCAAACATACACTATCTGTTGTGTCTGTCCCTTGTTTGCCAACTTTGTTTGCTGTGTTTTTTCTTGCTAAAAATAAATCCAATCAGAACCATAACCAAATCTGTCAAAATTGCCTTTAAAAACATCAGACACTATTACAGCACCTCTGGTATTACAACAGCTCACCCTTAGTGGTACAGTAGCTCACTTTTGGTCACCTTAGCTCACCTTTGGTATAGCAGTAACTCACCTCTAGTAGCTCAGTCCATCACCTTTGGTATTACAGTAACATGCTTTTGGTTGCACAGTCCTGCGCCTCAGGTCAAACAGTATAGCACCTTTTTGGTCCAGTAAATTGTGCATCAGAGTTTGCCTTTTTCAAAACACAAGCAGAATCTCAGCATTACCTTTTGTCCTAGTGTATTCCATGGTAACCACTAGGCTCCAACAAACTATGAAGTCCAAGCAAGTTATCCCTAAGAAGCGCAAATTACCTCCTCACACACCACAATCAGTTCGTCTCAACATTACTCCCAAAGTTACCCCTAGAACACTTGCAAAAAAAATCTACCAATTCTCTGAACATGCCGCACCTTGACCAACCAAGCAATTCTCAAAAAGGTAGAGCCCCTTATGTAAGTACACCCCACTATACCACCGGCTTGCCTTTAGATTTTGTCCCACAAGGTTATACTGCCAATCCGGTCCCATCTCAGGAGGAAAGAGTTCCTTTGGTAAGCACACCTCACTATACCACTAGCATGCCCCCAGATTTTGTCCCCCAAGGTTATACTGCAGATCTAGCCCTAGCTCAAGAAGAGCGACACTTTGAAATGGGTCAATCCTCTCAAGAAGGTGGGCAAGATCTTGATGAATTCATACAAGATCATAGAGCTATAGCCGCCTTTGACAAAATCCTTAGTGAGAACAAATATCATTTCTTTTGCTCGCTAGCAGAGCAAGGAGCCAAGTTACCTCAAGATTTTTTTTAATCCACTCTCAAGGAGACAAACAACACCCTAAGTGCCATACAGGTGGTCCAAACCACGTCAACTGTGACCACGCCTTTACCCAAACAAGGCTCATAAGGGAAAATAATGGTACAATATAAGAATCCCCTTTTTCAAAACCCAATAGGAAAGAGGGCCGTATCACCGCTTCTAACTCCTATGGAAATCTACAAAAATCAACAAGAAACTCTCTAACATCAAGCAGAGCTAGCTAAGAAAGCCACCTTAGCTCAAGCAAATATACAACAAACTCCTAAAGTGTCCACACCAATTGCAAGTGGAATTTTGGTTACTCCTTCACGAATAGGTTTTCTACCCAATTACAATCCAGGGAACAACTATGTAGCCATGTAACAAGGGTCCTAACACATACCACCTCCCATATCATCAAACCTTCATGTCTCTCAACTAATTAGAGTCATGCAATCCCCCCCACCAAATTCTTCTACGCTCATCCCCAATCAACCATCGCAAATCACTTCTACCTATGTCCCTCCTCCGCTACATTCATCCTTGCTAAATTTCTTTCACACAATGCCTAGCCACCCTCAACATTCCCAACATCAAGTCTCCCAAAGCAATGTGCTGCCATCGCAACCTAATCAAACGCACTTTAGCTTTCCTCCACCCAATTCTTTTCTTCAACCATCACAAAGCCAACATTCTTACCTAGTGCCACCTCCACCTGTTCCAAATCAAAACTTCCAATTTCAACCCAATCTAAACCCAATGTACAACGCATATGACCCCAACCAATCTTACGACCCTTACAACACCAATGCTCATGGCTTACACTACAATCTCTCGTATGGGCAACAACAGCTACTTCTAGGACAACAGGAGAGGTTTCTGACCCCTCCCACAACAATGGAGCTAAAAATCGTGAAAGTTCAACAACAACTATCTGATCTTACATTTGGCCACACCAAGAAGACCTTCTCTTTAGAAGAAGTGTGTCCTTATCATTTTGATCGGTCATTACCTATGATCTCTTTTCCTCAAAATTTTACTATTCCTAAGTTTGATAAATACAAAGGAAAAGGTGACCCAAAAGACCATCTTAGGGAATTCTACCTTGCTTGCTTCGAGGTCTCACATAACGACACATATCTTATGTGTCTCTTTCCTCGCAGTCTTGGAGGTCAAGCAATAGAATGGTTCTCACACTTGCCTATGGGTATCAAATCTTTTAACGAGCTAGCAGAGAAATTTGCCACCCATTTCTCCTACAATGCAGAGCATAAGATCTCCATGACTGATCTATGCAATAATAAATAGAAAAATGGTGAAACTTTCATTTCTTTCCTTCAACAATGGAGACAAATGGCTAGCAAATTCCCTTTCAAGATTCCTGAGAAACAGCTGGTTAGCATATTTGTGTAGAACCTCAACCAAGAGTTAGGTTTCCATTTGCAAATTCTTAGTGCTACAACCTTAGATGAAATCACATACAAGGGAATCAATATCAAGAAGGCCCTCATTGCTAAAGGTGTGGTCAAAATCTTCAAAGAAATAAAAGACAATGATCCTCATCAACAATCAAGTGATAAACCCAAATATTGGAACAAAAACAAAAATGTGGTCAATGATGGTGTGGTCGATTCTAAACATGTCCAAATGTTGCAAACACCGCTGCAACTTTCCAAACCAAGTCAAGCTCCACCTCAACAATAGCAACAACAAAGGAAACCTTATCAAAACCAACAACAATGACAATAAGAGCGGCCTCAACACGATTACCCTCCATGGCGTCAATTCACTCCCTTGGGAGAGCCCATAGAGATAGTCTTACAAAAGATTTTATAGAAATGACTCATCACCCTACCTAATGCTCCCCCGTATGGTGAACCTGTTTACAAAACTGCATGGTATAGAGAAAATAAATACTGTGAATTCCATAGGAGCAAAGGGCATAGAACTACATCATGCATGAAACTCAAGCACCTAATCCAAAATCTCATCGAAGGAAATCAAATATCTCTACAAGAAGATCCACCAGCTCAACACATGAACAAAGACCTCAACATGTACAAGGAACCATTCCCGCATCATGGTCCACCTCCTCCGCGGGATAGAGGTAAAGGTATCAATCATGCTTCAACTTCCTTTGATTCCATTGTAGGTCATTTTGAAGAGAGTCGAGTGTCTACCCTCACAATCAAAGGCAAATATATGGATTGCACTGTTACAACTCGCCGTGGTCATGTCACCATTCGTGGTCCTACACCCAGTCTTCCAACTCAATCTGATTATAATCTTGTCCAACATCTAGGGAAAACACTAGCACAGATCTCTATCTTGGACCTTCTACAATCATCACCTGCACATAGAGTAGTGCTAGAAAAGGCCCTCCAAGAGTCTTCAGTTCCTAACAACATAGCAGTCGTAGATTTCCAAGCTATAGTAGGTAACATTGCTTCACCCTACAATGTGATCTTCTCTGAAAAGGACCTCCCATCCCATGATCCGTGTCATAATGATGCCCTTCATATTGAGGTTCTCATCCATAAACACAAAATCAAGTGCATACTCATAGATGGTGGTGCTGGTCTCAACATCTGTTCTTTAAAGTTACTTAAGCAATTGGGATACTCTGAGGAACATGTCAACACTGATCAAACTATTACAATCAAGGGATATGATGATGCTGAACGCCGTTCAGAAGGTATTATCCACTTGCCTATACAACTGGGCCCTGTCATGCTTGAAACCAGATGTCAAGTCCTTGATATTGAGCTGCCTTACAATATTATCCTAGGCCGTCCATGGATCCATGCAATGAAAGCTGTTCCCTCCATGTACCATCACTCTCTAAAGTTCCCTTACAATGGTATAGAGATAACTATCCTAGGAGACCCCAATCCTTTTAAATTCTATCGTCTCTTGCAAGGCAGTTATAAAAATTGCAACCAAGTGCCTAACAACACAAAAGCCCTTAAATCCCCACTATATGTTGATCCTACAACTCTAACTCAAGCCTCTACAAGTGAACCTAATCCTATTCCTAAAATCAAAGCACACATCCATGATATAGGATTTGGAACTTATGATATCTCAAAATCTTGTTGTGTAGGGCGAATGCCTTTATCCCCTAAATCTTATGGCCAACCACCCATTGCCAAAGTAACTAAAAAAGTAGCTATTCCTCCCCCAACATTTCTAACCCAATTCCAACAGGGATGGTTATTGGAGGAGGAAACTATTGAGGACATTTCTTCTTGGCTTTATAAGGAGAAAGAACCAGTCACAATACCTGTCAAGCAATATGGTAATGGCTTAAGGATAGTAAAAAACATGGACTATAAAGGCAAATGTGGCCTTGGGAAATAGAATCAAGGAACTATGGAGCCCATTGTTGTGACAAAGAAACTAGACAAGAAGGGTTTAGGATTTGGTAAGAAGGTACCGTGCGCCTTGGACATCGAATATATCCTCGACAAGGTAGCCAAAACTTTTCCCGCCGATTTGACGTCTACTGAGGATATCATCGATGACTCTTCCCTCCATATGACCAACCTATTTATAGAATCTTCCATTTTTACGCCATCCTCTGTATCCTTAACCTCCACCACAAACACCCAGAATGTAACACTTATTTACCTTGAACTTATTGATTGGGACCAACAAGGGTCCCCCATTATAGATGTATTTCAAAATGACAAAGCTCTAGCTGAGTTCATGGGACTTCGGGAAGGTATCCCTCTTGGCAATCATAAAGCAAGTTTTGTAATGGAACTAGAGCCAACGACTTATTTTGGTGAGAATGTCAAATCCTCCAGTTGCAAAAGTAAAAATAAAGAAATATCTCTAGGTGAAAACCACACTGTGGCACCTCCCAATCACAAAATAGTAAAAACAAAGGACGTATCTGTTGTGTGGTTACACAACACGCCCCATTTTGACTTGGCAAAACAGGGACCCAACTTTTGGCTTGGCTTGTGTTGTCTGCTTTCTGGCGGTTTGGTAAAAATAGGTCAGGTGCATCATCATCATGATATTCGATGAGGTTGGTCATCATCATGAGGTCAGTCTGTCAAAATTCATATTTCATATATATGACCTCATAGTTAGAAAGAGCTTGAAATTCCATGCAGGTTTGCCTTTTACATCACTTGAAAATTCGTCCATATGAGGGAGTTATGCACAGTCAAAGTTTTGGTCAAACCTGATATTCGCAAGAAGAGGGTCATATTTTATAAACTCAGTTTTGCTGTATGAAGAACATCATCATCATATTTAAAACGCCCCCCCGATAATATCCTGAGGTCGAAATATCCGGACGTCAACTTTAAGTCATAGTAAGTTTTCCCCGTCGAGCGGTCTTTTGTATCGCGAAAGGTCATCATCATGATCTTGGTCTATCACCCGATAAAAATCATGCAGTCCCAATATCCGGACGTCAATCTTAAGTGATAGTGTGTTTTACCCATCAAATGACCTTGGGCACATCGCGAGCATCATGATATTTTAACATCACCCGATATTATAATATCATGCTGATATTATAATATCACCCTACTTAGAAAATCCACCATCTGCATAATTTGCATGCGCACGTCAAAGTCCTGGTGATCATCATCATCCTGATCTTTCAAGGCAGGATCATATTTCATATCCTCCTGATCTCTTTTTACAAGATCATGATGATCACCCTATCTTTCAAAGGGAGGGTGATATTCCATTCCTAAGTCATGTTGTCAAGATCATCATGATCTTGTTTGTCTACCCGATATTTCGTAATGTCCTCCTGCCGAGAAATATAACCTTTTGCAAATATCCTAATGACGTCATCCCGACCTGATAAATGAAGAAGTGAATATGACGATGACATCACCATCACATTTCTCCTTCGGCAGGATTTTTTCCAAAACATGATCCGGTTCGCGAATATGACGATGATGTCATGTTCTAAGTTCAACAAAGGCCCCGGATATCCTGATGATCATCATCATCCTGATCTTTCAAGAGGGTTACCTTGGCCGCAAAGGGGTCATATTACATGCACCACCTGATCATCTTCCTTAGGTGACCCGATATTACATTTATCCCCTGATTTTAACGAAACATGACGGTGACGTCATCTTTTGCATTTTAATGAAGCCCGAATATGACGATGACGTCACCATCATATTCCTTTCCTCAGCAGCAGGATCATATTCCAAATCCTCCTATTTTCCTTCGACATGATGTTGACGATGATGTCTTTCTTTCCCCAATATGCAGAAGCGAAACATCCTGATGTGCTTTTCATCAGAGCATTCGGAAGGGAGGAGCATCATATTTCATGATATCCTGCAGCTAGATAGAAGACATAGAGTTGGGCATCATCATGATTTTTGGCGTCGGTATAACTGTTGCCATCGGCCAAGTCTAATTTTGTCACCCCGATCATATGTGGTCACACCGATGCGAATATGATGATGACCCGAAACATACAAACAGAGCATGCAAAGTCAGATTTGAAATAATTTGTTAAAAGCGGTTATTTCCTTGTATATTTTGACATACATGATCATATTTGAACCTGATATACAAGGAAATGGGCGGGAAAATGAAACGATGGTTGACCCGAGTGTTTTTTAACGCTGTTTATGCATTTAGTGCATATTTTCCACAGGTATGAAGCCCGATTGCCTGTAACTGTACATTTTGAGGCATGTTTAATAAAACGTTTAACTTCCTGTTGTTTATCCACATGATGATGAACTTAATGTTTGTCTGTTTATTTGCAGGAAGTCATGATGCTGTTAGAGCTGCTGCTGAAGCTGATAATTACAAAGTTGCACATGGAGGCAACATGAACCAGAAGTGAGGAGGATATTGTCAAATATGCTGTTTGCCAGCTGGAGACCGAATCAAATCAAAGATGCTGGAATATTCTATGCCAGCTGTACATTTGCCAACTGGCGAAGCATGTGCTTTTCATCTGGACCGTTGATTATTATGAGAGGATCCTGATCCTTGGATCATTGTAACTATTTTCTGGCATTTGTTCTATATAAGAGCCAGATCCTGGGGGGATAAAAGGAGAATACAAAAATATATACGGACGCATCTGGCGCATTAAAGCCGATTACTGTAGAATCAATTAGGAGATCAGATTACTGAGACTAATGAGGATAGAATTGTTGAAATGTCAAGGTTCTTTCTTCAGATCACTGTAAATGTACCTGTTCTTGAGCATACTGAATGGATATGAAGTTTCAGATTACATCCTGATTGTAAATTTTACGTAATCTTCCTGTTGGTTTCTGGATATGTACTGGTGAATGCTGTGTTCAACTAGAAGCGCTTTCATTTCATTACATGTTGTTATCAACTTTTCCTTTGAAGATTTGCACTAGATCATGCGGATTTGTGGAATGTCCTGGTGAAGTATGATTCTAGTTTCCTTCTTTTCATTGCATGTATGGGAGCTTGTATGTGGATCAGTGATCTAAGTCAAGTAGTTTTGGGAATCTTATTCTTTGACCCTTTTCCTTTTTTTAATTTCATAAATTCATCACCATAACTGCAAATCATGATAAATAACAAGCAGAACAGAGAAATATGCTGAAATCCCGTAGGTAACTGAAAATCATTAGCATATTTGAGTTAAATGCATGCAGTATTGAAAATATCATGCAAAGAATTGCAAATAATGGTAGAAATCATGCAAATATCAGCCTGTAGGCACATTATTTGACTAAATTCACAGTGCAGAGGTAGAATTGTTGGAGATTTATGCAGAGCAGGCATATAGAGCAGGATATTTGAAGAAATAATGATGAACTTTGCAGAAACACGTAAGGCCCCTGAATGGAAAACAACAATACACATCAACCACTGAGTAACGTCAGTAGATTAAGACCTAATCAACAGAGACTTGGGATCATGAATTCTCTAAATTCATCGTATCTTTCAAGATGAGTAAAGGTTGTTGTGTAACTTTTATTCTATGTTTACGAATGACTAACATCATGACCAACATAAATTGGCGCTAGAAGGAGGGCACGACCGGAAGATGACGCAACATCATCAGTATTTTCAGGTTTGATGACGTATAAGAGTAAGGTATCCTCAGATCACTCGTGAATTTCAGTAAATTTCGTAAATATTTGTTGTGACAAGATTGTATATGCACATTCTATGTAAAGATTTCCAGATCTCACATGAATATTGCAAGCTTTACAGTAGATCTCTCTGAATTCATTAATATCGGCTACAGATGCGTAAATTTGCTCAAGCTTTGAGAATTTGAGCCTTAAACACTTAAGATCTTGTGCTACGGGTCAGGATATCCCAATATACTGTCACATTTGCAGTATCTTCACAAATATTTCGTAAATATCCAGTCTGATTTACCATTTAACCGCAAATATCACCTCATCCGGTGGAATCCAGCCCATATTTGCAAAGTTTCAGCCAATTTGCCTCCAAATCGAGAAATTCTGGCTTACAGGATAAATACCAGGTCTAGACCTAGTGAAGTTTTTGAAGAATTGCCTGTTAGAGGTTTCAGACCTAGGACTGTGGACATTCACCATACTCCAGGGTCTAGTGCATCCAGAACTTCACCGGGACCTCCTCCTGTGACCCCTGTCGGTTTGCAAATACCTTCCGGTATATCCGTGACACCTCTTGTTCAAACCCAGGGTATACCTTTAGTTCAACCTCAGCCAACTGCACCACCAGTTCAGCCCCCTCAGGCTGCAATGTCTTTCTTTGCAGCGGAGTCACCCTTGACTTTTACTGCATATCATGAGTTACCAAAGAATCCAGACAAACTTTGCCCAAGGTATCATCCTTATCAAGATGCTGATGATCATATCAGGACATTTAAAGAAGCGTACTGCAGAGCCAGAATAGAACATCAGGACGTGGTGTGCAGATTATTTCCTTTTTCCCTAGGGGAAGAGGCTTATAATTGGTTCATCAGTCTTGGCCAAGCTTCTGTCGGTTCGTGGGCTATCTTAAAAAAAGCCTTTGTTGACAGGTTCAAAGTCCCTATTGATCCATCCATGAATTACCACATGTTTGCCACAATCAAAAGATTTGAGAATGAGCCTATTGCTAATTTCAATGCTAGGTTCCAGAAAATGTTGTCTAAGCTAGTTGCCCCATATGTGGTGACTGATGCTGCTGCCAGGAGTATATATTATTCAGCCCTGGATCCATTAACTTCCATGTTCATCAGGAGAACACATCCTGAGATCACTACTTTGACAGGAGCTTTTTAAGAAGCTATCAAGGTAAATCAGCAGTTGATACCTGCTCCTACTCCAAATATAGCATTCCCTACTTTGCCTGGCATGCAATCACAATATCCAGCACAATATCCTGCAGCTTATCCTTCACAATATTCTGCACAATATCCAAATGGATCATTGATACCCCTAGCAGTCATGCCTGCACCTTTGCAAGTACCTCCATTGAGTATTATGCCTCCTCCTAATGGAAATAGCCAATTGCCACAATATCCTGCACATGCTCAGACACCTCAGGGTACAGATCTATCCAACAATAACCATGGATCTTCTTTTTTCAAGCCTCAGACTGAAAATGTAGTGGCCAAAGCTCAAGAGGAGAAGGAGGAAATCAAAGAAATTTCTGCTCAACTCAAAAAACTCACCACAGAAGTAACACATTTGAGAAATCAAGGGTTTTATTCGCAGTTGGGTCAGAATAGGAGTTATTCCAATGACAGACCAAACTACCCTAACAGAGGATATAACAACAATAACTTCAACAATAATGGTGGAAACAATAATAATCCTCCTAGACAGCCCAGAGTGTGGAACTCTAGGCCAAATAACAGTTCATTACCATCACCCCTAGACAATCAGCCTCCTGGTGAAGCCAAACAGACTACTAGAGTCAATCTTGCTGAAGCAGCCCTTACCAATTGGTGCAGGATTCACAATACAAATGCACATGCAGAATTAGATTGTCCACAATTTAGGATTGCTGCCAACATCTTTTAGACTGAAGTGTCTAATACCTCTGGAAATCCACCTTAGGCAGAAGGAAATGAAATAGTTCCTTGTGGATATGACTCAGCTTTTGTGTTAGAAACGTACACAAATCAACCTCATCAGGATTATAATCAGACATGTGAAGAATCTGCCTTAACCTTTGAAACAAACTATGTCTTCCCCTTTGAGGATGAAAATGAACCTGCAAGAGAGCATGAGGAAGTGCATGCATACCAGCAGCAATATCCTGGTAAGCACAATTATAACTTGAGGAGCAATGCCAACAGACCTGCTGGTCCATTGACATCATCTCTACCTCCAAACAACTTCAACACACCTCCTGATCCTAAGGCTAGCAATGACCCTGGATTCCCTAAGGTGAATGCTCAATACTTGTCTCCTCAAAACACAGTAACAAAAGTCGTAAATGCACCTCAAGAGTCTGACAAGTTAGTCAGCTATTTGGCTGATGAAATGAAGAAAATCAAGATCAGCCTATCCTTATCTGAGCTATTGAAAACTCCCGCCATCAAAAGGGCATTCATGAAGTCACTAGATGATGCTGCTCCTAAAGAGGATAATCATCTTTCAAGTCAATCCAATGGCAAAGATCATGCTGCTAAAGATAATACTATCAAGTCTAAGGTGTCAGCTACAGTCCAAGCCGCTGAAACCTCCCACATGACCTTGTATAGAGATAAAACTGAATCACCTCCGTTTCTCCTCACCATAAGAATGTTCACAAAGAACTTGCACAATTGTTTAGTTGATTCAGGAGCCTCAACGAATGTTATGCCTTTGTCAATATGTAACGCATTAGGACTGCATCCTACTAAATCCTTAAAGAAGGTCACTCAACTGGACAAGACAGAAGTAAGTGTAGTGGGAGAACTCACTCACATTCACATGCAACTAGCATCTGATCCTCGGATCCAGTATTACATTGACATTCAGGTAGTGGACATACCTGATACATATGGGATGTTGCTTAGCCGAGATTGGTCTAAAACGCTTAACGGATATATGTCCACAGACTTCAGTCACATGTGGTTACCATGGAAAGGTATACCTAATCAGATCAGGATTGATGCTGAGCCTAGGATGAAACATATGATCATGGAATATAACAAAACAAATGAGATCATGTATGTAAACGTAGAACCTAGAGTTTATCACATCAGGCCGCAAACTATTAAAATAGAGGAGATCCTGATGCTGGATGTTCATCATCATCATGATGATGATTATCATGAGGACATGCCGAGTCTGGAGTTTGATGATAATCCAGATAATGAGAATGAAATAGATCGCTTCAGAGATTTTGAGATGCATTTATCTACTCAGGTAAAACGTTGCCAATTATTGAATATATCTGCTAATGATATTTTGATTGATGGATGGTGCAGATTACATGGCGAAGCACATTCAGAAAAGACTTGTGAACCATGCTTAGACATGATGATACTGGAGCAAACGTATAGTGAAGCATCATCATCATATTCCGAGGTGAGTGCTATTTCTGATGATGATGATAGTACTAATTCTTATTTGTCTTCTGCAGGAGCAGAGGCACCGACGGATCCTGATGAAGATCATATCCGGAAAATAGAAGAGGTCCTGGTGTCGGATCCGATAAATGATATGAGAAAAGAAAAGATCACTCCTGGTAGTGATTGCTTCATGGAATCAGATTATGAGTTATCTGATGAAGATAAAGGCAGTGACCTGACGAAGTTCGAAGAATTTCTGGTAAAAGAAATAGAAAAGATGACACAACAGCGTAAATCTCCCCAGGAGGTTTTAATTAGAGGTTGGTGTAGGCTGCATGAGGCACCTCACTCAGAAACAACTTGCTCACTATGCTTACATATTTTGAAGAAGCATGCAGCTGTATGTGCTGAACATCATCCTCCTGCTGAGATGGAAGAGAAAACAGAAAAGCCATCAAGCTCACCAAATAAAGGAAAGAAGAAACTTGAGGATGACATCCCCAAGTTAAAGTGGATATCAGGCGGGGCAGCAGCCAGAGCTGCAAAGAAGAAAGGAAGTTCAAGTAAATATCCTGCTGAAGACAAATGTCCTGCTGAAGATAAGCCTTGGATCCTGAGGTTTGATGGATCCAAATCCAAGCAAGGTGCCGGGGTAGGAATTGACCTTATTGATCCATCAGGGAAATCCTACTTAGCAGCTTACAGACTACAGTTCCCCTACACCAATAATGTCGCAGAGTATGAAGCTCTGATTCATGGAATGTTGTTTGCCCATAAGAAGAAAGTGAAGATCTTGCATGTCTTTGGAGATTCAAAACTGGTTGTGAGACAAGTAAGAGGAATTTACTCTTGTAATTACAGAAAGCTATCAAATTACAGGCATCATGTGTGGGACCTGATTCAAGACTTTGATGCCTTTAATATCGTTCACGTACCAAGAGAATAGAACCAGAGGGCAGATGCACTTGCCCAGGCCGCCAATACGTTGGAACCGCTGTCTATATCTGGTCTGAAGAGATTTTCAGTAGAATTGGTGTCAGTACCTTTAGTACCTGACAATGTGACTAATCTCCAAGTGTTTGATGATGATCAGCACATCCTGGACTTCATATCAAACAGAGACATATTTGAAGCTCAGATTATAGATGAGAATGATATGGAAGATCATGTCTGGGAAGAAGATGAGATATTAGAGTTGCCTAGCAACAGAATTCCCAAAGGTATGATTGAATTAGAAAGAGCCTTTGATCTAGATAATATGCTTAAACATAAAGATCTGCCTAAGGCAGATGGAGGTCAATATTCACAGGTGAATATTGGACAAGCTGATGACAAGAGAAATGTCTTATTGGGTAAGGTTTGTACACCTGAAGAGTTAGAAAGAATAACTCAGGCCCTTAAGGATTACATACATGTAATTGCATGGACTTATGATGAGCTAAAGACATATGACACTTCTGTCATAACTCATACTATACCTCTCAAGCCAGATGCAAAACCTTTCAGACAGAAGCAGAGGCCAGTCAATGCTCTGCTTGAACCAATCATCCTTGAAGAAGTCAAGAAATTGTTAAATGCCCGGATAATATTTCCTGTAAGGCACTCCACTTGGGTGGCGAATCTTGTGCCGGTCAGAAAGAAGAATGGAGACATCAGATTATGTGTAGATTTCAGGAACCTGAACAGAGCATCAGAAAAAGATAATTATCCTTTGCCCTCTTTGGATGAAGTTCTACAAATTGTGAATGGAGCCAAGATGATGTCCTTCTTGGATGGTTTTTCAGGATACAACCAAGTGATGGTTGATAAAATTGACAGATTAAAAACTGCCTTCACCACAAAGTGGGGGATCTTTGCATATAGATGTATGCCATTTGGACTTATAAATGCTGGAGCTACATTCCAGCGAGCAATGGACATAGCCTTCAGAGGCTTAATAGGAAAATGTATAGTCATCTACATGGATGACCTGACAGTATTCTCCAAGGAAAGAGGAAATCATGTTGCTGATCTCAGAAGTGTACTGAAGAAATGTGAAGAATATGGAATATCTTTGAATCCTAAGAAGTGCATATTTGGAGTCACAACAGGAAAATTACTAGGCCACCTGATCACAGAAGATGGAATTATCATTGATCCTTACAGGGTGGAATCTATTATGAAGTTACAACTTCCAGGAAGCAAAAAGGAACTTAAATCTTATTTTGGTAAGATAAATTTTGTGAGGAAGTTCATCACCGGCTTTGCTGAGATTGTCAGACCACTAAATGCCATGTTGAAAAAAGATGCACAAATTGAGTGGACACCAGAAGCTAAGGCTGCCTTTGAAGATATAAAGAAGGCCATTTCAGATGCTCCTATCCTCATTAGTCCAGATTATACAAGAGATTTCTACATCTACTCATTTGCCTCAGAACATACTTCTGCAGCAGTGTTAACTCAAAGAAATAAAGAGAAAGAAGAGAAACCAATTGCTTTCATGAGCTGTCCTTTCAGGGATGCTGAGTTGAGATATGTAGATGTTGAAAGACAGGCACTTGCATTAGTCAGAGCAGTAAAAAAGTTTAGACATTATATACTGAGAAGCAAAGTGATTGCTGTGGTACCAGATGCAGCAGTAAAGATGTTGCTGATGCAGAGTGAACCCGGTGAAAAAAGAGCCAAATGGATTATTGTATTACAAGAATATGACATGGAGATCACACCAATGAAGCTGGTAAGAGGACAAGCTCTGAGCCAGATGATATCTGAAACTGATCCAAACATCATCAGTCAGCAGTATGTGATCAATGAGAAAGACAATAGGGAATGGTATTCAGACATCAGGCACATCCTGATCACGGGAAGATGTCCTTCAAGAATGCAAGCCTCATAGAGAAGAGCCTTAAAGATAAGATCCCAGAGGTATATGATGAAGGGAGGAACCTTGTTCAAGAAGAATTATGAAGGAATATACCTGAGATGCTTAGAGAAACCAGAAGCAAATAAAGTTTTAACAGAGTTACATGACAAGTTTGGTACTGCACACGGATCAGCATTAGCCACAACACATGCAATCCTCAGAGCAGGATATTACTGGCCTACAATTTTTAAAGACACGGCTGATCATGTTAAATGTTGTCATGCTTGCCAGGTTGCTGCCAACAGAGAAAAATATGCTGCACAACCATTGCAGCCAGTGATGGAAGAGCGCCCATTTGCACAGTGGGGCATGGATTTCATAGGACCGATCAATCCTCCGTCTTCCTCAGGCCATAGGTATGTCCTAACGATTACTGATTATTGTACCAGATGGACTGAGGCTATCAACAGCAAAACTTGTACTACGGATGATGTCATTAAATTTCTGGAAAGCAACATTGTCACCAGGTATGGAATTCCTTATGCATTGGTAAGTGATAATGGTTTTGCCTTCATTTCCACCAAATTGTCAAGTTGGGCTTTTGATCATGGGATCATACTTAAGTTCTCATCCAACTACTATCCCCAGGGAAATGGATTAGCAGAATCCACCAACAAGAATTTACTGAGTATCATAAGAAAATTGATAGAGAAAAATCCCAGGGAATGGAACTCATTTCTGAAATATGCCTTATGGGTAGACAGAACTAGAATGAAAATTGCATTAGGAAACTCACCCTTCCAACTAGTATATGGGGTAGATCCTATCCTCCCTGTAAAATTGAAAATTCGTACTCTGCAGTTTGCCCAAGAATATCTAGGCATAGATAATAAATAGGAAGTCAGGTTGCTTCAGTTGATGCATCTGGAAGAAAAACGAAGTCAAGCGATTGACCAATTTGCAAAACATCAGGCTGTTGTCAAACGCTGGTTTGACAAGAGAGCTAGAATTAAAGCTTTCAGGATATCTGATTTAGTCCTGATGTGGGATAAAGCCCATGAAAAGAAAGGTGATCATGGTAAGTTTGATAGATTATGGATAGGTCCCTTTCAGATTTCTGAAATTTTAGGAGACAGCACTTATAGGCTTAAGAACCTGACAGGTGAGGATGTCCCGTTGCCAGTCAATGGACAATTCCTCAAACATTATTTCTAGGCCTGAATGACTTCGTCACAGTCACATGTATCATATTGTATATTTGTATAGTTGTTTGTACAGTTTGTTTGTTGTTGTTGTTGTTTTGTTGGTTGGGACCTTGTTCTGGTAAGTCAGGATGATGCACTTCATCACCCTAAGAAAATAACTAAATTGTTAGGATTCAAGTGATGAGATCAGATTTAGATATAGATTGTAATTCATTCTGATAAATATTCATGATCAGGTTTTATAATATCTTTTCATCAGGTGCCTTTTCTTGTCCAAAGTGAATCAAACACAATGAAACACCTAACAGCCTTGGGCTTGTTGAAGATATGAGTATAGGTGTTAAGTGAAAAATCTAAAGGGACTCCCTTGCTACCAATACAATCTCCAACCTAAAGCTGCAAGTGACCATACCTTGTACAAATGAGCTGGCATGATGATATCAGATATATAAATAAAAAATATATAAACAATAAACTTAGGCCATCTAAGTAACTCTACCAGGGCTATAGATGCCTGCTAGCAGTGGGGCTCTACTTAGGGAGATTGTATAGATAACCTTGCCGGGGCTATGGACGCCTGCTGGCAGCAAGGCTCTATCCAGGTTGGCTATGAGGGATGATCTCCAACTATGTAGTTTAACACCAGTTACTTATATTTTCAACTTGCTTTCAAGATGAGGATAATTAATCATATGCACACACATGATCCTTTGTTAGCACTGTTACCTTGATGAAACTTTATCATTCAAAGATCGTGATGATTTTACTTAGACAGAATTAGAACACTATAGATAAATGTGATCACATCACTTGAATCATTGGAATTTGTTTATTTTCTTTGGTGGCAAGTTGTTGTGTGGTTACACAACACGCCCCATTTTGACTTGGCAAAACAGGGACCCAACTTTTGGCTTGGCTTGTGTTGTCTGCTTTCTGGCGGTTTGGTAAAAATAGGTCAGGTGCATCATCATCATGATATTCGATGAGGTTGGTCATCATCATGAGGTTAGTCTGTCAAAATTCGTATTTCATATATATGACCTCATAGTTAGAAAGAGCTTGAAATTCAATGCAAGTTTGCCTTTTACATCACTTGAAAATTCGTCCATATGAGGGAGTTATGCACAGTCAAAGTTTTGGTCAAACCTGATATTCGCAAGAAGAGGGTCATATTTTATAAACTCAGTTTTGCTGTATGAAGAACATCATCATCATATTTGAAACGCCCCCTGATAATATCCTAAGGTCGAAATATCCGGACGTCAACTTTAAGTCATAGTAAGTTTTCCCCGTCGAGCGGTCTTTTGTATCGCGAAAGGTCATCATCATGATCTTGGTCTATCACCCGATAAAAATCATGCAGTCCCAATATCCGGACGTCAATCTTAAGTGATAGTGTGTTTTACCCGTCAAATGACCTTGGGCACATCGCGAGCATCATGATATTTTAACATCACCCGATATTATAATATCATGCTGATATTATAATATCACCCTACTTAGAAAATCCACCATCTGCATAATTTGCATGCGCACGTCAAAGTCCTGGTGATCATCATCATTCTGATCTTTCAAGGCAGGATCATATTTCATATCCTCCTGATCTCTTTTTACAAGATCATGATGATCACCCTATCTTTCAAAGGGAGGGTGATATTCCATTCCTAAGTCATGTTGTCAAGATCATCATGATCTTGTTTGTCTACCCGATATTTCGTAATGTCCTCCTGCCGAGAAATATAACCTTTTGCAAATATCCTGATGACGTCATCCCGACCTGATAAATGAAGAAGCGAATATGACGATGACATCACCATCACATTTCTCCTTCGGCAGGATTTTTTCCAAAACATGATCCGGTTCGCGAATATGACGATGACGTCATGTTCTAAGTTCAACAAAGGCCCCGGATATCCTGATGATCATCATCATCCTGATCTTTCGAGAGGGTTACCTTGGCCGCAAAGGGGTCATATTACATGCACCACCCGATCATCTTCCTTAGGTGACCTGATATTACATTTATCCCCTGATTTTAACGAAACATGACGGTGATGTCATCTTTTGCATTTTAATGAAGCCCAAATATGACGATGACGTCACCATCATATTCCTTTCCTCAGCAGCAGGATCATATTCCAAATCCTCCTATTTTCCTTCGACATGATGATGACGATGATGTCTTTCTTTCCCCAATATGCAGAAGCGAAACATCCTGATGTGCTTTTCATCAGAGCATTCGGAAGGGAGGAGCATCATATTTCATGATATCCTGCAGCTAGATAGAAGACATAGAGTTGGGCATCATCATGATTTTTGGCGTCGGTATAACTGTTGCCATCGGCCAAGTCTAAGTTTGTCACCCCGATCATATGTGGTCACACCGATGCGAATATGATGATGACCCGAAACATACAAACAGAGCATGCAAAGCCGGATTTGAAATAATTTGTTAAAAGCGGTTATTTCCTTGTATATTTTGACATACATGATCATATTTGAACCCGATATACAAGGAAATGGGCGGGAAAATGAAACGATGGTTGACCCGAGTGTTTTTTAATGCTGTTTATGCATTTAGTGCATATTTTCCACAGGTATGAAGCCCGATTGCCTGTAACTGTACATTTTGAGGCATGTTTAATAAAACGTTTAACTTCCTGTTGTTTATCCACATGATGATGAACTTAATGTTTGTCTGTTTATTTGCAGGAAGTCATGATGCTATTAGAGCTGCTGCTGAAGCTGATAATTACAAAGTTGCACATGGAGGCAACATGAACCAGAAGTGAGGAGGATATTGTCAAATATGCTGTTTGCCAGCTGGAGACCGAATCAAATCAAAGATGCTAGAATATTCTGTGCCAGCTGTACATTTGCCAACTGGCGAAGCATATGCTTTTCATCTGGACCGTTGATTATTATGAGAGGATCCTGATCCTTGGATCATTGTAACTATTTTCTGGCATTTGTTCTATATAAGAGCCAGATCCTGGGGGGATAAAAGGAGAATACAAAATATACACAGACGCATCTGGTGCATTAAAGCCGATTACTGTAGAATCAATTAGGAGATCGAATTACTGAGACTAATGAGGATAGAATTGTTGAAATGTCAAGGTTCTTTCTTCAGATCACTGTAAATGTACCTGTTCTTGAGCATACTGAATGGATATGAAGTTTCAGATTACATCCTGATTGTAAATTTTACGTAATCTTCCTGTTGGTTTCTGGATATGTACTGGTGAATGCTGTGTTCAACTAGAAGCGCTTTCATTTCATTACATGTTGTTATCAACTTTTCCTTTGAAGATTTGCACTAGATCATGCGGATTTGTGGAATGTCCTGGTGAAGTATGATTCTAGTTTCCTTCTTTTCATTACATGTATGGGAGCTTGTATGTGGATCAGTGATCTAAGTCAAGTAGTTTTGGGAATCTTATTCTTTGACCCTTTTCTTTTTTTTAATTTCATAAATTCATCACCATAACTGCAAATCATGATAAATAACAAGCAGAACAGAGAAATATGCTGAAATCCCGTAGGTAACTAAAAATCATTAGCATATTTGAGCTAAATGCATGCAGTATTGAAAATATCATGCAAAGAATTGCAAATAATGGTAGAAATCATGCAAATATCAGCCTGTAGGCACATTATTTGATTAAATTCACAGTGCAGAGGTAGAATTATTGGAGATTTATGCAGAGCAGGCATATAGAGCAGGATATTTGAAGAAATAATGATGAACTTTGCAGAAACACGTAAGGCCCCTGAATGGAAAACAGCAATACACATCAACCACTGAGTGACGTCAGTAGATTAAGACCTAATCAACGGAGACTTGGGATCATGAATTCTCTGAATTCATCGTATCTTTCAAGATGAGTAAAGGTTGTTGTGTAACTTTTATTCTATGTTTGCGAATGACTAACATCATGACCAACAGTATCCAAAGGTGAAAACCCAACTATGGCACCTGAGGATGGAGGATTTGACCTTCCCCTACCATCTAAGTATCAAGAGAAGTCATCTCTCCTAGTGGAAGATTCTACAGAGATAAACCTTGGCACAAAGCAAAATCCAAAGACCACATTCCTAGCAGCATCATTATCAGAAACAGAGCACAGGAATCTTAACACATTCTTCTTACAAAGAACCATCAATTTTGCATGGACCTATGCTGATATGCTAGGGCTAGACCCTAAGCTAGTAGTTCATTATCTCACAGTTGATCCAAAAGTGAAACCAGTCAAGCAAAAGTTGAGGAAGATGCACCCACAGATAGCTCTCTTAGTGAAAGTGGAAATATAGAAGCTATTAGATGCAAATTTCATCCGACCTATTGATTATTCAGACTGGGTATCAAACATTGTACACATGTCTAAACCCAATGGGCACATTCGCATGTGTAATGATTTTAGAGATCTTAACAAGGCATGTCCCAAAGATGACTTTCCACTACCAAACATTGATATTATAGTAGATTTGACAGCAGGTCACGAAATGCTTTCTCTCATGGATGGATTCTCAAGCTACAATTAGATAAGGATAGCAGAAGAAGATCAACATAAAACAACTTTTACTTGTCCTTGGCACAACTATTGTTGGTGTGTCATGCCATTTGGTCTAAAGAATGCAGGAGCAACCTATCAGAGAGAAATGACAGTGATTTTCCACGACCTCTTTCACCATATCATGGAGGACTATGTGGATAACATACTAGCTAAATCTTCTAGGGCAAATCACATACAAGTGCAAGGACAAATCTTTGACAGGCTCAAGAAATACCAAGTAAGGCTCAATCCAAAGAAGTGTGTCTTTGGTGTAACATCAAGGAAGCTATTAGGATACATTGTATCTTGTAGAGGCATTGAAGTAGATCCCGCAAAAGTAAAGGCTATAGTGGAGATGCCTCCAAAGAACCTCAAAGCATTAAGGAGCCTTCAGGGAAGGTTGCAATCCATTAGGCATTTCATCTCACAGCTAGCAGATAAATGTCAACCATTTCAACACTTACTCTAAAAGGATGTCTCATTTTGATGGGAGGATAAGTGTCAAGCAGCATTTGATCAACTTAAAGAGTATCTAGCTACACCTCCTATATTGGTACCACCAGTGACTGATAAACCTTTGATATTATACATCTCAACTACAACTTCGGCCCTAGGGGCCTTGCTAGCACAACATGATGAAACAAGAAAAGAGCATGCAATCTATTATATTAGTAGAACCTTGGTGGGATATGAACTTAATTATTCACCGATGGAAAGAACTTGTTTAGCAGTAGTGTTCGCTTCCCAAAAGTTGTAGCATTACATGTTGAACCAACACACAAATCTTATAGCCAAAATTCATCCATTGAAATATCTACTAGCAAAAGCAGCTCTTACAGGCAGACTAGCTAAATGGGCATGATCCTTAGTGAGTTCGACATTGAGTATATGGATTGTAAAGCAATCAAAGGACAAGCCCTAGCAGATCAACTAGCAGAAGCACCCATGACTGATACACACCCTATGGTAGCAGACTTTTCAGATGAGAATCTATTTACACTTTCCAACTCAATAAAGTGGAAGTTATACTTTGATGGTTCCTACACACAGCATGGATCAGGGGCCAGCATCTTATTCATCACACCTCAAAATGACTATATTCCAAAGTCATATCAGCTTGCATTCCCTTGCACCAATAACATAGCTGAGTATGAAGCACTCCTCATAGGTCTCAATACAGTAGTGCAATGGGACATCATAGAATTACAAGTATATGGAGACTCACAACTAGTCATTCGCCAAGTCACGGATGAGTACCAAACAAAAGATGAAAAGTTGGTCCCCTACAAGCAACTAGTGGATGCCTACAAACCACATTTTTCTAGCATCACATTTGAGCAAATTCCAAGAGAGCATAACAAAGCTACAAATTCTATGGCTTTTGTAGGGTCACTAATTAACATGCCTACTAATACAAAGAAATGTGAATTCTTGATCGAGCAATTGTTGATACCAGCCATCGATGTTCCCATTACTGAAATCATCTGCAAACTTGTTGGTCCCAATTCCCCATGGTATGAAGATATCTATGAATACCTTAAACACAATACCTTGCCCTCTAACCTATCATCCACCCAACGCAAAACCTTTATCCATCGATCCTCCCGTTACACCATTCTGGGTGATACACTATATTGTTGGAGTCTCGATGGTATCCTCTTACAATGTCTTAATGCAAAAGAAGCCGAAGCCACCTTACGAGACATACACGAAGGTGTCTGTGGTGCACATTCTACCGGTCGTAATCTCGCTAAGAAGATACTCAGAACAGTGTACTACTGGCCTACAATAGAGCAAGATGCTGCACAGTTTGCTAAGAAGTGTCTACAATACCAGCAGCATGGAGATTTGATTCACGCACCAGCTCATGAACTACAGCCTGTGACTACTCCATGGCCTTTTTCTCAATGGGGTCTCGACCTCGTAGGACAAATCCACCCTTCCTCATCTAATGGCCATAAGTTCATCATTACTGCCACTGAGTATTTCACGAAGTGGGTGGAAGCCATTCCCATGACCTATATCACCGGTAAGCAAATAGCCAAGCTTATCCTTAACTACCTCATATGCCGGTATGGTATTCCCCAAGCCATTGTCACTGATAATGGGAGACCATTCAAGAACCAAGATGTTCATGCCCTATGCACACAATACAATATATAACATCACTTTTCAACTCCCTACTATCCGCAGAGTAATGGCCAAGCTAAGGCTTCCAATAAACCATTCTCAAAATCCTCAAGAAAACAGTCAATGAAGCTGGTCGTGATTGGCACTTGCAACTCAATCCCGCCCTATGGGCCTACTGCACTAGTATCAGAACACCAACTGGTGCCACACCTTATGCCTTGGTCTATGGCTCTGAAGCCATCCTACCTATAAAGGTCGAGATCCCATCCCTCAGAGTATCCACGCAGGACCTGATCAGCAGAGATGAGTATCGCACTTCCAGACTAGCTGATCTCGAACTACTAGATGAGAGGCATCTTGCAGTGCTCAATCATCTCCATGTCTACCAAAACTGCCTCCGACGTAATTACAAGAAAAAGATCAAGGAAAGACAGTTTCAAGTTGGTGATCTTGTACTTAAAGAGAATCAGAGAAATCAAGCAGCTCGAGAAAAGAAGGGCAAGTTTGAGCCTTATTGGTTAGGTCCCTTTATTGTCACAGCAGCATATGGATCAGGAGCTTATACTTTAGCTACACCTGACGGCATTCCTCTAGATGAGCCACTTAATAGTGTTCATCTTAAGAAGTTCCCTGATCCTCAGAGTATTCCCCCCCAAAAAAAAAAGTTCCAAAAAAATCTAAATCCGTCGTCTGGTGAAAACCTGGTAAATAGGCGCCTTGGATAAGTACCATAGTGAAAACCTGGCAAACAGGCAGTATGTGTAGAGTCAGCACCCATCTTCTATCGAGTCTTGTCCTTTTCTCATTGTCACAACACACTTTCCATCCATCCATAATAAAACCATTGACCTTGTTTGCATTTCCATCTCCCTATCTAGTATAGCTTGGAAATTTGTCAATGTCCATCATCGTCACCCCACGTCTTGATCTATGTCTACAATTAACACTGTCTTGTCCTAGGTCAAAGCTTTCTATGTCTTCTTCGTCAATCACCCATGCAAATTCCTCTACCAGAATGGGGGCAACTCTTTCCTTAACCAAGGTCTAGGAGTGGATCCTTGTTTGTGGTTCACAGCACGCTCTTCAATCTTTTTCTCCTTTCCGTAGATAACACTCTTTAACAGACACATCGCTCCTACGATAAGGCTAGTATCTCTCCAACGCTCTTTCTACATCATCACATCAACTAGAACTACATATCAACTCATCTCAATCTTAAGGTACCTTGATCCCATGGATATGGGTGTGTAGGCAGTCTGGAATACAAAGGAAGTTTCTAGTACTAAGGTACATAAGATCTCCCCCTCAACACCTTGACCCACTCATCACTTTATCCAGAACTACATATCATCTTTCATCTTTCCTCGTAATGTGCCTTGCTCTTGTGGATACAAGGTATGTAGGCAGTCTGGAATACGAAGGATGTATCCAGTACTCAGGCACATACGATTCATCATTCTCCACCCATCTCAATCCATTGACATTTCACCTTTCTAGTCTTCCATTTTTTCAAAATCCATTCGCCTCGACTTGACTAACTCAAGCAACAAGCTAGCACATCCTTTCAAAGCAAAAGTCCTTAACAAGCCTGAAGCACAGCAGCTTCCTTTCAGAGTCATCTACTATCCTGCATACCGATTGCCAACATTAGCTAAGTCTCGCTTAACCAAAGCCCTAGATCAACAAGCTTGTCTTCTGCAGAGTGTTCCATTATCGAGACCAACACACACATCTCCTGCGACATGTGGCATTTCCTACAGCAAGACATTGTCTTTTTAGGTAGATAGCACCCTTTAACAGACACAGAGTTCCTACGATAAGGCTGTTATCTTTCCTATCCAATCTATCTTGAGCAACCTCTTTGGCAAGAGAATATGTTGGCTATGTGTTTGTTGGCAAGAGACACTATATGGATTCATGATTGTTGTCATTGATGGAAACAAAGTTCATCCCACACATCCGCAGGACATGGTGTGTCTCTACCAGAAGTCAGAGTGAAGAATGTTGTGGTCTGGTAAACAAGAACAGAGTTTGTGGCAAGGTCCGACAAACAGGTCCGGATCTCTCAGAGAAAGTATCTTGGTGAAGTGCAGATTTGGGAAAGTCAAGAGGACTACCTTGAGTAATAGATTCCAAGGATTTAGCCTCCGGTGATGGACAAGGAAAAAGATATGAATAGTTGAGTACCAGATTCCTGAGTGACAGTGTGAACAGAGGAAGAACCAACTGACAAAATATCAGATTACTTTCCGGATGTGTTACTGATGGCGGTAAAGGTTATGAAGGCATGAATCATGTTTGGCCGACATGATTAATGATTCCTACAAGTATATGCTTGATCCGCATTACTTGATGTGTAAGGATTTAGCCGACAAAACAGAGTTTGTGAGAAGATTGACTGTTTCGAGTGCCGACTATAATGGTGATGAAATTACTTGTGCAGATATATATACACGATGGATTTAGTTGTGAGATGTGTTGTGGTGGTATGTGATATGCGAATAAAAGCATAGCAGAGCAGAAGTAGTAAGGAAGGTCTGGTATGTGAAAGGAAAGCAGCATAAGAGAAGAGGAAAGATGAAGTGCAGCAGATCAGTGTACTGAGCCTAACCAGAACTGAACTCTAGCATATGTGGATGCTTCGAATCAGTTCAAGTATTGTATAACATTCTTTTGTAGATAGTGTGTCTCCTTGTAGGCAGTGTGCCTCCTTTGTGAGCAGTGTGATAGGGCAGTGAGCCCTGATTGGCAAGTGCCATTTTGTATTTCCTTATTCTTCTAACAGAGAATAATCTTTGGGTTAATCACCCCGTGCTTTTTTTTCCCTTAACAGGGTTTCCACGTCAAAAATATTGTGTCATGTGTTTTTCCATTTCATGGTAATGTTTGCTTGTTTGAATTAATGTTGCATTGATTAATAAGAAAGTTCAGAAGAAGAAATAATTAGGATAACTGATTCACCCCCCCTCTCAGTTATCAACAATTGGTATCAGAGCTAAGTTCCTCCTAACAAAGCCTAACAGCTTGAGGAAGATCTAGGAGTTCAAATGGATACATATGGTTTAAGGGAGCAACTCAAGACTGCCCTTGAGGATCTTGAACAGTCAAACTCTGAAGTCAATGAATTAAAGGAAAGACTCAAACAGGTTGATGATTTCATGAGAGAACTAAAAGACAAATGAAGTCTCTCTATGAAAAAGAGAAAGGAGCTACTTCAACAATTGGCAAGACAAGGTGAAGAAAATAATGCAAATGAAGAGCTGACTAAGAAAACCAAGTTATGTGAAAAGTTATCAAAAGAAGTCATTATGGTAAGACATGAAATGGAATCAAGAGTTATTAAGTTTACTCAAGAAATTGAAGAGAAAAGAAAAACTGAAGACAATCTAAGACAATCTCTCAAAGAGAAATCAGAAGATTACCACCAGATGGATAGAATTATCAGACATCTTGAATCTGATCTTGAAGATGCTAAAGATAATGAAGAAAAACTTGAGGATCAAATTGTCTCTCTCAAAAGGGATCTTCAAATAGCAAATGAATATAAAGAAAAATTCAAGATAAGTTCTGCTCAACTTGAAGTTCTTCTTGGAAGTCAACAGAAGGTGGATGACAAATGTGGTTTGGGATATGAGAAAGGAGAAAGCTCCAGATCTGGTCAGAAGAATTATGGATCAGAAAATCCAAGGAACAGGCCTAGAAGACCTCCAGTAAGATAGCCCAATGCTCAAAGATATCCATCCTTCAATGGATACTGCCATAGCTGCAATCACTTTGGTCACAAAGCTAATCAGTGCAGAAAGAGAATGAACTAGACTAATTCATTCTTCTCCAGATAGTGTTTTAACTGCAAAAGGTATGGTCACAAGTCTCATGAATGCAGAAATATGCAAATGAACAAATCATTCAATGGTAGATGCTTTGCATGCAATAGAGTAGGTCATATGGCTAATCAATGCAGATCAAGAGGATATTAGTCAACTATGCAAAGAAATGTTGTTTGCCAAATCTGTAATAAGTCCGGTCATAATGCAAAAGTCTGCAGAAGCAAGAATCAGGAGAAAAGAGGTCCGGTATATCATAATCAGAATCAAGATAAGGGTAAACAAAAAGTGAATGCGGATGAAGTTAGGAATGAGATGAACAAGATTTGGGTGAAGAAAAGTTTAGAGAATGTAGAGGTTGGATCCGCACCAGACTCTGGTGCTGATATTCCTTTCAGAAATTAAAAGGTGAGCTCTAGCTCAGGGGAGACACAAAGAAAACCCTGTTCCCCCAGCCAGTTAAGTGGTGCCTAAAATTGGCACATGAGAAGCTGCGGATCAAAGAGTTTCTAGAGAAACATGTAAAGAAGGTCAGGTAAAGATCTAAGAGATCCGCAAGAAAATTTAAAAAGTTCAATTCCTTCAGAATTGGTCCGGTTAAGCAAGTCTTCCAGTAAAACAGGTTTTTCACAAGATTGGCCCGGTATGAATCCAAATTGATACAGCTTGATCTGCGGATACATAAGATGATCAGAAGGACAAGTGGATATGATGATTCATCACTAACTTCAATCACAAGGGAATCATAATGTTGTGTGGTTACACAACACGCCCCATTTTGACTTGGCAAAACAGGGACCCAACTTTTGTTTGGCTTGTTCTGTGCTTTCTGGCGGTTTGGTAAAAGTAAGTCATGCAGATCATCATGCAAGAAAGGCTGGGTAGGTCATCATCATGAGGTCAGTTCATCAAATTTGTATTTTATTCCAGTAACCTCATATTTAGAAAGAGCATCAAATTTCATGCAGGTTTGCCTTTTACATCACGCTGATATTCATCAAGACATGAAAGTTATGAATGGTCAAAGTTTGAGTCAAACCTGACATTCCAAGGAGGAGGATCATATTTTGTGACATCAGTCATATTTCAAAAGATCACCCCGATCTAATATATCACCCGATAAGTCATGCGGTCCAAATATCCAGATGTCAATTTTAGGTGACAGTGGCCTTTACCCGTCAATAGCCTTATGCATTTCACAAGGATCATATTTTTCAATGTAACCCGATATTTCTTAATATCCTCCTGCCATGAAATATCCCCTTAAGCCAATATCCTGATGATGTCATTCAAGTCTGATAAATGAAGAAATGATATAATGATGATGTCATCATCACATTTACCTCTCGGCAGGATATTTCGTAAACATGATCCTGTTCCCATAACATGATGATGATGTCATGATGCCTTACCGATACAATAAGCGAATATCTGGATGACGTCACCCAGATATTCTGAGAAAGAATGACTTCGGTCATCACCATCTTTGAAACATAACCCAATATTTTCATATATCCTCCTGATGTTTGAAGCACAACCTAATGGTACGAATATCACCCCACTCCCGTTGCCGCCATTAACATTAAATGCATGCCGAGGTGGTAGGTATTTGCCACCGATCATTAAACCTGATGAACCACCTGGCAAAATTTTGAGTTTCCGTGCTAAGGATCAACGAATAAAATCTAATCTATTAGACCCTTGCCCTAAATTTACCCTAATTGCAAGGTTAAAAGGTAAATCTAACATCATTTTTACATTTACCTTGCGAAGAAATTACTGTTACAGAGCACCAACTTCCATATCCGCAAACAGGCGATACAACGACGAACGGAGTTTGCAAGCAGTAAGAGGTGTGTGATCGTTAGCTGAATTAAAAGCACTTTCAGAAGTCCACTAGTATAAAAGAAATCTGCATAACCAGGTAAGTAATTGAAACCTTCATCATGCTATTTCTGTAATGGTCAAGTATGGTGTTGTTAATCTGAGGTTCTGGTTTATGCACCCCATGATGGGCTTATGCTGAATAAATGTAGTAGGCATGATAAATATTAAAGATAAATTGCTATGTGCATGCATGTGAGAACCCATTGTAAGACAAGATTTTGCTAATTGCAGGCATCCATGGCTGATAAGAGGTTGGCTAAATGTGAGGCTGAATTCAGTAAGCCTATGTTTTCATCTCAGAGGGGCATCCTATTCAAATATGGTGCAATTACGGATACCCATCAGGGGAATACCAATTTGGAAGCCTGGTCAGTTAAGCTGAATGATGAAAAGAATAGAAGTCCTGTGTTGGATGCCATATTCATATCCAAGATGTGGAATGCTGCCGGTTTCCCGTACTCCATGGAGTCTCCAGAGCTAGTTATCGAGTGTGCCAGGAATTACAATCTAGAGACCCGGTAGGTGATGAAGCATGGGAGGATATATGCAGACCTATCCATCAAGGGTCTCTCCTGGACATTTGGACTGCCATTGGGCAGGAAGGTCAATAGTGTGGACCTGAAGAAGTCAGAGAAAGAATATGAAAATAACAAGAAACAAGCTAGGAAGAATTTGTACCAATGGAAGGCTGAGAACAGCACATATCCTACAGCCGCCAAACTTCCTGTGCATTTATTCAAATATGATTTTAGTGAGGAGTACTAGTACATGATTGCACTATTGAGTAGAGTCACAGGCCAACCTGATGCTGGTAGTTTTAAGGATTGGATGTATGGTGTGATCATGATGTGCATATATTCAAATATCAAGCCATTGTGGGGCCAACTAATAAGTGATGCTCTGCATGAGCAGCTGATGAACCTAGGAGGACCAAATTGTGCCTTCTATATGACATCATACATTTTTTACTCCTGTGCTTATAAAGGCACATTTGATGCATTAGTTACAGATGGAAAGCTTACAGGCACTCTTAATGCTATGCATATTTGGGATCATCATCCCCAGCTGCAAAGAGCCAATTACCTCCAAGACTACAAACTAGTAAATGATGCATTCTCTATGCATCTAGTCAGAACCATGGAGGAGGATAGAACAAAGAGATTGAGCATGGAAGCTCAGGAGATAATCTACAAGCATGGAGCCTAGAATATACAATTTGCCACATTTTCATACATGAGGATTGAGGGTTTTGAAGGACCTCCCCTCATGCTGCCAAGGTATCCCACTGATGCAGTGATACTTATGGAATTCATAAGGCAGAGTTCCATAATGATAAAAACATACAAAGATGCAAAGAAGCTGCCTCCAATTTTGTTTCCAGTCACCATTGGCTAGTACATGTGCCCAGATTCATAGAACATCAAGAAGGTGATGGTCACCTTGGATAAAATGAAGTTACAGTGTTTTCCACTAATAAGACCATATGATCCTTATGGAAGGATGCAGAAAATAATAGGAAAGCCTATTCACTAGAGGCACCTAGAAGACTTCTGGGCTGACTGTGAAGATGAAGTAGAAGCAAGAAGAAGAAGATATCAAAGGCTAACATTGAATCAAATCAGAACCTTTGATTGTGTCCCCATTCCTCAACAACTGAAGAAGGATGATGGCAAGATAATTACAGATGAGTATGAGCAGAAGAAAATATATAATGATACCATCTCTGCACCTGACCTCACCATACAAGAGGACATATCCTTGGACCCATTCATTTCTAGGACTATACAGCTAACCCAAGCCTGGGTTGATGAATAGATAGAGGCTTTGAAAAAGAAAGGTGTTGCCATTACTATGGACAACAAAAAGAAGGGGCAGGATATTCCTGATGGGGAGTATGATGACTTCATCAATGAGAAAAGAAAGTCTAAGGGAGATAGACTCCCTCCACAACAACAACAGAGCAAAAGAACCCCAAGGGGCAAGAAAATAGGTAATAAACCAAAAGGGGTTACTATTGAACGGGCAGTGTTCGTAGCTGAGGAGGCAGCAGGATCAGGATCAGGATCCGCATCACCTCAAAGGACAAGAAAACAAAAGTCCAAGAAAAGAAAGACAGCAGAGGCTGGAATTACTGAGACCCATGAAGAGGGTCAATCCTCAAGAAAACCAGATGAAGAGGATATCCTCATGGAGGAGGAGCCTGAGGAAGAAGAGGCTCCTTTATTATTTAAAATGAAGAGAAGAGATCCACAGGTGGTGGTGTCTACCCCACCAAAGAGACCAAGAACCTCCATGAGGGGTGAAATAAGACAATCCCCTACATTGTTACAAGGGGCAAGTAGTGAAGTGCATAGGAAACTTCAGCACAATGTTCCACTTCCTACCATCGTCAAGTTTAAGACCGAGCTTGCAAAAGAGCAGATGAAAGAAACCTCCCAGACACATGCAGAAGGTCACATCTCACTGGATGAGACAATAAATTTGTCTGATGATGAAGTTGTGCAGGAAGTGGCTTCACAAAAGATGGAAACCCTTGCTGCAGGTACACACATGACCCCTCACAAGACTCCACCAGTTCAAACTATACTGGAGGAGATGAAGCAAGTAGAACCTGAAAAGGAAAAGAGCCCAGAGAGGGTAGCCCAAGAAATGGGGCTTGATACACTGATTGCAGAGGTGACGAATCCTGCGGTGATAGACGTAACAGAGAAACAAGATGTGAATCCTGAACATCCAGTAGGATCACTTGACAAAGGGCAACCTGCAGAAGAAGTGAAGATGGCGGAACCAGAAGGCCATACTTCAGAGATAAGTCAACAGGATGCATTAATGGAACATGTTATAGTAGAGGTTCAAGAAAAGTAAGCTAATGAAAAAGATGTGGTCGAAGATCCTGCTACCAAAGTTCAAGAAGAAAGTAGCACAGGTGCAGAAGAGATAATGGCTTCAGAACAAACGCCAGCACCTAAGGAGACTTCCCAAGTATCCATGACTGAGAATGTGCCTCATGAAGAAGAAAAGTTGAAAGTGGATGAGGTAATGACAGAAAAGGATCATGATCATCATGATCAACATATAGATACATCACAAGATTCTCTACCTCAAGATGATGCTCCTCCAGAGAAAGAAGTTCCTCAACAGGAGGATGTGCCACAGGATCAACATCAAAGTGAGCATCATGAAGAAGAACTAAGGAAATCACCTTCTCCATCACATCAGCTGACAGAAATAGGAGATGAAGGTGAACATCATGATGAAACAGAGAAACATGATCAAGTACTTCCATGGTTGGAGAAAGAGGTAAACGCAGAGGTAGAATTTGAAATTCAAGAATTTGATGTATCTACCTTATTTACTAAAGATATAATAAAACCCAAGAGGAAGGCCAGAATGACTTCAGCCATCAAAAGAGATCCGACAACTGGAAGAAGAACTGCACAGATTGCAGTACCCACTATAGAGAAAGAAAAAGGTAAAATTACCTTAGATGAGTTTCAGATCAGCACAGTGGACTTAGGATTTGCCAATGAAGACCAAGAGGGTCAAGAAGGCAAAGATATTATTGATTCTTTAATTCATAAAGTGAAAAGAGAGAAAGAGAAAAATAAGCAACACAAAGAGCACATTGCTCAGTTGCATGCCTACATAGGAAGGCTGACTAATACTGAAGATACTTCAACTAAACATGCAGTCCCATTGACTGCTATTTCTCAAGAGGAGGTAAATAAACTAGATCTCATGAAACATGAGGCATCTGTATTAAGGAAATGGATGTCATCCACATTAGATGATGCAGAGGAAGTGTTAAAGGCCTCTTTAAGGAGGTGGAATACTCTCAGTGACTCCAGGTCAAAGGTAGATGAATTGCAAATGCAAACAGGCAAAAGGTCCTACAAATTGGAAAAGGTACAGGACATCCTAGGAGAAATAAGGAGGATAAATCCTCAGTTGCTTATCAACAAACAGGTACTAAACAATAATACTGCCTTGTTGGTTGATATATGGTATAAGGACATTCAGTTTGAATGTGGAGTGATTAGAAGATGTAATAATAAACTGAGAGACATCAACATGAAGTTACATGATTTAATGTCTGTTGAGGCAGAAATGTTGGAAACCTTGGAAGGAAAAGTGGAAGGGAAAGTAGAAAATCAAGATGAAGAGTTTGCCATCAAAGCTTTACACGGCAACTTCCAATCAGTGGCTGATGATCCACTTGTCCACTTGACAGAAGAAGTCATAGACAAAATAATGAGAATCAGGGTCAAGATGGAAAATTACAATGAGATGCTGCAAAGCAGGAAAGACAAACTAGACAGCAGTAGGAACAAATACAAGGCACACAAGCACGCCATCACCAAAGCAAAGACTCAGGATGGCGGAGAAGTAGATAAAATTGTGCAGTTGTATGAGCAGATCCAGAGTAGCATGCTGCCCCATATGCGAGGTCATCATCATCACGATGATGAAAGTTTAGGGAGTGATGCACATGATGATGGTGCACATGAATTAGATGAGGGAGAATCTGACACAGCATAAAGTAAATATCAGCATCAGATACTTGGTGAAAATAAGTTTTTAGATAGTTGTCAGCTGGCAACTTGTGCCATTTTGATAAGGTTGACATAGTCAAAGGAAAATCTTGACCGTAGATATTCATAGACAAATCAAGATCATTGATCTTTTGTAACAGATTCCTCACCTTGTTCTATAAAAGGTGCTGGAATGCCTCTTTTCTATTATTCAAAACTTAATTGAAATCCGTCTGCTGAAGTATTCAGGGCTCATTTCAAAGCTTTTTGTATACATCTATATCTTTGTATACTTAATGAATGAGAAGACTGTTTGATTACAATTCATAGTAAATCTTGAGTAATCAGTGTGTGAATTCTAGATATATGTTGTGATTTGCTGCGTCCCTTGGAGTGCATGTCTACTTGCATATGTCGCTTTCATACAAATTCCTTTGAAGTTAGCATCAACTATATCTAGCTGTGGAATGTCCTGGTGAACATATGGTTTGGTTTTCTTCTCTTCATGACTGTATCTGATGTGCATGTGGTTCAAAAGCTAAAGGTTCAACATTAATTTGAAGCATTTCTTTCATTTTATTTTAAATTTCAGAACATTTCATTATCATAATTGTGAACAATTGATAATCTAAAGCAAATATTACAAATATGTGGACATCTCGTAGATAATTGAAAATATTTAGCATATTTGAAGCTTAAGCATGTATAATTGGTAAATATCATGCAAATATTTGAGTACAACTGCGTCATTTGATCAAACTACTGTATAAAATGACCTCTCTATGAAGAATCTTTGCAGAAATGATGTCAAATGATGAAATTTATGTAAGGCCCCAAAATGGAAACAGCAACACACATCAACCTTTGAGTAACGTCAGAAGATTAAGACCTAATCACCGAAGACTTGGGATCATGAATTCTCTGAATTCATCATATCTTTCAAGATGAATAAGGGTTAATGTGTACTTTTATTCTATGCTTGTTTGTGACTAACATCATAACCAACACATAATAATCCAGATGAGTTTCTTCCTCCTTGAACAAGGAAAACCAAGCAAACTGGAATGAATTAGGTTGAGCATTTATTGCAGTCTGATATTAGGGCTTGCGGAGCAATATAAGGGTTTTTTCATTAATCACTCATTCATTCCGCACTTAAGAAGAAATGAAAAGTGAAGCTCTGCAACAAAATTCCTCAAGTTCATCGAAGATCACTTGCAGAAGTCATTACTTCCAGAGATCAATCCAACCAACTCCGTGAAACTGGTAGGCGCAAAAGGCATTTTTTGTTTTCAAATATCTCACTACAAATCTCTTGATAATGGGTACTCCGAATATTGTAAAGATTTCTGATAGACGTTGCCCTACATTTAAGAAACATCCATACAAATCCTTGGAGGTAGATCCCCTAGGAGCATTCTCTAGTGTTCCACATGGCATTTTACACACAAGACATTAGGGTTTACATACATGCCAATATTGAAGAGTTTGGGGAATTCAAACTAAGAGACATCTATCACAAACAATTGATAGATGATGCTTTTGAGCTTAAACTAGAATATAAGGGCATCCAGGAAAAGTATTTTGATCAGTTCATTCATTTCCCCTACTTTGAAGAAGATGAATGGGTCCGGTATGTTTTAAGTAGGGTGCATGATAACTTCCTATGGCTTAATAGACCTTGCAAGATCACCAAGGAAGCAATTAGGGCAGTAACTAGTTTACATTCCTTCAGAGGAATTCCTGTCCTCAAATCTGTCAAAAACAACATTGTCACAGAGGCCACCAGATCAAAATTTGATAAGAGAGCAATGACCATTGAAGATATTACTGACCCGGATATCAAGTATGCATCTATGATAATAGGATACAAGATATATCATTCCAGTAGGGAGAATTTAGTATCTGAAACTGCAGTATACATGGCCTATGAGATGCTGAGAAAGAATGCAGATTATGATCTCTATGAACTCCTCTTGAGCCAATTAATGGAAAACATACAGAAGATCAAGAAGGACAAAAAGAACTCCTTTAAATCTGGAGGACTGATACTATGTTTGTTCTTCTATTTCATGAATGATCTTCCCAGATCAAATGGATGGGTATGGGAAAATGACAAACTGGTAGCTATCCAAATCAAAGATTACTTGCATGAACTTGGAGATGCTAAGGCAAGAAATACAGCTCTGTGGGGTTACTTCAAGCAATTCCAAAATACAATGCAAATCAGAGAAAGAATCCCCAAATCAGTAGTTGAAAAATACAAGGATACAGTGTGCTTCATGGTAGACACTGATCAATGTCTTATGGAGGTAGTAGAGCCAAGGATAGTCTAGATCATGCCCATGGGGTATGAGGTTGATGAACAAATTGTGGAGCTGCATGTTCAACACATGCTAAGTCAGCCTAAGGATCCAAAAGCAGAAAGGTTTGGAACCTTTAAGGAGCTGAGTATAAAAATCCATGTTGAACTTAGAGAACCAGAGATCAAGAGGAAGGTGAAAAAACAAGTAGAACATATTGCACAAGGCCTTGGGATCCCAAAGGAGGCATTTGATGCCAACCGGGAAAAGAGACAAAAAGCTGATGAAGAGAAGAAAGAGGCAGAAAAGGGAAGCAAGAAAAGTGCTTTGGTAGAAACTTCCACCCGGACTAGATCTTCAAAGAGACCAGCACCTGTCCCTGCTAAAAGCTCAAAATCAGAAGTCCAAGCTTCTGGCAAAGGAGAGAAAAGGTCAAAGACAAAAGCCACAAGGACTTATACAAGTCAAAGAGATGAAGAGGAAACTGAATCTGATGAAGAAGTCAAGAAAATGAAGAAAAAGAAGAAAACATCCGGTCAACCCTCTACCGGACAGAAGGAAGAAGAAAAGGCAAAGGAATATGTTAAAAAACCCACTCTTCACATTGACAACATAATCAAATCAGTCACAGTGGACGAAAATCTTTAGCCAATGGTTGAGTTTTATGATGATTATGGTGAAGCAGATCAGAAGATATTGCAAGATGCCACAGTTAGGTATCTAAATATTTACAACAAAGCATTTATTGAAATTATATCTCTTATCCCTAAAAGCTTGGAGAAGGAACTAGAATCAAGAAAGAACACTGCCCAGGCAAAAGACCTTGAGATCTAGGAACAGATAGCTATTCAGCTATATCCTTCAATTGATCCCAAGACAATGAACATGGTATTCAAAGACTGCAAGGATGAATTCAGGAGCAAAGCAAGAATGAATCAGCTTATGCTTGGTGAGACTGACAAGGTAGCCAAGGACACTGAAGAGATTCTCCAGAAAACCTTCAAAAGATTTAATCTTCCTATCATAGAGGACTTGGGTACTGATCCCTCCACTACAAATGTTGCAGAAGAAACTCTTGAGAAAATATCAGAAGAGGTGGGCCCTGAACAGACTAACATTTCCCCTCTGGTTTCCCCTACAGTCTCTGAATCTAAAGGAGAAGAAAAATCATAGGAGAAAGAAGCAGAGGTGAAGGAAAAAGAAGATGATAGTGCTAAGATTGTAGAAGGAGAGAAGACCTCAGCAGAGAAAACCACAACTGCTAGTGGTGAAGGAGAGAAAACTCCTAAGGACAGCTCCAAGACTGTAGAAGAGAAGAAACATCTGTCTCCAGCAAGAGACACTGCACAAACTGTCCAAGAATTCCTGAACAAAGAAACAATGGAGATTGATGAACTGGAGCTTCTACAAGGTCCATTCAATTTTGATTCTCTTTCTCCAGTACAAACAATGAAGATAGCTTCATTTGCAAATGCTAAGGCTAATGAAAAACTTCTAAAGTCTCATATGGAAGACTGTGAGTTGATAGAAGCTGCTTTTGGAGTGCTTGAAAAGATTATGCCATCGGTTCAGAAAGATCCCACAGCCTCCACTTCTGGTAATCTCAAAACTCTAGTCAGCAGTGTCAATACACATTTTGATTCACTAGAGAAGTCAGCAGAAGATAAGGTCCGGAAGGAATTTCTTGCAAAAAGACTATCAAAGGTATAAGGTTTGATAAGTAATAATAGGAGAAATATGAGTATAGGAATAAAGAGCCTAGAAAATGCTCTTAAAGATGGAGGAGAAATGCATAAATTTTGTTTATCATGGTCCAAAGTAACACTGGACATTGAGACGAAAATAAAAGAACAGGAGGATAAACTATCAAACCTATCAAAGAATTTTGATCCTCTCTCTTCCTCTATAACAAATCAAGAATGTTAGACTATTGCAGTCTTGAGTAAAATCAAGAAATTGGAGAAGGAAAGGAAAAATAGAATAAGCAGGTTGAGTGAGCTCAGAGGGTTAATTGTCCCTAAGCTAGAGGCCATGCATGAGGCCATAATAGAAGCTCAAATCACAGCCCAGACAAATGATCCAACAGATCTGAAAAGGGCAGATGCGTTTGCATTCTTGTTGAGTGGGCATATCTCAATTTTGGATAGGATGAAGCAGAGTTGGGCGACAGAAGTTGTACAGTTGAAGACAACTTTTGCAGACATACTTAAGTATATGTAAGTATGCCATATGTATATACTTATGCGGCTAAGTATAGTAAAATTTTTGAAAATTTTGGTGTGCGGACCCTACCCTTTGCCATTGATGTCAAAGGGGGAGTGAGGAGCAGTGAAAAATGAGGAATCCAACTAAGGGGGAGCTCCAGAAAATGTATATAAAGACAGAGCATCAGCCAAGGGGGAGCATAGTGTAAACACTTAGTCATTTTTCACTAAGTGTTGCCATCAATGCCAAAGGGGGAGATTGTTGGCAAGAGACACTATATGGATTCATGATTGTTGTCATTGATGGCAACAAAGTTTATCCCACACATCCGCAGGACATGGTGTGTCTCTACCAGAAGTTAGAGTGAAGAATGTTGTGGTCTGGTAAACAAGAACAGAGCTTGTGGCAAGGTCCGACAAATAGGTCTGGATCTCTCAGAGGAAGTATCTTGGTGAAGTTTGAATTTGGGAAAGTCAAGAGGACTACCTTGAGTAATAGATTCCAAGGATTTAGCCTCTGGTGATGGACAAGGAAAAAGATATGAATAGTTGAGTACCGGATTCCTGAGTGATAGTGTGAACAGAGGAAGAACTGACTGACAGAATATCAGATTACTTTCTGGATGTGTTACTAATGGCGGTAAAGGTTATGAAGGTATGAATCATGTTTGGCTGACATGATTAATGATTCCTACAAGTATATGCTTGATCCGCATTACTTGATGTGCAAGGATTCAACCGACAGAACAGAGTTTGTGAGAAGATTGACTGTTCCGGGTGCCGACTAGAATGGTGATGAAATTACTTGTGCGGATATATATACACAATGGATTTAGTTGTGAGATGTGTTGTGGTGGTATATGATATGCGAATAAAAGCAGAGCAGAGCAGAAGCAGTAAGGAAGGTCTGGTATGTGAAAGGAAAGCAGCATAAGAGAAGAGGAAAGATGAAGTGCAGCAGATCAGTGTATTGAGCCTAATCGAAACTGAACTCCAGCATATGTGGATGCTTCCAATCAGTTCAAGTATTGTATAACATTCTTTTGTAGATAGTGTGTCTCCTTGTAGGCAGTGTCCCTCCTTTGTGAGTAGTGTGCTCGGGCAGTGAGCCCTAATTGGCAAGTGCCATTTTGTATTTCCTTATTCTTCTAACAGAGAATAATTTTTGGGTTAATCACCCCGTGGTTTTTTTCCCTTAATAGGGTTTCCACGTCAAAAATACTGTGTCATGTGTTTTTCCATTTCATGGTAATGTTTGCTTGTTTGAATTAATGTTGCATTGATTAATAAGAAAGTTCAGAAGAAGAAATAATTAGGATAACTGATTCACCCCCCCTCTCAGTTATCAACAATGTTTACTTTGTAAGTCAGTCAATTTGTGTTATGGTTTATCTTTTGTTCCTTTATCCATTATCTATTCAAGGCTACCTTGATTTATCTATAATCTTGGTATGTTGCGATATAGTACGGATTGGGGGCATAGTCATTTTTTTGTGTACCGTGTTTGAGGAATGATCTTTAGCATCTTTCTTAGAATTCTATTTATCTTGTGTGTGTTACAACCTAGCATCTTACATATTAATAATTCTTCTTACATTTACATGTATTGAAGTTTATTTTATGTTTAAGACTATGGCTCATTCACATGTTCCAACAAGGTCATATTATGTCTAAAGGGATCTAAGTTCAATTTGCTTGCTTGCAGAGTCAACGTCCACGCACTCGAATATTACTGCACCTTGGTCTTTTATACCTTGGTGGCAAACTATCCACGTGCTATATCAAAAATAAGGATTGCTCTTTATAAACAAATGTGAAACCATTGCAACAAGCTCATCCATTTACACCATCCATTTTTCCATGGCCTTATATAGGTTTCCAGCAAAGATCAATCAATAGTCTTTCTCTCTCCTATCTCCTTTCTTCTATCTATCGTCTATCCAACCTCACCTCTCTCCAACACAATCTTCTAGTCAAGTGTCAACACAGTTCTTATGTCACTTCCTTGTCTTTCCTCTCGAGGGGGCATCCTACGCCAGCTACACTAGGGAAACTACCTACACTGGGGCATCAAAAATTGTATCATGTCTTCAACAACCATTTTCTTTGACGCAACACTGTAAACTGTATTGCACCAAAGAGGGGCAAAATGTAGACACCCTAAAATGACCAAGTCATCGCATGACTTGCATTTCATCTAATTCTTTCTAATCGCCTACATTACAACGTTAATTGAATAATCTAATTATTTAATTAATTTCATCAAATTCTTCCAAAACTTCAAAATTCAACATTAATTAAATAAATCCCCTTTATTTAATTAATTTCAGCAAAATCAACCTTATTCTTCCATTAATTAAATAATTTATATTATTTAATTAAATCATTATTCTCTTTCAAATTTCAAGTCTCCATTAAATAATTTATATTATTTAATTAAATCATTATCCTCTTTCAAATTTCAAGTCTCCATTAAATAATTTATATTATTTAATTAAATCATTATCTTCTTTCTAAATCTCAAGTCTCCATTAATTAAATAAATCCCATTATTTAATTAATTCATCACAAATTCTATCTTATCCAAATAATTAAATAATTCCCAATTATTTAATTAAATCAAATTCATTCTTCCAAATTTAAATAAATCAAATCAAATTTATTTAAATTCTCTCATTCTCCAAAAATAAGATAAATCAAATATTTTATTTATTCTTCCAAATCATGCATAACAATTAAATAAATTTATTTATTTAATTTGCTTTCTTATCTACAAATATCTTTCAAATCTTCTAAAAATAAGTCTTCTTCTCCATGCACACACAATTAAATAATTTATTATTTAATTTCTCTCAAATCATGCAAAAGCAAATCTTAAGTTGAGTTATCTATTCACTCAACCTTGTTTTTATCAATTTCTCTTAAATTAGAAAAAAACTTTCTAATTTATGAAAAGCATGTCTTATCTTTAGAAAAGAAAGTGATTAACTCAAATAAAACAGCTTTTGTGTGACACTTGTCTTCTTCTTATTCGTTGCATGTTCCTCAACTGTTCTCCTCCATTGATTCTTCTGAATTATCTAGACCGTTGATTGATCTCTATTGAAACCTATATAAACCCCCCTCATCTCCTTCACAATCTCTCTTCGATCACTTATTCTCAGGCATACTTAACAGCACTTTGAGCATACATCGCATCGATTGAGCAACTTCACGATCTTTTGACATTGATTTTTGAGCACACTACTTGCTTGTTGCAACCGTGGTTTTGCAATACTATTGAGCAACCTACATTCATCCAAAGGGAACAATACAAATCTCAGTAAAATCTTTCATGTTTTATTGATTTATTAGTAATGGCTTTTATTTAGATCGGTTCTCTTTATGTTATTGGTTTTTTATTTGTTTAAGTTTATCATAGTCAATTTTGCTCATACACAAGAGCTGCTCAAAAATCTACGTATACAAAAATTCCACAGACTCTAAGAGATGCTTGTACATAGGAACAGTGATCACACTCAAAAATTAGTGCCTTTTGGTCTATGAGGAAGGATTTTGGTGATCCAAAAGCTACTACAAAATTTGAAGAAATCTCAAAAGATGAAGAGTTCATCAAATTATGGGATATAGAGAATCCCACTATCACTGAAGCAACTAATGTTGAAAGTGATGATGAGGATGAAGATCAACCCACAAATCTTAGTGCCTATGCATTCAAACCTTGTATGAGTGAGACCACAAGAGAAAAATATACTATAGGGGCATCAATAACCCAAAAATTTAGTTATGAAGGTGGTGGTTTGGGGCCATTAGGTCAAAGCATTTGGATGGTACCAGAGGTATACCCTAGAAAACCTAATGATCTTCAACTCAGCATTGGAGGTGATGAACAAGCCAAAGGGCATACACATACAGATTAGGAGATTAGTTTTATTCCATCTTTAAATCCTCAAAGTGAGATTCAATCACTAACAGTACCATAAGGGTCTTCTGATCTACATGTTTCTCATTCTTTTCCTACAGGAGATGGTGGACATTCTAGTGCTACTGGTGGCAAATCTGGTGATGGTACAGGTAATAGTAGTAGTGCTGGTCAACAAGAGCCACAACAACAAACTCAGAAGAGGCCAACAATAACATTAGATGATACTATAAATAAACTTAGAGAACAAGGCCTTGTGAAGGCTAAGAAGAAAAAGATTATGATAGGATTTGATTCCACATCCACATCAAAGCAATTATTTCCAGAAGGCACCCCACTCCTATCGTTAGTGTGACTGAGATAGAAATGGCTAATCCTCAGCCTCAATTAATTAGAGATGCCACCAACAATACAACTACTCCTCCATTCAAAGTTATGTCAAGTGTCATAGATTTTGATTACAAAGATGAGTTTGAAAAGAAAGAAAAACTATCTAAAAGACACAAGAAGCAAGTTCTAGAGATAGAGACTACTGCAACTTCAAAGCCTGCAACAACCAGGGTATTGACTACATTTGACCTGGAAATCAGAAAAATGGATTACATGATTATTGTGCCTAAATTTCAAGATAAACTAGAGGACCAGATGCAACGCTCTGACTATGAGGTGAGCACCATCCAAGTGAATTTTTTTGGAATGAAAAATTCTGACAAATTAATGTATCAAAAAGGAACAACGAAGTGGTATGCACATCATTGCTAAAGCAAGAGAGAGAAAAAAGGTATGGTTATTTTTAATTTCCTGGTAACCTTGTTGAATATATTGTCTAAAAATTAGAGTTTTAATATAGACAAGTCAGAGGTTCTAGTAATTGAGTTACAATAGAAGGAAAATATATTCAGTGATGTTAATTCCATTGATATTGCTTCTTTTCATTTGACTTTGTGATTTACGTAACAGGTTGCAGGCACAAATAGAAAAGTTACAAGGAGACATAACAAATGAAAAATCCAAGAGGAAAGCAACAGAGAGCAAGACCAAAGAATTAGAGAAAAGGATAAAAACTCTGACTCTACATCTACAAGTGAAGTGAATGAACAGACAGAGGTGGAAGTGAATAAACTGAAGAAAATGTTCAGTGAAAGTAAAAAAATTATGATATTGAAAAAGCCAATTAAAAAAAATAGAACAATCCTTGAATAAAGCCAATGACAAACTATAGGCAACCAAAAAAGCATGATAATTGTGGGAAGAAAATGTGGAGAAAGAGAGAAAAAACTCTAAAAAATTATAGATAAAACTGAAGAATGCAGAAAATGAAATAAAATCCTCCCAAAAGAAAGTAGCTGAATTTTATAGAAACACAATGGTTTATATAAAACATAACATTTGGGAGAAAATAATGAAGAGGATTGATTATTTGTCTAAAATTTTTGAATTCATTGATGATCTACTATTATGTAGTAATACACTCAAACATTACATTGCTAAAAATGGAGACTTGACAACTTCAAAACAGTCAGATGCAAGCAAAATTTTGCAATCAATTTCTACATAGCTAGTGGTGAAGAATTAGAATCAAAAGGAATTTAGAACCATATTGATGCCACAATAAAGGCCTCATCTATCATTGAAAAATGTATGAATCTGGAACAATCAAAGGATCTTTTGGAACAAGCTGCAATATTGATAAAGAGGATACAAACAGAGGAAGAATACTTCAAAAAGCTTGGTTTGCCAGTGGCTTTTGACCATCATGTTGATACATTGGAAAATTTGCTTTAAAAAATAATATGGAGGATAAAATGAAGTTGGATAAGGACCAGTTTCCTTAAAATCTTGATGAGGCAAACTTTTTGTATTCTATCGTGCCACTTATAACCTTGAATGCAACTTTGAGTGATACATTCAAGTGAAGTAACTATATCAATTATAAAATGTTAGCACACTTACAACTCGGTCACCATGGGTTAAAAAAAATTACACTTCCATCAGATGAAGAGTGGAGCACTCTACAAAAGTTGATAAAATGATTTCGTAATATGTGTTTCCAACAGAACATTATGCAGAGTTGGTTTTGAGCAAGTTATTGTACACTGTAAATGTAATAATTTGATGTATTCCTTCAGACCTTCATTTGAAAATTAATATAACATTGAAATCCATTTATGTGTTCAAATTATCCATATTATTTAATTGCCCACTTTAGGAAAACTCTAGTTTCTACATACACATTAAATATTCGCTAATGTTGTATATTAATATGCTACTATTGTTGATTACTATCAAATGCAATAAAGGAAAATAAATTAAACACTACTATGGTTATAGAGAAGAAAAATTACTTTGCATTTAGTTGAATGCTTGTAAAACTTATCAGTATCACACAATAATAATATGAAAATATTAATTTTTTATATCGAAAATGAAGAATGTACATCATTGATAGACAAATAAAATGTCATCAACAATATTTTGGAGTTTGGAACATGAAATATAGTATAAATACCTAGTAACTGTTAAATCCCTTCAAATTGCTAAATCATCTCATCATCATGATTCTCCTCCCTCTAACCATGATATCCAGTGTCATCTTGATCATGTTCTTCATTTTATTCTATCTCCATATCTCCACTTAAGAGCGTCTCATCAACACCACTATCACTACATGTGGTTCTAGTATTCATTGTGTCACTGTCATGTGTGCTATTATTGTTTCAAGTGTTGTACAACCCTCTTCTTTCACATAAGGACCTCTAGATTGCAAGTACCCTATCAAAAGGAAAACTCTAGATATCATGTATAGTTGTATACATTCTCAAGTAATTTTTCAAATTTTTATCAAGTTTATTTCTTATCTCTAATTTCAAGAATCCCAATGCATTAAAAACTCTCTCATCCTCCACCGACCCCAATATCATGGTTTGACATAAATTAGAAAGTTTAAAAAATTCTAATAATGCATCGCACAATATTTCACTTTGACTTAAGGTTGCCCAAAGTATTGTTATCGATCCATCTTGGTGGGGAGCCTCCATGAATTTAAAGTGTTCCTTTATTGAAGTTACAAATTGACCTAATTGCTCTCTAAGCTTAGTTTGATTTAAAATTCCTTCTATTTGTTGTCCATCGAATTCTATACTTTTGCAAAAGATTTATTAAGGTCTTTATCTTGTTGTCATAATCACGTGGCTGACAGTTGACCCAATATTGAGGATACACTACATATATGGCTTCAAGAAGTTCATCATGAAGAAATCAATCTCTACTCTCCGAGGAAAGAGATTTTACAATATTCTTTAAAGTAGTACTTATAGAATTAACAATCTTGTCAAAAGCTTCCCTTGAAACAGGTTCTTCTCTGATAGTGTGCGTGACCTTGTTAAAATAGTGCATTGGTATCTCAAATCCCTTTACATAGATACATAACTCCCCGCTATCATTAAACTATAAAAAATTAGCAATATTGGTCACATTTGTTATCAAGTGCAAACTGCTAAATTTTGGACTTATGAAGGACTAATCTGATAGATATAGATTATCAAGGGTCATGCATATCATTCGATGTGGTCTAGTATATTCAGAAATATACATAGTTCTTTCTTGGGATTTTTTTCACAAGCACGTCCATTTCCTCTAGCATGGGAAGAATACCAGCTAAAATGAGGAGTGTCTCTATGTCACTTAACCTATGTAAGAGGTCAGAAGCCCTATCAACTGTGAAGCGATGGTTGTACATAACACCAATTAAGGATTGATATTCTGCTAAAACTCTTTTCATTGGTTCAAGCAAGGAAATCCATCTAGTATCAACATCCTTAAGAAGATTGTTTCCTTCAGTTATTCCCTTAGAAAAATGTTGAAATTCTAAAAACCATTTGGGACTTCGGTAGAAGTATGAGTAGAGCTCGCAGACTAGATCTTCAACTTTTGATACTACAGGAAACTTGCTCACCATTTTAAATGCTAAATTCATTATGTTGGCCATGCAGTGAATGCCAATCATGCATGGTGAAATATAGGTTTGTAGCTTTACACACATACCATTTCTATGACCTTGCATTACTAAAGCTACATCTACCCCTATACACCTACTTTCTAGCAATTGTGTAGTCATCCATACCTCCAATTTCATTCAAAAAATTCTTAACTATCTCAAATAGATTTTGTGATGTTGCATTCTCCTTCATTTCATAAGTAGAGAGTATATGAGGTTGGCGGATATGATTTGCCAAAGTATACACATGCATACATACCCAAGAAGTATTATCTATTGTTGTAACTTCATCTAGAGATAATGCAATAAAAGTTGACTCTTTTATTTTTTCATGTAAATCATATTTTTCCACATCAGCAAGACAACTTGACCATTCCCATCCACTATTTATTGACCAATGTGTGTTAGGAAAATTAGGAATGCCCATAAAAGATAATAAACTATTATATTCTAGGTAGTCTATCATAGGACACCCTTTGGTCAAAATATGAAAAACAACACTCAACTGAATAGTTTTTTCCATTTGTACTTCTCCCATCATCTTTCCAAATTGAGCTTCAATTGAACCTCCACCTACATGAATCTTCACCTTTCTTTTCATATGTGCATCATATTCGAGGGCATTCTTTACATGAAGACATTTTTCCTTCATTTTCCATCTTATCACTAATTTTTCCTGTCCATCTATGATGTGTTTTTCATAAACTTTGCCAATATGTTTTTCTATGGTGTCAAGTTTTAGTTGCAACCCCTTGTCCCTATGATATTTCCAATTTCAAATCTTACACTTGTATTTTATGGGAGGTTCACCTTTGTTTGCATTCTCCATAAGTTTAATGAATGGGAATTTTGACACCCAGTCAATCTAAAAATGCCTTGACATTTTCCACTCACACCCCTTTTTTGATTTGTCTTTTCTTTTCCCCATGTGTGCACTTGTAGGATCTTCATCTTCATTGATTTCTATAACTTCATTATCATTTGTTGAGTTTGATTTATTCATATTATCATTCATGCTACCTTGGGTATTCGTTGGAACATCATATGTGGCATTTTCATCATTCTCTCTACCTTGGGTATTCCCTTGAACATCATCTATGGCGTTCTCATCATTCTCGGTACATTGGGTATTCCTTGGAACATCATCTGTGGCATTTTCATCATTCCTGCTAGCTTGCGTATTCCATGGAATATCATATGTGGCATTGTAATCCAAGTCAATAGATGGTACAAGTTATGATGTTGTAGCTCCATCAAATGGACCGCCAACATTGCCAAAGTATGATTTTATGTTTCTCTATTTTGATGACCTTGACCTCCCTTCACTACCTTCAAACTTCTTCTTGCTCGACATCTCTCACGAATTAAAAGCTACATAAAAAATGTCATTTTGTTCAAGAAGGAATCATAGATGATAGATAATAGATCCCTGGGTCCTAGATTAAGATAACTCCCTAGTCCTAGACCCCTAACTCCTACTCAATCAATATCATCTATAACAATGAAACCAAACAAAGAAATAAATAATCAACATGAATCTTATATTATTACACAGTGAAAAAATGATGACTTACCAATGCCTATAGCTGTAACTTCTCTATGACCTAAAATGAATTGAGGATTTGAGAGCTCGGAGTTGAACAAAACGTGTAACTTAGGATTAATTAGAGTTTCAAATGCATTTATATCAATGCATATTTGGCAAATACCGTGGGATTTTCAAATGGTAATTTGGTGAATCCCGCGTACTATTAATAGGACACTTATAAATGTTAGGTGAAATGGACCTCCATCAAACACATATGTTGTAATTTTTTAGGCAAATATGGCCCTGGGATTAGCATGGAGTTATAATGGTATTAGCAAAATTGGTCCTCATACACATGAACCATTTAATGATACTGGCGAAATTGGTCCTCATGCATGTCATCCATTTAATGATATTGGTGAAATTGGTCCTCATGCATGTCAACTGTTTAAAGATATTGGCAAATATGTGGGTGAATTAAAGCATGCCTCCAAAATTCCAGGTGAATCACCATTAGAACTGCGTAGTATACTGTGGAAAAAATACTAACTAATAGGGTGGCAAATTGAAACTCATTTGACCAAAAATAAAAAAAATTCGATCGAATTGGCCCCTTGTTGGTGGGAATGTATTTTCCAATTCCCAATTTGTGGATATGAACTATTATCCAATTGACAAAAATTTACCACTAAGAAATCTCTGCTCTAGACAATTTTGCTTCCATCCAAGATTTTGTAGTGAAATTCAAGTTACTCTTGTCACACTTGAAAGGATGTGGACATGAAAAAATTGATAAGGAATGTATCTTCTTGATTTTGTCAAAATTGAAGGGTCCATTTCATGTGTTTTTATCTACCTTCTATTTTGCTATGGATGCCTTGGGGATAGACTTTAAGATGCCCATATTTGAGTTTTTTGCAAGCAGCTTACTAGGGAGCAAGTCAAGTTACTTCAAATGGATGCACTTCCTAGGTCTAAGAGTCAAGCCTTGATGGATTCATCCTCCAAGGGTAAAGGGGAGAATAAGAAGAAACTCAAGATAGAATCTCCTTCTAGTAGTGAGCCTCCCTTCAAACCAACATAAAAGAACACTTAGAAGTCCACTTCTCCTAGTTCTTCTAACTCTAACGAGTCTACCTCCAAGACAAAGAAGAAGAAAGGTACCATTTACTCTTTTTGTGGCAAACCAGGTCATGATGAGTCTCATTACTTTAAGTGTTGGCAACATAATCAAAATACACTGCTCTATTGGTTAAGGTAGAATGTTGTCATTGATGGTAACAAGGTTTGGTAAAGGGGATTTTAGTTCAGAAGACTAATTAGCCAGAATGACTAAGTATGGATAGTACACAGAGTAATTGACAGTAATAGGAATGGTATGCCTCCGCAGTTGAAGATCAAGTTATGTAGTTTTGGTATGTTGTAAACAACCCTTTGGTGATGTTATGTTCCAGTGTTCAAGTCCTGACTTCCTCCAGAAGTCATACGGTGAATTGTCTAAGTCCAGATAAATAGAGTTAAGCCTGAAATAGTGTAAATCCCTTGAGTATTTTGGTTTGCATTCCTCTGTTGTTGAATATTTTGATTCATGGTTCTCAAGCAATGTAGACACATGTCATGAGCATCTAATTCTAGATTTCTAGTGCTTGAAGTTCATTAGATCACATTCTACAAGTTCTCTAGTATCTGTATGCACAAAAATCATGCACAGCCTCCATGAGGACCCCTAGGATGATTCAAATCCTTTTCACATACATGTAAGCATGAAATAATGTTCTCTAAGTAGAAAACTTCTTGATGGCATGTCTTCTTTCTTGTCTTGTGTTGTTTCCTCTTTGTCAATTTCTCTCTCTCCCCATTTGCGATGCTTTTCGACACTTTTTGTGACACTTGTCGATTTGTGTTGTCTGAGCTCTTGACCTTGCTCCTAAGCCTTGTAACATCTTGTAGGTGAGTTTTCACCATTCCCCTATGTTTATCATCCTCTGCACCCCCTAGAAGACTTCTAGAGGACCATCTATCCATCTCCCACTTTTAATTTTTAGTTCCGCTCAACCAATCCAAATCTCCTCCTATTATTTCTAGATCTCCCCCAGGAGATCCTACAAGTGCAAGTGGAGATTTAGATTCTTGCACATGACTGACCTATTTCCAGAGGAAAAACACCTCCTTTTCCTCTCTTCTTTCATTTCCCAACTTGCAGTTCTTTAGAAAATCCTGTCATGCTCAGATCTCCCCCAGATGACCCATGGTCACCCAGGGGTGACCCTACTGATGAAAGGGGTGACCCTGTCATATTTCCAGCCACAGAAAAAGTTGATTTTCTCACTTAATTTAGCTTTGTTTTCTCTTGTTTTTCTTCTAGTTCGCATGATTTTTGATGCCCAATATGGAGTTGACTATTTCATGCACCTACACATGCATAATTAACTCCATTTGATCTAAAATTAATAACTCAATCTATCTTATACATCCTCTCAACTCCATTTCATCTTCAGTGATAAGTTATTATTGATTTATCACTCCACAGTTAGTTAAGTTCACTGGGTAATTAGTCTTTTTAACTCCCCAATCAATCCTTGTTAACTCATCAATCAAATGAGTTAACTTTACAATCAATCCCATTCTTCAAACTTATAAATACCCCCTCCCTCAAGCACAAAAAGAGGCAAATTCATTGTGCACACAGCTCTTGCTAGTTTTTGTTCTCCAAATCAGCATTCTAATGTTCTTACAAGATGAAGTTTCCTTTTGCTTTATTCATTATTCAACCAAGCATCGTTACACTGCTTCATTCAATGTCATTGTTCTCAACCAAAGCTCTCATTGATCTCTTTCAAGCGTCAACAAGCTTCTTTTTGCTTCTTTGTGTTGTTTTGTCATAAAGAGGTCTTCCTACTACTTCAAAAGGACTTAAGGTTGCCAACATCAAGGATTTCTGAGGGTACTGGAGTCACACAAATCTTCATTCTTTCAGCTTTCTTTATTGCTTTATTCAATTCATAGTAATTAGAAAACTAAATTTTCGCTTGGGAATGGTAAATCTTTGCTTTTTCCTTGATAGTTAGATCTTGCATGTTAGAATAATTGTTTTCATATTCCTAGATCTAGATTATTTGAAGAAGCAATTTCCCTTTTTAGATTAGATTACTTCAAAACAATCGAAAACCCAAAACATAGATTAAACTTGTATTAGGAAAAGTCATATTAGATTGCATTCATATTTCCCTTTCATAGATTAAAGAGCACTTTTATTTCCAAAATACTAAAAAAAGTAGAAAAACATGTTTGCATATCATTTAGCTTTACATGCATATAGAAACCCTAGAAATAGACAAAATTGTAAACCCTCGATACCATCACGAGGTAAACCACGATAAATGATTCAATCAAACCTTTGATCACATCACAAGGTAAACACAAGTCAAAGTAAAAGCTTCAAAATATTTTCACACTACTCTTCATAGCTGCTTCAGCTTTTGTCGCTTACATCATCATCCATTCCATTTATTCTATGGTGCCTATGGCACCCCCGAATATGACTGAACCTAACTTAAACCAAGGGAATATTCCCTCAAGAGAACTAGAAACTTCTTCCTGTAATAGGTATGTGCCGCTGCATCCTGATGCACCAATCACCAACTGTTATGACTATGAAGATTCTGATTATGAACAAGATCAAAGAGAATTCAGGCATTCTCTGTCTTTCAACAACCTAGCTTGGGAAAATAATCTAGCCATACCAAATGTGCCACATAAAGCTAGAAGGATAAGGTCATAAATACATCGACCTGATCAACCTTCCACAAGCACATCAAGTACTCATCTTGATGAGGAAGTCAAATGATTAGAAAAACATCTACAAGAAGACAAAGACACTCAAGAGGCATTAAGGATTGCCTTGCGAGAAGAGCAAAGAGAAAATGATGCACGAGAAGAAATATATCACCATGAAAATACTCGAAGACAAAATCCTAGAAACGAAGAAGCAACTAGAGCTGCTACTCCCGCAGACTTAATGGCAACTCTAGTGCAAAGGATTAGAATCTTGGAAGCAGAGTAGGGTACTCCAAAAAGAAGGAAAAAAATCTCATGAATAGGACCAGGGGCATCTCAAAATCCCCCTACCTCAATTACTATTCATGAAATGCCAATAACGACACATGTTTGAATGGGAATCCTCCTGTTCAAAACAACCAAACAAATCCGATAATGTGTTATCAAACCCACCTATAGGGTTATTACTATCAACCCCACAATATCAAAGTGCCTTTCTTAGGACATATCTTGAGTATTTGAAAGAACCTCTAGATCAAAACATAAGAAGTGTACAACTACCTCGACCATTGTCTGATCTCCCGAAGTTCAACCTTCTGCCACAATAATGAGTTACACTTTCTAGGACATCCTGATTTTTGTTGAAATCACATAATTTCAGAAAATATAATGATTTAAACCTTGAAAGGTTCCATTTAAAAGATTTTAATTGAATAGGGTTTGATCAAACCCCCTTGGATAGAACCCCGCTAGTTTTAAACCATACCTATAATGGAGTCTCCTCTACACCTATCAAAATGCTGATTAAAAACCACTTTTGATTTACCTTTTGGGCGATCAAATGAATTCATTTAAAATTTATGTTTTGTAAGTATGTATTCCTTATTATAAGCTTCCCAAAAGTATAATTTTAAATATATTTAATTTGATTATTATATTTATTTTTTATTTCTTGTGAATGTAGGTTTTTCACCAAACATCAAGTTCTCTGTTCAACACACATGGAAAATTAGTAAATTAGTGAAACAAAATTCTGAAAAATATCTATGCCCTAGGTATTGATGTCCTTGTTTCAAAAAAACAAAAAAAATTGAATTTTGATACATACAGAAAAAGTTATGTTTTACGGAATACGCCTATGTCTAAATTATAATTGGTTTGACTTCAAAACTTAATTTAAAAATATTCAACAAAAAATTATAAAACCAAATGCATGCCCTATATATTAGTGTTACCAATCTAAATTCAAAAGAATAAGAATTTTATCCTTTGTAGAAAAAAAGTTATGTGCTATAGAATACACATCACTTTAAAAAAATGTTGTTTACTATTAAAAACTAGTTATCAAAGGAGATGCAAAAAAAATTTACAATTTAACTCCAAATTTTTAAAAATATATATATTTAGAATCTACAAACAAAATCTCACAAATCACTAGTTCACATCATCTTCAAATTCCCAACGGTTTTGCGGCTATATGTGTCAAAAAGTAAAGATTTAGTTCAAAATGTTGATTTCAATGTCAAGTTTGGCTAAAAAGTGTAACCCATTATTGTGGGATGACCCAACTTGGAGAAGGAGATCCAAACTCCCACATTAAATCCTACACCACGGAAATAAGAGAACTCCTCCCTTGGGATGAGTTTGTAGCAAAAATCTTTCCAAAAAATATGGAAGGCATAGCTCTGGATTTGTATTATCGCTTACCAGAAGCTTCAATTCTCTCATTCAGACAACTAATCAGAGAGTTTGTCATGGCATTTGACATGAACAAACTCATTAAAATGGGGATCAAAGAATTCCTCACAATGAAACAAGAGCCAAATGAATCTATAGCCCATTTTGTCACCCGATGGATGCAAGTCCTTTAGTCTTCGACTAGTGCTCCAAACATGGATCACCAAGAACTATGCGACCTCTTCTTGCATGCCCTTAACAAAGACATGAGAGAAGACGTTCAAAAACTGCCATACAAATCCTATGAGGAAGCATTGGAAAGTGCTTTGAGGATTGACCAAGCCGCCATTGACAGTGGTAGAAAAGTCTATGGGACAAATGGAAAATTGACGAAGGAAGACACAGGAAATAATGCCTCTGTCATTAAGATCCTTAAAAACAATAGGAGTTCAACCATGGATGAGGTGACAGATCAACCCCCAATCAAGAAAGTAAGAGATGACTACAATGGGAGAGATTACTATCCTCCTAATGTAAATGCCATGGACTGACCTAGGAACAAAAGTTACTACCCTAGGGATAACTACCAAAATTGGAACCACAATGGAAATGGGAATGGTGGAAGATATGAAAGACCCCCATATGAGTTCAATCAATTTTGTTCCTTTCATAGAACAAGAGGGTACAACATTGAATCTTGTAGAGAATATAATAGATTCATAGAAAGGCTACCAGAAGACCAACAATGTTTGTTCATAGAGATGTTCTTAAGCCCACAAGAGGTCACGCTGGATAACAAAGATACAAGATAAAATCAAGCTCCAATAGCCTCGCAAAATGTAAACATGAGAATTTATCAGGATCCATTCCCCACATATAAAGACACAGAAACAATAAATCAAAACAAGATGGCTCAAAGTAGTAATCCTAAAATCCCACCACAACTAGGACAAAAAGGAGAAGCTAGGATGATGGGATTAATTGAGATTATGCACAATGAAGGAGAAGAGGAAGACCATGAGGATGAAAATGAACAAATAGAAGCATATGGGGTATCATTTTGGTAGTGGAGCCGATACTAGCTCCAATCAGACCTTATGAGCTCATAGAAGACTTAAAGAAAACATATGCTCACATTTTGTTCATTGACTTACTCAGGAACTCCCCTTCACATCGCTAAGCATTACTAAAAGCAATAGGTCTAAAATGCCTCGACCAAATTATGCCACCACCTAGTGAGCAAATAAATCATGTGGACTATGACATCAGTCCACCAAATTTGGAAATCAAAGATCCAGGGTTCTTCTTTGACTTGCAGTAGATGCCTTCCAAGGTAGAATTAACCAAAAAGGGAGACCTTGCATTGTATCTTCAAGTATGGATCTATGACACTTGCATCAAGAGGACCTTAATTGATGATGGGGCAATAGTTAACATAGTTCCTTTCTCCCTTTTAGATAGGATGGGCTATGGACACACTAATATCACCGCTTCATGAGATACTCTAAGCGGGTATGATAATCTAAAGGCTGCCACCATAGGAAAGATTACCCTTCCAGTGACCTTGGGGCCTAAAACCATTCCTACCACATTCTACATCATAGACAAAGACACGATATATAACTTGATTCTTGGAAGACCATGGATACACAGGATGAAAATTGTGTTGGAGTACAATCAACACTGAGAGGGGAGGTGAATCAGTGTTGTATCAAAAACCAAGTTATTTACTTCTTATCAATCGTAGAAGAAGAAAATGAAAATCAAACTTGATCATATGCTTCATCAAATGAAGGAGTCAGATACTGAATATACAAGCATGAAGGACAATTAAATCACACAAATTTGAAACCAAGACACAATAGATTTCACAAGTGGAAAACCCTCATAGGGATGAAAAACCATCAAAATTGCCTCACTAGCTTAATCATGAAAATTAGCAATTACATAGCCTCACTAGCTGATAAATGCCTCATTGGCAAATACAAAGTCTCACTAACTTGTACATTCACCTTGAAACAAAACAAGATAACTCAGGGGGTTACCCTAATTCACTTCATTACAAAAACCTTATATCTCCTTTTGATTTTTCACTTTACAAAATTTCCTTTAATTTCACATCTGTCAAGCTGCAATTCTTGAAGCACCATATACTACAAATATCATGCAAAAAACTCCTTGTACTACAAATATCATTCTGCAAACTCCATACTTTAAATACCATTCAACCTTGTTATAAATACCATTATGCAATTATCATTCTACATTCACTATTCTGCACAAAACTGATCAATTCTTCATGAAGGCAGATAGATAACCATCTCACTAACTCAGAACAACAATCATAGTCTTCAAAAACATCATACTTATCTAAGAAATTAATTCCCTCGCACACTAAGTCATAAGAAGACTTTAAACGACTAAACTCTGCATTATAAAGAACTCTGCCCATCAAATTTCATTAAGGAAGACTGACCATTGGGCTTCTAAAAAGCTGTAAAAAGCAACTGTTTGATCAAGTCTTCGTGCCACTTTGCCTTTTATATTGGACCGCCCGATATTATTTTTGCACTCATGAAATTTGCTAACCTTTAGTCTTCAGTGCCCCTAGAAGGTTGGGACTGGTCACCTCACGGGGCCGGTCACCTCATGGGGCCGGTACCCTTAAGATGTAACTGAAGTTACATGATACTGGTTGAGCCAGTCAATGCAAAGAAACAAATAAAGTGCATGACAGGGATGTTAGGGTTATTAAGTGTAAATGAGAAAATTTGGACAAAATGAAAGATAAAACAAACACATGCAATTACCTTTTTACCCAAACCCTTCAAATACCTTAGATTGATGCATGCATGTTGGATTTGCTCGAATGATTGGAATTTGTTGATTAATGTATTAATTTAATGCCTGATTATGCTTAAAACCCTAATTATGCAAAATTGTAAAAAGAAGGATGAATCCTGACAAATGCTCACACACAGAGATATCAAATGACAATTAAATACATACCAGGTTTCAAGATTCTAATCCTAAAATGTCAGGGGCTAAAGAGCAGGCACCCAAGCCCAAGGTGGCAACTTCTTCAGGGACTTCCAGAACTTGTCTGCAACTAATCACCACTGTCTCAGTGATTTTCTGCTTCAGGGATCCGGAGGGCTTTAGGGCAGCTGCCCAAGCCCTTAGAGTGCTTTTTCCTTCAGATATAGGATATATGTACTCTGTCACAGCCTCCTACAACTCCACTTCCACAGAACACAACACCTGTTACCTACAATCATAAAGAAGGGGGTTGCGGTTGTGGTGTTTAGGAGCTTGCCTTAGTCAAGCCTCGGAATGGCATTCAAGCCTTCCAACACCATTGTTTGATAAAGAGTGTGTATCCATGCAGGATAGAGGCAAAAACAAATGATAGATTGATAAATGATTGATTTAACACAAAAAATACCACCTCAGAGGTGTATCTTGCATGTAGATGAAAATCCTTCAACACATGAGAAGATGAAGCAAAAGCTGCATAGCAAACATAACAACAAGACAAGTCTTATTTGCAACAATGAATGCTTTGAATTCTCTAAAATCATAAGTCTGCCAAAAGTTCATAATCATCTTCTAGTTTGCAAATGAATCCCTAAACATTCTTATATATGCATTCCCGCTTTAATTTCTTAATTCAAACTTAAGATGTTGGTAACGAAACCTTTTAACGGTCACATAATGGACATTTAAATTTAGGACCTGCCTAAAATAGGGCAAGACTAGGGAACAAGCACCCAAGCCCCTAGGTCCTATTTTGGGGTAGGGTTAAGCCCACAAATGTCCCTCAAGCTCCATTTGACATGGGTTTCAGGCCATTTTGCATCGGGAGTTAAAATGAACATGCATAATGAAAAACAAGGGACTCGAAAGCTAAACTTAGGAGGTAAAAATCCTAGGGGGACATTTTACGACTAAACATTTAGCCCCCACTTTAATGTATGTATGAACACATGACCCATACATGCATTAAAGTATGGTCAAAACATAGCAAACATGCTAGGCACTTGAAGCTAATGCATACACAAAGATTGAGGAACTATTCCTAGCCCCCAGTCTCATATAGACATTAGAGAAAACACATCGTAGACATGCCAAACATAGTGAAGACAGTAACAGGCACACAAAACATGGAGAAGACAATACCAGTCACACAAAACATGGAGAAGACAGTATTGAAGACACACAAAACATGATGAATTTAGTGAATGCAGTGATTATTTCTTTTTCATTTTCACATATATAAATGAATGCATATACATAGAAAGTAAAAATGCAACACACAACCCAAAATGTAGGAGGGGAATTTAGCCATGCTCTTTGAACTACATATGGGGGAGAAGAAATGCAATACAAATCTCACAGTGTAAGAGGGGCATTTCACCATGCTTTTTGGACTACACTTGAGAACAAGCACGCCATACAAATCCCAAAGCATAGGAGGGGCATTTCGCCATGCTCTTTGGACTATACTTGGGAACAAACATGCCATACAAATCCCAAAGCATAGGAGGGGCATTTCACGACACTCTTTGGACTATACTTGGGAACAAACACACGGAAGATACATGGAAAACATGAGCACCATATAGCATGCCAAAGACATACTATATGTCTAAAAAATGGCAAACAAGGTTGTGGAAGGAACTTATTGCTAAGCCCCCACCATCTCAAGCACGCTACAAGCACACCTGATGGTTGGGCTTATGGCACAACAACCACCAAAGAAACGCTTAAGGGAGGATACACCAACCCCACCTACTCAAAGGACTTTTGAAATAAAAAGGATGTACACTAGCTCAAGAGATACACCATCCCACCTCCACAAAGGACTTTGAATAAAAAGGATATGCATGATATCCTGCCTCCATAGAAGGTTTAATGATTGCAATATAGAATAAAGATTTGTACTCGTGCGAGAGATACAACATCCCACCTCCATAGAGGGCTTACAAACATGCTTTGTTAGTACCAAAATCATCAGACAACTTACCTTATATGCCCCCACCTTAAGGTGGTTGATATCGTGTATCGATATCAAGCACGTTAAGGTAGAGAGAAAACACACAAGAGAACAAGAGCTCTCACAAAGCCCATGCCCCAAAGGTGACATGTACTTTACGATCACTGATTGTTCCCACAAACACACACTTCTTAATCTAAGCAATACATGAAAATAAAGAAGCCAAGGCTACACAAATAGGTTCGAGTCTAAGTATAGCTATGGGGCTTATACTGCAGGCATCTCATAACTGAGTGTAACAACAAGGCAAGACACCCAAAACAAACAAAGTGCACGGAGCAGATGTATTGTTATGATTTGTTAGCATGATAAGACAACATCAAATATCACACAGAGTGATTCTACTAGCCAAGCATCAGATAATATATGTCAACCCCATCTTTATATATGGACTAGGTCCATTTTCCCTTTGCTTTCTGAAGGGACACACAGTTCGTATCAGTATACATTTTTTTTGTCATCCGCTGACTAGGTAGAATAACTAGAAGAAGGTAAACAATAAAAAGAGAGGAGAACAAGTGTCTTAGGAACAATCACATAGGAGGATGCCCCCAAGTCATCAACTGTAATGCTATGCACCTAAGACACAACACACAACAATGAAAATAGAGGATAAGCAAGATAGAAGAATGATGATACAAATAGAAGAATGGTCACAACAGAGGTAGTCTTCCAGTATCTTTGACCTTACAAGAGTATCAAGGGTCATCCAAGGAGGCTTAAACAACACATAACACATCATGGGGGGAACACAACACAAGAGGGGAGGTCACATAAATGAGCAAATAATGCTATGACATAAGTGACCACTAGGGTTAGAAATACTTACCTATATGCACAACTAGACTAATGGTTGTCATCAAGCAAATCATCATCTTCCTAATCTCGAATGTTAGTGGAGAGAAGCACATAAGGTACAATAGCCCAATATTTGTCATTATTCTTAATCTCTTTCTCTTTAAGGTTTTGTTTGTTTGGTTCAATGTTAGGTGGAATGTTTTCTTGTTGAAGTGTATTTCGTTGGGCAAAAGGTTGTCTTATCTTCTTCCTTTCTCTTGCTTGTCTATTCCTTCTTGTCCTATTGCTTAAATCTTCAAAAGTAGTCTCGTGTTTTTCCATAGGTTTTCTTATCTCAGAGGAGGAAGCTTGCCCAAATATAATTTGTCTTGATGAAGTGCTTTGTTTTCCATGAGTCACTTATGATCCTTGTAAGGATGATAGAGGAGATACCTCAGCATAGAGTCCTTTACCTTTATCTCTAGGAAGTTCTTCTAATGCGAGTTGTTCTCTTAATGCGAGTTGTTCTCTTTTTGTTTGTTGAATAGAAGGTTCGGTCACTCTAGATAGAAGTTTTTCTTTGTATTATCTATATGCTAAGAGATAGTGGTCTCTTCGTGACTTAGGGTCTCTATCAGGTCATGGCCAAAAGTAATCAAGAGTAAAGTTCTTCTCCATAACCATGGGTTGCCATGTATTACGATTAATAGTACGTAGTTGTCCATGTAAAGGGAATTGTATGCATTTGTGTATAGTTGAGGGGACAACCTTCATAGCCTTGAGACATGGATGTCCTAGTTTTACATGGAAAAGGTCAAATAAAGGGATGACATCAAATACTTGATCCACGGCTTTATCATAAACCGTAACCAATAAAGTTATCTTCCCAAAGGTAGGCATGGAAGCTCCAGTATGTGTCTTAATCCTTAAATCCGAAGGTCTATAAGAATCTTGTATCAATTCATGTGTGAGAAGGAACTCTTCTATTACCAAATTAGTCATACCATTAGGATCTATAAGTGTACCATACACTGGGATTTCCATTATACTCACAATGATGTAGAGAGGCCCTTCAATATCACTCATTGTCTTATCATGAGGTGTAAATGTAATTTCATGTTCAAGAGTTTTTCTTTTCAAATAAGGCCTAGGAGGATACCTAGCATTATTGTTATGGTTATAAGCCATGTGTGTATGTTTTCAAATGGATACCAAATCTTATTTTAAAATATTTCAATATATATGCAATGAACTGTATGCAAAACTATGTATGTTTAAGACCTAAAAATGCTTGATTTTTCACCTTTTTCAATGCAAATGACTAAAAGATAAGGTGTTGTAAGGAAATTGATGAGGGGTAGAAAATAATAACCTTAATATCAGTCCAATAATGCAGCAATATCCTTCACAACACACCTATAATTCAAATCTAGATAGATGACTGTTAAGGGAAAATTGGAGTAAACATGAATTATCAATTTATCAATATCAATATTACCCAAAACTCAACGAAAAGGGAAATAATCAAGATGAAACAAACAAAGCTGAAACCTTTGCAAACCTCAATACTTCATAGCTTCTGTTGATTGCCTATCTCAATCGATCTTGCATGTATGAATAAGGCCCTTAGAGAGTGCACTTCCTTACTATTCCAAGATTGTCAATGGAGAATGGCCATGATAGTGCTTTGTAATGAAGATGAGCTTCGCAACAACGGTAGTGATATGGTAACAAGTTGATCATAAGCAAATGGAATGACTTGGGTGCCAAAGGCACGCTGTAATTCCTATAGAGTAACAATACTAAAAGCTTGGATGAATGAAATGGAGGAATAGGGTTCAATTTATAGACTTGAGAGAGAGAAGATCAACGATATAGAAAGAATAAGAAGATCCATGGTTGAGAACATTTGAGGAATGTGCGCACATAGATAGAAGACAAGTGTCACACAAAAGCTGTTTTGTTTGAGTTAACTACTTTCTTTTATAAAGATATGAATTGTTTTCATAAATTAGAATGTTTTTTTCTAATTTAAGAAATATTGATAAAACCAAGGTTGATTGAGTCAGTTAACTCAACTTGTGATTTTCTTTTGCATGATTTGATAGAAATTAAATCATAAATTATTAAATTTTGTGTGCATGAAGAAGAAGACTTATTTTTAGAAGATTTGGAAGATATTTTGAGGAATTAGAAGATAAGAAAGAAAAATTAAACAAATAAATTTATTTAATTGTTTGTGCATGATTTGGAAGAATAAATAAAATATTTGATTGTATTTTATTTTTAGAGATTGAGAGGATTTAAATAAATTTGATTGATTTATTTAAATTTAGAGGAATGAATTGACTTTAATTAAATAATTAAGAATTATTTAATTTTTTGGAAGAATTAAATTAAATAAAGGATTTTATTTAATTTTGACTTTAGAAGAGGTAATTAAATATTTTGATATTTAATTAACTTAGAGGAATGTGAATCGAATAAATAAATTTGTTTATTTATTTATTGATAGAAGAATTAAACTTTAAATAAATATTAAGAATATTTATTTGGACCAATTCGTGTCATTTTTAGGCGTATACATTTTGCCCCTCTTTGATGCAATGCAGTTTACAGCGTTGCTTCAAAGAATAAGAATTCTGATAATGATACATGCCCCAGTTTGCCCCTGGTACAGGTTACGATGATGGGATGCCCCCTTAGGAGATTGGACGGGAAGAAGGCAGAAGGAATGTGAGATGGACAATCTCACAATGAAGAAGGAAAAAAAGAGGTTAGAATGAAAAAAAATAGGTCACAGTTTAGAGAAACGGGAAGAAATGGGCTTGGGAAGTAGTCATAGTCACCACACAGCTAGTTAGGGTTCACTTGCTATATATAGGGGTTGGGTCCACAAATCTAGTCATTTGCACACTTGTCTTTAGTTGGTTTGTCCTTGAGAGCTTAGGAGAGCATAAGAGCATAGAGCAGTCAACATTGAGATGGATATTTCGCGTGAGGAGCACTGCTTTAAGTGAGTTTGTTGGTTCGATCGGCCAGCTAAGGCAGGACCCCCAGTATGTAGCTCAAAAAACCTCACCTAGAGTTATTTAGTAGCGCAATAAATACTAGGGAAATTTTGCTTAGATAGATGTGTAGGATTGCAATTCGGTGCATATGCCATGCAGAACTGCGCATATGAATTTTTGTGGTGCATTTAAGATATGAAACATCGCATGCATGAATGTTGCGCATTTATGGTATGAGTCAACGCAAGCATTAAGATCTTGTGCATGCATGTTGTGTTCTGACATATGTATTTAGGTTGCACATATATGAGGTATAGCTGTACATTTGATATGGATCTACACATTTAAGAAATACCATGGTGCATTTGCCAGAAGTGGTGCATTTATTGTGAAATTGTGCATTTACCTTTTGGTTCAGTGCATGTGTTTAAGGTAGTCTACTGAACAAAATTGACTCGATTGGCATCTTGCTCGATGCGTCAATCAATAAGCTATCTCTGAGATTGTAGGAATCTAGTCAAGAGATGTTGTATGCTGTTTTGATCAATTTCATATGCTAAGTTAGTGATATGATTCTTTAGATATGTTGAACAAGTTTTTTTGTAGTTTAGGTTGACGCATTGCCTTGCGTGTTTGCAGGAGGACATTCGAGATATACTGATGTCAAGGGAGTGGTTTCCCTTACCGATGTTGCAGCGCTATATGCTCACTGAGATAGATCGAGAGGCTCTAGGTGCTATGGGTCTTGATTACAATTTTTTTCATGCCCAAGGTTCGCGTGAACCTCGGTTTGTTGATTGCAACAGTGGAGAGATTCCATAGCGAGGATGGGACTTTTCATTTGTTGACTGGAGAGATGGCGATTACTTTAGAGGATATCTATAGGATTTTGCACTTGCTGATTCAGGGTGAGCTGGTAGAGTATGATCCTCAGTGGGATGCAGGACTTGCAGAGTCTAGGTGAGTTTTCGATGACCCGAAGCTAGATTGTCAGGTTATCTCAAGGCAGGATATTCACGACTATTATGACTACTTCCCAGGGATAGTGGCTGAATTGATCAGGGGTGTTGTCTACCCCAATAGGAGGTCGCATGGCTTCTCGATTGGTTGGGGTCAGGTTATGGAGAGGATGGTTACAGAGGGCACCTGATTTGCATGGGGTGTCTATGTTTTGGCACACCTATACCACGATATGCATCAGGTGGTATACCACAGGGGTGCCAACTTGTTGGTAGGTGTTTCTCTTTTACAGTTTTGGCTCTGGGAGCATATTACAATCACTCAGTCGATATGCATCTTTTCTAGGCAGAGGGGTGAGCCCTATAGTTATGGATATGTAGGAATGTGCTGGGAAAGCTTGAGTATTGGAGGCATACACTGGATAATGTGGATAGAGTTAGTTGGGGCCCCTACCTGGAGTGCGAGCACTGGGATGATGAGGATGACGAGCTGCCCTACTATTTTTAAACTCGGTGGCTTATTGGCAGGACTCTATTCATATTGGAGAGATAGATAGTTAGCAGGGTTCGAAGATGGTTTGGGAGGATACAAGGCATGCCACAGGGGCAGGCCCGATTTGAGAGGACACATGTAGAGAGGTTCAGATGGGGCCTAGTTGCTTAGTATGAGGAGGCATTGGTAAAGTTTCAGTAGACACCTTATGTGGCTTGGCCAATGAGGAGAGAGGTTATAGATGCAAGGATGACTCCTGATTATGAGGAGTGGTTAGCAGCTCACCCTTTTCTGAGGTACTCAAGACTTCGAGAGTTGGTTCCACGGATAGATGAGGAGGATTTAGATGACGAGAATGGGGCCGGCGGGAGGAGGAGACAGAGGAGGGGTAGAGGAGGACAAGGAGACAGAGGTAATGGAGGAGATAGGGGAGATGGGGGAGGTGGAGGAGGTGGTGGAGGAGGTGGCGGAGGTAGAGGAGGAGAGTTGGGGAGGGACCCTCCCAGTAGCCACAGGTTGCACCACAGGTATAGGTGCCGGCACAGCAGGTTGGGCAACAGAGACAAATGCTGCCACCACAACAGGTGCCCCAACAAGTAGTCCAACAACAGGTTCCTCAAGCTCCTTAGCCTGACTTGTAGTAGAAAGCCATTGCTATGTTACAGGGTCAGATCTGACAACTTAGGGCACATCTCTGATATGTAGAATCTTGGAGAGAGTTAGATGCTTGAGTATTATCTAGGCTCATGAAAGAGCGGGATGTAGTAGAGGCAAGGGTGTAGGCCCTGAGACTGGAGAGAGACACGGCCTTAGCAGCCTTGGGGACAGATGGGGCCACTGCATTCTTAGTTACACAGGTGTAGCAGGGACAGGCCTAGATTCAACAGCTACAGACACAGCTGGCACAGGTACAGGGTACGCTTGCTAGGGCGCAGGCTTAGACGCGGTACTATAGAGGATTGTACCATGGGGTGGTGCTCGCAGACCAGCATGCACCGAGCTACAGGAGCCAGTCTATGGCTTCACAGAGGGTAGGGGGTTCATAGTCAGGAGCTTCGATGAGGGGCCCACAGTAGTTAGGGGCTAGCAGAGGAGGGGATGGAGAGGGCAGTGTTGGGAGTAGTGGCCCACGGTAGCAGGGCTAGCCTACAGTTGCACATGTACCAATTTTGGCTTTATGTATACACCTTTTGATGGCTTAGATAGCCTTGATATGTATATATGAGACATGTATCATTATTTATGTGATGTATACTTTATGACTTGTGACTCAGAGATGGACTTTGATATGTTGTACCTTTGGACATGTTTTTTTGTTATATTGATATGATGATGCAGCTATTGATGTTCTACATATGCAGTTGTTTACGCTATATGTCATGGATGCATTCTATCTTTATGATGTTTGATATGTGATGCACCTATTTATTATGTCTCTATGATGCTATGTGATGGATGCACATTTAATGTTGATGTCTATATGATTTGATATGTGATGGATGCACATGATGATGTAGTTGAATGTTTCTACACTATGATGCTTTATACGATTCTAGGACTCTGATATGATGATCTAATGCATCCTTAGATGATTTCATGTATGCACCTAATATGTAAATGTGAATATTATCTATATGATTATGTAGATTATACGGGGATCTACATATACTTGTCTATGTTTTTAATTTTTCTATTTTGACACTATGTTACGATGCAAAATGTGTATGGATGACCTAATGCACTTATTATGTATGCAAATGATTTAATCATGTTAATGATTATCTCATGTGATATGGCATGTAACTTATGCTATGTTTTTGTTTGTCCAAATGTACTCAATTGACATAGAAATGACACAATGATAGATAGAAGACTGTCTGATAGAAGAAAAGACTTGGTAGAAGGACTCATAAGCTTTTATTTGTATTGATATTCGACATAGGAATTTTTTTATTGTATGGAATATGGATGTAAATGGATATGATATGGATACAAAATGGTTTTTCCATCTTGATATTGCAAGTATATTTGAAGTGCTCATTTCATCATTGGGCGATTTTTTTTGGTACTTTTTCTTAATGTTGTAAGTTAATACAAGCATCTAGGTATAATTGAACTGAGATGACTTGAGTATTGCTTACATGGATTTTGATTTAGCAAGTTAATACAAGCATATAGGTATAATTAAACCAAGATGTCCTGAGTATTTCATGCATATCAATAGACAAGGATTGCCCCCTTCCATGTTAGACCTTTGATGTCCTCGATGATCTTTCGCTGATCATGTCATTAGACAAGGCTTCACATTACTAAAGATTAATCCACAAACAACAAACAAAGAAAATAATCATGCCCCCTATCATAGCATCTCTAGCTTTTGGCATCCTCCAGTAGCATAGATAGACATGATAACAAAAATTAAGACTCTGTAAGTTAACCTAATCACAAACACAAAACATTTTTGCATTTAGATGTGTTTTTCTTGCCATAAATAAGATAGAATCATTTTGAGTGCTTTAGGTACTTATTTGCTTTACCTTGGATAGGTTGAGGTGTTGCATCAAAATTTTTGCTTTGGAAGCAATTTTTTTCTTGCATTTTCTTGCCTTGTGAAAGGTTCCACAACCCTTATTGGTGAGACAGACCCTAAGGGACTGACCTAGTGCCTCGGGGGCTCATTGCTAAATGGCCTTGCCTATGCGACGACACAGAGGCAACATAGTTTGGGGACTTGGACCATGGATGGACTAGAGGATAGACGACAAGAAATGGGATGGACAGGAAAGTGGAGCCTCAGGGGCGCATTGAAAATGGCCTTGCCTACGTGACAATGCAGAGGCAACGTAGTTCAGGGTTGACCCTATGGTACCGATGACAGAGGCTATGCTAGGCTGACACTATGGATAGGATACTGGATAAGATCTTAGTTGATAAGGCAACAAAAGAGAGAGTATCAAGCCATGATAGGTTATTGTTAGGTTGCACAAGGTGTTCTATTATGGAACAGATATGGATCGAATGAGAAATGATGGAGGGAAGAATGAACACAAGGGGATTGGTTTCCCAAAGATGGAGGAAGCAGTTTATCACAAGTAACGCTTGTTTACAAATTTTTCACCACTTGCTTTTATTTGCACAAAAGCTAAAAGTACACATGACACCTGTTTAACAGGTTTTCATCATGCTACCTATCCAAGGTGCCTATTTGCCAGGTTTTCACCAGAGGACGATTTTTTTTGTTGTTTTTCCATTTTTTGATTTTTTTTTTAATTTTTTCTATTTTTTTTATTTTTTTGTATTTTTTTGAATATTTGCCCCCTTACATTGGGGTTCTCTTAGGTATAGAACCGGAGAAGATGCATACTTTTGATTGGGTCATCAAGCAACTCACCCTCTGATGTTGCTAACTGATATTCCCCCAATCCATAGGCAGCAATGATGACATAGGGGTCAAGCTAGTTGGGCTCAAACTTACCTTTCTTTTCCTAATCCTATTGATTGCAGAGATTTTCCTTAAGTACTAGATCACCAAAATTGAAGACCCTTGGATGGACCCTGTGATTATAGCTTTGTTACATTCTCTATTGATATGCTTTGAGATGGTTGAATGCCTGTTGTCCTCTCTCTTCTAATAGTTCTAACTCTTGCAATTTGGAAACTCTGTAGTCTTCATCAGTGATAAGACCTTTTAACGACACCCATAGATATGGTAACTCGACCTCGATGGGAAAAATGGCTTCTGATCCATAGACAAGGGCGTATGGGGTAGCACCTATGGGAGTGCATATACTGGTTCAATAGGCCCATAGAGCGGGATTCAGTTGTATATGCCAATCACGGCCAGCATCATTGACTGTATTCTTAAGGATTTTCAAGATTGTTTTGTTGGATGCCTCTACTTGGCTATTGCCTTGAGGATAGTAGGGGGTAGAGAAATGGTGTTGGATTTTGAATTTGTCAGAAAGCTCTTGGACATCTTGGTTCTTGAAAGGTCTTCCGTTATCCATGACAATGGATGAGGGAATTCCATATCTGCAGATGAGGTAGTTTAGGATGAATGAGGCAATCTGTTTGCCTGTGACATTTGTGAGTGGAATGGCTTCAATCCACTTGGTAAAACATTCAGTGGCAGTTATTATGAACTTGTGGCCGTTAGATGATGGCGGGTGAATTTTGCCCACAAGGTCGAATTCCCATTGACAAAAGGGCCAAGGTGTCCTTAAAGGTTAAAGCTCTTGAGCTGGTGCATGTATCAGGTTTCCATGTATCTGGAACTGCTTGCATTTCTTCACAAACTAGTATGAATCCATTTCCATGTTTGGCCAATAATATCCCAAACACATGAATTTCTTAGCTAAAGAAGGACTGCTAGAGTGTGTTCCGCAAATTCCTTCATGTACATCTTGTAAGGTGGTTTGAGATTCTTCCCATCTTAAACATCAGAGTAAAGTACCATCTAGACCTCAGTGGTATAGGGTATCAGCAATAATAGTGTAACGGGAGGTTTGGCGAATGAAGGTTCAGCATTGGTTAGAGGATAAGTCAGGCAGTAGGGTATTATCTTTGAGGTAAGTGTAAATCTTCCCATACCAAGGTGAATCAAATCTGACTAAGAGGAATATGGAGTGGGTTTCATGAAGATCATAAGCTGGTTGCATAATTGTCTCCACCAAGAACTCATACCGTGACTCATTCTCTAGGATCTCGAGGAGCAAGGCAATGGTTGCCATGGCATCTGCTGCTTTGTTTTCAATGCGAGGTATTTGTTCAAAGGAGATGATGACAAAGTATTCTTTAAAGTCATCCACCATACGCTTGTATGGGATTAACTTGTCATCTTTGGTCTGATAGTTATCATTGACTTGATTGATTACTAGTTGGGAGTCACCATAGACATGTAGCTCCTTGATTTTTCATTCTGCCGCCATTTTGAGACCAATAACCAAGGCCTCATATTCTGCTATATTATTTGTGCATGGGAATAGCAGACGATAAGACTTAGGTACGGTGTCACCATGAGGAGTGACCAACAAGATTCTTGCCCCTGATCCATGGTTTGTATAGGATCCATCAAAGTAGAGTTTCCATGAGTGTGTTGTGATACTAAATATGGCTTCATCTGGAAACTTGAATGTCATTGGTATGGTATCCTATAATGGTGCTTCTGCTAACTAATTAGCAATGATTTGACCTTTGATAGCCTTCCTTTCTACATACTCAATGTCATATTCGCTGAGGAGCATTACCCACTTAGCTAGGTGACCTGTGAGAGTTGCTTTGCTTAATAGGTATTTTAGTCGATCTATCTTTACAATAAGCTTAACTGAATGTGCTAGCATGTAATATCATAGTTTTTGGGAAGCAAAAACCACAGCAAGACAAGATCTTTCTATCTGAGAATATTGCAGTTCATAGCCCACCAATGTGCGACTGATATAGTAGATAGCCCTTTCTTTTCCTTCATAATCTTGTTGTGCTAATAGGGTGCTGAGAGCTGTCTGTGTAGTAGATATGTAAAGTAATAGCGGTTTACCTTGGATAGGCAGCATTAGAATAGGTGGATTTATGAGGTATTCCTTCAGTTTACCAAATGTTTCTTCGCACTTCTCATCCCATCTAAATGGAATGTTTTTATGTAAGAGATGACTGAAAGGTTGGAACTTGTCTGCCAATTGTGATATGAACCAATGGATTGCTTGTAACTTGCCCTGTAGAGACCGCAACTGAGTGATGTTCTTTGGTAGTGGCATTTCCATGATAGCCTTGACTTTGGTAGGATCCACTTCTATCCCATTTGCTGATACAATGAAGCCTAAGAGATTTCCAAAGGTGACTCCAAACACACATTTCTTCGAGTTCAACCTGACTTTGAAATGTTCTAGTCTCTGAAAGACCTTCTCTAGTACATCTAGGTGTGATTCTCTTGTGAGTGATTTTGCAAGGATGTCATCTACATAGTCCTCCCTTGTGACGTGCATCATATCATGGAAGATAGTCGTCATAGCATGTTGATATGTTGCCCCTGCATTCTTTAACCTAAATGGCATGACATTCGAGCAAAAGGTGTCCCATGGACAAGTGAAAGCTATCTTCTGGTGCTATCCTGATTTGATTATATCCTGAGAAGCCATCCATAAGAGAAAGCATGGTGTGTCCTGCTATCAAGTCAACTATGATATCAATATTGGGCAATAGAAAGTCATCCTTGTGGCAAGCCTTGTTTAGATCTCAGAAATCATTGCATAATCTAACTCTGCCATCAAGTTTGGATACTGGTACTATCTTAGCTATCCACTCTGGATAGTCTATTTCCCTGATGAACCCTACATCTAGTAGTTTCTTGAGTTCCTCTTTTACTAGTAATGCAATGTGGGGATGCATCTTCCTGAGCTTCTATTTGACTAGTTTGACCCTTGGATCTAGTGGAAGATGATGTAGAATAAAATCTGGATCTAAACCAGGCATATCTACATATGACCAAGCAAAGTTGACTTGCTTTTTCTTAAAGAATGGTACAAACTTAGTTTTTTCTAGTGGTGTTAGAGACTTTACAAAGTGAATGATCTTAGGTTGTTCCTCTATTCCAATTTTGACAGGTTCTATAGGTTCCACAACAATCTGAGACTTCTCTTGATACATATCGGTGGGGAGAGTGTCAAGCCTTCCATTGTCAGGTGCCACAGTTGGGTTTTCACCATCGGATGCATCCTTTCTTTTTACTATTTTGGGATCTGATACTGTCATAGAGTGGTATTCACCATCAGATCTAGTTTTTACTTTTATGTTTTTGTGACTTGAAGGCTTGGCAACCTCTCCAAAATAAGCCATAGTGTTGAGTTCAATTGCGAAGCCAGCTTTATGATCTCCTATGGATAGGTGGTCCCTAAGTTCCATGAAGTCAATATAGGCATCATCATTTTGGAACATGTCTAGTTGCGGGGTTCCTTGTAAATCCCAGTTGATAAGTTCAAGATGTACAAGGGGGAGGGGATCGAAAGATAGATCTGATTCATTGGGTGTTATGGTTTGAATGGATATATGGTTAGGATTTTGATTGGTAGGGATAGGATCTAAGATGGTACTTTCCTCCAGATTGTTTATTGCGATGGAACTCTAACCTTCCTCGAAAGTTATACTCTTAGGGGTTTGCGAATCAGACTCTAATGGTCTATGCATTAGCATTTTTCCCTCATGGTAGGGGCTATAGGTTTGAATGGTGTCAACATCTTTGTCCTCATAGGAGTGCTCTGTGAGTTCCTCCCACTCATATTCGTTAGAGTCCATGTCACTGTTGTCTTGTAGGGCATGGATCTGCTCCACAAAACAAGCATTGGCCTTAGCTTTGCCTTTATCTTTGTATCCTAACCCTTTTGTGGTTCTTTCCAATGAGGATGAAGAGGGTTGGATGGGTTCTATGATTCCTTCTTTTCTTAGGCCAATGGGGCCTTGTCCGTCATAACCCATTCTGTGTAGGATAGACTCACCACACCCATAGATTTCTGTTGGGAGCTTAGGTGGTTCTTGTTGTACGTTATCTTCATCTATGTAGAGCCTTGATAAGACATCTCTCTCTTTTGTTTCATCTAATAGGGTCCCCCATTTTACAAAGGGAGTTATGGGAGGCTTGGAAGGAGTAGATGGATTTGGAAAAGGTGTAGGTCACCCAAAGGATCTTGGTGATAGGGGTAGTTTGGCTAAGTTGAAGCTATGCTCGATGGAGTATTCCCCTACCCCTGTTTCTTTGATTGTGATTTTTTGCTCTTTGGGCTTGGATGAGGAAGCTTCGGAGGTAGAATCATGCTGTGGGATGGGGGGTGTAGAAGCTCTATTGTTGGGAATGATGTAATCAGGCTTTGAGCAGATAGTGTTGCAATGTTGAAAAGGGTTTGGATCACCTTGGATGGTGATCTGCTTGCCATTAGGAGGAAATTTGATGCATTGGTGGTAGGTAGAAGGCACTTCTTTCATGGCATGAATCCACGGTCTACCTAGGAGGATATTATAGGCTAGCTCCCTGTCTAGGACTTGGCAAACAACATCCTTTATCATTGGTCCAGCTTGTATTAGTAACACCACTATTCCTTTAGTAGTTCTTTCCTCTTCATCATAGGCCTTAATGGTAATCTTTTTCCTCGGATCCACTGCATTTTCAGAGAACCCCAATGTAAGGACTAGCTTGAGCGTGCAAATATTTAAACTAGATCCTCCATCAATGAGAACCCTTTTGATATGGTGTTTATGAATGAAGGCGATGATATGCAAGGGTGTGTTATGAGGCTGGGACATTGAAAGATCATCCTATTTAGTAAATGAGATAGTGCTAGAGGAGGTTAGATTTCCTACCCTGGCTTGAAACTTCTAGTGGGCCAGGTTCGTGGCTACAGTTGTTTCCACTAGGGCTTTATCAAGAATTTCCTTATGGGAGGGAGATAGACACAACAACTCTAAGATAGATATGTGGACAGGAGTTTTTTGAAGTTGGTCTATGACACTATACATATGGGAGTTAGACGGAAAAGGTGACGACCTTGGATGAAGCATGTTTAACGTGACCTTACCACTACGGGTGATGATGCTACAATAAGTTTTGTTGGGTCCTGATTGTTGGTTGAATGTGACCACATTGACTTGTGGGATGTGCTCCGATATGCAGTTGATGGTATAATTGAATGGTATGCTCGCATAGTTTCCATTGTTTTGATTCTACCTATTGCGATTATTATTGTTGTTATTGTTGGTGGTGGTGTTTTTGTTGTTGTATGGCCTGTCGTGATTGAGAAGTGGATCCTTGTATGCCACATGCATCTAATTAGAGGTATGTTCTTGAGTGCCTACCTAATTTTGGTCAAGTATGTCTTGAGTGACGTGTTTGAGACGGATACAGTTGTTGGTCATGTGGCCTCTTCCTCTATGATATTCACAGAAATCCATATCTTTCCAATAGTGAGGTTTTATTTGAGGTTCATAGTCGCTAGTTTGTGGAAGAGTGATCTCATTGTTGGCTAATTGTTTTCTTAAAGAAGACTGTTGGGACTCTCCTAGTGGTGTGAATTTTTGCCTAGGGTTGGAGTTGAACCATGGCTTTGACTCACGAGAGAAGGTTTTGTTTAGTGTAGCATTGTTTGCTTCTCCTTTGAGAGTGAAGATTGGTTGTTGTTTGGGAGCTGCCACTTTGGCATCAACTACTCCATCATTGACAACATTTTTATTCTTTGTCAAAAACTTTGACTTGTCTATGGTGTAATTAGAGTTAGGGGTGTCCTTGTACAACTTTATTTGCCCCTTAGCGATCATAGATTTCTTGATAAATAGCCCCATCTCAATGACTTTCAAAAATGAGGTAGGGAATTGAATTTAGATTTGGAAACTTAGATTGGGGTTTAGGTTGTGGACAAATATCTCTGTCATTTGCTACTCAGGTACGTCATATGATCATTTGCTCATGATTTGTGACAAGGTGTTGCTGTACCTCATCATTTAATCTATTTTCAGATGTCAAAAACCAGGGTTGTGTCCACGACTGTCTGCAACTAGGGATTCTATAGTTGCCAATTCATAGCTAATCCTAACAATCTCTACAATTTGGAAGGAAATTAATCTATCTACTTTGCTAAATAAATTTAAGGAATGCTAAAACTGATTTAAACAGGATATGTATTTAAAGCATTTTTTAAAATAGAACATGCATCTATCTATTAAAAATAGTGAATACTTTCATGAAAAGCTAAAACAATAAAACAGTGTACTAGCCTCTTGCCTTAGTGGTGAGAGTGGGCCCTTGCTCCGCACCCTTGGGGCTGAAGGCTACAGAAGGAAATCAGCACAAGGAAAGATGATCACAACTTAGAAGCAATCCAATTCATCCACTTTGTATTCATGAAAATATTGCTAGCACAGAACTGAGATCTTCGAGAGTCAGAATAATTCAATCATTATTTTTTTCTTCTACTATTTTTGAGAGTATATATAAAAATGAGTGATGATATATCACTGAACTTATCTACCAGTCTTTCTATGAGATGACACCATCTCTTTATTGTTCTTAACTGTCTAACTATGAAAAAATAACCATGTGATAAAGGTAGACTTGAGTGGAATAGAATTCCACTCAGAAGTCTAAGTTTAAGTCTTAATACACTTCGGCATCAAAGCCCTAAAAATAAGGATATTGGATTAGTTCAATTCGTAACTCATGCAAAATCTTTGAAAAGATAAAACTTCAACAGTTTAACTAATAGTTGACCCTTCACCACTCAGGTGATGATTTGAGTGAAGTGAGGGGTATTAAGATTGCTGCTGAGAGTGTCTGGTCGGTAGCTCTGCTGGAAATACACCCTACTCTTAGGAGGCACCAGAGATAGCTGTTCCTATCTGTAGCTCTGGAGATATGTTTGTAGCTTCTTGTTCAGCTTCGAAGATACTCCAGACTCTCGCAGAGCTCCGGAGAGGCATTCCTCATATCTTCAAAACTTCAGGTGTCATGGTTCTTTGGTATTGTCTTTGGAGATCATTGAAGACGATCTCCAGAGATGCACAAAATTGATGTTCCTAGCATCTACACCTTTTGATTCAAAAAGAGAGAAGTTTTGCATTTTTCCATCAATTCTACGCACATTAGCACTCAATCAGAAATTCTAATCTTAAGTAATCCATCTTAATTAATCATAAAATAGAATGATCTTGCTAACTTATTTGGGTGCAGACGCTAGGAAAGATGAACTCAGAAAGGGGAAAAGGAGAGGCAAAAGGATGTATTTCATCAGTACAATTTGGTACTCATCATCCCCCCCATACCTAAGGTTTGGCAGGTCCTCCTTGTTAGGGTTAGACGGCAAAAGATATCAATTAGATGCAAATAAAGATTAAACAGAGAAATGGAAATACATAGAATTAATAACAGCAAGAGACAAGTTTTAACGTGGTTCACCCAAACTCAAGCTACATCCACCAAACAGAGAGTCCAATATTATTATCCAGTAAATCAAACCAATTACAATTAGCAATCCCTGCAACTCAATACTGCTGCAAAATGTTACAATACAATATATCAAAATCCTAACCCTTAGCCGCTTTTATCAAGCTTTTTGTCGGTTACAAAAATAGAGTTTTCTTATGTTGGTGGTGCAGGAGCACCTACCTGACAGCTGGTCTTGATAAGGCAGTTAGTAGTTTAGGTCATGTTTGTGTTTCCAAGAAGGTCTGTTAGACCAAATGCATGTAATAAGGTCATGCTGATCATGATAAGATCATGCTGACCAGGCTTTTGCTATTTTTAGCTAGTTAGTTATAACAGCTGTCATGATGTATGTTCGGTGGGATCTCCCAGCCGCTTGGAGAGTTCCCAGCCGCTTGGAGTCGGGTCAGTAGTACTCGTAGGGAAATCTTTATAAGCATGAGATCGGTTGATATTGAATGGACAGACAGATATCATCGATCGAGCTAGTTGCAGAGAGTGAACTTGAGAGAGAGAGGTTGATCATATTGTATTGCATCTTTGAAATCAATAAAGTGATCCTGTTTGTGTTCTTGCTCTGGTTGCATTCCATTACTTGATTGATTTGCTGGTTTGAGAGACTGCATGGATTTCCTGATCCATTCCACCGGTTGATCTGTCTGATCGGTGGAATGGCAATGTACAGTAGGTTAGATTGTAGGTTGTTTTCTGTTTTCATGCAGGTGTGCAGGATCGCGGTCAAGAGATGTTGAAGACCCTAGCATCCTCATGTGCTAGGTCAAGTTGAGAAGTTCAAGTTGATAAACTGGAGTTAGAAGATCACCCTGAGGTTGGATCGGGTCATCCCTGGTGGATCGGCGAAGAGAGATTTTGCTAAGTGCAGAAGTTTGTGAAGACGGCATCATCAGGATATTTCTGCAAATATCCTGCAGTCGGGTTAGGCATCATCATCCGGATAAGTGAAGGAGAGCATGATGTTTTCGAGTGCATGAAGTGCGAGTTCGTCGGGGTGATCATCAGCAGGAGGAGCCGAGGAGCGTGTCGGCATCAGGATCATCATGTTGGGAGTGCCAAACAACCGCATATCGCGAGTAGATGCGGGAGAGAAAGTTCGGATTTTTGACTAAGTGTTGAGAAGGTCATCAGGATATTGGGTGACGTCATCGTCATCAGGATATGACGTCATCGTCATCAGGATATTGAGATATCCCCTTGTGCGAGTTCATCCTGCTGTCATTAAGTGCTTGGGTATCGGCGGAAGTCCGTAGCAGGAAGTTGTGTTAACATCATCATCAGGAGGTTTCGAAGAGAACCGGATAATTTATATCATGATGCTGTTGCTTGTGTTGTCGGGTAGCGGAGCATCGAAGGTAAGCTGCTGAAGGTGAACGTCATCAGGATATTTGGGACAACCGGATGTTGAATATCCTGCTGACGAAGGAAGTGTTGCATATGATGATGACGATGGAGTTTGGAGCCCGATGAACAGTGCAACCGGAGGATGTGTGCGCCCGCTGAACATCATGATGATGATGTTAGAAGGAAAGCGGAGGTGAACAGTAGTCGGCAGGCGGATGATTGCGAGTGTCTGCAATATGATGATGCTGTTGGTTTTCGGAAACATGATGCTGACAGAGTAAAGCCGAATTATGATGATGTTGGTAGTTTTAGGGAATATGATGATGATGATGAGGTTGGTCTGCAGACATTCATGCTATATGCGAATGTTATAGTGTGGATGCCTCTGCATCAGTTGGTCAATGAAAAATACCTCTCGGTGCCTTTATAAAATAATAAAAAACCGTGTGAGGTTTCGGGGGTGCTGCCCCTCAACCTCGCCCTGTATCGCGACAGGGAACGCGCCAGGGGTGCTGCCCCTAGACCCCGAAAGGGGTGCTGCCCCCAAACCCCTGCAAGGGGTGCTGCCCCTTGACCCCATAGGAATTTGGGGGGGAACCGCGCCGATAAAAGTGGGGAAAATGTAACCTCCAAGTTTGATTAGGCTCCATATAACAACACTCCTACATCTCACACTAAATTTATTTTGGCAAAGCAGCTTGTCAGTTAGTCTATAATCCTAGAGATAGGTTGGCCAAGTGGTTCTATTGGTGTTACCATTTCCTCTATATTCATCAACCTGCTTCAACCAGTCTTTCAACTTTTCATCTTCTATCTGTTCTGCCCAGACAGGGAGTGGTTCAATTATTAGAGGGGGCCTGAACCGTCCACCTATCCATTCTTGCTTGTGAGTATCCATCAGTTTGGATATCAACTTTGCCTTTCTCATGAATAATCTCAAGTTTGTAGGGGTGACCACCTCTCTAAGTTTCTATTTCAGGGTCAAAACATTCCATCTCCTCTTTGCTACAACAAGTACTGAATTTGCTAAATTGACCATAAAAAGACCAAAGTCAATGGAGCATTCCTACAAACTTTTTAGATATAATGGCAACATTCTAGTTGCATTGTAAGGATGATAGATAAGGGCCCTGAATTGGGTCCGAAGAGCAAAAGGATTGGGACATTCTTTTCTAATGAAGAGATCTATTTTTAAATCCTTCTGAAGATGATCTTCCATCCTTTCATGCCAAATCTGGTGGTTTCTCAATAGGGACATGAATGCCTTAAGCTGGCATTCTCCCACAAAGTGATTAAGAATGAAGACTATATCATTAATACAGAACCCATGTAGGTATAATTCACATAGGAAGTTTTTGTCCTCATCATTACTTCTAGTGTAAGCTGCCATGAATCCTTCTGTTGTTTCAGTATCCTCAGTTAGGTCAGACAGGACTAAGGAGAGTTTCCTTTGCATTACCCTTTCCTATAAGAACATTGAATAGCTGGCACTTGGAGGCCGGCCGAATAGAATTTCTGAGGAAAGGGAGGCCATTTTAATGATTTTGCCTTCCAAAGTTGTTATTCTTTCTGTTCTGGCAGTGACTGCCCTTTGTAACTGCAACATCTGCTTGGATGCCTCAAATTCTCTACACCTTTTCTCCAAATGAAACAGGGCTTTGGGAATGTCAATGGGGATTGGACCCACATAGGCATCTGTTTGGATTTCCTACTCATTGGTTGCCCTTGGCCCAGACAATTCTTGAATATATTCTTCTTGGTCATGCAGTCTGTTATTGGCCCAAGTTAACTATTTATCCTAGCTTTGTACCTTCTCAATTAGTGCCGCCATTATTGTGAGGCCGTTGTCTCTGGCCATGGTGAGCTCAGAAACCTTCTGTGCTGCTTCTTCCTCTTTTTCTTCCACCAATTTGGCTGCCTCACATTTCTGTGCCTCCAACTCTGCCTCTTTCTCCTGGATGATTTTATCCTTGCTTTGGAGGTCTGTTTGGATATTTGCAATGGTTTGTTTCAGCTCCATCTCCACCTCTACTCTGACCTTCTTGAGGTCAGAAATAATCAAATTCTTTCCCCAAAGCAATCTTTTTAAAATTTCAATTTCTTCTATCAATTGCTATTCTGTTGAGATTTCTACATCCTCTTGGTCAGAGGGATGAGATAGAGTTTATGCTTCTGTTTTGGTGGCTGTTGGCTGATCATCAAGGTTGTCCATAGCCATCTGCCCTGCTCTACCTAATGTATCCATTTTCCTTGTTCCTCCTTCTTCAGTCTTCTTGTCCTGAGGATCCTCTATTGCTACTGCAACTAATGAAGGTCCAGCTTTATCCTCACATGTTCTCAATTCTAGGAGTGCCTCAATGAGCAGGGCAGTATCCTTCTCAGCTTGTGAGAGTTGTCTCTTCCTTTTGCTCCTCCAGAGCAAAGGTGGGGCAGATGCCTCTGGAGCAGGTCTCTCTTCCTCAGAATTTGAGGAAATAGTAAAAGTTTGTATGTTTCCTGTCTTCAGAGCACATGGTGATGTTGAAACTGGACTTGACTCCATATGAACAGATGGTGCAGGAGAAATTTTACTTTGCTTCCTCTTCTTGACCAGAGGGATCTCATCTGAATCATGGGATGGTTCTTTAGCCCACCACTTTTCCTCAATTCCCTATCCTGACCTTCCCTCTACTAATTCCTTAGGCCAAGATTCCTCAGGTAGAGTCATCTTTCTCCTGACTGACCGAGTCATGTATAGGGTTTGTGTAGGAGCAGGTTCTATAATTTGTTTGGCTTTCCTCCTTTTGTCATGAACAGTGGCTACAGATGAAGTGACCTCTTGCGAGGGTGACTGCCCTTTGTGAACAGTTGTGGAGAAGGCTAAAGGCTTAGTTTCCTCATCTTGGTGAGAAGGAGAACTCTCATCTTCTGGTTGTGTTATCTCTAGTTCTCTGATCTGGGGGCTCTACTCAAGAAAGTTTTGCAATAGTTCTTCTCCATTGGCCTAAGATAGGAAGTGGTGCTTGACTACCAGAAAGATGAGGCCATGATGTTTCATGGGTCCCTTATTCTGCTGATATTTCTCTGTAGTTGCCCTGATGGCAAAATACAGGAAATTGGGGATATTTATGCTATACTCAAGGTGTCAATTTCCATGTCTAAGAAAAATCAGCATTTTCATGATTGGCCCTAGAACTATAGAGAATTGGCCATCACAAGTAAAGTATTTCATTAACCAGGTGGCAACAGATGCCCAAGGGTTTGGGAGTGTGGACCTCAAAATTCCTTTGACTTCATTTTTATTCAAATGTAATTGAATAGCAGGTTCACCACAAATAGAAAAATTTCTAATCAAATCAGTGTATAAGGTTTTCAAGTGGTAGAACCTCTCACCTTGTTCAGGAAGTCCAAAAATGTAGCTGATAATTGCTGAGGAGAAATTGATTTGGATTCCTCTCACAGTCATCTAGTTGTCTCTTAAATTTATGAGGAATTCATCCCCAATATCCTCCTAAATCCCTTCGAATTTGTCCAGGAAATCTAACCATCCAGCAGCCCTTAAAATGTTTGCTGCAGCTGCATCCCTTAGAAGACCCGCAGTATTTTCTGGCTTAGACTTCTTCTTGACTCCCATTGTTGAATATTTCACCTTCTGTGCTTATTCTTTTACCTCCCTAATTTACAGTCTATCTTTTCCTCTTATCTCAGTGGGCTTCGGAGTATTGTTCAAATTGCTCTATATACTCCAGAGAACTGTTCAATTTGTTCCGTAGCTCTAGAAATCCATTTAATTTACCCTATGCTTTAGTCTATTCTGGAAGTTTGAGTGAGGGATGTTATGTTTTTTTCAGTTTAGGCTTATGCAGATGGGTTAGACGACTAAGGCAATCATAAATGTAGCAGACTGACAGGGCACTCTGGAGATAAGGTGGCATTAAGGCACAGATGGTGGCATACTTAGATGTGAAGAAGGAAATGATGGTGGAAGGACATGTCATCGTGGTGGTACCCAAAACAGAAAGACAAGACAGTTACTAATAATGATTAATTAAAGACAGATTTACCTGGATCAGTTTTAATAATGAGGCGATGTACATGGGAGAGATGCTACGTTGTTTTAGAAACTGCACGCGTCGTGGCAATTAAGCAGTGGCCTGAGATGACATCCACTTCCCATTTGTATGCGACTTGCAATCATTGCGCTGAGTGGTTCAAAAATCCACGCCCTTTGGTGATGTCAGCGCCGACTTGTGGATACTCCTGCAAATGATTATTATTCTAATTTAATTATTCTTTGTGATAAAGTAGAGGATGAGTCATGATGACCTCATCATATGATTTGTCTACTTTACCACCTGGAGAGGTGGGCCCCTCCCTTATTAAGGAGACTGACAATGTTATTGATAGAGCGCCGGAGGTACTCCTAATTGGAAAGCGCCAGAGGTGCTCCAATTTGAGAAGCGTCGGAGATGCATTGGGCTAACTTCTGGAAACTGATCATATCTGGAGCTTAATTATTTCAACTGTCCTGAAGAAGGGAACTACCATTTTACTAGTTTTCAACTCCCTTGATCAAGAAAGACAGCCATTTGCTGGTTTTCCAACTTTCTCCATTTTTTTTTTTAAGAAGGCAGCCAATTGTTGGTTTTCAACCTTCATTTTTTTTTAATTCATTAATCCAACACCGTGACAGAGGAGGTATCCCCTATATCAAAACACAAATTATTCAAAAACTCTTCTTTAGTAGATGGTCTTTTGTAGAGCCTGATTCGGTGACCATTGGCTAGAAATGTGTTTATGCTCCCATCAATAGGTTGCAATAATACAGTTCCATTTTCAAACACATCATTTATTTGATAAGGACCCAGCCAATGAGTCTGCAATTTCCCCTTGAATTCTTTGAATTTAGAATCATAAAGAAGAACCCAATCATCTTGTTGAAATGTCCTCCTCTTGATGTGTTGGTCATGCCATTGCTTCCTCTGGTATTGAACCAGTTCTGTTTGCTGAATGGCTTCTGTCCAAATCTCATCCAACTCGTTGAGCTGAAGAATTCTATTCTGCTGAATTATAGACAATGGTAGACCAACATCTAATACAGTTTTAAGTGTCTGGAGTTCAAATTTATAGATAATATAGGCTTTTTCCCATAAACCAATTCATATGGTGAGAACTTTGTTGTAGACTTCCAAGTGGTATTGTAAGCCCAAACTGCTTCAGGTAATCTACTACCCCAATCTTTTATGTTCATTACCTCTGTCCTTGTCAGAATATTCTCAAGTTCCCTACTAGTCACTTCTACCTGCCCATTTGTTTGAGGATGGTAAGGTGAAGATTTCCTGTGCTTGACTTGGTATAAATCTGTGAATGCCTTGATTACTTGTGAAGTAAACTGAGGTCCTCTGTCTGAAACTATTGATCTTGGGGCTCCAAATCTTAAGAAAATTTTATTGTAGAGGAAATCAGCAACTTTTTCTTCTCTTGCAAACTATAATGCTTGAACCTCAGCTCACTTAGTAACATAGTCTGTGCACACTAGAATATACTCCTTGCCTGATGATGGTGGTGAAATTGGTCCCACAAAGTCTAGACCCCATTGCTCAAACAGTTCCATCATGACTTGAGGATGTAGCAGCATTTCCTGGGTAAAGGTTGGCTACCCTATCCTTTGGCACTGGTCACAGTGCTACACATACTTCTTTGTATCTTTATGAAGAGAACGCTAGTAGTAACCAACTCCAAGAATCTTGTGGACTATCTGGTGGAAAGAGTAATGGCCACCAGATGGTTCATCATGACATGCTCTCAACACATCAAAAGTCTCATCAGCCTTTAAACACCTGCGTAGAATGAAATCAGGACCACATTTAAATAGTAAACCATTCAACCATTTGTAAGATAAACTTTCTTTAACTAAACGTTTTCTTTGTTTTGAAGTGAAATGGGATGGATACAAGCTTGTAGCTAAAAGATTAGCTATGTCAGCAAACCAAGGTGCAGTAGAGGATATGGCAAAAAGATGTTCATCTGGGAACTTGTCCTCCACTGGTTGGTCTTCTCCTCCTATATGCAATCTTGACAGAAAATCAGCAACCAAATTAAACTTTCTTGGATTATCAACTATGGTAATGTCAAATTCCTGCAATAGCAATAACCACCTGATGATCCTTGCACCTACTATTAGTTTATTCATTAGGTACTTGATGGCTGCATGATCAGTGTGTACAAATATCTTATATCTAGTGATATAATGCCTGAATTTGTTTATAGCATAGATGACTGCTAAGAATTCTTTTTCAGTTGTTGTGTAATTTCTTTATGCAGAGGTAAGGTTTTTGCTGATGTAATAAATGGCATGCATACTTTCTCCTTCCTCTTTTTGTCCTAAAACTGCCCCAATGGATTCATTTGAAGCATCAGTCTATATGTGAAGTGGTAAAGTCCAATCAGGTCCTCTTAAGATTGGTGTGACAGTAAGATTTTCCTTCAAGGTTTCAAATGCTGATTGACATTCTTCTGTCCACAGAAATTCTATGTCTTTGCTAAGCAGGGTAAACAGGGGGGCAGCTATTCTGTTGAAATTTCCTATGAACCTCCTATAATAGTCTGCATGACCCAGAAAACTTCTAACGTCAGTTTAATTTTTGGGTGAAGGCAACTGTGTGATTACTTCTATTTTGTTCTGATCCACTTTGATCCCTTTCTCTGAATAATGGTGTCCCAAAATAATTCCTTCACCATCATAAAACACTTTTCATGGCTAAGGGACAATTGATTTTTTTCACAGCATTTTAGTACTTTTTCAAGGTTTGTGAAAGCTTCCTCAAAGTTATCCCCATACACAGTAAAGTCATCCATGTAGACCTCCATGCATTCATTAGCCAGTTCGGCAAAAATAGCTAGAACCAGTCTCTGAAATGTAGCTGGGGCATTGCATAGCCCAAAGGGAAGAACTTTGTAAGAAAAAGTTCCCCAAGAGCATGTGAAGGTGGTTTTGTCTTGGTCTTCAGGTGTTACTTGAATTTGATTATACCCACTGAATCCATCTAGAAAAGAAAAATACTTTCTCCCAGCAAGGTTTTCCAGAACTTGGTCAATAAATGATAAGGGAAAGTAGTCCTTTTTTGTGGCCTTGTTGAGTTCTCTATAATCAATACACACCCTCCATTTTCCATTCTTTTTAGGCACAATGACAAGGGGTGAGACCCATTGACTGTCTGAGATTGGATATATGAACCTTGCCTGGAGTAATTTTTCTATTTCAGTTTTGACAATGTCTTTTAAAGCAGGATTCAATCTTCTTTGTGGTTGCCTGATAGGTTTAATATCCTTAGTGTATATATGATGGGTATAGATCTCATGAGGTATGCCTTTCATATCTTGGTATTCCTAGGCAAAAGAGGCTGAGTGGGAGACCAAAAGCTGGATAAGTTTTCCTTCCTGATTTGCTATTAACCGAGTATTTATATTAAGTGTTTTCCTTGGCAGAATCATGACCTGTTTTGTGATTTGATCCATGGTTGTGGTTAATCCATACATTGGAGTCATGGTATTGAGAGGACAAGAATGTGGAAGTAACATGTGAAAGGTGGCTAAGTCCCTGTAAAAGGTTTCCCCACAATGAATAATGTTGGCAAGGGTACAATGAGAAGAAATAAGAAATTCTCTCTGAGGATCTTGGGCGAGTTCCATCACATCTTTATTGATTAGGATGTGAGTGAAGTCTTCTGTTGTATCATAGTATACTTCTTCTTCTAATTCTCTCAGATGTTCCTTAATGGTTACCATAGCTAATGAGGCACTGTTGTCATTGTTCTTTGGCTCATCCACCTATACTCTTCCTGTGTAATGCACTGATGGTTTAGCTGGAGGATACAGAGATATTTTCTTTAGATCTATCCCATTAGAAATGACCATATCTCTAGTTTGACAATCAATAGATGTTGCTGTAGTAGCCAGCCATGGTCTTCCTAAAATCAGTGGATAAGCATTTCTCTAGTTTCTAGGTTCTAGTATTAAGAAGTCCACTGGGAATTCCCATGAATCTATCACAACAGGTACATCAGTGATTACTCCTTTTGGAACAGCTACTAACTGATCAGCAAGTTGAAGAATTGTAGTTGTGGATTGGATACCTGATAGAGCCAACTTGTCCATTGTATGAACTATCATCACATTAATTGTTGCTCCTAAATCAACCAAAACATTTGAAATTTCTACCCCTAAGATGAAAATAGTTATGATAGGATTTCCAGGGTCTCCATATTTTGGGAGGAGAATTTCTCCCATCAATAGATCCACTACTTTTCCTTCCACCTATATTGTAGAGGGAAAATTTTTCTTTCTGCCCTACATTTTGATACAATACTGTTTAATGAACTGATTTAGTTCTGGTACATCTCTGATTGCCTGGAGAAGAGGAATTTCAATGTTTAGCTGCTTGATTTCTTGTAAAAGTTCTGATTCTAGGTTGGTTTGGATTTTTTTTTGTAGAATCTTTCTCTGGGGAGCATTCTGTTTAAGCTGTTCTCTACAGCTCTTGTCAAAATTGTGTTCAAGATTGTTCTCCGGAGCCGATCTCTTGGGAGTAACTCCGGAGTTGTCTATGGCTGATTTTTCTAGCACTTTTTCATTAATAATCTCCTCTGGGGGTTGATTGGATGGGTTTTCAGGTTCCTCATCATTAGTTACTTCAACTATAGTTGGAGGAGATGGTCTTGGGAATGCTTTCCTAGAACACAGCTAGAGATTATTTCAATATATAGCATTAATTCCAGCCAGATTTTCTTGCTCTATCATGTAGACAGCTGCTCCTTGTTTATTCTGTGGGTTTGGTATAGGCTGAGCTGGTAAAGGTGGTTGACTAACTGGCTCATTTTGTGTTTGACCTTGTGTGTTGGAGGGTCCAGTTAATAAAGCCTACTATTGAGGTTGGAAATGTCTAGGTTGTCCCTGGTATTGTTGATTATATCCCTGTTGAGAACCCCATTGAGGTTGCATGTTTTGTGATCCAAAATGTGGTGGCCACTGTTGATTTCCCCAAGGCTGATTTTACTAATTTTGGTTTTGCCAATTTTGGTTTTGCCAATGTTGACTTGGCCAATCCTGCTATCCCCAAGGAGGATTATTTTGAGGGCCATGCCAAGTTGGATTCCACTGATTATTTCCCCAATTAGAAGGACCCCTATAAGAAGGTTGGTTTGGATACTGATTATAAGGGAAATTTTTAGTTTGTTTTTGTCCCACATAGTTCAACTCCTCTTCTATTATAGCATTCTTTTTACTCAATCTTTTCAAGGCTAGAAGTTGACTACACTGACTAGTGGGATGTTCCCTATCATAGATCTGACAAATCTCTGATTTGTCCAAGGGGCATTCTCTCAACAGGTGTTTGTTCCTACACTTAGGACAATAGATGGAGAGTGGTTCAGTTGCTCTGTTTTGATCGGTTGTTCTAGTTTTTGCTTGAATCCCATCCAATGTGGTATTTAGTTGGACCAGAATGTTTGTTTTTAGATTTGCAATTTCCTCCATCAACTGTCCTATTTCATTCTTCCCTTTAAAAGTTTTGGATGACCTCACTCCATTTTGGGTTCTGGAATAGTTCCTGTAGAGTTCCTCTATATCAGGTATTTCCATTTTGTTAATGTTTCCTTTTCCCATTAGGTTGAGTGCCTGTTTTGATTCTTTATCCAATCCTTTTATAAATAGGGTTTTGGCCAAGGAGTGATCCACTAGATTGCCATACCTTCTCAAGGCAAAATTAAACCTATCCACATAGTCTTCTAAGGATTCTTCCTCCCCCTGCCTAATTTTAAACAATTCTTCATTTTTATTATTGGATCTACAATAATCTTGATATTTTTCCAAAAACTCTGTTTCCTTTTGATCCTAAGAATGGATAGAATTCTGGGGTAAATCCATAAACCATCTCATTGCAGAATCTTTCAAGGTTGAAGGGAACTGTTTGAGTTTCTGGTTATCTGATCCATAATCATAAGTTTGGCAGACTACTTTGAATTCAAACAAGAACTAATCTGGATCCTCAGAAGAAAGTCCTCTAAAATTTGGCAGGTGTGCTGGTGAAATATTCTTCATAGGAGCATTGTCTCCAGCAGCCAAAACAATAGGATAAGAGAAGGTTCTTGGAGCTTGATTTTCCTCTTCCCCATGATTATCATTTTCCATGTTTAGTACTAGTTCTTCTTCCTGAGGCTCTAGGAAATTAGGTTCTACTAAAGGATCTGCCTGAAACTTTTGTTGTAATTCCTAGATATAATTGGCAAGTGGAATGTTTGGAGGATCTAAGGGATTGTTGTTTTGAGATGCAGGTTCCAAATTAGGATCTAGGTTTCCTTCCTCAACAAGATTTTGTACCACCCCACTACTTTCCCCTATGGTGTGTTGTTGGGGTGTCTACTTAATATATCTTCCTTTTAGATCTCTAGATCTAACCATATAGATCTATCCTAAAGACTATTTTAACTCAGTTTCCCTAATTAACACAAGATTATCCCTGACAACGGTGCCAAAAATGACAAGGTGTCGCTGTACCTCATCATTTAATCTATTTTCAGATGTCAAAAACCAGGGTTGTGTCCACGGCTGTCTGCAACTAGGGATTCTACAGTTGCCAATTCATAGCTAATCCTAACAGTCTCTACAATTAGGAAGGAAATTAATCTATCTGCTTTGCTAAATAAATTTAAGAAATGCTGAAACTGATTTAAATAGGAAATGTACTCAAAGCATTTTTTAAAATGAAACATGCATCTATCTATTAAAAATAGTGAATACTTTCATGAAAAGCTAAAACAATAAAATAGTGTACTAGCCTCCTGCCTTAGTGGTGAGAGTGGGCCCTTGCTCCGCACCCTTGGGGCTGAAGGCTACAGAAGGAAATCAGCACAAGGAAAGATGATCATAACTTAGATTCAATCCAATTCATCCACTCTATATTCATGAAAATATTGCTAGCACAAAACTGAGATCTTCGAGAGTCAGAATAATTCAATCATTATTTTTTTCTTCTACTATTTTTTAGAGTATATATAAAAATGAGTGATGATATATCACTGAACTTATCTACCAGTCTTTCTATGAGATGACACCATCTCTTTATTGTTCTTAACTGTCTAACTATGAAAAAATAACCATGTGATAAAGGTAGACTTGAGTGGAACAGAAGTCCACTCAGAAGTCTAAGTTTAAGTCTTAATACACTTGGGCATCAAAGCCCTGAAAATAAGGATATTGGATTAGTTCAATTCGTAACTCATGTAAAATCTTTGAAAAGATAAAACTTTAGCAGTTTAACTAATAGTTGACCCTTCACCACTCAGGTGATGATTTGAGTGAAGTGAGGGGTATTAAGATCGTTATTGAGAGTGTCTGGTCGGCAGCTCTGCTAGAAATACGCCCTGCTCTTAGGAGGTACCAGAGATAGTTGTTCTTGTCTGTAGCTCTGGAGATATGTTTGTATCTTTTTGTTCAGCTCCGGAGATACTCCAGACTCTCGCAGAGCTCCGGAGAGGCATTCCTCATATCTTCAAAACTTCAGGTGTCATGGTTCTTTGGTATTGTCTCTGGAGATCATTGAAGACGATCTCTAGAGATGCACAAAATCACTATTCCTGGCATCTACACCTGTTGATTCAAAAAGAGAGAGAAGTTCTACATTTTTCCATCAATTCCATGCACATTAGCACTCAATCAAAAATTCTAATCTTAAGTAATCCATCTTAATTAATCATAAAATAGAATGATCTTGCTAACTTATTTGGGTGCAGACACTAGGAAAGATGAACTCAGAAAGGGGAAAAAGAGAGGCAAAAGGATGTATTTCATGAGTGCAATTTGGCACTCATCAATTTGTCTCCACCTTTGTAAGAAATAGGTGAAGGATTCACCATCTTTTTGCTTTATATTGCATAGGTCGAGCATGGAGACTTTGTGTTCAATGTTATATGAGAAGTGTGTGAAGAACTTGTTTACTAACTCATTAAAAGTTTTGATACCCGGTGGAAGTCGTGAGCACCATTCCATGGCTTGACCGCCAAGAGATCTAGAGAATAGTCTCATTAAGAAAGTTTCATTGTGAGCTACTTCCATGCACACGGCATTAAATTCCCTAATGTGATCTCTTGGATCTCCTTTCCCTTTGTATTTGTCAAACTTAGGAACTTCAAACCAAAAGGGGAAGGGCACCATGTTCAAAATTTTATCAAAGGGATATGGTGTGATATCTTCCAATGAGTAAGTTTTAGTGTTTGTTCCTATTTTGAGATCTGTCATTTGTTGTGTTAGGCCCTTGATTTGTTTCCTCATTTCTTCCATAGGTATGTTTGGGTCTATGACTTTCTTTCCTTTGTCCTCATCAGTGTGGTTTTCATGAGTTTCCTCTACAGTCTCTTTTAGTTTGTTGAAATTGAAGTCAGTGGGGAGTTTAAGTACTATATTTGCAAGATGAATAAAGTACTTGTGAGGGTCCTCATGGAGCACTTTTTCTAGCAAGCATTGAAATTTTTGATCTTGGAGGGTTCCTTGGTACTCTTCATGAGAGATTTCCTCATCACTATCATAAGGGGTGACAATGCAGTTGGATGATCCGGCCATTTCAAGCTATTTTTTTAATTGAGATCTAGTTAAAACCATGCAAGGTGACGTGGGAATCTGTGGGATGAAACTAGAGATTTTGGTAAGGTGTTGGTGAAGATTGTTGAGAAGAGGATACTTGCGATGAGATTTGAACAAGGGACTCTTTTGATCAATGATTCCAAGTAAGACAGTCGACACAAAACAATATCCACAAGTAAGGATATCCGGTACCCATTTACTGTGTAGAGACTAGTCTTGCACCAAGACCACTAGCAAAGTTATGTGACCTACTAGGGTTACTTGAATCTAAAATGATCTGAAAAAGGTCTTGTACTAATCTGATATGGAACTATTGACTTTGCTTTGGAAAGACCTAGTAGGAGGTGGATGAGACGACTAACAAAAGAGAGGGTATGCTATGGAAATGGATGGAAAAGGTGACTTCTTGGTAGATCTGATCTCAAAAACTAGAACAAGGCTAAAATGGGTATCCATAAAGGTTAACAATTTTTTCTCAAAAGATGTGGAAATACTCACTGTTAGGGATGTGTAGGAATAGATGCGCTAAAACAAAGGACAAATGCGCAACAAGTAGATACAAATGCACAGTACTAGTAAAATTTAAAGGCACGGTAATAGGTGACAGATGGACAGTAAGTTAGAATGTATGCGCAGCAGGTCATGGTATATGCATAGCTTTGTAGGATAGGTGCGCAACTTTGGTTTTCTTGACTATTTTTGCAATTTTTTGGCACGTTTTTCGATGTTTTTGGTTTGTTGGTTGCAAGATGGTCTTTTTGATCTGATTTTCTTAACTATGGCAAGAAGACACAACAAACACAAATAATATTTTCATGGTTTTTAATTTTTTTGTAATTTTTTGGACTCTTTTTGACTCAAAAAGAAAGTACAAATCCTAGGTTGGAAAAGGCAATATTTGTCGGATCCCCTAGCTGTGCATATTCAAAGCAGATAGCTTCAGGATCTTGGTAGCACTGGCTCCTCTCCACGGCACACACTTCTCATGCATACCAAGATCCAAATTTCTCAAGGCTCGTACCCCCACCGAACCTTAGGATTGTCTCTGCTATCTCTACTAAGAACCACATGAATCAGGGCGGCTTCAAAGGTCCCACCTTTTGTGCCAACAAATAGAGGGATTTTGGGCTACTAAAACAAGGATGACTAGTAAGTGCAACTGTTTGATTGGTTATACATGCGGCAGCACTACTCTCCGTTATGGAGTCTCCCAGCCTGCAAGGGTTGCGCCTTGGAGGGTTTTGGGAGAGGTTGGCTATTGGTATAACACAACTTCACTCGTTGCTTGAAGTTTTGGCTCCAAACACAATTTATTTATAGTGGATTGGCAGAGTTTGGATTTAGCTTGTTACCACTTAAGGTCGTTCCCCAAGGACGGAAGGATATCCAAGGGTAGGCCTCTCTAAAGGTTTAACACATGCGAAAATGATATGTCTGGCATTTTGGTCACCCAAGATAGGGGAGAGCATAGGCCTAGTATCATTCCCAAAAACACAAAAGACAGTGGTTCTTTTCCCCTAATTAAAATAAAAAAGACTATATGAGCTAGCTACTTGGGCACACATACAAGTTGTTAACTTTGAAAGCAAGATAGCAATAAGATAGCAGTGGTTCAATTTTATCCTCCTAGCATTGAGACTAGATTCAAGTTGTTGATGCAACAAGATTCAAGTTACTCCTTAGTTAGATCTAGATGTGATTTTGCATGAACATTCAATTACTATCCTTTAAAAAGATGATGTGTTAACAATGCAACTAGAATGACTAAACCAGCCCCTAATCCTGCAAGTAGATGAGATAATATTCCTGCGAAAAGTGTCAGCATTAGCAAAAACCACAAGAAATACCCTAAAAACCACTGTTCAAAATAGATGCACAGCTTTAGAGCCTGAATGCACAGAAATAGATCTCAGAAGCGCAAAAATTTTAAAAGCACAGAAACAGAGGTTGTATGCACTGAAATAGAGATTATATGCGCAAGATTATCAGATGCACCATAACAGAAGATGTATGCGTGACTTCAGAGGTCAGATGTGCCAAAATATTATATGCACCGGAACAGGGATTAGATGCGTGATAGAATTTCTCAGATGTGCCGAATCCTCCTGTGTACGGAACCTTGGCACAAAAAACTTAGTTTTTGGATTAAATCAGGGTAAGGCCCCATGGTGGGCGCCAAACTATTAAGGGAAAATTAGAGTAAACATGAATAATCAATATATCCATAGCAATAATACCCAAAACTCAATGAAAAGGAAAATAATCAAGATCAAACAAACAAAGATGAAACCTTTGCAAACCTCAATACTTCAGAGCTTCCATTGGTTGCCTATCTCAATCGATCTTGCATGTATGAATAAGGCCCTTAGAGAGTGCACTTCCTTGCTATTCCAAGATTGTCAATGGAGAATGGCCATGATAGTGCTTTGTAATGAAGATGAGCTTGACAACAATGGTAGTGATATGGTAACAAGTTGATCACAAGTAATTGGAATAACTTGGGTGCCAAAGGCATGCTGTAATTCTTGCAGAGTAACAATACTAAAAGCTTGGATGAATGAAATCGAGGAATAGGGTTCAATTTATAGACTTGAGAGAGAGAAGATCAACGGTATAGAAAGAATAAGAAGATCAACGATTGAGAATAGTTGAGGAATGTGCACAAATAGAAAGAAGACAAGTGTCACACAAAAGCTGTTTTGTTTGAGTTAACTGCTTTCTTTTATAAAGATATGAATTTCTTTCATAAATTAATTTTTTTTTCTAATTTAAGAGATATTGATAAAAACAAGGTTGATTGAGTTAGTTAACTCAACTTGTGATTTGCTTTTACATGATTTGAGAGAAATTAAATAATAAATTATTTAATTTTGTGTGCATGAACAAGAAGACTTATTTTTAGAAGATTTGGAAGATATTTTGAGGAATTAGATGATAAGAAAGCAAATTAAACAAATAAATTTATTTAATTATTTGTGCATGATTTGGAAGAATAAATAAAATATTTGATTGTATTTTATTTTTAGAGATTGAGAGGATTTAAATAAATTTGATTGATTTATTTAAATTAGGAGGAATGAATTGACTTTAATTAAATAATTAAGAATTATTTAATTGTTTGGAAGAATTAAATTAAATAAAAGATTTTATTTAATTTTAACTTTAGAAGAGGTAATTAAATATTTTGATATTTAATTAACTTAGAGGAATGTGAATTGAATAAATAAATTTGTTTATTTATTTATTGATAGAAGAATTAAACTTTAAATAAATATTAAGAATATTTATTTGGACCGAGTCGTGTCATTTTTAGGCATATACAACAACAAAGCAAAATCTAGTGAAAATGCAAGGTTTTCAAACCCTAATTGTGAAATTAAGTCATGAAACTATACAAAATTATGTATGAATGTTTTTTAATCAGATTTACAATCTGAAATAGCTTAGATCAAATCTTAAAATGATGTTACAAGTTCTACAATGCTCAATGCAAGTGCAATTTCAAGGAAAGATGAGTGAATATGCTAGTTTTTATTGAAATTGACTATGTGAAAATACAAAATTTGAGATGTAAATGCAAAAACACACTATGATGAAACACTAAAATCAGTAATTAGTCCTAAAAGAGTGTTGTAGATACCTAAAATTGACTTGCTTCACAAACTAATTTCCCGTATCTCTACACCACCAATTATCCCCCTATTAATTAAATAAATTCATTTTATTTAATTAATTTATCCCTCATCATTTACCTTGACCATTTACCCATCCTTTGTGATCAATTAATTCACTTAATTTATCATTTTACCTTATAACTATATCCTCATTGATTAAATAAATATTCACAATATTTATTTAGTTAATTTGTCAATCTCCTTAATCCTTGATAATTAGATAAATCATGCCTATCTAATTAATCTAACCTATTAATCAACCTAAACCTAGCCTAGTTGATTAAATAGCAATTATTTAAGTAGATACCCTAGCCTACCTATCCCCTAGACCTAGATTAATTAGGCTTAACACTTAATTAACCTTGCTTAGCCTATCCTCCCACACACCTTTAAATAAAAATCATTTTTGTATTCAAAGGGTCAAATCTTCCTTACACCTCATTTATCACCCTCTTACACATGTAAGTGTACATGTGTCCATCAACCTTCACATCTCCACATAAAAGTGAATTTTTAATTAACACTCCCCCATGAGTTAAATTTTTAATTCACTTGTCATATCCACTTTTTCCAAAAATAAATTTTTAATTCATTTTTATCCTCAACACCTTTCCCCATATGAATTTTTAATTCACAAATAATGAGAGCCCTCCAATCCCATTGACTAAACCTCAACCATTGATCTCTCATCCACTCCTCTTGTGACACTTGTCACAAGGCTATGACTTCAATCCTAACCCTAACTCTCAATTATTTCTAGCCCTTGATCTCAACTCTTGATCCTCACCCTCCATCCTCTTTTCAAAAATCTATAAATAAAACCCTCACCCAAGCCATTTACAATCACTTCTTCTTGCATTCTTACTATGCCAAAATCTCTCCAAAATCTTCTTATCCCAACATCATGATGCCAAAATCATTCCTCATCTCCATCTCAATCTCCATCTAAATCCAAATCCCTCATCCGATTGTGTTCAATCTCAAAGAGCAATCCACATTCATCTACTTGGGTAAATCTAAGGAGTTTGGGGTGCAACTCCTTCCACCCTATCTTAGATTTGTGGGTCACATGTGAAGGTATATCATTTTTTTTTGCATTTGATTTGTGTTTTTGGCTTTCATTTTGACTTCATAAATCTACATTGGCACGCCCGGTGGGACCCACAAGGTCTTAATCTAACAATCTTGTGAGTTTTTGTTGTTGTTAAGACGTGTTTTTTACAGATTAGCGCTATCTTCCTGTGCAGTAGCACCATTTTACCTACATTTTGGTGTTATTTTCAGACTGTGGTGGTGCCTTCTTACCACGACATTGCTTGATCATTTGGACTCACATATTTTGTGTTCTTTCACCTTTTCAGCATCTTTTGTGTCTTTTGCTCTCTGTTTTGTAGGATTTTATGCAGGGACAAGGGGAGACTATGTCAATTTTTTTCTAAAATCAAACCCTTGACCATCTCTGCGTCATTTTGGCACTAAACACACCCAATTTGACGCTATGTTTCTCACTGCAAAAGATAAACTAAGGTAAAAACATAGTTTGACGCTATCTTGTATCTTGTATATTAGCGCCATCTTGTATCTGTATTTGCGCTATCTTTCATATTGGCACTATCTTGCCTCTGTATTGGTGCTATCTTGTATATTAGCACTATCTTCTGTATTAGTGCTATCTTGCCTCTGGATTGGTGCTATTTTCTGTACTAGCTTAGGGATCTGTGCAGGGTTGGGTCTTTATTCTGCAGGGTATTTCAAATCATCTAAGACCATCATCTCAAAACTACTAACATCTTTTGCAGGGATTTAGTAGATTAGACACATCTTCTTTTGGTGCACTAAAAAGAACCTTTGTGTGCTTAGCTTAGAAAACACTTAAATTTGGTGCATAAAATCAATCTTGCTTGCAAAATAATCTACAATCAAACACATTATCTTGGTGTACCTAAAAAGAATCTTTGTGTGCCTTAGTATAGACAACATTTGACTTTGGTGTAACTAAAATTAATCATTGCTTGCAATAAACAACTTTAGGCGCATTTCAATTTGGGTTTAAAAAGAACATTAGAGAAGTGTTTGCTGTGTTTGGTGCACTTGCACGTTTGTGTTATCCCATAAGGTAGAATCAAAGTATCCTCTCCCCTTTCCTTCAAAAGGATCTTGGGTGAAGAGAAATGGTTCTATCCTATTTTTTCTAGGAAGTAGTGGTGCAGGAGCACCTTGGCAAATCAAAGTTGTCCTAGACAAATCTTTAATTTTTGGTTAAATTTGTAATGATTTAATATTGTATTGAGGTCCATCAAGTCATCTTTCATGTGTTAAGATCCTAGGAGGGGTCTAAAGTTTAAGTCTTATGACAAGATGTCATACAAAATAGAAAATCCCTAAAAATGTATCTTTCAAAAATGTAAAATGAGGAAGGTGAAGGGTCACCTTGTTCCAATTCGTTGGAAGGAAGTGGAAACTGAAGAGACAAATGAGGAATGCCTTTATTAAGGCCTTGTAACATCCAAATAAGGTGTGGGTGGTTGATTAGTAGGTTTTGATCAATAGAGAAAACACTATTTTCATGTATTTCAACAGAAATTGATTGTTTCCTGTAGTTGTACGGACCTGTACAGATAAGGACTGGCACCAAATTAGTTTTAAGTGATAGTACTATCAATCACCCTCCATTTCCTTTTGGTTGCATGTATTTTGGTTTTGTTTTGCACAAGATATTGCATTTTTAGTAAAACTGTCAAAACCCTAATTTAGGGTAACCTGTTTTGGGAAAAATGCCATAACTTTTGCTTCCACCATTAGATCTTTATGTAACTTGGGTAAAATCTCTGTAACTATGTTATCTACAATCTGACCAAAGTTGACCTCATTTTGTGTTGTGTGGAAGTTATGTATGACTGTTCGTGGCATTTCACAGTGACATTTCTGAGTTTGAACCCTTGTAGCAGAATTACCAGTCCATTTTTGGAGCACATTTTCCAAAGTAACCTATACCCATCTTAGAGTATGCTATGGGGAGGCATAATGGGTATCTAATGCATGTCTTAGGTTGACGTTTGAAGGTCTGGCAAAAAGATAAGAGGACTGTTCTCTTTTTCTAGGGAGACAAGCCATTTAGAGGATTTGTGAAGCAAGTGTATGTTCCGGGAGTGATCTGCCTTAACCAATGGGTGGGATGAGTCATTTGGTACCCCAATACAACCTTTCCATGATCATACTAGAGTTTCCTTCTGTTGTTCCCACTTTTGCATAAAGGTCTTCGTTTTTGGGCTTGTAGGTGAGTAGAACCTTGTCTAGTTCGTCTATCTTTCCCTATTCTAAGTTCCTCTGCATCAAATTGGTATCAGAGCTCAGAAGATTCTAAGCATGTAGATAGAGCGCCGAAGGAGGCAATCTACACCAGGAGTTCGGGATGAGCATTGGTTTTTGCTATTTGATTCTTGTTGAGAAGTTTTATGGTTGCAGGTGCAAGTTCACTCACTGCTGTAGGCAGACATGAAGGTCTGTCAAGAGGGCCAGAGAAGATGGTCCATTGGTTGTCACCAATAGTCTTGGGGAGAGAGGCAAGAGAGGACTCCCAGGTGAGGGACAGAAGTGTTGTTGTAGCAGGAAGGAGTGGACTTCTGATGCACCTTGGAGGCAGCCAGTCAAACTCCATTAATAGGAGTCATAGTTGGAAAGTAAAAAGGAAGCAGAGGAGGCATCAAGTCAGGGTTGAAGACATAAAGAGGCAAAAGTCATTTGAAGCAGAGCACACAACTCTTGGGACAAGAGTTTTCTTCATGCTGAGGAGTATGGTGCAGGAGCACCTTGGCAAATCAAAGTTGTCCTAAACAAATCTTTAATTTTTGGTTAAATTTGTAATGATTTAATATTGTATTGAGGTCCATCAAGTCATCTTTCATGTGTTAATATCCTAGGAGGGGTCTAATGTTTAAGTCTTATGACAAGTTGTCATACAAAATGGAAAATCCCTAAAAATGTATCTTTCAAAAATGTAAAATGAGGAAGGTGAAGGGTCACCTTGTTCCAATTCGTTGGAAGGAAGTGGAAACTGAAGAGACAAATGAGGAATACCTTTATTAAGGCCTTGTAACATCCAAATAAGGTGTGGGTGGTTGATTAGTAGGTTTTGATCAATAGAGAAAACACTGTTTTCATGTATTTCAACAGAAATTGACTGTTTCCTGTAGTTGTACGGACTTATATGGACAAGGACTAGTGCCTAATTGGTTTTAAGTGATAGTACTATCAATCACCCTCCATTTCCTTTTGGTTTCATGTATTTTGGTTTTGTTTTGCACAAGATATTGCATTTTTAGTAAAACTGTCAAAACCCTGATTTAGGGTAACCTGTTTTGGGAAAAACACCATAACTTTTGTTTCCACCGTTAGATCTTTATGTAACTTGGGTAAAATCTCTATAACTATGTTATCTACAATCTGACAAAAGCGATTGACCTCATTTTGTTTTGTGTGGAAGTTATGTATGACTGTTCGTGGCATTTCACAGTGACATTTCTGAGTTTGAACCCTTGTAGCAGAATTACCAGTCTATTTTTGGAGCACATTTTCCAAAGTAACCTATACCCATCTTAGAGTATGCTGTGGGGAGGCATAATGGGTATCCAATGCATGTCTTAGGTTGACATTTGAAGGTCTGTGCAAAAAGATAAGAGGACTGTTCTCTTTTTCTAGGGAGACAAGCCATTTAGAGGATTTGTGAAGCAAGTGTATGTTCCGGGAGTGATCTGCCTTAACCAATGGGTGGGATGAGTCATTTGGTACCCTAATACAACCTTTCCATGATCATACTGGAGTTTCCTTCTGCTGTTCCCACTTTTGCATAAAGGTCTTCATTTTTGGGCTTGTAGGTGAAGTAGAACCTTGTCTAGTTCGTCTATCTTTCCCCATTCTAAGTTCCTCTGCATCAAGTAGGCCTGCCCTTGAGACACATCTGTTCAAAGAACTCATTGGTGACCCTAAGCAGTACTTTTATCTGGTCCGCTATATGTAAATTGAGGATAAGGTGAAAGCCAAGTCTAATCGATATGAGCGCTTACCATTCGGTGCTAGCTTGAAAGGGAGTAGTACCTTGTGTATATGAAACCCCTAGTAGAGCTAGTCAAAACCTTAAGTGGTTTATCAGATGCTCATAAGGTGTCGATCCCCCGGATGTACCCCCACTACGAACCATTGTTCTAGAAGCCAAAATCCCTCTACTTGTTCAACAAGTATTGTCCTTGCTTCACCTTACGTTATGCATGCTTGATAAATCTTTCACAAACAAAACCTTTGGCCATTATGTTTTCTTTCTTGATTGTTTGTCTACTTGCCAAGAAAAATCAAATTCATCCATCAATCCAACCATTTGTATCCTTTAGCACAATTCCTCTCTGTTTCAGCGCCATTTCCATCTGTTTTATTGCCTTCTTCATCCATGTCCAAAAATCAAATTTTCCCATCAAAAACATCATGTCAGGCCAGGTTTTCCTCCCAACACCGCTAAACCATCCCCCCATTTATAAAACCCCATAATTTGAGCTTATCCAATCCCTTTATTTGAGCTTGATCAAATTCTAATCCACTTCCTCTCTAGTCATAATCTATCTTCATCATCCTAATCATTCTTATCCACTTCATCTTAATCCAATCACCCATCTATCCTAAATCATCCTAACCACCTATCTTATCCACATCATCATCCAAATCATTCAATCCAATCTTATCCTAATCACCCTCATCATCCTTAATCCAATTCATCAACATCATTCTAATCCCATCTCATCCAAATCAAATCCAAAAATCCAACCAACATCAATCCATAATCTTCCAAACCATATTCCAAATCCAATCCAAAATCAACATCAATCCCAATCAACATCCAAGTCCCCCAACATCACTATCAAACTCTAAATCCAAATCAACCCAATAAAAAATCAAGACCTTAATTTATCATCCAATCAAATCAACCAAATCAATTCTATTACTTAAATGTCATTAGTCCACCTTAAGTATAGAGAATCATCCATCCTTTGAAGCAAACTGAATCACCCTAAGGTCTTGAAATTTGATCCCCAACATCGCAATCATCCATCATCCTCCATCATCCCATACCTCCCCAACAAAATGGATCCTTATGTAGCAATGAAACAATTACAAAGACTTAGAAAAATCTATGAGAACATGGATCCTAATGCTAAGGAAAATTGTAAAGATGACATTAGGGATATACCCTTAGCACACCTCATCATTGGAGAATCCCAAGCCCCTACCCAACAAATACCCTACATTTCATCCCCATCCACATCATATCAACCTTCATCATACCAACCTACATCTTACATATCCACACCATCAACCTCATACCAACAAACACCCTATCTTTCATCCCCGCTAACATCATACCAATCTTCATCCCCTTATACATCCATACCATCATACCTATCCAACTAATCAATACCTCCAACTTGTCCATCCCCCAACCTTTGTCACGCTAACTTTGATCAAGGGAACACCAATCTAGCACACCTTATATCTGAAACCCAAAGATTACATCAACAACCATTCCCCCATGCAAATCCCCCATCTCCTAATCCCCATCCTCCAATCCCCCCATCACAATATCCCCCCAATCTTGTCAACCTTAATCCATCATCTTATGTATCTCCCAATCCACCAACTCCTATCACCCATACACCATCTAATCCACCATCAAATCTTCCAAATCCTAAGCCCACGACATCCAAAGAATCCTTGTGGGATTTCCTCCAAAGAACATCACCAAGAAAAGCAATGGAATCCCCAAACTCCTCCACCCCTCCAACACCACCATCTACTCCAACGCCTATCCTTGAAACCACCCAAGAACCATCACTACCTAATCCCATCACCCACCTATCCAATCCCAATCCTAATCCCACACCAACCACCCTTACTATCCATCCATTATATTGTTCTTCAACCCATACACTCATGAAGGATGCCATCCATTGGCTATTAGAAAGGAATCAAACACCCTCATGCAATCCAACACCCACCAAACCTCTTGAACAATATCCTAGCATAAGTCAAGCACCTATCACATCCATCCAAGAACCTACCATCACCCCCACTTCTATCCAAACACACAAGCCATGTCAAGAATCAAATCCAAAGCATGTTGAAATATCAACCCCTTCTCCTAATCAAGATCTAGCCATCCTATCTAATCCCATCCCCAATCCTCTCCAATCTATTGATCAACTTATTAATCCTACACCATCTTCTACCACCCCTTCACCATCCCCCATTAATCCTTTACCTCCATCAACAATCCCATCCCAAATCCATCATCCTATTCACTTGGACAAGGCACCTTCATCCATGGTGACTCCCTCGTAGGAGGTGAACAACTTCCATCCACCACCTATCCTTCTCCAACAAAGAATGGACTCATGTCTTGTTTCCAAAGCACCAAATATCCCATTGCATGTCACATGCTCCAACACATGAACTATCAAGGAAAAGGCTTAGGCTTTCATGAACAAGGCATCTTGGAGCCCATCCACACCACATTCCATCCATCCTCGCATGGCCTTGGCTATACATCCCAAGGAAAACAATCTCAACATGTTGGTACCACCCACCCATCAACCAAAACCCATTCATCCAATTCCCAATCCGGTGCATCTCATCGCACCCCCAAATCATATGTCGTCATCCCTCCTCCATCATCATATCATTTGCAAAAGCATGTGACCGTCCATCTTCCCCCATCAAATTTACCACCACTACTTCCAACACCAAATATTCCTATTAAATCCACTCTACCTTCTATCCTACCAACGCCAAACATCCCTATCCACAAATCCTCTTATCCTCCCATCCTCCCAACTCCTAATATCCCCATCCTCAAATCTCCTTATCCATTTATCCAAAAATCCACTTTTAACCCCTCCACCCAAAAACCCCCTAAAATTCCTAATCAAGACCAACAAAAGCACACATCTTTCCAACATTATGCTTCCCCCAAATCCATGGGATTCAAAAATAAAAAAAATTGAATGCCTTGACTCATAAAGCACAAAAACCTAAAGAGTTTATCCCTTCCAAGAAAAATGAAAAATCCAAAAGGCTATCAAAGCCCACACCATCAAAAGAAAAAGTAAAAACAAAAATGGTGTGGGTCCCTAAGCAAAAACACAGCAAACTCTAATGAGGCATCCACATACCAATCCACCCCAAAATCCCAAACAACCCTCTCCCCATCTAAAAATCCCCCAAAACCTAAATCTATTTGGGTCCCTAAAACCCCAAATCGACCACCCAAAAATCCCCTATCCTGATCCCCATTACTCCCAACTCCACATCCAAAATGTAAGCTTCCAAATACATCACAGTGTGTGCAATCATTGGTCTTGGTTCCTGTCCACCACTTGACATTCCCACATACCCCCATTTCTCCATCTTTCGTTCACTATCCTACATATATTCCCCATCACATGCCTATGGTCCATGCTTTCGCATAATTCACATCATAACCCGCATAATCCACATCATAATCTACATAATCCACATCATAATCCACTACCCACCATACATTACATCTTCTCCTATCTACCAACATCTATGCAATCATCATCCATAATGCTATCCAACATGGGACCATCTTCGCCTTGCTATGGAAACAGACGCTAGAGTCCCCATTCCATCAAAAAAGCAAAAAATCAAAAAAAAAATCAAGAAAATAGTAAAGAGAAAAAATCCGTCCAATGGTGAAAACCACTCCTCGTGGCACCTTGGGCAAGTACCATGATGAAAACCCCTTGTGGGCATCATGTGTAATCCCTTCTCCATCCATTTTGTATCCCTACACTTGGGAGCAAAACCATATCCTTCATCCACATCCATAATATCCTTTGCACATCTTATCCACTATCTTATCCTTATCCTATCATATTCCTATCCACCATCCCCTATTTATCCTATCATTCCCCATCCATTCTATCCACTATATCCTTCTCCTTAGATCTTGATAAAGACAAGGGGCAAAATATCAAAAAACATGCTTTGGACACCTTTCGACATACTCTCTATTCAAGCATATCCTCCATCCATCTACTACAAAGTCCATCCATTCAAACGTGAACCCATCATGCAAAATTCTTTAAGCATTGGGGCATATGATTCCTTGCAACCTAGCCCTTGGAGAAAATCCTTATCTCGATCTCCCATCCATCTATCTTGCATCCCTATCTCTATCTTCCAATCCATCTATCATGAATCTCCTCTCTATCACCTTCCACTACCAAACCCCCCATCCATCTATCATGTATCCCTACCCGATCCTTTATCCCCCATCCTATCCCTTATCTGCATGTATCTATATATCTACCACAAGTCTCCTATCCATTATCCTTTCATCGCCAGTCCCCCTATCCAACCCCATCACCTTCACCTCTAGACTTGGTGTCCCCTTGTCATTGGTATTTAGCACAAAGGCTATCCAAATGAAATCCAATGCAACCATCATAATAAATCATTCCCTTTCCAAAATCACAAAAATCCAAAAAAATCACAAAATCCATAAAATCCCAAAAAAATATCCATCACAAAATCAACATTGTTCCATCAACATCTCATCATCTTCCAACATCCTCAAAATCACCCAAATCATCCAACACATCATCTTCCAACATCATTACACCTATCCTCAGCCATCCCACATCATCATCACAAATCAAAACTACATATCATCACCACCCGCATCTTAATGTGTCTTGATCCCATGGATACAGGGTATGTAGGCAATATGGAATACAAAGGAAGTTTCCAGTACTCAGGTACATAAGATGCACCCATCTGTCCTACTTGGATGGTCCCTACCCGCTGAGCTTACACTAGATCCAAGCATCGCATTACCTATGAAATCATCATCCCTTAATAAAAATCATCAACTATCAAATCAGCATCAACCACAACTTGTCACCATCATATCTTGAGCCAATCTTACAACATCAACTAAGCATGATCCAATCATCCATCGATTACTGCCTTAGGATATATCATTCCTACAATAGGCAGAATCTATCAAATCATTATCCATCTTGGCAAGAGATACAATGGCTATTTGTTTGGTTTGTTGGTCTTTTGGTTCTTGAATTTTTTTATCTTTTATCCTATTCGAAGATCACATCAAAACTACTTTGATCTCACTATATCAGGGTATGTGGCGAAAACATCTAGAATGGGGCATAGTCTTTCTTTTATATGCTGTGCTTGTGGGTCGGTTTCATTACTCCAAGCTAGTATTCATATCTTGTGGATCGTAGGGTTGGTTCTAGCATATTGATCTCCTTGTGCATCTAAGGTTCATCATACCTTTTGTGTATTAAGGGTTTATGCTATGAGTCCCCTTCCCTCATCTAGACAAGGTTGTACTAGCTTGGGCATGCATGGGATCACCCTCCTATTTGCATGTCTAGTCCATGCAAAGTGTTGGATACACATCATCACCCTAGTCTTCTATACCTTGGTGAAAATATCCACTTTGTTATATCAAACCTAGGATTGCTCTTAATCATTTTCAGCACAATAATCATCTATTTTCCAATCCATCTATCATCTAATCATCCATCCATCATCATTCTTTCATCTCACCCCTTATCCTCCAACCACTTCAACCAATCCATTCCATCCATTTCAAGAGCACACTCGTGTTCTTGCAACCCACATGTCCTCTCGAGGAGGCATCACCCTTACCAATCATCCCTAAACCTTATCCTATTCTTCTAAGCCAAAACCTTTTTCTATCCAATCCAACTCTATATTTTAACTTCTTTGAAATAATGTTACTTAGCCGCAACACCATTTCAAAGAGGGGCAAATGTAGACACCTAAAATTGACTTGCTTCGTAAACTAATTTCCCGTATCTCTACACCACCAATTATCTCCCTATTAATTAAATAAATTTATTTTATTTAATTAATTTATCCCTCATCATTTACCTTGACCATTTACCCATCCTTTGTGATCAATTAATTCACTTAATTTATCACTTTACCTTATAACTATATCCTCATTGATTAAATAAATATTCACAATATTTATTTAATTAATTTGTCCATCTCCCTAATCCTTTTTAATTAGATAAATCATGCTTATCTAATTAATCTAGCCTATTAATCAACCTAAATCTAGCCTAGTTGATTAAATAGCAATTATTTAATTAGCTACCCTAGCCTACCTATCCCCTAGACCTAGATTAATTAAGCTTAACACTTAATTAACCTTGCTTAGCCCATCCTCCCACACACCTTTGAATAAAAAGCATTTTTTTATTCAAAGGGTCAAATCTTTCTTACACCTCATTTATCACCCTCTTACACATGTAAGTGTACATGTGTCCTTCAACCTTCACATCTCCACATAAAAATGAATTTTTAATTCACACTCCCCCATGAGTTGAATTTTTAATTCACTTGTCATATCCACTCTTCCCAAAAATAAATTTTAATTCATTTTTATCCTCAACACCTTTCCCCATGTGAATTTTTAATTCACAAATAATGAGAGCCCTCCAATCCCATTGACTAAACCTTAACCATTGATCTCTCTCATCCACTCCTCTTGTGACACTTGTCACAAGGCTATGACTTCAATCCTAACCCTAACTCTCAATCATTTCTAGCCCTAGATCTCAACTCTTGATCCTCACCCTCTATCCTCTTTTCAAAAATCTATAAATAAAACCCTCACCCAAGCCATTTACAATCACTTCTTGCATTCTTACTATGCCAAAATCTCTCCAAAATCTTTTTATCCCAACATCATAATGCCAAAATCATTCCTCATCTCCATCTCAATCTCAATCTCCATCTAAATCTAAATCCCTCATCCTATTGTGTTGAATCTCTAAGAGCAATCCACATTCATCTACTTGGGTAAATCTAAGGAGTTTTGGGTGCAACTCCTTCCACCCTATCTTGGATTTGTGGGTCACATGTGAAGGTATATCATTTATTTTTTGCATTTGATTTGTGTTTTTAGATTTCATTTTGACTTCATAAATCTACAAGTGTTTTAAAGGATTAGTAAAATCTAAAACAATTTTTAACCACAAACCCTAGCTTTTGGAAAAACTAGGTTATTTAAAAAAATGCACAATTTCAAGCAAAATCTAACAATTTAAGCATTAAAATGCAATGAAAATGATTATAGAATGATGTACTTTTGTAATTTATATCAGATTTGATGTAAAAATTAGATATTTAATGAAATTGATGCAAACTATGTCAAAATGTAAGTCTAGAATGCCAATTTTTGTCAAATTTTTCAATTTTTTTCTAAATTTTTAAATGCAATAAGATGAATGAATGTAAATCTAAAGTAAAACACTCAGAAAGGTGCAAAATTTGAATAAAACACGGGTTCACCAAAATGTTATGTAGGAAAAGGTGAATATAGGGTTTAATGAATAATATGCCTAGATCCTCCTTTCACTACATACCATTCAAAGACATTCAACCGAGTTGAATCATAGCTTTGAAGAGAGGATTCACCTACAGGTTGATGGTCACTTGTAATCATGGAAATTTGGAATTTGTGGATTAATGTATTAATTTAATGTTTGATTATGCTTAAACCCCTAATTATGAAAAATTATAAATAGACGGATGAATCTTGACAAATGCTCGCACACAGAGATATCAAATGACAATTAAATACGAACCAAATTTCAAGATTCTGGATCCTCAAAAGTCAAGGGCTAAAGAGTAGGTGCCCAAGCCCAAGGTGTTAACTTCTTCAGGGACTTCTGGAACTTGTCTGCAACTAATCACCACTATCTCAAGGATTTTCTACTTTAGGGATCCGGAGGGCTTCAGGGTGGGCACCCAAGCCCTTGCAGTGCTTTTTCCTTTAGATACAAGATCTTTGTACTCTGTCATAGCCTCCTACAACTCTACTTTAGTATAACACAACACCTGTTACCTGTAATCACAAAGAAGGAGGTTGGGAGTTGTGGTGTTTAGGAGCTTGCCTCAGTCAAGCCCCGGAATGGCATTCAAGCCTTCCAACACCATTGTTTGATAAAGAGTGTGTATCTGATGAAGGAGGTAAATCATAAAACACACAACAACAAAAATTGTACAGAGAAAATAGAACTTTCTTTATTGATTTGGACAACTTATTACATTACAAAAGCTCAAATACAACCAGAGGAATCAATCCCCTTCAGGATGCAACACATTACAGCTTTCCTAACCTCAAGACTCTAGAATCTTCAGCCTTTTGTAACCCCAAATCAGCTAGGGTTTCTATTTTCCCACCTATTCTTGACTCTACTCTTTCCCCCTTAACTCTACTACTACCTAGGGTTCCCAAAATAGTCATAAATAGCACTTTTTGGCGGCCTCCAGCTAAATTTCGTAGTTTGTAACTCCCTCCAAGAGTAGGTCAACTTCCGCGAAGCATAACTTTTGATCTGGGTGTCTGATTGATGAACCATTTTAAGTTCTGGAAAGTTGACGATGTGAACTATCACACCAGAAATTCGTAAATAGATTTCTGTCAACTTTTCCTGATGTTATGGGATGTTTTAGTGCCTCATATCTCATTTTGGAAAAATTCAAGGGCTTTTCAAAAAACAAAAACTTTAATAGCTTTTAGCTCACAATGATCTTTGCCTAATTCCTTCGCCAAATATCTTATATTTCTGTTATGAACCTTTCTGTAAGTTTTCACTTCAATTCGTGTCCAAATGCAAACTTTCCTAAAATGGTAGGAAAACTTTCCAAAACTGACAATTTGCTATTTTTAGCAGTTTTGGAAAAACTAAAAGTCCTACATCATTATTCAAGAGATTATGGAACTAGAAATACTAATTATGGAAATAAATAAAATAATTGTAATGATTTTGAAGCAACATCTTTTTGGGTGATGCAAGATTACCCTTACACCACTGGATGCTCCTACATCAGACACCTAGGGTAATTTGAGAAGTGACCCTCTCACATCTCAGGTGTTTGTTTGAGGAAAACCCAAATGGTCAATGTCGGCCTTAGATAACCAAGAAGAATCTTCAACATGCCTTCCTTTCCATTTCACCAGATATTCTTCATATTCCCTGTTTCGAGTACTTCTTCCCACACAACTATCCAAGATCTCTTCTATCTCCTCCGTTGAAGTAGATGTTGGAATACTCCATTGTTCTTCTGTTGGTCCATCCTCTGTGCCACCCTCATGATATTCTATTAAATCAGCAATGTTGAAAATAGGGGGAATATTGATCCCACTCGGTAGCTCTACCTCATATGCATTTCCTGAATCATGCTTCTTCAGGATTTTGTATGGTCCAAATTTCTTCATTTTTAGCTTATTGTATGTTTGTTGGTAAACAAATTTGTCACTACAAAATAACCTTTAAAAATGACTCGTTGCCCTTAGACCAGTGACTAAATTGTCCCAATAGTTGGAGAAGTTGTTATTGAATTATCAGCTTTCCTTTGCGTTTGAGAGGGGAAGCTCCCTCGTATGATGGGGGTATTTGTGGTTTTTGTGTACTTTTAACCTGAAAGTACAGAAAGGAGGAAAAGAAAAACTAACAAGACAATTGATTTATTGAAACCCTAATAGTAGACATACGAATACTGGTTTGGATTTCACAAACTCAAGACAAATTATGAGGGGATTTCACCACAAAAACTAGAAACCATTTTCCTAAACTTCATGATGAATTTCACAATGTATGTGCAACAATGATGAAGAAAGATGGCAAATCTCAACATACGAAGAGATCATTTATCTTAACACTTTCAAATTAGGATACCGAGACATGATTGTCCTTCATCACCTCAATTGCATGCTTCAATAGATAACTTTGATTTACACCAATACATAGAAAGATCACCAATTTGACGTACGAGAAACTAGTAATCATAGCTCAAAAATACATCAAGAACATATGAACTGAAATGCATTCTTCATTATCTTTTCAAAATTATACAATTCTAAAAGTAAACTATACAATGTGTAAGACCAAAAATATTCCAAGGAGTTTCTTCATAAGTTCCCCCTATAAAAGTTCTCTCTAAAGAGTCTGTTGATGATGTTTTCTTGACAACAACATTAGAATAAAACACCAAGTGCTCTATCCTCTCTTGAATAAAGCATCTCGAATGCTAAACTACGTGATCAAACAAGAGCGCTCCAAGATTCCTTGCTACATGATTTGCAATGGATAGCCTCGGTGGTGTGATGTGATTTGTTGTGTCACAAAGGGACTTACGTAGAATTGTCACCTCACTCCATTCAAACAAGTTACTTCCTCCTTATGAAATGGAACTTTTCAAATTGATTATAATAAAATGGAAAAAGAGAAAGGGTTGAGAGGATTCTAATCTAAGAACAATAATATAATGTACATGCTACCATAGACAAATTCCTTGTGTAACCTTACTCCATTTCACCATGAGAACCAACAATTACACGAAGTAGGTGCAATCTCCAAAGGTAACTCAATGATTTTCATACTGTAAACCTCCATCCAAACACCCACAACTGGCGCAGTTTGAATGAGCATTCACAATCAAACTTAAGCAAATGTAGTTTAGGCTAACTTTGCATGATGACTTTGTTGATAACTGAGAGGGGGGGTGAATCAGTTATCCTTAATTTGCTTCCAGTTCAAACACTTAAATCCACTTTGTTAATCAATAGTATAGCAATTAATCATTCATGAAAGCATAAGGCATAAACATCAAAGCAGATATACATCAACACATAAGACACCAAGATTTTGACGTGGAAAACCTGGTTAAGGGAAAAAACTACGGGCTGATTAACACAAGGATTATTCTCTATTAGAAGAATAAGAAAAATGGATGGCACATGCCAATTAGGGCTCACTGCCTGAGCACACTGCTCACAAAGAGGCACACTGCCTACAAGAGACAACTTGAACTGGAGATTGACATATTTACCATACCTAGATCAGTTCCATTTAAGCTCAAGAAACTTTTGCTCTGCCCTTTGCTCTTTTGCTATTCCACACTTATCTGCTTCACAACCTACTTCGAAATGAACTCACAAACCTTTATTTATACAAGGCATCGACTTAGGAACTATCATCTAAGTCGGCAATCATCCATAAGAGCATTCGCAAGATGAATAACTCATCCGGTCGGCCAGTCTGAATAAGAACATCTTCATCTAGAAGAATATCTTCAATTTCGGGCTCTAACACTCATGCAGACCAACAACACAACCTCAACATGATCCAAGAACCTTCACAAGCTTTCCTAAATGACCAGTACATCCACACTTCCCTTTCCTACTGGAATCTCTTCTCCTCTTCTTCTGAAACTTCAAGAACACAGTCTGTCGCGACTGTCAAACTGAAACAGGTTCTTCCAGACCTCCAAACTACGTACAAACCGAGATGACACATCACAAGGACATCTCAATCACTCCTTCCAATCCACAGAATCTGAGAATGCACTTCTGGATCTCACTGGACCTTTTTGTAACACTCTGTCACTCTGGAGCATCTCCCAGAACCGGTTCAACTTGATTGATCACAACTTCTTCATATCTTCATGCGGACCTTTAAAATCTTAACTGAAACATCTCAAGACTCATATCTACAAACCCTTTAATCCGTATCCTCTGATCCTCAACCTATTGAGTATTTTTGCCTTCTTCTCATCACTATTCTTCACTGTTCCTGATTAAGACTAATTTTTTCAATATCCTCAGCACACAGCTCATCCAATCCTTCTTATCAATGCAATATGAGTATGTTGACATCAATGACAACACTGGTTAACCTCATACTTGCAACAATCTCCCCCTTTGTCATTGATGGCAACATATGATGTGAAAAACCATTAAGACAAGAACTTCTCCTTTCTGTCACAGCTCCCCCTATCAGCAACACTTCTTCACATGTCTTCTCTTCCTTTACTGCTCCCCCTTTGATCATCAACCGCTTGTTTTTCAGATGTCTTCTCTCCCCCTTTAACATCAATGGCAAAGGGCTCATACCTGCAATTCTAACATATCAGAGTCTTACCAGCTGCTCCCCCTTAGTAGCAGCACCCCATCATCAATCCAGATCACAAGATGTGACTATGATATCTACCGGACTGATGCACATCAGTGCATCCTAGTTCATCACCGAAGGGGCCATGACCCCTAACTTCTCTCAGAGATACTCAAAAGAGTCCTTGGGAAGAGGTTTAGTAAAAATATCTGCAATTTGATCCTTGGAGGGTACATACTCCAGTCTGACTTCATCCTTGTTCACTTGTTCTCTCAGAAAGTGAAATTTGATAGATATGTGCTTGGTCTTAGAGTGCAACACCGGATTCTTAGAAATATTTTTTGCACTTGAATTATCACAGAAAATTGTGATAGGTTCCTCATATTCTACTTTAATGTCTCTTAGCATTTATTTCATCCACAAAATTTGAGTGCAACTACCTGCTGCTGCAATATATTCTGCTTCAGTTGTAGACAGAGAAATTGCTTCTTGTTTCTTGCTTAGCCAAGAAACCAATCTTTTTCCCAAAAAGAAAGCTCCTCCACTTGTACTTTTCCTATCATCCACATCTCCTGCCCAATCTGCATCTGTATATGCATGAAGAGAAAAATCTTGATCTCTAGGATACCATAGACCATACTCAACTGTTCCTTTCAAGTACCTAAAAATTCTTTTGATTCCCATAACATGAGATTCTCTAGGATCAGCCTGAAATCTTGCCACAAGACCAACAGCCTGCATTATATCTGGTCTAGTCTAAGTTAGATACAATAAACCTCCAATCATTGATCTGTACTTTGTCTGATCTATTTTAGGAGAATCATCATCTTTGCTCAACTTACATCCGGTTGCCATAGGAGTGTTCATTGGCTTTGAATCTTCCATTCCAAATTTCTTCAATAATTCTTTCACATATTTGGTCTGAGAGATAAAGATACCTTTCTTTGTCTGAGTAATTTGCAGACCCAAGAAGAAATTTATTTCACCAAGCATTGACATTTCAAACTCACTTTTTATTTGATTTGCAAAGGTTTTACACATACTGTCTCTTCCTCCAAAAATGATATCATCAACAAATACTTCTACAATCAAAATGTTTTCATTATCTATTTGGAAATATAGATTACTATCAGCAGTACCTTTGTTGAAACCAATCTGCACAAGATGTTTATCCAACCTTTCATACCAAGCTCTTGGGGCTTGCTTCAATCCATACAATGCCTTCTTTAATTTGCAGACCATATCACCATGCTCAGATAACTAAAATCCATCTGGTTGTTCAATGTACACCTCTTCTTCTAAGTCACCATTCAAGAAGGCAGATTTGACATCCATCTGTTATACTTTGAAATATTTGAAGGCAGTGAATGCAAGAAATAGTCTGACTGCTTCAATTCTTGCTACTGGAGCAAAGGTTTCCTCAAAATCAATCCCTTCTATTTGAGAGTATCCTTTGCAGACTAATCTGGCCTTATTTCTGATTACTTCACCAACTTCATTTAGTTTGTTCCGAAAGACCCATTTGGTTCCAATCACATTCTTGTTACTAGGTCTGGAAACAAGATCCCAAGTGTGATTTTTCTCAATTTGCATCAACTCTTCCTCCATTGCTTTTGTCTAATTTTCATCATTGCATGCTTCATTTATTGTCTTGGGTTCAATCTTTGAAATCAGACAACATTCATCTAAATTTTGAGCAACATTCCTTCTAGTTTGCACACCTTTGCTTTTGTCCCCTATGATCTGATCTTCAGAGTGGTTTAGTCTTACATACCTTGGAACTTTGGGAGTTTCTTGCACTTCTGCTTCTTGATCAGGCTCATCCGGACCTATCTCTTCTTCCTGATTTACTGGATCAGTCTGAATCTGATCTTCAGAAGAGGATGGAGCTCCTTGAACCAGAACATCATTCTGATCATTTTCATCATACTCATAAAATCTTGAGGGCTTCTCAATACCTTCATCAACCTTCACATTTGTACTTTCTATCATCTTTCTCAGTCTCTTATTGTAACACCGGTATGCTTTTCTTTGAGTGGAGTAACCCAAGAAAATTCCTTCATTACTTCTAGCATCAAACTTTCCTAGATCTTCATCTCTTTTGATGTAACACTTGCTACCGAATACTCTGAAATATCTCACAGTAGGAGTTATACCAAACCAGAGTTCATAAGGAGTCTTACCGGTGTTGTTTCTAATTTGAACTTGATTGAGAGTATAGACTGCAGTGCTGATAGCTTCTCTCCAAAACATCTGAGGAACATTTGCTTCCATCATCATTGTCTTGGATGCTTCCTAGATGGTCCGGTTCTTTCTCTCAACTACTCCATTCTACTGTGGAGTCCTAGGAGCAGACAACTATCTCTTTATACCATGCTTCTAACAGAAGTCTATGAATTCACCAGATGTGAATTCACCACCTCTATCAGACCTTAGACACTTCAATTTCAATCCGGTTTGATTCTCTACCATAGCTTTGAAGATTTTGAACTTCTCAAAGGCTTCTGATTTCTCTTTTAGAAAGGTAACCCACATCATCCGGGAATGGTCATCAATTAGCAACATGAAATATCTATCTCCTTGCATACTTTTGATTCTTGTGGGACCACATAGATCAGTATGAACTAATTCCAATAATTTGGTAGAGGACTGATCCTTGCTTTTGAAAGAGATTCTGCTCTATTTACCTAGTTGACATTCTTTGCACAAACTATTTGTAGGTTTCACCAACTTTGGAAGATCTCTTATAGCCTGAGTATTACTTATTTTGATGATGTTATCAAAATTTACATGACACATCCTTCTATGCCATAACCAACTTTGATCCACTTGAACAAACAAACAACTTTTATTAGAACCAACCAGATGGAAGATACTACCTTTTGTTTGAGTACCGGATGCAATCTCAGTTCCAGAGCTTTCAAAGATACTACATCTTCCATTTTTGAACCCGAGATCATAACCTTTGTCTACTAACTGTCCAACACTAAGAAGATTGTGTTTCAATCCTTCAACATATAGTACATTACCAGTTTTGCTCTTTCCATCAAAAGAAATAGTTCCCCTACCTCAGATTCTACCAGCAGAATTATCACCAAACTTCACCATTCCTCCTTCATACCTTTCCAAATCTAAGAACTTGTTCTTGTCACCTGTCATTTGGTGAGAGCATCCACTGTCAATAACCCAATCATCCTTTTCTTCAACTTGGGTAGCCAAAGCTCTTTCTACAACCTTATGATTGACAGATTCAGAGGATATTGGTTCTTCTTCCTTGATGGCAATAAACTCCCATTCATTTCCAGATTTGTCTTCTATCTCTGATTCATCATCTGTTACTCCTTCATTATCAGCTTCTTCATGAACATAATAATAGTTCTTTTGGAACCTTTGTTTGTTAGAGTTTGACCTTGTGATCTTTCCGGACATCTTGAAGCAAAATGACCAATCTTATTGTAGTTGAAGCACTTAAAAGGTAACTTTCCTTCATACTTACCAGATCCTCTTAGCAATCTCTTTGCAATGAGGGCTTCAAGATGAGTTGTTTCTACTTCTTCCTCTTCCATGTCTTTCCTTGCTTGATCATACCATGACAGCTTCCTTGAAGAGTTTTCTCCCGGATCAAATCTTTGTTTGCCTTTCACATAGGCACTAGCTTTGAATGCAGATTCAGTCTTGGGGGGATCATCTCCAAACTTGGTCATTTCAAATGCAGCTAGTTTGCCAGCCAATTGCTCTCTTTTGACAGTTGCATGGGCTCTGAATTCATCAATGGCAGCAACCTTGATCTTGTAGGCAGCAGGAAGGGATCTGAGAATTTTGCACACAATCTCATTTTCATCTAGAACTCCACCAGCATTCTTGATTCCATGCACTAGCTCATTTACTCTTGGCATAAAAGTGGTGATGTTTTCATCATCTCTCATCTTCAATCTTTCAAATTTTCCTTTGAGACTTTGTAACCTTGCACTCTTAACAAACTCATCTCCTTCATGCAAAAGTTCTAGTTTAACCCAGATCTCATAGGCAATTGGTAGATTAGTAACATTTGAGAGTTCTGAATCAGTCAATGCACTTAGAAGAGCCTCTTTAGTCCGCATATTGTTTTCAGCATCTGTGATTTCATTTAGAGTTGTCGGACCACCCTGTGGAGGTTTGTATGCTTTTTTGACCATGGACAAGTACGCCTTTCCCATACACTCCAAGTGACATTTCATGCGGTCTTTCCAAAGAGTGAAGTTGGTTCCATCAAATTTTGGACTGTCCTTGTTGTATGATGACATCCTGGATCTCCTCAAGCGGTTAAGCTCCTTTTAGAGGAACTTGGCTCTGATACCAATTGTTGATAACTGAGAGGGGGGGTGAATCAGTTATCCTTAATTCACTTCCAGTTCAAACACTTAAATCCACTTTGTTAATCAATAGTATAGCAATTAATCATTCATGAAAGCATAAGGCATAAACATCAGAGCAGATATACATCAACACATAAGACACCAAGATTTTGACATGGAAAACCCGGTTAAGGGAAAAAACCACGGGGTGATTAACCCAAGGATTATTCTCTATTAGAAGAATAAGAAAAATGGATGGCACATGCCAATTAGGGCTCACTACCCGAGCACACTGTTCACAAAGAGGCACACTGCCTACAAGAGACACACTGTCTACAAAGTGATAAGAATCACAAACTTGAACTAGAGATTGACATATTTACCATGCCTGGATTAGTTCCATTTAAGCCTGAGAAACTTCTACTCTACCCTTTGCTCTTTTGCTATTCCACACTTATCCGCTTCACAACCCACTTTGAAATGAACTCACAAACCTTTATTTATACAAGGCATCGACTTAGGAACTATCATCTAAGTCGGCAATCATCCATAAGAGCATTCGCAAGATGAATAACTCATCCGGTCAGCCAGTCTGAATAAGAACATCTTCATCTGGAAGAATATCTTCAATTCTAGGCTCTAACACTCATGCGAACCGACAACACAACCTCAACATGATCCAAGAACCTTCACAAGCTTTCCTGAATGACCAGGTACATCCGCACTTCCCTTTCCTACTGGAATCTCTTCTCCTCTTCTTCTGAAACTTCAAGAACACAGTCTGTCGCGACTGTCAAACTGAAACAGGTTCTTCTAGACCTCCAAACTACATACAAACTGAGATGACACATCATAAGGACATCTCAAGCTCTCCTTCCAATCTACAGAATCTGAGAATGCACTTCCGGATCTCACCAGACCTTTTTGTAACACTCTGTCACTCTGGAGCATCTCTCGGAACCGGTTCAACTTGATTGATCACAACTTCTTCATATCTTCATGCGGACCTCTAAAATCTTAACTGGAACATCTCAAGACTCATATCTACAAACCCTTTAATCCACATCCTCTAATCCTCAACCTATTGAGTATTTTTGCCTTCTTCTCATCACCGTTCTTCACTGTTCCTAATTGAGACTAATTTTCTCAATATCCTCAGCACACAACTCATCCAATCCTTCTTATCAATGCAATATGAGTATGTTGACATCAATGACAACACTGGTTAACCTCATACTTGCAACAAACTTGCCAGTGACAAACCATCAAAAGTATGAACCAAGGAGGAGTTCATCAAATATCTTTAGCATATACATCACATCAATGAACTTTATCTACCTTACTATCTAAGCTTCTTGGAAACACATCTCCATCATATTTGAGAACTTGAAACCATGCTAACATTTCAAAGCCACAAGATCACCATGCAAAACAACAACAATGAGCTTGTATTACTTTTGAAGAGTGTGATTACAACAATCTCATGTCTCTCTTCATGACTTCGAAGAGCTTCCTCTCTACTCTACTCCTACTTGATCTCTACTCCTAATGATTCTCCTCTAATGTCCCTCTAATGATCTTCTTCTAATTCTTCTAATGTCCCTCTACAAATGAGAGTAGTGAGCCTTATATAGAGCTCAAGAATTACAATGAATGGCTCAGATTGATTTAGCAATCAATGGCCGAGATTGAGACAACAAGGCAGTTTGTTATAAAATTTTGTATTTTTAGAACATGAAAGAGGCAATGAAGGCACATTTCCCAATGTGGTAAAATTCTCTGGAACATCTTTCTGGTGGGCCCTCTTGAATGAATGACATGGCAGAATGTGATTGTCTTGATGATGTGTACGTGCCACCTCAGCATCTTCACACGAACTAGTCTGGTTCACCTCATGTTCACTTTACTTAGAATATTTTATTCTTGTTGTCTTTGATGTAACTCATAGATCGCTTCGACGATCACTCTCATCTCTCATCTTGTGATGTTATTGTGCTTGTGCAGGATTATGCCTCTGGATAGTCACATGGACTCATGGAGTAGACTAGTGCCTGATGAGAGTTTTTCTTGTCTGGCACATGATATGTGAGCTTCTGGATGATGACCTCCTTCAAGATGTGCATGGTGAAGTGACAACCTTCCACTAATCCTCACCTCGAATGGATGATGCTCTTGATGATGAACTACACTTGTAACCTTGATCATCTTAGACTAACTCCCCTTCTCATGGCGTTGATGTCTTCCTCATCCAGACATACGAAGTCTTCAAATTAAGATAAACTTGATGTTGGAGCTCTCCTCCATGTGGTGATGATGACAAACTTGAGCAACTTTCCTTTGCCTTCCAAACTTCTCATGTATGAGCTTTTTCCATTCACCTCCTTGGACCCTCCTATTGGAACAAGGTGGATAACTGAGAGGGGGGGTGAATCAGTTATCTTCAATAATTTAACTTTCTCTTCTTCTTTAACAATTAGTGTAGTATAAAAATATTTAAGCATACATGAACATGAGAGAAGAAAAGAAATCAACACATATAACACAAGGATTTTTACGTGGAAAACCTTGTTAAGGGAAAAACCATGGGGTGACTAACCCAAGATTGTATTCTCTGTTAAAAGAATAGAAGTACAAAATGGCACTTGCCAATTAGGGCTCACTACCTGAGCACACTACTCACAAGAGGCTCACTGCCTACAAGAGACTCACTGTCTACAAGGTATATAGAAAGTAACCAGGTGTTTGAATTGATCAGAGGCATCCACATATGCTGGGTTTCAGTTCTGGTTGGGCTCAATATACTAATCTGTTGTACTTCATTCTTCCTCTGCTTAGTGCTATTGTTCTGTCACATACTGGATTTGTATAGCTGCTTCCACACTACTCTCTACTTTTCTCCACACACACTATTACACAACACACACATTCACATCAAAATCCATCTGGTATATATATCTGCACAAAGGATTTCAACATCTTTCTAGTCGGCATCCAGAATACTCAAGATTTTCCCAAACTCTGGTCTGTCAGCTGAATCCATGCTTACTAAGTGATGCGTATCAAAAAGATAGTTATAGGAGTCATCAATCATGTTGACCAACCATGAATGATCCCTCAAGAAACTTGATCACCATTAATTTCTTATCTAGATTAAGGTCTGATGCTCTGTCAGTCAGTTCTTCCTTAGTCTACTCTGCCAAATAGGAACCCAACACTTAGGTGCTCATATCTTTTCAATCTTTCATCACCGGAGGCTCAATCTTTGGAATGTAGCAGTCATGGTACTTCTCTTGACTTCCCCATGTCCGTACTTTGTTGAGATACTTCATCTGAGAGATCCAGACCACTGTCGGACCTTGCTGTATGCTCTGTTCTTGCTCACCAGACCAAAATACTCTTCAATCTGACTTCCGGTATAGACATACAATGTTATGCAGATGAGTGGGATGGACTTTGTTACCATGAATGATAGCACTCATGAAGCCATACAGTGTCTCTTTCCAACAATCTCTCCCTTTGGAATTGATGGCAACACTCATTGAAAAATGACTAAGTGTCATAACACACTCCCCCTTGGCTGATGCTCTGTCTTATGTACATTTTTACCAAAGCTCCCCCTTAGCTACATTCGACATTTTTCACTGCTCCTCACTCCCCCTTTGACATCAATGGTAAAGGGTGGAATCTGCACACCAAAATTTTCAAAAAGTAACCTATACATAGCCTCATATATACAAGTTATACTTAATAAACTTAAGTATATCCGCAAAAGTGGTTTTCAACTGGACAAATTTTGTTGCCCAACTCTACTTCATCTTGTCCAAAATTGAGATGTGACCACTTAATAAAAATGCAAAAGCTTCTACCCTCTTTAGGTCTGTCAAATCACTGGTTCAGGATGTGGTCTGAGCATCAGTTAGGGCTTCATGCATTGCCTCTTAGGGATAATTATCCCTCTTAGTTCACTCATTCTTCTTATTTTGTTCTTCTTCTCTTTCTCAAGCCTCTTTATCTCATTTATAGTGGCAATAGTCTGGCACTCTTGATTCATTATTGATGAGGTGAGAGGATCAAAACTCTGGGATAAGCTTGATAATTTGTCATCTTGTTCTTCCATCTTCTTGGCAATATCTACTGTCATTGTGGACCAGGATAGACAAAATTTGTATAAATCTCTGCCATATTTAAGAGCATTTTCTAAGCTCTTTATCCCAATATCCAAATTTCTCCTATCATTTGTTATAAGTCCCTGCACTTCAGAGAATCTCTTTCCCAAAAATTCTTTCCAGACCTTTTCTTCTGCCACCTTTTCTAAGGAATCAAACTGAGTATTGATAGAGTTTATCAGAGATTTAAGATTACCAGATGGAGAGGCCAAAGGATCCTTTTGAAAGGATGGCATGATCTTCTCCAACATTCTAGAAGCAATCTCTATTAGCTCACAATCTTCCATGTGAGACTTCAGAAGTTTTTCTTTTGCCTTTGCTTGGGCAAAGGATGCTATCTTCATTGTCTGAACCGAGGAGAGGGAATCAAAATTGAGTGCTACTTGGAACAGTTCTGGTTCATCAATCTCCATTATTTCCTTGGTCAAGAAATTCTTCACTGCTTCTGCAGTGTCTCTTACTGGAGACTTCTTTCCTCTTGCAGCCTCAGAGTTGTCATCAGAGATCTTCTCTATTTGTTCTTCTTCTCTTCCCTTTTTCCCTTCTTCTTGACTTGCTTTCTCCTCTTGTCTTGCTTCTCCTTCAATTTCGGAGTCTGTTGGGGTATCCAGAAGAGAGATATTTACTTCTTCATGGACTTCCTCTTCCAAAACAGAGGAATCCAAGTCCTTAGTCTTTTCCTCACTTATCTCCTTTGACTCTTCTGGATTTTTCTTAGTAGAATCTTCCTTTGATGCACTTAATCCTTCGACATCCATGGCAGAAGGTTCATCACTTATGTTCTCTATAATAGGAAGATTGAATCTTTTATATGCATTCCAGAGGATGTCTTCAGTCTCTTTTGCCACCTAATCAGTCTCTCTGAGCATAAGCTTGTTCACTCTGGGTTTGCTCTGGAACTCATCCTTGCAATCCTTAAAGATCATGTTCATTTGTTTTGGAGTGATGGAAGGATAGAGCTGAATAGCTATCTATTCCTAGATATCTAGGTCCTTTGCCTTAGCATTGTTCTTTCTTATTTCAAGTTCCTTCTCTAGGCTTTTGGGAATTAGAGATATGATTTCAATGAATGCTTTATTATAGATGTTTAGATACCTGACTGTAGCATCTTGCAAGATCTTCTGGTCAGCTTCACTACATTCATCATAAAATTCAGTCATTGGTTATAGGTTCCCATCCACAGTGACTAATTTGATGACATCATCAATGCAGAGAGTAGGCCTTTCAACAAATTCTTATGCCTTTTCTTCCTTGTTTTGACTGGTAGAGGATTCACTAGATGTTTTCTTCTTCTTCTTCTGCATTTTCTTGACCTCCTCATCTGTCTCCGTCTCTTCATCATCCTTTTGGCTTATGTATGACCTTGTGGCCTTTGTCTTTGTTCTCTTTTCTCCTTTTCCGGATGTCTTTGCTTCTGATTTTGAGGCTTTTGGGCTCTTAGTAGTGGCAAGTGCAAAGCTCTTTGAGGATCTAGTCCGGGAGGGGGCTTCCACCAGAGCACTTTCTTTTTCTGCTTCTTTCCTTTCTACCTTCTCTTTGTTGGCATCAACTGCCTCCTTTGATATCCCATATCTCTTGGCAACTTCTACTTCCCTTCTCACCTTTCTCTTGATCTCAGGCTGCCTTAGTTCACCATGAATTTTTACACTCAACTCTTCGAAGGTGCCAAACCTTTCTGCCTTAGGGTCCTTAGGCTGACTTAGTAGGTGTTGTATATGTAGTTCCATAATTTTCTCATCCACCTCATAACCTATTGGCATAATCCAGACTATTCTGGGCTCTACTGCCTCCATTAGGCATTGATCAGTGTCCACCATAAAACACACTGTATCTTTATATTTTCCAACTAATGTCTGAGGAATTCTTTCTCTGGCCTACATCATACCTTGGAAATTCTTGAAATATCCCCAGAGAGTTGTGCTTTGAGCCTTGGCATCACCAAGCCTATACATATAATCTATGATTTGTATGGCAACCGGTATGTCATTTTGCCATATCCAACCACTAGATCCGAGTAGCTCATTCATGTAGTAAAAGAATACACATAGTATCAAGCCACCGTACTTAAAAGAATTCTTCTTATCCTTCTTTATTTTTTGCAAATTCTCTAATAGTTGCTTCAGGAGAAGCTCACAAAGATCATAATCAGCATTTTCCCTTAGCATCTGATAAGCAGTGTATATTGCTATTCTAGATACAGAATTCTCCCTGCTGGAGTGATATATTTTGTAGCCAATAATCATAGAGGAAAATTTGATGTCCAAATCTGTAATATCTTCTAATGTCATTGCCCTTTGGTCAAACTTTGATTCGGTAGCCTCACTTACTGTTTGATTCTTGACCGATTTAAGATCAGGCAACCCACCAGATGAGTGCAAACCAATTACTGCCTAATTGCATCCTTTGTAATTTTGAAGGGCTTCAACAACCATATGAAGTTATCATGTATTCTACTAAGAACATACTAGACCCATTCATCTTATGCAAAATAGGGGAAGTGGATGCAATGTCCAAAATGCTTATCCTAGATGGCCTTGTATTGAGGTTTAAGTTCAAATGTTTCATCTATTAATTGCTTGTGATAGATATCCGTCAGTTTGGATTCCCCGAATTCCTCAATATTTGCATGTATGTAAACCCTAACATCTTCTACATGCAGAACTCCATGTGGAATACTAGAGAAGGTGCCTAAAGGATCAACTTCTAGGGATTTGTAAGGATGTTTCTTGAACTTAGGGCATGGCCTATCAGTGATCTTAACAACATTTGGAGTAGCCATCTTTCAAAATATTTAAAGAGAGCGGAAATACCTTTTTATGCTTCTAGGGTTCACGATAAGAGCCAAAAAGATCGTTGGTTGAATCAAATTCTACGGTTGATCTTTGAAATGATAGAAGCAATCTTGTTGTAGAGATCTTTCTTTCTTCTTCTTGAATGCGAATGTGCAAATGATGAACAAAAGAACCCTTATATTTCTGCACAAATCCTAAATTCATATTGCAATAAATGCACACCTTAAGTCATTCTGGTTCCCTTGTTCTGACCTTGTTGTGAGAGAGATCCTTCTAAATCACTGAGATGTACTCAAAATTAATCTTGGTGATAATTGACAATCTATCTCCCTTTGTCCAGTCATTCCATTTCTCCGCAGACTAAGATATTTCAGTTTTGAATCATACTGGATCTAACTGTGAGAGTCATGCTTTCACCGGATGACTGTCAAACTGGATCAATCTTGGATGATTAACCTCTTCAAAACTCCTTGCGGATCTTTCATATTTTTACCAAGGGTTATTTAGATATTTCTCTTAGAACCCTTTAATCCACAACTTTCCATGTGCCAATTTTAGGCACCGATTGACTGGCTGGGGGAATTTATTTTCCTTTGTGACTCCCCCTGAGCCAGAGCTCATCTATTCAATTTTCAGAAGGAATATCAGCACCAGATACTGGCGCGGATCCATCCCCAACATTTTCTATACTTCTCTTCACCCAAATCTTGTTCTTCTCCCTTTGAACTTCATCCGCATTTACTTTTCCTTTTCCTTTGTCTTGATTTTTTTTATGATGCATTGGACCCCTTTTATCCTGATTATTACTTCTGCAGAATTTGGCAATATGACCGGATCTATTGCAGTTGTAGCAAATAACATTTCTTTACATATTTGGTTGATATCCTCTTGATCTGCATTGATTATCCATATGTCCCATTCTATTGCATGCAAATCATCTACCATTGAATGAATTGTTTATTTGCTTATTTCTACATTCATGAGATTTGTGACCATACCTTTTGCAGTTGAAACACTATCCAGAGAAGGATGAATTAGTCTAATTTATTCTTCTTCTGCACTGAGTTGCTTTATGACTGAAGTTGTTGCAATTGTAGCAGTATCCATTGAAGGATGGATATCTTTGAGTATTTGGTTGCCTTACCGGAGGTATTCTAGGCATGTTCCTTGGATTTCCTGATCCAGAGTTCTTCTGACTGGATCTGGAGCTTTCACCTTTCTCATATCCCAAGCCATGCTTGTCATCTATCCTCTTTTGGCTTTCAAGAAGAAATTCAAGTTGAGTAGAGCTTATCTTGAATTTTTCTTTGTATTCATTTGTTGTTTGAAAATCCCTTTTAAGAGTGTCTATTTGATTTTCAAGTTATTCTTCATTATCTCTAGCTTCTTCAAGATCAGATTCCAGATGTCTGATTATGCTATCCATTTTGTGGCATTTTTCTGACTTCTCCTTGAGAGATTGTCTTAGATTATCTTCCATTTTTCTTTTCTCTTCAATTTCTTGGGTGGATTTCATAACCCCTGATTCCATTTCATGTCTTACCATAATGACCTCTTTTGATAGCTTCTCACATAACTTGTTTTTCTCATTCAGATCTTCATTAGTATCGTTGGCTTCACTTTGACTTGCTAATTGTTGAAGCAGTTCCTTTCTCTTTTTCACAAAGATACTCAATTTTTCTTTTAGTTCATTTATGAAATCATCAGCTTGTTTGAGTCTCTCCCTTAGGCTATTGACTTCAGAGTGAGATTGATCAAGATCATCTAGGGCAAACTGAAGTTGTTCTCTCATGCCATATATATCCATTGAGATTCCCAGATCTTCCTCAAGCTGTTAGGCTCTATTTGGAGGAACTTGGCTCTGATACCAATTGTTGGAACAAGGTGGATAACTGAGGGGGGGGTGAATTAGTTATCTTTAATAATTTAACTTTCTCTTCTTCTTTAACAATTAGTGCAATATCAAAACATTTAAGCATACATGAACATGAGAGCAGAAAAGAAATCAACACACATAACACAAGGATTTTTATGTGGAAAACCTTGTTAAGGGAAAAATCATAGGGTGACTAACCCAAGATTGTATTCTCTGTTAAAAGAATAGAAGTACAAAATGGCACTTGCCAATTAGGGCTCACTGCCCAAGCACACTGCTCACAAGAGGCTCACTGCCTATAAGAGACTCACTATCTACAAGGTATATAGAAAGTAACCAGGTGTTTGAACTGATTAGAGGCATCCACATATGCTGGGGTTTAGTTCTGGTTGGGCTCAATATACTGATCTACTGCACTTCATTCTTCCTCTGCTTAGTGTTGTTGTTCTGTCACATACCAGATTTGTATAGCTGCTTCCACACTGCTCTTTGTTTTTCTTCACACACACTATTACACAACACACACATTCACATCAAAATCCATCTAGTATATATATTCACACAAAGGATTTCAACATCTTTCTAGTCGGCATCCGGAATACTCAAGATTTTCCCAAACTCTGGTCTATCAGCTGAATCCATGCTTACTAAGTGATGTGTATCAAAAAGATAGTTATAGGAGTCATCAATCATGTCATCCAACCATGAATGATCCCTCAAGAAACTTGATTACCATCAATTTCTTATCTGGATTAAGGTTTGATGCTTTGTCAGTCAGTTCTTCCTTAGTCTACTCTACCAAACAAGAACCCAACACTTAGGTACTCATATCTTTTCACTCTTTCATCATCGGAGGCTTAATCTCTAGAATGTAGTAGTCATGGTACTCCTCTTGACTTCCCCAAGTCCGCACTTTGCTTAGATACTTCCTCTGAGAGATCCGGACCTGACTGTCAGACCTTGTTGCATGCTCTGTCCTTGCTCACTGGACCAAAATACTCTTTAATCTGACTTTTGGTATAGACATACAATGTGCTGCGGATGAGTGGGATGGACTTTGTTGCCATCAATGACAACACTCATGAAGCCACATAGTGTCTCTTGCCAACACCTCCATCACCTACAAAAAGAAACACATCAAATTAAGACTTGATATGAAGGATTTTCAATAACAAATTACATTCATCTTATGCATGTGGGATTAAAAAAAATGACATTTCAAAACATATCCTTTTGCATGAAATCCATGCCTAAGTGCCTAGGTGGGTTGAGAGGGGTAGTATGGATTATTTGATGTGAATTCCATGTCAAGGTGTGAAAGGCCACTTAGGAAGGGCGGGCTAGGAGATGGTGAGTGGGTTTCATCACTTAGACTTCATTTGATGTTCTTTTGATGACTCTTTAGCATGACTTAGTGTTCTCTTCATGTTCTTCATCTACATTACCTTCATTTTAGTGAAGTCAAGAAGTGATCTGAATGGTATTTGAGGTATTCTCCATGTGTAATGGTGGAGACCGCTTATGATGAGCAACTTTGAAGGTGATGTGTGGATTTGACTCCAATACTTATGATTTTCAATGATTTTCACCTTCTTATTCAACTTGCATGTGTGTGGAAATAGAAGGGTGGAGTTGGTAGGCAAATGATGAGTAGCACGAGTGCTCAAACACTTAATTCCATTCTCACCTCCCTAGGCCACCTAGGTAGGGCAGGTTTAGGAGTATGGTGTGGATTTTGACTAAACCATGCTTATCTTTGTCTTTGAGCAATCTCCTTATCTTCCATAGTTGCAATTTGCCTTTAGCATCATTATCATCTTCATCTTTTCCTTGCAAGTTTCCTAAGATCTTTCTCTTGAATGGTTTGGAGGGTTGAATGTGGAGAGAGTGTATGTGAGATGTCAGAGACTCCAAGACCTCTTCTCTAGGCCGCCCATGTTGGGTGGAGTGTGTGTTGTGGAGGACATGTAGTCCAAGCATAGGGGCAAAGCCGCCTAGGAAGGGTGAGCTGGAGGATGACACATGGAATTTTTAACTTAAACAACTTTGCACTCCTGTAAACTTGCTCATTTCACCTTTGACATGTTCATCTTCATTATTACATTGATTTATGCTTGCAAATTTTGTGGTTTTCACCCCTGAGCAGCTTTAGGAGTGTTGTCTGGAGGGTGTGTCACCTAGAACAAGACACAGTCCTTGAATGCACCTTGAGGCCGCCTAGGAAGGGCGGGTTTGGAGGTGACCCATGGAACTTTGCTTGAAATGCCCTTGATTCTAACTGACAAACTTTCATTGGAATTTCATCATATCCTAGTGTCTTGTGCAAGAAAACCTTGAAAACTTAACCATTTTTGCTTGGGCGGATTTGTGGGTGTTGTCTGGACTGATTCTCCTAGAGGTGAAGAGAATGTCCAAGAGGACCTTGTGAGGCTGCCCATGTTGGGCAGGCTAGGCTAGGACTGATTCTCTACTAATCGCTTCCTCACTCAGACTCATAAAATTTCTTTGAATTTTATCATCTCTGTCCTCAAAACCTTGTAAATTTGACAACTTTTCCCTTGGGCGGATTTGAGGGTGGTGTCTAGATAAATGCATGTGCAGGACATCAAATCCATGAGCTCATGCCAAAGCCGCCTAGGTAGGGCAGGTTTAGACATGGAGTGAGGAATTTCTTGCCTTAGTCAAATTTTGGACTTTCCTGAATGGAAGTATATTGAAAATATATTTAAGTATTCTTATACTTTAAATATTTATCAATATACTTCCAGGATGTTTGAGATAGGTCCTGGATCCATAGGATTTAGCATGCAGATTCTAGATTTCTGAGGATCCACCAGATTTCAGACTTAGTCATTTCTTCAGGATTTTTAGGATATCAGACTTTGTCATTTTCAGGGTCTCAGTGACATGCATCAGGATGAAGACATATAGACCTCTTGGCAAGAAAATGTCGAGACATGGGTAAAACAACACTACCAAAACCCTACAAGCTCAGAGCAAAACTAAACTTTAAAGTAAAATGAAGCGAGAAAGAAAAAAAAAAGAGGCGGTCCCCATTTGCAATCGGACGATGTGTGATTACATCACAACAGAGTCCCCCTTACATTTGAAAATAGCCTCATATTTATAGGCTTCTCCCTAGTAACTACCTCATAACCACTTTTGTAACTACTTAGAATAACTACCTAACTAATCCACTTAGGATAACTACCTAAGCCAATGCTTAGAATAACTACCTTTTTGAAGATAAGTTAGGATTTACCTAACTTTTACAAAGTTAAATTCAAAAGGCTAACTTTAATTACAATAAGTGACATAAGTCACTTTTTCTAAAGGTAACATTAAACTTGGACCTTTTGAGTTGTAAATTTCACTAAGTTACCTTTTCCTTCGTTTGCTCCATTTCGGTAGTCACACTTCATATCTTTCCAAGTGCTGGAAATGTGGTAGACACATGATGAAATTGGTCCTGCTAACTTTGTATAAGAATTGCTATGAAGGATCATACATATGTATTGATGGGAATTCATCAAAATCAGTGGCTTTTTATCCACTAGAATGTACCCATATCTTCCTTAATAGAACCACTACTCCCAATATTTGAAGATGTGGAGAGATACCTCCAATGACCCCTTGAAACAAAAGTGCAACAAGATGTGTTCATTTTGACTCCATTGTAGACACAATTACAAATGAAACAAAAGTTGTCTGAGGCAATCTAGATTCTGCCCTACTTCTCATTGGTTGATCACCTCCATGATAGATATCCCCATGATTACTCTAACTTCTTTTTCTGGCAACCTTCTCAAGAAGACCATCTCTAGTCAAGCTTTCTCTTTGAGCTCACCCTCTGCATGGTGACAATAACTGGCATGCATGTATATCAGGGCACTTCAAGCTACATCACATAACAAATGTGTATTTTGAACTTGTATATTCCAGGATATTGTCTAACAATTCGCGTGCCTATTATTCAGACACCTTTGTTCTTAGCATCTCTGCAATCATTGCACGCCATGAGACAGTCTCCTATTGGGCTCTTTGTGAAATGATGATGCTTAGTCTGGTTCACAGATGCCGGCAATGGTTGTGGAGCTCTACTTCGCATTAACAAAATAGCGGTTACAATTATAGGAGGTTTAATAACTATACAGATAGGAACAGCTGAAGGGTTTAGAGAGCCCTTAGTCTAAACTCCTACATGCCATACTAGATGCATTATGACTTAGAATGGCTTGTAAAATACTCTGCTTTATCATGTTCTGTGGTGCAACTAGAGTGATGCGTGCATGGGTGTGGTGAGTGGTTGTATTATCTACTAACTGATCCTAAATAAAGACTTTGAAATCCTTTCCAACTGGTCTGCATCTTACTTGTCTTCACAACTAAAGGTTAGGGTTTTCTTTTCGATATAACCGCTTCCTCACATGCCAAATTTTGGGCATCGTGGGTGAAATGGAGTGTTCAAACGTTGTTTGAAACAACGTTTGAGTTATGATTTAGCTATATAATTTTGAGGCACTTCTTCAAAACCTCTCAGGGATCGTTAGTAGTTATGAAATGAATGACAATGCCTGATTATTAAAATAACGGGCTCATTTGGTCAGTGGTAAATGTTAGTTTGATGATTTATTAAAACACACCAATGGGACATAAGTATTATTAATTTCAAACGTGGCCCCATACCACTAACTTCTTCTTGTGATGCCTTTTATTCGAACACCTTCAACTTCGTGAATTTATTGTAGAATTGGCTCCGCATCGGTTGTCATCAAAATCAAGTCTTTAGAAGCCATCAGTGTCAAAGATGATTCTCGAATCCACTCTTTATCCTTTCATTTGCATGATGTTTTCCAAGTACGACACATATTTGAATTGTGTTGTCAACACTTGAATTGACAAATATAGATTGTTTGGCACCTTCTTCTGGCTCATGTTGTGGCTTGAGCAATTTAGTATGTTCTTCTGCCACCTTTGATTCAAAGGCATGCTCCTTTATTTCTAAGAAAAGTTTCCACTCATGCACAATAATCTTAATGCAGGGACCTCAAAGAGGTCACTCTGCTTTGGTGAAAGTATAAGTTATGTTTGAAGGTTGTCATTTGGCATAGACCGGGATGATGCTCGCGAAGATCTTGGCATGACTTTACAATAATGGACTGTACTTTATTTGAAAGCTTCTAAAGTCACTTCAATGTAACTATTTTGTAAAGATATAGAATCTATTGCAATTAATGAAATGTATTACTTTGATGGATGACTATACCCTATTCCAGAGCTCCCATTCTTGAAAGTTCTTGAATGCCTTTTTGATTAGTTATAATCATTGCATGTCATGAGATGTCATCTCTTCGAAACACCTTATCATCAATTAGACTCCTTGTTTAAGCTTTCACATCTTGCATACATGTCGTTGTTTGAAATCATTTTATGACTGAATCTAACACCTTCAATATTCTTGATGGTTCATGACGACTCTTTCCAAATTGTGGAAGATGCTTGATTGAGACACGTGGATGACGAGGTTATCCTTTATCAATAGAAATTTATAAGTGCCCTTGAGTTTGCTATCTCACCATTGCCAAAATATATTCGACGCATAATGTCAATATGCACATTAGTCACGAACTTCACCGAAGCGTTCCCATATGGATAAAAACTTTACAAACTCTTTCAATGAACACATCTTGGGAGATAGCTCCATGAGTCCTTCATCCCCTTATATCATTGATTTTAGATGTGGACCTTGTAATTGAAAAGGTGACTTGGCAAAAAGTGTTTAAATGCATGATCAAGTTTGTCATTTGGACACAAAAAGTTTAAATTTTGAAGTGCAGAAATAGGGTCAACAGCTGGCTCTAACTGGGGACAAGAACCTTGTGGACACAAGATTGACCTAGAATCTCTGGGAATGACTAGTGCCTTATCCATTGGGCCTATAGAGTCAGGATATAACATGATGTACAAGGAGAACAAGGAGACAAAGACACTCAGAGATGGGGCAAACAATGAAAACCAACAGAAACTTGAAATAAGATAGACACAACAAAAACTCCTAATTAACCTATGTACATGATAGGTGACTCCTACCTCAAACTGCTTCAAGATGATCATGTGAAGCCATTAACAGGTTGAGAAAAATAGGCACCTATATGAAAAAGAGACGTACACAGATGAGGCACCTGCAGACTCAGTAGACATTTTAGGATGATGAGAAAAATAAAATACATGAAATGCAAGGACTCCTTGTATACTATACCAAACAACCATTTTTTATCAGAAATTTCTAAGTCCTTTTGAATCACATTGGTATTGCCCATCATATCTTATGGTTTCATGTTGAGCATACCAATTTTCTCTATCTGAATATTCTTTTGATAGTTTAAATCAAAGAAAACTAAATCACGAACCAGACATCCTTCATGTGAAGTAAGAAATGAAGAAAACTCAATACTCTGCAACTGATTCTTCTTATGAGTAATGTCCTCCTTTATCATTGAATCATCTTCTACAAAGGAAAATTCCTCCTTTAGCATTACTAAATTAGGATCATCTTTATCAGAGGGTTGCACATGAGGAAGAGAAAGTGATGAGTCTACATTATGCACTTTATCCTCCTGAAAGTCTTCTTGTATTGTCGGTGAAGAAATAATATTTTCCTCTCTTGGAAGTAATGAAGGAAAAGTTAAAACGTGCAGCTCTTCATCAATCCTAGTATCCTTATGATCTTCTTTCATAATTGGAGTGGGAGTACTCAACACTTCATCTTGAGTAGTACCTTTGATTCTAGTAGTTGAGGATTCTTCTTCAACAGATGATAAAGGAGAAAGAATAAAATCTTCTTTACAAAGAAAATCATCTTCAGGAGTCTTGAGATGATCTTGCAATATTATTTCATCATCATTCTCCTCTTGCTCAGGTTGCATGCATGTCAGAAAAACACTTTACAACTCATCTTCATCTTCTTTGTTTACACTTTGGTCCAAAATTTCTTCTGCATTCCCTTGAACATTAACCATGTCATGGGAACCTTCCTTGGAAGATATAGTTGTCAAACCAGAGCAAGTTGTCACAAGAGGAGTGCCATTCTTCAAAGAAACTAAGAACATGTCATTGTTTGGATAGATTTCTTCTTCATCATTGCATGTTTCCATACAATCTTCTTCTTTTATCTCTATCACTTCTTTTTCTTCTTGCTTCAGTGAAGATGTCCTATTATGAGGAAATGTAATAACTTCTTCTTCTCTAGTATGTGCATGTTTCGATGAGCCTCTTTCGAACACTTCCTTTAATACAGGTTCATTTGTAGGAAAAACTTTTGGCTCTTCATTTCTGTCCTCATCATGCAGATGATATATCTCAGCATAATTTCTTTTATCTTCTGGTGCATGAATCCCTTCTGATAGGGAGTTTTGATCATGACAAATAAAATGAGTCTCTTTCCCATCTTTTTCTTCAATCTTCTGCAATGTTTGAAGCAAAGAAGGATGAACCTGATTAGTAGCAAGTTGCATGCCACCATAGAAATTCTTCAAAAACTCTACTTGCTTAGAGTCATCAAGAACTTGATTTTGTTAAGTAGAGGATACAGAAAAAGGATAATCTTCATCATCACTGTCACTATTTGATTTAGGAAACCACAAGTTATGCATCTGGGTTCTTCGATACCAAACCATCTTTCAGGATTCTTCTTTCAGATAGAGTCACCAACTTCTTTTCTGGGGAGGTACTTGTATATTCTTGAGGAATCAAAAGGCACCAGCGCTTCAGCTCATTATCCCTAGTAGAGTCGCAAAAAATATGTTGGTAAACAGATTTGTCACCACGAAATACCCTTTGAAAATGACTCATTGCCCTTAGAGTGGTGACTAAATTGTCCCAACACTTGGAGAAGCTGTTATTGAATTATCAGCTTTCCTCTACATTTGAGAGGGGTAGCTCCCTCATATGATGGGGGTATTTGTGGTTTTTATGTACTTTTAACCCAAAAGTACAGAAAGGAGGAAAATAAAAACTAACAAGACAATTGATTTATTGAAACCCTAATAGTAGACATACAAATACTAGTTTGAATTTCACAAACTCAAGACAAATTATGAGGGGATTTCACCACAAAAACTAGAAACCACTTTCCTAAACTTCATGATGAATTTCACAATGTATGTGCAACAATGATGAAGAAAGATGGTAAATCTCAACATACAAAGAGATCATTTATCTTAACACTTTCAAATCAGGATACCGAGACATGATTGTGCTTCATCACCTCAATTGCATGCTTCAATAGATAACTTTGATTTACACAAATACATAGAAAGATCACCAACTTGACATATGAGAAACTAGTAATCATAACTCAGAAATACATCAAGAACATATGAACTGAATGCATTCTTCATTATCTTTTCAAAATTATACAATTCCAAAAGTAAACTATACAATGTGTAAGACCAAAAATATTCTAGGAAGTTTCTTCATAAGTTCCCCCTGTAAAAGTTCTCTCTAAAGAGTCCCCCTTACATTTGAAAATAGCCTCATATTTATAGGCTTCTCCCTAGTAACTACCTCATAACCACTTTTGTAACTACTTAAAATAACTACCTGGCTAATCCACTTAGGATAACTACCTAAGCCAATGTTTAGAATAACTACCTTTTTGAAGATAAGTTAGGATTTACCTAACTTTTACAAAGTTAAATTTAAAAGGCTAACTTTAATTACAATAAGTGACATAAGTCACTTTTTCAAAAGGTAACATTAAACTTGGACCTTTTGAGTTGTAAATTTCGCTAAGTTACCCTTTTCCTCTGTGTGCTCCATTTTGGTAGTCACACTTCGTATCTTTCCAAGTGCTGGAAATGTGGTAGACACATGATGAAATTGGTCCTGCTAACTTTGCATAAGAATTGCTATGAAGGATCATACATATGTATTGATGGGAATTCATCAAAATCAGTGGCTTTTTATCCACTAGAATGTACCCATATCTTCCTTAATAGAACCACTACTCCCAATATTTGAAGATGTGGAGAGATACTTCCAATGACCCCTTGAAACAAAAGTGCAACAAGATGTGTTCATTTTGACTCCATTGTAGATATAATTGCAAATGAAACAAAAGTTGTCTGAGGCAATCTAGATGCTGCCCTACTTCTCATTGGTTGATCACCTCCATGATAGATATCCCCATGATCACTCTAACTTCTTTTTCTGGCAACCTTCTCAAGAAGACCATCTCCAATCAAGCTTTCTCTTTGACCTCACCCTCTGCATGGTGACAATAACTGGCATGCATGTATGTCAGGGCACTTCAAGCTACAGCACATAACAAATGTGTATTCTGAACGTGTATATCCCAATATATTGTCTAACAATTCATGTGCCTATTATTCAGACACCTTCGTCTTGAGCATCTTTGCAATCATTACATGCCATGAGATGATGTCCTATTGGGCTCTTTGTGAAACAATGATGCTTAGTCTGGTTTGCAGATGCCAACAATGGTTGTGGAGCTCTGCTTTGTATTAATAAAATAGAAGTTGCAATGATAGGAGGTTTAATAACTATACTGATAGGAACAGCTAAAGGGTTTAGAGAGCCCTTAGTCTAAACTCCTACATTCCATACCAAATGCATTACGACTTAGAATGGCTAGTAAAAACCTCTTCTTTATCATGTTTCATGGTGCAACTGGAGAGATGCATGCACGGGGGTGGTGAGTGGTTGCATTCTCTGCTAACTGATCATAAAAAAAGACTTTGGAAGCCTTTCCAACCAGTCTGCATCTTACTTGTCTTCGCAACTGAAGGTTAGGGTTTTCTTTTCAATATAACCGCTTCCTCACATGCCTAATTTTGAGCATCGTGGGTGAAATGGAGTGTTCATACATTGTTTGAAACAACGTTTGAGTTATGATTTAGCTATATAATTTCGAGGCACTTCTTCAAAACCTCTCAGGGATCGTTAGTAGTTATGAAATGAATGATAATGCCCGATGATTAAAAGAACGGGCTCATTTGGTTGGCGGTAAATGTTAGTTTGATGATTGATTAAAACACGCTGATGGAACACAAGTATTATTAATTTCAAACATGGCCCCATACCACTAACTTCTTCTTGTGATTCCTTTTATTCGAACACCTTCAACTTCATGAATTTATGGTAGAATTGGCTCTGCGTCAGTTGTCATTGAAATCAAGTCTTTAGAAGCCATCAGTGCCGAAGATGTTTCTTGAATCCACTCTTTATCCTTTCAGTTGTACGATTGTTGCCAAGTATGAGACATGTCTGAATTGTGTCGCCAACACTTGAATCGACAAATATAGATTGTTTGGCTCTTGCTTCTGGCTCACGTTGGGGCTCGAGCAATTTAGCATGTTCTTCTACCACCTTTGATTCAAAGGCATGCTCCTTTATTTTTGAGAAAAGTTCGCGCTCATGCACAATAATCTTAATGCGGGGACCTCGAAGAGGTCATTCTACTTTGGTGAAAGTATAAGTTATGTTTAAAGATTGTCGTTTGGCATAGACCGAGATGATGCTTGTGAAGATCTTGGCATGACTTTACAATAATGGACTGTACTTTGTTTGAAAGCTTCTAAAGTCACTTCAATGTAACTATTTTGTAAAGATATAGAAACTACTACAATTAATGAAACATATTGCTTTGATGGATGACTATAACCTGTTCCAGAGTTCCCATTCTTGAAAGTTCTTGAATGCCTTTTTGACTAGTTATAATCATTGCATGTCACGAGATGTCATCTCTTCAAAATGCCTTGTCATCAATTAGACTCCTTATTCAAGATTCCATAGCTTTCATACATGTCGTTTGAAATCATTTTATGACTGAATCTAACACCTTCAATATTCTTGATGGTTCATGATGACTCTTTACAAATTGTAGAAGATGCTTGATTGAGACACGTGGATGATGAGGTTATCCTTTATCAATAGAAATTTATAAGTGCCCTTGAGTTTGCTATCTCACCATTGCCAAAATATATTCGATGCATAATGTCAATATGCACATTACTCACGAACTTCACCGAAGCATTCCCATATGGACAAAAACTTTACAAACTCTTTCAATGAACACATTTTGGGTGATAGCTCTGTGAGTCCTTTGTCCCCTTATATCATTGATTTTAGATGTGGACCTTGTAATTGAAAAGGTGACTTGGCAAAAAGTGTTTTAATGCATGATTAGGTTTGTCATTTGGACACAAAAAGTTTAAATTTTGAAGTGCAAAAATAGGGTCAACAATGTTCCAATTGGGAACCTTTCTTTTCTCAGGTGAACCATGAATTCATCTCCTACTTGGAACTCCTTATGTCTCCTCTTCTGATCTTCCTTAGCCTTGTATTGAATATTCATCTTATTAATATGCTTTCTCACCTCTTCATGCAAATTCTTTAGGTGTTCTACAAAGTCTTCGACCTCGGCACTTGTCTTTTCTCCTTTATCCAGCTTCTCTAACTCTGAAGCATTTCTTGGACTATTGCCATATACAATCTGGAAAGGTGATTTACTAGTACTCCTATTGACATAATTGTTGTAAGCAAATTCTGCCTGTGGTAAAATCAAATATCATCCCTTGGGCTTATCTCCTACTAAGCACCGTAGCAGGTTACCCAAACTCCTATTCACCACTTCTGTCTGTCCATCAATCTATGGATGGTATGCAAAACTAAATTTCAAATCTATCTTCAACTTCTTCCACAATGTCCTCCAGAAATAACCAACAAACTTGGTATCGCAATCTGAAACTATGCTCTTTAGTAGACCATGTAATCTCACCACCTCCCTAAAAAATATCTCTGCAATATGAACAACATCATTAGTCTTCTTGCAAGGAATAAAATGTGCCATCTTCAAGAATCTGTCCACCACCACAAAAATAGAATCATGTCCTCTCTGTTTCCTTGGTAAACCAAGAACAAAATCCATACTAATATCATCCCATGGCTTTGTTGGTACAGGTAGTGGCTGATATAGACCTGTATTCTGACTTGCTCCTTTTGCCATCTGACATACTCTGCAACTCGACACAAATTTCCTCACATCCTACTGCAACTGTGGCCAATAATAACTTTCACCAATAATGGCAATGGTCTTATCTCGACCAAAGTGTCCAGCCAATCCTCCATTATGCTTCTCCTTAATCAAGTTCTCTCTCATGGAACTCCTTGAAATGCACAAATGGCTTCCTTTAAACAATATGCCATCTTAGATTATAAAATCCAACCATTTTGTCCTGTCTAAAGTAACAGGTTCCAAACAAGCTTTCCAAGCCTCTGCAAAATATGGATCTTCTAGATACAAACTCTTGAGCTCGTCAAACCCAACAACCTCTATCTTCATTTCTGTCAACAAATTTTACCTTTTTCTCAAGGCATCTATAACTCTATTGGACTTTCCACTCCTGTGCTTCAAAACAAAAGTGTAACTCTACAAAAACTTGACCCATTTTAAATGCCTTTGGTTCAACTTTCCTTGACTATTAAGATACTACAAAGCTTGATGATCAGTATATAAAACAAACTCCTTTGGCAACAAATAGTGTCTCCATTTCTTCAAAGCTTGAATTATTGCATAAAACTCCTGATCATAAACAAAATATGTTTTCTTGGCATCATTAAGCTTCTCACTAAAATAGGCAATGGGCTTACCTTCTTGGCTCAAAACAGCTCCTATAGCACTACCACTAGCATCACAATCTACCTGAAATACCTTATTGAAATCTGGAAGTGCCAAAATAGGTTGCTCTGTGACTTTTTGCTTTAATGTATCAAAGCTTTTATCTGCTCCTTTAGTCCATCTAAACTCTTTTCTATCCCCTCTCATTGTCTCTGTTAGGGGTGCACAATTGCTACTAAAATTTTTGATAAACTTTTTGTAAAAAGTTGTCAAACCATGAAAAGATCTTACCTCGGAAGCACTCCTTGGTGTAGGACATTCAATGATAGCCCTCACCTTCTCTAGGTCCATCTTAAGACCTTCCTCTGAGACAACAAATCCCAGGTATACCAACTCCTTCTTTGTAAAGCTACATTTCTTCAGATTGATCAACAACTTCTCCTCCCTCAGCTTCTCCAAAACTCTTCTGATATGCATCATATACTCATCCCAAGTCTTACTAAAAATCAAAATATCATCCAAGTAAACAATAACAAAACTTCCCAAAAATTCTTTCAGTACCTTTTTCATGAGCTGCATGAATGTGCCAAGTGTGTTGGTTAGCCCAAATGGCATGACTAACCACTCATACAAACCCTCCTTTGTCTTGAAGGTTGTCTTCCATTCATCTCCTTCTCTAATACAGATCTGGTGATACCCACTCTTCAGGTCAATTTTTGTGAAGTACTTGGCTCCACTCAAGCAATCCATTATGTCATCCATTCTTGGCAATGGAAACCTGTACTTGATCGTGATCTTATTGATGGCCTAAGAATATATACACATTCTCCATTCTCCATCTTTCTTTGGCACTAGTACTATAGGTACCGTACATGGACATAGGCTCTCCCTTATTAGTCCCTTCCTTAACAGCTCTTGAACTTGTCTGTTTAGCTCTTCACTCTTTGCAGAAGTCATTCTGTGGGCTACCTTATTCGGCAAACTAGCTCTTGGTATCAAATCCATTTGGTGACTTATCTTCCTCACTGGTGGTAAACCTTCAGGTACATTATCAGAGATAATGTCCTAAAATTCTCCCAACATATCTAAAACTTTTGTTAGTACATCTTCACATTTCTCTTGACTAATCTTAGGAATCAATGCAAAGCAATGACGCTCATGCTTCATACCCTCCAAAAATTTCCTACCATCTACCAAGCAAATTCTGGCAGTACTACATACCTTTTCTTCCACCTCCTTCAAGGGCTTCAACTCATGATGAACTTCATCCTTTGTTAGGGAATATGTGTTTGCACGACCATCATGGATAGCGCTCCTATCATACTGCCACAACCTCCCCAACAGCATATGACATGCATCCATCGATATGATATCACACAACACCTCATCATGGTAGTCCCCAATCTTGAACTTCACTAAACACTGCTCATTGACCAAAGCTCTATGGTCCTGCAACCATGCAATCTGATATGGATGCAGATGCTTTCTTTTTATCAACTTCAACTTGTCAATCATCTCCTTTGAAACAAGATTATCAATGCTTCCACTGTCAATAATAATATCAAAACACTTACCTTCACATTTGTACCTTGTGCGGAATAAACTCTTCCTCTGATTGGGTTCTTTCTCCTCATTCAACAAAGTTCTTCTGACAACTAAGGTTTCTCCCCTTTCAGCATCTTCAGAGCGCTCAAATTGCACATCTTCATCGACATGTGCAACTCGTGCATTACTTTTAGGTCTTCTATTTTTCCTTCCTTGATGTTGCAGACACTCATATGCTCGATGCCCTTCTTCTCCACATTGGAAACAGGTTCCTCTAAAACCTCCTCTTCCGGGTCCTTGCCCAGGTCGGCCCCTTCCTCTTCCTCTTTGCTCACCATTGTTCTGGTCATGAGGGTGGTAGGCATTATCCCCTCTCTGATTTTGACTGGTGCTAGCTTCTTCACTTTTCTTTTGATCTTCGTTATGACCTCCATAGGGTCTTCCACCAGTCCTTCCACCTTGACCTCTTCTCCTTTGCCTGTTGTCAAATCTTTTATTTAGCTTCTCTTCCACCTTTAGGGAAAACTGATATGCATCTTCTATGGTGGTCATTCTGACCAGGCTCAGCTCCTCTTGAATACTTGGCCTTAACCTATTAATGTAGTGGGCTATTTTCTCCTTGTTGGGCTCTGCATGGCCTGTCCTCATAGTAATCTTATAAAACTCTTATGTATACTCCTTGACAAACTTGTTACCTTGCTTGAATCCTTGCAATTTCTTCAACAACTCCATCTCATAGTCCACAGGAATGAACTGCTTCTTCAGTTTCTCCACCATCTGATCCCATCTAGTGATCTTTCCTTTTCCTCTTCTATTCCTCTCTAGCTAGACCTCCTTCCACCAAATACTGGCATGACCCTTCAACTTTGTTTTTGCAAACTTGACCTGATCTGGGTCCTCCACATCTTCATACTTGAAATACTCCTCCACGTCATTGATCCAATCAATAAGCTGTTCCAGATTTAAATCTCCAGAATATGTAGAGACTTCGATCCTGGGCCTCTTTCCAATCTTAGAAATGGCCCTCAACAACCTAACTTCTACAGGATCTCTTACAGCTTCTTGTTCTTCCTCAGATAGCTCTTCTTTAGCTTCATCTTCTCTTTCTTCTCTTGTTCTCAACTAAAACCCTTTTCGTAGCTCCTCTTACAATGCATCAATTTGCCTTTGTAGGGTTCTAAAACCCTCTTCTGTCAAAGTATTCCTCACAATACAATTTCTTCATCGAGGCATCTTGATCTCCGTAGAAAACCCACAACCTTAGGTCCTGGTGCAAACTGCCTCACAGTCAGTGATCTATCTACACACTCAGGAACCCTTGGTCTGATACCACTTGATGAAGGAGGTAAATCATAAAACACACAACAACAAAAATTATACATAGAAAATAGAACTTTCTTTATTGATTTGGACAACTTATTACATTACAGAAGCTCAAATACAACCAGAGGAATCAATCCCCTTTAGGTTGCAACACATTACAACTTTCCTAACCTCAAGACTCTTGAATCTTCAGCCTTCTGTAACCCCAAATCAGCTAGGATTTATGTTTTCCCACCTATTCTTGACTCTACTCTTTCCTCCTTAACTCTACTACTGCCCAGGGTTCCCAAAATAGTCATAAATAGAACTTTTTGGTGGCCTCCAGCTAAATTTCATAGTTTGTAACTCCCTCCAAAAGTAGGTCAACTTCTGTGAAGCATAACTTTTGATCCAGGTCTCCGATTGACGATCCATTTTAAGTGCCGAAAAGCTTGTAATGTGAACTATCACGTTGAAAATTCATAAATGGATTTCTATCAACTTTTTAGGATGTTATGGGATGTTTTAGTGCCTCATATTTTGTTTCGTAAATTTTTAGGGGCTTTTCATAAAACAAAAACTTTAATATCTTTCAGCTCACAAATGATCTTTGCCTGATTCCTTCACCAAAGCTCTTATATTTTTGTTATGAAACTTTCTGCAAGTTTTTGCTTCAATCTGTGCCCAAATGCAAACTTTCCTAAAATGGTAGGTAAACTTTCCACAACTGGCAGTTTGTTATTTTTAGCAGTTTTTAAAAAACTGAAAGTCCTACATCATTATTCAAGAGATTATGGAACCAGAAATACTAATTATGGAAAGAAATGAAAACAACTATAATAATTTTGAAGCAACATCTTTTTGGGTGATGCAAGATTGCCCTTACACCATTGGATGCTCTTGCATCAATATCCCTATGGGATAGAGGCAAAACCAAATGATAGAATGATAAATGATTGATTCAACACAAAAAGATATCACCTCAGAGGTGTAGCTCACATGTAGATGAAAATACTTCAACACATGAGAAGATGAAGCCAAATCTGCATAGCAAACAAAACAACAAGACAAGTCTACTCTGCAACAATGAATGCTTTGAATACTCTAAAATCATAAGTTCGCCAAAAGTTTATAATCATCTTCTAGTTTGCAAATGAATCCCTGAACATGCTTATATATGCATTCCCGCTTTAATTTCATAATTCAAACTTAAGATGTCGGCAACGAAACCTTTTATTAGTCACATAATGGACATTTAAATTTAGGACCTACCTAAAATAGCACAGGACTAGGGTGCGAGTGCCCAAGCCCCTAGGTCCTATTTTAGGGCAAGGTTAAGCCCATAGATGTCCCTCAAGCCCCATTTGACATGGGTTTCATGTCATTTTGCATCGAGAGTTAAATGAACATGCATAATGAAAAACAAGGGACCCGGGAGCTAAACTTAGGAGGTAAAGTCCTAGGGGGACATTTTATGACTAAATAGTGGTTGGAGTAGATTATGAGTGGAGACGAAACTATATGAAAGGAAAGAGAACCCAATAAACCTTCTATTTTACAGAACATAGGGATTGCTCTATTGCTATAATCATCAATCCGGATAAGGAAAATACTAAAGATGAAGACTCTATAGCCCAATGGATGAGACATTGGTTGATACAGAGATTTTGGGGTTCTCTTGCATTCTACCATGCAGTGTAGTCCCCAGTTAGAGCCACTATTAACTCTAGGATTTCAAAATCCTAGGTAATCATTTCAAAGACATTATGCAAATAATGGGAGGTAAATTTTTATCAAGGTGAGACCAGTTAATCACATGAAGGTTCATAATTTTTTTGTATCATTCATACCAAGTGAATAAGGTGAAAAGTGCAAAGGGGAAAATCTCCATGGAACTTTAGACAACCCTATTAAATTTAGTCACATTTATTAATTACTTTGCATCTAAATACCTATTTAATTCTTTTAAAGAATTAAATATTACCCCATTATGTGTAATGTCCCCTTCCTAAGCAGCACAACTCATGTGGTTAGTCTACCACCCAGGTTCTTGTAGACTAAAGAAGATGGTTAGGTGACCCACGATGATTTAATTCTTCAAGGCTTAGTCAACTTTTCCAGAGTGGTGATTTGGATTTCTTTAGGCAGGATGTCACTCCTGGTACTTTCTAGAGTGAATTTAGGCCATTTGGCCAAACAGGGGCTCATGGGACTCGGTGCGAGTCGGTGTAACGGTCTTCGACTTAATTCCTTTTCAATTGGCCAACTTGGCGATACTATGAAACTCACCTTCAGAGACCATTTGATTTAATATTAATTAATCGATATACCTAAGTTAAATTAAATATTTAACTTAGTGTTATCTTTTATTAAGTGACTTTATTAATATATGGGGACTTAAAATATATTAATGTTAATAAAGTCTTATATTACTTAAAGTGGGTGCCCAAGTCATGAAGGAAAAGGTAATATTAAAATATTTATTCCCCAAAAGTGGTGTTGAGAAGTAATGGAGGAATAAAAGAGAAAAGTGAAGTCATATTTCATTCTTACCATTGCATTTTTCATGAAAATGGAGTTTTTGGCTGAGCCAAGGGCTTGAGTTGCAACTTGTGGAGACAAAAACCTTCACAGCATTAAATACCTGTGAGATTACATAAGATATCTCTAGGGTATTATTAGTGGTCTTACTTCAGATATCACATTGTGCTTCAATGGTGGATTGTATGCTTGTCACGGAAGGATTTTTATTGATAAATCTTGAGTTTATTGGCATGATAATTATGGTGGAATATCTGAGAATGCATTGTAGGTGTAGACACCCAAAATTGATTCATTATCATTAGCATTCAAATATCGCATTACCCATCATCTGCATTTGTCTAACACACTTGAGCAATATCTCTAACACATCTATTTCTTCTATTAATTAAATAAATTTATATTTATTTAATTAATTCATTAGCTATTTCTTCTAAGCTATAATTAAACAATCTTTAATTATTTAATTATCTTCATTCTATCTATTTTTAATTAAATAAATTTTATTTATTTAATTAAAAATTCCTATCATAAACCCACTTTCCAATTAATTAAATAAATTTTATTTATTTAATTAATTTATCTTATCATTTATCTCATGAGCTAACATGTGTGTCTCTTTCATTTAAAAAAGATAAGTGGTACTACATCCTTTCATTTAACATCTTTCACATGTAGTACTTTTATGTACACAAGCACACATGAGCCCTATCTTCTCTCCACTTGTCATCTTCACATTCATTTATGTCTATCCTTCAATCTTAGCCATTCACATAGCCACCAAATCTCCACCGTTGATTGATTTTGGTTGAGTTCTATGTAAACACCCTCTCATTCCATACTACATCTATCCAGCATTTGTATAGAGTCTATATTATCATCTTGAGTATATTGAGCATTTGAGCATCCATAGCATCCATTGCGATTTTATCATTATCATCCATCTATCATGGCAGCTTTTATCATCATAATTGTTCATTTTTGAAGAAGCAATCCACATCATAAACAAAGAATCACACAATCTAGGTGATATTGTGCTTGATTTGCATTACTTTTGGTTTCATTTGGATTAGATTCTTTGATGATGGTAGGGTTAGGTTTTCATGACTATGCTTGATCTTATTAACCTAATTTTTTACCTATCACATTTTGGCATGCCCGGTGGGACCCATGTCCTTGATTAACTTTGTTGTTTGAAGTTGTTTTTATGAAGATCAGATTTTCTGAGTGCTTACGGCAAGTTCCAATCGCTTTTGAGCAAAAAATCGTCGTTGTCTCAATACTTGCATCTATTCTAGGCTAAAATATGCCACCTGTAGCATTTTTTGGATCGTTTTTATACTAACATTGGTCACTTTTTGTTTATTCTACATCGCTTTTATACTAACAATGGTCGCGCTTGCATTTAATTGAATCACTTTTGATTTGACAATGATCACTTTTAGCTAACTATGTCGCTTATTGCAGAATTAGGGTTTTTGTTGTATACTGTTTCTTTTGCAGATCCAGGTCACTTATGAGCTGTAACCAACCGCTTCATGCTTTTTGGCATCACTTATAAGCTTTAACAATTCACATCTGGCACTCTCGGCATCACTTACGATCTATAGGATTTTGCCTATGACAGAATAGAGATCACTTTTGGCTGACAGTGGATTGCCTCTGGTAAATTGTGTCACTTTCAGTTTGTATCATTTGCAGTTTGTTTTTCTTGGCTACTAATTGGGTATTTGTGCAGCATCTTATCGATTGTCCAAGAAAAGGAGGTTATCAAACTACTAACATATCTATTGCAGCTCTGATCAGTCCAAGACTTGTGGTTTTTCACTAAATTAGGAACATTTGGGCTTGGTGCTTAAAATGAATCATTGCTTGTTTCGTGCTTGATTTATCTTTTTTGATTACTTGCATGTGATTGATTGTAACCCAAATTTAATAACAAAAGTATCCTCTCCCCTTGCCTATCAAATGGATCTTGGGTGCATGAGAACTTGTTATTATCTTTAGAGGGCCCGCCTTCCCGGTGTGAGAAGGGATACGACCCAATTGGTAACGATCTAAAGCCAAGTCCTTCTGAACCGCTATATAAGAAAAGTGTTTGTGTCAAAAACCACAAACAATGGGTCTTGTTGTGTTATACTAACAGCTAACCTCCCCCAAAACCCTCCAAGGTGTAACCCTTGAAGGCTGGGAGACTCCATAACGGAGAGTAGCGCTGGCACACGTATAGCGACCTGAATGGATGACCTTATTAGCAACTTTGTGTAGTAGCCAAAAACCTTCTATTTGTTGACGTAAAAGGTGGGACCTTTGAAGCCACCCCGATTCACGTGGTTCTTAGAAGAGATAGCAGGGACAATCCTAAGGTTTGGTGAGGGAAAGGCCTTACAGGAAACCTGGATCTTGGTATGCGTGAGAAGTGTGTGCCATGGAGGGGAGCTGGTGCTACCAAGATCCTGAAGCTATCCGCTTTGAATAAGCATGGCCAGGGGATTCAACAAATACAGTCCTTTCCTAGCCTAGGTTGTACAAGTTTGTGATTGTTGTGAGTGTGATTGAATGTAATTATTGTTTTCTTGTCAAAAATCATAAATCAAACATCTTTCCTAACAGACATAGTCACTTTTAAGCCTAAACTGCCCGCATACAGACAATAGAATCACTTTTAAACCACAGTTAGCCGCTTTTAGCCTAAACAGAATCACTTTTAAACAATAGTCAACCACTTTCTGTCTAAATCAGCTCACCTTTAAACAATAGTCTATCGCCCTTGGCCTAACCTACGTCACTTCCAATCAGCAGCAAATCACTTTTGAGCCAACAGTTATCTCCTGTAAAAAATTGGATCACCTCTGGTTAACACTGTAACCTGTTGTCAGAACCTAAACCAGTCTGCATTTGAGCTATCACCAGTCTCCTTTAGTCTTTTCTAAGTCGCATATGAGCTATCACTTGTCCCCTATGGTCTAATACTAGCAAATCTTAGTGACTCAGTCGAATTAGCCACAAATCCAGCTTGCTTAGTTTCAGCATTAGCTTTCAGACCTGTCTCTGATCATTAGTAGATACCTGGACTTTGTCTCCTATTTTGATCTTACCAACCAATCGCATTTCATGAGCTTTTCATCTTTTTGAGATCCCAAACTAGCAAATCAAACATCAAACCAATCATTTTGATCCATTAGCAAAACATTATCTTTAGCTTCAGCAAACATTAGCAACATAGCAACCTTTAGCAAACAACATTTCCCTTGAGTGTGTGAGCTATTCTCTAGGGAAAACTAGCCAACAACAAATCAACCAAACAAACCAGCAACCAAACAAAACAACAAAGCAACCAGCAACCAACCAACCAGCAAACTATCACCTTTCTTTTGGGTCTCAAAACTTTGATAAGCTAAACTTCAGTTTTCAACATCAACATCACGCCTCAAACTAGGAGTCAATATAGAGATGAAATGGAAGCCAAATTGTGAGCTAAAATGGAAGCTAAATTGCAAGCTGACATGGGAACTAAGATGCAACATTCTAGATCAACACCCCTTAAAGATGCAACTCAATTCACGACTGGTATGCCTCCTCATATGTTTATGCCTCATGGGTATACCATTGGAGAGTCATCTTCACAACAAGTGCAACCTCAAACATTTTTTGAGACTTTTGAAGAACAATCCCAAGAAGACTTATCAGAATTTTAGGATACCCATGTGTGGGATCAAGTTGAGAGACTCATTTTATCTGAGCCTAATCACTACTTCTTGCAACTTTCTCGCATGGGCGCTAAATTGCCAAGAGATTTTGACATATCCGCTATTCGAGAGCTCGATCCAAACACTCCCGCTATTGTTGCAAAGGGACCATCCACTATAGTTACACCATCCCCTACCATATCACAAGCTCTTTCTTCCACCTCATCTCTTTCATTGCCTATTGTTACTTCATTTGATCCACCATGCTCCGAGCACACTCTAGAACCTTTGATAATACCAACCAATGTGCTTCCTCTCATGTCACAAAATCTGAACATTCCACCTTTCCATGTTCCTCAACATACACCTCCTCCTACCATGACCGTTTCCATGCCTCAAGTAACACAATTTGTCCATGTGGCGCAAGCACAAATGCTCCAAACATCACAAGCTATCCCCATATCCCATAGTGTGCAAGCCTCCCAAACTATCCCAACAACGCCAATAGTCCAAGCTTCACAATCATCACAACCTACCATATCCCATATGAATAGCACATCTCATATACCAACTACTAATACGCTTTCCACCATCTCCACTAATCCCTCCATTACACCATATAATCCCAATGTTAGTCTTATTGATATGAGTGACCCTCCTATCGTTTCTCAAGCCAATCCTAGCTCTACGGTCACTTATGTTGAGCAACTTACATCCATTCCGTCATATTCTTCCAATCCTTCACACACCATCAATCCATCTTATGCTACCCAAGGCTTGCCTATTATCACCCAACATATGATACATATCAATCCCCATGTTGTTCAAAATACAAACCCAAGTGTACATCCTTCCTTCGCATCTACCAATCCTTCCATCACTTACCATGGCACAAATCCAACTCTAACTTCCCAACCATTAACTAGTGTCAATCCATTTTCCACTTCACATGTGATGCAAAATCTCGGTGCCCATTCGTCACAATATACCCAACCACTACTTGTGCCTCAAGGACAGCAATCTTCAACCACATATGTGTCACATCCCAATCCTTTGACATACATTGTGAGCACGCAACCCCAACAAATGGTCATGGCTTCATACATCCCACAACAGCAACCTCAATATACATCATACCATGTTTCACCCCCGTTTCAACAACAGCAATTATCTTCAGCGGATGTTCAACAAATGATTAACCAAGTGGTAGGACAAGGCAAGAAGACATTTTCTTTAGAAAACATATGAGCATATCCATTTGACAAGTCTCTTCATATGACACCTTTTCCACCACACTTTGAAATTCCACAATTTGACAAGTACAAAGGAAAAGGAAATCTGGAAGACCATCTTAGAGCATTCTTTGTGGCATGTCTCGATGTTGCTTATGACGATACATATCTTTTGAGACTATTTCCTTGAAGCTTAGCAGGACAACCTCTTGAATGGTTCTCCCATTTACCTCCGGGAATTAAGTCTTTTTCGAAGTTAGCCAATAAGTTTCGATCACACTTCGCTTATAACATTGACCATGAGGTAAAAATGAATGACCTTGTCAACAATAAACAACGCAATGGTGAATCTTTTTCTTCATTCACTCAACAATGGCATAATATGGCTAGCAAACTATCATGGAAAATTCCTCAGAAACAACAACTTGATATCTTTGTTCAAAATCTTCATCCCGAGCTGTCATTCCAATTACAATTGCAAAGTGCTAGCACCTTTGATGAACTTGTTTCCAAAGGAACCATCATTGAATGAGCTTTAATTGCTAAAGGAACTATCAAGATCTTTTGCGATAATAAAGACTATCCTTAGAACTCCAATGATAAGTCTCGATTCTGGAACAAAAATAAGAATATTGTCACTGATGGTGTTGTGGATGCAAAGAACATACAAACTATGAAAGCTCCCATCAACATCCAAGCTACTTCATCAACAACACAACATTTTCAATGAATGCGACAATGACCAACTTCCAATCCGCGTCAACAATTTACACCATTAGCAGAACCTATAGAGGTTGTCTTTCGAAAGCTTCTCCAAGCAGGCAATATTATCTTACCGGATGCACCACCCAATGGTGAATCACTCTTCAAAGCACCTTGGTACAAAGAAAATGAGTATTGCAATTTCCATAGAGTTAAAGGACACAAAACAAATGGTTGTATGCACTTAAAACATGTCATCCAAGATTGCATCGATCAAGGTTTAATCAAAATTACTCCTTCAACAACTCAATCTGCACAACAATCAACATCGAACTATAATTTAGAAGCTTTCAAGAATCCACTTCCATCTCATGACAAGACAAGTAACCCTCATTTTGGGAATACCATTCAGTACAACTATGAATCATCTACTATTGACCGCATTGACCATGCTCGCATTTCTACCATTACTATCCAAGGCAAAGCACCTGATTGTGATGTAACCACTCGCAGAGGTCAAGTCACCATTCAAGGAGCACCTATTTATCCTCCTCAACCATTCTCTAACTATAATATCTTGGATCACCTTGGCAAAACACTCACGCACATATCCATTCTTGAGTTGCTTCGCATATCCCCTGCTCACAAAGCTATCCTTGACAAAGCCTTACAAGAATCTTCGGTGCCCAATGATAGTGATATTACACAATTCCAATCTATGGTCGCTAGCATTGCAACCCCTTTTCATTTAACCTTTTCTAACAAAGATCTTCAGCCCTCCATTCATCCTTCCCACAATGAAGCCCTCCACATTAAAGTATTTGTTAAACATCGTATCAAACAAATCTTGGTAGATGGTGGAGCTGGTCTTAATATATGTTCTTTAAAATTGATCAAACAACTGGGATATTCTGAGAATGATGTTGACGCCTCCAAGGTTATTACTATCAGAGCATATGATGATGTCAAGCGAGATACTGAAGGGATTGTTTTCTTGCCTATCCAAGTTGGGTCAGTTACCACAGAAACCCGTTGTCAAGTTCTTGATATTGACCTTCCCTATAACATCATCCTTGGTCATCCATGGATACATGCCCTCAAGGCAGTTCCTTCCACATACCATCAATGTCTTAAATTTCCACACAATGGTGTTGAGGTTACTATCCAAGATGATCCCAATCCATATGAATTTTGTCATGCCTTTCAAGCTAAATATCAGAGTCTGAACTGTATTCCTATCAACACCGAAGCATATCTGTCTTCATCCTATGTAGATCCATCTGACCTACTCAAGCCATCATCTAGAAAAAGAGCTTTCGATCTCCGTATCAAGTATACCGAACATGGTCCTGGTGAATACACATTGCAAGAATCTCCATCCATATTCATTTCTGATACAGAAGCTAGATTTTCTTTGGTAAGAGAGACTTCTAACTCTAATACCATCAATGACTCCCTTCATATTACCGACCTTTTTTCTAGGATCCTCCATCTTCATGCTTTCCGCAACCCCTTCATCTCCATCTGATGATGAACTGAAGTCTAGTTCTCCAAGCACTCCTAGTCCTTGTGTCAAACGTAGGCCTCCCCAAGCTATAGATGTTGGTAATTCCTCCATCCATCCTAAGTCCACTATTTCCCGTCAAAAACTCCATCATAAACCCCATAAGCATGTGACTATACATCTTTTGCCATCCAATTTACCTCCGTGTCTTCCAACTCCTAAACTCCCACCATCAACTTTATTTCCATATCCTCCACTTTCCCCATCCTATAACTTGCAAAATCATGTGACCGTACATCTTTCGCCATCTAATTTACCTCCACTCCTTCCAACTCCTAATATCCCTCCATTTTCCTCACCTCCATTACTACCAACGCCTAATTATCCACTTATCCATACATTCCCCTACATTCCTAATCATGACCAACAAATGTACATACCGTCTAAGCATAAAGCTTCCACTCATTCCACCAACCCCTCTTCCATCAAATCCATGGGATTCAAAAATAAAAATTTGGATGCCTTTACCTCTAAAGCTAAAAATCTTACCAAGAATCCTAAAGATTCTCATGCCTTAGGGCATCAAAGCAAAGAATCACAACCTAATACATCTAAAAAGCTAGCTGAGCCTATAAATCCACAAGAAGAGCCTATGACCAAAATGGTCTGGGTCCCTAAGCAAACAAGCAAGCCAACCGATTGAGGCATCTTTAATCCATCCTTCAAGAATCCCAACCATTTTCTTTCATTTCCATCCCATTCCATTTAAAAATCCCACAAGCAAAGCAAAAATCATAAAAACACTAAGTACTATGGGTTCCTACATCACTCCATTACCCATCCCCTACGAAAGCATCTCTTTCACTCCCTACATTGACCTTTCCATCTAAAGCTTTAATGTTTAGCGGTGTGTGCAACCGTTGGTCATGATTCCCTTCCATCCCACATTTTCACATACCTCCATACCTCCATCCTTCATCCATTATCCTACATATCCCCCCTATCACCTTCTTATGGTCCATGCTTTTGCATAAGCCTTCCATAATCCACTGTCCCATTCATCTATCCTTGCATGAGCCTTCCATCTATCCTTATGTGAACCTTCAATCATCCTTATCCTAATCCATTATCCACCTAATCCATCTCCCATCCACGTACACCCTTACCAACATATATGAGCATAATGACATGGTCCGTGCAATGACATCCATCTCTAATGGGACTACCAACATTCATAGCACTAGACACTTGAGTCCCTCCTATCTATTGATGCAGAGGGAAAACCAATTAACAGATAAAACAGGGTTGAATAATCCTTGAAAAGCCCACAAAATAACCTTTACAGTGTATATCGGCAAGACAATTTAAATGTCACACCGAAATATACCTATTCTTGCCTATCGGCAAGATTATACACCGTCGATCAAACTAAAGAGTCCTTCGCCGATACATATCTCTCACCGATGAGTCTTCCATTGGCAAGACTTCTCGAATCTCACCCCGATCGGTGAGAGTTCCTTCCGTCAGTCCAAAGTAACTTTCCTATGCCGATGGCATTACTCACACTGACGAGCTACATACCAACTTTGTCATCGGTAGGACTTGCTTCTTCGGCCACACTTGTTTCTTGTTCTCCGATGGGCTGTCTTAAGCCGATGACTTCGTACATTTATTCTTTGACCTTCTACAGCCAGACTCTCACACTAATGTAGGACATACATAACATATTCACCATGAGTACAAAATGCTTGATCCCTCCTCTATCACAACCAGATATCTAAATGCAGGAAATCCACAAAATGACCTCACATGAAATTGCGATATACACACACTGTTTGCCATATCCACTTGTTGTATACACACAAATCCTCCTCTACAACAATTCGTAACCGAACAACATAGAAAAAGCTAACGATTCAACCAACACAGAAAAAAACTACTAATCCAACACTGAATTGGAAATAAACTAACAACCGGGGGTCATTCTTGAAATGTGAGGAACTTTTAGATTTACGAGGGTGCTCTTGCACCATCTATTACCTTGGTGAAAACCTGGCAAACAGGTGCCATGTGTAATTAGCTATCCCAAAAAAAAAAAAAATCCATCCAACAATGAAAACCACTTTGTGGCACTTTGGATAACAAAAAAAATAATAGTCTAAGATAAATAATCCATCCTCTAGTGAAAACCTAGTAAACACGCACCTTGGATAAGTACCATAGTGAAAACCAGGCAAACAGGTGCTATGTGTAGTGACCAATTTCCATTGTTTGCTTAGCTTCATTTGATCATCATTCTTCCTACCATATTTCGCCATCCTATTTGATATAGTCCATATCATAATCCACATTTCATCGCAATAAACAGTTTTTCCATCTTCACCTCTGTCAATGCTAGCTATCATACTTGAGACATTGTTGTGATAACTATCTCTTTTGGCACCTTAGCATCTTGACCGCATGCCATCCTTATCATCGCTTCTTCATAATAAAGCTCATCCCGCACTGGGGGCATTTGTCGAGTCTTATTTGGAAGTGGATACCACTATCTCTAGCTCATATCACATCAAACACTTTAGCTCACAACACAACAAACTTTCAACTTCAGCCATAGCATTCATCCAACAACAAATGTGTCAAAACAATTTGCAACCAGGATTCATATCTTTGCAATCAATTCACGCTCATCCGACATCCAAAACTCACAAGACATCGCCAACGCAAACATTCAAGCAATCACGTCAGTTTTTCAACATCATCCATCTAGCGAAATAAGTAAGAACTACATCCCAGCTCTATCGTTAAAGCCTTGATCCTGTGGATACAGGGTATGTAGGCAATCTGAGATGCGAAGGAAGCACTTTGATTCAGGCTAAGACGATAGCCCCTTCTTTCATCATTCATCTTCCATCTTTCTTCTAATCATCCTCCAATCTTTCATCTTACATTCTTCTATATTTCATCACACATATCATCAATAAAACCTAGAACTACATATTCATCATGTCTCATCTTCATCGTAAATGTGCTTTGATCCCGTGGATACAGGGTATGTAGGCAGTCTGGAATACAAAGGAAGTTTCCAGTACTCAAGCACAAATGATCCCTCCCATCTTCTTCATCTTCTTTCATCTTTCCTCTTCTGCTCTTTGATCAGCTCAAGCAGGAAGCAAACTATGTCTATACTAAAAACTCAAGTACTTTAACCAATCAAGAATGAGCTAGAAGCTATTTTGTCCGCATGCCTTAAGCCAACATTTGCTATAGCAGTTTATCAACATCTTTAGCCTTCAACAGGATGCAGCTTTCCTCTCAACAAGGCCTCAGCTTAAATCCATCTAAGAGCACCTAAATTTGGCAAGAGAACATGATCACAGTATCTTTTGTTTTATCTTTTGTCCCTTTTCTATGCCTAATCAAGACTGCCTTGATCTATCATATCTTGGTACGTTGCGATGAAGTCAGGAATGGGGCATGGTCATATTGCTTTCATATGCCGTGTTTGTGGGATGATCTTATTCTCTTCCTAAGCGTATTGGTATCTTGTACGTGTTGGGATTAGCATCTTACATATCAATATCTCTAGCATCTGAGAAGCTAAATAGTCTCTTATGCACTTGAGACTATTCTATGTCAAGACTAGCTCCATACATATAACTAGCAAGCTATCACTATGTGTAGTGGAGATAAGCTCAAACTATTGCTTGTAGCGTCAAAGTCCATCTCAAAACACTAGTTGTTATTCATATCTTGTACATGTTGGCTCAACATTTTGACCTCATGCGTTCAGACAAGATTATAACATGCTAGTTGCGCATTGGATATCTCGACACCTTGGTCTTCTATACCCTGGTGCATAACATCCACATGCTATATCAAACATAAGGATTGTATTTCTTTTCATTTTGAGCAATTACTTAAAAAGTTACCCATCATCCCATCTATTCATCCTATTATTCACCTATATAGTCCTCAACCAAGATCGATCATTTCCATCGTCCTTCATCCACATCTCCTATCCTGCACAACAAGTGTGTTAGACATACATAATTCCATCATATATCATTTCATTACCATCTATCTATATGCATACGCCCATCCATATCATAGCCTGATTAGAACTCACATTTCCATCCATATTATATGCATAAACATCCATACATAATCCATGAAAATACAAATATAACATGCATAACCATCATAATACCAATAGTGCATCCATTACAACATCATATAGATTACCAATACTCCATCATATATATATATACATGTGTGTCAATATACAAGTGTCTACATCTACAAGCTGAGCTGTTAAGAATGTATGTACAATCGGCTCTAGGCCTCATCATGATATAATATACACAAGGTAGCCCAAGTGACTACTGGTAGCTCCGTCGCCCTGACCACCACCACTGGGTCCTGCACCTGGTCCTCTATCTCTTGGTGGCCCCATCACTAAGGCTACTAATTGAGATCCACCTGACCTCTATGAACTTGAAGCCCCTGATCTGTTCCTGAAGCTAGGTTGCCTCTGCTCTGCTGGCACAGCCCCATAGTATAAGCCTCTATAGTACTTTGCCTCACCTTGTACTCTCTGCAGCTCTACCTGTACCTATGTCAACTATGTGGCTAAATACATCGTAGCCCCATCTATACCTAATGCAGTCACTGCTCTATCCCGCTCACTAGTCATCCCCTATAGCTACAACACAACTGTATCTCTCTACCCCCAGACCATCTCTCTCAGCTCTCATCGCCTACACCTGCTATATAGTCGTATCTTGCTCTAACCTCATCATCTGCTCACTCTGTCTCACTGCATCTCTCTCCCCTGTCACCCTAGAAAGTGTACCATCATCCTGTTCCTCTCCAGCCTGCACTCTCAACTGTAACTAAGCATGGTATGTCTATGTCTGAGCTCTAGCATGCCACAAGCCAATCACTGCCTGGTGCCTATCTATCTCCACCCTCCTCAACCTCATTTGTGCTCGCTGCCTCCATCTCCTCTCCTCTCTAATCTGCCTCTGCAGCTACTGAATCCCAACATCATCACCCACCAATATCTACCCCTGAGGCTGTGCAAGTATCTGAGGCTGTCCTGGCACCTGTCCCTGCATCTGTATCCCTGGCACTGGACACTTCTAGCCTATCAAAATCATGCTTTTAGAAAAAAAATTGATACATACCGGTACATCTGATCCCTCTGGGCGCCCATGTGTCCTCACTCGCTCAGCACGATGATCTCTGCGTGGAATCACCGTCCTGATAGCTCTCCAACTCTCATCGCACACCAACTCTAAGAAGCTCTAGATCTCTATAGTTTTCTGAGCACAACTAAGCATAAATGAGCCTATTTGCCCTTGCAAAACCTACTTATAGCCCTATCCAAACCCTAATTCATCTATGTCAAAGCCTATTTTCATTTGCATCATCCCATTTGCTCCCACCCAACCCCTGTTTTCTTCGTGTCAACCTTGCCTCCTAGCTTTTCTTCTATCGCAAGCCAACCCAGCCCTTCCTGGTTTGCCTGGCTTACCTCTTGAGGGGGCATCACCTACCAGTTACACTGGGGCATAACCTTGTTTAGCGAACACATATCGTATCTTCTTTGACACAATTCTCTAACGAACATTGTATCAAAGAGGGGCAAAATGTAGACACCCAAAATTGACTCATTATCATTAGCATTCAAATATCGCATTACCCATAATCTGCATTTGTCTAACACACTTGAACAATATCTCTAACACATCTATTTCTTCTATTAATTAAATAAATTTATATTTATTTAATTAGTTCATTAGCTATTTCTGCTAAGCTATAATTAAACAATCTTTAATTATTTAATTATCTTCATTCTATCTATTTTTAATTAAATAAATTTTATTTATTTAATTAAAGATTCCTATCATAAACCCACTTTCCAATTAATTAAATAAATTTTATTTATTTAATTAATTTATCTTATCATTTATCTCATGAGCTGACATGTGTGCCTCTTTCATTTAAAAAAGATAAGTGGTACTACATCCTTTCATTTAATATCTTTCACATGTAGTACTTTTTATGTACACAAGCACACATGAGCCCTATCTTCTCTCCACTTGTCATCTTCACATTCATTTATGTCTATCCTTCAATCTTAGCCATTCACATAGCCACCGAATCTCCACTGTTGATTGATTTTGGTTGAGTTCTATATAAACACCCTCTCATTCCATACTACATCTATCTAGCATTCGTATAGCGTCTACATTATCATCTTGAGTATATTGAGCACTTGAGCATCCATTAAACTTTTATCATTATCATCCATCCATCATGGCAGCTTTTATCTTCATAATTGTTTATTTTTGAAGAAGCAATCCACATCATAAACAAGGAATCACACAATCTAGGTGATATTGTGCTTGAATTGCATTACTTTTGGTTTCATTTGGATTAGATTCTTTGATGATGGTAGGGTTAGGTTTTCATGGCTATGCTTGATCTTATTAACCTGATTTTTTACCTATCACAGTAGGTTTTAGTCTTGATTTTGGAGATCATTTGTTGTGGTTTCAGTTCCCTAAACAGGCCATACCTTTCCCCGCAGGGCCATACTGTTAGAACACAAGCAATCTAATGAGAGGGGGGGTGAATCCGTAGGTCAATAAAACTTAAAACTCCAACCCTCTAGTATTCAAATCAAATTAACTTTCAATGCAGTAATATCAACAATAAGAAATCATGCACATATAACACCAGATTTACATGGAAAACCCAATGTGGGAAAAACCATGGTGAGAAAATGCTACTAGGATCTACTATCCTAATCCAACCTCACAAATGAAACCTTCGATTATAGTATTTAAGAGCACCAACTCTAAGGAGACTACAATCCCCTGATCTAAGCACCAACTCAGTCCACAGCAGGCACCAAACTTACTGAATTTTTACACATTCATGTATGCAGCCATTTGGTTCTTCATCAACCTCAATTGCACCTTTTAATTCAATCTCTTCTCCTCACTCTGCTCACCCAGAATTGCTCTGCACCTCAATTATACTCACACATGCATCAATATATCTCTATAAAATAGTAACATCATTTTGTATCCAGTTGCTTATATTTATATGCAACTAACTCTGCATATACTCTCCATTTGCATGTGTACACTATACTTTTGATTCTTGCATGATCAGAAGACTTCACTTAAACTCGCCCATCTGTGTGCTCACACTATAGTCATGTGCATGAGAACACTTCAATCGTATGCATGAAAAACACTAACTTTGCATGCTTAACACTTCAATCATCTTCAGTACTGTATCCATGCATTCACTTGTTATTCACGTTGATTCTGCATCCTCAAATCATGCCACAAATATAGTCGTTTACACTCTTCTATTTTTATCGGTGAAAAGCTCATCCTTTAAACTTTTCATTTCTTCTACTTTTTGTCCTCTATCAGCAATTTCTCCAAAACTCAAACTTTTGGCTTTTAGTGCTTTATCCATTCTATCGGTGAAAATCACTTTTTCAGAACTTTGACACTTGTTAGGTTTATCGGCAATTTCCACTATATCTGCACTATCACCTTTTCCTTATATCAACAAAAGTTCATTTCTTTGAACTTTGCTTTATTTCCTTTCAATCGCCTTTATTGGCAAAGTTGCCCAACCATGCACCTTGGCACTTGTTTCCTTGTTATCAGCAAAACTCACTTTCTTCAAACTTTGCTTTATCAACTAAACAAGATTTTTACTAACTTCCATCTATATCACCTTTATCGGTGAAATCCACTTTTCATGAACTTTGTCTGTCTTCAACACTCTTTTTTATTGCATAGTTGGCAAATCGGAGAAGATCTGAACTCCTAAACGAGTTCAAGAAATAAATACTTCCCTGAATAAGTCATTCTCCCAACTAAGTCTTTTCTTCAACACTTTCTCTCTATCGGCGAACTGGTCAAACCATAAACTTTTAACTTTTGGGAGCCACTTGTCACCCTGTCGGCGAATCGGCAAAATGCTGAACTCTTAGACCAGTTCTCAAAAAAAGAACTTTCTCGATTAAGTCCTTTTTCTGACTAAGTCACATAAACACCTTTCAACTCTTCTTTTCATGCTCCCTTTGTTGTCAGTGAATTGGCAAAACTTTGTAACTTGAAAACTTTACCGACAAAGAGAAACTTAAACAAAAAACACTTAAAAGTTTTTCTTTCATTGCTGCCACATGTTGCCCGGTCGGCGAATCGGTGAACTTTAGAACTTTTGAACTAGTTCTCAAAAAGGGAATTTTGCCGATAAAGCAGTTTTTCCTTCTAAGTCCTTAGCTTTTCTTCTAAGTCTTTATTGAAAAGACTTTTTGCTTTTGTCCATTTTTGTTGACTAAGGCAAAATAGATAGAGTTCTGACTTGGCCAATTTTGCTGACTAAAGGCAAAACATAAAGAGTTCTCAATTGGCTATTTTTGCCGACTAAGGTAAAATACAAAGAGTTCTCACTTGGCCATTTATGTCAACTAAGGCAAAATTCACAAAGTTCTTACTTGGCCATTTTTGCCGACTAAGGGCAAAACTCACAAAGTTCTTTCTTGGCCATTTTTTTTGACTAAGGGCAAAACTCACAAAGTTCTTTTTTGGCCATTTTTGCCGACTAAGGGAAAAACACAAAGAGTTCTTCTTTGGCCATTATTTCCAACTGACATCCAACTTTGACATCAATGACAATATATCAACAATCTCCCCTTTTATCATTGATGGCAACACTTATGCATAATCTAAATTTTGTGCTTCTCCCCCTTACTCTTACTCTCCCCCTTTGTCATCAATGGCAAAGGGAGGTAATCAATCTCCTTTCTGTCATCCAACTGCAATTGTTTGAAATGCTTCTCCTCACCATGTCACATGAACTTGTAACATCCAAACTACCAACTATCTACCTATTCCCCCTAAGAGATAGTCACTATCCAAAACAGGGATGAAAAATATGCCTTGATCTGCTCTCCCTAGACAGTTGTCACAACTTCACTTCTATTTGTGAGAAGGAGCAATAACTCCTAGCTTCTTCCTGAGATATTCAAAAGTATCCTTTGGAAGTGTCTTGGTGAAGATGTCCACAATCTGTTCTGTTGTGGGGACATACACCATCTTGACCTCCTGATCTGCAACTTTTTCTCTCAAGAAATGATATTTAATGGCAATGTGCTTTTTTTTTAGTGCATCACTGGATTCTTTGAGATATTGATTGCACTAGTATTATCACAAAGAATGGAAATAGGATCAACAAACTCTACCTTTATATCCTTGAGTGTCTACTTCATCCATAAAACTTGTGTACAACATGAAACAACATATTCTGCTTTAGCAGTGGACAATGTAACTGAATCTTGCTTCTTGCTAAGCCATGATACCAACCTATCACCAAGGAAGAAAGCTCCACCACTAGTGCTTCTCTTATCATCTGTACTTCTTGTCCAATCAGTATCTGTATATGATGTCAAGGTAAAATCATTATCTCAAGGATACCATAATCCATAATCCTCAATACCTTTCAAATATCTGAAGATTCTCTTCACAACTTGAACATGTGATTCCTTAGGAGCAGCTTGATATCTAGTCACCATACATACTACTTGCATGATATCTAGTCTGAATGTAGTTAGGTACACCAAGCTACCTATCATTGATCTATATAAAGTCTGATCTAAATCTGGTGATTCATCATTCTTGCTCAACTTGCATCTTGTCATCATGGGGTACTTAGAGGCTTACAATCCTCCATCTTGAACTTCTTGAGCATCTCCTTTGCATACTTGGTTTGAGATATAAATATACCTTGATTTAACTATGATGTTTGTAAACCAAGAAAGAAAGAAAGTTCTCCAAGCATGGACATTTCAAATTCCTTCTGCATCTGATCAACAAATTTCTTTCTCATCTTGTCATCACTACCACCAAAAATAATGTCATCAACATACACAACAACAATCAACAAGTGCCCACCTTCTGATTTGAATTATAGGTTGCTGTCTACACACCCTTTTCTGAAACCTTGCTACTGGAGGTAATTATCTAGCTTAGAATACCAAGACCTAGGGGCCTATTTCAGACCATACAAGGCTTTTTTTAGTTTGCAAACATAGTCTTCTTTCTCTGAAAGCTGAAATCCTTTAGGTTTCTCAATATAGACTTCTTCATTAAGGTTTCCATTCAGGAAAGTAGATTTAACATCCATTTGGTAAACCTTGAAATTATTATAAACCAAGAATGCCAGAAACATCTGAATGGCTTCCAATCTTGCTACTAGCGCAAATGTTTCTTCAAAGTCTATGCCTTCTACCTAGGCGTATCCTTTACAAACCAAATGTGCCTTATTCCTTACAACTTCTCCATCCTCATTCAGTTTATTTTTAAACACCCATTTGGTGCCTATTACATTCTTTTCTATAGGTCCTGGAACTAATTCCCACGTCTAATTTTTCTCAATTTGATTGAGTTCCTCTTCCACTGCATTGATCCAACCTTCATCTACACTAGCATCATTAAATGCTCTAGGTTCAATTTTAGATAGCAATGAGAAATTTACCTATTCTTTTGACTTTGATAGCTTTCTTATTGTTTGAACTCCTTCAGTCGTGTCTCCTATTATTAGTTGTTCAGGATTTTCTTTTTGTACATACTGAGAAGGTGATTTATTAGTTATTTCTTCATATTCTTTTTTAGCAGGCACATCCTCTTCCTCAGGAGTCACATCTTCTTCTTCTAGTACAACTGATTCAACTAAGTAGCTGTCCTTATTCTGAGTTAGATGTGGCTGATCCTCATCTACCCTAACATTAATGCTTTCCACGATCTTGTGCAATCAATTATTGTAACATTTATGTGCTTTAGATTTGCTAGAGTAACCCAAAAAAATACCTTTGTCACACCTTGAATTGAAGCTTCCAAGGTTGTCCTCATCTCTTCTAATGTAGTATTTGCTACCAAATACCTGAAAACATTTGACTGTAGTGGGTCTGTCATTCCATAACTCATACAATATCTTCTCAATGTTTACCCTCGGCTGCACTCTATTCAAAGTATACACTGCTATGTGAACAACCTCTCTCCAGTAAACATCTGGCAACTTTGCCTCATTTAGCATAGTTCTTGCCATTTCCTTTACTATTTTGTTTTTGCTTTCCACAACACCATTCTACTTTAGAGTTCTAGGTGCAAAATATTGTCTTTTTATGTCATGCTTTTCATAATATTCCACAAACTTGTTAGAGGTGAATTCTCCAACTCTGTCTAATTTTAGGAATTTGATTGCCAGACCACTTTCGATCCAAAGATCTAAAAGCCTTAAATCTCTCAAAGGCTTCTAATTTATCCTTTAGAAAGGTTACCCATGTCATTCTTGAAAAATCATCAACTAATAACATGAAATGTCTCTCACCATTTAGTCCTTATGTCCTAGTTGGACCACATAGGTTAGTATGAACTAACTCTGAGAGTCTTGAAGTACAGTATTCTTTTGTTTTCTAGCTTGACCTTGTCTGCTTCCCATGCTAACATTCCTTGCAAATTGTATTTGTTGGCTTGGTGATTTTAGGCAAATGCCTAACTGCATTTTTTGAACTAACCTTCACGAGATTGTCAAAATTAATATGTCCCAATCTTCTATGCCACAACCAACTTTCATCAATATGTCCCATTAAGCAACTTCTACCTTGAACCTCCTTGAGATTGTAAAGGTTATGGTCTATTCTACTTGCTTCAATAGCTATCTTCCTAGAAATTGCTTTTCTGATTTCACAACCTTTAGCATTAAAGGTCAAATTTATCCATTGTCACACATCTGACTTACACTCAGCAGATTGTGCTTCAGTCCTTCCACATAATAGACATTGTGTGTCTTGGCTTTTCCATAAATGCTCAGTGTTCCTTTTTCACAGATCTTCTTGGTTGTCTTGTCACCAAACTTAACTAAGCCTCCATCCAATTCCTGTAGACTTATAAAATTACTCTTGTCTCATTGCATGTGATTGGAATAGCCACTGTCTATCACCCATGGATTTTGTCTCTTAGCATGACATGTTGTCTGGACTATCAAAGATGCCTCTTTCTTCCGATCATCCTTCTTCTTCTAGACTTTCTTAGAGTCCTTATTCATCAGAGAGTCTGATGTATTATCTTACTTAGGAGGAACATTCTCCTTTCTTTCCTGTTTGTTAGTTTTAACAAAGTTTGTTCTACAAAATTTTGCAATATGACCAAAGTTATTGCATTTATAACAAATTACTCTAAAATCTCCTAGAGGTGCAAAAGAATTTTTGCTAATAAAATTAGTTCTTCTCCTAGGAACACTTCTAGAACTAACAACCCTATGACCATATTGATTACATGAATAACAATAGCCATGAATGGATTGAGGAAACCTGATTACACCAGAATGTCTTGTAGGAGGGGGACCTCTAAATCTTCTCTCTTTCAGATTTGTGACTTTTGTGATGCCATCACCTTCCTTTTGTTGCTTCCTCTCTTCAGTCTTTTTAGGAGGATTACTAGATTTTGAATGTTGTCCTTCTTCAAAACCTAATCTAGTCTTGTTCTTTGTAAATCTCTGTTTGCCTATCATTTCATCAAGCATGTTGTTGCTCTTATCAAATTTCAAAGTTAGTTTAATCTTATCCTTAGCCTTTTCTAGTTCTTTTCTCAGAGATACCACTTCAGATTCCACCTTCAGACATTCTTCTAATTTAGCTTTCAAATCATATTTAATAACCTCTTCTATTCTTTTGGCTTCTTCAACTTGTGTCTTTAATTTAACAATCAGTTCTTCTGATACAGCAAGCTTCTTTGACACAATATCTACTTGAAGTTGCAACTTTAGTTTAGAGTTTTTCTTCCTAAGTAACTCAATTTCTTCTAAAGCACAAACCAACTCTCCTTCCAGATCTACTTTTTCTTCTAGTTCTCCTTCATTATCAGGATCTTCTAGATCAACAATGTTCTAATCTTTATTAGAAGTTTCTACTGTCATAAACAAATATTCATCTTCTTCAACCTCAGAAGTGCCTTCATTGTTGTCTTCTGAATTGAGGCTTTCATTAGAGGAATTGTTGTCATCTTTTGTGTAAAGGATTTTCTTGTTCTTTTGAAAATTCTTCTTCTTTGGAAAGAACTTCTTGTTACTTATCTTATTGTCTTGTTCATCACTTTTATCTTTTCCTCCAACAAGACATTTAGCAGCAAAGTGACCAACCTTCCCACAATTAAAGCACTTAAAGGGTAACTTACCTCTATACTTTTCAAATCCTCTTTTCATCCTTCTTACAAAGTTGGATTCTTCTTCATCTGCACCAGATTCAGGTTCTACATTCTTTGACTCCTTCGATGCCTTGAATGTTGCTTCTTTCTTGGAATTCTCAGTACCACCAGTCCTCATTTCATAGGCAGTAAAAATACCATGTAGCTCATCAATAGTTATCTTATCTAGTTCTTTTCTTTCTTCTATAGCAGAGACTTTAGCATCATACCTGGAAGGTAAAGATCTAAGTACTTTCTGAACAATCACTTGCTCTTTTACTTCTTCATCTAGTCCTTTCATAGCATTCACTACTTCATCAACTCTGAGTAGGTAATCAACAATATTTTCTTCCTCTCTCATCTTCAAACTTTCAAATCTTCCTTTAAAGTTTTGCATCTTGGCTTGTTTCACCTTTGTATCTCCTTCGTAGATGCTCTGAAGTTTATCCCAGATTTCTTTAACAGACTTGCAGCACATCAATTTCACAAATTCAAAGTTAGCTAAACCACATAGAATTGCATTCTTAGCCTTAGCATTATTCTCACATTCCTTCTTACCTGTCTAATATGTTGGAGGAGTTGGAGGATTAGTATAATCATCTGTGATAGATTGCCAAACATCAAACCCAATTGAAATAAGGTAAGTTTCCATACGTATACTCCAGAATGCATAATTTATTCCATCAAATAATGGTTCTTTGTTTGAGTGAGCTCCTTCTTTATTGGCCTTGTGTTCAATCTCCTAGATTAGCCTTTAGTTGTTATGCCTCTTCTAAGGAATTGTGCTCTGATACCAATTGTTAGAACACAAGCAATCTACTGAGAGGGGGGGTGAATCTGTTGGAGTTGATAATTAACTCATAACACCAAGATCACCTGCAAAACCTAAGATTTACCTTCCACAAGAGAAAAAGAAAAGAGAAATAATTTGCATAATATTGGATGAATTAATGAAATGGATTGAGAATTACATGTGACAACTTGCTTTTATATTTGCAAGTTAAATAAAACCCTAATATGACTTAATAATAACCTAAGACTAAAAATAAGCCCTAAGTAAATTTATTAAAGTGTAATTATATATTTAATTACACCAACACCCCCATAAGTGCAACTTAGGGAGAAATGAAAACCATGCAACTAATGCAAGAATGGGTCCCGGCTACAAGGTCATGTTAGGTACCCATGAACAACAAGAATCTCTCATAAAGTGGAGAGAAAGGAGAAAAACCCAGTGGGAGAAAACTCCTCTCCAAAAGAGAGAAAATACAAGTACATGAACATGTGATGGAAGAAGGACTACCACTAAGAACCCCCAAGAACTGAATCCATCACAAAAGTACAATTATGAATGCCACTCCATAAGAGAGGAAGAAGAGAGAAGGTCTGGTGACCCCCCTAGAAGTGAGAAGGATGAAACCCCATGCGAGGAAATGCTCCCTCCCAAAATAGAGATGAGAAGAGAGACCATACAGCTGCTCCTCAAGTTGACTCTTGCAGTGCTGGAAGATGCTCGACACAGAATAGAGATGAAGACCCATGAACGTCAAACAATATTCCTCCACTTGGGAAGAAATAGAACTGCAGATGTGTGCATAATATCTTCCCATTTTGGATATGAATATGCATGAAGAAGGATAAATATCTTTGAACTCTACACATGATCCAAAGACAACAATGATGCTTCTGAAAACTACTCAAGTGTCTCCAATCCACTACAAAACTGTGACTGAATAGGAGGATGAAGAACAATCTCTGAAGAATATGATCATGATGCAACTCTATCAAAGCTGTCATCAAAGAGAAGACAAATGTCCTCAATGTGGTCCTCCAAATTTGCAAGGCGGGACTCTACAAACAAAAATGATATGTCTGGTAGATATGTGTCCTAATGAGCTATCGCTGGAAGACTGATAATGTCTTGCTGCAAAGAATCTGATGTAGCAACAGGTAATAAATATGTGATCTCGATAAGAGAAGGAGAACCAAGTGAAGTCTTTGTGTCATCTGAACTAGCAAGACCTGTCAAATATGCAAGCTACTCTACTGTATCATCATCAAAAGGTATACAATCTGCATCATCAAGGGGTATGTGGCAATCCATAGCAGGATCATCTGGGAATGGAGAGATATGTGGGTCTCCATAGATCTCCCAAATGCTAGTCCAAAGAGCGAGTGGGCACTCAATATGTGAGATAGAACACATAGTGTCATAATCAAGACTAGAACCAATCAATCCTATAATATGATCAATATAATTTCTCCATACATATTTCCTCCTAGGTGTATCTGGTTTAGGTATGAGTCCATAAAGATAAGGCAAAAGATTAAGCCACCTGAGATGTGTCAAGATGCCCTTTTACCAAGACTCATAATTATCTTTACCCAATGTAACCATAGAAGGGTGAATAGAAAAACCCATGATATCTCCTCAAATAAATCATATCAGAGATCAACAATCTGAATATATATCAATTTTGATAAACGAAGCCCAACAAAACAAACAAAACTTCTCCAGGTGCCAAAATGTCCAGAATATCAAACAGAAGCCATAAAATTGACAAACTAAATAAAGAATACCTGGGGCAAAATCTGGAAGAATTTCATAGATGGTTGTGTATAGCTCCTTAATACCTTTCCAACGCCGTAAGAATCACAAAAATTGGAGATTGTGGCAAAACGATACAAGCTCAGAGGCCAAAAAAAGGTATCTGGACCTCAAACAGCAATACATTGTATCAATCAGCAAAATATGGAAAAAAAATACCTACACAAATGGATTGTGCTCGAAACCATCTTTCCGACACCTATTTGTTTTCAAAAATCCGACTCCGTATGCTCAAGAAATGCCCGATTTACCAAAACTACTCCTTTAGGGAAAATAGGCCAAAAAAAGGCACTATAGAAGCCCCTAGACGCCCATGTGACTAGGGGCTAAGTCTCTGGGGGTTGCCAGCTAGGGCAATGGTCACTCATATGACCAAGAGCTGAGTCTCTAGGGGCTGGCACCTAGAAGCTAGGGGTTGGTTCCCCATGCGACCAAGGGTTAAAACTTAGGGGCTAGCCCTCAAAAATAAAAAATTCCTTTTTTATTAAGAAATTAAAAAAAAATCAGTTGTACCTATGCACAGAAATTGAGATGGCACGCAAACTGAGACAACTCCAAAATCAAAATCAGATCAGATGAGAATGGCACAAAAATTAAGGCAGCACAAAAATTGAGGTATCGTATGGCTGTATGGATTCCATACAAGTCATATAGATTTCACAGAACCAAATTTTCTTGAAACCCTAAAAAAAACACCCAAAAATTTTTTGTCAGCAAAATATAGAGTGCCTTATATGAAAATAAGGGTTTTTAGGCCTTCTGAGCACAATGGTGAGGTCTGTTTTGCTCAAAAATGCATCATGCAAAAGCTCTTGCCTAAAATTTTCCTAGATCTGAGAAGGGGCTTGCAAGTTTAGAGCTCTGATACCATGTTGGAGTTGATAATTAACTTGAAACACCAAGATCACCTATAAAACCTAAGATTTACCTTCCACAAGAGAATAAAGCAAAGATGAATAATTTGCACAATAAGGATGAATTAATGAAATTGGATTGAGAATTACATGTGACAACTTGCTTTTATATTTGCAAGTTAAATAAAACCCTAATATGACTCAATAATAACCTAAGACTAAAAACAAGCCCTAAGTAAACTTATTAAAGTGTAATTAAATATTTAATTACACCAACACCCCCTCATAAGTGCAACTTAGGGAGAAATGAAAACCATGCAACTAATGCAAGAATGGGTCCCGACTACAAGGCCATGTTAGGTACCCATGAACAACAAGAATCTCTCGTAAAGTGGAGAGAAAGGAGAAAAACTCCTCTCCAAAAGAGAGAAAATACAAGTACATGAACATGTGATGGAAGAAGGACTAACACTAAGAGAATCAGTAGGTCAATAAATATTAAAACTCCAACCCTCTAGTATTCAAATCAAATTAACTTTCAATGCAGTAATATCAACAATAAGAAAGCATGCACACATGAGCACCAGATTTACATGGAAAAACCAATGTGGGAAAAACCATGGTGAGAAAATGCTGCTAGGATCTACCGTCCTAATCCAACCTCACAAATGAAACCTTCGATTACAATATTTAAGAGCACCAACTCTAAGGAATCATCAAATCCATGATTTAAGAGCACCAACTCTAAGGAGACTACAATCCCCTAATCTAAGCACCAACTCAGTCCACAGCAGGCACCAAACTTACTGAATTTTTACACATTCATGTATGTAGCCATTTGGTTCTTCATCAACCTCAATTGCACCTTTTAATCCAATCTCTTCTCCTCTCACTCTGCTCACCCAAATTTGCTCTACACCTCAATTCTACTCACGCCTACATCAATTCATCTCTATAAAATAGTAACATCATTCTGTATCCAATTGCTTATATTTATATGCAACTAACTCTACATATACCCGCCATTTGCATGTGTGCATTGTACTTTTGATTCTTGCATGATCAGGAAACTTCAATTAAACTTGCCCATCTGTATGCTCACGTTGCAGTCGTGTGCATGAGAACACTTCAATTGTATGCATGAAAAACACTCCATCTTTGCATGCTTAACACTTTGGTCATCTTTAGTGTACTATATCCATACATTCACTTGTTATTCATGCTAATTCTGTATCTTGAAATCGACCCACAAATATATCCGTTTATACTCTTCTATCGTTGTTTTTATCATTTCTTGATTTTTGGCTTTTAGCCCTTTATCGGTGATTTTCCATCTTTCTAAACTCTCTGCCTTTATCTTCTTTATTCTCTTTATCGACTACTTTTGTCTTTCCAAGTCTTGTCTCTATATTTTCTTTATTGGCAAAAGATCACTTTTTTGGAACTTTGCTATTGTCGGCGAAGTCTATTTTTATCGGCGAAAAGCTCATCCTTTGAACTTTTCATTTCTACCGCTTTTTGTCCTCTATCGGCAATTTCTCCAAAACTCAAACTTCTGCCTTTTAGCACTTTATCCATTCTATTAGCGAAAATCACTTTTTTGGAACTTTGGCACTTGTTAGGTTTATCGGCAATTTCCACTATATCCGCACTATCGCATTTTCCTTATATCGGAAAAAGTTCATTTCTTCGAACTTTGCCTTATTTCCTTTCAATCGCCTTTATCGGTGAAGTTGCCCAACCACGAACCTTGGCACTTGTTTCCTTGTTATCGGCAAAAATCACTTTCTTTGAACTTTGCTTTATCGGCTAAACAAGCTTTTTACTAACCGCCATCTATATCGTCTTTATCGGCAAAATCCACTTTTCATGAACTTTGTCTTTGTCTTCAACACTCTTTTTATCACCTAGTCGGCGAATCAGAGAATATCCGAACTCCCAAACGAATTCAAGAAATAAATACTTCCCCAACTAAGTCTTTTCTTCAACACTTTCTCTCTATCGGTGAATTGGTCAAACCATGAACTTTTGACTTTTGGGAGCCACTTGTCGCCCTATCGACGAATAGGAAAAATGCCGAACTCTCGAACCAGTTCTCAAAAAGAGAAATTTCTTGACTAAGTCCTTTTTCTGACTAAGTCACTTAAACGCCTTTCAAATCTTCTTTTCATGCTCCCTTTGTTGTCAGCAAATCAACAAAACTTTGTAACTTGAGAACTAGTTCTCAAACTAAGAACTTTATCGACAAAGAGAAACTTAAACAAAAAACACTTAAAAAATTTTCTTTCACTGCTGCCACATGTAGCCCGGTCAGCGAATCGGTGAACTTTAGAACTTTTGAACTAGTTCTCAAAAAGAGAACTTTGCCGATAATGCAGGTTTTCCTTCTACGTCCTTAGCTTTTCTTCTAAGTCTTTATTGAGAAGACTTTCTGCTTTTGTCCATTTTTGCCGACTAAGGTAAAACACATAGAGTTTTGACTTGGCCAATTTTTCCGACTAAAGGAAAAACATAAAGAGTTCTCAATTGGCCATTTTTGTCGACTAAGGCAAAATACAAAGAGTTCTCACTTGGCCATTTTTGTCGATTAAGGCAAAATTCACAAAGTTCTTACTTGGCCATTTTTGCTGACTAAGGGCAAAACTCACCAAGTTCTTTCTTGGCCATTTTTATTGACTAAGGGCAAAACTCACAAAGTTCTTTCTTTGTTATTTTTGCCAACTAAGGGAAAAACTCAAAGAGTTCTTCTTTGGCCATTTTTGTCGAATGACATCCAACTTTGACATCAATGACAATATATCAACACATACCTCATGGAGGATGATTTGAGTGTTTGAGGAGGGTTTTCACCGAGTTTCCTTCTTCAAGCTAAGCGTGAGTTTGCTACTGCTATTTCAGAGAGTTTCTAGCCACCGTTTGGGACAATTATTGTTGGATATATTGCTATTTGCTAATACCCAGTAGGTTGTACCACTAGGAGCCTAGGCATGGGATTTATGGGTGCCAAAAAGCACTTAGTTTGACATTTTTTGGTGGCATTTACATTAGGGTTTGGCTATGAATCAACTCTTCGACAAAAATCTAAGTTTGTACCTCCATTGGTGTACCAGATGTGAATCTGTAGACTGTTCCCTGTTGGTACAACTCTGTATTTCTCAGGACAACAAATGGGTATGTTAATGTTCTGATGTATTTGCTTATATTCCACATGGGTATTGTTTATTAATGAAATACAATGCATTTCCATATGTTATAAGCAACTAGGTATTGTTATTTTGTGTTGTTATTTGAGTTACACATGCATCCAAGTTCTGTGTTATATGCAAAAAACATCAAAATGCACCAGGCTCAACTAAACCACAAAAAACAATAAGGGGGTGGGTTATTACAGTGGTATCAGAGCTAGTGTATCTTGCCAGCCTATGTTGAACATTGATCATTAGTGTTTGGAAACAAGTCTATACCAAATATACCCATTAGTGGCAGCAACCATAGGTTCTAGAAGGAGAAACTATATCAGGTATTTTGGGTATGCATAGAAATTCATCTAGCAACAGTGATAGTATTACAGGACATATGGTGGATAGAAACAAAAGAGTAAAACAACCAGAGAGCCCAAAATCTAAAACAGAGAGGAAATTTGATATTATGTTGGATATGATGTCCCAATTGTTAGCCAAAATGAATTGGGGTAATCTGACACTACAACCACATGCAGTAGATGGGGGCGAGGCAAGCGGTTCTAATGCTAATAATCACTGACATGTTGGTCAAGGTAGGGGTCGCAGCACTAGGACAACCCTAGGATCGGTTCCTAGTTCTCTAGAGCCTACCTTTCGACGTAGATAAGAGGCACCTGTTATCCAGGAGCATGAGGCATATATACCTATGGCAGAGGAGGTTAGGTTGCATCATGCAGAATACATGCCTTTTCTAGATGAGATTAGGGAGATGTTGTCATTGGAACAGTATATGAATCAGAAGAGGCAAAGAGCTAGTATGGGTGGTACGATAGATCATAGGGCACAACGTACTAACATGGATTATTAGTATGCCTTGAGCAAGGTTTCTTTGGAGAATTTTCATGGGAGTGGCAAAATGATAGCTAGAGAGTGGGTGCAGAAGTTAGATAATTACTTGACTCTTAAGCCTATGCCAAAAGATGAAGCACTCAACTTTGTCACCATACATTTAGATAGAGTAGCCCATGAGTGGTGGTACCACAATTTGGTCACCTTGGGCCATAACTTGATCATCACATACGATGAATTCATAAATAGGATTATAGAGAGATTTAACAATAAGGATCCAGAGCTGTTATTCAGGGAACTTGCACAACTGAAATAGTACGGATCACTTGAGTCTTACATCACAGAGTTTCAGAGACTCTTGGTCATGGTTCCTAGCATTTTAGATAGGAGACTTGTAGTCCTATTCAGTGAAGGACTAACGGAGCCACTTAGAGGGTGGGTTAAGGCCTTCGATCCACCTGCATTAAAAGAAACCATTAAGAAAGCATGAAGTATGGAGTTTGTTGTCCCGAAGAGTAAGTTCATCTCTAAATCATTCCCTCCCAAGAAGGATAAAAAATACCATCATCGAGACATAGACCAATAGAAGAAACCAACCTTTAGACTTGATGATGATGCACTAAATGAGTATAGGAGGAAGAAATTGTGCTTCAAATGTAAGGATCCATGGGACTCCAACCATAAGTGCCCTATGAAGGGGCAAGTAAAATAGATTGACTACTTCTCAGCCGAGGAGACTGCTTCAGAAAAATCAGATCAACACACTGATCCGAAGGATAGTGAGGTGGATAGTACAATAGCAAAATCCTAGGATGAGTAGGATGATGATAGACCCATAGCCCACCTTTCTTCTATTCAGAAAGAGGGTTCTTTCAGGATTCAAAGAGTCTTGGAAGGGCAGAGAGTGACTATGCTTCTTGACACATGTGCTACACATAATTTCATCGATGAGGGTCTCGTGGCAAGGAGGGGACTCAAGATGGAGGAGTTTGAGGGATTCAAGGTCAGGGTAGCTGATTGATTTGTTATTACATGCAAAAGGTGAATCCCTAACTTAACTATTAAGTTAAGTGACTATGAGTTCCAAGCTAAGTACTACGTGGTGAGCATGGGAGACATGGATGTGGTCCTTGGCATGAAGTGGATTCATGCAATTGGAGAGTTCTACCTCAACTTACGAACCATGGAGATAAAGTTTGAGGTAGATGGAAGGAAACATGTGCTCAGGGGGATGTCAGATGGTGGACTTCAAGTGGTATCTCTTAGGAGGATGGAGAGGTTACTCAGACATGATCAGGTTGAGTGGGCAGCCGAGTGTGTCATTATGCCTACAACTACTGAGCAGTTGAAATAGAACTACCACCCAGACATTTAGAAACTAATAACCAAGCACAGTAATGTATTTAGTAGTATACCCCCAGGGAGGCCTCCTGATAGAGGTATAGAGCACATGATTGAGTTGGAAGAGGGAGCCAAGCTGGTTATCATCACTCCCTACAGGCATCCAAAGAGGTTGAAAGATGAGATAGAGAAGACTATTAAGGAGCTTCTCGAGATGGGGCACATCAGACCTAGCAAGAGCCCCTTTGCCTTTGCAGTTGTGTTAGTTAAGAAGGATGGGACGCTAAGGATGTGTATCGATTACAGGGCCGTAAACAAGTAAACTATTAAGAACAAGTACCCCATCCCGCACATTGATGAGCTACATGGAGCATGTTACTTCTCCAAAATACATTTGAGATATGGATATTTTGGGTTAGAGAGGAGGATGTGGATAAGACGGCTTTCAGTTGCCATTATGGGCTCTTTGAGTTTTTGGTTATGCCTTTCGATTTAACCAATGCTTGAGGTACTTTTCAGTCCTGTATGAACAGGGTTTTCAGAGAGTAGTTGAGGAAGTTTGTTCTCATATTTTTTTTATGACATCTTGATTTTTAGCAGGATTTGAGAGGAGCACCTCCAACACATTGAGGAGGCATTGACTATTCTGGAGAGGGAGTCACTTTATGCCAGAGTTGAAATGCAAATTTGGCATGACTAAGTTACTTTATCTGGGTCACATCATTAGTGCTGAGGGATTCAGAGTGGATCCAGATAAGATCCGAGCTATTATCAATTGGCCACCATCCCACGAATCTCTCACAGCTTAAGGGATTCTTTGGTCTATGTGGCTTTTACCGCTGATTCGTCAAAGGGTTTTCACAGAGTGGAGATCCATTGACAAATTTGACGAAGAAGGAAGCATTTGTTTGGACTGACGAGGCACAACAGTATTTTGACAGGTTCCAACAGATAATGAGTTTTTGCCCGGTGTTGGCCATACCAGATTTCACCAAGCCCTTTGAGCTTGAGTGTGATGCCTTAGGGGAAGGCATAGGAGCGGTGTTGATGCAGGATAAGCACCCGATTGCTTTTGAGATCAAAAAACTCAGGGGTACAGAGAGAGGTTACAACATCTATGATAAAGAAATGTTAGCCATAATGCATGCATTGGCAAAAGTCAGACAGTATTTAGTGGGAGGCAAATTTGTGGTGAAAACGGATCACAACAACCTTAAGCATTTCCTTAACTAGCGTGACCTCAATGATGGACAACAGAAGTGGGTTAGCAAGTTGCAAGCCTACGACTTTGACATAGTTTATGTTAAAGAAAAAAAGAATATTGTCGTTGACCACACTTATGTTCTTTGGGAGAAATCATAGTTGATTGGAGAGAGTGGATATAAGTAGAGTATGCAAAGGACAAGTGGGCCACAGGGATAAGTGATGGTACTATCCAGGATAACAGGTACACAATTGTAAATGATCTTATCATTTACAAAGGGAGGATTTTACTGGTACCAAGATCGGTGATGAAGAAGAAGGTTCTGAGAGCTTTCCATGATGTCCCTACAATTGGCCACCTGGGGTACTTTAAAACATATAGATAAATCCAGGAGTAGTTTACATGAAAAGGGCTCAAAACAGAGGTATTGAAATATGTTAGAGTGCCCCACTTGCCAACAGAATAAATAGGAGCATTTTTTCTAGTGGTCTACTACAACCCCTACCCATTCCTAATCAGAAATGGGAATGTATTTCTATGGATTTCATCACAGGTTTACCCAAGGCCCAAGGCAGGGACTATATTTATGTTGTGGTTGACAAGTTAACAAAATTCACTCATTTTTTTTGTGATTTCAACCACATTTACAGCAACACAGATTGCAGATTTGTTCTTCAAAGAGGTATTCATGTTACATGGACTACCAAGGAGCATAGTTAGTGACAGAGACAACAAGTTCATGAGTCACTTCTGGCAGAAGCTCTTTAGATTGAGTGGTGTTGGAATAAGTTGCCATTAACTTGCAATCCTAACCAATTCATGTGTCTCCAAAGTTCTTGGAATGTGTTCCCCAACACATAAAGACTTTGAGAGATTAAGTATTTATTAATTATATCACTTTGACTTTTGCAATCAATTCCTAATTGATAAGTTCAAACTTGGGCATCCATTTTTAGAGTGGGGCCATGAAGACTTTGTTGACTTCTCCTAAGTCTAGTTTGAGAGTTTGATAACTCCTAGTGAGTGGGGGTTAAACTTGGGTGTCCCCTTTTGATAGGGACTTATATTTAGACTTTGAGTTGTATTTTTTTATGTACATGAGTGGATAATGTTGAGACACCTTGCATGGATATAATGTTGGAGTTAACTAAAGTGTTAGAGATGCATGAATTAGATATTGCTTGCATGAGTTCATAAAAGCTTTCATGGACTTGCATATTTTTACATGTCACTTACATGTACTTACATGTTGTTGCATCTTACTTGCATGTACTTACATGTTGTTACATGTTGCTTGCATGTACTTACATGTTGTTGCATGTTATTTGCATGTGCTTACATGTTGTTGCATGTTGCTCCTATGGACTTGCATGTGCTTGCATGTCACTCCTATGGACTTGTTGGACCTTGCATGTTGTTGCATGTCACTTGCATGTGCTTGCATGTTGTTGCATGTCACTCCTATAGACTTGTATGACCTTGCATATTGTTGCATGTTAGTTATATGACCTTGCATGTTGTTGCATGTCAGTTTTGTGAGATTGCTTGTAAAACACTCCAACTCTAGAAACTTGTAGGATGGTACATATTAGTGTTTCAGGTAATGGGTATCAGTTGCATGTTGTTGCAAATACTTGCACGTCAGTTGCATGTCAGTTTTAAGATATTTCTTACAGAACACTCCAACTCCAAAAAGTTGCAGGATGGTATTTCTCAGTGTTTCAAGAAATGGGTATCAGTTGCATGTTGAATCCGGTGTTTGCATATCACTTGCATGTATAGAACAGAGTAATTCAGAATAACCTTGGGGACATCAATCTTACATGTTGTTTGCATGAAATTGATGTGTATTGATCACTTTAGTCAACAGAAAGTAATTGGGCAAATATGGACACCCAATTGGAAGACTTTTTGTTGTTGCTTTTATTTGGAAGTATGTTTGATGTTAGAAAAGCTAATTTTAGCATACTTGGGTGCACACATCATGAAGAGGCAATTAACTAAAAGCTTGGACATTGTTTGAGTTCAGTCTTCTCAATTTCGAGTACTTAGTTTTTGCATGAGCATTGGAAGCTATGTTATCAACTACAATTTATTGTATTTTGAGTTTCAAGCTTTTGAATTAAGAAACTCTTGAATTATGAAGCTTCATATGAATTAATTAAGAGCCCCATACATTTTCTAGAGAGTTGAATTGTGAAAAAGACTTAGAAGAAAAAAGAAAGAAGCTTTTTTTATTGAAGAAGCTTTTTTTTTATTGAAGAAGCTTTTGAAGAAAAAAAGCAAGAAGCTTTTGAAGTTTTTTATAGGTTTGAAGATTGAAGAAGCTTTTGAAGTGCATCAAGGAATCAAAGGATTTCAGTATTGAATGTAATCTTTCACAAGAGATTTAATACAAGCATAAACACCTTTGGTGTGGAGTTTTTTCCCTTAGGGGTTTCTCCACGTAAATACTTGTCTTCTTCTTGCAAGTTATTTTCTTCTACTACACTGTTTAAATTGGAGAAATACTATAACATCTAAATTGAAAGTAATTTTCAGATTTACACATCTTATTAATTTCATATTTGAAAATATTTTAAAGCTACATAGCTACAACTTTACCTTGTTCTCTCTCCTCTTTTCCAACAAGTGGGACTAAACTCACTCCCAACACTAATTATCACCCACAGACGGATGGGAAACAAAGATTGTTAACAAGTGGGTGGGAGGATTGTTAGTTGCTGTTGCACCAAAAGATCGACCTATTAGTGCCCGATACAACCACTTGACTTAACAAGCACGGGAGGCGGTTAAGCCCTTGTCACAAACCACCGCAACGCAGTGCTGAACAAGAAGACCAAGGGTCACACCTTGCAACAATCCCCCCCCCAGCGCAAGCGCAGGGTTTGAACCCGTGACCTCGGCTCTGATACCAATTGTTGATAACTGAGAGGGGGGGTGAATTAGTTATCCTAATTATTTCTTCTTTTGAACTTTCTTATTAATCAATGCAGTATTGAATCAAACAAACAAACATTACCATGAAATGAAAAACACATGACAGTATTTTTGACGTGGAAACCCTGTCAAGGGAGAAAACCACGGGGTGATTAACCCAAAGATTATTCTCTGTTAGAAGAATAAGGAATTACAAAATGGCACTTGCCAATTAGGGCTCACTGCCTGAGCACACTGCTCACAAAGAGGCACACTGCCTACAAGGAGACACTGTCTACAAAAGAATGTTATATAGTACTTGAACTGATTTGAAGCATCCACATATGCTGGAGTTCAATTCCGGTTAGGCTCAATACACTGATCTGCTGCACTTCATCTTTCCTCTTCTCTTTATTCTGCTTTCCTTTCACATACCGGATCTTTCTTACTACTTCTGCTCTGCTCTGCACTTATTCGCATACACCATCACACAACATCACTTCTCATAGATAAATCCATCGTGCATATATATCCGCACAAGTAATTTCATCACCTTTCTAGTCGGCATCTGGAACAGTCTATTTTCTCACAAACTCTGTTCTGTCGACTGAATCCTTGCACATCAAGTAATGCGGATCAAGCATATACTTGTAGATATCATTAATCATGTCGGCCAAACATGATTCATGCCTTCACAACCTTTACCATCAACAGTAACACATCCAGAAAACAGTCTGATGTTCTGTCAGTCAGTTCTTCCTCTGTTCTCACTGTCACTCAGGAATCCGATACTCAACTATTCATATCTTTTTCTTTGTCCATCACCGGAGGCTAAATCCTTAGAATATACCACTCAAGGTAGTCCTCTTGACTTCCCCAAATCCGCACTGCACCAAGATACTTCCTCTGAGAGATCCGGACCAATCTGTCGGACCTTGCCACATGCTCTGTTCTTGTTCACCGGATCACAACAATCTTCATTCTGACTTCCGGTAGAGACACACCATGACTTGCGGATATGTGGAATGACCTTTGTTGCCATCAATGACAACAACCATGAATCCATATAGTGTCTCTTGCTAACAATCTACCCCTTTGGCATTGATAGCAACACTTAGTGAAAAATGACTAAGTGTTTACACTATGCTCCCCCTTGGCTGATGTTCTATCTTTATATACAATTTCCAGAACTCCCCCTTAGTTGGATTCCTCATTTTTCACTGCTCCTCACTCCCCCTTTGATATCAATGGCAAAGGGTAGGGTCCGCACACCAAAATTTTCAAAAATTTTACTGTACTTAGCCGCATATTACATACTTACATAAACTGAAGAATGTCTACAAAGGATGTCTTCAATTGGACCAGTTCTGTAGCCCAACTTTGCTTCATTCTATCCAAAATTGAAATGTGACCACTCAACAAAAATGCAAAAGCCTCTGCCCTCTTGAGATCTGTCGAATCATTGGTTTGGGCGGTAGTCTGAGCATCACTTATGGCCTCATGCATAGTTTCTAACTTAGGGATTATAATCCTTCTAAGTTCTCCCATCCGGTTAATTATATTCTTCCTTTCCTTTTCAAAATTCTTGATTGCATTTGTGATTGCGATAGTTTGACATTCTTGATTTACTATGGAGGAAGAGAGAGGATCAAAACTTTGAGACAAACTAAGTAGTTTGTCTTGTTCCTCTTTTATTTTCTTATCAATTTCTACTGTTGCCTTTGACCAGGAGATACAAAATTTGTAAATGTCACCGCCATCCTTAAGAGCATTTTCTAAGCTCTTTATTCCAATACTCATATTTCTCCTATCATTAGAGATTAATCCTAGTACTTCTGAAAATCTTTTATCCAAAAACTCCTTCCGGACCTTTTCTTCAGCTGATTTTTCTAGAGAATCAAAATGTGTACCAACACTGCTGACTAAGGTTTTGAGATTACCGGAAGAGGAGGCTGTCGGATCTATCTGAACCAATGGCATAATCTTTGCAAGCACTCCAGAAGCAGCCTCTAACAACTCACAGTCTTTCATATGAGACTTTAGGAGTTTTTCATTTGCCTTAGCATTTGCAAATGAAGCTATCTTCATTGTCTGCACCAGAGAGAGGGAATCGAAGTTGAATGGACCTTGTAGAAGCTCCGGTTCATCAATCTCTATTGCTTCTTTGCTCAAAAATTTTTGGACAGTTTGTACAGTGTCTCTTGCCAGAGACAGATGTTTCTTCTCTTCTGTAGTCTTGGAGCTGTCCTTTGGAATTTTCTCTTTCTCCACATTCTTACCACTATCAGTTGTGGTTTTCTCTGTTGGAGTCTTCTCTTTCTCTATACCCTTGGTACTGTCAGCTTCTTTTTCTTTTACCACTGCTTCTTTCTCCAGTAGTTTCTCTTCTTCTTTAGATCCGGAGACTGTAGGGGAAACCATAGGAGAAATGTTGGTTTGTTCAGGGCCCATCTCTTCTGTTGCTTTCTCAGAAGTTTCTTTTGTAGCACTTGTGGATGAGGGATCAGTACCCAAGTCCTCTACAACAGGAAGATTAAACCTTTTGAAGGCCTTCCGGAGGATCTCTTCTGTCTCTATGGCCACCTTGTCAGTCTCACCAAGCATGAGTTGATTCATCCTTGCTTTACTCCTGAACTCATTTTTGCAGTCTTTGAATATTATGTTCATTATTTTGGGATCAATTTGAGGATATAGCTGAATAGCTATCTGCTCCCGGATCTCAAGATCTTTTGCCTGGGCATTGTTCTTTCTTATTTCTAATTCCTTTTCTAGGCTTATAGGAATTAGAGATATAATCTCAATGAAAGCCTTATTGTATATGTTCAGATACTTGATTGTGGCTTCCTGCATAATCTTTTGGTCAGCCTCATTGTAGTCATCATAGAATTCAGTCATTCGTTGAAGATTTCCATCCACCGTGACTGACTTGATTACACTCTCTAGAGACAGGGTGGGCTTTTCAACAAATACCTCTGCCATTTCTTCCTTGTCTTGGCCTGTGGAGGGTTTACCAGATCCTTTCTTTTTCTGCTTCTTTATTTCTTTTACCCCCTCATCTGATTCCGTTGCCTCTTCATCTTTCTGACTTGTATAAGCCCTTGTGGCTTTTATTTTAGACCTTTTCTCTGCTTTACCAGATGTCTGACCTTCCGGTTTAGATATTTTTGAGCTTTTGGTTCTGACAGGTGTAGATCCTTTTGATGATCTAGTCTGGTTTGAGGTTTCCACCGGAGCACTTTTCTTGCTTTTCTTTTCTGCCTCTTTCTTTTCTTCCTCAGCCTTTCTCCTCTTTTCCCGGTTGGCATCAAGTGCCTCCTTTGGGATACCTAGGCCTTGAGAAATATGCTCTACTTCTTTTCTCACCTTCCTCTTTATCTCAGGTTCTCTGAGTTCCACATGGATCTTCACACTCAGCTCCTCAAAGGTTCCAAACCTTTCTACCTTTAGATCTTTGGGCTGACTAAGCATGTGTTGAACATGCAGTTCCACAATCTGTTCATCAACCTCATACCCCATGGGCATGATCCAAACTGTCCTTGGCTCCACTGCCTCCATTAGGCACTGATCAGTATCCACCATAAAGCAAACTGAGTCTTTGTATTTTTCAACAACAGACTGGGGAATTCTTTCTCTTGCTTGCATCGTACTCTGGAAGTTTTTGAAGTATCCCCACAGGGTTGTATTTCTTGCTTTGGCATCCCCAAGCCCATGTAAATAATCTCTTATCTGGACTACAACAGGTTTGTCATTCTGCCATACCCATCCACTTGATCCGGGCAGCTCATTCATGAAGTAGAAAAATAGACATAATATAAGAGTACCATACTTAAAAGAATTCTTTTTGTCCTTTTTGATCTTCTGTATATTTTCCATTAATTGACTTAAGAGAAGTTCACAGAGATCATAGTCTGCATTCTTCCTCAGCATTTCATAGGCAGTATATACTGCAGTTCTGGATACAGAATTCTCCCTGTTGGAGTGATAAATCTTGTATCCTATTATCATGGATGCAAACTTGATATCCAGGTCAGAGATATCTTCAATGGTCATTGCCCTCTTATCAAATTTTGATCTGGTGGCCTCAGTTACAATGTTATTTTTGACGGATTTGAGGATAGGTATCCCTCCGGAAGAGTATAGACCAGTCACTGCCCTAATTGCCTCTTTTGTGATCTTGCAGGGTCTATCCAGCCATAGGAAGTTGTTATGCATCCTGCTTAATACATACCGGACCCATTCATCTTCTTCAAAGCAGGGGAAATGAATGAATTGATCAAACTGTTTCTTCTGGATACCCTTATACTCTGGTTTAAGCTCAAAAGCATTGTCTATCAGTTGTTTGTGATAGAAATCTCTCAATTTGAGTTCCCCAAATTCCTCAATACTTGCATGTATGTAAACCCTAATGTCTTCTGTGTGTAAAACGCCATGAGGAACACTAGAGAATGCTCCTAAGGGATCTACCTCCAATGACTTGTATGGGTGTTTCTTAAATTCAGGTCGGGGCCTATCTGAGATTTTTACTATATTTGAAGTAGCCATTTCTCAAAAGATTTGTAGTAAGATATCGAAAACGGAAAATACCTTATGCGCCTTCGGTTACATGGAGTGGTTGGATTGATTTCTGTATGTAATGACTTCGGCAGGAGATCTTTGGTGAACTTGATGAATCTTGTTGCAGAGCTCCACTTTTTGCTTCTTCTTGAGTGCAGAATGAGCAAGTGATTTATGAGAAATCCCTTATATTGCTCCGCAAACCCTAATATCTGATGGCAATAAATGCTCGACCAACATTATTTCGGTTTGCCTTATTCGGATAACTTGAAGAACCGGATCAATCCTGATCTATGAACATCATGCGGATCTTCCAACCATGAACAAATCAAGATGACACATCACAAGGACATCTCAAACATTCTGTCCAATCCGTAGAATAAGATAATGCACTTCCAGATCTCTCTGGACCTTTTTGTAATCCTCTGTCATTCCAGAGCATCTCCCGAAATAGGTCTTACTTGATCGATCGCAACTTCTTGACATCTTTATGCGGACCTCTGAAATCTTATCTGGATCATCTCAAGACTTATATCTACAAACTCTTTACTCCGCATCTTGTGCCACATCCGACACCACTTGATTGGCTCGGGGAACAGGATTTTCTTTGAGTCTCCCCCTGAGCCAGAGCTCACCTTTAATTTCCGGAAAGAATATCAGCACCAAAGTCTGGTGCGGATCCAACCTCTACATTCTCTGAACTTTTCTTCACCCAAATCTTGTTCATCTGATTCCTAACTTCATCCGCATTCATCTTTTGTTTACCCTTGTCTTGATTCTGATTATACACCGGACCTCTTTTGTCCTGATTCTTGCTTCTGTAGACTTTTGCATTATGACCGGACTTATTACAGATTTGGCAAATAATATTTCCTTGCATATTTGACTGATAACTTCTTGATCTGCATTGATTAGCCATATGACCTACTCTATTGCATGCAAAGCATCTACCATTGAATGATTTGTTTATTTGCATATTTCTGCATTCATGAGACTCGTGTCCATACCTTTTGCAGTTAAAGCACTGTCCGGAGAAGGATGAATTAGTCTGATTCATTCTCTTTCTGCACTGATTAGCTTTGTGACCAAAGTGATTGCAGCTATGGCAGTATCCATTGAAGGATGGATATCTTTGAGCATTGGGCTGTCTTACCGGAGGTCTTCTAGGCCTATTCCTTGGATTTTCTGATCCAAAATTCTTTTGACCGGATCCGGAGCTTTCTCCTTTCTCATATCCCAAACCATACTTGTCATCTGTCCTCTTTTGACTTCCAAGAAGAACTTCAAGTTGAGCAGAACTTATCTTGAATTTTTCTTTATATTCATTTGCTGTTTGAAGATCTCTTTTGAGAGAGACAATTTGATCCTGGAGTTTTTCTTCATTATTTTTGGCATCTTCAAGATCAAATTCAAGATGTCTGATAATCCTGTCCATCTGGTGGCATTCTTCTGATTTCTCTTTAAGAGATTGTCTTAGATTGTCATCAGCTTTTCTTTTCTCTTCAATCTCTTGAGTAAACTTTATAACTCCTGATTCCATTTCATGTCTTACCATAATGACTTCTTTTGATAACTTTTCACATAACTTGGTTTTCTCAGTCAATTCTTCATTTGTATTGCTTTCTTCACTTTGTCTTGCCAATTGTTGGAGCAGCTCCTTTCTCTTTTTCATAGAGAGACTTAATTTGTCCTTTAGTTCTCTTATGAATTCATCAGTGTGTTTGAGTCTTTCCTTTAATTCATTGACTTCAGAGTTTGACTGTTCAAGATCCTCAAGGGCAGTCTTGAGTTGCTCCCTTAAACCATATGCGTCCATTTGAACTCCCAGATCTTCCTCAAGCTGTTAGGCTCTATTAGGAGGAACTTAGCTCTGATACCAACTGTTAGTTGCTGTTGCACCAAAAGATCGACCTATTAGTGCCCGATACAACCACTTGACTTAACAAGCACGGGAGGCGATTAAGCCCTTGTCACAAACCACCGCAGCGCAGCGCTGAACAAGAAGACCAAGGATCACACCTTGCAACAAGGATAACTCCGCAATTACATCGCAGGGCAACAAAAGGCATGGGTTAAGTGGTTGCACTTGATGGAGAATTGTTACAACACTACTTACCACATGTATATCCAGATGTCACCTTTTATGGCTCTCTACGGATATGAGGCTCCCAATTTCCTCGATATGTTATTCGAGGATAATAGAGTGCCTAAGGCCAAGGACTTACTACAGGGAAGCCAAGATATCATGAAGTCCTTGAAGGAGAACATCCAGAAGGCGCAAAACTATCAGAAACAGTATGCAGACCAACACAGGGTTGAGCGTTCTTTTGAGGTAGGTGACATGGTTTACTTGATGCTGCAACTTTATAGGCAATCCACTCTCAAAAAGAGTGGTGCAGAAAAACTTAAGCCACGTTATTATGGATCTTTCAGGGTGTCCAAGAGAATAGGAGAGGTGGCTTATGAGTTAGATTTACCGGCAGGAAGTAGAGTACATAATGTTTTCCACATGTCTCACCTCAAGAAGGTGTTGGGACACAATGTGATACCTTCCACTGAGTTACCCCCTTTGGATGAGGAGGATAAGTTGATTCTTGTTCCTAAGGCCATCATTAACACCAGAGAGCACACCTTGCGAAAGAGGGTCATCAGGGAATATTTGGTGAAATGGAAGAATCTGCCAGTAGAGGATGCCACATGGGAAAATGAGCAGATCTTATAGTGTCCAAAGTTGAAATTGCTTGTGGGCAAGTAATTTTCGGGAGGGCGGACTGTAATGTCCCCTTCCTAAGCAACACAACTCATGTGGTTAGTCTACCATCTGGGTTCTCGTAGACTAATGAAGATGGTTAGGGGACCCACGATGATCTGTTCTTTGATGCTTAGTCAGCTTTTCTGGAGGGGTGATTTGGATTTCTTTTGGCAGGATGTCACTCCTAGCACTTTCTGGAGTGAATTTGGGACATTTGGTCAAACTTTCTATTTTTAGCAGGGGCTCACGGGACTTGGTGTGAGTCGGTGTAATGGTCTTGGACTTAATTCCTTTTCAATTGGCCAACTTGGCGGTACAATGAAACTACCTTTAGAGACCGTTTGATTTAATATTAATTAATCGATATACCTAAGTTAAATTAAATATTTAACTTATGTTATCTTTTATTAAGTGACTTTATTAATATATGGGGACTTAAAATATATATATGTTAATATAGTCTTATATTAGTTGAAGTGGGCGCCCAAGTCATGAAGGAAAAAGTAATATTAAAATATTCATTCCCTAAAAGTGGCATTGTGAAGTAATGGAGGAATAAAAGAGAAAAGTGAAGTCATATTTCATTCTTACCATTGCATTTTTCATGAAAATAGAGTTTTTCGCTGAGCCAAGGTTTTGAGCTGCAACTTGTGTAGATGAAAACCTTCACAACGTTGAATACCTACAGGATTGGAAGACATCTCTAGGGTATTATAGGTGGTCTTACTTCAGAGATTGCATTGTGCTTCAATGGCGAATTGTATGCTTGTCGCAAAAGGATTTTTATTGATAAATCTTGAGTTTATTGGCATGATAATTATGGTGGAATATCTGAGAATGCATTGCAGGCTTTATGTTGGCAAGAGACACTATATGGATTCATGGTTGTTGTCATTGATGGCAACAAAGGTCATCCCACACATCCGCAAGTCATGATGTGTCTCTACCGGAAGTCAGAATAAAGAAAGTTGTGGTCCGGTAAAGAAGAACAGAGCATGTGGCAAGGTCCGACAGATTGGTCCGGACCTCTCAGAGGAAGTGTCCTGGTGCAGTGCGGATTTGGGGAAGTCAAGAGGACTACCTTGAGTGGTATATTCCAAGGATTTAGCCTCCGGTGATGGACAAGGAAAAAGATATGAATGGTTGAGTACCGGATTCCTGAGAGACAGTGAAAACAGAGGAAGAACTGACTGGCAGAGTATCAGACTACTTTCCGGATGGGTTACTGTTGATGACAGAGGTTGTGAAGGCATGAATCATGTTTGGCCGACATGATTAATGATATCTACAAGTATATGCTTGATCCGCATTGCTTGGTGAGGAAGGATTCAGCCGACAGAATGAGAGTTTGTAAGAAACTAGACTGTTCCGGATGCCGACTAGAAAGGTGATGAAATTACTAGTGCGGATATATATAGAGGATGGATTTAGTTGTGAAAGGGGTGTGGATGTGGAGAGATATGCGAATAAGTCCAGAGAAAGAGCAGAGGTAGCAAAAAGGATCCGGTATGTGAAAGATAGCAGAACAAAGAACAGAGGAAAGATGAAGTGCAGCAGATCAGTGTACTGAGCCTAACCGGAACTGAACTCCAGCATATGAAGATGCTTCCAATCAGTTCAAGACTATGAATATCATCACTTTGTAGACAGTGTGTCTTCTTGTAGGCAGTGGGCCTCTTGTGAGCAGTGTGCTCGGGCAGTGAGCCCTAATTGGCAAGTGCCATTTTTGTATTTTCCTATTCTTCTAACAGAGAATAATTCTTGGGTTAATCACCCCGTGGTTTTCTCCCTTAACAGGGTTTCCACGTCAAAAATACTGTGTCATGTGTTTCTTACTTCATGGTTAATGTTTTGTGTTTGATTTTATGCTGCTTCAATTAAGAGGAAAGTTCATTAAGGGAAATAATTAGGATAACTGATTCACCCCCCCCTCTCAGTTATCAACAATTGGTATCAGAGCTAAGTTCCTCCTAATAGAGCCTAACAGCTTGAGGAAGATCTGGGATTTCAAATGGATGCATATGGTTTAAGGGAGCAACTCAAGACTGCCCTTGAGGATCTTGAACAGTCAAATTCTGAAGTCAGTGAATTAAAGGAAAGACTCAAACAGGCTGATGAATTCATGAGAGAATTAAAAGACAAATTAAGTCTCTCTATGAAAAAGAGAAAGGAGCTGCTTCAACAGTTGGCAAGACAAAGTGAAGAAAGCAATACAAATGAGGAATTGACTGAGCAAACCAAGTTATGTGAAAAGTTATCAAAAGAAGTCATTATGTTAAGACATGAAATGGAATCAGGAACTATAAAGTTTACTCAAGAGATTGAAGAAAAAAGAAAGGCTGAAGACAATCTAAGACAATCTCTTAAAGAAAAATCAGAAGAATGCCACCAGATGGACAGGATTATCAGACACCTTGAATCTGATCTTGAAGATGCCAAAGATAATGAAGGAAAACTTGAGGATCAAATTGCCTCTCTCAAAAGAGACCTTCAAACAGCAAATGAATATAAAGAGAAATTCAAGATAAGTTCTGCTCAACTTGAAGTTCTTCTTGGAAGTCAAAAGAGGACAGATGACAAGTATGGCTTGGGATATGAGAAAGGAGAAAGCTCCGGATCCGGTCAGAAGAATCTTGGATCAGAAAATCCAAGGAGCAGGCCTAGAAGACCTCCGGTAAGACAGCCAAATGCTCAAAGATATCCATCCTTCAATGGATACTGCCACAGCTGCAACCACTTTGGTCACAAAGCTAATCAGTGCAGAATGAGAATGAATCAGAATAATTCATCCTTCTCCGGACAGTGCTTCAACTGCAAAAGGTATGGACACAAATCCCATGAATGTAGAATTATGCAAGTAAACAAATCATTCAAAGGTAGATGCTTCACATGCAGTAGAATAGGTCATAGGGCTAATCAATGCAGATCAAGAGGATATCAGTCAAATATGCAAAGGAATGTTATTTGCCAAATCTGCAATAGGTCCGGTCATAATGCTAAAGTCTGCAGAAACAAGAATCAGGACAAAAGAGGTCCGGTGTATAATCAGAATCAAGACAAGGGTAAACAAAAGATGAATGCGGATGAGGTTAGGAATCAGATGAGCAAGATTTGGGTGAAGAAAAGTTCAGAGAATGTAGAGGTTGGATCTGCACCAGACTCTGGTGCTGATATTTCTTCCGGAAATTAAAAGTGAGCTCTGGCTCAGGGGGAGACTCAAAGAAAATCTTGTTCCCCCAGCCAAACAAGTGGTGCCGGATGTTGCACAAGATGCGGATCAAAGGGTTTGTAAATATGAGTCTTGAGATACTTCAGTCAAGTTTTCAGAGGTCCGCATGGAGTTATGAAGAAGCTATGATCGATCAAATAAGACCTGTTCAGGGAAATGCTCCGGTATGATAAAGGATTACAAAAAGGTCCGGAAAGATCCGGAAATACACTATCTTGTTCTACGGATTGGACAGAGTGTTTGAGATGATCTTGTAATATGCCACCTCGATTTATTCATGATTGATAGATCCGGATGATATCCATAGATCAGGACTAATCCGGGATACTCCAAGCTATCCAGACAAGGCAAACCGGAATGATGTAGGTGAAGCATTTATTGCAGACAGGTATTAGGGTTCGCGGAGCAATTTAAGGGATTTCTCAAAGGTCATTTGCTCATTCTGCACTCGAGAAGAAGCGAAAAGTGGAGCTCTGCAACAAGGTTCTTCAAGCACACCAAGGATCTCCTGCCGAAGCTATTGGATAAAGAAATCAATCCAACCACTCCGTGCAAACCGAAGGCGCATAAGGTATTCTCCGTTTTTCATTACCTCACTGCAAATCTTTGAAGAATGGCTACTCCAAACATAGTTAAGATCTCCGATAGACCTCGCCCCTCATTCAAGAAACATCCCTACAAATCATTGGAGGTTGACCCACTAGGAGCCTTCTCTAGTGTTCCTCACGGAGTTTTACACACCGAAGACATTAGGGTTTACATACATGCAAACATTGAGGAATTTGGGGATTTCAAATTAAGAGACCTCTATCACAAGCAGCTGATTGACAATGCCTTTGAGCTTAAACCAGAGTATAAGGATATTCAGAAGAAACAATTTGAGCAATTTATTCATTTCCCCTGTTTTGAAGAGGATGAATGGGTCCGGTATGTACTGAGCAGGATGCATGACAACTTTTTATGGCTAGATAGACCCTGCAAGATCACAAAAGAGGCAATTAGAGCAGTAACTGGCCTATACTCTTCCGGAGGAGTACCTATCCTCAAATCTGTCAAGAACAACATTGTAACTGAGGCCACCGGATCAAAATTTGACAAAAGGGCAATGACCATTGAAGACATCTCCGATCCGGATATCAAATATGCATCAATGATAATAGGATACAAGATCTATCACTCCAGCAGGGAGAATTCTGTATCCGGAACTGCAATATACACTGCTTATGAAATGTTAAGAAAGAATGCAGAATATGATCTCTGCGAACTACTACTAAGCCAATTAATGGAAAACATACAGAAAATCAAGAAGGATAAGAAGAATTCCTTTAAGTATGGTACTCTGATTGTATGTCTATTCTTCTACTTCATGAATGAGCTACCCGGAACAAGTGGATGGGTATGGCAGAATGACAAACCTGTTGCAGTCCAGATAAGGGACTACTTGCATGGACTTGGGGATGCAAAAGCGAGAAATTCAGCTCTATGGGGATACTTCAAAAACTTTCAGAGCATGATGCAAGCAAGAGAGAGAATTCCCCAGTCTCTCATTGAGAAATACAAGGACTCAGTGTGCTTTATGGTTGACACTGATCAGTGCCTGATGGAGGCAGTGGAGCCAAGGACTGTCTGGATCATGCCCATGGGGTACGAAGTTGATGAACAGATAGTGGAGCTGCATGTTCAACACATGCTAGGTCAACCCAAAGATCCTAAGGCAGAAAGGTTTGGAACCTTTGAGGAGCTGAGTATAAAGTTACATGTAGAACTCAGGGAACCTGAGATCAAAAGAAAAGTGAGAAAAGAAGTAGAGCACATTGCTCAAGGTCTTGGAATCTCAAAGGAGGCACTTGATGCCAGCCGGGAAAAGAGAAGGAAGGCCGAGGAAGAAGAGAAAAGCAAAGAAAGTGCTCCGGTTGGAGCTCCCACCCGGACCAGATCAACAAAGAGATCTGCACCTCCTTCAACCAAAAGTTCAAAACCGGAAGTCCAGGCATCCGGTAAGAGATCAAAGGCAAAAGCCACAAGGGCTTATGGAAGCCAAAAGGATGAAGAGGAGACAGAATCAGATGAAGGAGTAAGAGAAGTAAAGAAACAGAAAAAGAAAGGATCCGGTAAGCCCTCCACAGGCCAAGAAAAGGAGGAAATGGCAGAGGTAACAGTTGAAAAGCCCACTCTGTCACTAGAGAGCATAATCAAGTCGGTCACGGTGGATGGAAACCTTCAACCAATGACTGAATCCTATGATGACTTCAGTGAGGCAGACCAAAAGACTCTGCAGGAAGCCACAGTTAAATATCTGAACATATACAATAAGGCTTTCATTGAGATCATATCTCTCATTCCTAAAAGCCTAGAAAAGGAAATGGAAGTGAGGAAAAATAATGCTCATGCTAAAGATCTTGAGATCCGGGAGCAGATAGCTATTCAGCTATATCCTCAAATTGATCCCAAGACAATGAACATTATCTTCAAGGACTGTAAAGATGAGTTCAGAAGCAAAGCCAGGATGAATCAACTCATGCTTGGTGAGACTGACAAAGTGGCCCAAGAAACAGAAGAGATCCTCCGGAAGGCCTTCAAAAGGTTCAATCTTCCTGTTGTAGAGGACTTAGGTGCAGAAACAGCTGCTGATTTGGAATCTTCTGTTCCGGAAGAAGTGAGCCCTGAACAGACAAGTGAGGACTTGGGACCCTCTGCTCAAGAAGAAGTGGCCCGTGAACAAGTTAGCATCTCTCCTCCGGTTTCCCCTACAGTCTCCGGATCCAAAGAAGAAGAGCAACTACAGGAGAAGGAAGCAGTGGTGAAAGACAAAGAGGTTGACAGTTCTAAGACTGCAGAAGAAAAGAAACATCTGTCTCCGGCAAGAGACACTGCACAAACTGTTCAACAATTTTTGAGTAAAGAAACTCTAGAGATTGATGAACCGGAGCTTCTCAAAGGTCCATTTGATTTTGACTCTCTCTCTCCGGTACAAACAATGAAGATAGCTTCATTTGCAAATGCCAAGGCAAATGAAAAGCTCCTGAAGTCTCATATGGAAGACTGTGAGTTGATAGAGGCTGCTTCCGGAATACTTGTAAAGATCATGCCATCAATCCAGATAGATCCGACAGCCTCCACTTCCGGTAATCTAAAAACCTTAGTCAGCAGTGTTGATACACATTTTGATTCTTTAGAAAAATCAGCTGAAGAAAAGGTCCGGAAGGAATTTTTGGATAAGAGATTTTCAGAGATATTAGAATTAATCTCTAAGGATAGGAAGATTGTAAGCATTGGAATAAGGAGCTTAGAGAATGCTCTTAAGGATGGCGGTGATATCTATAAATTTTGTATATCCTGGTCAAAGGCAACAGCAGCATTTGACAAGAAAATAAAAGAGGAACAGGATAAGCTACAAAGCTTATCTCAAAGTTTTGATCCTCTCTCTTCCTCTATAATAAATCAAGAATGTCAGACTATTGCAGTCTTGAACGAAATAAAGAATCTTGAGAAGGAAAGGAAGAACATCACCAACCGGATGGGAGAACTTAGAAGGATTATAATCCCTAAGTTGGAAACCATGCATGAGGCCATCAGTGATGCTAGGACCACCGCCCAAACAAAAGATCCGACAGATCTCAAGCGGGCAGAAGCGTTTGCATTTTTGTTAAGTGGTCACATTTCAATTTTGGACAGAATGAAGCAAAGTTGGGCTACCGAAATGATTCAATTACAGACATCCTTTGCAGACATTCTTCAATATATGTGAGTATGTAAATATGCGGCTAAGTATAAGAAATTTTTGAAAATTTTGATATGCGGACCCTACCCTTTGCCATTGATGTCAAAGGGGGAGTGAGGAGCAGTGAAAAATGAGGAATCCAACAAAGGGGGAGTTCCGGAAATTGTACATAAAGACAGAGCATCAGCAAAGGGGGAGCATAGTGAAAACACTTAGTCATTTTTCACTAAGTGTTGCCATCAATGCCAAAGGGGGAGATTGTTGGCAAGAGACACTATATGGATTCATGGTTGTTGTCATTGATGGCAACAAAGGTCATCCCACACATCCGCAAGTCATGATGTGTCTCTACCGGAAGTCAGAATAAAGAAAGTTGTGGTCCGGTAAAGAAGAACAGAGCATGTGGCAAGGTCCGACAGATTGGTCCGGACCTCTCAGAGGAAGTGTCCTGGTGCAGTGCGGATTTGGGGAAGTCAAGAGGACTACCTTGAGTGGTATATTCCAAGGATTTAGCCTCCGGTGATGGACAAGGAAAAAGATATGAATGGTTGAGTACCGGATTCCTGAGAGACAGTGAAAACAGAGGAAGAACTGACTGGCAGAGTATCAGACTACTTTCCGGATGGGTTACTGTTGATGACAGAGGTTGTGAAGGCATGAATCATGTTTGGCCGACATGATTAATGATATCTACAAGTATATGCTTGATCCGCATTGCTTGGTGAGGAAGGATTCAGCCGACAGAATGAGAGTTTGTAAGAAACTAGACTGTTCCGGATGCCGACTAGAAAGGTGATGAAATTACTAGTGCGGATATATATAGAGGATGGATTTAGTTGTGAAAGGGGTGTGGATGTGGAGAGATATGCGAATAAGTCCAGAGAAAGAGCAGAGGTAGCAAAAAGGATCCGGTATGTGAAAGATAGCAGAACAAAGAACAGAGGAAAGATGAAGTGCAGCAGATCAGTGTACTGAGCCTAACCGGAACTGAACTCCAGCATATGAAGATGCTTCCAATCAGTTCAAGACTATGAATATCATCACTTTGTAGACAGTGTGTCTTCTTGTAGGCAGTGGGCCTCTTGTGAGCAGTGTGCTCGGGCAGTGAGCCCTAATTGGCAAGTGCCATTTTTGTATTTTCCTATTCTTCTAACAGAGAATAATTCTTGGGTTAATCACCCCGTGGTTTTCTCCCTTAACAGGGTTTCCACGTCAAAAATACTGTGTCATGTGTTTCTTACTTCATGGTTAATGTTTTGTGTTTGATTTTATGCTGCTTCAATTAAGAGGAAAGTTCATTAAGGGAAATAATTAGGATAACTGATTCACCCCCCCCCTCTCAGTTATCAACACTTTAGTCTTGATTTTGGAGATCATTTGTTGTGGTTTCAGTTCCCTAAACAGGTTGTACCTTTCCCCAGCAGGGTCGTACCTCATGGAGTATGATTTGAGTGTTTGAGGGTTTTTCGTTGAGTTTCCTTCTTCAAGCTAGGCGTGAGTTTGCTACTATTATTTCACAGAGTTTCCAACCACCGCTTGGGATAGTTATTGTTGGATATATTGTTGTTTGCTAATACCCAGCAGGTCGTACCACTGGAAGCCTAGGTGTGGGTTTATGGGTGCCAAAAAGCACTCAATTTGACATTTTTTGGTGGCATCTACATTGGGGTTTGGATGTGAATCAACTCTTCGACAAAAAATTGAGTTTGTACCTCCATTGTTGCACGAGATGTGAATCTGTAGACTGTTCCTTGTTGTTACAACTCTGTATTTCTCAAGACAGCGATTGGGTATGTTAATATTCTGATGTATTTACTTATATTCCATATGGGTATTTTGTATTAATGAAATACAATACATTTCCATCTGCTATAAGCAACTGGGTATTGTTATTTTGTGTTGTTATTTGAGTTACACATGCATGCAAGTTCTATGTTATATGCAAAAAACACCAAAACACACCAAGTTCAACTAAACCACAGAAAACAATAAAGGGGTGGGTTATTACATTATGCCAAAGTAATTAATTTTGTATTATTGCCATGTAAAACAAAATTACATGTGCTGAGGTGAATTTCTAAAGATGGGGTAAATTAATTCTTTAGAGAATTAATTAATGTTGTGAAAGTGCAAAGGGAAAAATTGCACGTGAAATTATATGTGGGAAGAATAATGTTGGGTGAATTAATTCTTTAAAAGAATTAATCAATTTGTAAATTTGGGGTAGTAGTTGGGTTTGAAAAATCCGAGACGAATAAATAATTTAAAAGAGGAGTTAGGTAAAAGAAGTTACAAGTAGTTACCCAACTACTTGTGTGTGGGTAAAGCTTTTAAAATGAGGTTTTTTTTATTTCACCGGGGTTCCTCTCGCTCCAGAAAAGTATTTTCGGGAAGGAAGAAGTAAGGGGAAATATTTTATATAGCATATGTGAAGTCATTTTAAAAAGGGGACAGATTATTTTGTTCTATTGTATTTCATTAATACAAGGGATAAATTGACAGTATGTCATTTATTGCTTAGTATATGGCCATTTATCTTTCATATGTTGGATGTATGGTGTGCTGAAATTATGGTATCCATATTGCTCTGTTTAAAATATTGACAACCTATTTCTTCGATAATTGTATTATATTTAAAGTACCTTTCTTCCATATGTCAGAATTTGGTGTTGTATATGGTGATTCGATTATTTTAATTTCATCATTGTTATTCTTCTTTTCGTGTGTCTGGGAGGAAAAGTTGATTTCTTGCCTACAATACCTTAAGTATTGTGGTTTCGTTATAGTTTCATTTTCCAAAAAAACTATCCTAAAAGCACATCCTATTTTAATTAGTATCATATAAAGGAAGCTACTCCTTTTTAACGAATGCAGAGAACAATTGTAAAATTTATTTACAAATTGTTCAATTGTTAGTGTGTTTGCCACTCCAAGTTGGGCAAAATATACAGAGGTTTCGGGTGACAAATTTGTTTACTAACACAACCCAAGAATGAGATTTTAAAACTAAATTTTCTCTCTAATATACAACTAAGCCAAAGCCAAATGTAAACCCAATATATAAGATGGAATCGGGTCTAGCTTTAACTAACTTAGACCATCATTAAATAATATAATACCTTAAGTATCTAGAGGAAACTTGAGAGTGTGGCATGCCAAGTAGACCCTAATAAACTTGATGGTCGTCTAGAAATCTATTAATCGAATTATTTTGGAGCCAAAGATTGAGAAAACAAGTTTTAGCCTAGTGCCCAAAGTCAACTATCTAGAGTTTGGTTGTTTGGAAAACCAAATAACATGCCACTTGGTATTTAGTTCAATTTACCAAATGATGCTAAGGTGCTAACCCAATGAATAAATTGGTAACTTAAAAGAAAATTTGATATGGTTTTTGGTAGCTTGGTTAGGGTGTTGAAGATTACTCCTATCATTAACACCCTCTACATGAATTGTATTTTTATCTATCATATCTTCTATCTTGTGTTTCAATGCTATGCAACACTAAAGTATTGTTCCTATTAACTCTTGATAATTACAAAATGCATTCTCATCATATCTCTTTGGCATAGCCCTTGATGTATCCAATGGTCTAATGGGAGGAAGTGTGATCTTATTTGAACAAAGTAGATTTTTAACAACATTATCCAAAAATTCATGGAATCTTGTAAACTTTCTAAAATTTTATGGCTTAAAGTAAGAGCATTTGAAACAATAACAATATGGTTGTTGAACTGCAGCGAACAATTGAGAGGGGGGGCAAGGGGGGTGAATCAGTTGTCCTAAAACTTTTAACCAAATATGATCATCAACTTATTAATTACTTATATTCAGATACAACCATGAAAGCATCAAATGAGAAGCTCAACACAAAATCATAAACAACACAAGAGACTAGATTTTTATGTGGAAAACCCTAAAAGGGAAAAACTACGGTGGGTGTTAGCCCATAGAAATATGAGTTATATCAATACCGAAAAATAGAGGCTCACTGCCCAAATTGCTCACTGTAAAGAAAGGCTCACTGCCTATGGATGGCTCACTGCCAAAGGGTGGCTCACTACAAAAAGAAGGCTCACTGCCAAAAGGTTGAACTAAGATAACAGCATCTACTCCATGCCAAGGTTCAGTTCCATTAAAGTACAAAAACACCTCTTCTCTGCTCTGCTGCTTTACTTCACTTTATCTTCGCATTTTCGCACTTGGATACTTTTTCACGACTCAATTACAAGTATTTATACACTACATCAACCTTGGAATGATCATCAAGGTCAGCATTACAATCATCAACCGTTGGAACAATCTCCAAGATCGGCATTACATGTTGATAACTGAGAGGGGGGGGGGGTGAATCAGTTATCCTAATTGTTTCCCTTTTGAACTTTCTTATTAATTAATGCAGCATTGAATCAAACACAAAAACATTACCATGAAATAAGAAACACATGACACAGTATTTTTGACGTGGAAACCCTGTTAAGGGAGAAAACCACGGGGTGATTAACCCAAAATTATTCTCTGTTAGAAGAATAGGAAATTACAAAATGGCACTTGCCAATTAGGGCTTACTGCCTGAGCACACTGCTCACAAGAGGCCCACTGCCTACAAGAAGACACACTGTCTACAAAGTGATAAGAATCACAGTCTTGAACTGATTGGAAGCATCTGCATATGCTGGAGTTCAGTTCCAGTTAGGCTCAGTACACTGATCTGTTGCACTTCATCTTTTCTCTGTTCTTTATTCTGCTATCCTTTCACATACCGGATCTGTCTTGGTACTTCTGCTCTATTCTGCTCTTCTTCATATATATTCTTGACATCGTCACGCACTTCACAACTAAATCCATCCTCTATATATATCCGCACAAGTAATTTCATCACCTTTCTAGTCGGCATCCGGAACAGTCTAGTTTCTTACAAACTCTGTTCTGTCGGCTGAATCCTTGCTCACCAAGCAATGCGGATCAAGCATATACTTGTAGATATCATTAATCATGTCGGCCAAACATGATTCATGCCTTCACAACCTTTATCATCAACAGTAACACATCCGGAAAGTAGTCTGATACTCTGTCAGTCAGTTCTTCCTCTGTTTTCACTGTCTCTCAGGAATCCGGTACTCAACTATTCATATCTTTTTCCTTGTCCATCACCGGAGGCTAAATCCTTGGAATATACCACTCAAGGTAGTCCTCTTGACTTCCCCAAATCCGCACTGCACCAAGACACTTCCTCTGAAAGATCCGGACCAATCTGTCGGACCTTGCCACATGCTCTGTTCTTGTTCACCGGACCACAACAATCTTTATTCTGACTTCCGGTAGAGACACATCATGACTTGCGGATATGTGGGATGACCTTTGTTGCCATCAATGACAACAACCATGAATCCATATAGTGTCTCTTGCCAACATTACAAACATACATAAAATAGGTCTTAACCTAATACAAAATTATGCTAGGGAAATGTAGTAAAGATGTATACGGATCACGCCATTCTTAGCTGGGACTCAAACACGATCTTCCACACCACAACACGCTTCTACAATCTTCAAGAGATCTCCGCAATCACTAGAATTAACCAAGTCAGCTAAGACTGGTTACACGCTACGTTATCTAGGAATAATCTTCAAACACGATCTCAATTCCTTAACGCGGACCAATGCAAAGGCAGGAACACGATCAAGAGACATCCACAAGCACATTGTAGTCGCCAGGAACATCCGCACAACATCTAACCACTCGAGCCAAGAGATTTCTCTAACTGGAGCATAAGAACTCAACTGTTATCAGCTGTCACTAAAGAAAGATCGCTTGCGGACCGCCAAATCATGAACCATTGCAATTGTAGGTGCATATCATCATCCCAGACATCACTCTAGAACCACAAACTGAAATACATAACTGTGGAGGAATGCGAAGCAAAATACTTTCTCCCGAACACCAATGAATGAACAAGAAAAACAAGTTTTACTCTAGTGAACACAACTTCCTCAATTCTTCATACCGGAGACTCAAGCTCGGAATGTAGCATCTTCAGACATGCCTCTAAATATCTTCCAATCCGCAGACCAAGATATTCAATCAACAAGAAATGCGGAGCAATCTTCTAAACTATTCTTTTATCAACAACACATTTTCTTCACTACAATTTACTGTAATTCACCATTTCTTCCGAAGGGGCAAATTTTCTCAATATAAAGCTTCTAAACAAATAATAAAATAGGATACAGTTGACACCAATGACAACAAAGATTAGGCACATACTTGCAACAATGGTGAGCATTAGGCTTTTTCCTTTGTTTGCCACTACCCTTTTGTAAACCATTTGGCTTTTGAAACTTGGAAGGGTAGGATCATGTAGAAAAAATTTATGCATATTTACACTAAGTAGATTTTTAAGAACATTATCCAAAAATCCATGCAATCTTGCAAACTTTCTAAAATTTTATGGCTTAAAGGAAGAGCATTTGAAACAATAGCAATATGGTCAGCATTAAATTTTTTCTTTTGTTTGTCACTATTCTTAGAAAAACACATTTGGCTTTTGAAACTTGGAGGGTTAGGATGATGTAGAAAAAGTATTAGATGGCCCGTACTTAAGTACATTTGTTGCTAACAAATTTAACCAACATTCTTCACATGTGCACATAAATCCATAAATGAAGCATAATTATTAAAATAAACATTGTTGAATAATAGGCAATACTTCTTAAACAAATATAATTTGAAGCTCATCATCAGGGAGTTGATGTTGCATTTTGGCACACCATGATTGAGATCTTAGATCTTATAACATAATCGTTCATATGTTCATTAGATCCTTGTTGACAAGCAAACAAATCTGAAATAGTAGTCTTCAATCCAACATTTACATAAAAGTGACTCACAAAAGAATTGGTCAATTGTGAAAAAGAGTGAATAGATCCATGTGGAAGAGAATATAACCATGTTTAATAGCATAGTCTTTCAACATGCAGAATCTTTCAACATCCATTGAAAGAGCTTAGCCAATAAATTATCCTCATGTAAAAAATCTTAACATGCAGCATTAAATGATCTAATATGTGTCATAGGAAACCTTTACTATTGTACATCTCAAATCTAGGTGTACAAATCCAATCGGTAATGGATATCTAAAATCTCAAAAACAAGTTGATTGTGTTGTGCTTCAATAGATAAGTCATTATTTTCATTAAGCAAGGCAAGCCTTTGAATAAGTGTGTCAAGGGTGGAAAGAGGTAGACTAGGAGTGGGATTATGAGGAACCAAGGATGGGATATAAATACGTTGATATAATAGAAGAGAATGGAGTGAAAACAATATGAGAAGTGGTCATGGTACAGGTAGGGGGAATAGGTGAAATAGAGATGACCCTAGAAGGGTGATAGGTAGTCATGGTACTAGTGGGATGAGCATGAGAAATAGGCACAACACTAGTGGGGTAAGAGGTAGGCATAGCACTAGTGAGATGGATGTGGGAAGAAGCAAAGGAAGCAAAGTGAAAATAAGTTGTCTAAGCAAGAGATAAAAGGTGGGGATAGAAGAGGTTGAGTATTGGACGAAGTGAGAGGAGGTATACCATAAAGAAGAGTGTCGTGAGAAGCGATAAAAGAGGAAGAAGCTTGGGCGGGAATGAGGGAGAGACATCACTCAAAGGACTTGAAGAACTTTTCCTTTCACCTGCAACTTTAAGCACCTATAATCCATATGGTGTATTAATCAACAAATTATATAGAATATCAACCAAATGTTTAAGGTTAACATCACTAGCCAAAAAAATGAAATATTTTCTAAAAAATCTAAGTTGGTCAATACTATAAGGCAATAATAAACAAATTAGCTTAAAGAAATGAGTTGAGATAGTAACACTAATTCAAATATGTTTTGTGTAAATGATAAGCAAAGGAACTTAGTTGCTTGTGTGATTCAAAGACTTGCTATTGTGGATCTTGCTTAGTGACTCAATTAATGCTTTTTGGTCAGCTCTAGGATTATAATGCTTCGATAGATAATTGGATAACTTGTGTGTTGTAGAAATGACTTCCATGCCTACGAATTCGACTCTAATCTACGGATTCAACCCGTTTGTAGCTTCAATCTATGTGCTCTTGATCTTGTAAAACCTATTCAAACCTCAAGTATTTGAATCGAGTTTGTTGTGCAATGTATTTCACCTTAGTCAAACCCCTTAAACCAATTCAACAATGTGAACAAGATAAAAGACACACTAAGCGATCATATCACTAACAATGCAAATGTCGATGCTAACTAATGTTTTGATGATGCAAGCTCTTTAGGTGATAATGTGAATTGAACAAGAGATGAATGCATTCCTAAAAGTGAATTATCCTTTTTATACAACACCCTAGCATGCAAACTGAACATTCCACTATCCAATTGGTAGGTACCATCTAATTAAAAGTGGATCAGCTTGCATCCATAATAAAATTTGAATTTGAAAGTTTGAGGGTCAAATTTGCATTGTGGATCTGAACAAGGTTCAAATCCATGTTACAAATTCAAACCAAAATAGAAAATGGTAACCTATATATTGGATCGGAACCTTAAGATATGTAGAGTCAAGTTCAATCAAAGCTCATGTTATTTGCCAAGTTTTACATAGAAATATGCCATTTGTACACTAGTCATTGCATAATGGAGAAAATGAGTTAAATTGAATCTAAAACAATGGGGAAAAGTGCAAGACCCTTACAAAATGCAAGCAACTCCAAACAAGTTCATGCCAATAACTAATTGCACATTACATAATAAAACATGACTTTGAAAGCACAAACTAAAAAAATGTGATTCAAAGCTGTTATCTAAACAACAAAGATCTTTAGGAATGTGAGTTTTGTGAATTGTTTTCGAAGATTTATTCTTTAGAACATCAACATGCTTTATTGCTTATCAATGAATGACAATAAAAAGAAATTGGTTGTAGGCACCACTATTATAAGTAATTCTCTAAGTGAAAGTTGATCAATAATAAACATTTTCTCCATGTGACTTTATAGAATCGGAATGTGTAACTTTCCAGCCATGTCAAACAATCATTTATCATATTATAAATTTATAAGCAACAAGATTATCAGCCATAGAAAGAGGCTGTGCGTGCACTTCAGCTGCAATCTCAGAACTTAGGACAACATTCAGATGAAAATATTCTTGGAAATCGAAGTTTCAGAAATAAAGCAACTAAAGCTTTCTAGCAAAGGTCAGATAGATTGAAGGAGCTTCTTCACAATTCATGAGATCTATTACACCTACAAAAGGCCTTATCTTGGAAGCAGCCAGCCATGGGATTCCATATGTAATAAGGACATTAGTTTCAAAGCCAAGTTTTAATTGAGTGCAAAACTTTAATAAAATGTCACACATTGAACGTACAGTATTCTACTCGATTATAGGAAAACTGGCTTGACAACGAATTAACAGATAAAAGAAATCAACCGTTGCCATATTTACACCATGATTAACAGGATTTTACTCTTCATATTGAGAGTACAAAATTTTCATCTACACATCATACAGCTCCATATTTTACATTAGACACTCTCTCGGTACCCACTAGCCTCAACATTGATGATGATGATGATAATGATTGACTTTTAACATCCTTAAAGACCAAATTGGTCTATAGGACTTTTTAAATGTATCATTCAATTATATAATTTAATATTTCTATTGATGCCATTGTACAAAGCATCATTATAATTTCTCATGATGTTATTACCATCCCTCCAATCATCCATCTTTGTCACAAAACTATTAAATCAAATAATAGTTATCCGTTATGCCCTACAAACTCTATCCTAACGGTACACCAATATCTGATTCATTTACTGAAGCGTTTGTCGGCACCACCTTGAAGACAAACTTCTGATGGGGAAGCTTACCATCGGGAAATGCAGTAACTTCTGTGTCAATAAGAACTGTATCCTCCTCCTTGAGATCCCCTCTAAGAATTTCCTTTGCCAGTTCATTTTCTATGTTCTGCTGAATTACTCTTTTTACCGGCCTTGCCCCATAATTTGGATCATAGCCCAGACTTCCTAGGAGTTCAATTGCACTGTTCGTCACTTTTATTGTTATTTTTTTGTCCCTTAACCTCCCCTGGACTCGATCAAGCTGCAATTTACACCATGGGCATGAAAATGGGATCAGGCAAATAAACTTGTTTATGATTCATTGATAAAGAAGCAGCACAAACCCATAAAAATATAAGAATTGCCTAAACTCAATCCAGATTTTTGAAATACAATATATTAATATAATTCTCTCAGATGAATACCAGTGTTTGTCTCTAGAAACAAGAATAAGGTCAAATATTACTGGCATTTGCATCATTAATTTAAGGCTTCTTGCATAAGAAAAGAATGCAAATAAATATTTTTAAGAATAAACATTTTGATCCTGCAAAAATTTAATTAACGTGCAATGTATATGGAAATAGCCTTTGCCAAACATAAAACCAGTTCCCTAGCACTGGTCTTACTAGATGTGTGGCTGCATCAATTTTCAAAATATTAATCATCAAGGGGAGGTCACTGTCTGGGCATTCCAAACTAGCATCATATGAGAATTACAAATAACCCCTAAACTATACCCGTCAAAAGATCCAATCAAACAAGTATATCCATAAGAGAGATGTCTCAATTAATAATGTGCAACTCTTGCTTCAAAATTTGGAGACAACCCAATCACATTTGTCTTTGGTAGGGATATTAATGTTAATACGATTGTCACTCACCTAAATAGCAACAATATCACATCCCACCGGTTCTCACCTAGTGTCAGATCCATTTCAAAACAAAACCTTTGAATTGCAAAATATTGTGTGTTATGATTACTAACTTCATCCATGCAATAGGAACGATGTTTAAACATTTCTTAATACCAGCCACAGACTGATGTGACAATTCAGGAGGAAGTTATGCAGGAGCATCGTCCGCGTGAAGTTTTTGGTGTTCATAGTTTTTGTTTTGTGTTGTTTTCGGGTCCTTGAACCCAAATTTTTGGTTTGAGATAGGTGTCTTGAAGTTTAATGCTGTTGTTTTCCCACCAAAGGCAATTCAAACATTTGAATAGTAAATGGTTTGTGTATGAGTTCCTTATGCTCATGACACCTCAACCATACTCCCATTTTGTTAAGAAGCAAACAAAAAAAGACAACTCTTTCTTAGATCGGCAACAAAGAAATTAAAAAAAACAGTTATACCTTTTGTGTGGTCGGGTGCCTTCCCACGGTGAAAAGAAGAAAACAGTTACATTTTTCTGCGTCTTGGGGGAAGTCTGAAAGCCGTTTTGCTTCTTGGAATAAGGAGAGCAGATGGGAGACAGTTAAGAGAGGCAATCTTGGAGAAGTCCCTTCTGGTAACCGTGCAGGTATATGCGGCGCTGAGCAGCGAAACACCCAAGTTTTTCCCATGTCTCTGTAAGTTGGAGTCCCTCCACGAGGGTATGAGGTGAAAGCCTCTAATGTTGAATGTGCTCAGATCATGAAGCGGGGTCAAATCCAATAAAGAAATCATGTTTATATAGTATTTCTCTCAATATAGCAGATTTCTGAGATATTGCCACAGTGAAAGACACTGTAAACTGACGGTTGTCATTATTCAACAGCGTATTTGATATAAAAACACTACCGTAATGATTCTTAAGGCAGAAAGAAATCAATGAAGGAAGATAACTATTGAGAGGAATGTTTTAAAGTCAGAAAGAGCTCAGCATTGGAGTATCTTGGGTATTACATGATTACACATTTGACTGCCCAGCAGATTTTAACAGTTTTTAATAATCTTTCTGTGTTTGAAATCCTCTGTTTTCTCTAATTACCTGTTGCAAGAGTCTTTACATTAGTTTGAGAATGCTGTAAGCTTTTGGTATACCCTGTTAAGAGGTATTAAGTAGTTGATTATTCCCTGTGATAACTCAGACAGAGCTTTGTCATTGCCTTTCAATCCTTTACCTCTGCATTGGACAGTAACTAAGTTGCTTCGTTGATTGCTGTCACCAGGAAGTGCAGAATCATCTGCAAAATGGACATTCAACATTTCTTGGCCATCTATTAGACTGATTGCCCAACAATAATTTTGAACTATGATGTAACAGATTTGATCAAGTATATCTCTCTCCAAATGGATAGCTTAGGTGGGAATAGCAGCTACAGAGCCCAAATTTGACTTAAAAAAGAACTGTTTCAAAAAGGTTTCAACCTAACTCAATTATTAACTTCTTAAGGATCACTGTACACAGTTTGAAACCGAAAGTGGAGAAAAAGGATGCTAAAGGGTCTAGTCTCTAAATTGAAACAAAGTGAAAGTATTCACCTATCTGCCACTCTGACCATGCATTTGGAGAAGTTAGAAACAGTTTGAGACAAGGAAGAGATGAAATGGTTATTTGAAAAAGATACCAGTGATAGAAAGTGCCTTAGACAAATTTGAGTTAAATGGCATAAAAGTTTCTTGAAACAACAGAACTGGCCAATTTTTCAAAATTTTGGAGACCGTATTTCAATCCAAAATTTGCTTGCAAGCAAGCAACTCATTCAAGTAAAGATCCAAAAAGTGAGTGCTAAAGACAATGCTAATAGAATTTCTTGTTCCGTCATGAATCAAAGTGGCTTTGTCAGTTACAAAGTTCCAAACAAATCAAAAATGTAACCCAAGCAGCATCTGATAGACTTGGAGAAACTAGAAGATACTTCGTATAACATGACAAAAAACAACAAATCAGAAAGTTTTCAGATACTCTAGGAAAAGGGCGCCTTATGATGTAGACAGTTGGAAAAACCTTCCAAATAGCTTGAGGCATGTGGTTGCTAAACACTTATTAGTTGTACCAGATTGTAATATGAGGCTATCCAATATGAGATGCAAGCAACCCTTGGATTATTATGAGCAGAGAAATGGTCCATTCTCAATTGGGCTTAGATGTGAGAGCTATGTATCAAGAGGTGTAAATGTCTGGGGACGGGGTTTTATATATTATTCGGACAATACAATAAAGGATTTACCTAAAAGTGTCTCATTGTGCATTTGTGTAGTATGCCAAAAAGGTGCGTGCATAGAATGAATGGTGAATGAGAAATCACTTATCATAACCCCTTTCATCAATCTATCATTTTTAGCATTTTCGATCTTTTGAATGCTCACATTTTATTTTTCTTACTGCCTGTAGCTTTTCCATTTTACCTTTTACATGATTTTTTAAACTTTTCTCTTTTGCACGGTTTCTATGATTTGCTTCCTGACAAACGTGTAAAATATATATGTTTGACAAAAATAGTAAACATAGCAGAATAATCATGTTCAAAATTCCATAGAAACTATATTTATCATCTGTGCACATTGGCAGATTTTACAGGCAACATAGCTACTAAGCAAAAATTGAGAAGTCTCCTCTTGCACCAGACATTTTAATTCATTCTACTTCCTAAGAATAATTAGGATACTCATTAGTCTATTTGATCTATTAGAAACACGAGTATATTATCTGACCTCACTGATAATTATTTCAATGCTGAAATTCTCCATGTATCACTTTCCCCACACCTATACTTCAATATATGCCATGTCACCTTTTTCTCTCTAGTTTTAATGACTTGCATGCAAGTTAAGTATCAAGAATACAGAGTAGAATGTCAAATCAAAGAATGCTACTTCATATAACAAAAGACATACTAGGCAAAACACATAACTGATGTGATCTAGCTTAAGATGCCTGAATAAGATAGAAAGCTTCCCAATGGTTATAATTCAGGAGTTAATGCACAGTTACATGGCATCGGGACAAAGGAGTGAACAGGATTTGTTGCCCAAATCACTGCAACTACACAAAAATGGAGGATGACAAAAATTGGAGTTGATTGCTTCTTGCCCAAAGTTTTAAGCTAATTCCATAAGGAATAAATGCACTACAAAGCACAAATTTCTATGAAGCATATAAAGCAGAATCCAGATTACAAAAATGCATAAAACATAGAATGTGTCTTATGCACTTGAATTACCCCCTTGCTGCATATCCTATTATGAATTCTCTAAGGTACTTGGATCTAATCAAATTTTATGTGCATCTTCAGTTATTATAAGTCACAGATAAATTCTTTATTAACTAATCAGACAGATATTTTCTACTTTTTGTTTGTACTTCAGAAATGAAAAGTTCTTTGGAAAAGTAAATGATCTACATACCTGTAATCTCACAATGCTACCTATTTGTTCACGGTCTAAAGATTGGAAGACAATATACTCATCAATGCGATTTATGAACTCAGGCCGGAAGGTCATCTGTGCTGCTTCCATGACTCTTTTCTTCATATTTTCGTAAGCTTCCTCTTTTGAGCCAGCTTCATCATCAAGAGCACTTAGAATATACATGGAACCAACATTAGAAGTCATAATAATGACAGTGTTGGTGAAGCTTACGGTTCGACCCTGAGTGTCAGTGACCCTTCCATCATCTAAAATCTGAAGGAAAATGTTGAAAACATCTGAATGTGCCTTCTCAATTTCATCAAACAGAATTACTGCATAAGGCCTTCTGCGGATAGCCTCTGTCAGTTGCCCTCCTTCCTCATAACCAACATAGCCAGGGGGAGCTCCAATCAACCGCGAGACTGCATGTTTCTCCATGTATTCACTCATGTCAATTCTCACAAGAGCATCCTCAGTATTAAACAAATAAGAGGCAAGAGCCTTGGCTAATTCCGTCTTCCCAACTCCAGTTGGACCCATGAACATGAAGCTGGCAATTGGGCGGTTAGGATCTGAAAGACCAGCCCGAGATCGTTGGATTGCTTCTGCAACTGCTTTGACAGCTGGATCTTGACCAATAACACGCTTATGCAATTCCACATCCAAGTACAGAAGTTTTTCTCTCTCAGACTGCTGAAGTTTAGAAAGGGGTATACCAGTCCATTTACTGACTACTTCAGCAATATCACTCCCAGTAACCTCCTCCCTTAGCATTGACTTCCCACTACTTTGATACTCATCCAATTCCTTTTCAGCAGCCTCAAGCTGTCTTTGTAGTGACATCAGACTGCCATATTTTAGTTCAGCTGCTCGGTTCAGATCATAATCACGCTCAGCTTGCTGAATCTCCAGATTCACACGATCAATCTATTCAAAACATTTGAAGAATAAGAATTTAGAAGAAAAAATAAATATTTCTCTTAAACCCAACTGTACTTAATCAGCTATTTACAAAGTTTTAATTCCAAAAAATGCTGCAGATAATGTAAACTTGGATCTGTCCCTCTCCCCCTCTGGATTTAAAAATGTTAAATAGTTTAAAATCATTCCTTTATCAGTGTCTGTTGCTCAGAGACACACTCACACACACATAAATGGAGATTCTTTTAAATGAACAAGCTAAAGAGTACAACTCTGTAAAACATCCCATATGGAATTATCAAGTTACTAAAATTACTGATAATCACTAATGGCATATCATCACCGTTCTGGGCTTACATTCACTCCTTTGACTTCTAATTAAAACACAAATATCTCCAAAATATTTTTTAATAATCACTCTTTTATAACGTCTGCTGCACATATATAAGCAACATACTCCAAGAGTATAGAAGTACAACACAAAATGTTCCAAGAGGAAAAGAAGCAAACTTAACTGAGTGCAGAATAATTAACCTTAGAAGTATTAGTTTTGGGTCAAAGAGCAAGAAACGTGATAATAAATAAATTCAGCAAAGCAGAGAAAATGATATATATCTCCTCAGTTGAATGTTATTTAGTGGCAAGCACTACTATAAATGTCATATTAATTATATTTTATCTTATACCATCTCGTCATACATGGATAAGTACAGTTTAACATTAAGGGCATGCACATAAACTAGCATAGATAGTCTATGATCTTTAATCGGTTTGGTTATACCAATGCTTAATTCACCAAAACAGATTTTATTTATATATGAAAGAAATCAGCTTAAAAACTTGCTGTTCCTAAGTGATTTGCTTATGAAAACAACATTTGCACTTTGCCATAGTGCTGAAAATGAAATGAATGAAAAAGGAAAGGAAAATGAGTACAAAAAGAATGTAAACAACAGAAAACACATCACCATGAACACAAGTTTACCCGGGCAAAATACACAACACTCCAGCAAATATGGGGTTATGCTTCCTTTCCAAATTCTGAACTAGCAAGAATGAAAGCTATGGGGCATTGGCAAGACCATTGTGAGATGAAACAATGCTTCTACAATGTCCTTCACACTTGCTCTACAATGAAAACACTTCTCAGACCCCCATACACACTTCCAAGTTCCAACACTCTGCTACAACTTATAAGTTACAACCAAATCTAGATGGTAAGGTCAAATGCAACTCTATGCTTGTATTTTTTCTGTCTTTAGAGAGCGAAATGAAGAGCCTGTTTATGATCCACCACCACCAGCAGAAGTAGCAGCATAGGTGGCAGCCAAGTGGAAACATAAGTGTTAAGAGCCTATTCAATAGCTAAGGTAAGGATAATCCATGTCATGCAAAGTCTCATACAAAGTGTTGGTGTAAAGGTCCTGACCAATCAAAGTGAATGCTTGTACTTGTGAGTGAATCTTGGCACATCCTTCCAAGTTTGACACTACCTCACCATGCTTACGCGGCACCATTCTGACTTTTATATAAACTTCCCCTTGAAGTCTCCATGTGACGTCCATGACTGCTCTACTAAGATAATTGTCTTGACACATAACTCCGTTCACTCTGAATGCCAACTCTATAACATACTTTCCAAGAAATGTGACCATTGCAAGCCAACAATAATGCTCACTTTTTCTAACCTGGTGTAATAACATTTACTTTGGACTCCAAGGACTCTTACCATGAGATCGCAAGCTTTACCATTTGAAATAAAATTCAGATCAGATTGTATATGGACTGGAAAGTGGCTGTACCAGTCATAATTTGCTTGGAATTTTTTCACAAACAGCAATACATAAGCTGGAATAAACAAAGAAATTTCCCAAATACTTGTAGGTCTATGGCTGCTCATGGCAAGTATTATTTGTCCACACATGAAATTATCAAAATGATCGACAGAAGCATCATACCCTGGCTGCCCAACTGAATTCCTTTGCTCAAGATTTAGGGATGTAAAAGATGAAAACCACCCTGCACCAACTTCAACAATGGTGATAAACTGGAAACTCTTCCACCATATGTCTGCAAATCGTTCTATGGCTGCAAAGAAAGTGTGGAAGGGGCTAGAAATGTGGAGGACAACCAATTTAAGATTGAGAACCATCCTTATAGTGACCCCTAGTCCATGCATTTTGCAACCAATACTCACTCCTATTATGTTAGGTTGATATCTCTTAACAAGAAGGTCCTGTTGATGAGTGTTTTGTGACTGCAACAAACATTAGAATAAAACACAGAGTATTCTATCCTCTCTGGAATAAAGCTTCTCAGACGCTGAACTATGTGATTGAATGAGACTGCTCCAAGGTTCCTTTTATGTCAGGTCTTGACGTGCACAAGAATAGACTCAGTGGAATGATGTGATTTGCTGGTAATCACGAGGGGGACTTACGTGAGATTGCTCCTTCATGGACATGGAATAGTTCCTTACTCCTGGGACTCGGATTTGTGGGTGAATGGAACTCCTCCACAAATGGACAACTTGGAATTCCTAGGTTCCACTCTTGAAGAGGCAGATGATTTGGCAATGAGGCTCTGGAAAACTAATCCTAGCAAAAATCTAAAAGAAAATGCAAAAGATGAATAAGGGTTTGGGCATCTAACTGATCAAAAAGACTACTGCTGAGGATGGAAACTGGAACCAGTCCTCTGCTTTGTCATGAGACAACAGCTAGACAGGGATGGTGCTATCTTCTGAGGGGAAGTAAGGATTTTCAGACTGCTCCAGCAAGGGACATGGAATTGATCATGCAAAACAGTCGAAGTTAGACTTGGAATTAGTTCAGGCCAACCATGCACGGTGATTTGTAAGCCACAAATCACCAATGGTATGAACAAACAGATTCAATCATTCAACAGTAATAATCTCCATCATTCTAACTAATGAAAAGCTTTGAAAGAAAATAGAAATGAAACAACTTAGATCTTGGAGCTTATGATTTGCTTCAAAGAAGTCAGAAAACCATGCCACAATCCAAAGAATATCAAGAACACCAATCTTCAATGTCCATGTATTGATTTGGGAATGTCTTACAACAATCTTGCTGATTCTTCAAAGTTCCTCGCTCCAGAAATGGAGTGCAACAAAAATGAACAGCTAACTAACTACTTGCTCTAAGAGCATGAAAAATGAGAGAAGAAAGAAGACCCTTTCAAATGAAGTGCCTCAGCCTTTATATAGGCAAGCAGAATACAAAGAGGAGGTGAGGAGATCTGATCTATTGAAAATCCGTGCAAGCCCTAAAGAGATAGGGATGAACATGTCATAGGCCCTATGGGATGCTACCACCTGTCCTGGGAAAAGCTGCCATTTGTCCTGGCTGACTAAGCTGCTTGGTAGGTAGGTGAGACCAATCAACTGTCTGTTTGTCCTGCTCCTTGGTCGCAAATTCCATGGTGTCCTGGAATCCTTTATCCTGAGCGCAGATTCCAGGGTGAACAAGATTTTGATATGAAGGAATCCTTCCTTGAGCAAGGGCGCACTTTTCAGTAGGTTCAGGAATCCTTCGTTTGGAATTCCTTCTGACCAGGGCTACAGTCCTTCAAAGGTCATGGATTCTTGAGTTGGAATTCCTTATATCGGCGTGGATTCTCGTTCTTCTCGATGGATGGTGAACTGTTCTTTTGTTCTTGGCTTTCCAAGGATTGATTCTCTTGTCCAGAACTGAAATCCTTGATGTGGAACTTGAAGTGTTGAAAGGACTTCTGGTCTTTTATGCGAAGTCGCCCTATTGCTGAACTGGAATCTTTTGATGTTGTGCCTTCCTTGTATCATTGAGATGTCTGAATCTTTCTTTTCTTCTTGCGGAATTCACATGTAGTCTCCTCGTCTAGAGTTGCAAGTAGTCCTCCTCTCCGGTATTGGAACTCCATGATGCTTGAGATAGTCCTTGATCATCCTTGGGCTTTGTCTTCATGGAAGCTCATCCTCATCCTGGATTCCTACAAAATAAGGGAAACCCCGAGTAGTCATGATGCACAAAATCCATAAATGCAATGCAATATGAAACATGAATGATTTTGCAAGTTTTGATCAATTTCACTTATAAATTCCTGAACAAACAAAGGGTTTTCCTCATTCTCTGACATTCTTCATACTCAACTGACTTTTCCTTCATTCCAGGGTTACCAGGCAAGAATTGAGGAGTTTCCAGGGCAGGGCACAACTGGAAGGAGGGAGCAGGATTCCTTGGACAGGAATTCCTCAGCTAGGAATTCCAGGTCTTGATGAAATTTGTCCTCCTCATGGTGAGATCTGTTCTTTGAATGCTAAAATCTTCCTTGGAATACTTACTTCTGCCCTTGGTTTGAACATGAAATCTGCTTTTTCTACCTTGGATTTGAGTTTGAATGAATGAAATGACTTAGGCGACCTCCTTATATAGGCGCTTGGACTCCCTCCTACCACTTGGCCGACCTAGGTTGATGGAATAAAAAACCTAGCCGACTTAGTTCTTTTGTCTTTTTCTCCCAGGGTCGGTGGTCAGGGATTTCAGTCGGTCGGGGAATCCACCTGGTCAAGGAATCCACCTGTCCTGGAGCACATATTCCACTTGGTCGGGGATTCCTTGAGGTCGGGGATTCCTTAAGGTCGGGGATTCCATGACTGACTGGATTACATATTCCACTTGGTCGGGGATTCCTTGAGGTCGAGGATTCCTTGAGTGACTGGATTATGCGACCACGGATAACTTCTTCCTGAGTCTGGACTTCTTCTCTCTCAGACTTTCTTTCAAGTCTTTTTGTCAAAATTTTGCTAAGTCTTGGAAATTTTCTCCTGTGGAATCTCACTCAGACGGAAGGTTGCTTCTTTCATTCTAGACAGGAATTGTCTTATTTTGCATTTTTCAAAGGGAACTGGAACCCTGTTGTCTAGGAGCGCAAAGTCCATCTGGGTCAGCAATGTGCGACCTGGACAAAAAACCTCCAGGAGTGCAAATTCCAAGGGGAAGTGGATTTTGTGATCTGGACAAAAAGCTCTCCTAGGCGTAGATTCCACCCTCAACTGGATAATGCGACTTGGACTTTTGAGCCTAATTTTGACTAAGGATTTGTCCTCCTATTTCAATTTTTGGCAAAGGGTGAACTATAGTTTGCTTCATTAGAGGTTCAATTATTAACATGGGATCCAAAGCGAGGTGTTCACTCTATCCCCTTAGGGAATTTCAATCTCCATGGTGAAATTTTCCTAACAGACGGTGAATTCTTCATTCAGGCACTCATAGACTAGTCCAAGAACGATTTCCTGATGAGTTGCATAGTCCAGACTGGACAGGAATGTGGAATAGCACAATCCTGATCTTGGGGCGCATAATCCAGTAGGTACTGGATTATGCGACCAAGACAAAAATCATCCTTGGGCGCATAATCCAGTACCTACTGGATTATGCGACCAAGAAGGAATTTCTTCCCTGGGTGCATATTCCAATTGGTACTGGAATATGCAACCAGGAATATTCCTGTGCGTAGTTTCTAAGTCTTCCGGAGGGGGATTGAATATACAATGTTTTCGAAATTGCTCTAAGTCCCTGAAAACCTTATTGATTGAAATTCTTCCGAGGCAAAAAGTCGCAATTTTCAGGGTGGATCTTGGAATGGAATGATCCTTGAATTCCTTGTTTGCAAATTTCACTAAGTGAAGGAATTTTCCTGTCCAGAGGCGCATTTTGGAGTGGGTCAAGGAATGTCTAGTTCAGGTATGTTCCCGTCAAGGAGAATCCAGTTCAGGAATTCCTTCCTAAGGATCTTCCAAGTCTCAAGTTGGACTGGGCCTTGGGTTTTCTAGCCTTAAACTGTGGAATTTCTATTCACTCCTGATGAAGCTTCTTGACATTTGAACGAGGATTTATACCTTGGAACGAGGAACTACCTCATTTATCATGGAATCCCTGAAGTCATCTTTGGAACTTTCCATTACTTCAATTCAGGGATCAATCAGTTTTGCCAAGGTATGACAAGCCCTTAGTGCAACCCGGACTCTGGATTTAGAACTTTGGAACAGAAATCATGGTGGGTTTTGGAGCAGGACCCTAGACAGGAACTTAGGACAAAGACCACCGGGATGGAATCGTGAACGAGGACCTCCAGACTATGAAGTTTGAAACAGGGATTGGAACTGTGGAATGAGTGGACTTAGACCCTTTTTTATGGAATGATGGACTTATGCCATGGATTGGTCAGTTCTGATCAAGGAATGATAGTTAGGGTTTCACTTATCCTCAGGGAAATTCACTATTTCAAGCATTCCTAATGTTCCCAGTGAGCTAACTGCGCGGATATTCTTCCTAGCTTCATGGATCAGGGTAAGAAACTGCAAGATCAAAGCAAAAACGACGGCGAAAGCGAGAAAAAAGGGGGTCCCCATTTGCAATGGGGCGATGTGTGAAGATGTCACAACAAGTCCTTGCATACCTCGTGAGTTCCAATGAAGCCAAACACATTGCAAACTCCCTGAATAGATGAAGTAACAAAACCATGGGCTGGAAAAGAACCATCAAGGTGTTGCATCAAATCAAACTCCCTTGCTTGTTCCATTTTAGACTTCATTGATGGGTATCCCAAACACTCACCCGGATCCCAAATTCTTATGTGAAGACATCCTTGAGCAAAAGGATGTAAGTATCCTTTGCCATAAGTTGAATTCCTTTTCTTCTCTCCAAACTTATGGTACTTTTTATTATGATAGAAGTCTTGCCATAAATCATTACTAACATCAATACTTTCATACCATAAGCTATAATCATAAAGATGATCAAATTGCTCACCATTACTTGCTAATCCGAAAGCTTCAGCGAGCTGAAATCCACATTTAGAATCTAGTATAACATCTTTCTCATGTCTGAAAACTTCACCTGGATCCCTTATCAAAATTGGGAGTTTGCCATTCCCAATACTTGCTTCCACTTGTGATATAGATGGCTTATGTTGCGCCACTCTGATATCATCACAAGCTAAGGCGCTTGTCTCATCATTCAACTCAAAAAGTGGATTATCAATTGTCAATTCTTCATCCATTTCAAAGAGTGTATTGTCAAATAGATGTAAATCATTTATGGACCCCTGGCTTGCAATTTCTGATCTTCTTGGACAGTGATCTAAGTCAAAATCCTCATGAAGTTCATCAAGCTCATCAATAACTTGTTGGATTTCATCCATCCATGCTTCATTTTCTTGCACCATAATATATTTAACAGCCTTAAGTTGATCTTTTGCCTCCAATAGTGTCATTTGAGCATTTCTTAACGAATCCTTTTTTGACTTAAGCTCCAAAGTGAGCTCATCAACCTTTCTCTCCTTTTTCTTTGAATGCACTATAGGCCTCTTTTGCAAACTTGATGGCATAGTCTCGACCTCTAATCAAATGCAAGTACTTTGATTTCATTGTCTCCAATGAATCTTTGATAGTTTGCAAGTTTGATGAAGTGACTCTACCCTTAATGTTTTGTTGCATGAGGTCTTCAAGGATCTTGTGTGTGCTGTCCAAACTTGTTAGGACTTGTATTTCCTTCTCTCTTGTGACCCAGAATTGATCCTTCAATTCATGCAACTCTCTAGGTCCTTGTTTTGTAAAGTGACTTTGGTCTCCATGTAGCAAAGATCTCGAAATACCTTCATTTGCTGGTGCAACATGATCTTCTACATCAGCCTCCTCCTTACAAACTCTTTGCTCAGATGTTATGGCAACACTATGCTCAAACAATGAATCATTAATAGGTGCTGATTTGAAATTTTCAATTAGCTCCAAATCAACATGCCCTTCTACTGAATTCTCTGGGAAGTCAAACCGGTGCACTTCTTGCATGGCAAATGTCCACTCAAAGTTTGAATTATCACCACTAAAGTGACGTCTGTGCTCATCACGCTCTGTAGTTTTGAAAATTCCAACAAGCTCAGACCCATCACTAGTAGATGCATATCCTTCATTAAGATCATTCTAGAGCTCCACACCATATACCTTTTAAAATGAGACATTTTCTTCTTCATTGGTCAATTTTGAATGTCTTTCTTTCTCGCATTCAAGCTCAATTTCAAAACTTTTTGATGTTAACTCCTCTTCTCCTTCCTCATGCTCCAAACTTATTTCCTTTGGCCTCTATTTCTAGAACTCCCGATTCTTCCTTCAAACATGATTTCATAGGTTCTTGTTTCACAACCCTCTTCAGAAACACTTTCTTAATGTCTGGATCCTTCAACTGTTTATGCAGTTCTTGCAACATTTCTAACGTAGGCTTTTTAATTGTAATCATCTTTCTGTCTTCCAATCTCTGCTTTTCTGCAACTATCAAGGAATGCAACTATCAAGGAATGGCTAAAATGGACATGGAGGTGCTGGTCACCAACATGCAAAATACTGAAATTGGAATGCCAAATCCGCAACAGAAGGATTAGACTCCAACAGGCTGGCAAGACTACCAGCTTTAACACCATTGTATTAACCACCTTAGTTTTTTTTATTTTTTCAACAATATGTAAATGCATACAATGCAAACCCTCAACACTTTCTGATCACCCAGATCCCAAGATGGGCAAGGTGAGAACATACAATGCGTTGGATTCCACACACAATTATCAAGTGCAACTACAAGAGTAAATGCATTACAATGCTCACTACGACACACTAGGCGACTAAGTCCACAATTTGCGCTTGTTCAGTGAAGTGTGTCGATGCAATCACAGAATGAGCACACAAGGCAGCTGAGCCGCCCTTATCAACGCTTATTCAGCGGATGTGTGCAAGCAACAAAATGAAGGCACGCAAGGCGGCAAGCTAGCCTAATCTACATCTCTTCGATGGACAACATGCATGCAAGCCACTGGCAGAATGTCTGAACTTACTCAAACCAAAATGGTTGATATAGCAAGTTTGTTCGTGCCAAAGGGGGCTGAAAGAAAATGCTATAATGATTGGCAGTAAACCATCCAATTTTTACAATCATGTAATGCATGAATGCAGGCCAACGACGGTACTACCATCTGGAGTATTACAAACAACCAATTTTGGAACTAGTGAATGATATTACAAACATTAGAAAGCTGCAATATGATTATTATATTCTGAAATTTATATCAGACTGCTGCAACACATCATAATCATTGAGATCTCATTGAAAACATAAAGAAAACAAGTTGAAATCATCATCTATTGAAAGCACATGAAGTATACCATAAGTAGAAGCCACCAAATTGAGTCAGGAAGGTCTAGTTGGAGCTGATACCACTAAAAACATTGTTGTTGCAGGTTTGATACATTGTTGCAACACTGATGAAAACCCCTACAGCAGTTACAAAATTTCTTCATAAAACCCCAAACTAGACCTTCCATATAACATCCAAACACATACCAACTGCATCTTTGATCCTTGACACCACCCAACAAGCAGAAATAATAGTGATAAGAGGGGTGTTTTGTCCTCTAACCCTCACACGCCTCTTTCCAATAGTACGGCCAAGTATAGTAGGGTACGGCCAGCATAAAATCCTTCTTTTCACACCCAAAGTCAGATCCAAAATCACCCTAAAGCAGGCAGCCAGGTCTGAAATAAACCTTCAGCAAATTAAGAGAGATTAAAAACACTGAAATCATCATTTACTCATTGCCAAAGGATTAGCAACTTGCTAAAATGGTACAACCCAACATGGAATTCAAACTTCACACATAAACCACACAAAATCAGTCTTCTCACCAAAATAATCTCCAAACCAGCGTAACATCAAACCCAAAGAGAAAAAGATTCAAAACACATCAAAATCCTCTATTGCAACGCAAGTGTGATTCCTAGATGAAACTACCACAACCAGCTAGGGGGGCTTTTGTCCCTAAAACCAAAATTTTCGAGAGGGTTTTCATCCTCAAGAAAATGGGAGAAGAACACAAGTTCTCTCCATTGCAGAAGCAAGAAATCAAATTCATCAGTAACCTCAACAATGAGCTCCAATCCTCCTTTTATAACTTTTTTGGAGCAAATAAAATACTACTTTTTCCCTTTTTGCTCCAAAAACTCTTTTTTGAAAATAAATAATTAACTTATTTTCAAAATAATAATTCTTTTTCATAATAATAATTCTTTTTCATGAGCAAAGTCCCCCATGTGCCTAGCGCTCTTGTTTGCACAACTTAAAATCCTTTCCAATGAATAGTTACACACATAGTTGCCTTTTTGAATAAAGCCTTTTTAGACAACTTAAGTTATAACTATTAAATAATTAAATCATCCAACCAAGTTGCGGAAAGCATCAAAATGAACTAAACATGAACTTTTGATCATACCCTTATGCTCCTTAGGACTAAGGATAATGCACTGAACCAACTTGTTAACATTCTAAAAATAGCCTACTTCTACAAGAAATGTGGAAAGCTCCCAGAAGAGCGAAATTGCATTCTGAAAGAAGCATGGGACTCATCAAGATCTCCTGAACTCACTGCCACTGTCAGAAATCCAACCTGATTAAGCACATGTTCTCCAAGAAGTGTGGAGTGCTCTCAAAGACACAATCACTTGGAAAGTGTCATTGGGCTCATAATGGCTTCCTAAACTCACTGCCATGAAAAATATTGTTGCTAGAACAATCTTGTGCTCTCCAAGAAAGCTGGAGTTCTCCCTTATAGCACCAATTAGCCTACGGGAAAGCTCGGAAATAGGCTAATTGTTCACAAGCGGGGTATGCGCAAAATGGGGGAAATTACAAATGGATAGTGGGATGCTTAGTGATAGGAACGTGATGGAAGGGCGTGGGGATAAAGAGTGAGAATTGGAATGAAGGATGAAGGGCATTGCCACATGATCAACAAGTGGGAGCTGAGGGGGAATAACAGTAGACCTCATTGCATATATCTTCCTATCCAACAAGACCAAATTCACCCTCCATATGGAAAATCAACTTTTTCCATCGGCCTGAAATTTAACGAACATATAGTTGTTAGCATCTTTATCAATGTTTGCTTCTAAGTCAAATCTTGATTCAAACCCTGTACAACATTTTGGGGCAATGTCATGATTAATTATCAAAATTTAATTTTTCTAAATTGAGCTTAAATTTGCAACGAGCATTATGATCATTTTTTCATTCCATTATTAAATACATGGGGCCAGATCTGTGTTACCATATAAGAAGATTGTCATAAGGGTGTTCTTGAAGATTCGTTTCTTTGCTCATTAAAAAACTTTTCTTCATGGAGGCACTCCTAGACATAGCTTAAGTGCTTTATTTACTTGAATATAAATTTAAGTTATTGGGTCATGACTTGGTATTGTGAACCTAGCCATAACCAGAATGACTTAAGACTTAATAGTCTCTTCGTATGCATGCATGACAAGTGCCTGGAATGCATCCTCTTGTATGCATATCTTTAGACTACTTATTGCAACTAATGATTAATGTACATGTTTATAATTGTGGAAATCTCTCGGTTCTTGTTTATGTGTGTTTGTTTTCATTTGGGATTTGTTTTCTTGTTTTTGCATATTAATCTATTACTCTAACTGTGCAGATGTTGAATATTCTAACACGTGTCATTTGAAGCTATGAAAGATCTATATAACCTATTTCATATTAGTGGCCTTTGAAGGATGACTACCATAATCTAAAACCTCTTTGGAAAAGTTTAGTCTCATGTTTAAACTTATTAATAAATATGTTTCAGCTTTCAGGATTTTGAGCACATGTTGGCAACTTAGTATGCATCAGCCTTCAGAATTTTACACACATTGTAACTTGCACCACACATTATGCAAACCCAACTCTATAGGTGTAAGCAAAGACCGTGAATTGTACAGCTGTTAGTATTATAAGCTAATGTGTTGGCAGAGGTTCCACAGTGACTAACCATTTTCTCCAAGGATTCCTCAATATGAGCTCAACAGCCCTGGATACCCTATGGACATTCTCAGGCTTTGCAGAGAACCTTTTGCTTTAACAATTATGTTGTTGGTTCTTCTGGTCCAAGCCTTTCTCTAGACGTGTTACAGTGCTGGTTCCCATTCATGGCCTACTGTTTTTTTAACTTCATCAGCTTTGTGCTTCATTGGGGAGTCTTTCCCTCACATGGCTATTTCTAGTTCTACTTGTATTTAGTTCTGATGGTTTGGAGTTTAACTGCTTTTGATTTACCCCTCTTCCTTTGTTTCTTTGCTTTAGCTCATGGAGTTTAGTTGCCTTCATAATCTAGGGCCCTTTTGCCCTAATAAATTTTTTTTGTAGCTAAATGTAATTTTGTTGAGTTTTTAGCTCGGATAGGAACTTCCACACAGGTTCAGTGTTAACGTGCAGGGAAAAGTTTAAGTGGTTTGAGTTAGTCTATTTTGCATTTCACTTTAGTGATTAAAGTGAAAGTCTTATTTAGCTAAATAAGTCTAATAAAGTGTAGAAATGCATTAGTGATTTAGACTTATCTTCCATCTCATCCTTATAAGTGATAAGGATGCTTTTGTAATTAAAGCTGATTTTTGGAAGATTAGATTTTTATACGAATTAGTATAAAGATAGATGCAAGATAGAAGATTGTAAGAAATACATTCAGATTGTCTTTCGAAGGAACAAAAGATTGAGTTTTCCAAAGGACTGAAAAACTGAATGTAAAATACAGTTTATTTCCGTGCAGCTGTGAGTTGTCTCAGTTGTGGAGGTTGCCTTGTAAGTTTCCCAAAGGAATGAAAAACTGATTTGAAGGTGTCATTATCTGTGTATATTTCTGCAGTTGAATTTCAATGATTTGTGTGATTAATTCAATGTTTTTCAAAGCATTAGGTAATTAGTCATCGAGATTGAATTTTCTACAATTTTCAGGTCCCATTGACCCACTTTGGTCATTTGTGGACATTAATAATTTTTCTTTCTTTATACTGAACTATAACATAGTCAAAGTTAAACATTAATGCATACCTCCTCCTTAATGGATTGAATGTGTGTCATAACAGACTTTTCATGTTCCCATTGTTGTTGTAGCTCTTCCTGTTTTTGCTTCAGAAGACCCAGCTCTGTTTCAAGACGGGTTAACCTATCTTTTGAGGCTTTATCTGTATCATTAGTAAGAGAAAGTCGCTCCATCTCAAGCTTCAACACAGCACGGTCAATTTCATCTAAAGCAGTGGGCTTTGATGTGATTTCCATTTTCAGCTTTGCAGCTGCCTCATCAACTAGATCAATAGCTGCAATAAGATTTAAGTAAAATAAGCTTTCCACATTGTCAGATGTCATAGTATGAACTCTTTACTAAAGCAAAAATGCTAAAAAATATTGAATCTGTAACATATGAAAAATACCTTTATCTGGCAGGAAACGGCCACTTATGTAACGGTCAGAAAGTAATGCCGCCTCCACAAGGGCACTGTCAGATATTCGGACACCATGATGTAGCTCATATCTTTCACGCAGACCGCGGAGTATAGAAATTGTATCCTCCACTGATGGTTGGTCAACATAGACTTGCTGAAAACGTCGTTCTAAAGCTGCATCTTTTTCTATGTATTTGCGGTACTCATCAAGAGTGGTTGCTCCAATGCAGCGCAGTTCTCCACGTCCAAGCATGGGCTTCAGTAAATTGCCTGCATCCATAGATCCATTGGTTGCACCTGGAAGGCCAACAACCGCCAATCAATTGATTCTTCTCCATGAAAAAATAATATATTTTTAACTTATTTAGTTCTAAAAATAAGCAGTGAGCTACAATTTGCCATGAATTGGATTGAACCATGCTTACTTGATTAGTGCCACAAACAGATGATGGTTCTATTTTGTTTTCCTTTTTACTGTGGTGAAGGCAAATATTTCTTGTCCTTATTGGGGGGACCCCTAGACCCCTACATCTTGGTATGCAACTAAGGGAGATGACTGCATTGTCTTTAAGGCTCCATTTATTATAGCTAAAAGATTTGCACCTATTCTATTTGATAACCAAACATTATTATAATGCCTTCCTTGCAGGAGCATCTCCAATCCTTAAATGAATCAGAAACATAGAAAGCAGATAGATATGGGGGGGGTGGGGGGTGGCAACGTTTCTCTTGCCATTAAATGGAAAAAGGTGTTTCGTATGGTCCTTCTGATCAAACAAATAAATAAAAAGTAGCTATACATATATATATATATATATATATAGAAGTATACATATATATATGAATCCATACTCATAAATATATTCATTTTCTCATGATTATTTACATTCTTAGCCATATGCCGTATGGAGTTACGTTTCCTTGGGATTATTCTCCACTTTATTTTGCCTCTTCAAATTAGTTAAGATTATGATGAAATATGCTGGATTTATGATCTGGCGATGCTCTCTCTGTTATGATTACCCAACCTAACAGTACTACAAACTCCCTCACTGGTGTTATGGGATTTTGTTAGAATTTATGGGTCCTTGTATCAAGAGGCACCTCCATCTCGACTTACTTACCAAAAATCTAGAATGATTTTTTGAGGAGGTAGAACTTTAAGAACCCCAAACTGTTATGGGTGTTACAGCTACCTTCTTTTTTCAGTCTTTGTCTGTATTGATCTTTTTTGGATTATGTACTCTTCATTCTATGATGGCTTATGATGCTCAAGTTGAATTTTTTGTGTTTGACTCTATTGGGTGATCCAGATGTGTTCTTCTATATATATATACACACAAACATGCAGGGATGCAAATTTGTGTGTGTATACATATAAACAGAAATTTATACACGAAGGATGTCTCTAAGAATAGTATGTTTCTATTCCTTTTGATTTTCTTATTTCAGGTTAAATTCTGGTTTTGGCTTCATTTGTGATTTTAACCAGAACAACCTATTGCAGGTGCTCTTTATACTAGGGTGTTAGATTGGATTTATCTGTTACTTTTATGGCTGCTAATTTCCAATTTATACATTTATGGCTGCTAATTTATATGTATATACTTTTATGGCTGCTAATTTATCTGTTACAGGTACATTTGGACAGACTTTAATCATATGGGCCAAGCACTCTTTCATGAATTAATATAGTTTAATCAATTCTCTAGTTGGTTATTTTTGAGAAGTCTTTGATGGTCCAAAATTATCTTCTAGCCGATGAAATTTATCTTTGCCTGTAGATATTAGGGTACATTCTGTATTTTTCATTAAAACTTGGGTATAGCACTTCATATACTGATATATATATGTATATATATATATATATATATATATGGATATATATATATACACATATATATACTTATAAATTCATGATTGTCCGGGGACTCCTATGGCCTAAACAAACTGGGCATACATAACTGCATTATATACCCTTAGAGCAATGGGAGAACAAAAAAAACAATTACTTCAAATTTTGGTTGGTTCTAATGTCACTAAGTTAATAAGGTTGATTGGACGGGTTATAACATGATTCTGTTTGTTCAAAATACTAACTGCTCACTTGAGGATGGGTAGGCAAAAGCTTTTCTATATATAACCAGGGTTTATATTCTAACAACACAGTCTGCTTGGAAGAATCTGTGTCTCTTGGTGATGTGGTTACAGGAATGGTCTAACCTAGAATGCTGACGAAGAAATGGTGGTGGTTCATCAATGAATTTGTAAAATGATATACAAGGAAAGCCTTTTTGTTGTATCACCTAGCCATAAATGTAACAGGTGGCTAGGTGAATGTATAATTGAAGTAGATGGTTATCCTATCTATTTAGGTAGCAGGAATTGTAATGGTAATTGTAATTGTAAAAATAATATTCTAGACCTGTAAATGAGAACCTATGGTCCTCATCAACTAATGAACTGCTTGTCCAGGGCGGGATCTATAAATATGTATTATGTAACTGATGATCTGGACTTCATAAGTCCCGGGCTAGACCAGAGGTTTTCTTAACTTCGTTCTTTCCTACCGGTGCCCGCATTGAACGGAGTATGTATTTTCTTTTTAATTATTAATAAAAAAAAAAAACTTCGGGCTTCGGCCTTTTACTGATCACAAAAAAATAAAGATTTCAGTTTGGTATAAAAATGTTTTTAATAACAGTAGTTGTATGCTCTTAGTATTTTATTAATATTCCAGTATTGCAAAAAGAATCACAAAAAAAAATTCGAAGTTTATAAAAATACCAAAAAAAGACATTACACACTGCAATGATATTAGTAAGGGGCCTATGATTGCAATCTTTTAATCCATCAGAAATGGACACTCCCTTTTCGACCCATGAATCCCTAATGGGCTGCAATAAAACATCTATGAATTTTCTTCCCTTAGCCAATAAAGTGGATATCCCTTTCATAACTAGGACCTGTTGATGATTGTTTTTAGACAAGTCAACAATAGAGTAAAATACAGAGTATCTAACTCTCTCTTGAGCAAAGCCTCTCGAATGCTAAACAAAGTGATCAAACAAGATGACTCCAAGGTTCCTTTTTTTATGATTTTGTAAGGGATAGCTCAGTGACTTGATATGCTTCTTGCTGATAATCACCAAGGGACTTACGCAGACTTCTTCATATTTCATTTAGCTTATTTCTTCTTCAGTGTGGATGACATATGTACAAGACTACTATGATAAAGAAAGTAAAAAGATAGGGTTTAAGGAATCTAATCTAATGTCAATGAAAGAATGACGATGCTTGAATAGACAAACTCCTTGGATAAACCTAACTTCACTTCACCAAGGATGCCTACAACTACATGAAGTTGGTGCAATCTCCTAAAGTTATGCGAATGGTTTTCAAATCATGAAAGCTTTATACAAGCACCCATTAAACATCCACAATCGAACTTATGCAAATTAAGGCTCAAACTAGCTTTACACAACACTTCATCAGCGATGGATGTTAAAAGCATGAGCTAGGAGTTGATCAAATATTCAACACAACATACATTACAACAAAGAACTGCTAATCTACTTCTAATCTAATTTGAAACTTCTCTCCATTTCATCAAGATACAAGAAACCATGTGATTTCACAAGACAACACTTAACACCAAATAAGCTCCAATGTCTTTGCATTAACCTTAAGAAATATTTACAACAATTTCAAGTCCTCTCAGAGAATTTTGAGAGTCTCTTCTATTCTACTTCTACAAAACTATTGCCTACAATCTAATATCTGATCTCTATATCTTACAAATGAGGCAACAAGGCCTTTACATAGTGGTCCAGAATTACAATGAATGGCTTAGATCATTTCATGTAGCCAAGGGCTCAGATCATGCCACCTCAACAAGTAGTTACAACAAATTGTTATTTTTAGTACAAAGAGAGAGGCAATTAAGGCACGTTTTCCAATGTGATAAGGTAAGATGAAATCATTTAAAACATCTTCCACATAGGCGTCTCTTTGGCTTCTTTTATTAAATGATACATTGAATGCAGTTGAAATGATGTGGCTGATTATGATTGGATGATAAGGTGTACTCGCCACCTAGGTGCCACTTCAGGATGTTCCCAAATTATATCCTCTTGTGATGTCTTCGATATGATTACTTTTGATGAGGAACACTTGAGATGTATCTTGTTGATCTTGCCTTGTTCATCTTCTTGTAAACTGGATGAATACATGTTGCTTCACTTGCATGACTTCGTGATGTTTCTTCTTCTTGTAGGATACATGATGATCTTCTCTGGATGATCTTTCACGAAGGGTAATGTATATGATGATGCTGCCTCCATCATGTAAGAGTAGATGATGATGATACTTGATTTATGATTAGAAGTAGGATCTCTCTTGGACTTGAAGATTGTAGAGTCTTGAAGCTTGAATGGATGAATGCCTTGGAACATTTGATGATGGAGCATATGAAACTTGATGTGAGCTTCTTAAAATGATGCTTCCTCTGCAACTTGAAGGTGATTCAAGCACTTGCTCTTGATGATCATGATGTAGTTGATGAAATGCTTCCTTGAAGATGATCTTGAAGTATTCCTTAGAGCAGCCACATGATGACTCTTCCTTGAAGGTTGAAAGAACTTGAAGTAGAGTAGATGCCCTTGGAAGTCTTGATGAAGATGATGTCCTTTGGATGGATGTCTTCTAGATGATCTTAATCATGATGCCAAAGAATTCCAACACAAGGATGATGAAAAGGTTCCAATTCAATGATTCCTGAAGGAGGCCCTTTGGAGTAGCTACATAATGCCTTCTTCTTGCGGACTACTTCTTGACTTCCTTCCTAGCATGAAGGTGATTCCAACCCTTAGCTCCTTTCCTTAGCTTGGAGATAACTGTTTAACTCCTAGGATGATTCCTTAGCATCATTCACACTCCTGCAACAAGGAAAGAGACAATATCAATCTTCTTGATAAACATTTGATTTTATAATACATAAGAATCACTTTGAGATGACATAAACTAATGATACTTCAAGGAACCTAATTTAAACATGACATGAAGCGCAGCAGATAGGAATTCTGTCTTCTCCTAAGAACTGGAGCATTAGATCTGAATTTTAATCTCTGAAAACTCCCTTTTTTCAATGGCGCATTGGTTGGCTATTTTGATTTCTTCTTGTTTTTTGGCGCATTAGATGCCTTTTCTAAATCCTCTAGAGATTAGCACATTAGATGGAAGTTGTTGAGCTCTCTCCCTCTATTCTTGGCGCATCAGATGAAGAATCTAAATCCTTTATATGGCTGGCGCATTGGTTGGAAGGTTTGATCTCCTTGAAAGAAAATCTTTGAAACTTGCATTGAGCGCACTAGATAGCAAATTAGATCTTTACTAAAAAACCTTATCAAAATTAAATTGAAGCCCACACCTAATGGCGCATTAGATCAAAGTTTTGATGTCTCCTTAAAATGCTATCAAGGCTTGGTCTTAACTCCCTCTCATAAGGTAGCGCAGCAGATTGAAACTTTGATTTCTCTTCCAATATTAAAACATAAACTCGAATCTGCTTTCCCCTACTCTCTTCTCTAACTTTAGGCGCATCAAATAAGGGTGATGAGTTCTTCTTAAAAACTTAAGTCTTCTTCTTGTATATGACGCAGCAGATGGCCATTTTGGTTGCTTCTTGATTGAGGTTTTGAAACCAATTATCCTCCCTTCCTCAAGCGCATTTGATCTGACCTCTGAGTTCTTCTCATGCTTAAATCAAAACACTCAGCATCTCCCCCACAAGTGACGCAGTGGATCAGACTTATGAGTTCCTCTTCCCAAAACTTTTAAACTTAAACTTCAAACCATCTTTATTGGATCAGGATCTTAAAACCTTCTCAGGGTCAACGCATAGGTTGGCAGATTTGAGTTCTGATTCTTAAAAGATGCTCTAGATTTCCGTTTAAACTGCCTCTACAAGGTGGCGCAGCAGATGGGAATTTGAGTTCTTCTTTAAAAAACTTAACTCCCTTTGAGGTGGTCGCATTACATAGAGGTTTTGGATCCTCAACAAATTCTCCTACCAGGCTGGCGCAGCAGTTTGAGATCTTTTAACAATTTCCTGAATCTGAGTTTTGACTTCTACCTTATCCCCCCTTAGCGCATTAGTTAAGGATTTCTAGATCTTCATCTCATCTAGAAACTTAAGGCACATTGGATTAATCTTATAACTTGGGCGCTTTAGATAGAGAGTTTGAGTTCTTCATATATTGAATCAGCAGATGAGGGATAACATCAGGCGCAGCACTGGAAGGTTTTGAATCCTTATCTCAAATTACATCTTGATCATCAAAGAAAGATTACCTACCTTGGGCGCATTGGTTGGAGTTTTCTGGATCCTCTACTCAATACATTCAAAAACCTTGATCTTGTCATCTTTTATAAGGGCGCATCACATGATGATTTCAACCCTTGACCGAAATTTCACTTAAAATCGTCAACTAGCATACTCCGAATGATGGCGCATTGGATGGGAATATCAGTTTCTCCTTTAAATTTTTTCAAAACTCCAATAGACTTCATCCATTTTGGCGCATTGGATTGGGCGCAATAGATTGGAATCTTAAATCTTCTTTAATTCACATTACTTTTCCTTCAAAATTGGCGCAAGAGTTAGGGCGCATTAGATCTGGCGCAAGAGATCATCATTTATTCTTCGATTAAAAGCGCACTTCATCAAGATTTTGCGCCACTCTAATATCCCGTCGCACCGGATCAAGATTTTGAATCCTCTGGGGTACTTAGCCATTTTTTCAGGGTCTCTCAAGGTAAAAGTATATTGAAAAATATATTTAAGTATAAGTTGAGATAGGTCTATACTTTAAATATTTTTCAATATACCTTTCAGGATGTTTGAGATAGGTTTCAAATCCACCGGATTTAACATGTAGAATCTAGAATTTGGAGGATCCACCAGATTTCAGACTTAGTCAATTTTTCAGGATTTCAGGATTTCAAGCTATCAGACTTAGTCATTTTCGGGATCTCAAACATACATCAAGATTGGTCTCAATATTCATTATTTGGATGGAATTTGATCAAGACTCTTCATTACTGCAAGTTCATGTTCCAAATGAGACCTCCAGTTATAAAGCAAAATCTTCTAGGAGAGAGACTTCTTGTCTGATTGTCAGAGGAAACGGACCTAAGGCATCACCCAGAACTAAATGCAAAGCATTAGAGCTCAAAAAAAGGGGGGTCCCCATTTGCAATGGGGCGATGTGTGATTTGGTCACAACAGGACCTATATACCTATAAGTGCCTCATTTATTCCCTTCATCATTTCCTATCAATATGATGATCTTATGAGGTTGAAAGGAACCCCACTAGTGTAAATACAATGAAAAATGTGCTCATAGGCATTGCCCCTCGCCTCATTTTGGAAAACCCTGTCTAATGAGCCCACAACCTTGGTTCTTTTGTGGGAAAGAGAGAGGCTATTGTCTTCCTAGAAAGATGGTGTGTTGTGATGTAATCACACATCGCCCCATTGCAAATGGGGACCCCCTCTTTTTTTTCTTGCTTTCTTTGTTTTGCTTTAGGTTTAGTTTTCATCTAAGCTTGTAGGATTTTGATAGTGTTGTGTATCCAAGTCTCAACAGTTTCTTGCCAAGAGGTCTATATGCCTTCATCCTGATACATGTCACTGAGACCCTGAAAATGACTAAGTCTGATACCCTGAAAATCCTGAAAAAATGACTAAGTTTGAAATCTGGTGGATCCTCAAAATTCTAGAATCTACATGCTAAATCCTATGGATCCAGGACCTATCTCAAACATCCTGGAAGTATATTGATAAATATTTAAAGTATGACTTATACTTAAACATATTTTCAATATACTTCCATTCAGGATATCCAAAATTTGACTAAGGTAAGAAATTCCTCACTCTATGTCCAAACCCGCCCAACCTGGGCGGCCTCACAGAGTTCTTCTGGATAGTGTCACCACTTTTAGGAGACTTTGTCCAGACACCGCCCCCAAAACCGCTTAGGGGTGTAGATGGCACAATTTGCAAGTTTACTTGATGAAAGATGAAGGAAGTGACACTCAGAAGGTGAAATGATCAAGTTGGAATGAATGAAATGTTTTAAGTATGAAAATCCAAGGGTGCCATCCAAACCCGCCCAGGTTTCATGAGGTGTTCATGGACTGCATCTTCAACACATCAATCTCTCCAGACACAGCCTCCAAATCCGCCTAGGGAAAGTTAGGACATTTTTAGGATAAATTTGTCAATTGAAGAGTTGGAGAGTAGTGATTGAGTCTGGAATTTAAGTTAAAATTGCAAATTTGAGAAGAAAAGCACATTTGAAGGCAAAATCCACATCACCCTCTCAAACCCGCCCTACCTAGGCGGCCTAGAAAGGGGGTCTTGGATACAGTGACAATCACATGCCTCTTGCCACATGATACTCATGAATTCGCCTAAGGAGAAAGTTAATGAAGTTTGATGGAGAGATTGCAAGTTTTTAAGGTAAACAAAGAGCTTTTGAAGGTAAATTCCAAGCCTCCCCTCCAAACCCGCCCTTCCTAGGCGGCCTCAAGGTGCATTCATGGACTGTGTCTTGTTCTAGGTGACACTCTCCAGACAGTACTTTCAAATCCGCCCTAGGAGAGAGTGAGCAAGTTTTGAAGTCTTTCAAACACAAAGCATTAGAAGATGATGAAATTCCAATGGAGACTTCAAGGTTTGAAGGCATCAAGTGAGTTTCAAGTTGAAATCCAATGGGCGAACTCAAGAGGTCCTTGTGGATTGTATCCCCTGACACATGAAGCACTCCAAACACTTACTCCAAAGCTGCCCAAGGTGAAGAACAACATAAATTGCAAAGTTTGTTTGATAAGTATGATCAAAATGACACCACAAGGATGAGATAGTCAAGTTGAAGGAGTAAGAGGATTCTAAGTGTTGAAAATCCAAGACCTACTCTCAAACCCGCCCTACTTGGGTGGCCTAGAGAGGTGAGCTTGGAGTTTTGGTGTCTAAGCATTGCAACTACTCTATCTTGACTCTCTAACTCATCGTGATGCTTCACATCCTTGAGAGGATCATTCAAAGAGAGGGAAGTTTGAAAAAAAATTGACTAAGTCTTAAGGAAGTTGGAGAGAGAGATCTTCATGAGGAGAGGAATGAACCTTAAGTGAAGGAATCCACACCCTACCTTCCAAGCCACCCATGCTAGGCGGCCTTGAGCTCTACACTTGGACAACTCCACCTCCTACACATCACACTCTCCAGAGACCACCCTCAAACCCGCCCAAGGAGAAAACTTATCAACTTTGCAGTATTTTGAGTTGAAGTACAAGGAGATCATGAAGTTTTGATGAAAGTTCACAGGTTTGAATGTATTTTAAGGCATTTTGAGGAATAGTCCAAGGGTCACCTCTAAACCCGCCCTACTTGGGCGGCCTCAAGAGGTGCCCATGGACTATGTCTTGTCCCACATCAAACATTCCATACACTGCTTCTAAAGCCACTCAGAGTGAAGACAATGAAATTTGCAAGGAGAGATCAATGAATTGATGAAAATGAAGCACTTCATAGGTGAGGCAATCAGGTCTAGAAGGGTGCAAAATGTTCTAAGTTGCAAAATCCAAGCAACACCTCCAATCCCGCCCTTCCTAGACGGGTTTCATCAAGACATGTGGATAAGATCACCTAACATCCATGATGTGTCTTTCAACTTCACAAGCATCTCAAGATTTCACTAAGTCTGGAAGTTGATAGATAAGGAGTTATCAAATGGAGGGAATGAATATCAAATAAAGTTTAGAGTCCACACCCTACCTTCCAAACCGCCCATGCTAGGCGGCCTTCAACATCATGCTTGGACATGACCTCCTCCACAACACCTTCTCCATACATCATCCTCCAACCCGCCCAAACTAGGCGGTCTTCAACATCATGCTTGGATTGTGTCTCCTCCACAACTCTTTATCCATACACATTGCCTTTAGGACTGCCTTGACAAGAGACTCCCACAATCATGTATCTTCTCCACATGAAGCACTCCATATACTCTCTCTAAGTCCACCCATGCTTCAAGGATTCTACATGTCATTCAAGGAGGTTAAACCATCAATAACACAAGTGAGAAGCCTTGATGTTGTCAAAACCAAGTCTAAAAATGCTTAAGTGATGAAAATTCCTTACACCTCCTCCAATCCCGCCCATGCTAGGCGGCCTTGAGCCCTTCATCCGGACAACATCATGTCATTCACATGACATCCTCCACCTATCACCTCCAAACCCGCCCAGCATGGGCAGCCTAGAGAGGAGGTCTTGGATTCAATCCATATCCACATACACTCTCTCCACACTCAAACTTCTAACCCACTCAAGGAAAGATTGGAGAAAGTTAGCTACTAGAAGATAAGGTAAAGATGATTAAGACAACTTTCAAGTCAAATTGAAGAATTGCAAATGTAAGACTTCATGGTGGGCATGTTTAATGGAACGCCTAGGGAGGTGAGCATGGAATCAAGTGTTTGAGCACTCATGCCACTCATCATTTGCCTACCAACTCCACCCATCTGCTTCCACACACATGCAAGTCCAATAAGGAGGTGAAAATCATTGAAAATCATAAGTATTGGAGTCAAATCCACACATCACCTTCAAGGTTGCTCATCATAGGCGGTCTCCACCATCGCACATGGAGAATACCTCAAATGTCATTCAGATCACTTCTTGACTTCACTCAAATGAAGGTAATTTACATGAAGAACATGAAGAGAACACTAAGTCATGCTAAGGCGGAAGGAAAAGATCATGAAAATGAAGCAAGAATTGCCTAAGTATCAGAATCCTCACACCCTCTTCCAGCCCGCCCAGCTTGGGCGGCCTAGACCGTGACCCTTGGAATTCACATCACACATTCCTCACTACCCCTCTAAACCCACCTAGGCACTCCAGAGACTTAGGCATGGATTTCACGCGAAAGGGTATGTTTTGAAATGTCATTTTTTGATCCCACATGCATAAGATGAATGTAATTTGTTATTGAAAATCCTTTATATCAAGTCTTAATTTGATGTGTTTCTTCTTGTAGGTGATGGAGGGTCCAAGGAGGTGAATGGTGAGAGCTCATACATAAGAAGTTTTGAAGGTGGAGGAAAGTTGCTCAAGTTTGTCATCATCACCACATGGAGGAGAGCTCCTACATCAAGTTCATCTTACTTTGAAGACTTCGTATGTCTGGATGAGGAAGACATCAATGCAACGCTTGAGAGGGAGTCATCTTCTAGTGATTCATTCCACGCGCCAAAAGGACAATCATCATGTAATCTACTCCAAGGACTCGTGCACAACATATCTTCTACTTCATGCATCTGTCTGAGGAATATCACTTCATGCATGAGAAGGAGTCATCATCTAGAGTTGTCTATTTCATGTGCAAGAAGTCACGCACAAGACATCTTCCACCTCAACACTCCAAGAGTCCTGCAAGAGTACATCACACGATGAGAGATGAGCATGATCATCAAAGCGACTCATGCGTTACATCTAGACAATAAGAAGAAAATATTCTAGAGTGAACATGAGGTGAACCAGACTAATTCATTTGAAGATGTTGAGGTGGCACGTACACATCATCAAGCCAATCGCATTCTGCCATGTCATTCATTCAAGAGGGCCCACCATAAAGATGCTCCAAAGATGCTAATCACATTGGGAAATGTGCCTTCATTGCCTCTTTCATGTTCTAAAAATAGCAAGTTTTGTAACAAACTGCCTTGTTGTCTCAATCTCGGCCGTTGATTGCTAAATCAATATGGACCATTCATTGTAATTCTTGAGCTCTATATAAAGCTCACTTCTCTCATTTGTAAATGGACATTAGAAGATACATTAGAGGAGAATCATTAAAAGGAGATCAAGGAGGAGTAGATACTACGGCAATAGGAGTAGAGTAGAAAGAGCTCTTCGAAGTCATTGAAGAGATATATGAGATTGTTGTAAACAAAACACTTCTTAAATCAATACAAGCTCATTGTTGTTGTTCGCATGATGATCTTGTACGATCAAGGAATGTTCGCATGGTTTGTTATTCTCCAAGATGGTTGAGATGTGGTTTCAAGTAGCTTAGATGATAAAGTAGATAGAGTTCATTGATGTAATGGATATATGCAATGATATTTGATGAATTCCTGTTGGTTCATACTTTTGATGGCTTGTCGACGGTAAGTCATCATGTAAAGTTACTCTGAACCACATCTTGCAAATAGTTTGATTGTTGATGCTCCTTCGAGTTGCGCTAGCTGTGGGTACTTTGGAGTGTGTCAACAATATGAAAATCCTTGGTTTATCCTTTGGAGATCGCACCTATTTCATGTAGTTGTTGTTTGTCATGGCGAAGTGAAATTTGGTTTCTAAGGGAATTTGTCTACCATAGCATCGTTCATCACGTCATTGTCCTTATATTAGTCTTCTTAACCCTTGCCTTTTGCCTTTTCTTTTTGTAGTTGATTAGAAGAAGTTCCATTTCACAAGGAGGAATACAAATTTGAAGGAAGTAAAGTGTTAATTCTACGTAAGTCCCTTTGTGTACACAACATTATCACATCATACCACCGAGGCTATCCGTTGCAAATCACGTACAAGGAACCTTGGAGTGTTCTTGTTTGATCACATAGTTTAGCATTCAAGACGCTTTGTTCAAGAGAGGATAGAGCACTTGGTGTTTTATTCTAATGTTGTTGTTGTCAAGAAAACATCATCAACACAGTGTCACAAGAAATAGATGTGTGGCAGCCACTATCTGAGTACTTGAGGATGGCCCAACAAGGGGCTTACAAGATCCATTTTGGGCCTAAGGATGGGAACTCGATCTAGCTTTCTCAATTGCCCTATCTACTTCCTCTTGCTCTTTGATATAAGCAAATATTTATTCCTTTGGCAACCCATTTTTTATTAGCCCACCAAAAGCTTTAATTCCTTGGTTGGCAATTGCACACAAATGGGCTCTTACTCAACTATAGAAGCTTCCCATACTCATTTTGGCATTCATTACAATGCCAAAGACAACCTTGCCTCCTGCAAGCTGCTCAATCATTGTCACATGTCATTAAAGCAATGAAAATTGGTCAAATTTGAAAGCCCTATCTGACCCTTGTCCAACAAAGCTGGAACACCCAGCCATTCTAGATTATACAAGTATCTCCACATTTTAAAATAAACAAAAATTAGAAAAAATAAAAAAATACAATAATGCAGCCCTAGGTTACCATTACTTGCTAAAAAAATCAGGGCGAAAAATATACAATAGTGTAACTGTAGGCTACCATTACTTGTTACAAAAATGAAAAAGAAATTAAAAAACAATAACAAACCAATTTTTCAAAAAAAAAAATCTTGTGGAGCTTGGAAAGAAATTTAAAAATAACTTACAAGAACTAAAAAAAATTTCCTTGAATGAAGATTCCACTTGATGCAATCACTTTGATCTCCCTAGCACCTATCTAATGTTGATTTTTTAGCTCAGTTTGAAACTTTTGCACAGATTCAATGTGAACGTTCAAATAGTTCGAGTTATTTCTATTTTGTAATTCACTTTAGTGATTAAAGTGAAATCTTTTATTTAGTTAATTAAGTCTAATAAAGTGTGGATAAGCACTAATGACTTAGACTTATCTTCCAAGTCATCTCCTATGTGAGATAAGGTTGCTTTATTTTCGAGAGATAGGAGTGCCTTATTGGAAGATTAGATTTTTCGCTGAATAGTATAAAGATAGATGCAAGATAGAAAATTAAAAACTCGGACCAATGTAGTATTTTTGTGCAATTTGTGCAACTGAAGGAATAGTTGTGGAGCTTTCCTTGTAAGCTTTCAAAGGAATGCAAAGCAAATTATAAGGTGTAAAATATCTGTGTCTGTTGTTCTTCATTTCCGTACTTCAAATTTCAATTAATTGTGTGATTAATTCAGCATTTTCAAAGCATTAGATAATTAGTCATCATAATTAGATTTTTCGATATGGTATCAGAGCCACAGCGAAGTGCAAGTTAAAAACACGTAGCCCGGAATAATAATTTTGTAGGATTTTTCGGTGTGAAAATTTTGTGATTTTAAGGAGTAAAATTGCAGGTTGTTTTTTATAAATTGTGCAATTTTTTTTTATAAAAATCATGAAGATTTTATGTAGAAAATCATGTCCCTGGGAAGGATAAATCATGAATTTTTAACAGGCAGTTCTGCAACCAAGGACAAACTACAGCCAGTTCCGTTAAAAATCGCAATGTTTTTTCATTCAAAAAAATCGCGACTAATTTGCAGGGAAGAAAATCGCAACATTTCAAGGAAATAGCGGCACTTGATGTAACAAGAAGAAATCGCGACCAGTTTTTTTTTTTTAAATTAGTGACAAATTTTTGCACCCAATATTAGGAGGTTTTTTGTTCTAGAAGCCTAACCTGCGCGTAGGGTATTTACAGATGCAGCCAGGGAAACCAACAAGTATTTCGGCAACTAGGGTTTATTAGCAATATCTTCAGTTCTTTGAAAATAGCCAAGGTTTCATTTAACCAACAACTAGAAGTTAAATCAGCTAGGGTTTACTAGCAAGGCAACAAACTAAGGTTTTCATAACCTAGGATTTGAAAAAAGGTATTTTTTAATTTTTCGAGCAGTTCATTTATTTCTGAATCGACAAGTTTTGTCTTAAGGAAAATATTTTTAATGGTGTAGCCTAGTCTTCATTTCGAGGATAGGTTGGATGGCGCATTAAATTTTCTCCCTTAGAAAGTCAGGCTAACTTTGCTTCTAGAGGAAAATGATCTCTAAGATATTGTAAAGGATCAAGTGGCTCCACCAACAGATCTGCAAGATTTGACTATTCACAAGAAGAAAGAAATTAAAGCCAAATGGATGATCCTAAATGCAGTGATCATTTAATTTCTCACTTGTCAGATAAGAAAACAACCAAAGAGACGTTTGACGCTCTGGTTAGTCTTTTCCAAAGTGAGAACATTAACAGGAAAATGATATTGAGAAATGGACTCAAATCCATAGGGATGTCTAGTTTGGATACAGTTACCAGTTACCTGATGAAGGTCACTCAGCTTCATGACCAGCTTGCAGCAATCGGGGAAAAGGTAGAAGATGCATAACTAGTGAACTTAGCTTTGAATGGGTTCTCATCTTCATAGCATGCTTTTGTTCAGGGCATTTGTGCCAAGGAAAAGCTTCCTTCCTTTGAGAGACTATGGGATGATTCTATCCAAGAGGAAACTTGGACGAAGTCAAAAGCCAACAAGAAGGGTGCTGACGATAATTTAGCCCTCTATGGACAGATTAAAGGAAATAAAGAAAACAAGGAACAACAAAGGGAAAGGAAAGGATGACGATTCATCCTCACAATCTTAAAAGGACTTGAGTAAAATCAAGTGCTTCGTTTGTCATAATTTGTCATTATGCATCACAATGTTCAAAAAAGAAGAAAGGCAAAGGGAAGCAGCAGCAGAAGCAAGTGGTAGCTTCTACAGAAACTCAGATGAATGAAATTGCTACCAAGTTTGAGAAAGATTTCTCAATGGTTTCTTGTCTTTCTACTAGCACAATTTCAAAGGATGCTTGGTATGTGGACAATGAAGCCTCCAGGGATATGACATCAACCCAATAGTGTTTTACCAAACTGGAAGAGCACAACTCTGGAGTTCATGTTGAGCTTCGTAATGATGCCAAGTATCTAATAGCAAGAGTTGGTACAATTCATTTTCAATTACAGTCAAGTAACTCTTTGGAGTTTGATGATGTTTTGATTGTTCCTAGTCTCAGGAAAAATTTGCTTTTAGTTTCGGTAATTGAAGATAAGGGCTTTGCAGTTGAGTTCAAGGATCAACACGTTCTTATTAGGCCGAAGGGATCTAGCCTAGTTACAATACAAGTTATAGGGGTTAGAGAAGCCAACCCTTATAGGTTACAAGGTGAATCAGTTTCATCTCTAGTGCATAACAATGATAATCTATGTGAGTTATGGCACAAAAGGATGGGGCATCTGCATTATGCAACGTTGCCTATTCTAAAGGAGATTGTCACAGGACTTCCAGAGTTCAACATTTAACAAGGAGCTTGTAGAGGATGCACACTTGGCAAGTTTGCCAAGTCTTCTTTCTCAAGCAACGAGCATAGGTCTAAAGGGATTTTAGACTTAGTGCATTCGGATGTGTGTGGACTGATGTCAGTGGGATCATATGTAGGAAGCATGTACTATGCTTCCTTCATTGATGATTTCTCTCGCAAGACATGGATCTATTTCTTGAAGACCAAGGATGAGGTCTTTAGCAGGTTTCAAGAGTTCACAGATCTTGTTGAGAACTAGACGGGGAAGAAGATCAAGGTCTTAAGATCGTACAATGGGGAGAGTATACCTCCAAGGAGTTCGAAGGTTTTTGCAAGGAAGCAAGGATAAAGAAGGAGTTGATAGTTTCGTACAACCCACAACAGAATGGGCTTGCAGAACAGAAGAATTGATCAATCATAGGGGTTGCTAAGGCCATGATTCATGACCTCGACTTGTCGATCTTTCTTTGGGCAGAAGCATGTCTTACAACAATTTACACCCAGAACTAGTGTCCACATAGGATTTTGGAGGACAAGACACAGAGGAGGCATTTAGTGGTGTGAAGCCAGACGTGAGTCATTTTCACATCTTTGGTTGTCCATTATATATCCATATACCTATAGAGAAGAGGACAAAAATGGAACCTTCCAATAGGAAGGGTTTATTTGTAGGTTATAGTGAGACTTCAAAGGCCTACAAGATCTACATTCCATAGCTAAGGAAAGTTGTAGTTAGTAGGGATGTAAAGTTTGAGGAGGACTTTGCATCCAAAAAATCTCAAGAATGCATTCCAATAACGAAGGATGAAGAGCAGGAAGCTCCAAAGGTTGAATCTCCAAAGATTCCAGTTGTTTCCAATTTAGGACAACGGCCTTCAAGTGAGGAGGGAGAAATTTCAGCCCCTTCTTTTGTAAGGACACCTCAATGGTTCGAACAGACATTCAAGGATGCTCAGGAGAATGTTGAGGCTCCTAGGAGCACATTCAGGGAGATTAGGCCTCCAAAGAAGTTTCCTAACTACATGATAGCATTGTTGAGTGTTAGCGTTTAATTTCGCACCTTTCGGTGAAAAAGAAAAACGGACAGATGTGCAATAGAACCGCTCTTCGAATTGGAAGGGGAAGCTCCCTATAAAAAAAAACTTAACTAAAAACTTTACAATCTTTTTGGGTTTTTGCAACATGCAGAAAGGCAGAGACTCACATTCAACAATGAAGCAAAGATTTTTATGCTTTTTGACTGAAAACAAAACCTAACCTTCAGCACAAATAATACATTTTAATGGATATTTGGAAGCAAAATAGGCATACTACAATCCATTAATGAACAAAACAAAAACACGATCAGGAAAATATTAGACAAATAACAATTTAAGCAAATAGAGGCATGAGAATTGCTATTGCTTTTATTCTTTGATTGAACACAAGACAGGATAATGAACATTGACTACTTTTGATTCCTTTGATTAAATCCAGAGATCGAAGGAAACAAATGAACATAGGCGATTTGATTTAACACAAAAGAACAAAGAAGATCTTAAACAAATGTTTAAGCACAAAGTTATAAACAATTCCTCTCAATCTCAACAACACAAACAGCTTTCAGGAAGACAACGCATATATTTATTCTCAAAGTAATAAAGATACACAAAATCATTGAACAATAAGATGTGAGCAATAAAAGCCTCGGCATTTACCCTTAAGAAGTTTAAGTGTGTAGAATACACTTATTTATACCCTAAAAAACAAAGATGCAAGGAAATAAAAGGAAGAGTTAACTAACACTCTCCACCCTAACCCTAATGCTGCATGGGAAGCATGCAAGCTTATTAGCAATTAAAAATAAAAATATCTCTCATGCAATTCAGTTAACTAAACTTGCATGTTATTACAATTTGAGTTCCACTTAAAGAAAATTTGCATGATCTTCAAAACAAATCCAAAAATAAGTTTATCTTTGAAAAGCAAAGTCAACTTGTTGTGACCAAATCACACATCACCCCATTACAAATGGGGACCCCCAGTTTTTTTAGAGGATTAGTTATTTTGGGTTAGTTGTTTTGTTTTATCTTAAGAGTCAGTCAACGAATAAGCTTTGCAAATGCAGTATAGAGCCTTCCTTAAGTCAGAATCAGAAGGTTTTATGTTAGAGTGAGGTCTTGAGTTCAACATGCTTCAATGAGTGGAGATCTACAAATAAAAATGGTTAAATATGGATCTAGGTGCCCTTTGTCATCTACAGCACCTTGAGAGTGTGCCTTGAGTGGGAAGGATGATTCAAGTAGTCAACAGGAGCGCCCTGAGGAGTTAAGACCCTAAGGTGATTCTAATTGTCCAAATCTAAACCTTTTTTAAGCCAAGGCGCATTTCTATACATGTGTGATCTCATTGGGGCGCCTTGGTGTTGCAAGGGTAGCGGTACTGCATTGTACTCTATCACATTTAAGCTTAATAGAAATAGAATATCAAAGAATGAAGCAAAGAAATGCAAAATCACAAATCACACACTATAACTCAGTTAGATGGACAATTGAGTAATCTTTACCGGGGCTATGGACGCCTGACCGACAGTGAGGCTCTGCTCGAGTGGAATTGCGAGACAAACCCGTCAGGGCTATAGATGCTCGCTGGCAGCAAGGCAATGTCCAGGTAGTTCATGAGGTGTGTACTAATCATGTAGCCTAATGTAAAGGAGCTTAGATGATCTTAGTTGCTAAAGGATGGGAATGAACTCATGCGCACACACTTGGATTCTTGGAATATGAAGGGTCGTGCTGGCAGTTGGTTTTGAGTCCGTGATCATGTAGTTTTGTTATTTGGTCTAGTGTGTGGGTGTACATGGAAATGTTGAAACTTGATTTTTGTTTATCTTCAGAACATTTAAGAAGCTCTTTTAATCGAAATCTATTTTTAATCATACATCAAAAGATATAGCGTCTTGATCCAATCTATGATTCTTTTCCTTTTCAAGTTCATCTTTGACTGGTTGATAAGTTGACAAGGATGATCTGACAGTTCTAAGTGGGGATTGAGTTCTTATTTATGAAATGTTCCTCCAGTGGAGTCACCAGATGTTGTGACCAAATCACACATCACCCCATTACAAATGGGGACCCCCAGTTTTTTTAGAGGATTAGTTATTTTGGGTTAGTTGTTTTGTTTTATCTTAGAGTCAGTCAGCGAATAAGCTTTGCAAATGCAGTATAGAGCCTTCCTTAAATCAAAATCAAAAGGTTTTATGTTAGAGTGAGGTCTTGAGTTCAACATGCTTCAATGAGTGGAGATCTACAAATAGAAATGGTTAAGTATGGATCTAGGCGCCCTTTGTCATCTGCAGCACCTTGAGAGTGCGCCTTGAGTGGGAAGGATGATTCAAGTAGTCAACAGGGAGCGCCCTGAGGAGTTAAGACCCTAAGGTGATTCTAATTGTCCAAATCTAAACCTTTTTTAAGCCAAGGCGCATTTCTATACATGTGTGATCTCATTGGGGCGCCATGGGAGGAGATTAAACATCTGAAGGAGTCTAGGCGCCTATTGTTGCTCAAATCATCATCATGAGCGCCTAGAGGTAAGTATGCTTGAAATTATGAATCTTGAAGGTATTGAAGCTTGACAAGTCTTCTAAGAGCAATTGTAATGATGGAAGATTGAGGTAAGTGGAGGGGGACCTTATCTGACTAGGCGCCAATTTATACTTGAAGAATCAACTTTGGGCGCCTTGAGTGTAAGAAGCTCAAGATCATGAAATCTAATGCCTAAGGGATAGGATAATCTCCAGGAAATCTAAGTGTAAGTTTAAAATCGCCAAAATGACAAGTTTAGCACCAAGAGTATCTAGGCGCATTTTCATGCATTTTTATGATAGTTTGGATGCCTAACATAGGAGGATATGGCTCATTGAGAGCGCCTTAGTAAAGGATTAAGTTGAACTATCATGTGATGGGTTAAGGTTAGGCGCACTTTCTTGTCTGAATAACCTCATAAGGGCGCCTTGGTAAGATTGAGTGATAAGATGGAGTATTGGAAGTTTGAAAATGGATTGAGATGTTGGCAAAGAGACAAGTTGTTTAGGCGCCCTATACCTTCAAAATGACCTTAATAAGCACCTTAAATGAAACTAACTCACAATTGCAAATATTGGAAGGTTTGATGTTGATAAAGGCCAAGGAAGTACACAAAGGTTCTAGGTGCCCATTTAGACTTCCTTTACCAATTTGAGCGCCTAACATAGGAGGATATGGCTCATTGAGAGCGCCTTAGTCAAGGATGAAGTTGAAGTATCATGGGATAAGTTGAGACCCTAGGCGCCCTTTGCCACCCAAACCACCTCATCTTGGCACCTTAAGGGAGGTAATTCACCTTGACATCCAAAGTTTATCAAACACATGAAATGAGCATTCTAACTTTGGGCGCTACTTTCCTCATGTACAACCTTGCATGAGCGCCTAAGGAGGAGATCAACTTGAAGTCTTGAAGGTGGTAACTTGGAGATGCCTTTTCAGAACAACTTCAATGATTGAAGGTTAAGAGAGGTGAAAGAAGGCCTCAAGGAGTCTAGGCGCACTTTTATGTTGAAACAACCCAATTTGAGCGCCTTTCAAAGGGATAGGAGATCTTGGTAGTCTAGGTGCTATATCATGCTCTGAACACTACCCAAAGTGCGCCTTAGAGCCTTGTCAAGACCTCAACTAGCTAGGCGCCAATTTTTGTGATTTAAATTATCCATATGCGCCTAACATCAATGGACATTTCATTATGCAAGCTTAAGATTCAAAATATTTCCATTGAATCGTAAAGGGGTTTGAAAGTTTGAAAATGGAGTAAGTACCTTTACATTCCTAGATGGGCGCTTTCCTTGTCTCTTCTACTCAATTTTAGCACCCTAAGTGGGGAGAGCTTGAAAACTTTGAAATTTGGCATGTAAAGATGGAGAAGTCTCTAGAAAGCTTTAGAAGGTTTAAGAGAGTAAATCAAAAGGTATAGGCCCACTCTTGTGTTGAAATGATCTTGTATGAGTGCCTTGAGAGAGGGTGATGTAGCATCTAGTGACTTGTTGAAAGAAACTAGGCGCCCTATACTGTCAACATGACCTCAAATCAGCGCCTAGGATTATAAGACATCATGCCTTGGATGGGGGCCTTAGGAAGAATACATGAATTTGTCTCATCATCTAAGAGCCTAAAGGAGTAAAATATGCATAAAGTCCATGAGATGAATCAAGTTTTAAGAAATCATCCTCCAAGAGTTAGGCACTAATCCACACCTAAATCATCATCACTATGCGCCTAACAGGTAAGGAAGCTTGAAATCATAGATTCAAGTGTATAGAAGCAAGGAGACCTCTTAAGAGGTTGAATGTGAGATAAAGCTTTAAATGTCAAAGATTAGTCCTAAGTAAGACTAGGCGCCCTATTGTGACCAAATCACACATCGCCCCATTCCAAATGGGGACCCCCTTTTTTTTGGAGCTCCGATGTGTTGCATGAGATCTTAGATGATGCCTTAGGTTCATTTCCTCTGCCAATCCAATAATGAGTTCCTCTTCTAGGAGATTTTTGCTTTATAACTGGAGGTCTTATCTGGAGGATGAACTTGCAGTGATGAAGACTCTTGATTGAATTCTATCCAAGTAATGAATAATGAGACCCTTCTTGATGTATGTTTGAGATCCTGAAAGACTAAGTCTGGTAGCCTGAAATCCTGAAAATCCTGAAAAATTGACTAAGTCTGAAATCTGGTGAATCCTCCAAATTCTAGATTTTGCATGTTAAATTCGGTGGATTCGAGACCTATCTCAACTTATACTTAAATATATTTTTCAATATACCTTTACCTTCAAAGACCCTGAAAAAACGAAATTTTCTGAGAGGGCGCGAATTTCCTATCTAGTGCGACAAAAGCCAGAGGAAATCGATTCCTTCAACCAATGCGCCCAATTCTAGATGATTTTGAACACCTCAACTGATGCGCCAAAAGAAGGAGGAGAAGAATTCAGGTTTGTAAGAAAAGATCAAGAAGAAATCAATACCTCCATCCAATGCGCTAAGGGGAAAGGAAAAATTCTAAGTGTCAAGGTGTAAGTTCTGATGTTTCCAGAGGATTTCAAATCCTTAACCAATGCACAAATCTTAAAAAATCCTAACATCTCAAACCAATGCGACCTCTTCAAGAAGAATCCAAGGTCAAGTCTTAGAGCGAATTTCCAGAGGAAATCAAGACGTTGATCCAATGCGACCTTGTAGATGAGAGTAAAGTTGAGTTTTGAAAGGAAAGCCAGAGGAAATCACATTATTGATCTAATGCGCCCCTTTAAGGGGATTTAATATCAACATCCAATGTGAAGAAGTGGAGGAGTTCATCATAAATTTAGAAGAAAATCAAGAGGATTTCGGAATCCTTATCCAACGCGACTTATCCAGTGCATCAATTCTAGGAGAAACCAAAACCTTTGTCTAAAGCGCCACTCACATAATGAGGCTAAATTTCAGTTTCAAGGCAAATTTCAAAGCGAACAACCAAATCTTGATCAAGTTTAAACACCTTTGTAAGAGGATTTCAAATCTTCAACTAATGCGAAATTTCAGAGGATTTCAAATCTTCAACCCCTTAACCAAGGCAAAAATGCTAAAGTTCCAGAGGATTTCAAAACCCTCAACCAAAGCGCCTAGTAGAAGATCTCAAAATCAGCAACCAATGCGACCAAGGTGAAAGTGATCTGCTAAGGTGAAGGTTAGAAGAAGATTTCAGATCCCTTAAGCAATACGCCACTTCCATAATAAGGCTAAATTTCAGTATCAAGGTAAATTTCAAGAGAAGATCCAATGACCTTGATCTAATGTGCTCAACACCTTTCCAGAGGATTTGAAATCTTGAAGCAATGCATCAAGATGGAGAGGCAGGTTCTAAGTGTTAGAATGCAAATTTTAGGATGTTTCAAGGGGATTTTGAAACCCTTATCTAATGCGAAATTCTAGAGGAAATCAAATTGTTAGTCTAAAGCGCCGTTTTAAGGTAATTGGAAGAGAGATTTGAAGGTGCTAGTCCTAGAAGATTGTAAATACCTCATCCAACCCGCCACATGTGAAAGGAAATCTAGAGGATTCTAAACACTTTATCCAATGCGCCACTACTAAGACAGGCCTAATTCAAGTTTTAAGTGAATTTTCAAAGAGGATCTTAAAATCTCCAAGTGATGCACTAGCCCTTAGAGACTTCAAACACTTGATCTATTGCATCAAGACAGCAAGAAGAGAACCAAAAGGGGGGAGATGAGAGGAGGATTTCAAGATGCTTGACTGCTGCACCAAGAGTTCAAGAGAGTAAAGGAGGATTTAAGGACTTTATTCTGTTTTCTTTATTGTTTTCATCTTCTTTAGACCTTGAGCAAATGATTTCTTATGTGTTTATGTTATAAAGTTGAAGTATTGATGTTGTTTCTTCTCTATGTTGCAGGAATGTGAATGATGCTAAGGAGTCATCAAAGAAGAAGAAGTTGGAACCACCTTCATGCTAGGAGTGAAGTCAACAAGTTGCAGTAGACGTCAAGTAGTTGTTCTAGGAAGAAGTTCAAGGATACTCTATCTTCATCAAGACTTTCCGAAGGCATCCACTCTACTTCAAGGAAAGCTCATGTGGCTGCTCTAAGAAGTCACTTCAAGTATCAATTACTTCACTTCAAGGAAACCTCATGTCATTAAGCTTCAAGTCTCCTTGGGAAGTTAGCTGCTCTATCATAAGGAAGGTGTTATCATCAAGTTGGAGCATTTCATATATTCTACTTCATTCAGGATCATCTTCCAGGAAGCATCATTCTAAGAGATCTACATCACTTCAAGAGGTAGCTGCTCCAAGACGTCACAGCAAGATATATCTCAAGTCCTCTTCATCAATGACATCATGAAAGATCATACTCTAATCTTCAGAGATTCATCAAGCTTCAAAGTCTCCTTGAGAAGTCATCTATTACACTCAAAAGGCCACACCAAAGATCATCATGAAGGATCACTTCATCAACTTCTACATCAAGCGAAGGCATTCATCCATCTAAGCTTCAAGTCCTTTCACCTTCAAGTCCAAGAGAGTCTTCTACTCTACATGAAGAAAGCCACATCATTATCATCATCATCTACTCCACATGAAGAAGCATCAAGGAAGATTATCAACTTACCTACAAGAAGAAGAAAGAATCATGAAGTGAAGCAACAAGTATCATACATCCAGTTGCAAGGAGATGTACAAGGCAAAAATCTACAAGTTGTATTCCTAAACATACAAGTTCAAACAATCACATTGAATACATCACATAAAGATGATACAATTTTCAAAGTATGCTGAGTTGGCATCTATTGGCGAGAACACATCATTTTACAAAGGGATGCCTTTGTGAAAGATGTTTTAAATGATTTCGCCTTACCTTATCACATTGGAAAACGTGCCTTCATTGCCTCTCTCTTTTTTGCTAAAAATAGCAAATTGTTGTAACTACCTCTGAGGTGGCATGATCTAGACCCTTGGCTATCAAAATGATCTAAGCCGTTCATTGTATCCTGGAGCATTATATAAAGGCCTTGTTGTCTCATTTGTAATTCAGTAGATCATTAATATAGACTAGAGATAGATTTTAGGAGTAGAATAAAAGAGACTCAAAATTCTCTGAGAGGGCTTGAAGCTGTTGTAAATATTTTCAAAATTAATGCAAAAGACATTGGAGCTATTTGTTTGGTGTTAAGTATTATCTTGTGGAGTAACATGGTTTCATGAATCTTGATGGAATCGAGAGGTGTTTCAAATTAGAAATAAAAGTAGAGAAGTCCATTGTTGTAATGCATGTTTGTGTTGGATATTTGATCAACTCCTAGCTCATGCTTTTAACATTCATCGCCGGTGAAATGTTGTGTAAAGCTAGTCTGAGCTATAATTTGTATAAGTTCGATTGTGGATGCTTGTTTGAGCTGCGCCGTTTAATGGGTGCTCATATGAACCTTCATAATTTGAAAACCTTTCGCGTAACCTTAGGAGATTGCACCAGCTTCATGAAGTTGTAGGCACCCTTGGCGAAGTGAAGTTAGGTTAAATCAGGAGTTTGTCTGTTCAATACCTCATCATTGCTTCATTGACCTTAGATTAGTTTTTCTGAACCCTTATCCTTTTTACTTTCTTTATCATTGAAACTTTGTACATACATCATCCACACTGAAAGGAGGAACAAGCTAAACATGAATGAAGAGGAGTCTGCGTAAGTCCCTTCGTGTTTAACAGCAAAATCATACTTAGTCACTGAGCTATCTCTTACAAAATCTTCAGAAAGGAACCTTGGAGTCATCTTGTTTGATCACGTAGTTCAGCATTCGAGAGGCTTTGCTCAAGAGGGAGTCAGATACTTTGTATTTCACTCTAATTGTTGACTTGTCTAAAAACAATCATCAACACGCCCCTTCATGATAAATCACTTCAATTTGGCGCCTATATATAAGAGATTTGTTTCAAATTTTGAAAATTTCAGAACTTTGCATTTAATACTCAACTTGGCCGACCTCTCCACTTGGCCGACCTGCATTTAATGAAGGCAGATTATCTATATAAAGAGGGCACCCTCTCATTTGGACATCATTCATTCACAACTCATCAAGGAGCGAATTTAGGAGGAGGAGCAGCATTAATAAAGGCAGATCTGCACTTTTGAAGTCTGATTTTTGTCATTTATAATTGATTTTCATCATATTTTACAAAAATCTGCACTTATTCTAGGTCTGAAAATTGTTGTAAGGTATGTTTCAGCTACTTTTAATCCATAAAATTGCCTTCTTACTTACTTAATTTGCAAATTTTCATAGTTTTGTCATCCAAAATCAGACTTATAGATAAATCTTATCATTTCAAGTCTCTTATTGAGGTGTTGCCTTGTAGGTAGATGGGCATGACGGCAAAGGCGCGTCAAGTGATGATCAAGATGGATGCCAAGTCAACTATACCCGACTCCAAGCTCGAGACTCATTGGAAGAATGTGGGAGACACCAACATAGGACACGTCAACCTAGAGGAGATGAAGGGTTTCTTACTCGCCATTACAAGGAATGAAGACATCAAGGCCATTGCAAAGAGTGGAATCATACAAGCAGCATGCTTCCCACCTACCCTACCTAGCACCGAATTAGTGTTAGAATGCATTCAACACTATGACAAAAGAGAAGACAAATTGTGGCTAAAAATGGGACTATCCTCGCCTACTTGCAAAGAGAAGCCATTCAGGAGATCTTCAACTTCCCAAACCGGAAGACAGTGTTCATTTGTCCTACAACTGCCCAACGTACCTTTGAAGGCAATTCCAAGCAGTACATGCAAAAAGGAAGAAGTGGATGATAGATTCTTCAATCAAGATATACAACTCTAAAGATCCAAAGTTTCACAAGGCAGATTTCAAACCAGAGATAAAGTTACTTCATCATGTTCTTGAATAGAATAACAAGTAGGCTTCAATCATCAACTTTTGAAGGATGGATGTATACATACATTGATCATGTGTTTACAAAGAATAAGATGATTGATTGGGCTGGGCTTATAAGTCATTGCCTTGATGAGCAATTTGAAATTTTTGATAAGTCAAAGTCTTTCTTCATGACTTCCTATCTTGTTTACAAACTGGCAAGAAATGTGGTATACAAGGGATTGACATCTAAAGGAGAAGTGGGCATAAAATCTGGCCAAATCCTGTCACATCAATGCTATACACAGCTCCATTTCAAGAACATCAATCATTATAAGAGATTTAATGATGCCTTCGCCGTGTATATAGTAAGAAAGTTGTGAGGAGAGTTGCATAGAAGATTAACAGGTGCTGCTAGGAATTTCATTGAACAATATGGAAGATACTATATTCAATATGACAAGTTCACCTATATCAAAATTCAGGGTTTCACATCCTTTCCATATAGATTTCCGAGGTACCCTACTAATAGGATGGTAGTGTTGGAAGTATCGAGGCAGTTGTTACAGTTCCATAAGATGCAAAGGACAAGAAAGAAGGCCGGGGTTCAGTTTCCTCTCAAGCTGGGGAGATATTATTCATGTCCATCGCTTCAAGCAGCCGAACATTTTGAGATTGAGCTTCAAGCATATCACTTACATCTTCATGATTCAAGGAGGGAGAACTTTGACCCACATGGAGCTATCAGGCAATCATATCCTACCTATCGACATATAGAGCAACTTGAAGATCATTGGGCAAATGCTATTGATGATGATGATATAAGGATGCAGAAATGTTCAAGGTTGAGATGGGATTTGGTGAGAGCTACAAAAGTATTGAGGATTCATGATCAGCTAGATGATAATAGAACTCTTTCAAGTGATGAATACAATAAAATACGGAACCTACCATATGACATTGACTGGACTGATAGAGAAAGAGTATATGATGAAGAGTTGATAGAACCTATCATTACTATCGGTAAGGAACATGCAAAAGAGCAAGTACATGCATTGATAGATGAAGGAAAGAAGCTCACTTACACTAAAATGGGAGAGGTGGAACAGCAGGAACAACATAGTGCACCTGGCAGAAGTTCACGATGTAAGGATAATGAAAGAGATTCAAGTCAAACAAGGAAAAGAAAACAACTTGAATCCACACAAGAAGAATCAAGTAAGAAGAAGAAAAGGATAAGCATTAAAACTGCTTCATCTAGACAACCAGGAGATACTCTAATGAATCAGGATATAGTTGTACATGTTGAAGATGCAGTCCCGGATACCCCCTTTGAAAAGGTGCCTTCAAGTCCACATGATACTGAAATCATTGATGAGGCTAACACTAAAGACAAAGATGAAGCTGAAGAAGAATCATTGCCCGTGCAAGGAAGGCAAGTACAACTAGGAGATTTTTCATCATTGCCGGAGTGGCTACAGAATAGAATTAAAAAAAGCTGTGAAGTGGAAAAATATCATCCTATTCCAGTTGAGGAGTTGCTTCTAGACATGTCTACTGAAAAACCAAAGAAGAAAGTAACTACTCTTTCAAAGATAACAAAAGATGAAGCTGCTGTAAGGAGAGTACATGTAGCTGTTCCAAGACTTGAGAAGAATCTAGAAGATATTGCACCTGAAGATTATGATAAAACCCTAAACCCTATCAATACAATTGACTTGGGTCCGTTGACTGGAGCACAAGTAGAAGAACTTCAGGATTCAATTGATAATGCTCGAGCTATCATAAGACAACAAGCAGAAGGTAGGATCAAGGCTGAGCAAAGGTGTCAAGCATTGGAACAGTATGTTCAACACTTAGTTCATCCTATCCATCAGCAAGAAAGTTTCTACACCTCCACCTATTCTTCCTCCAGAAACAGTTATACATCTTGAGGGGTTGAGGTCTTCATCTCATAGGTTGAAAGATTGGATGAAAAGGTCAAGGGAAACAACATATAGCTATCTTGAAGATATTATGCAAGTCTATAATAAGGTTGCTAATCTCAAGGAAAGAGTACTTGCATTTTTGACAACAAAGAACAATATATGCCACACTTGAAGAGTTTGACGGAAACTTCAGTTGATGAGTTGATACATGGTGAAGTGATTGAGGAAGGAATAACACATGATTTCTCTTCTTGGTACTATTGTTTTCGCAATAAGGAACAGCTACTTGATAAGGTTGAAAGAGATATGTCAAGAGTAAGAAGTGTGATCCAAAGAATCCAAGATGGGATACATGCATCCTTGATGAAGATATGCAATCCCTTTGGAGAGATGACTATTGAAAGTATGAAAGAACAAGTCCAAGCCTTCTACTTTCAAGAAGATGATATTTCTGATGATAAGCTTGATAGCATATTTTCAATTGCTATCCACCTTGGTGCCAACAAAGCTAGAATGACTGATTGGGAGAAGACACTTGGCCTTTATGCAGCTGATGTGCTTGAAGCCGAAGGGACCACTAGGAACACGCCAAGTGTACCTTTTGATGATATCAAGCAAATGGTGTCCAGATTCATTGAATTCCATAACACTAGTGATGGTTACTCACATGGAGATTCTTCATAGGCTATTGATGTGGCATCCCTATCTCCTTGTGAAACGTGTCTTTGTTCCCTCTTTCATATGCTAAAAATATGAGTTTGTTGTAACTACCTGTAAGGTGGCATAATCTGGTCCACTGGCTTTGCCAATCGATCTAGACCCTTCATGTATTCTTGAGGCCTATATAAGGACTTTTTTTGCTCTCATTTGTAAGGTTGAAGACTTTGAAAATTGTTGCAAGAGCTCTTTTGAAATAATATAAGATTCATTGTTTGGTGATTCTCTATATGTTTCTAAGTGTTGCATGGTTTTTGATCTCTTCAAGCGAATGTTAAGTTACATTAAATTTTCTTTTAAGTGTTATGTTAGTTGATGAAAGTAATTGTTATTGCTTCGTGGTGAAATCTATATGTTCATACCATTTGTGATTTGTGGCTTGCAAGTTGCAGTGCATGGTTAAACTGAACAAAATGAACTTAACTTTAATCGTTTGTGTTTGTTGAACTTTCATGAGCATAAGTGATTTGAACATCTTTGATTACCCTAGAAGATTGCATCAACCTTGTGTAGTTGTTTAACTTGGCAAAACAAAGTTGGTTGATTTCACCTGATCAATAATTGTTTCTTGCATCTAAGATTAGAGTAGTTTCCTAAACCTATCGTTTGCACTTTTTTTAATCATTAGGAATTAGAATTGAAGAGCCTCATTGCCATATCATACGCTAAAGGGGTTGTAGTGCTTAGATATTCCAAGTGTCTGCCTCTAGAGAGTGAAACAATCAAGTTGTTAGAACAATTGTGTAAGTCCCTTTGTGTTCATCAGCAAAATCACATCAAGTTATTCAGTTATCCACTGCAAATCATAAGAAAAGGAACCTTGGAGTTACTTCACTGGATCACATAATTCAACCTGTGAAGAGCTTTATTCAAGAGAGTTAGATACTGAGTGTTTTACTCTATTGTTGACTTGTCTAAAAACAATCATCAACACAGTTCTCAAAATAGAAACTGCTTTGGAAATCCCTCCAGCCGCCAAAAATAGAATTCTCTTGCAGATAGTGAAAAATGACTAAGTATGAGAATTGAGATTTCTCTCAAATTCATCAACCTTAGCCTCTTCTGAGATGATGATAGGATCCGAACGCATGATCTCCATCTACAAGATGGTGTTTGCATACTCCACTGTCTTCATGAGATCCAAATACTCCCTGACCTTTGAATACTCATGAATGAGTGTCGATTTAGCCTCCATGGTGATAGAAGAATATTGCGTGGTGGCTTTGAGGCTTCAATAAAAGCCTTTCTTCTTCACCGTTCTGCTTCAAAAGATCAAAATAGGCCTCTGTATGCTCGTTGTTCGAGAAAATCAAGTTTTTACTCTCATTGCCCAAAATCTGATTTGTGTGAAAAAAAGTATATTTTCCCCTTGGAAACTGAAAATATGAGGCTAAATCCACAAAAAGTTGCCGGATCTGAGCCCTAGACAATCAAGAATGATGGAAAACATCTTTTCCCAAGGTTGGTATGTGATAGAAATGAGAAAATTTGAACATAGAGGCCTTAAAAATCACTTTTCTTTTGGCTGTAGGTGGTGATTTTGGGCATGAACAATCATAACCAGCGAAAGGAAAGTTTGAAAAACCTTCAAAAATGGCCTCCTAGACTTGGGTGCTGCCTTCTATGCGTGAAAATGGACCTTGGATGATGGAGAAGGAAGAAAATGGTGCCTTGAAGTGACCAATCTGCCTCCTTTATGCTTTGCTGGCCCAAAAAGTGTCTTTAACCTGTCATAAAAAGCTTGAAACCCTTGTTAATGGCTGCCAATGTGAAAGAATGCCCTTCTAGGGTGTAGGCAAGTCTTTGAATGAAAGAAAGATGGACAGAATGATGCAATATAATGTTGTCTTAGCCTTCAAGATGAAGTGCCTCTTCTCCAATCCTTCAAATATGCCTTCTAAAGCTTCAAAGCTTTCAATAATGGAGTCTCCAATTGATGTGTAGCCTCCAAACCCTTTGTGCAACCTTGGAAATGACAAATAGAATGCATGTATGCATCCTTTATAGAAACAAATAACCTTTTAGGGTTTCAACTAGGTTTTGCCTCTAAATTTAGCTTGCTTTTCTTTTCCCTCCATGCAAATATCCTAAATTAAAACGGAGTTCAATTCATCAAAATAGAGCACCTTGTTCCAATGCTCAAAAGGCGTGGATTTAGCCCAAAAAGGGCGCTTTTCTTGCATGCCAAAAAGGCGTGGGTTTATGGCATTTTAGGTGCCTTTTTCAAGTGCCTCAAAAGGCATGAGATTTGGTCATTTTGAGCGCCTTTTTCAAGGCAAGAAAAGTAGTGCTTTTTTGGTGTTTTGAGCACCTTTTTCAAGGTGAAAATAGGTGTGCATTTTGGGCAATCTGAGCGCCTTTTTGGAGTTTCAAAAAGGCATGAGATTTGGTTTTGAGCGCCTTTAGCAAATCTCAAGACTTAAACTTTTTCCGCCTGATTTCGAAGTGTCCTGGGTGGAAGTATATTTGAAAACTCAGATATTGAATTTCCTATACTTTAAATATTTTGAAATATACTTCCAGGATGTTTGAGATAGGTCCCGGATCCATGGGATTTAACATGCAGATTCTAGATTTTTGAGGATCCACCAGATTTCAGACTTGGACAGTTTTCAAGATCTTAGAACATCAGGGTTCAGGACACCAGACTTAGCCAATTTCAGGGCTCATTCTTTGTGATTCTTGACCTTGGAAAACTTTGAACTTTGCCTTGGCCATTTTGACGAACGCTACCTGAATCACTGTCGTTTGCCTCTACCTGCGAAGCTTCTTCGCCGTTCCTTTGCATCATTCAACAGTCCTACGTCCTCTAAACAACACAGAAAACTTGACTCTGATCTCTAGCAGATGAACTTCAACTTTCTATTAATGGGCTTGGAGTTTGTGTTTCGCCTTCTAGAAAAAGCAAAATTGACCCAGTAAAGAAAACTCGACCTTTTGCATATTCTGTCTGGACTACCTTGATCGTGAAGCAATATCAGCCAATCATAATCAAGCAAGACTCCTGAATCAGGGTTTCTATTTTTAGAAACTTTCTATTTTTAGAAACTTTCTATTTTTAGAAAATTTTGCCAGCATCTGTATCTCAAGAAACCCAAAAACCTAAAATTGACGTCTATTTTTAGAAACTTTCTAAAAATAGAACTTTCTATTTTTAGAAATTTTGACTTTTTGACTTTTGACGACCAATCTTTTGGATTCTCACAAAAAATTTGATTTGGCATAACATAGCCAATTTAGCTCCTTTGAATCCTTCTCCATTCCGGCCTTGTATCGGTTTTCCTTTGATATATCTTGTTCCTGCGGGGTTAGCAAATAATGACAAGGCGACATGGTGCTTTGGAGGTGTGTTTAGGCATCTTCATAGGGTGTTTGTATGCATAGAAGAAAAATTTCGTATGGGTACAACATAAGGCTCTGTCTGGGGACCATAGTGTATACTTGCGGCATAGGAGGACCTCAGAATCTCCGGGTTTATAGTGTAGATCAGTGTCTTATCAGTTCGGCAATAGAGTCAAAACATTTACCTAAAATCACCTAAAGGTGGAACTCTGGTCTACCTAACAGAACACGACAAATAAATGATACATAACTGGGAAAAACAATACTACATTACGAATACATTACTGAAAGGGGAAACACAATACAAAATAATTTGACACACAAAATGCTCTTTTTTCGAGCGAGGGCAAGGAAAACAAAAACTGTTACACAAAACCATCAACAAGTTAAGAAAAATAAGAACCTCTCCTCCTGAGCTAGGAAATTTGTCTTGGTAGCTCATAGTCTTTCTTCCTCTGCAACACCTTCTCGAAGAGCCATGATTCAGATGGGTAGACACGATCAGGCCATGATAAGTTCATGATGAACTGATTGATATGCATTAGCTCAGGTAGATCATCTTCTTCAATGGAGGATAGCCTTTGCAATAGGTGAAGGTACAAAACCTCCTTCTGAAGGTATGAAGCAAGATACTGTGGCTAAAGTATGCTTGTGGGAATGGTAACCACTACATATAAAACTTGACGTTCTTCATCCATGTCTTCAACATACGCAACCTTGAACTCAGTCCATGAGTCATCCTTTGGAAAAGGTCGAAGCTGCTCATATAGAATGTCCATCACTAGTTCTTGGCTTACCGGATTCACAACTGTTATCATCAATTTATCTAGTGATTCAGGTACTTCATCATTCTCATCGGTCATGTCTTCATCCATCCACTCCTCAAAATCTAAATGTGATAAATCATCAAGATCTAAATCTTCGAGCTCCTGATCATCATCAAAGTACACTTGCTGGATAACATCTTCACCTAGTAGCTCACTTCGCCATCCATCATATCGAGCCTCGTCAGCTTCCATGGAGCAATCTCCTTCAATGATTTTGTCCTTGAGAACATGAATGCAAAAATCTGGCATCATCTCATCCTCGGCAACCATACACTTCTCCTCCTCTGACATGCATGCAAGATCAAGCACGTATTCTTCTAAGCTTTGTGTTTCTTCTTCTTCTACTTGGATGATCTCACACACGGCATATCTTACAACACACTTATCGAGAATTTCTGACTTCTCCATATGATTCTCTTCGGTGACCAAGATTGAATATTCAATGAGCTCTTCTCCTTTCAGTGTTGCATATTGTGTTGATTTTTCTGCCACAGGTTCATGGATAACCTCAATGTCATGTCCCCGTTTCCGGCTTGAACACCAAATGGAACTTGGATTAGCCTACTTCTCATTCCCGGAGGCCAATTCTAAATGATGAGGGAATGAATTGGTTTTTGACTAACTCAATCTTATTGTTTTGTAGGAACAAAGTTAGAAACTCAAAATTTGGCTAAGTCTAGAAGCCAAATTAGACTAAGGCATGACTCTTGGAGTCTAGGCGCCAATTTCACATCAAATTTCCCAAATGAGCGCCTAGGGACAAAATAGGCCTCAATGACCTTCAATATGGAAGGCACTCTAGTTACAGAAGTTGATTTCTCTGTCGGAAGTTTCATACCAAGCATATTCCTTGAGGAAAGGGGTCAAGTAAACTCTAGGCACAAATACCATGACAAATTCACCTGATGTGCGCCTAAGTGGGAAGGTAGCTTCCCATCACTTCAAGTAGTCAGGGCGCTTGGTGAGATAGGTGTTTTACTTCACCACAAAGACTACAAGTGTGAGTGCCACATGTTTGAAGGTAAATCCAATGCAAGGTGCTAGTTTCCTCCTACACAGACTCAGAAGTGCGCCTTGGTACTTGGGGCACTACACTGTGATTGATCAACTTAAGGAGTGCGCCTAAGGTTAGATAGTGGATTGGAAGGGTAGAATGCATCATCAAAAGAGTTTATAGTTGTTGAAGGCATCAAATGATGACTTGGGCACACATCTACCTCTCTACATCATCAAATGTGCGCCTAGACTAGTGAGGCGCTACTTCATGACTTTAGATATGCGCCTTGATCTCTGCAAGTTGAGGTTGTTGAAAGAATGTCCAAAGAATACAAGGCGCCAATTATTAATCAAAAAACCTAGAATGAGCGCCTAACTATGTGAGGCACTAGCTCATGCTTCTAGAACACCAAAAGGGCGCCTAGATGGGGAGGCGCTAGCTCTTGCTTAAGCAACCTTGAAAGAGCACTTTGAATCATCGAAGGATCAAGGAATCATCATTGAAGACAAGTAAAAAAATGTTTGTGAATGAGGCGCACTTTTCATCATCTCCACCCCCACAATTGCGCCTTCTCTTGGAAGCTCACTTTGCGCCTAAAGGAATGATACTGAGATATCATCCATGTTAATACCTAAGTTGCATTTGGAGAAGGCTTAGAAACTCTTTGAAAGACTTGAATGAAGTTAGAACTCACTTCAAGGAGGTTAGGCGTTGTTACATGACTCTAGGACCTTGAAAATGTGCCTAAGCTACATAAGGCTATTGGAATCACCATTTGACCTTTATTCTATTGAAGAAGATCAAAACTTACTTAAGGGATCCTTCATCAAGCTAAGATACTAATCAAATGTCAAAAAGAACATCAAATTGCCTAAGGCGCACCTTCTAGCCTCTGCCACCTCAAAGGAGCGCCTAGCATGGGAAAGGCGCCTGTTCTAGTCACCACTACCCTCAATTGGCGCCTAGCAATAGTAAGGCGCAAGTTCATGATCAAATTACCTCAGTTGAGCGCCTAGAGTAAGTTACAAGTACCTGAGCTCTCATTGGTCAACAAAATGATATTGGGATCCGTACCGGTTCAGTGGGTAAGGTTGCCACCTCAAACTGAGTTGTCAAATGGAATATTCTCCATGGATATGCTTCGTGGAAAACGTGCCTTGGTTCCTCTTGTGCATTGGGAAACATGCCTTCATTGCCTTGAGGAGCACTATAAAAGGAAGAGAGGCTCTCTCATTTGGGTATCTTATCTTTTGGCGAATTTTCTCTCTACAAAGCTTTATGCTTGTGATCTTGAGGCCTGCGAGTTTCAAGATGTAATATCCCTTGCCACTTTTGAACTCAATATGCTGATATAAAGCTCAAGGAATATTGTCAAAGACTTGGCATACAAAGTCTGAACATGCTGTTATGAATTTTCAGATTGTCTTCTTTGAGTTCATAGGCTGCTAATGATGTTATTGAATGCTTCTAATAATGCAAGGTTGTTATAGAAATGATATACTAGTTGTTTCAGACCTTTGGCATACATATAAGTGACTGTATGTAACTAGTACAGCTAATTGACATTAAGACAAACACTTTCCATGCATCCCAATATAGCCAATATACACCCACAGCCATTAGCCATTTATGCAAACACTTGGCAAGCAAAGGCTCTTGACGAAATATACAAATCACTATACAAACAACCACCTTCAGCCAATAGGTATTTTCACAAACATTTAGCATACTCATATGATAATCTAGAGCTCAATCAATATAAGCATTACATCAAATAATTGGCATACAAATTTCCCCTTCTTAATTGAATGCAATCTCTAGTACAATGCTGATATAACTAGCCAATACTCTTGACTTACAATGAAATCCCAATACAATGCCAATATGATATAAATGTTCATCTACAGCAGCACCTAATGCAAATTGACTTAACAATGCAAATACTCTAACAAAACATTAAGGAACATGATACACATAGTCGATATGCCTGAGATATTGAAGTAGCACTTGTTGATGATGAAACCCCACTAAAAATGGTGAAATAGCCCCTCTATGTGTGAAGTCACCCCTACCCTTGCCTGGCAATATTTTAGATAAATAAATGCAGCAATTAAACTCCACTTCTTGGCACCTGAAATGATCGGTAGGACCAAAGGATCAAAATGCAATAATACCCAGAACCATAGGATGCTTCAGTGATGAGATATGAACCAAAATGTCTTGCCAATGGCACCCTTGCTGTAGTATATCAGTCCTCAAAATTAATTAATTGCAGCCTTGAACCTCCTCCAATTTGCCCTTGAAATAATTGTCTCAGCAAAAGGAATTGATTGCTCAAATACCCAGAACGATTTGATGCTTCAACAGTGCACAAGGAGCAAATATCCATGTCTCACATAGGCTGTTCAAACCCCATAACAGCAAACTGATGTAAAATTGCAGACCTCAGAAAACCCTTCCAATGACTGAAAATAAACTCTAATTAAAAATATGTAAATACTCCAATGTAGCACAGATCTAAAGTGAAGCCCACAATGAAGCAATAATTTAGCTGATATTTCACAACCTCAAAATTGCATAACCAATTGGGAGTTTTCATTCCCAAGGGCTGGAAAAAATGGCAAAACCCTAGCTGGACTCACCACCAAACAAACTTAAGTCAAATATCCAATTCTTCATGTCCACGAATGAGCCCATAAGATCCTTTTATTCTTTTCTTGGGGAAGCTCACACACTTTCTTGTCAATGTGGGATAAAAGATATACTTTATATTTGCACTTTATTATAATATAACATTAAAATACTAAGTTACCGGTCCTGGTACGGGTTCAGATATGGATACGGGGTTCAAGTACGCAAATACGGTATTTTTTTTTTCCCCAGGGTATGGTACAGCAATATATATATATATATAAATTTTTATTTTTTAATTTATATTTAAAACAGCAAACTCTAAGACTAAAACTTAAAGTTAAAAACAGTGTTACTCACAATTCAAATTGCCAATAAAGTTATAAACAACATGATAAAATATCATTATCAACATACCTCATATGTCATATAACTTGCATTACGGTAAATCAAAATACTCATGAATTGAAATTCATATGAGTCTATGACATAATTTAGTGATTTCTCAAAGAGTCAAATGTCACTAGAAAATGAAAATTCAAAATTGCAATCAATATCCATTGTTCAATAACTTAAAGTCTTAATAACTTAATAAGCATCATATGGGTCTTCATCCAAAGCATTATCATCATCATTTGAAGCACAATCAATTGGAACACCACTCCCAGTAGGCAGGTCTATGTCATGTGTAGCCTCATAGTCATAAGGGACCTCATCAATAGAGACTATTGCAAGCTGTGTAGCAGTAGCATTTAAATCAGCACACTCAGGTGTTAGATCCCAATTTTTTGTTGCTCCCACACTGTAATCAGGTTTCTTATGTGACAAGAGACGCAAGTTAGAGTGCACATAGACCAAATCCTCGGCCTTTTTTGCACCCAATCAGTTCCGTTTAATTGAGTGGATAAAGGAGTATGTACTCCAATTCCGCTCAGCGGAAGATGAACTTGCAACCTATTAAATTTGCATACCATACAAGTTAAATTTGCATACCATAAAATTTAAAAATTAGAAAGAAAAATGAGGAAGTTAATTTAAAAAAAAAAGATACATACTTGAGATAGAATTTTTATTGCAAGAGGTTGAAGGTGAAAATAGTCTTGGCCATGTAGGTACCACCATTCTTGAGCATCTTTCTTGTACTTGTCTCGAAGAGCAAAAACATCTTGATTCTTTGAAGATATGAACTAACCAAATTCACCTGAGACAATTTTCTCTAAATCTCCATCTGGACATAGTCTTTTGAATGCAGTTTTGTACCCAATAGCAACCTCTTTATCTCTATATGGTGCCACCCTCCTTGGTAGGGTAAGTATCTCTCTGCTGTAATACTTTGGAGACAAAGCAAATGCTAAGAGATGCAAGGGTGTGGTCATCTTGTTCCAACGGTCAACAATGATCCTTTGTACTCTTTTAAAAAATGCTTCTGCGGGGTCTTGCTCCTTGGCTTCTATTATGGTCCTTATTTTTTCAACCATGGAGTCCACACCATCATAAGTCTCACCCAAGCATGGTCAATCCGTATCTGCATACCTAATCATACTCATGATGGGTTTGGTGAAATCCAAAACATATTGCACACGAACCCACCACTCATCATCAAGGATCAATGCTTTGATTCTTTGGGCTTTGTCTATTTGTGATTGCCTCCATACACTCCAAAGAGTGTCGATGACCATGGCACCCAATGCTGATTTCACCTTCACAAGTCGTCGCAAGACAATTGTGTGTGATGCGAAACAAGTTTCGGCAACCTAACATCATATAAAAAATAAAATAATAAAAAGTAACAAGTAGCAACTTAGCAAAAATTTAAAAATATTAAATATGCTAAAAGTAAAAAATAAAAATAAAATTACCTTCAACAACTCCAATTTGGAGAAGGTCCTAAAGATGGCTTGTGACATATGATGATTTGTCACAAACATTTGAATCTCCTCGGCCTCTGTGTAGATTTCCTTGACCCACTCAATTTGTGTGTCAATCTTTTGCATCATCAAGTTGAGAGAGTGAATGGCACATGGTGTCCAAAAAATATGCCCATATCTACCCTCCACTATTGAACCAACTGCCCTACAATTTTTAGCATTATCTGTTACAACTTGGACAACGTTTTTAGGGCCCACCATGTCAATGGCTTGTATGAGGATATCGGCAATGAAGCTTGCATCCTTCACTTGCCCCTCACAATCAACCGCTTTCAAAAACATAGCCCCTTTAGGCGACACTGCAATGACATTAATTAGTGGCCTATTTTTGCAATCCTTCCATCCATCAGAAATGGACACTCCTGTTTCAGTCCATGTATTCTTGATTGCCCTCAATGACAACTCTACGAAAGCTTTTTCCTTGGCCAATAAGGTGGTGCGCACCTTTTCATATCCAGGACTAACATAATCACTAGGTGCCTTGGCAATTGCGGACACCATATCCCGCCAATATGGTGATCTAACAAGGTTGAAAGGAAGCCCATTGGCATAAATGCAACGAGCAATGTTGTCATCTGCAATTTCCCTTGACTCATTCTTGAAGACATTTTCCAATGGGCCTCTTTTATGGGATTCAGATTCAGTAATGTCTTCTCCAGAAGATGGTCATGGCATGAAAGGATGTGGGCCAGCCGGTTTTGTGAAGCAAACAAGAGATTTTTGTGGTCCCTTATTGGAAAGAGAATGCACTCTTTCCTTTCCTCTATTACTTAGCATGTCAGCATCCTCTTGTTCCTTGATATAATCCACTATTTGTTGCTTTGACAACCCTTTTTTATTCGGCCCTAGGCAAACTCTTATACCTGTGCCGGGAATAGCACATAAGTGAGCTTTCACTCGACTACATGAGCTCTTATATTCTTTCAAACATTGGTTACAACGCCAAAGATAACCCCCATCACCAGGTAATTGTTCTATCATGGTTGTATGTCGCCAAAGAGGTGATGATGCATCAATTTTAAACGGCTTCTCTAGAGAACCAACTGAAGCAAAACTATGAGCCATTCTGTATAAAATTATACAACAAAACAAAAGAAACATTATAAATTTAGAACCCTACAACTTAAAAAAAAAAAAACTAAAAAAAATGGGCATTATAACCCCTTTATTATGCATATAAGGTTTACAAACAAAATCTAAAACTCAAAAAAAAAACAAAAAAAAAAAAGTTGAAAAACTTCAAAAATCTTGAAAAAATTCATGAAAACTTGGAAAAAATTACAAAAATCACTCACCTTTGTAGCTAAATCTTCCTTATGTAGCTTTTCCTTCCGTTTTGGTGTAGTTCTTTCACTCTCCTAGCCTTCACCTTCGAAGAAAGAGGCAGCAACCTTCAAGAACCAACAATGGTAGCTTGGAGACAAAAAATGAACTTTCTCACTTTTGTTTGCATGAATGAATGAAAAGAACTTATGTTTTCATGTTTTATTAGTTTCAAATGTGCTTTTTAGGGTTACTAGGGCATTCTAATTGCTTTTAATGTTATTTAAATGCTTTTAAAATTTATAAAAAAATAATATAAAGCGCTTTTTAGCGCTACCTGGTGGTGGGTTCGCTCGGGTTCTCTGGGGGTTCGCCCAGGGTCCTGCCCAGGGGCCCCGGGCAGGACCCTGGGCAAACCCCCAGAGGACCCGTACCCAGTCATCCCGATCCGGGTACGGCACCTATTTCCAAAGAACCCTGCAACTTAGTTAAAATATATAAAGTGCAAAACATAATGTCAAAACATATCATGAGGTTTCCCAAATTAGAAACATTTGTAATAATATAGTAGAACCAAATTCATGAAAGAAAGCCAACCGCTGATTGGGTAACTGCCAAGAAGACCCTCTAATCAAACCATATTAGCCTACGAGAGCCAGGAATAGGCTAAATCCTCTGCGAACTGATGCTAATGAAAATGGGGACATTACACAAGAGTTGGGGTGATGCCCCCTCAACTGACAAGGTGATGCTCCCTTGTTGCTTTGTGAGGTGTTGACATCCAGTTAACATCATTAGGTTCAATTGAAGTGATCTACATCAACTAGTGAGATAGAGCTAGTTGTGAAGAAGTTGAAAGCATTGTATACATCTAGGCTTCAAGGCCTTTTCTTGTAATCATTTGAATAAGATTGTATTTTCATGCCATTGTGGGCAATCATCATTGTAATAAGACATTTACATTGAGTTGAATCAAGTAATAATACAAGTACCCTACTTCAAGTTGATTCATGCAAGTTGCCTTTGTTATCTTTTCATATGTGATGTTAAGTAGACTAAGTAGTTGAAGAGTTAAGTGCAAGTAAATCTGTCTAAGTAAGAAAAAAATTAGATAGTACTAGTTGGGTATCTTACAGTGGTATCAGAGCTTGGATCCTGCCAGCCTTTGGGCTTTTCATGCAAGAAGGTGATCAACAAAGTGATAGAACAAGGAGATACATTGCGCGTGAACAAAGAAGGCAGTTCCAGTGGACTCATCCTTACCCACAACAGGATACTCTTTCAAGAGCAATTGCAGCTAGACAGGCTGACATGGGTGAACGAAGAAGTATAAGTCCCCCTGGTGATAATGAACATGAAGCAAGGGAGATGTTTAGAAACATTGCCGTTGGACAACAACAAACAGCTCAAATATTGCAACAAGTCCTACAATCCCTTCAAAACATGAATCAAGGAGTTGAAGGTCAACAAGGTAATGCAGCTAGACATGAGAGACAAGAAAGACATGTTGATGATGATGCTGCTAGTGCAACAGGCAGAAGAGTTTGCACATGGACTCCTACAGTTGATAGGCCTATAAGACCTACTTTCCTTCCACCACCACCTGAACAAGGCAATGAAGTTGATGAAGAGTTTGATGAGGAAGAGCAGAATAACTTTGAAGATGAAGTAGCACTCTTTGCAGATCTCTATGCCAAATTACCAGATCATGTTCGGGAAATAATGTCTTTCAATGAATATTGCCGACAGGAGAGGGAAGATAGGGACAAGCGTGGTAGAGCTAGAGGCTTTTGTCCTAGAAGGGATGATGATACAAAGGAGTATAAAGAAAATCGAGTTCCTATTCCTACCTTTGATGGAAGTGGAAAGATCAGTGCTAGAGCTTTGGTGAACAAGTTGGATACGTACCTCTCGCTTAAGCCTTTGACGGAGAAGAAAGCAATCCACTTCACCACAATGCATCTAGAAGGGTTGGCTTATGAATGGTGGCATCATGGCCTAGTCTCTCAACATCATGATAGGATAGATTCCTATGATGAGTTTGTAACCAAGTTGATTCAAAGGTTTGATAGAAAAGACAATACAGTGTACTATCGCGAACTAGCCCAACTTAAGCAAGAAGGGTTGTGCAGTATGTAAATGAGTTTCAGAAGATAGTAGTGATGGTACTTCACATGACTGACCGAAGAATCACTATGTTGTTCATTGAGGGATTGAATAGTCAGATTAAGCCATTAGTAAAGGTACAAAGGCTAGCAAACTTGGAAGAAGCAATTGACTTTGCTCTTGATCTTGATACTACTCACGCATACCAGCCTAAGAAGAAGTTTTACAAAGGCGTTAGTTCAACTCAAATAAGACAGACATTTCCACCAAAGAAGTTTCAAGACATGACAGCTATTGAAAGAGATGAGCTCAAGAGAAAGAAGCTTTGTTTCTCATGCAAGCAACCTTGGGAACCAAGACACAGGTGCCTTGGTAAAGGTAAAGCTCATTTGATTGAAGTGGTATCTGATGATGGAAGTGAAGAGGAGTCACTGAGTGAAGAAGAGTCAACTCAGGATGAAGAGGAAGTACATGAACAACCAACTCTTAATGTTGTCTCGGAAGGAACAACTGATAAAATAACATTAGCAACTATTTCAGGAGTACCTAAATATCATGCCTTCCGCATAAGAGGAGTTGTGAAGGGTCAGAGAGTCACATATCTAATTGACAATGGTGCTACTCACAACTTCATACATTAAAGTTTGGTAGCAAGGCGGGGTCTAACAGTTGAAGACTTCGAAGGATTTCAAATAGCAGTTGTTGATAGATTCCTAATGAGTTGTACCAGAAAGGTGACCCAGCTGCAAATTCAAATGGGTGATTATACTTTACAGGATTGTTTCTATGTAGTTGGACTTGGGCATATTGATGTGGTGCTTGGAGTACAATGGTTACATTCACTTGGAAGAATAGTTTAAGATTTTCAGAAGATGGAATTGGAATTCATGCATGAGGGAAAAAAGATCAAACTGAATTCAGTGTCTGATGGGAACCCCAAAGTTGTCTCGGCTAAACGCATGGAAGCATTGATCAGGGATAATGACATTGAGTGGGCAGCACAGGTTTGCATCAAGGATAACCAGATTCTCTCTGCTAAAGAACTTTATCCTGCAGATATCCAGGCAATGTTGGATAAGCATAGTAAGGTGTTTAAGGATATACCCCTGGGCATACCTCCTAATAGAGGTTTTGAACATGTCATTGAATTGGATGGGACCAAACCCGTCAACATTGCGCCCTATCGGCATCCAAGACATTTCAAAATTGAAATTGAGAAGAGGATCAGAGAACTGATGGAGATGGGACACATCAGGCCATCATCAAGAACATTTGCATCACCTGTGGTGCTAGTGAAGAAGAAGGATGGAACAATGCGGATGTGTATTGACTATGGCGCATTGAACAAGAAGACTATCAAGAATAGGTATCCAATACCTAGAATTGATGAGTTACTTGATGAATTGCACGGAGCTGTATTCTTCTCAAAGATTGATCTTCGATCAGGATATCATCAAATTCGTGTTCGTGAAGAAGACATCCCAAAGACAGCTTTCAGATGTCACCACGGGCATTATGAATTCCTGGTAATGCCTTTTGGTCTAACTAATGCACCTGCTACATTCCAATCTTGTATGAATCATGTGTTCAACAAGCAGTTGAGGAAGTCCCTGTTGGTTTTCTTCGACGACATCTTGATTTACAGCAAGACATGGGAAGAACATCTCCAACACTTGGACAAGGTTTTGAGCATCATGGACAAACAATCTTTGTATGCAAAGATCTCTAAGTGTGACTTTGGACTAAACGAGATACTATACCTGGGTCATGTGATCAGAACTAATGGTGTGAAAGTTCAAGAAGAAAAGATTGAAGCCATTCACAATTGCCCAGTTCCCACGAATGTATCTGAACTAAGAAGTTTCCTTGGCCTCTACAGCTATTACAGAAGATTTGTTAAAGGATTCTCACAGCTTCTTGCACCCTTGACAAATCTGACAAAGAAAGGTGCTTTCATCTGGACAATGGAAGCCCACGTTGCATTTGATAAATTGAAAGATGTTATGAGTACAACACTAGTATTGGCTTTACCAGATTTTACTAAGTCTTTTGTCCTAGAATGTGATGCTTCTGGTGAAGGCATTGGAGCAGTATTGATGCAAGATCGTCATCCCATTGCATTCGAGAGCAGGAAGCTGAAAGACACAGAAAGGTTGTACTCAACATATGACAGAGATGCTGGCAATCATGCATGCTTTGGCTAAATTTTGCCAGTATCTAGTTGGATCTAAGTTTGTGGTCAGAACTAATCACAACAGTTTGAAATACTTCCTAGGGCAGAAGGATCTAAATGAAAGACAACAAAAGTGGGTTACTAAGATACAGGCATATGATTTTGACATTGAGTATGTGAAAGGCAAGAAGAATGTGGTGGTTGATGCCTTGTCTAGAAAACCTGCCATTTGTGCCCTGAGTGAAGTTTCAACTGATTGGAAGTCTCAGCTTCTAGTTGAGTACTCCAAGTCAAAATTTGCTTGTGAGATCATGGAGTCATTCAAGATGATAGGTACAAGGTAGTTGACGACATCATCTATTATAAAGATAGAATCTATCTAACTCCTGAATCCAAGCTAAAGCAGCAAATTTTGAGGGCATACCATGATACTCCACTTACAGGACACCCTGGCTACTTCAAGACCTACAGACAGATCCGAGAAAGTTTCACCTGGAAAGGTTTGAAGGAAGATGTTTTGCAATATGTCGGGGAATGTTTGACTTGTTAGCAGAACAAGTCAGAACATACTTTTCCAGCAGGATTACTCCAACCACTGCCAATTCCAGAACAAAAGTGGGAGCGTATCTCTATGGATTTCATCACAGGTCTTCTGAAGGTGAATGGAAAAGACTGTATCTATGTAGTTGTTGACAGGTTGACAAAGTATGCTCACTTCTTTGCAATTTCAGTTGAGTCATCAGCATTGCAAGTCGCTGAGTTATTCTTTCATGAAGTCTTCAGACTATATGGCCTTCCTAAAACCATAGTCAGTGATCGAGATAGCCGGTTCATCAGTGTATTATGGAGAGAGCTATTTCGACTAGCTGGAACTGACCTGACACCAAGCACTAGTTATCATCCTCAAACCGATGGACAGGGTGAAATTGTAAATAAATGGCTTGAGGGATACTTGAGAAACTATGTATCTGATCATCAGCGTGCTTGGATTAAGTGGCTACATTTGGGTGAATACTGCTACAACACTACTTTCCAAATGTTAATCGGCATGTCTCCCTTTCGAGCTTTGTATGGGTATGATGCAGTTTCATTTGTTGATCTGGCACTGGATGATAGTAGAGCTCCCCGAGCAAGAGAATTGATGAAGGATACTCAAGACATTTTGAGAGTCCTTAAGGACAATTTGCAAAGAGCTCAAAACCAGCAAAAGTTGTATGCCGACAAACACCGGGTTGAACGGAGCTTTGAAATAGGTGATATGGTATTTCTGCGCCTTCAGCCATATAGACAGAGTACTTTGAAGAAGTTAGGTGCGAAGAAATTGAAACCCAGGTTCTATGGACCCTACAAGGTGTTGAGAAAAGTAGGGGAAGTGGCATATGAACTTGACTTCCCAGCAGGAAGCCGCATACACAATGTGTTTCATGTGTCGTGTCTCAAAAAGGCACTGGGACATGTGGTTTCATCTGATGAACTTCCACCACTGGATGAAGAAGGAATGCTTGCACTTGAACCTGAAAGTGTGGTGGATATGAGGAGAAGAAATTGCGCAATCGGAGCATACGGGAAAATTTGGTGAAGTGGAAAGGGTTGCCAATGGAGGATGCTACTTGCGAAGGAGAAAAGATTTTGGAGCATCCTAACCTTCAATTGCTTGAGGACAAGCAATCCCAGGAAGGGGAGACTGTCATGTCCCTGTTTCCGGCTTGAACACCAAATGGAACTTGGATTAGCCTACTTCTCATTCCCGAAGGCTAATTCTAAATGACATGAGGGAATGAATTGGTTTTTGACTAACTCAATCTTATTGTTTTGCAGGAACAAAATCAGAAACTCAAAATTTGGCTAAGTCTGGAAGCCAAATTAGACTAAGGCATGACTCTTGGAGTCTAGGCGCCAATTTCACATCAAATTTCCCAAATGAGCGCCTAGGGACAAAATAGGCCTCAATGACCTTCAATATGGAAGGCGCTCCAGTTACAGAAGTTGATTTCTCCGTCAGAAGTTTCATACCAAGCATATTCCTTGAGGAAAGACATCAAGTAAACTCTAGGCGCAAATACCATGACAAATTCCCCTGATGTGCGCCTAAGTGGGAAGGTAGCTTCCAATCGCTTCAAGTAGTCAGGGCGCTTGGTGAGATAGGTGTTTTACTTCACCACAAAGACTACAAGTGTGATCGCCACATGTTTGAAGGTGAATCCAATGCAAGGCGCTAGTTTCCTCCTACACAGACTCAGAAGTGCACCTTGGTACTTGGGGCGCTACACTGTGATTGATCAACTTAAGGAGTGAGCCTAAGGTTAGATAGTGGATTGGAAGGGTAGAATGCATCATCAAAAGAGTTTATAGTTGTTGAAGGCATCAAATGATGACTTGGGCACACATCTACCTCTCTACATCATCAAATGTGCGCCTAGACTAGTGAGGCGCTACTTCATGACTTTAGATATGCACCTTGATCCCTGCAAGTTGAGGTTGTTGAAAGGATGTCCAAAGAATACAACGCGCCAATTATTAATCAAACAACCTGTTGATGATGTTTTCTTGACAACAACAACATTAGAATAAAACACCAAGTGCTCTATCCTCTCTTGAACAAAGCGTCTTGAATGCTAAACTAAGTGATCAAACAAGAACGCTCCAAGGTTCCTTGTACGTGATTTGCAACGGATAGCCTCGGTGGTGTGATGTGATTTGCTCGTAATCACAAAGGGACTTACGCTGAATATGCTCCTTACTTCATTCAACTATGTACTCTTTCCTTGTGAAATGGAACTTCTTCTATCAACTATGAAAAGAAAAGGCAAAAGGCAAGAGTTTAAGAAGGCTAATCTAAAGACAATGACATGATGAACGATGCTATGATAGACAAATTCCCTTAGAAAACCAAATTTCACTTCGCCATGACGAGCAACAACTACATGAAATAGGTGCGATCTCCAAAGGATAAACCAAGGATTTTCATATTGTTGACACACTCCAAAGTACCCACAGCTGGCGCAACTCGAAGGAGCATCAACAATCGAACTATTTGCAAGATGTGGTTCGGGCTAACTTTACATGATGACTTACCATCGACAAGCCATCAAAAGTATGAACCAACGGGAATTCATCAAATATCATTGCATATATCCATTACATCAATGAACTGTATCTACTTTATCATCTAAACTACTTGGAAACACATCTCCGTCATATTCAAGAACTTGAAACCTTGCTAACATTTTAAAGCCACAAGATCACCATGCAAAACAACAACAATGAGCTTGTATTACTTTTGAAGTATGTCATTACAACAATCTCATGTCTCTCTTCATGACTTTGAAGAGCTCCCTCTCTACTCTACTCCTACTTGATCTCTACTTCTAATCTCTAATCTCCTATGTATTATCCCTTTTACAAATGAGAGAAGTGAGCCTTATATAGAACTCAAGAATTGCAATGAACGGCTCAGATTGATTTAGCAATCAACGGCCAAGATTGAGACAACAAGGCAGTTTGTTACAAAATTTGCTATTTTTAGAACATGAAAGAGGCAATGAAGGCACGTTTCCCAATGTGATAAGCATCTCTGGAGCATCTTTATGGTGGGCCCTCTTACATGGCAAAATGCTATTGGCTTGATGATGTGTACGTGCCACCTCAGCATCTTTGAATGAACTAGTGTGATTCACTTCATGTTCACTTTACTTAGAATATTTTCTTCTTGTTGTCTTGATGTAACTCATGGATCGCTTTGATGATCATGCTCATCTCTCATCTTGTGATGTTGTTGTGCTTGTGCAAGATCATGCCTCTGGACAGTGGCATGGACTCATGGAGTAGACTAGTGCCTGATGGGAGTTCTTCTTGTCTGGCACATGATATGTGAGCTTCTGGATGATGACCTCCTTCAAGATGTGCGTGGTGAAGTGACAACCTTCCACTGATCCTCGCCTCGAACGAATGATGCTCTTGATGATGAACTACACCTGTAGCCTTGATCATCTTAGACTAGCTCCCCTTCGCATGGCGTTGATGTCTTCCTCATGCAGACATACGAAGTCTTCGAAGTAAGATAAACTTGATGTTGGAGCTCTCCTCCATGTGGTGATGATGAACTTGAGCAATCTTCCTGCGCCTTCCAAACTTCTCATGTATGAGCTTTTGCCATTCACCTCTTTGGATCCTCCATCACCTACAAGAAGAAACACATCAAATTAAGACTTGATATGAAGGATTTTCAATAACAAATTGCATTCATGTTATGCATGTGGGATTTCAAAACATATCTTTTCGCATGAAATCCATGCCTAAGTGCCTAGGCGGGTTTAGAGGGACAGTATGGATTATTTGATGTGAATTCCATGTCAAGGTGTGAAATCCGCCCAGGTTGGGCGGGTTTAGGGGTGTCATCCAAAGAGTGTCTTGTGAATGACATGACATTGTCCAGGCAAAGTGCTCAAGACCGCCTAGCATGGGCGGGATTGGAAGAGGTGTAAGGAATTTTCATCACTTAAGCATTTTTAGCTTGGTTTTGACAACTTAAGAGTTCTTTACTTGTTTCATTGAGAGTTTATCCTCCTTTGAATGCTATGTAATTCTTGAAGCATGGGCGGATTTAGAGTGAGTGCATGGAGTGAATGGTGTGGAAGACATGCATGATGGTGGGAGTCACTTGACAAGGCGGGTTTGGAGGGTGTGTATGGAGAGTATGTTGTGGAAGAGGCGACATCATCCAGATGAAGGGCTCAAGACCGCCCAGCATGGGCGGGATTGGGAGGCTAGTAAGGATTTTCACCTCATTTGAGATTCATTCCCTTCATTTGATAAGGCTTTTCTATCAACTCCAACACTTAGTGAAATCTTGAGATGCTCATGAAGTTGAAAGACACAACTTGGATGTTGGGTGATGATGTCCACTTGTCATGGTGAAAACCGCCTAGGAAGGGCGGGATTAGAGGTGACCTTTGGACTTTACCTTAAAATACCTTCCAACTTATGAACTTTCATCAAATCTTCATAGGTCTTCTACTTGAGCGGGTTTAAGGTTGATGTCTGGAGAGTGTGTTGTGCAAGAGGTGAAGTTGTCCAAGCATAGAGGTCAAGGCCGCCTAGCATGGGCGGGTTTGGAGGGTATGTGTGGAGGATTTCATGTGGAAGGTGACATTGTCCATGTGAAGGGTCTAAGACCGCCCAACAAGGGCGGGATTGAAGGGTAGGCTTGGATTCTTCAACTCTAACCTTCATTTGATGCTTGTTTCCTCCTCATGATTTCTCCTTGTTCTTATCTCCTTGTAAGGTTTCATTTCTATACATTCTTAGGCGAGGTTAGAAGGCAAATCTGAAATGTTTGATGGACTTATCCTTATGTCATGGTGGAGTCCGCCTAAGCTAAGGAGCCTTGAAAATGTTGTATGGAGTGTATGATGTGAAAGAGGTGAATGAAAGTGAGAGTTTCTTAACAAGATAGTCTTGAGAGTGTGTATGGATTGCTTCGCTTAGCTCATTCATCTCCTCATGATGTTATCCACCCATCATGATGAAAACCGCCTAGGAAGGGCGGGTTTGGATCAGTGGTAAGGATTTTACTATGTGCACACATCTTTACCTTAACCTTAACACTCCTCTTCCACCTCCATGACTTAGTGACTTTCAAACTTCCTTCCTCTTAGAATGACCTTAATTATCTCATCTACTGAGTGTGATCTTGATCATCCATCAAACAAACTTGCAACTTATGTCATTCTTCACCTTGAGCGGTTTTGAGAGTGTTGTGTGGAGAGTTTCATGTGGGAGGAGACAGAGTCCATCATTCCCTCATGAGGCCGCCCAGGTAGGGCGGGTTGAGAGGTGATGCATGGATTCTTCTTTGAAATGCACTTGATTCTATCTAACTTGCAAACTTCCACTGGAATTTCATCATATCCTAGTGTCTTGTGCAAGAAAACCTTGAAAACTTGACCACTTTCCTTCTTGGGCGGATTTAGAGGGTATGTGTGGAGGATTTCATGTGACAGGCAACATTGTCCAAGACCCCCTCCTGAGGCCGCCCAGGTAGGGCGGGTTTGGACATGACCCTTGGATTTTCATCTTAAAACTCACTTAATCATTCTAAAACCTTCAAGATTCCATCAATCTTTATCACCTTCTGATGTTTTGTGTTGAAACACTTTGAATTTTGCATAATCTCTCCTAGGGCGGGATTGGAGGGACTCTCTGGAGTGAATGATGTGAAAGGAGATGAAATCATCCAGGCATAAAGCTCAAGGCCACCCAGAAAGGGCGGGTTTGGGAGAGGTGCCTGGATTTTGTCACTTAGAGACTTCTGATTCCTTGAACTTGACTTTAACCTTTCCTTGTGATGTCATCTTGAACATTGAAGCCCAACAAACTTTGCTTATTGCATGATTCTTCTCCTTGGGCGGTTTTGAAGCAAGTGTCTGGAGAATTTCTTGTGTCAGGAGACATTGTCCACAAAGGCCTCTTGAGGCCGCCCAGGAAGGGCGAGTTTAAGGGTGACCTTTGGATTTTCATTCCAAACTTACTTAATGCCTTCAAAAACCTTCAAATCTCCATCCAACTTTATCACCTTCTAATGTTTTGTGTTAAAACACTTTAAAATTTGCACAATCTTACCTAGGGCGGGTTTGAAGGCTGTATCTGGACATTGTCATGAGGTATTGAAGATATCATCCATGTCTGCATGCTAAAGCCGCCCAAGTAAGGCGGGTTGGAAAGTGACACTTGGAATATTGCTTATCATCCACTTGACTTCACTCAAACTCATAAATCTTACTTACAGATCACCATACCTCAGTGTTTTGTACATGAAAACCTCAACACTTAACCATTTTTTCTCTAGGGCGGTTTTGGAAGTAGCGTGTGGAGAGATTGATGTGGCAGGAGACATTGTCCATCACTCCCTCATGAGGCCGCCCAGGTAGGGCGGGTTGGGAAGTAATGCATGGAATTCACCTTCAAAAGCTCTTAAAAACTTGCAACCTCTCTCCTAGGGCGGATTTGGAGACTTAGTCTGGAGAAAGTGCGTGATCACAACCTTGAATCCAAGACCCCATGCCAGGGCCGCCCAGGTAGGGCGGGCTTAGAAGGTGTGCTTGGAATGCAAGTCTTGTCGCCATATCGGAAATGTCCTAAATGGAAGTATATTGAAAATATGTTTAAGTATAAGTCAGATATTGAATTTCTTATACTTTAAATATTTATCAATATACTTCCAGGATGTTTGAGATGGGTCTAGGATCCATAGGATTTAACATGCAAATTCTAGATTTTGGAGGATCCACCAGATTTCAGACTTAGCCAATTTTCAGGATTTCAGGACATCAGGACATCAGGCTTAGTGATTTTTTATCATTCTTTCCAATTATTTCATCCTTGTTGGGAGGAGTTTAAGTAATGTTTGATTTGGAGATGATGCATGGAATGTTGCTTGTAAACTACTTAACTTCCCTCCAACTTTCCAACCTTGCTTGAAATTCATCATTTCTCAGTGCCTTGAGCTTGAAAACCTTCTAAACTTAACCATTTTTTCCTAGGGCGGATTTGAAGGTTCTGTCTGGACAAATGCATGTGCAGGAGGCTGAGTCCATGACCTCATGCCAAGGCCGCCCAGTCTGGACGGGTTTGGAAGTGAGGCATGGAAGTTTCATCAAAATCTTAGTTTTAGACTCCATCATCACTCCCTAACTTCCTTCAGTCAGCAAAAACTTGTGAAAACATCCCAACTTTCCCTGGGCGGGTTTGAAGGTGTTGTTTGGACAAGCTCTCCTGATGGTGAAGACACTGTCCAAGAGGACCTTGAGAGGCCGCCCAGTCTGGGCGGGTTTGGACAGTACCTTTGGATTTCTTGCCTTAGTCAAATTTTGGATTTCCCGAATGGAAGTATATTGAAAATATGTTTAAGTATAAATCAGTTATTGAATTTCTTATACTTTAAATATTTATCAATATACTTCCAGGATGTTTGAGATAGGTCCTGGATCCATAGGATTTAGCATGCAGATTCTAGATTTCTGAAGATCCACCTGATTTCAGACTTAGTCATTTTTTCAGGATTTTCAAGATATCAGACTTAGTCATTTTCAGGGTCTCAATGACATGCATCAAGATGAAGGCATATAGACCTCTTGGCAGGAAACTGTTGAGACTTGCATACACAACACTATCAAAATCATACAAGTTCAGAGGAAAACTAAACCTAGAGCAGAACGAAGTGAGAAAGCAAAAAAAAAAAGGGGGGGTCCCCATTTACAATGGGGCGATGTGTGATTACATCACAACACAACCTAGAATGAGCACCTAACTATGTGAGGCGCTAGCTCATGCTTCTAGAACACCAAAGGGGCGCCTAGATGTGGAGGCGCTAGCTCTTGCTTAAGCAACCTTGAAAGAGCGCTTTGAATCATCGAAGGATCAAGGAATCATCATTGAAGACAAGTAAAACATGTTTGTGAATGAGGCGCACTTTTCATCATCTCCACCCCCACAATTGCGCCTTCTCTTGGAAGCTCACTTTGTGCCTAAAGGAACAATACTGAGATATCATCCATGTTAATACCTATGTTGCATTTGGAGAAGGCTTAGAAACTCTTTGAAAGACTTGAATGAAGTTAGAACTCACTTCAAGGAGGTTAGGTGTTGTTCCATGACTCTAGGACCTTGAAAATGCGCCTAAGCTACATAAGGCTATTGGAATCACCATTTGACCTTTCATTCTATTGAAGAAGATCAAAGCTTACTTAAGGGATCCTTCATCAAGCTAAGATACTAATCAAATGTCAAAAAGAACATCAAATTGCCTAAGGCGCACCTTCTAGCCTCTGCCACCTCAAAGGAGCGCCTAGCATGGGAAAGGCGCCTGTTCTAGTCACCACTACCCTCAATTGGCGCCTAGCAATAGTAAGGCGCAAGTTCATGATCAAACTACCTCAGTTGGGCGCCTAGAGTAAGTTACAAGTACTTGAGCTCTCATTGGTCAACAAAATGATATTGGGATCCGTACCGGTTCAGTGGGTAAGGTTGCCACCTCAGACTGAGTTGTTAGATGGAATATTCTCCATGGATATGCTTCTTGGAAAACGTGCCCTGGTTCCTCTTGTGCATTGGGAAACGTGCCTTCATTGCCTTGAGGAGCACTATAAAAGGAGGAGAGGCTCTCTCATTTGGGTATCTTATCTTTTGGCGAATTTTCTCTCTGCAAAGCTTTATGCTTGTGATCTTGAGGCCTGCAAGTTTCTAGAGTTGGGGTGATGCTCCCTCAACTAACAAGGTGATGCTCCCTTGTTGCTTTGTGAGGTGTTGACATCCAGTTAACATCATTAGGTTCAATTTAAGTTATCTACATCAACTAATGAGATAGAGCTAGATGTGAAGAAGTTGAAAGCATTGTATACATCTAGGGCTTCAAGGCCTTTTCTTGTAATCATTTGAATAAGATTGTATTTTCATGCCATTGTGGGCAATCATCATTGTAATAAGACATTTGCATTGAATTGAATCAAGTAATAATACAAGTACCCTACTTCAAGTTGATTCATGCAAGTTGCCTTTGTTATCTTTTCATATGTGATGTTAAGTAGACTAAGTAGTTGAAGAGTTAAGTGCAAGTAAATCTGTCTAAGAAAAAATTTAGTTAGAACTAATTGGGTATCTTACACTCAAAAGGGTTAGCATCATCTTCTTCACCGGTGTGTATGAAATTCTCTGGAGACAAAGATGAAGATGGGTTAAACTGTGAAAGAAAATTTACAGTATCTTCAACTGAAGATTCACTCTCCAAGTGATGCAGAAAACTGTCGAGATCCAATGATGAATCTTCCATATGATCTCCTGATTTGATAAATGCCTCCAATGATGAATCATCTTCAAAATGAAGATCTTGTTCTTGCTCCAATTGCAATGCTTCTCTTTTGAGTGTATTTGACACAGGTTCTTCAAACCAGCCTTCAAAAGATGACAGGAACAAATTGGATTCATCATTGCCCTCTTTAGAACATATGATTTCTTCTTCTTCACAATTTCGCTCTTGAGAGATGTGTTGTACGTCTTCCTCCTCATACAAAGTATGCAAGTCATGCATTTCTTCAGGTTCTTCCATCCACGATCCTTCTTCATACTCGAAGAAATTATGCAAATTTTCAGCTTCTAATGAACAGTCATGTTCCATATGCAAATACATGATGTCGCATGAAACAGAGTTAGGAAAATGATTCCTTCTAACATTTGATTTACACTGGGTAAATCCCTTCATAGAGCCGCCATCGGATTCATCAAAAAGACGTTTAGGACCATCCGATAATCCTTGATTTTCATTTGATGCTTCTAATATTTGCATGAATTTTCTCATCTCCGGGCAATTTTCTCCATCATGTTGGTTTGTTGCGTGGAACAAGCAATAGATTTGTACCATAGAAGACACATCCGCTACTTGAGGCACAGGTGAAGCAGGTTGATCACTAACATAGTTAATGAAAGAACCTTGCATATTTGAAGGAAATGGAACCTGCCGAAGGGATACCACATTCAAGGACACTAATGGCTTGATTGAATCTCTCTGGATCTTTCCTGAAGTGATCATATGATCCTCTAATTCAACAGCATACTCCTGAGCTTCTTGCAGTTCTGTAGTATGTCTTTGCTTGAGATAGAAAAACACTTCTAAAGATTGTGCATTGTTGAAACAACTTAGCAAAATTTATGATGAAGGCTTCAAGGTGTTTGAAACTTTTCCAACCAGACAGTTGAATCTGGTCACTAACTCTCGCATCGGCTCACTTCTATCTTTCTTGATATTTGAGAGTTGTGCAAACAAGACATGACTGTCTTCTGCAGGCTTCAAACGGGCGAGAAATTTCTCCCTCATCAACTCCCAACTTGTGATAGAACTAGCAGCAAGGTGATTAAACCATTCAGCTACTGAGCTTTGCAATGATTCCACAAACAAACGCACTGCAACATCTTCATGTGCAACAGCAAAAATCTCGCAGGCGATGGTGAAGGCAGAAATGTGCTCATCAGGACGCTGCTTGCCATCACCAAGAAACTTCGGAAAATTCTTCCTTGATCCTTCAGGAAGCTCATGATTTTCTACTAGTGCCAACGGACCGATCTGATTTCCCCATGCCGAGGTGGGTGATTATTGATGTGATTGCCTCCTTGATCTGCCATACGAAGTCTTCTTTGAAACTGGAAAATTATGTGAACTCTGGATATTCTTGCAATGGATAAGACGAAGGTCTTATGTCGTTCCCCAACGGAGTCGCCAAAAACTGTTAGCGTTTAATTTCGCACCTTTCGGTGACAAAGAAAAACGGACAGATGTGCAATAGAACTGCTCTTCAAATTGAAAGGGGAAGCTCCCTGTAAAATAAAACTTAACTAAAAACTTTACAATCTTTTTGGGTTTTTCCGACATGTAGAAAGGCAGAGACGCACATTCAACAGCGAAGCAAAGATTTTTATGCTATTTGACTGAAAAACAAAATAATACATTTTGCACAAATAATACATTTTAATGGATATTTGGAAACAAAATAGGCATACTGGAATCCATTAAAGAACAAAACAAAAACACGATCAGGAGAATGTTAGACAAATAACAATTTAAGCAAATAGAGGCATGAGAATTGCTATTGCTTTTATTCTTTGATTGAACACAAGACAGTATAATGAACATTGAATACTTTTGATTCCTTTGATTAAACCCAGAGATCGAAGGAAACAAATGAACATAGGCAATTTGATTTAACACAAAAGAACAAAAAAGATCTTAAACGAATGTTTAAGAACAAAGTTATAAACAATTCCTCTCAATCTCAACAACACAAACAGCTTTCAGAAAGACAACGCATATATTTATTCTCAAAGTAATAAAGATACACACAATCATTGAACAATAAGATGTGAGCAATAAAAGCCTTAGCATTTACCCTTAAGAAGTTTAAGTGTGTAGAATACACTTATTTATACCCTAGAAAGCAAAGATCCAAGGAAATAAAAGGAAGAGTAAACTAACGCACTCCACCCTAACCCTAATGCTGCATGGGAAGCATGCAAGCTTATTAGCAATTAAAAATAAAAATATCTCTCATGCAATTCAGTTAACTGAACTTGCATGTTATTACAATTTGAGTTCCACTTAAAGAAAATTTGCATGATCTCCAAAACAAATCCAAAAATAAGTTTATCTTTGAAAAGCAAAGTCAGTTCTCAAAATAGAAACTGCTTTGGAAATCCCTCCAACCGCCAAAAATAGAATTCTCTTGCAGATAGTGAAAAATGACTAAATATGAGAATTGAGATTTATCTCAAATTCATCAACCTTAGCCTCTTCTGAGATAATGATAGGATCTAGACGCTTGATCTCCATCTACAAGATGGTGTTTGCATACTCCACTGTCTTCACGAGATCCAAATACTCCTTGACCTTCAGATACTCATGAATGAGTGTCGATTTAGCCTCCATGGTGATAGAAGAATATTGCATGGTGGCTTTGAGGCTTCAAAAAAAGCCTTTCTTCTTCACCTATCTGCTTCAAAAGATCAAACTAGGCATCTGTATGCTCGCTGTTCGAGAAAATCAAGTTTTTACTCACTGCCCAAAATCTGATTTTTGTGAAAAACAGTATATTTTGCCATTGGAAAGTGAAAATATGAGACTCAATCCTCAAAAAATTGCTGGATCTGAGCCCTAGACAGTCAAGAATGATGGAAAACGCCTTTTCCCGAGGTGGGTATGTGATAGAAATGAAAAAATTTGAACATAGAGGCCTTAAAAATCACTTTTCTTTTGGCTGTAGGTGGTGATTTTGGGCATGAACAATCATAACCAGCAAAGGGAAAGTTTGAAAAACCTTCAAAAATGGCCTCCTAGACTTGGGTGCTGCCTTCTATGCGTGAAAATGGACCTTGGATGATGGAGAAGGAAGAAAATGGTGCCTTGAAGTGACCAATCTGCCTCCTTTATGCTTTGTTGGCCCAAAAAATGTCTTTAACCTGTCATAAAAAGCTTGAAACCCTTGTTAATGGCTGCCAATGTGAAAGAATGCCCTTCTAAGGTAGATGGACAGAATGATGCAATATAATGTTGTCTTAGCCTTCAAGATGAAGTGCCTCTTCTCCAATCCTTCAAATATGCCTTCTAAAGCTTCAAAGCTTTCAATAATGGAGTCTCCAATTGATGTGTAGCCTCCAAACCCTTTGTGCAACCTTGGAAATGACAAATAGAATGCATGTATGCATCCTTTATAGAAGCAAATAACCTTTTAAGGTTTCAAATAGGTTTTGCCTCTAAATTTAGCTTGCTTTTCTTTTCCCTTCATGCAAATATCCTAAATGAAAAAGGAGTGCAATTCATCAAAATAGAGCACCTTTTTCCAATGCTCAAAAGGCATGGATTTAGCCCAAAAAGGGCGCTTTTCTTGCATGCCAAAAAGGCGTGGGTTTATGGCATTTTAGGCGCATTTTTCAAGTGCCTCAAAAGGCGTGAGATTTGGTCATTTTGAGCGCCTTTTTCAAGGCAAGAAAAGGCATTTTTTTTGGTGTTTTGAGCACCTTTTTCAAGGTGAAAATAGGCATGCATTTTGGGCAATTTGAGCGCCTTTTTGGAGTTTGAAGAAGGCGTGGGATTTCATGGTTTTGAGCGCCTTTTGCAAATCTCAAGACTTAAATTTTTTCCCCCTGATTTTGAAGTGTCCTGAGTGGAAGTATATTTGAAAACTCAGATATTGAATTTCCTATACTTTAAATATTTTGAAATATACTTCCAGGATGTTTGAGATAGGTCCCGGATCCATGGGATTTAACATGCAGATTCTAGATTTTTGAGGATCCACAAAATTTCAAACTTAGACAGTTTTCAGGATCTCAAAACATCAGGCTTCAGGACACCAGACTTAGCCAATTTCAAGGCTCATTCTTTATGATTCTTGACCTTGGAAAACTTTGAACTTTGCCTTGGCCATTTTGACAGAGGCTGCCTAAATCACTGCCGTTTGCCTTTGCCTACGGAGCTTCTTCGTCGTTCCTTTGCATTATTCAACAGTTCTACGTCCTCTGAACAACACAGAAAACTTGAATCTGATCTTTGGCAGATGAACTTCAACTTTCTATTAATGGCCTCGGAGTTTGTGTTTCGCCTTCTGGGAAGAGCAAAATTGACCCAGTAAAGAAAACTCAACCTTTTGCATATTCCGTCTGGACCACCTTGATCATGAAGCAATATCAGCCAATCATAATCAAGCAGGACTCCTGAATCAAAGTTTCTATTTTTAGAAACTTTGTATTTTTAAAAACATTTGCCAGCATCCGTATCTCAAGAAACCCAGAAACCTAAAATTGACGTCTATTTTTAGAAACTTTCTAAAAATAGAACTTTCTATTTTTAGAAATTTTGACTTTTTGACTTTTGACGACCAATCTTTTGGATTCTCACAAAAATGCCTTAACAAAGCAAAAAAATTGATTTGGCATAACATAGCCAATTTGGCTCCTTTGAATCCTTCTCCATTCGGGCCTTGTATTGGTTTCCTTTGATATATCTTGTACCTACGGGGTTAGCAAATAATGACAAGGCGACATGGTGCTTGGGAGGTGTGTTCAGGGATTTTTTATGGTGTTTGAATGCATAGACGAAAAATTTCGTATGGGTACAACATTGAGCAACATCATTGAGTCTTCCAACCTCTAGGAAGCAGCGGATCAACAGGTAGTTGATGCAGAATTTCTTCCTCGCTAAGAGGGAGTGTTGAGTTTTTAACTCAATTCGGAACTTCTGCACAGGTTCAATGTGAGCGTGCAAGTAGTTCGAGTTATTTCCATTTTGTAATTCACTTTAATGATTAAAGTGAAATCTTTTATTTAGTTCATTAAGTCTAATAAAGTGTGGATAAGCACTAATGATTTAGACTTGTCTTCCAAGTCATCTCCTACGTGAGATAAGGTTGCCTTTTTTTAGAGATAAGAGTGTTTTATTGGAAGATCAGATTTTTAGCTGAATGGTATAAACATAGATGCAAGATAGAAAATTAATAACTCAGAGCAGTGTAATATTTCCATGCAACTAAAGGAATAGTTGTGGAGGTTTCTTTGTAAGCTTTCAAAAGAATGCAAAGCAAATTATAAGGTGAAAATATCTGTCTTTGTTGTTCTTCGTTTCCACAGTTCAAATTTCAATGATTTGTGTGATTAATTCAGTGTTTTCAAAGCATTAGGTAATTAGTCATCATGATTGGGATTTTCAACAACACTCCTTGAAGCGTAGGAATAGCATTCTCACAATGTTTGAACACAAAGAAAACTTGCAGCCCTTAGCAACAAGTAGAAATAGAGTTTTGGGTGAAAGAGGTAGGAATGTACTTATGCTTTTGTTTTATGTGTTGTTGGTAACTTATAAGTCACTTTTTCAGGTCAATTAGGATTGTTTAGGCTTTTTTGGGGGTCCTCCCTGGATTTGGTCTTGGTCTGGCCTGGGCCTGCCTATTCGGACCGGGTATGTCCTAAACATACCCAATCCAAATGGGCAAGCCCAAAGATTGACTAGTCTGTGTTCGTCCAAGGTTCCTAGCAAACTTGGCTTCAGAGCAGTGGATAAAAGAACAAAGATGAGGAGGCAAAGTTATCAAAGGTTTCTGAAACAACCTGAACACTAAATTATACATATCCTTATATACTCTGAACTACATGTAGATGTATGTATGAGCATGCAATTGTATATTACTGAATATGCATGTGTATGTGTGTACTTACTGCTGAAACATTATAAAAGTAAAGTGATAAACCTGTGCAATAGGTATAGATAAACACAATAGGAGAAACAAAAAATAAGCCATCAAATTGCTCTTAAGTTTTTCAAAATTAAAACAGTTCCATATTTCTGAAATTGAAGTACCACTTATGGACACAAATGAACACAAAATATACATACACAAAAACCTTAACTCTTGTTGTCTTCTAATTCCAAAGCGGTTTGTATAAGGCTTAAGCAACCATTTCAAAAAAATTCTAATACTCCATTTCTATTGATGGGATACTTTCTATACAACATGTTTAACAACTAGCAATGAGAATGTGGTAGTGAAGACAAAACCTGAAATAGACATGACTTTGATGGTAATAGTGGAGAAATCATACAATGCTTAATTGTTCCCTTCTGTGGTTTCTCCCAATTCTAAAATAATATCAATAAGCCTATTCAAAGAGAAGCAAAGCAAACAGATCTTAGATGCAGCAGAAAGAAATGATGGCACACTCACAGTATAACAAGAGATTTTGCCCTTGGAAGGCAGAAACCCAGCAAAAAGAACTATATGTAAACTCACTTGTGCTTATCCCTAATCCATGTGTGAGTAGTTACAGGCACATCACTATAGGAAACCGCTAAGCAGTATTACAATACAATAGGTATAAAACCATAGACTGAAAAAACCACGTATAACAGCCCAAATATTTTTCTCAAGCACCATAATCCCCATACCCCCTAGCTGAGCCTCAACCCTGGACCCCACAAGGTATGGCGGGGTGTACATGAGGGTGTAGAACATGCAAAACATACAACACCTATCCAACACATTTGATGTGTTCATAGTGGATAAATCAAACATACAACTATTGATATTATTCTGAAGAGAAATAATATCAATAAGCCTATTCAAAGAGAAGCAAAGCAAACAGATCTTAGATGCAGCAGAAAGAAATGATGGCACACTCACAGTATAACAAGAGATTTTGCCCTTGGAAGGCAGAAACCCAGCAAAAAGAACTATATGTAAACTCACTTGTGCTTATCCCTAATCCATGTGTGAGTAGTTACAGGCACATCACTATAGGAAACCGCTAAGCAGTATTACAATACAATAGGTATAAAACCATAGACTGAAAAAACCACGTATAACAGCCCAAATATTTTTCTCAAGCACCATAATCCCCATACCCCCTAGCTGAGCCTCAACCCTGGACCCCACAAGGTATGGCGGGGTGTACATGAGGGTGTAGAACATGCAAAACATACAACACCTATCCAACACATTTGATGTGTTCATAGTGGATAAATCAGACATACAACTATTGAACCTAAAAATTTGTAAATCATCAAAAGCAAAAATGGTGACATGTTGTCTAATTAATAGTTTTCCTACCTGCTCCAACAACAGTATGAATCTCATCAATAAAGAGAATTATTTGTCCATCTGATTCCATAACTTCCTTCATTACAGCCTTTAGTCTGTCCTCAAACTCTCCACGATATTTTGCTCCAGCAATCAGTGACCCCATGTCAAGGGAGATTAACTGCAAAACAAAAACAAAAAATTTAATTAACCTTTAAAAGGCCAACTTCTTTCGGCAATCCCAGTAGATATCTGAATTTTCTGCTTTGTATTGAATTTGAGACCTTCTATAGATTTTATATTGTGGTTTATCTTTTAGAAGTGTAACAATCTTACTTCCAGAGATCAAATGGCATGAAGCACCCAAAAGATTAGCATATGCTTTGCCATATATAGTAGGATGGTTTTGAGAATTATGATTATAAACAAGTGGAAATAAAGCTTAAGAAATAACCTCTACCTGTCAACATTATATCATACTGTACTTTATAAGAGGACAAAAAACATTCACAACTTTACAACAGAAATTCAACAATGTTTTGAATTTCTACCATAAGGACCCAAGTGATATAAATGTCATTCCAATCAAATTGAATCTAGGGAAAATCCAACTTTAAGAATTGAAAATAACCATAGAGCAAGAAGGTCAATAGCATTTATCATTACAACTATTGAGTGTTTACTCGCCTATCTAATAAAATGAATACTTGAAATAATTTACAGAATTACCAGTACATACCAGAAAGGGGAGTAAAAGTATATCTTTATTAGCACATGAGAGTATTACAGAAGTAGACCAGAGATGGTCGGCCAAGGATCAGAGTTGATCCGACTACATCATACTACCTTCCTTGACGATACAATGACTATTTAAAAGATAATTGCCAAGAGGAACACAACCGTCAACTAACTGACTCTAACTAACCGAGAGCCAACAAACAATTAATCAATTAATACATAGTCGGGTTGCATAGTCAGATTACATAGTCGGATTACATTGTCAAGTAACCCATATTATCAAATATAAGAATGACATTATACACTGACTACATCATCCCCCCAAAAGAAAAAAGTCGTCTTCCAAACAATGGAAAAACACTAAGCGTCAAGTGACATCAAGTAAGATATTCCACACTGGTGACAACATTGTAGACAAAGAGCCTGTATGCAGACTTGGAAGAACCCACAGAGTAGAAATAGAACCAACATCTTTAGAACATATGCCAATGATTGAAAAATACTGAAGAACAACCAACCAAGGGACCCCTTCGGATTGCACAACTGAAGGCTGAGAATGTTGTTCTAAATCAATCATTGAATGTAAGCACCTTGGGAGCATTCCAATCATGAAAAGATTGTTTAGTGTCCCCATATGTCATGAATGTACATCCATTTAATTCACCAACCAACAAGAATGATTCTTTGTTTCTGCCTAGTTTGATGGGGGTCTGGCGGCAACGCCCCCAGCAGGGTCAAGGGGTAGTGCCCCTTGTGGGGCCCAGGGACCGAACTTTCGTGGCGCACACCATTTTTGCTCTCCAAGACCATATTGTTGCCCGACTACCACTGTATGTTTCTTCCCGACTACTGTGTAATTCTCCCCGACTACTGCTGTGTACTTCCCAACTACTGTTGTGACACCTTAATATTTCCAACTCCAAACCGTTCTTGTAACTGAATTTTGGTTGCGCTGGGAAGAAAGCAGAAAGTTTCAAACACCCGGAAACTCCTTGAACTTGTATGACTAAATGTGTAATTGATTCTGGGTGACCGTATGGAGATGTAGGTCGTATGATAGGGGCAAGTCGTACAAGAATAGGTCGTAAGACAGGGCCAAACCGATCTTCAAATCGTACAGTTGTTTTTGGTTTGGCAAACTCCAAGCCATTTTATGGTTGTACGGCTACAAGCACCTGGAAGCGAAATTTTGAATTTGCAAGTCGTACAATTTGAACATGTCGTACGATCGAGTGAACAGGGGACTGCCAGTCCACAGGTAATGCTAAGTCGTCTAGTATTTGCAAGTCGTCAGCCAATGGGTCGTCAGGAGTGTGCAAGGCATCAGGAAGATAGGAGGCGTCAATAGCAGTCAACTCGTCAGGAACGAAGGCATTACGAGACCACTCATCAGGGAAACACTCGCCAGTAGAAGTAGTCAACTCATCAGGCAACAACAAGGTAAACTCATTTGGTAAGGGGAACTCGCCCTGCAACATGAACTCGACAAGCAAAGTGAACTCGTCAGGAGAGAGATACTCAACATGAGGGGGCGACTTGACAGGAACCGATAACTCGTCAGGAATGGGCGACTTGACAGGAACCAATAAATCGTCAAGAATGGGTGACTCAATAGGACAAAACAACTCGTCAGGAGCTAACTCAACAACAAAGGGCAACTCGTTAGGAGGTAACTCGAGGGGAAAGGATTACTCGACAGGCAACAAGAAGTCAACAGGAGAGCAAAAAATGAAGTTGTCTATCAATGTTTGCAAGTCGTCAGGAGAGGTGTGCAAGGTGTCATTAGGAAGAGTATGCTAGGAAGTATGCCAGGAATCGTCTTCCTGGAGTAAGTCGTCAGGAGGGGAGGAGTCGTCTACTGTGGCGTTCTCTTCTTCGTATTCTTCATATGCTGATGGGAATGTATGAGTTGTTCTTGGTTGAGTATTATCTTCCCCAATGGTGCGACTTGTTGGCCGAGAATTTTTTCTGCTGAGTGTTTGACCACTTGCCAGCCGAGAGTTCCCTCTGTCGAGTGTTCCACTAGTCGGCCAAGAGTTCTCTCTGTCAAGTGTTTTACTTGTCAGCAATGCTTCACTTGTCCGCCAAGAGTTCCCGAGTGCTTCACTCGTCAGTCGAGGGTTCCCGAGTGCTTCACTCGTCGACCGAGGGTTCCCGAGTGCTTCACTCGTCGACCGAGGGTTCCCGAGTGCTCCATTCTTCCGAAGGTTCCCCATCAACCAAGAGTTCATGAGTGGTTCACTTGACGGATGATTCTCCTCAATCCCGAGTGCTCCATTGTTCCGAGGGTTCCCCGTCGACCGAGGGTTCCCAAGTGGTTCACTTGACAGATGATTCTCCTCAATTTCTCCCATCTGAATCATATTGCATTCAGGTTGAAAAAATTCATAATCTTCTATCTGCCAATGAAACAGTCCACTGAATGAATTCGTCTCGTCTTGAGAACACTCCTATAATTTCAATACCCCTTCATCATCAGGGTCCATAGGCCCTCTTTCCTCGCCGAATTTCTCCCATCTGAATCATATTGCATTCAGGTTGAAAAAATTCATAATCTTCTATCTGCCAATGAAACAGTCCACTAAATGAATTCGTCTCGTCTTCAGAACACTCCTATAATTTCAATACCCCTTCATCATCAGGCTCCATAGGCCCTCTTTCCTCGTCGACCGATGTCTCGCCTCTATCTGAATCAGAATCGGATGCCATTTCTTCGCTAACGGTTTGAGTTCTCAAATCAATCACAAACTTTTTACCTTTGTTTTCTATCGACAATGTGTTTTTCTTCCAATTGTGGTCAGCCTTGGCGGCTATTAGCCACCCTCGGCCAAGTAATGCATCATATGTTGCATTGCATGCTATAATGACTACAAAATTCAACAAAAAATTGTTGAGTACCAATCTTTACTTTTTGAGCCATTAGTACTCCCAGTGCTTTGATTGCATGTTGGTCGGCTCCCACTAATTGGAAGTTCTGTGCCCACAAGGTGGGTTTCCCGAGACTCCTCCAGGTAGCCTCCGGGATTACGTTTACCCCAGAGCCTCCATCCACAATTGTATTTGTCAAAGTATTTCCAAGGATCTCCATGCGGACGACTGTCGGTTGCTTCCCCACGCCGATGGACAACAACATCGGATTGATGACTTGTTCGCCTTGTGGTGGCGGTTCTACAATGACGTCGTCATCATTTGTTTTGTTGTTCTTCTCACTCCATTGTTCTTTGTCCACCGCATTAGATATTGCTATCCTTAGTTGCGGCATGCTTTGCAAGAGGTCTGCCATTTTGATTGGCACAGTAATTTGAAGAACTTGACTTGCAACATTTTTATCAGACTCCAACCGCATAGACGTGCTTGTTTTCTCATTAGAGTGCCTCCATTCTTTTTCCATGGCCTTTTCAACTTCCAACCGTGCTTCTTGAAGTCTTTCCTTCTCCGTACGAGGGTCATTGTAACTCACCTTCTTTGTTTGTGCTCGAGTGATAGCAAGAACTGCTTCCTTGTCATCTTCTATGTCAATATGATTAATACTAACCTTCCGTTTCGGGCAGTTGTTATCTTCGTGGTCACCTGGTCCACACCATTTGCATAGCATGCTTACTTTATTCCGATTGTTTTGGCATTCTCTAGCAAAGTGCCCCCATTCGTTGCACTGACTACATTGTATCACCAATCGTCCTTTGGCATCGTATTGTATTTGACTTTGACCTCCTCTTTGATTTCGATAACCACCTGGGGATGCGTTATGTGGCTTTGATGGAGGCGACTGCTCTCCTTGTGTAAAGAGTACTTGTGTACTCCTAGTCTTCAAGTTATACAAGCACTCTTTTATCGAATGACCCATAACCTAGCAAATCTAACAAAATAATTTTTTGGGACAGTTACCTTTGGTATGACCTTCACTTTTGCACTCAGTACACCAAAGTTCAATGGATTCTTTGCTGGTTTCTTTCTGTCTTCAATTCTTTCATCATCTGGAGCATGTCCCTCCAGAGCGCTTGTATCGTTCCTGACTCACTATCACTGTCGTAATCTGAACTACCATTTTGCTCTATTTTTCTTTTACTACGAGGACATTTTGTCTTCACTTTCTATGTCCATCACCCGATTGTAGGCTTCTATGTACGAAGATGGTGGTACTATCTTCATTTTCTTTTGTAAAGGACGGAATTAGCCCTTCGATGAACCACCTTTTCTTGAGATCATCAACCGGTTCTTTTTCTAACTTTACAAGTAATTCTTTAAGTCTTCGGTTATAAGCTCATACGTTCTCATTCTTACCTTGCCTGGTATTGTAAATTTCGGCTACTATTTCATTATCATCTCGCAGCAACTTAAATTCTTCTTCAAAGGCCTTATTTGATTTCTCCCATGTGTTTCGGGATGCTTGGTCAAGTTCGGTATACCAGTTGATTGCTACACCTCGCAAGGTGGCTAGAAAAGACCGTAGCCAAATTGCCTTATCATCTTGCGCATTTGCTGTCCAGATTGTCTCACAAGTCTTACAGTGCCCAGTAGGATCCTCCAATCCATTGCCTGTAAATTTGGGCAACTTTTGCTTTTCTCCACTAGGGCTTACCATGGTTTTGTTCTGATGCAAACCTCGCGCCTAGAACCCACTTGCTGGGGAGTTTTGATTCGAACGTTCCGATGCTTCTCTCACACTCTCGGCCACGTGGGAATTCTCCTCTCCCCGCAACGTCAGGATTCCACGCACTTGTTTTGCCTTCAGATTTGCTTTTATACACCCTTGGCTCAATTTCTTCTCCTTCGATTGACAACCCTTCGATGCCTCGAAGGTTTCTCTCGTACGCTTCTATGAAGGAATCTAACTCTGACTTCCAACGTCTCTCATCCAGAGACTGTTGTCTTGACTTTTCAACTTGATCGAAAGGATCAATGCATCCTTCGTCTGGCAGTGAAAGGAGTCTGGCGATTGCCTCCCACTTTGCCCTCGTGTGAATATTTGTAGTGGAAATGTCTTCTGTTTCCCAACTACGAGTCTCCCGACTGCGAGTCTCTCAACTACAACTCTTGCTCGTGCTCCGACTCTGACTTTTACTTCGGGATGGGCTTCGGCTTCGAACTTCAAGAATCTCTCTTAGTCTTCTTTTACGTTCTCTTTGTTCTACTAGCCTAAGAGATCTTCTGATCTCTTGATCCTGACCACGTGGTCTCTTCCCGCCTCTATTGGGGTCTAAGGGCATCAATCTCTTATATTTGACCCGATTTCTTTTAAGGCAATGGCGCCAATGTTTACTCCCCTGTCTAATAAAATGAGTACTTGAAATAATTTACAGAATTACCAATACATACCAGAAAGGGGAGTAAAAGTATATCTTTATTAGCACATGAGAGTATTACAGAAGTAGACTAGAGATGGTCGGCCAAGGATCAAAGTTGATCCGACTACATCATACTACCTGTCATGTCCCGATATTAAGGCATTGTTTAAATTAAAGATTTAAACATCATAATAAGACGAAGAAGTCATTTTTGTTAATCATGCATATTATAATATTTAATAAACATGTATAATTATTAATATATAATAATATTAAATGATTGTATTTATAAATAATAAATATAAATACAAATTTATATATTATTATAATTATAATATAATATTAAATATATATTATATTAATATAAGCATGAAATAGAAATAATTAATATAAATATTAAGGACTATAAATATTAATAATTAAATACTATCATATTATATATTATAATAAATATAAATCTATTAAATTAATATATATATATACTCATATCTTTATAAGACAAAGGTCTAAGAAAGGGATTCTTATAAGACTAGTGGCGGTCAGATTTGTTAAAACAATATAAACAAACAAGACCAGTAATAATATTAAGTCAACGATTCCTAATAAGATTCATAATATAATGCAATCTTTATATAGGAGAACTTCCTATTAAAAGGGACCAGGAATCGAATAAGGATACCGCCGCTCATTACACGTTATGCTAACTTATGTTTTATTACAAACAACAATTAATGAAAGGCAGTGATTATTAAATGAAGAACTTCATCAATCTCCTTATAAAAGGATCAGGGAATAATCTCAAAAGAAGATGGACCATCATCGAAACATCTCATCTCAACACTCAGTAATTGTATCATCCACCATCCACAAACAATCTCATCTAGCATCAACGAACCAGTAGCAGAGATCATTCATAAGACATTATCATGGGGATATGGAGAAGATGTAAGATACCCAACTAATTCTACTAAAAATTTGCCCTTAGATAAATTTAGCTCATCAACTACTTAACACTTAATGGCATATATCAAAGATAACCACTTGAATGAATCAACCTTAAAGTTGGGTACTTGTCTTATTGCTTGATTCAATCATCTTGCAAATGTCTTATTACATAGATAATGCTTTCAATAGCATGATTGTACATACTTATTTAAAGGAATTACAAAAGAAGACCTTGAAGCCTTGATGTTTACAATGACTTCCTCACTTGATCAACTCAATTGAACTCAATGATGTCAACTGAACGTCAACACCTCACAATACAAGAAGGGAGCATCACCTTGTCAGTTGAGGGAGCATCACCCCAACACACTTGAAACTCGCAGGCCTCAAGATTACAAGCTTAATAGCTTTGCAGAGAGAATTTTGTCAAAAGATTAAGATATCAAATGAATGAGAGAGCTCCCCCTTTTATAGGCCTTCCAAAGGCAATGAAGGCACATTTTTCAATGCACAAAGAGGAACCAAGGCACGTTTCCCAAGAAGCATATCCAAGGGAATATTCCATCTGATGACTCATTCTGAGTTGGCAAACTTATCCAAAAGCCCTGACACGGATCCAAATGCCTTTCTTTCGACCAATGAGAATTCAAATAGTGTAACTACCCTAACCACCTCAGCTTAGGCACAGTTCAAGTGTTCTTCTGACTGAGCGCCAAGTTGAATTGTCTGGAATGTCAAAGTGCGCTCATCATGAGATTGCGCCTATCCTGGAAAGAACTTCTAAATGTTGTTAGCGGAATCCAGAAGAGAGTCTTGATACTTCTCTCATTCAAACTGCCTAAGGCGCTTATTGAAAATTGATCGAGGTGCTACTTGAGATTAGGCGCTAGAAATGATACTTCATGGATACAGAAGTACGCCTAATGTTACAATTGAACTCCCTTCAAAGCTAGGCGCTCAAACTGGGTAGCTAGAGAGTAGAAATGAAGATTTGACAAGGTTTAATGCTACTTTCATGTCTTGGCGCCCCTTTGAGATAGTCTCTTCATGAAATTGCGCCTCACTATTACTAGGCACCCATTGAAGTTTGAAGTTGCCAAGAAGTGCGCTTTAGCAAGATGAAGTCTTCTGAAACCTCTGAAACACTTCAAGATACCCTTCCCCAAGTTAGGTGCCAGAACTAGGCTATTCATACTGGGAAGTGCGCTTTGCATGCAAGATGTCTTCCTTGTCAATTTTTCAAGTCTTGTTGATTTGGAAAGTAGAATGCCTCATCCTGAAGTGAGCGCCTTACTTTTCTAGCGTCCTTAACATGTGAAAGATGTTCATGGAAGGTCTTCTGACAACATTTGATGCTATTCCATGTCTAGGCGCCCATTTGAGGTGGTTCCTGCATGAAACTGTGCCTTACTATAGCTAGGCGCCAATTGAAGGTTGTAGAGCCTTGAAGGTACACCTCACTCTTAGAAAGATGACTTTGAACAACCTATCAAATCACTCCTTAGGCGCTCTTTGAGATCTCAGAGTGTGTATCAATCCAAAGTGCCTTATCAGGGTTCAAGAGTCATGAAATGGCGCCTAATCTCCTGGGAGTGAGTTTTAACTTCATGCAAGTCTTCAAGGAGTTTCCAAGTTTAAACGCCAAAGCAAGGTCATGGGTGAGTAGAACTGCACCTTGGGAGATGTCTGGATCCTAGGCGCCAATCTGGGGTTACAGTGGCATTGACATGCACCTTAACTAGCTTAGGCGCCCATTTGAAGTGATGAAGACCCAGAAGAGTGCCTTCACTTCTTTAACATTTCTCTAAACTTAAATGACAATCTCAACTGAAAGGATGACCTCCTAATCCAATCTTGACCCTCTGGAGATGCAAATAACTTTTCATTTCACTAGGCGCCATTTCAAGTTGGTTTCATCATGATCTAGTGCTCCAAGTATCAATGTGCATAATTGGTTTACTTGATCAAAGACTAGCGCCTTGCATTCCTTAAACAAATTTTCACCTTGAAATGACAACTTACCTTCAATTCCACAATGAGGCGCCATTCCAGAGTCACAAAGTCTTATCCTAATGCCTTAGATAGACTAGGCGCCCCTAACGGTTTGCAGGAACAGGGATAGGCGCCTAGGCGCTCATTGAGTGTCTGTTGAGTCTCAGACCAGCGCCTTGAATAAAAGGGTCTCTCCACCTTGTTGTATGCTTCCAACACCCTAGGCGCACATTAGGGTCAGTTTGAATAGAGAAGGGTGCCTAGTATCCACTTAGCCATATCCTTTGAAAATTTGCAATGTATAAGTCATTTTGAAGATCAAAACATCCTTTTCTTCCAAGGCGTCCTAATTGGAATGATTGAAGTACTTGATAACTTGATGATTCTTGGTTAGGTGCTCATTTGTGAAATTTGATATAGGATTAGCGCCTAGACTCCAAGAGTCAACCTCCTGCTTTCTTGGCTTCCGGACTTCGCATATTTCAAGTTTCTGACTTGTTCCTGCAAAACAATAAGTTAAGTTAGTCAAAAACCAATTCATTCCCTCATTATTTAGAATTAGCCTCCGGGAATGAGGAATAGGCTAATCCATCCTTCACTTGATGATCAAGCAGGAAACGGGGACATGACAGAAGATTAAAGAAAGAGTAATATATTTCTGAATATATGTATATACTCTAAAAGGACATACATATTTCTGATATATCTGAGCATAATAGGAGAAATATAGAGATAATCTGATATACACATGGATCAAGGAAAATAACATGTATATATCTCTAATTACAAGAAGGAAAATAAGAATATAAGGAGAGCGGACTTAGATCTGCATATGCACACATGAGGAGATAAGAATATAAGGAGATATAGCTGATTGAGAATAAGCAGATCTCAGATAAAACAATCAATAAGGGAATTCATCTGTAATGTCCCCTTTCCGAGCCTAGTCAGCGATGGGGCCATTAGCCTATTTCATGGTCCCGATGGGCTAATGGATGGTATGGGATCATTTGGTGTTGGTCTTTTGGTTCCGTTTAATTATCAAATTAGGAGTTATAAGGAGTTTATTTAATTTGGTAATTAAACAGGTTGTTTTTATTATTTATTGTGCACTTAGGTATAAGGTGGAATTATTTAAAGTGACTTAATGTTATGTCTTGAGGGGGTAAATGGAAATGTCTTATTATTATTTCCTAGTCACTTTAAAGTGTGCACATAACTTGGAAATAGAAATATTTTATAAGTTGGAGGAGAAAAAGGTTCTATTTTCAAGAAATGATCAATTTGTAACTCCCAGGTGCCTTTAAAAAGGGAGTGAGAGCTCATTTGGAGACTTATGCTTGGAATTGATAATGTTATGCTGTTGGATTGGAACCAGAGATCAATTGTGCCTTCTTGTGGACGAAAACCCACTTGACGATGATCAGTTTCGGTGGTGAGATATCCACCCTAGCTGGTAATTGTTGATTTCCACACAAGGAATCACATGGTGCTAAATGGATTTGATAGATTTTGAGAAGTTTGTTCTTGTAATCAGTTTTGAAAATAGGCATAGTGATTTCTATGAGTTTTTGTTATGATTTTTGGGGTGTTTTGTGGATTTTTGAAGTTCCTTGCCTTGGCCATACATCTGCATGAGGGAATCGATGCATATGAGAAATAAATGTTGGAGTCTTTGAAACATTTGCTGTTTGCATAATTTTTGCCTGCCCAAACGCTCATTTTGAAAGTGATTTCAAGGTCTTTGCTGCAGTTTTGAATTTGCTATGAATGTCGTACCTGTACCAGGCCGTACGGCCTTGTCTGTGAAGAATTAATTGATGTTGATCATTTATCATTGCTTTCAGTTTGTAATATGCTCAGAATCATTTATATGGTCAGCATAATCAGTTTTGTGGTAGTTGAAAGTGAATCAGTTGAGTGTTTGGTTTGATTGGTTATCAGCTCTTAGCCATGGCTGCCGTACAAGGTCTTCTCAGTCAGCAAAATTAAAAATACAAAGCTTAGCTAGTATAGATTTGAATTGCATTTTTATCAGTTTGTTGATGTTTATGGATCATCCAAGTTGCAAGGTATGTTCTACATCAATGATTCTTCAGGGGTAAATTCTACCATGCTAATCAAGTTTTAAATGAAGTTGGCTGTATTGAGTTATCTCATTGTAATTTCATTTTAATGCACACATAATAACCCCTGGATGGTATACCGCCAGTGTGGAGAATGAACTTCTTTTGTTTTTCTTACCCATTGGAAAGTGGAGTATTCCCACTGAATAAGTGGATGGCATTGTAACTTTCTCTGTTGCTCTTTACCCACTAAAAGTGGTGAATCCCCACATTATGTGGATGCCCGCCGCAGCAGATGAATCATAATTCATAGTTTGCATAGTTATTCATTGTAGCCAATCACCGTATGCTCTCACCTTGCCCATTCTGGGATCTAGGTGATCAGAAAGTGTGAGGCATTAGTTAGCTTATGCTATTTTATGTTAGTATTGTTTATCATTGTATTTCACTTTGAAAAAAGAAAAATTAGTGGTAGACTGTTACAGTGGTATAAGAGCTGGTCATTCCTACCAGCCTGTGTTCTTCTTCAGAACAGCCTACAGTGAGTCTCAGTTCAGTTGCATGCTTATTTGATGAATCCAGAGGACACAAAGTTCATCACCTACAGAAGGATAAGGTATCCTTGGTTTGATTCAGAATCAAAGGAAGATAACAACATGGGTGAAAGGCAACCAGAGGAGCCCAGTATGAGGGACATATTGAATGATCTTGCTAGAGGCCAGCAAGATATTGTCAGAAGTAATCAGCAGATGAACAGACTGTTGGCTCAATTAGTAAGTCAGAATCTAGGAGGAGAGACACCTCGTAACAATAGAGGTAATGATGGAGATCGTGGAGAGGCTCACAATTCCCATAATGTTGGTCAACCACACAATACCACTCATGCGTCTAGGACCTCATCTTCTAGACCTATGATGCCTGTGTTTTTGGGTCAGCAGCAGAATCTTGTTGGACAGCAGTTTGCCACAGAAAGCTTTGCTGATTATCGACGTGAATGGGAATCATATGCTGATGACTTCCAAAGTATCATGTCCTTCAATGAATTCTGTCAAATCAAGTATCGGAATAGACCTAGGATTCAGAATCAGGATGTGCAAAAGAAGCTTGGTAAAGTGCCTATTCCGCCTTTTGATGGTTCATCTAAGTGCACAGCCCGATCTTGGGTGCAAAAGATGGACAATTATTTGTGCTTGAATCCTATGTTGGAGTTGGATTCTATCAAATTTGCAGCTGCCCACCTTGAAGGAGATGCACATGAATGGTGGACACATGGTATGATCACTCAAGGTCATAGCCTGATAACTTCCTATGAAGACTTCACTCAGAGGTTAATTGATAGATTTGACAAATATGAACCTGAAAGTCACTTTAGACAATTGGCCCAAGTGAGACAAAGGGATTCTGTAGATGCATACATCTCTGACAGATATTGCAGAGGGAAGATCAACATATCTCTTTGTTAAAGGTTTGATGGAGCCATTAAGAGGTTTGGTAAAGGCCTTGGAGCCTAATTCATTGCATGAGGCTATCAAAAAGGCGAGTATGGAGTTCACTACACCAAGAAGCAAATTTTATTCTAAGCCTTTCCCATCAAGGAAGGACGAGACCATTCAAGAAAGAATCCAATCAGCCCAAACCACCTTTCCCTAAGTTGGATGATGAAGTTAGGAGTGAACTTAGGAGAAAGAAATTATGCTTCACATGTAAGGAACCTTGGGTTCCTGGGCATAAATGCTTTGAAAAGGGGAAAGCACATCAAATGGAAGCATATGTTACTGCTGAATCTAAATCAGAAAAATCAGATCAGCAAGATGAATCAAGTGAAAATGAAGAGGTTGATGATCTAGAGGAGGTAGAGATAAACAAGGAGAATGAAATAACATTTGCTCAATTATCTGGGAACCAAAGGAATGATCCTTTCAAGATGCGTGGTGTGCTTTGTGGCCAAAGAATCATTGCTCTCATTGACACTGGTGCATCACACAACTTCATCGTTGAGGGAGTTGTTGCGAGAAGGGGATTGAAACCTGAGGAGTTTGAAGGTTTCAAAGTCATTGTGGCGGATGGATTTACACTATTTTGTAATAGAAGATTACCTCAACTTTCCATGCAAATTGGCAACCATGAAGTTGTAGAGAATTCTATGTGATCAGTATCAGTGATACAGATGTTGTTCTTGGCATTCGATGGCTGAAATCATTGGGAGACATGAGTTTAAATCTGCAAACAATGGAATTAAAGTTTGATCATAATGGTAAGAAAGTTGTATTAAGAGGGATATCCACTAGAGGGCCAAGGGTGGTGACTGCAAAAAGAATGGAAAGGCTGTTCCATCATGATCAGATTGAGTGGGCTGCTCAATGTGTTATCATGCCTGTTGTGACGTTATCACAACATCGCCCCATTGCAAATGGGGACCCCCTTTTTTGAGCTCCAATGCTTTGCCTTGAGTTTTTGGATGATGCCTTAGGTTTGTTTCATGATGAAGTCAGTGGAAATGACAAGGTAAGTTGCACTTCAAACTACTGAATGACTCTTAGCGAGTGGGGAATCTTAGACAAAATCACGACGAATGACAAGCTTAAACCATGGCGCCTTGATGGAAATTGATGTTTTAACTCTCAAAGTGACCTAAACTTAGGAAATTTTGCAAGAAAATGGTCCAATAGCCTTAGGCGCAAATTTGCACTTGAAGAACCCTAAAAGTGCGCCTAAGATTAGTGGAGGAAAACTTCATCTGGAGACCCACTTTTAAGGGTGAAGCATGAACCATTTGACTTAGAGAATGTTGAGGAACATCAAGGGTAGTTGGGCGCAAGTTCACTCATGTATAGCTCAAGATGTGCGCCTTGAAGAGCTAGTCCACCCAAAGACACTTTCCATTGGTCAAGTCCAAAATTCACTTACTCAACCTAAGGCGCCCATTTCCATCTCTAGAGTCCTCATATTGCGCCTAAGGTAAATTGGGTTTGAAGTCATGAATTTTGTTTCCTCTAAGAAATAGGAGGTCTTCTAAACACATTGTATACTTGTTTGATCAATAAACTTTAAGTATTCCCCTCCTTCTGAGTTAGGCACACTTTTGCATCTAAAGAATCACATTCTGGCAACTTGACATGAGAGAGTCTAAACCTATGAAAATTGTGCCTAAGGAGATTTTACATTCTTTGAGTTTACAAGGTTGATCAAGCCCATAAAATGCACTTCCCAAACTTAGGCGCATTTTTGCCTCTGTTCAACCCTATTTTTGTGCCTAAGTCAACATATGCTTGATTCTATGGATTGAGAGGATATCTAAGTGTTAAGACTTCTCCTTGAGCTTATGCAACGGGTTGGATTGATGAAAGTTGAAGTGATAACCTATCTATACCTAGGCACAATTTCACATCTGGACAATCCTCAAGGTGCGCCTAAGTAAAAGGAGGCTTGGAACTTTGAAATTTGATATCACCTTGAGGTAAGAAGCCTTCTATACACTTATGCACTAAATTGAAACCGTAAGTTGAAGCATGATCATCACCTAAGTTAGGCGCACTTTCCCGCCTCTAGAGACCAATTTTGACGCTTTGGAAACAAAGTGCATGTAAACATGAGAATGAGCGCCTAGGGATGTAGTGTTCACCTGAGAGTTTAAACAAGTATTTGAAACCATTAGAATACCAAAAACAAGCCAAGTATGCTAGGCGCATTTTTCCACTTGTTCAACCATAAAAGTGCGCCTCAAGTTGTTATGAGCATGAATCAGTGTTAAAGGGTCTCTACTTGGTTAAAACTAAGCAACTTTAAGCATCCACATGAGTTTGAAGTCATAGATTTGCACTAGATGAGTTAGGCGCATTTTCCTGTCTCCACAACCTTAAATTTGTGCCTCAAAGGAAATCACATTAACTCACATCATTGAATGGGCGCCTTGAAAAAGGAGGTCATTCCAAGGCATTTCCAACCGTTTGAGATCACAAAAATGGCAAATATAAGGCTTAGCATCCTAGGCGCACTTTCACGTCTGTATAAACCTAAATCTGCACCTCACTAAGAATGCATGAATTCACATTAGAAGTAAGCGCCTAAGAAAGGAGGAGCATTCTAAGACTTTCCCAATGGTTTGGAATCATAGAAGTGACAAATATGAAGCCAGTTGATGAGGGCGCACTTTTGCATCTCTACACACCTAAATGAGCGCCTAAGCTAGAAAATGCTTAGAAGGATTCTTATGTGTTATGAAATTCAATGTTAATCAATAGTCTAATATGGGGTTTTCTCTATCTTGTAGGAGCATCAATGGACTAAGGAGTCATCTAAGGAGAAAGGCGCTTGGAGTCACCTTCATGCAAGGAGTGAAGTCAAGAGGCAGTCATTGCAAAGGAAACATCATGTTACCACTCCAAGGAAACACTTCACGATCATCATGCCGGAACACTTCATCGTCATCTAAATCAAGAGAAGACATTCATCCATTGAACTTCAAGACTCTTTCATCCTCAAGTCTCTAAGAGAAGTCTCCTAATCCATGAAGCATCATCATCTACACTACTCTCTACGAAGAAGCTTATATCCTGCCAAGAGAAGAAGTATCACAGAGTTAGGCAAATGAGCAACATGCATCATGTTAGTTGTCGTTGCACCAAAAGATCGACCTGTTAATGCCCGATACAACCACTTGACTTAACAAGCACGGGAGGCGGTTAAGCCCTTGTCACAAACCACTGCAGCGCAGCGCTGAACAAGAAGACCAAGGGTCACACCTTGCAAAAACCCCCCCCAGTGCAAGCGCGGGGTTTGAACCCGTGACCTCGGCTCTGATACCAACTGTTAGTTGCCGTTGCACCAAAAGATCGACCTGTTAATGCCCAATACAACCACTTGACTTAACAAGCACGGGAGGCGGTTAAGCCCTTGTCACAAACCACTGCAGCGCAACGCTGAACAAGAAGACCAAGGGTCACACCTTGCAACACATCATACACATCCGACTTACAAAAGACACAAGGTAAGATCAACAAGGATACATTCCAAAACTTTTAAGTTCAAAGCAATCACATTCGAAGACATCACACAGATGATGCAATTTGGAAATATGCCAAAAGCAAATTGAATAAACTGTTGGAATCCATAAGAGTTGTTGAGGTGGCACCTACGTGGCATGCGCATCATCCTCACCAATCATAGTTCGCCACATCGCCTGACTACATTCAATGTATCTACAACCAGCAAGAAGCCAAACAGGACGCCCGTGTGGAAGATGCTCTAAAGATTTCATTTCATCCCTATCTTCTTGGAAAACGTGCCTTCATTGCCTCTCTTACATACTAAAAATAGCAATTTGTTGTAACTAACTGCCGATGTGGCATAATCTAGGCCATTGGCTTTGCCAATCGATCCTAGCCTTTCATGTATTTTTGAAGACTATATAAAGGCCTTGTTGCCTCATTTGTAATGGTTAATAGTTAGTTCATAGAGGGGTAGAGTAGGAAGAGACTCTCGAAATTCTCTGAGAGTACTTGAAGATTGTTGTAAATATTTCTCAAGATTAATGCAAAGACATTGGAGCTTGCTTGGTGCTAAGTGTTGTCTTGTGGAATAACATGGTTTCTTGTATCTTGATGAAATGAAGAGATGTTTCTAAGTAGATGAAGTAGATTAGAAGTTCATTGATGTAATGCATGTATGTATTGAATATTTGATCAACTCCTAGCTCATGCTTTTGACATCCATCGCTGGTGGAGTGTTTTGTAAAGCTACTCTGAGCTTCATCATAATTTGCTTAAGTTCGGTTGTGGCTGCTTGTTTGAACTACGTCGTCCAATGGGTGTTTATATGAGCTTTCCTGATTTGAAAACCATTCGCTTACCTTAGGAGATTGCACCTACTCCATGTAGTTGTAGGCATTCTTGGCGAAGAGGAGTTAGGTTTATCGAGGAGTTTGTCTATTCATGCATCATCATTGCTTCATTGACCTTAGATTAGATTTCTCTAAACCCTTGCCTTTTGATATTTCTTTTAAGTTTGACTGAAGAAGTTCCATTCATTCACATCCAAGGAGTAAGAAATTTCATTCATGTTCATGAAGGAGGAATTTAGTGTAAGTCCCTTTGTGATTACCAACAAGATCACATTTATTCACTGAGTCTATCCATGTACAAGTCAAGACCTGACATCAAAGGAACCTTGGAGCATTCTTGTTTGATCATATAATTTAGCATTCAAGAAGCTTTGATCAAGAGAGGATAGGATACTCGGTATTTTATTCTATTGTTGTGTTGTCACAAAAACATCATCAACAATGCCCACTCCCACTAAGGAGGAAAACAGATCTTATCATCCTGAAATTCAAGACTTGTTGAGTAAGCATAGTAAAGTCTTTAGTGATCTACCCCCTGGAAGGCCTCCTGATAGAAGCATTGAACATATTATAGAGCTTGAGGATGGAGCAAAACCAGTCATCACAACCCCATACCGGCAGCCAAAAAGATTCAAAGATGAAATAGAGAGGACACTCAAAGACTTGTTGGTTATGGGCTTTATTAAACCAAGCAAAAGTCCTTTTGCTTCATCAGAAGTCCTAGTAAAAAAGAAAGATGGTACTCTTCGTTTGTGTATTGGTTATAGGGAGCTTAACAAAAGGACCATAAAGAATCGGTATCCAATACCAAGAATTGATGAGTTGTTGGATGAGCTTCATGGAGCTGTCTATTTTTCAAAAATAGACTTGAGATTTGGTTATCACCAGATAAGAATGAGGGAGAAGGACATTGAAAAAACTGTCTTTAGGTGTCATTATGGGCATTTCGAATTCTTAGTCATGCCTTTTGGCTTGACAAATAACCCTAAAACGTTTCAATCTTGCATGAACAAAATTTTCAGCGAGCAGCTCTGTAAGTTTTTGGTGATTTTTTTTTTATGGCATACTCATCTACAGTAAGACATCGAAAGAGCATTTGCAACATATAGATGAGGTACTTGGTATTCTTGAGGCTAACTCCTTATTTGCCAAAGAACCCAAGTGTGAGTTTGGCCTAACAGAGATTGTATATTTAGGCCATGTTATCAGTGCCAAAGGAGTTAACATGGACAAAGAAAAAGTCAAAGCCATTTTAGAGTGGCCTCCACCTACAAACCTTACTCAACTGAAAGGTTTTTTTGGTCTATGTAGCTTTTATAGAAGATTTGTGCAAGGTTTTTCACAAGTTGCAGCTCCACTCACCAATTTTACAAAGGGAGCCTTCAAATGGTCTCAATCAGCCCAAGAAGCTTTTGATCGGTTCAAACAACTCATTTGTAGCAGCCCTGTACTTGCATTACCATATTTTCTAAGCCCTTTGAACTAGAATGTGATGCATCTGGTGAAGGGATTGGGGCTGTCCTGAGCCTAAGCCTTCCTTACATCAAATCTTGACCAAATCTTCCACCTTCATGGTATGCCCACTTCCATTGTCAATGACTATGATCCCACCTTCACTAGTAACTTTTGGCAAGAAATATTCAAGTTGTAGGGAATGCAACTAAAAATGAGCTCGATGTATCACCCGCAAACTGATGGTCGGACAAAGATAATCAATAAATGCTTGGAAACTTAATTACCTTGCTTTGCTTCAGAACAATAGACTCAATGGGCTAAATGGATTACCCTTGCGAAAAGTGGTACAACTCTTATCATTCTTCCACCAAGATGAATCCATATGAAGTTGTGTATTGCCAACCTCAACCATCCCTCACTTCCTACTTGTTAGGAAGTTCTAAGGCACGAGTTGTTAATCCAATCTCATCAACCATGAGTATCTCCTCCAAACTCTCATGGACAACTTGGCCTTGGCTCGGAGCCATACGAAATAACTAGCCAACCAACATTGTTCTGAGCACACATTCACTAAAGGGCATGTAATATCCCTTTTTTGGGTCCATTCCAACATCCTTGGAAACTTCAGCTTTCTTGTAGAGCGCCAACTTTATCAAAAAGATACTCTGACAATGTCAAGAGAGTTCTTGGAGCCAAGATGAGTACAATGGTACTTTGTGTACGAATCCGTCATTTTGGGAGCACTCCACACTTCTTGGAGAAGTTCGTCATCTTGGGAGAGCGCCAACTTTCATATAGACTTGTATCCTATGCACTTAAAGTAATGATGGTGTGATCAGAATTCATATTTGGGCTATTTTAATATTTTTCGTAAATCTGATGGTTGTGTGGAAAATAATTAAATTATTAAATGGTTAAATATTTAAGTTGTCAAAAAGTGAAAAATTAAAAGACAAACTTATATTTAATTATTTAAAAAGGGGTTGTTATAAGGAGACATAAAAATGACTTATTTTGGGGGCCCAAAAGTAAAGTTGAATTAAAAAGGGAATTTCAAAAGTCACTTGGAGAGAAAAAGTGAAATAAAAGAAATTAAAATAAAATACCCTCGAAAAAGCTATTTAAGGAGGGCTTGGGCAAGAGGTTGGGCATCCATTGTTCATTATCAAATTCTCTTTTCTTGAAAGATTGAACTCTGTTCATCTTCTACACCTAAGATGAAAACCCTAACATAAGAATGGTTTCGGAGACAAAAACCCTCCTGGCCATTTGAAAGTGATTTCATCCAATAGTCACCTATGTGCTGAAGATATTGGGTTTGGAGATGAAAACCCTCAACATCCATTGGAGCAATTTCATACACAGATTGCCAGGCGTGCTGAACGATTGAAGTTTGGGAGATTTGTGCTGAAGCATTGAAATATCATTTTCAGATTTGTGGTTTTTTTTTGTCGGTGAGTTAAGTTTGAAGATTTTATCCAAATCATTTGCAAAGCAAATGTTAATTGAATATCTTTGAGAGTGGAGTTATTTGTAGCTGGTTACATTATTCGTATATTGGCCGTACCATTTCCTTGGCTCAGTCGTACCCTTCAAGATACCTATTAAATTTGATATTGAAGGGTGTTTGAAGTTAAAAGAACTAATATCAAAAGATTATTGTATGTGCTGACTAGGCTTTAAGGCTTGGAAAAAGTGAGTCGCACCTTTTTAGGAGTGAGGCGTGTGAAATATTAGAGGAAGTGGCCCACGCTTTGAATGTTTGAATGTGTATTGCTGATAAAGGGGTAAGGAAAAAGGGACATGAGGGGATATAAGGTGGAATCGCTGCGCTTTTAGGAGAGTTTAAATGTTTTCAGCTAGTCTGCATCATTCATTGTAGTTTGAAACAGCATTTGAGCTGGGGACAGCACTCAGAAATCTGATTTCAGTATTTATACAGCCTGCAGTAAATTTTCAGTATAAATCAGCATCAATTTTCATCTTTCAGATTATCTTCATTGTACTTTGGGTTCCACATCCACAAACTTGCATTATTGAGGTCAGAACATTTCATTTCAGTGCTGTATATGTATAAATGTTATCATCAGCAATACAGTAATATGAATGTGGAATTATTATTGTTGAATTTATACACTGTTTTAATCACAATGTGCTGTTAAGGAATGATTCTGTCTTAAGTTTATGTCATGTTCCGGTATTAAGTCATTATTTAAATTAAAGATTTAAATATCATGACAAAGACGGAGACGTCGATAATCATCATATATATAATGATATTAATGATGTAATATATTTATTGTATTTATAAATAATAAATATAAATACAAATATAATATTATCAATTTTAAATATATATTATTAAATATATACAAATATAAATATAAAATATATATATAATATATAAATATAATAAATATTATTATAATTATTATATATTATAAATATAAATATTGAATTAAATATTATTATAATTATGATTCTTATTATATAAGAATATAGAAGTAATATACCCCAAGACTTTATTAAGTGTAGGGCTGGTGGGGACAAGATTGTTAAGTTAGAATTTAATAATTCAAACAATGCATACTAAGGACTAAGGCAATAAAGACAAGTCAAAGATTCCTTTAAACTATAAACTCTAATCCTTCTAAGACCGATCATAGTCATATCAATGGTCATACAACACTATGAAGAGGCAACGATCCCTATAGGACAGCACATATATAATAACAATAATAAGTCATTTATGCGAATGGAAGATATCTTATAAAGGAGCGATCTTATTCTAAGACGAGAAATATCTTAATAATAAGACAAGCTGTAATGTCCCCTTTCCTAGTGGGGTTAGTCTATACTCGGTTCCCGTAGACTAACCAAAGTGGTTAGGGAACTCTGGGAGTTCGTTTGGTCGGTTTCTGACACTTTGGCTGGAACTTACTATTTTTAGGAAATTAGGGTTTCACCCAGATGAGGCAATTCATGATTAGAGACAAAGAGTTACAACAAGACCTCTCCAACAGTCCATAACTCATAAGATTCCGTGACCGTTTGAGCTTTCATTTTAAAGCCTGTAACTTATATTTATTCATTAATATTGGGATTTATAATGTAATGTCAGTGACTTTGGAAAAATAAAGAAAATTGCTAAAATAAGTCACTAAGGGACTTGGACGCCCCTTTTGAGGAATAAAGTGCAAATTTAAAATAACATTTCCCTCTCATATGGGTCGACCCACTTGTGGAGTTATAAAAAGGCAAGGGTGGGGAAAAGTTATTCATTCTTGATATTACATTTTATGCTTCTATTTGCTCTGCAAATGAGGGTTTGGGGGATTTCTTCCAGCCAAGGCTTTTGGTGACGAAAACCACCATTGGTATCAATCTTCTGCAGATGTGAAAGATCACCCAAGGGGATTTTGGAGCAGCCATACTCAATGGTTGTATTTGTGCTTCAATTGGATATACTTTGACGGAGTGTTGAGGATTCATGATATATCTTCATAGTTTTTGGTGCAGCTGAGAAAACAAAGAATGGACTGATTTTATCTGCAGATTTGAGGAGGTTTGGACTGTTAGTTCACTTCTTATTGCTGGTTGTACTTCCTAGGCTGGCCGTACCTTTTGGGCAGCCTTTCCGAGAGTTTGTTGGAGTTGTTTTCTCATTGCTTTGGGGTCAATTTGGTCCTATGGGCTTATGCTACTAATTGTAGATTGTTTCTCCCGCATTGCTGATATATTTAATGCAAACTCCATGTTCATGTTGCTGGTCCATCAACAGCTGAAAATTGAAGATGCTTATTTTGAAATGGGTATGTGTTGAATATTCATTTTATGCCATTCTACGAACTGGGTCTTGGTCATTTAGTTCATATCTATCATAGATTTTCTGGGTTTCAATTGCATGTTATATTTCTTTGTATTTTGGTATACACACTTCAAGAAAACAAAAACCCCCTTCTGCGTCTTCTATCTAGTTCTGAAGAATCACAGAAAAATTAAAAATATAACATTAAATAAAGATAAATCAAAAGAACAACAGGTGCAGGTTATTACAGTGGTATCAAAGCTGGTGCATCTTGCCAACCTGTGTTGATCAGTTTATATGAGTGACGGAAGAAGAGTCTACACTAGACCCACTCCACATTGGCATCCACCTGAGGTCTCAGAAGGTGAAACAGTTTCAGGTATATTGGGTATGCACAGGAACTCTTCCAGCGGTAGTGATAGCATAACAGATAGTATGGGAGACAGAGGAACAGATCAGCCAAAGAGTCCTAGCACAAAAATAGATAGGAAGTTCGATATGATGCTTGATATGATGTCCCAGCTCCTTGGGAAGTTTAACCAAGGGATTCCATTAGTTCACACCAATATCACACCCGGAGGTGAGACCAGTGGCTCTAATGATGATCACCGTAGACATGCAGGACAAGGTAGTGGACATGCAGGACAAGGTAGCGGATATGCAGGACAAAGTGGTGGACATGCAGGACAGAGTAGTGGACACACGGGTCAGAGTGGTATGCACAACACCGGGGTTACCCCAGGATCGGTTACTAGACCCCTACAGCCGACTTTTCCGCATAGAGAGGAGGCAATGGTTCAGCAGGGACCAGAGTTCCAGCTTCCTATGACTGATGATGTTCAGTTACAAGATGCAAAGTACATGACATTGGCTCCAAACATCAGAGAGATGTTGACATTCAACCAGTATATGAACCAGAAAAAACAAAGGGGAGTTATGATGGGTCGAGGAGATTACAGAGATAACAAAGCTAACCAGGACTACCAGCATGCATTGAGCAAAGTCCCTATGGATCGGTTTGACGGAAGTGGCAAGATTTCAGCCAGAGCTTGGGTGCAGAAGTTGGATAACTACCTGACACTTAAGCCGATGCCGGAGGATGAGGCACTTAACTTTGCCACTATTCATTTGGATGGGATTGCACATGAGTGGTGGTACCATGGGTTAATCACTTTAGGCCACAGCCTTATCACCACATACGATGAGTTCACTAACAGACTCATCGAGAGGTTTGATACCAAGGACCTAGAGTTGCAGTTCAGAGAGTTGGCACAGTTGAAGCAGTATTGGGTTCGCTTGAGGGATATATTTTAGAGTTCCAGAGAATCAGTGTGATGGTTCCCAACATATCTAAGAGGAGACTTGTAGTCCTGTTCATGGAGGGACTAATCGAACCACTTAAGGGTTGGGTTAAAGCATTTGACCCACCTTCACTTCAGGAGACCATTAAGAAGGCATGAAGTATGGAGTTTGCAGTGCCTAGGAAACAGTTCATCTCCAAACTATTTCCTCCATGAAGAGATAAGTTACCCACTCAACAACAAGACACCTTCCCACAAAGGAAACCAGGACCTCGATTAGATGATGATGCATTGAACAAGTACAGGAGGAAGAGACTATACTTCAAATGCAAAGAACCATGGGATCCTAACCACAGGTGCCAAATGAAGGGGCAAGCAAAACAATTGGAGTACTATTCTGCTGAGGAGGCAGCTTCAGAGCAATCAGGGCAGCAGAGTGATAGGGAGGACAGCGATATAGAGAATATAGTAGAGGGGGTGCAGGATGCACAAGACATGCATGATGAGGACCTTCCGACAGCACATATCTCTGCTATTCAGAAAGAGGGTTCCTTCAGAATACAGGGAGTATTGGAGGGACAGAGAGTGACCACTTTGCTAGATATAGGTGCCACCCACAACTTCATTGATGAAGGGCTTGTGGCACGGAAGGGACTCAAAACAGAACAGTTCGAGGGATTCAAAGTCAGAGTTGCAGATGAGTTTGTCATTACATGCAAACAAAGGATCCCCAATTTAACCATCAAGTTAAATAACTATGAGTTCCAGGCCGAATATTATGTGGTCGGTATGGGTGACATGTATGTAGTCCTCGGAATGAAGTGGCTACACATGATAGGTGAATTTTCCCTCAACCTGAGAACCATGGAGATGAAGTTCAAAGTAGATGGTCAAAAACATATTCTGAGGGGAATGTCCAATGGGGGTTTGAGAACGGTGTCCATTCGGAAGATGGAGAGGATACTACGGCAAGATCAGGTGCAGTGGGCAGCGGAGATTCTTGTGATGCCAGAGGCATCGAAACAGCAGAAACAGGATTATCCAGTGGAGATTCAGTCGATACTAACTAAGCACTCCAAAGTGTTTAGTGATATACCTCCAGGTAGACCTCCAAACAGGGGTTTTGAGCATGTTATAGAGATGGAGCAGGGGGCCAAACCAGTTATCACTATTCCCTACAAACATCCTAAGAGGTACAAGGATGAAATTGAGAAGGCCATTCAAGAGCTTCTCAAGATGGGTCACATCAGGCCTAGTAAGAGTCCTTTTGCTTCTTCTGTCGTACTGGTCAAGAAGAAGGATGGCACACTCAGGATGTGCATCGATTACAGGGAACTGAACAAGAAGACTATTAAGAACAAGTACCCCATCCCTAGGATTGATGAGCTCATTGACGAGCTGCATGGTGCATGTTTCTTCTCAAAGATAGACTTGAAGTCAGGGTACCATCAGATTTGGGTACGTGAGGAGGATGTGGAGAAGACAACATTCAAGTGCCACTATGGGCACTTTGAGTTTCTAGTTATGCCTTTTGGGTTAACCAATGCACCTGCCACTTTTCAGTCTTGTATGAATAAGGTTTTCAGAGAGCAATTGCGGAAGTTTGTACTCATATTCTTTGATGACATACTCATATTCAGCAAGACTTGGGAGGATCATTTGAGACACTTGGATATTGTGTTGGGTATACTTGAGCAGGAGTGCCTATATGCCAAAATGTCATAATGTGAGTTTGGCATGACGGAGTTGCTGTACTTGGGACACATCATCAGTGCAGAGGGTGTCCGTGTGGATCTAGAGAAGATCCGAGCTATAGTTGACTAGCCACCACCCAAGAATCTCTCTCAGCTCAAGGGGTTCTTTGGTCTTTGTGAATTCTACCGCAGGTTTGTTAAGGATTTTCTCAGAAAGCAGCCCCACTTACAGATTTGACACCGAAGGGAGCTTTTGTCTGGTCAGATGGTGCTTAGCAATGTTTTGACAAGTTTAAGGAGGTGATGAGCACTTGTCCAGTTTTGGCCATTCCTGATTTTTCGAAGCCATTTGAGCTTCAGTGTGATGCCTCGAGGGAAGGCATAGGTGCGGTGTTAATGCAGGACAAGCACCCGATCGCTTTTGAGAGCCAAAAGTTAAAGGGTCCTGAGAGGAGCTATAGTATCTACGATAAGGAGATGTTAGCCATCATGCATGCATTGGCTAAATTCAGGCAGTATCTGGTTGGAGGGAAATTTATTGTTAAATCTGATCACAATAGCTCGAAACATTTCCTCAATCAAAAGGACCTAAATAACCGGCAGCAAAAGTGGGTTAGCAAGCTACAGGCATATGACTTTGACATTGTTTTTGTCAAAGGGAAGAAGAATATAGTTGCTAACACTTTATCCAGGAGACCACACTTGTGTGCCTTAGGAGAGATTGCAGAGGACTGGAGAGATATGATCACTACAGGATATGCAAACGATAAGTGGGCCTCTGGAATTATGGATGGCACTATCCATGATGACAGGTACACTATTATAAATGACTTGATCATTTACAAGGGGAGGATTTTTCTGGTGCCAGCTTCTGCTATGAAGCAAAAGATCTCGAGAGCTTTCCATGACTTGCCTATGGCTGGGCATCCAGGATTCTACAAGACCTACAGGCAGATTAGAGAGAGGTTTACTTGGAAAGGCCTCAAGTTAGAAGTACAGAAGTATGTGCGGGAGTGTCCAGTATGCCAATAGAACAAACATGAGCACTCCTACCCAAGTGGACTATTGCAGCCCTTACCCATTCCCGAGAGGAAGTGGGATTGTATATCAATTGACTTCATTACGGGGTTGCCGAAAGCCCAAGGCAAGGACTGCATCTTTGTAGTGGTTGATAGTTTGACGAAATTGGCCCATTTCTTTGCCATTTCAGCCACTTATACAGTAGCCCAGGTTGCTAATTTATTCTTCAGAGAGGTATTCCGACCCCACTGGTTGCCTAGGAGTATTGTGAGCGACAGGGACAGCAAGTTCCTTAGCAATTTTTGGCAGGAGTTCTTCAGGTTAACAGGAACCGAGCTCACTCCTAGCACTAGCTACCACCCCCAGACTAATGGACAGACTAAGATAGTGAACAAATGGGTGGAAGGATACCTTAGGAATTACATAGTTAGGCAACATAAAGCATGGGTCAAGTGTCTTCATTTGGGGGAGTATTATTATAACACCACTTACCACATGTCCATCCAGATGACACCATTTATAGCACTTTATGGGTACGAGGCTCCCAGTTTCTTGGATTTATTGTTTGGGGACAGCAGAGTACCCAAGGCTAAAGACCTCTTGCAGGAGAGTCAGGACATCATGAGGTCTTTGAAAGAGAACATTTAGAAGGCGCAGAACCAGCAGAAACAGTATGCAGATCAGCACAGGGTTAAGCGTTCTTTTGAGGTGGGTGATATGGTGTACCTTATGCTGCAGCCCTACAAACATACTACTCTTAAGAGGAGTGGTGCAGAGAAGTTGAAGCCACGGTATTATGGTCCATTCAGGGTCTCCAGGAGGGTTGGAGAGGTGGCTTATGAGTTAGAATTGCCGGCAGAAAGCAGAGTTCATAATGTCTTCCATGTGTCACGCCTCAAAAAGGCACTAGGGCACAATGTGATACCTTCTACAGAGTTGCCTCCTCTTGATGAAGAGGGTAAGTTGATTTTGATACCCGAGGCCATCATTGACACCAGGGAACGTACACTGAGGAAGAGGGTCATCAGGGAATATTTGGTGAAGTGGAAGAACCTGCCGATAGAGGATGCTACATGGGAGAATGAACAAATCTTGTTGCATCCAGATCTGAGATTGCTTGAGGCAAGCAATCTTGCGGAGGGCAGACTGTAATGTCCCCTTTCCTAGTGGGGTTAGTCTATACTCAGTTCCCGTAGACTAACCAAAGTGGTTAGGAAACTCTGGGAGTTCGTTTGGTCGGTTTCTGACACTTTGGCTAGAACTTACTATTTTTAGTAAGTTAGGGTTTCACCCGGATGAGGCAGTTCATGATTGGAGATAAAGCGTTACAACAAGACCTTTCCAACGGTCCATAACTCATAAGATTTCGTAACCGTTTGAGCTTTCATTTTAAAGTCCGTAACTTATATTTATTCATTAATATTGGGCTTTATAATGTAATGTCAATGACTTTGGAAAAATAAAGAAAAATTGCTAAAATAAGTCACTAAGGGACTTGGACGCCCCTTTTGAGGAATAAAGTGCAAATTTAAAATAGCATTTCCCTCTCATATGGGTCGACCCACTTGTGGAGTTATAAAAAGGCAAGGGTGGGGAAAAGTTATTCATTCTTAATATTACATTTTATGCTTCTATTTACTCTGCAAATGAGGGTTTGAGGGATTTCTTCCAGCCAAGGCTTTTGGTGACAAAAACCACCATTGGTATCAATCTTCCGCAGGTGTGAAAGATCACCCAAGGGGATTTTGGAGCAACCATACTCAGTGGCTATATCTATGTTTCAATTGGATATACTTTGACGGAGTGTTGGAGAGGATTCATGATATATCTTCATAGTTTTTGGTGCAGATGAGAGAACAAAGAATGGACTGATTTTATTTGCAGATTTGAGGAAGTTTGGACTATTATTTCACTTCTTATTGCTGGTCGTACTTCCTAGGTTGGTCATACCTTGCTGGCCGTACTCCTCTTGCTGGCCGTACCTTTTGGGCAGCCTTTCCGAGAGTTTGTTGGAGCTGTTTTCTCTTTGCTTTGGGGTTGATTTGGTCCTATGGGCTTATGCTACTGATTGTAGATTGTTTCTCCCGCATTGCTGATATATTTAATGCAAACTCCATGTTCATGTTGCTGGTCCGTCAACCGCTGAAAAATTGAATATGCTTATTTTGAAATGGGTATGTGTTGAATATTCATTTTATGCCATTCTACGAACTAGGTCTTGGTTATTTAGTTCATATCTATCATAGATTTTATGGGTTTCAGTTGCATGTTATATTTCTTTGTATTCTGGTATACACACTTCAAGAAAACGAAAACCCCCTTCTGCATCTTCTATCTAGTTCTAAAAGATCACAGAAAATTAAAAATATAACATTAAATAAAGATAAATCAAAAGAACAACAGGTGCAGGTTATTACACAAGCGCTGATTAAAAAAAATATAAAGGTTGCAGCGATTCAATTCTAAAGGAAACGTCCCTTTTGGGACTGCAAATTAGGATAAGTTGCAACTATTGATAGGTATAAAAGGAATCTACCGAAGCATGAATAGGGATACATACGCAGCAATCTAAGAAGGGAATCAATCTCGTCAATATCCAAGGCAGAACTATATCCGAGTCAGCAATCTTTAACATTATGAAAGGACGTCATAAGGCTGCGAATCATGCACAACAAAGAAGTACGATCTAGGGATGGATCATGGCCTTTGTGAAAGGATCAGCAGATCTCAGATAAAACAAGCAATTTATTCAATCCATTAGAGATAAGACATTCATTCAGGGCAATCAACGAATCAGACAAACATTTAAAAGAAAGCGTTTCAAATATAAACCAAAGGAAGAAAATAGAACAGTGATTTTGACATAAGGGATCTGCAGTGATAAATAGCAGATAGTATTTAAAGAGGGATTGATACTTCGAAATGGAGCATCGAATCGGTCAGCATCTTGGCATCATCGAAGGACATAAAACATCATCTGGACATCATCACCGAATCAGAAAACAATCATTCATCTCTCAATATTAAACCAAGAAGGCAGAACCAAGAAATTGGTAATTGATCCACTCTTATATATTAAATCTGAGTATACCAAAATCACAGGCTAGCATATAAGGCATACCTCTTTATCATTATAGCATCTTACAATCTTCAGTCTGCCACCAATCCATTATTATATCTGGAGTAAGAGCAGCAAGCTACATAAAGGTATGTGAACTCCATCTTATAAGTTATATTCCGGTTGTACCCAATCAAAAAAATTTGCTTCATTAAGGCATTTTGAGCAAGTCTAGAAAAATTTTCGTCAAAAAAGTCAGTCAAAATTTCTAAAAATAGAAATTTCTATTTTTAGAAAGTTTCTAAAAATAGACGTCAAATTAGGTTTTCTGGGTTTCTTGAGATACGAATGCTGGCAAAATTTTCTAAAAATAGAATCTCCTATTCAGGTGTCATGCCTGATTCTCATTGGCTGATTTTGCTTCACGATCAGCGTGGTCCAGACGAAACCTGCAAAAAGTCAAGTTTTCTCTACTAGGTCAATTCTGCTTTTTCAGAAAGCGAAGCATGAGCTCTTAAGTCATCAATGGAGGAAGTTCATCTGCCAGAGTTCGTTTTCAACGTTGTTCCGACGACGCAGGACTGACGAACAATCGTCGATTCAACAAAGAACACAAAACGCAGCAAGGTCAAGCCAAGGTGAGGTGAAAATTTGAAAATCATCAAAATTTAACTAAGGCATTAGAAACCAAGCGCCCCTAGAGGCTAGGGGCGCCCAGTTGCACCAATGTTAGATTTTTTTCACGTTTTTCAAGAAAATGCGAGAAATGTCTCTGTTAGTCAGTTCTGATGAGCGTAAAAGCAGTCATTTTGGTAAACAAGCCCTGAAAAGCTCGAAATCACGTCAGATGTACCCAGGCTATCCAGTTCATTTGCCATCCAGTGGCAGTTGACTGACAAAATCGTCAAAATCAGCATCAGGAAGCAGCTGTCGGCACACGAAACGAAGCAAGTTGCAAATGAAGGTTGAAAATCATGAAATTGACTAAGGCACAGAATCCTAGGCGCCCCTGGAGGCTAGGGGCGCCCAACTTCTCATGCCTTAGAATTTTTTACACATTTTTGAGAAACGTCAAAAATGCCTCCGTCAACTCGTTTCCAAGTGGTCAAACTCAGTCAAACGTCGATAAAAGCTGGGATTTCATCACAGATGTGTTCAGGCTACCCAAATCATCCCCCGTCCTGCCTCAGCAGTCATCTAGACCATAGTTGGCAAACTAGCGGAGATTTCGCCGAGTTTTTATAAACCCGCGAGTTTTTTTTTTAAGAGAGTCTTTTTGACTTTAACTCGCAAAGTTTTCTGCCGAGTCAACACCGAGTTTTTGGCAAGTTTTTTCAAAAACTCGCCAAGTCTGTACTGAAAACTCGCAGGCATCAGAGATAGAGTGCTTTGCGGCCAAAAAAGGGAAATGACAATCAGAAATTTATTTTTTTAGCTCTGCATAGCAAACCCCCCCCCCACCCAAGCAAAAATAGTCCATTTTCAACGTTGTGGCATCGAGAAGATTGGATTTAAACACCATTTTTGCGGATTTTGAAGGCAAATTCGAATCCTAGGTAAGCTTTTGTTTTTCCATTTTTCTTTTTGTTTAATCATTTTTTTGGTTCTTGTTGCAAAATATTGAATCCAAATTGAAAACAAAATCTTCACAGAGCAAAAAGAAGCTTCATTTTTGCATTTAGTTAGCCTTGTAGTGCATCCAAAAAATTGCCCTCCGCATACTATGTCAACCTTGTAGTGCATCCAGTTGTGAGCGGAATTGGAGCTTGTTTGAGGCCATTCACACAAAGAAGAGGAACAAACTAGCCCAAAAGCGCCTCAATGACCTTGTCTTTGTGCAATACAACCTTTGGTTGCGCACAAAAAAGGTAGAGGACAAATCACTGGATCCTATTGATTTGGATGAGACAGATCCTTACAGTGATTGGACAGGGCAAGATGAGCAGCCTCCATTGTTTACCGCAGATAAGATTCTTGATTTCCCGAGACGGGCAATGGAGGATCTAGGTGCAACAGGAGATGTAGGGTTGGAGGACATTCATGAGCATGAGAAGTCATTGCTAGAGCCAGAGCCAGATAGTTCCAGGATGGTGGTCGAGCCTCAGCCACAACCCTTCATGCCAACCGAGGAGCCACCGGCACCGCGCACTCGCAGGACTAGAGCATCTGCCTCTTCCCTAGCTTTGGCTAAATTAGGGAAGAGGAAGATGTAATATGTTGTGTTTACTTTTAGTATTTACTTCTAGACTCTAGTCTTACTATTTTCATTTTCAGCTATCTATTGTAATTTGTATCAGACTATCAGGCTTTCAGCCATCAGGATTTCGCATGAGAATGCGATTTTGTAATCAATTTGCATTGAAGTCAATCAAATTTAATAGAAAACACTTTTGTACTCATTTATGGACTCATTGGATTCATCTTGTCATTGAATTTTGCAAAAAAAAAATGCGTTTCTAACGAAATTTTAGCAATTTTTTAATTTCCCGAGTTTTTTGCCGAGTTTTTGCCGAGATTTCTCCAAGTTTTTTTTGACTCTCCAAAAATTGGCTTGCCGAGTTTTCCAACTATGATCCAGACGACCGAAAACGAAGATCAAACAAGAGTTGTTGGCACGGAAATCGAAAAATGGCATCAAATTTGAAAAATACCAAAAAAAATTCTAAGGCACTGAATCTTAGGCGCGCCCAAATCCACCAGACTTAGTTTATTTTTGAGTTTTTCCGGAAAACGAAAATCTTCCTCCGTCAGCCCGGTCAGGTTCACAACAAGTCAGTTCGGCGCGTTTTCCAAGGTAGGCAGAGTATAGTCATCTCAGTTTTCATCAGGCCTGCCTATCTGCCAGATCATCAGGCTCAATTTTGTCCCAACAGACAAAAATCGACAACTAAACAAGGGTCATCAGTCACCGGAACGCGCACGGAAATCAAGAAGTTGAAAAGGTTGAAATTTTTGAAAAAATGACCAAGGCATTGAAAATCAGGCGCCCGTGGAGGCTAGGAGCGCCCAAGTTCACCAGAGATAGAAAATTTCATGATCTACTGATGACATCCGACAGCCACTTCCAAGACTTTGCCCGATGACAATTTCCAGAAGTCAAATTCGCAATTGAACGTCGTCAGTCTCAGAACGTCAATTTGAGGCAGGGGATGGAATCACGGTTGATAGGTCTCCAAAATGTCGGGATCAGTCAGCTTTATCAATCAACGGTGATAGTTTGCCATCTTGTTGAAGTCAGAGACAGGCCATACTGGAGTCAGAACAAGTGCAAAAGTTTCAAAAAACGAAGTAAAATTGGCTAACACTTTTGCAAACTCGCGTGTTTGATGACATCATCAAAAGAAGATATTTTTAGTCATCTTATACATGAAGCCATAGGGAGCTATAAAATAGGGATTCTTCCTATTCGAAGACATCCACTTGGGTTTGCGCTTTAAAAGTTGCTTTCTTCATGGATAAGATCCAAGTTTTATTCTTTCACAAAGAAAGCTGCTTTTTCGCCTTAAAGTTCTATAAAGACAAGCATTTGGCTTCTTTTATTCGTTATTTTTTGCAGGTTGCATCCAAAGGAATAAGACATTTTCTTTCCATGAAGATTCGAAGGCTCAAACGAAGTGCTTTTTCAGCATTCTTCATAGTTTCGAGTTGAGGAAGCAAGGAGGCACACTTTTTCAGGGTCCTTTTTTTAAAGGGATCGTTTTTCAAAAATTGGATCGAAGCTTTTTCAGTTTTCATCGAGATGGGTCCATCCAGAATTTCATCCTCTTGAAGATTGGGAATTTTGTTTTTTCAGGAATCTATTTTTTTGCTGCTTTTTCGAGAAATCCTCTGCTTTTTCAAAATCCGACAATCTAGGTTGCTTCAAAATGGGATTGCCTACAAAACCCATGTGCCAGCTTTTTTGCTCACATTCTGCTTTTTTAGAAAAAATCAGCAAGTAATTTTCAGCCATTTGTTCAAGATTTTTCCGATATAGGCGTGTTCACAGTGAATTTTCAAATCTTTCAATATGCAATACTCTCCAACACAAATCAAGCCCAAAACGGCGTTGATTCATGATTACCTGAGAACTTTCGAGACAGACTTGCATAAAGTATTTCCAATGATCAATTTACATTCTTTGGAGGATGCAGGAAATAATGCTATCAGGAATCTGGGACACTCCGGTTTGCTTGCAGCAGCTTCATTCCCCATTTCAGTACAAAGTATCGAGTTCGTGATTGCTTGTATGACGCATTACAATTCGGTCACAAGAGAAATCCAATCAAGAGAAGGACGGTTGCTCTGTAGCTTGAGGCCGAATGACATTGAGAAGTGTTTTTCAATACCAGTCTGGAGGGAAAACTTAATTGTTTCAATTGAAGAATGCAAAAGGGTGTGGAACAATGATAAAGAAAAGTACCGGAAAAGATTGCTCAGAGGTGGCTGAAAGAAAAGCAGAATGTCATGCCAAAGAATGTTGGACGTGGAGAGTTCAAGGAGGAACATGCAATAATGATTACTCTGCTGAGCCGAATCACAAGTCAAGCAGATGCTAACAAGTTCTAACCTTGGATGTTTTACATCATGTCCCAGATTGTTGATGGAAACGAATTCTATGACTAGTCGACACTCATCAATGATAGTCTCCACCAACAAATACTTGATTTTCAAAGGGCCCATGAATTCCACATGATGTCATACCTTGTGTATTTGATAGCTTTTCCAGGTCAATTCAGAGGTTTGAATATTTTGGAACTCTGGCTATTTAGTATGTTTATCACCATTTCCCGCAGCTAGAATTTTCTCAGGGCGAGCGACAATACAGGCAGGTAAATGATGCATTCCTGATGCATGCAGTGCGAGATATGAATAATGAGTTGCATATACGGTTTTCAGCAGATGCTAGAACGGCAATGGCAGAATGGGCTGATTGGTTTATCCAGTTTCCCACTTTTTCCTACATCAGAGTATATGGCTTCACAGGAGAGCCAGCCATGTTGCCGAGATATCCTACAAATGAAATAGCATTTATGGAGTTTTTGAGGCAAGCCTATGAAGTTCATACATTTTTATGCAGCAGGCACAAGGCAGCTTTCAATTTTTCAATTGGGATGGGAATTTACAGATGCAGATCTAGAGCAGATGCCAAGGTAATTGGTAATGAATCATCCAAGTATGGTCTCAAGTTTTTCGACAGGAGGACTTCATATGATCCTCGTGGTGTTTTTGCATCACACCTTGGTCAAAATTGTGCGCATACACCTACATTCGAAGACTTCTGGGCTAATTGCGCTGATGAGTTTGAAGTGCGAGAACGCAGTTACAGCAGGTTTACTCTTCAGCAGATGTCTGATATCATGTCGGAAGATGTAGAGGGTTTGACAGAAGATGGTAAAGTTCTACTTCCCACGTATTTCAGAGATCAAGTTGAGCAACAACCATTGTCACCAGTTAATTGGTCAATAAAAGAGAACACTTCCATTGAAGAAAGAGCAAGTCGAGTTGTTAAGAACAGTTTGATTTTCTTGAAGAGCCGCCAGTTGTACAACCATCAGAACCTTCCACTTCCAGACCAAAACGAAGGTTTAAAGCTATGAGTGTTCTTCCAGAATGAAGAAAAATGGCTAAGTTAAAGAGGAAAAAGGATGAGTCTCCAGCTCATGTCCAGCAGGAACAACCAGCAATTGAATCAGAAGTTCACGTTGAACCAACGCCGCATGTTGAAGCATTACCTTCAGATCATGTCTCTCCTCCTTCATCGATTTCTTCTCCCATCCACATAGATTCAGAGCCAGATTCACTAATTCGTAACTCTAATGCACATATTGGTTCATCAGGAGTTGATGAAGTTAGAACCGAGTTTCCGAGACAGGATGGCTCATCTTGGCTTGAAAACATTCTGGGAAGGAAGAGGAGAAAGCCTTCATATTAGTTGGATTTAACAGAGCTTAAAAGCGTCTACCAAGATACCCTAGACAGGAAAATGAAGCAAGTTCGCATTGAAAAGAATGCGGATGGAGAAATGATCCTTGAAACTACAAGGCCGCCAGAAGATAGAAGTGCTGATGATATTGAGGTTGATGACTTCAAGGTTGTCAAAGCTAACCTTGGTAGAAGTACCCGGCATACAGATGTAAATCTCTTTGAGGTTGCAGCGGATAATCTGAAGAGAGGGTGTTGAAGGATGGAGAAGATAAAGCAGCTCTCAAAGCTAAAGTTAGGCAGCTACGGCAGTATATTTCAAACATTTTCCATGGCACATCACAGGCTGATTTATTGCTTCCTCCGAATCTGGAATCACCAGCCAATCAGCTGCAATTCAGTCAGTTGGTCCTCTATGGGAGGTACATAAATAATTGGGTGGAAGAATTTGTGACTAAAGGGAGAGTTGTACTTTCAGAGTTTTATCAATTAAAGTACAACGCTCATGATTTGTGTCAAGGCACTCGGGGGTTATAGCAGACTATGGCTGAAAATAGACCGGTGTTTGAGATCATTATCTCCGACTTGAAGATAGCACATAATTCTGTTGATTCAGTTGAAGATAAGAAGATTGTTTCTACTTGGAAAACGCAATATCTTTTCACAGTAAAAACTTATGATAGTGTAATCACAGAGTTAGCAGAATGGAAGGAAAAAGTGGTAAATGTTCTCAAGTTCGTCAAATCTTTTCTCTCAGATCCCGTATTCGTATGAAAAAGAAGATGGTACCCTGTATGATCTCAGGGAAGTGCAAGCAGAGTTCCAGACTCTCGTCTGCAACAATTTTAATGATGATATCAATGCCGGCAAGATGGATCGTTTTGCCGCAATGACAGTGAAGTTTGACAAAGTTGTGGACAAAGTTATGAATTTCTTCAAATGGTTGCAAGTGGTGAAGAAATGTTAGAGAATCAGAATATCATTCTAGAGAGTATCAGTGTTCCTGGCAAAGATGCAGTCACTCGCTTTTTAGAAGATATTGTTTTCCAGAATATCAATGGATGACATCACCAAAAAGCAAGAATGTTGATGAGGATGTGATTCAAAAGAAAGCATCTTTAAATCAGATGCTTTTTGTTTTAAAGCATTTGCTTTCATCCTAAGCTGATCCATTATTTATTTAGAAGAAATCACTTTGTATTAGTTAGAATTTTCTTTGCTTTAAATCAAATTGCTTTAAAGCGTTTGTTAGTTGTAATCTTTGTCTTAGAATAGAAATAAAGCTTGTGAGTTCACTAGTTAGGGTTAATCAAGGAGATTTTAGGGTTCCCTACTCCTTTGATTTTAGTATAAATAAAGGCAGCCTTGCCCATTGTAATAGAGCTACTTTTGTGATAGCAAATTTGTTGTGCCTATTCTAGCTTGCAAATCTTGTTATTCCAAGTGTTTGTTCACTCTGTGTTCATTGTAAGGGAACGGTGTTAGAGATAACATATTTGTTGTCCCTGTTCTAGCCTGCAAAATTGTTGTTCAAAGTGCTTGTTCACTCTGTGTAATCTGTTTTCAGTGTTTGATCGCTTGTTGTATGTCTGCCTTTTGCTACAGTATTGCTGTCCTGGAGTTGTATCGACTTTGTAATGTTGGAATAGAAATCTCATGCCTGCCTTTGCTCTGATATTTTGTCTCAAATCATCAAGTTTTGTCATCAGATGTGTGGCTTGTGTAACTTTTATTTCAGCTTTCATCATTAAAGTAAATGAGTCTTGTGATGTAAATCTGGGAGAAATTTACTTAAGTTTTTGTGTTAAAACAATCATTCCTTGTCCACTTTTAATCCCTTTGCTCTGAATTTACTCGCAAAAAAGGAAAAAATCTCTTCTGCAACGTTTAGAGTTTTATAACCTTGTGCTCGCAGCTGAGAATCAAAAAGAAAATAGGCAAAGTTTAATTTATTTATCTTTTCAACGACCATCAGCAAAAAGGGAACTCCCCCTTCCAATAGGAGAGCAATTTATCTGTGCATAGCTGTCCGTTTCCAACTCGCATTCCAGAGGTGCGAATTGAAACGCCAACAATTCCAAACTAAGCAATTGAACTGTTTGAATATAATATAGGAATGTTAGTAAAATGAGGAAATCGTCATGTAAGATATGATAATACCTAGAATGATTACTAGTGAGAAATAATCATATATCTTAGAGTGAAATTAGACTACATGATTATCATAGCTACTAATGCGTGAATGAATATAGAAATCTGATCATAAATTAGAAGCTGAAACATGTTAAGAAGTTATCATAGAAAAATGAGCAAATGATATAGTAAGTAGATAGAATAGGATGAATGCACATATGAATAACTGTTATTTATCTTAATCAAGTAGGATAATCATAGAAATTGTTATCATATAAATGAATACATGGAATAGATGGAAATATAATATTATGATCATAATTATGATTAAGGCATGGGAGTGCCTATATGATGAATGTTATTCCTATAAGGGAGTAAGTTAGATATTGCCAAATAATATAATCAATGAAATAGTAAAGATAAGTCTCATAAGTATAATTAGGGAATACCCGGGATGAGAATAGAAGCCTCATCATTAATCCACCTACACACTCTATGAGACTGGTGGTTAGGGAAGTGGCTAGAGTCTAGCACTCGAGCTGGCAAAGTATCGCCCCTTCGAGCTAAGGGTGAAGTATTACCAACAATAGCATGAAGCCCTTAGACCTAGGGCAAGGGTGAAGTATTGCCGGAAGTAGCATGAAGCCCTTGAACCTATGGTTGCATAAGACCTAGATATTAGAAATGGCTTAACGGTAGGTGATCCTCGAGCTAGCAATAAGCCCCTCCGAGCCAAGGGTGAAGTATCGTCGTGAGTAGCGTGAAGCCTTTGGGCCTACGGCCATGAGTCTTGTGATGTTCCAACACGCCCTCTCATATTGGGTGAGTGGTCTGATTAACATTTGGGCTCACGAATGTCTCTCCCGAGGTAAATCATGGAATATACATGAAGGATATGAGAAAATGTGAAATGCATATTGAATTATGATGATAATGTTACTAACTCTAAGAGGAAATGTGAAAAGTATATGAATTTTGATGTTGATAATTACTCTAATTGTGATATGTTGATATTATAAAGATGAATTGGTCATTAATGTTCTCTTTTACAAGTTGAAATTGTGTGCAAGGTTGAGGAAATTTTGACTTGCTGGAAGGGGACATTACAAGTGGTATCAGAGCAGTCATCCTGCCGTCCTGTGTATACTATGTGTGCCATACATGTATTCAAATGTATACCTTGTGATTTATGTGTATTCAAGTGTATTCAAAGGTTTACTTGTGACTTATGTGTATGCTTTGTAACTTTGTGTATTACGTGTATACGCGTGTATGCTTCATACTCGTGTATACTTGATGACCTTGGGATGGTGGACGAGTCCACGGTGTAGTATGGGATACACTGAATCCCCTTCCCAATTGTCCGACGATATACTTCATTTGAGTGTACTTGTATTCCAATGTGTACTCTGACTTGACTATGTATTCGAGTGTGTACTCTATGACTTGCAATTGTATTCAAGTGTATGCTTATGACTTTGTAATTGTATTTGAGTGTATACTCCATGGTTGTATTTGTATGACCTTGTATTTGAGTGTATACTCTATGATTGTATTTGTACTTGAGCGTATGCTCTATGACTTTGTATTGAAGTGTATACTCCATGATTGTATTTGTATACTCTATGACTTTGTATTTAGTGTATACTCTATGATTGTATTTGTATTTGAGTGTATACTCTATGACTTTGTATTCAAGTGCTTCATGACCATGTATTCGAGTGTATTTGTATTTGAGTGTACTCTATAATTGTATTCAGGTGTATACTCTATTACTTTGTATTTGTAATTGAGTGTATACTCTATGATTTGTATTTGTATTTGAGTGTATACTCTATTGATTGTATTTGTATTTGAGTGTATACTCTATGACTTGTATTTGAAATTGAGTGTATACTCTATGACTTGTATTTGTATTTGAGTATATACTCTATGATTTGCATTTGTACTCGAGTGTATACTCTGACTCTGTAATTGTAATTGAGTGTGTACTCTATGACTTGACTATGTATTCGAGTGTATACTCTATGACTTTGTAATTGTATTTGAGTGTATGCTCTATGAAGTAGTAATTGTATTCGAGTGTGTACTCTATGACTTGTATGCGAGTGTATACTCCATGACTTGTATTCAAGCATATACTCTGTGACTCTATGACTTTGTATGCAAGTACTCTATGACTCTATGACTTTGTATTTGTATGCGAGTGTATACTCTATGAATTGTATTCAACTGTATACTTCATGACTATGTATTCGAGTGTATACTCTATTCAAGTGCATGCTCCATGATTTTGTATTCGAGTAAATTCAAGTGTATACCTTGTGCCTTGTGTGTATTCAAAAGTATGCTTTGCAACATATGTTAATGCGAATACTTTGTAACTTGCGTATATTCGTATTTTGTGACTTACATGTATTCATGCATGACTTGTATTCATGTGTATACTTTGTGAATTACGTGTATTCATGTGAACACTTTACGACTCGTGTACACTTGGTGACTTCGCATATTCATACTTGTGGTATTTACATGTGTTCATATTTTGACTCTCTGTGTGCTTCACGGCTTACGTGTATTCAAGTGTATACTTCATGTGTATACTCCTTAACTTATGTATAATCAGGTGTATGCATTGTGATTTACATGACTCAGGTATATACGCGTATATTGTGTTCCATGTATTTACGTGTATGTTATATGTCCTTATGCTTTGTGTATTACAAATATACTTCGTGTATCACATATACTTCATATATTACAAGTCTAATAACAATGTTAAATAAGAGAAAATTGTCTTAAGGTCACACACCACTTCTTGTTGTCGAGAGATATTGGGAAATGCAAGTACACAAACAAAATGGAACGACAAAATACCTCATACTTTGGAGAATGCTAATGTCGACAATGGATTATGACAAGGATAGTAACAACAATTCTTCAAAGGAATCGATTTAGGATTCCGATGATTTTGAAGTATTATAATTATGATTGCTTGAGGACAAGCAATCTTGGGCGGGGCGGACTGTCATGTCCCGATATTAAGTCATTATTTAAATTAAAGATTTAAGTGACCAAACAGTCCTCCTACATACTTCACTAGCACCTCCCTATCCATCACATCCTTGCTAGGCTGCACTGCCTTCTTACAAAACTCACTCATGTATTCTTAAATGCTTTGGCCATACCATTAATAGTAGAAGTGCCATTGGATGGACCTCTCCTCTTCGTAGCATATAAGGTAGAATTTTTTCTTCAACAAGACTCTAAATTCCTCCCATTTGGAGATTGGTGGAACTCTTCTTAGTTGTAAAGAGGCAGCATGTGCTTCATACCAAGTGAGTGCATGACTGGAGAGCTTCAAATGAGAAAAGGAGACTTCTTGTTCTAAGTTCAACTTGTGCAAACTAAAATAGACCTTTATTTGTGCAATCCATCAATCTAATTTCTCTATATTAACCTCACCATCAAAAAGTTGTATGTCTATTTTTGCGTCTGTCTTAGAAAGGACATTGTTTCCACTTGAGGACGACTCCATGTTCAAAATTGGTCTTCTTGGGTTGCTCCTCTCTTCCATGCTCCCTTTCTATACCCAACTTCTGAGTTATAGCTTGAAGAACACTCTAAGCGTGTCAACCTTGCCCATAGACCTGGAGATCATTATGACATCCTCTTCCAACTTCCTAAAACTTTCTTCTCCATCATCCATATCTTTGTCTCCTTCTCTGGCCATTCTTCTCTATGCTCTATTCCACTCCCTAGTACCAATCACAACCTCAAATGGACTCAAACCACCACTTCCACTCGACCTCATAAAGGGCATAACGCTAGAATTTCACCAAACATCTGAAATATAAATGTCAACATGTAATTCTAACCAGCTCTGAAACCACTTGATCCGTAAACAAGGTGGGTATTCCACACGCTGCTTGTCGAGCTCAACAACAGATTTCAACCTAGTAACTATTCTCAAACACCTCCAAACAATGTCAAGTGCAATATTCTAACACTAACATGGTTGTAAGACCATGTGCAAATGTAATCAACATGGAAACGTGAGAACAGTCAATGGGAACAAATAGAAACAAACAACGATGATTGAACTACAAGCGGTTACGCTGGAGAAACCTTGAAAGAAAAAAAATTCCAGCAACAATGAGCAAGATGCTCCTCAATCCACTATGCACCAGCCAAATACATTGTAGTAAGTTGACATCATGTGAACACAAGCCTTCATCAAGTTACAACAACTTGTGTAACTCTACAATGAAGTCTGCTATCTTCAAACCCCTACTCCACAGTGACAAAACCTGCAATATGAGCTTACAAAGAGGATAACAAGACAGCCAACCCTTGTACCTAACATACATTAGTGTGTTATAAACCTCCCAAGTATCTAGAGGTGCCAAAATGCATTTTCCAACACTTGGAAGTTGAATTAAACCGTTCTAACCCTTTACATTCCATGTGCTGTCTAAATTGTGGCAAAATTGCTGCTTCCGCCAAGAGGCAATTTCAAAAAAGGCATGATCAACATGAAATTACCACTTTCACCAAGGGGCAAATTCGAAATAGATGCAGTCGAGGCAATTTCACCACCTGTGGAAACCAGTAAATTTGTCATAACTCAAAAACCACTTTGTTCCTTTGCTTGTACACCTGTCCTTTGACTTCCCCAAAATGCTTTGGATCATCCCAAGGCCTCTACCAGCCTGTACACAAGCTCTTGAACCCCTAAAATGGACAAACACCAATCTCCTTGTGAACGTAAGTCCTAAAACAGGTCACTGACTAGTAGTGGGTATATCTGATCACTTGACTCAGAACTTTTGCCCCACTTTTACAGATCACTATGTCACATTTACATTACTGTTCCTGTAAGCTGCAATGAGTTGACCTTAGTGTTGATTTGAACATGAAAACAAGGGACAAATCATAACTAGGATTAGACTAGTCTGGTCTAGGTGAGTGAATATAAGATGCAAGTGGTGTGGCGGATCTATGACACACATAGGGTTGCTCATATTTTAGATTTTACTCATTTTTTAATCTAGTTAATTTTCCCTTATAGCCTGTAATGTAGTGCAGCACACAATTTTGATCATAGGGACATGCAAGCTTTTATTTAATAAAAGACAGCTGATGTTAGAATGATAGTCAAAATTACTGGATACTCCAACGCACATCCCTCATCCCCTTGTACCCACATTCCAACATATCAGATGTCGTTCCCAACATTCTCTATACACTTGGAAACTAGTATTGTATCCAGTCCATAAATGTATCTAGATACAACGAGCCCCACATATGCATAATTTCTTTTTGTTCTTCATGCTCAAAAAAGCTAGTAGTTTAAATAGACCTATATTAACACATCACATGAATGTTTGAAAAGTATTTAAATTTTGAAAACAAAGGTAATTAATACACCATTTCAAATGTTAAGAATAAAGAAACATGACACTACAATTTTATGTGACGAGATATTTTTTAAAAATATATTGCTATCAGTACGAAGGACAGAAAATCATAACCTTGCGATTCATCAATGCCTGTGGAACATCTCCTTGCACTATTCGTTGAGCAAGCCTGTCAAAACAACAGAGAAACTAGCTGACAAATTTATTTTTAGGATTTACTAAAATTAAACACTGATAAGTGGTAACTGATATGCATACATTAAAATATGCCTCATTATATTGGACCATGTGCATTTTGGAAAAGCATCTTAAGCATTTATAGACAACATCATGATTGAATCAAATTCCAAAAATTTGTTACCCTTCGGAAATCGCAGTCTTGCCAACACCTGGTTCTCCTATCAACACAGGGTTATTCTTTGTCCGTCTTGAGAGAATCTGGATGCATCTACGAATTTCATCATCACGTCCTATGACTGGATCAAGCTTACCCTGTCTAGCCATTTCAGTCAGATCTTTTCCGTACTTTTCCAGAGCTTCGTACTTGCCTTCGGGATCTATTTTGTAAAATACAATTAAGGCCGAGTCAAAATCAAATATCATTATAAATTTAAACAACAATGCAGAATTTCGTAGTAAATTCACAGCATTCATCTGCATATGATTTTGACCTATATGATTATTTCAAACCAAGTACATTTCTTAATTATATATATTTACTAGGAGTGTGGATTAGTCAAGTGGTTAGCAAAAAACAATTTCCAACCAACAGCCTAAGGACCAAAACCATAGGGATCATTTCATTTGGACAATGGGACCTAGCAGCCACAATGAATCTAGAATACTGAGTTCAATCTTCCATGGCTTCATGGAGTTACTCCACAAGATAAATGAAAACATACAGCTTGACTGAAGAACCATGAGATTTCCAACAACAAAATATTGGTTCTGATTAACTGGCTTTTAGACTATAAGTTGTTAGCCCTTTCTTAGAAATCTAATAAATCTACTAGTCCACCTGCAGATAACATAAAAGAGCCTACACCTGTTCACATGCATTAAGAACGGAACTACAAAGTCCTTGCAATAAATTATTCAAAAGAACATATATATTTTCAATGTCACATGAGATATAACCAAAACTCCAATGCAGAGAAGTGATGCCAAACAGCCATACCTTGATCTGTAACCTTTTGTGTACCACGAATTGCCTGTATAGCATTAGTGAGACTCTTCAAAGAAATCTGGAAATCTTTGAACAACTGTTGCCCAAACCGTTTATCTTGTGTGAATGCAAGAAGTAAATGTTCCACAGACACGAAAGAATCTCCATACTCTCTCTTATAGTCATTTGCACGCTGAACCAATGCTTCTAAGTCACGGCCAAGCATTGAACCCGCAGCTTCACTAAGGACCTTCACATTAAAGATTTAAACTCAAAAATGAGAGATATTGAAAACTATTTAAGGACTAATTACTTAAGAAGCCATAATATCAATAGGGCAAAAGAAATGAAGCAAATGGCACGTGCTGTGATCCAAGTAAGCCATTTACATGCACCTACATCTGATATCCAGCATCTAAGGATGTATTATTAGAGAGCATGATTTGGGCAATTACTCTGCTTTCATTTCACATTTGAAAGACACTTCCCGAATAGCATTTATCTCTTTAATTACAGTATTATTTCATTATCGCCACTTTGATACAAATTGCTTCCACTTTATTTGGTAAGTGTATACAGAGTAAAATTTTGAGTTGTAAAACACTTTGATTTTACATTATGCATTGTAAATTATGAGGCAAACCTTTGGAAAAGGAACCAAAATAAGTAATAGATTATTGATATATGTTTAACAAATATAAAGATTCCACTTTTACTACGAGCACATTCTTCACCAATCAAAATACATCTTTGTTCTGATAATTTTAAGTTTCTTATATTAGAATAATTCTTTACACAGCCAACATTACTTCCTTTTGGCTTGCACGCCAAGTCTGAAGGATATGCATTCTGCCAATATCACCCAGAGCTTGCACCCAGTCTCTTCCTTGATATTCAATTGCCATTCAAGGGATGTCTTCAACTAGAAGAGAACCATGGCGTGCACTTAACCATTGACGACTGGGAAATATAAAAAGCAATAATGAGTTGATCCTAGTGGATTTGTCAAGCAGCAGTAAATGCATGGGGAGGCACTCATTTCCCCAATGACACAAGTTCAAGATTCCAAGGGCGTATCCCCATACTAATGCGGCTGATTCAGCCTGGACTTGGTTTTTTAGGCCACGGTCTAGTGGTAAAGATGAAGAACTTATTGCTATTATAACCCAAGTCCCAAGCCCGATGGCCAGGCCATGTTGCTTATGTAAAAGTGGCTGATTCAGCGATACAATTGAGGCAAAACGAGTAAGTTAGCTTCTCAGTTAATGAATGTCATATAAGGGAAGGACGCCTATAATTAATGGATAAATGGTGGATAGAAGAAAAACTGGACAATTGGCAGGCGCGGGAAAAAAATGGATAATTGATGAGCAAAAAGAAAAAAATGGATAATTGGTGAGCATAAAGAAAAAAATGGATAATTGATGGGCACAAGAAAGTGGAAAAAAAAAATGGAAAATACCCAATTGCTGACAACTAGAAGAAATGGGTTTCCACAGTAAGCATTAGCAGTTAGCTTCAAATGAATAATCATATATAGGGAGGTAGGCCTGTAATTAATAGGCGATTTACCAATTTTTTTATTTTATTTTTCCTTAAAATTGATGACAACTAGTTAAAGAAAAGAATTTCAGAAATATGAACTAGGTAAGCATAAAATACATAGATGAAACAAGAAAACAGTAAGCACCATTGGCTGATTACAAGACATGATTTTTCTGACAATGAATTACTATGGTTTTCAAACACATAAAAAAATGACTTAATCATGATTGATATTACCTTTGGCTGCCTTTGTATGAACCTGTCAGTAACTTGCAGCAGAGTGGTATTATCGACACCAAGTTTGGCAAATATACGACGAGCAAGGCCGTTCCTCTGCTCGAGCAACGCCTTCATGAGATGCTCTGTTTCCACTATTTGGTGTTTGCTCTCCTTCGCCACTTCTGGAGCTGAAACCACCGCTTGCCATGCCATCTCCGTAAAGTTTTGTTGTGTAATCTAGAACACAATTTCATCGCATAAATCAAAGCAGAATAAATCTATAAAGATGCAAAAAAGAAATATCGTACAAAAAAATTCCAATCTTACTCTTGCATCTGCTCCTGTAGCTTGGCATCTGACTGAGGTCCTAAATTTTCTCTTGTTTTGACTGATAAGTACTCTATTTGGTGCGAAAACAGAATTTCTGGATGAAAGCAAAATCTTATATTGGGTGGCATTGAGAGAAAGGGAAATGGTTTTACGTGATTTAGTGAAACTTATCTTTGGAGGCGTTCCAGCTAGTTTTGGGATTGTGGCGTTGAAGCTTGGGTGAAAAATTGTCGTGGCTGCCATTGTTAACGCCATTCAAATTAGATATGCAGATTGATAAGAATGACGAGCTCAAGTAAAGCTGAATGCAGTGTTGAGTAAACAAAGCCCCTTTCCCCACGCTTCTAGAATTGTTTAGAACGTTTTCGAACAGCTTGGAATATATTTTTTAAGCGGAGCACGGATGTGCGCGGATGGGTTTTGATACAATGTGAACAAAGGCCATGCCATGTTGTAAGGGAAAGAAATAATTATCCTTATGGGTTAACTAGCAATTGCACCTTAGTGTGCGGAGATACCATGTAGATAAAAGCAATTATTGATTTAGAGTATATCGTTTTGTTGCTGGTGAATGGTTGTTGTCCATCTATCAATTGAATATTGAAAGAATGTAGTGATATATATTGAAATGCATGCAATTAAAGTTGTTTTTGAATAGTAGTGGGTAAAAGTAAGTATGCTTGTAAAGTTTGTTTTTTTGTTTGCAAGTGATAGTAACATTTATCGGTCATTTTCTTCAATTATTGATTTAGAGTATATCGTTTTGTTGCTGGTGAATGGTTGTTGTCCATCTATCAATTGAATATTGAAAGAATGTAGTGATATATATTGAAATGCATGCAATTAAAGTTGTTTTTGAATAGTAGTGGGTAAAAGTAAGTATGCTTGTAAAGTTTGTTTTTTTGTTTGCAAGTGATAGTAACATTTATCGGTCATTTTCTTCTTTCCCAAACATGTTGAGCCCATATAGTTGAAATGGTAGGCCTAGGTATAGACTTGACAAGACTTCCCATTCATTAAGACTATCTTCTTGTACCATTGCATGTCCCCAATTAGAAGGAGTGATGCAGGGGCATTTTCCCGTGAAGTTTTGTTTTGATTAAGTTTTGTTTGAAGCTCTCTAATTCTCTGAATGTTATGTAGACATCGACCTACTTTAATTATGAACTAGTTCATGTCGTTGGTTTGAGCCGTTGAATTCCTGTTTCAAAACAATTTTTAGGAACTGACAGAAATGTAGAACGAAAAGAGTAGTTTTTCGGCCTGTTTTTCTTCAACAGAGGTCGACGCCTCAAGAGGATATATAGATGGACATTCTGGAGACTCGGGGGAGGAGAGGATGATGGTATAAGGGCAGTCAAAGATCGACAGGTAGGAGAATACCAGATTCGCCCTATGAGGTGGAAGTGAATAACAAATGTATGTTGACTGTCAAAATCTTAATTTGGTGAATGTGTGTTTCTATAGATGGTTGAATCAGTGGAACATTGAATAAAAGAAGTTTTGATTTACAAATACATGTCAGTCGTATGTAGGATGAATCTGTTAACACATTGTAATGTGGTGAGACTTTATTTCTGTAGCATATATGAATGAATGTGCTGTGTTTATCCCCTTGTAGCCTAGGAAAAGAGTCGGTCTAATAGATTTAATAACATACTGGGACTTCTCATTGTTGTTTGTGTTTCCTCTATTTTCCTCTCTATTCTATTGTGATCTGTAAGTTGCAGATATTTGTCATCATATTGGTATTAGAGCATATGTGTTTGAGAGTGTGTTGTCATCAGTTTGGTATCAAAGCTACAAGATCTAGGAGAGTTTAAATGATGTGGGTTTTGACAGGTTAAGAAGAAGAACCTAGGTACCAAGAGACCAGGCAGAGGAAGGAGAGAAGCCCTAGGTGAGGTATCGAGAAGCCAAGAAGAAAGATAAAACAAGATGCAATAGTCTCCCATAAAAGTAAGCCTCAGGTAGAAAGACCAAATGAAACTGAATGTGGAGAAGCAAAATTCAGAATGGGATGAAGAAATAGCAATGTTGAGAAGAGATTTAGAGAAGTGTAAGCAGTGGCTTGAGGAAAGAAGCCAAGAATATGGTTGGTATTGGCCATTGAAAAAGAAGTTGAAGTGGCCTGTGAAGATGATCATTAAGAACATAAGAGGACAGAATATGGTTGCCTTGAATAGAGAAGATAAACAAGGAGAGTTGCCAAGTGAGCAACATGCACCAGAAGAGGTGAAGAAAGTTCTCATTAAGGAGAACACAAGAAAGATTAAAGGTAAGCAAGTTGATGATTTAAATAAGGATGCTTTTGAATCTTTAAATGAAATTGTTGAAGGGAAGAGTTTAAAAGAAGAAGATAAAAAGGATGTGGAATCTAATAGTGACAATGATATATATGAATGTGAGAAGGAGTTTTGGAGGCTTGTAGATGAAAAAGACATAAGAAGGAGAAGATACAAAAAGAAAAAGGAAAACAAACAAAAGCAGATTGAAAAACTCATAATGAACAAATATAAGTATGAAGTGGATCCAAAGGAGTTGGCCAAGGGCAATGGAAAGCATGAGTGGAAAGTGAAAGCAAGGTATGATGAAGGATTGAAGAATGAAGAGCAAAAAGAAGGTGCAACAAGTGCAGAAGATTTGTGGGCACAATTTTTAGTGATAGAATAGGAGTGGATGGAGAAGCTTGCTAGTGAAGGTATGAAGACAAATGGGATAGCGAAGGATACAGAGATGAAGTTGGCAGCTGATGATAAAGAAGCTATTGTAGCAAAAAATGAAGAGGTAAATTTATTAGTCTTAAATAAGGATATTGTTTCATTTTCATTTACTATGTTGAATGTTGAGAAGCCTGGGAACAAGTATGGAGGAGTATATGCAGATTTTAGTGTAGATGTTGTGGGTTGTAATGTGAATGGTAAAACCAAGGATGATAAAGGTGAGAAGTTGAATATTATACAAAATTATGAAGATGATGTTTTAATTACATTTGAGATGATAAAAAGTTCCAGAATGTGCAGAAGAGTAGAGGATAGTAAGTACAAATTTATATAAAGCTATGAGAGATTTTGATGCAGCTAAAAGACAAAGGGACGGGGTGAATGAGTTTCAAGATATGGAAATCTTTAATTTCCATAAATTCATTTCTATCGATGATTGGGCAAGGAGACCTCGGGGGAGGATGGTAAACAACAGTTGTAAATCCATGAGTGTAAAGTGTTAGATCTAGGGCACACAACTGAGAGGGGGGTGAATCAGTTGTACAAAAACTTGCTTCTACTTGAAACACTTGATTCTTCTTTATTAGTTAACGGCATATCAATTAACCATTCATGAAAGCAGAAAGCATAAACACCGGAGCAGATAAACATCAACACATTAGACACCAAGATTTTTGACGTGGAAAACCCGGTTAAGGGAAAAACCACGGGGTGATTAACCAAAGGATTATTCTCTATTAGAAGAATAAGATAAAATGAATGGCACATGCCAATTAAGGCTCACTGCCCGAGCACACTACTCACAAGGAGGCACACTACCTACAAAGAGACACTATCTACAAGATCATAAGGATCACAACCATGAATTGGAGAATGACATCTTCACCATGTCTGGATCAGTTCCATTTAAGCCCAAAACACTTCTGCTCTGCCTTTCGCTCTTCCGCTATACCACACTCATCTGCACCACAACACCCACTTTGAAATAAACTCACAAACCTTTATTTATACAAGACATCGGCTTAGGAACAATCATCTAAGTCAGAAATCAACCATAAGAACATTTGCAGGATGAATAACACATCCGGTCGGCCACCACAAGAACATTTGCAAGATAAACAACTCATCCGGTCGGCTAGTCTAAACAAGAACTTCATCCATAAGAATATCTTCAATTCTGGGCTCTACCACCAATACGAATCAACAACACAACCTCAACATGATCCAAGAACCTTCACAAGCTTGCCTGAATGACCAGATACATCCGCACTTCCTCTACTCACTGGAATCTCTTCTCTTCCTCATTTGAAACTTCAAGAACACAGTCTATCACCACTGTCATACTGCCAGAGGTGCTTCCGGACCTCCAAACCACATACCAATCGAGATGACACATTACAAGGACCTCCCAAACACTCTGTCCAATCCGCAGAATAGGACAATGCACTTCTGGATCTCACCGGACCTTTTTGTAACACTCTGTCACTCCGAAGCATCTCCCGGAACTGGTTCTACTTGATCGATCACAACTTCTTCACATCTTCATGCGGACCTCTGAAATCTTAACTAGATCATCTCAAGACTCATATCTACAAACCCTTTAATCCGCATCTTCTGAATCTCAAAGAGTCATCATCTTTGCTCAACTTACATCTGGTTGCCATAGGAGTGTTCATTGGCTTTGAATCTTCCATACTGAATTTTCTCAACAATTCTTTCACATATTTGGTCTGAGAAATGAAGATCCCTTTCTTTGTTTGAGTAATTTGCAGACCCAAGAAGAAATTCATTTCACCAAGCATAGACATTTCGAACTCACTTTTCATTTGATTTGCAAAAGTTTTGCACATACTATCTCTTCCTCCAAAAATGATATCATCCACAAACACTTCAACAATCAAAATGTTTTCATGATCAATTTTGAAATATAAGTTATTGTCAGCAATACCTTTGTTGAATCCAATCTGCACAAGATGCTTATCCAACCTTTCATACCATGCTCTTGGGGCTTGCTTCAATCCATACAATGCTTTCTTCAACTTGCAGACCATATCATCATTATCAGACAATTGAAATCCATCCGGTTGTTCTATGTAAACTTCTTCTTCCAGATCACCATTTAGGAAGGCAAACTTGACATCCATCTGATATACCTTGAAGTCTTTGAAGGCAACAAATGCAAGAAATAATCTGACTGCTTCAATTCTTGCCACCAGAGCAAAGGTCTCTTCAAAATCAATTCCTTCTATTTGAGAGTAGCCTTTGCAGACCAATCTAGCTTTGTTTCTGATTACTTCACCAACTTCATTCAGTTTGTTCCGGAAGACCCATTTGGTTCCAATCACATTCTTGTCTCTAGGTCTAGGAACAAGATCCCAAGTATGATTTTTCTCAATTTGCATCAATTCTTCCTTCATTGCTTTGGTCCAGTTTTCATCATTGCAAGCTTCATTAACTGTCTTAGGTTCAATATTTGAAATCAGAAAGTATTCATTTGAATCTTGAGCAATTCTTCTCCTTGTTTGTACCCCTTTACTTTTGTCACCTATGATCTGATCTTTAGAGTGATTTAGAGTTACATACCTTGGAACTTTGGGAGTTTCTTGCACTACTAATTCTTGATCAAGCTCATTCAGACAAACTTCTTCTTCCTGATTTACCGGATCAATCTAGATCTGAATTTCAGAGGAGGATGGAGCTCCTTGCACCAGAGGATCATTCTGATCATCTTCATCACATTCAGAGAATCTTGAGGGCTTCTCCATTCCTTCATCAACCTTCACATTTGTACTTTCTATCATCTTTCTCAATCTCTTATTGTAACACCGGTATGTTTTGCTTTGAGTGGAGTAACCCAAGAAAATTCCTTCATCACTTCTAGCATCAAACTTTCATAAATCTTCATCTCTTTTGATATAACATTTGCTACCAAATACTCTGAAGTATCTCACAGTAGGAGTTACACCAAACTAAAGTTCATAAGGAGTCTTGCCGGTGTTGCTTTTGATTTGAACTCGGTTAAGAGTGTAGACTGTAGTGCTGACAGCTTCTCTCCAAAACATCTGAGGAACATTTGCTTCCATCATCATTGTCCTGGAAGCTTCCTGGATGGTCCGGTTCTTTCTCTCAACTACTCCATTCTGCTGTGGAGTCCTAGGAGAAGACAACTGTCTCTTTATGCCATGCTTCTCACAAAAGTCTATGAATTCACTGGATGTGAATTCACCACCTCTATCAGACCTTAGACACTTCAGTTTCAATCCAGTTTGATTCTCTACCATAGCTTTGAAGATTTTGAACTTCTCAAGGGCTTCTGATTTCTCTTTTAGGAAGGTAACCCACATCATCCGGGAATGGTCATCAATTAGCAACATGAAATATCTATCACCTTGCATACTCTTGATTCTTGTCAGACCACAGAGATCAGTATGTACTAATTCCAACAATCCGGTAGTGGACTGATCCTTGCTTTTGAAAGAGACTCTGCTCTGTTTGCCTAGCTAACATTCTTTGCATAAACTATTTGTAGGTTTCACCAATTTAGGAAGATCTCTTACAACCTGAGTATTGCTTATCTTGATGATGTTATCAAAATTCACATGGCACATCCTTCTATGCCATAACCAACTCTGATCAACTTGAACAAACATACAACTTTTATTAGAACCAACTAGATGGAAGATATTACCTTTTGTTTGAGTACCGGATGCAATTTCAGTTCCAGAGCTTGTAAAGATTCTACATTTTTCATTCTTGAACTGGAGATCATAGCCTTTGTCCACTAACTGACCAACACTGAGAAGATTGTGCTTCAATCCTTCAACATATAGTACATTACCTATTTTGCTCTTTCCATCAAAAGAAATAGTTCCCCTACCTCTGATTCTGCCAGCAAAATTGTCACCAAACTTTACCATTCCTCCTTCATACTTTTCCAAATCTAAGAACTTGTTCTTGTCACCAGTCATATGATGAGAGCATCCACTGTCAATAACCTAATCATCCTTTTCTTCAATTTGGGCAGCCAAGGCTCTTTCTACAACCTTATGATTGACAGATTCAGAGGATATTGAATCTTCTTCCTTGATGGCAATAAACACCCATTCATTTCTGGATTTGCTTCCTATTTCTGATTTATCATTTGTTACTCCTTCATTATCATCTTCTTCATGAACATAATAGCAGTTCTTTTGAAACCTTCGTCTGTTAGTATTTGACCTTGCAGATCTTTCCGGACATCTTGAAGCAAAATGACCAATCTTATTGCAGTTGAAGCACTTGAAGGGTAGTTTTCCTTCATACTTACCGGATCCTCTTGGCAGTCGCTTTGCAATGAGGGCTTCAAGTTGAGTTGTTTCTGCTTCTTCCTCTTCCATGTCTTTCCTAGCTTGATCATACCATGATAACTTCCTTGAAGAGTTCTCTTCCGGATCAAATCTTTGTTTGCCTTTCACATAGGCACTGGCTTTGAATGCAGATTCAGTCTTGGGGGGAGCATATCCAAACTCAGTCATTTCAAATGCAGCCAGTTTGCCAGCCAGTTGCTCTCTTGTGATAGTTGTATGGGCTCTGAATTCATCAATGGCAGCAACCTTGATTTTGTAGGCAGCAGGAAGGGATCTAAGAATTTTGCAAACAATTTCATTTTCATCCAGAACTCCACTAGCATTCCTGATTCCACATACTAGCTCATTCACTCTTGGCATAAAGGTAGTGATATTTTATCATCTCTCATCTTCAATCTTTCAAATTTCCCTTTTAGACTTTGCAACCTTGCACTCTTGACAAATTCATCTCCTTCATACAGAAGTTCCATTTTAGTCCAGATCTCATATGTAGTTGGTAGGTCAATAACATTTGAGAGATCTGAGTCGTTCAATGCGCTTAGAAGAGATTCCTTGGTCCGCAGATTGTTTTTAGCATCTGTGATTTCATTTAGAGTTGTCGGACCACCCTGTGGAGGAACATATGGTTATGAGACCATGGTCAAGTATGCTTTTCCCATACACTCCAAATGACATTTCATGCAACCTTTCCAGAGAGTGAAGTTGGTTCCATCGAACTTCAGACTATCCTTCTTATATGACGACATCCTGGATCTCCTCAAGCGGTTAAGCTCCTTTCAGAGGAACTTAGCTCTGATACCAATTGTTAGATCTAGGGCACACAACAGAGGGGGGGTGAATCAGTTGTACAAAAACTTGCTTCTACTTGAAACACTTGATTCTTCTTTATTAGTTAATAGCATATCAATTAACCATTTATGAAAGCAGAAAGCATAAACACTGAAGCAGATAAACATCAACACATTAGACACCAAGATTTTTGATGTGGAAAACCCAGTTAAGGGAAAAACCATGGGGTGATTAACCCAAGGATTATTCTCTGTTAGAAGAATAAGATAAAATGAATGGCACATGCCAATTAGGGCTCACTGCCCGAGCACACTGCTCACAAGGAGGCACACTGCCTACAAATAGACACACTGTCTACAAGATCATAAGGATCACAACCATGAACTGGAGAATGACATCTTCACCATGTCTGGATCAGTTCCATTTAAGCCTGAAACACTTCTGCTCTGCCTTTCGCTCTTCCGCTATACCACACTCATCTGCACCACAACACCCACTTTGAAATGAACTCACAAACCTTTATTTATACAAGACATCAACTTAGGAACAATCATCTAAGTTGGCAATCAACCATAAGAACATTCACAGGATGAATAACACATCCGGTCAGCCACCACAAGAACATTTGCAAGATGAACAACTCATTCGGTCTGCTAGTCTAAACAAGAACTTCATCTGGAAGAATATCTTCAATTCTGGGCTCTACCACCAATGCGGATCAACAACACAACCTCAACATGATCCAAGAACCTTCACAAGCCTGCCTGAATGACCAGGTACATCCGCACTTCCTCTACTCACTGGAATCTCTTCTCTTCCTCATCCAGAACTTCAAGAACATAATCTATCACCACTGTCATACTGCCAGAGGTGCTTCCGGACCTCCAAACCACATACCAATCAAGATGACACATTACAAGGACCTACCAAACACTTTGTCCAATCCGCAGAATAGGACAATGCACTTCCAGATCTCACCGGACCTTTTTGTAACACTTTGTCACTCCGAAGCATCTCCCGGAACTGGTTCTACTTGATCGATCACAACTTCTTCACATCTTCATGCGGACCTCTAAAATCTTAACTGGATCATCTCAAGACTCATATCTACAAACCCTTTAATCTGCATCCTCTGAATCTCAACCTATTGAGTACTTTTGCCTTCTTCTCATCACTGTTCTTCACTGTTCTTGATTGAGACTAATTCTCTCAATATCCTCAGCACACAGCTCATCCAATCCTTCTTGTCAATGCAATATGAGTATGTTGACATCAATGACAACACTGGTTCACCTCATACTTGCAACATAAAGGTGGAAGGTGTGCAAAGATGCTAGAGAAGGATGATACTAGTTCCAGAATGATGTTGGAAGAAGCAGAAAAAAGAAAACCATCATTTGAGATGGAACTCAAATTTCTCCCACACGAGGAGCCTGATGCAAGGGCATCAGCTTTCCATAACATTTTGTTTCCATCAAAGTTTGTTTTCATTTGGTTATCTTTGTTTTTGTTTTGTTTAGTGTTGGGGGACTGATTGATTGTCCCATTGAAGCCTTTGATAACTGTCACGGAGTCAGTTTTTGATCGGAGGAAGGTAGTTCATGTCGCCAACAGGAGTAGAGGTGGAAAAACTGGTAGAACGACCTGCAAGGGAAATAGTTAGTAGGGGAAAACAACCCCCAAATAGTCATAAAGAGAAGCTAACATTGTAGTAGAAAGGGGGAGAAGGGGATTGATCTTTATATCCTTCGTTGTCCCATTTGTCTTCATACCTTCACTAGCAAGCTTCTCCATCCACTCCTATTCTATCGTTGAAAATTGTGCCCACAAATCTTCTGCGCTTGTTGCCCCTTCTTTTTGCTCTTCATTCTTCAAACCTTCATCATACCTTGCTTTCGCTTTCCACTCTTGCTTTCCATTGCTCTTGGCCAACTCCTTTGGATCCACTTCATACTTATATTTGTTCATTCTGAGTTTTTCAATCTGCTTTCATTTGTTTTCCTTTTTCTTTTTGTATCTTCTCCTTCTTATGCCTTTTTCATCTACAAGCCTCCAAAACTCCATTTCACATTCATATATATCATTGTCACTATTTGATTCCACATCATTTGTATCTTCTTCTTTTAAACTATTCCCTTCAACAATTTCATTCAAAGATTCAAAAGCATCCTTATTTAAATTATCAACTTTCTTACCTTTAATCTTTCTCATGTTCTCCTCAATGAGAATTTTCTTCACCTCTTCTGGTGCACGTTGCTCACTTGGCAACTCTCCTCATTCATCTTCTTTGTTCAAGGCAGCCATATTCTTCCCTCTTCTATTCTTAACGATCATCTTCACAAGCCACTTCAACTTCTTTTTCAATGGCCAATACCAACCATATTCTTGGCTTCTTTCCTCAAGCCACTACTTACACTTCTCCAAATCTCTTCTCAACGCTGTTATTTCTTCATCCCATTTTGAATTTTGCTTCTCCACATTCAGTTTCATTTGGTCTTTTTGCCTGAGGCTTACTTCTATGGGAGACTATTGCATCTTGTTTTATCTTTCTTCTTAGCTTCTCGATACCTCACCTAGGGCTTCTCTCCTTTTCCTCTGCCCAGACTCTTGGTACCTAGGTTCTTCTTCTTAACCTGTCAAAACCCACATCATTTAAACTCTCCCAGATCTTGTAGCAGTTGATTTTCCTAACAAGTTGCCTCCCATGATAAGTATTAATCATCATATAGATTTGATACCCAGGGCTAGCCTTCCAAACAAGGCTGCCTATAGATTGACTCCTAAAGAGAATGCAGAGATAAGGAAACAATTGGAAGAGTTACTCAAGAAGGGTTTGATAAGAGAGAGTCTTAGCCCTTGTGTTGTCCCTATGGTCCTAGTACCTAAGAAAGGAGGCGAATGGAGAATGTGCATTGATTCTAGAGCCATAAACAAGATAACTATTAGATATAGATTTCTAATTCTAAGGATTGAAGATTTGATGGATTGTTTAAGTGGTTCAATGTATTTTTCAAAGATAGATCTGAAAAGTGGTTATCATCAAATTAGGATCAGACATGGGGATGAGTGGAAAACAACATTTAAAACTAATGATGGACTTTATGAATGGTTGGTCATGCCTTTTGGGCTTTCTAATGCACCCAGTACTTTCATGAGATTTATGAATGAGTTCTTAAAACCATTTCTTGGAAAGTTTGTTATTGTCTATCTTGATGACATATTGGTGTTTAGATGGTCAAGGGAGGAACACTTGGAGCATTTGAGGATGGTTATGACAAGGTTGCATAAAGAGAAATTACAGATTAACCTTAAGAAGTGTGTCTTTTTGCAAACCGAATTGATTTATTTAGGCTTTGTGGTGTCCAAAGATGGGTTGAAGATGGACAAGGAAAAGGTTCAAGCCATTATTGATTGGCCAACACCTAAGAGTACAATGGAGGTAAGAAGTTTTCATGGACTTGCTAGTTTTTACAAGAAGTTTATTAAAAATTTCAGTCACGTAGTTGCCCCTATACTTGAAACAATTAAGGGGAATAGAAAGCAGTTTGAATGGACACAAGAGGCTGAAAGAAGTTTTAGATTTCTCAAGCAAAAGGTGAGTAAGCAGCCTATCCTTACAAATTACCTGACTTTAATAAGGTATTTCAAGTTGAATGTGATGCTAGTGGGTTGGCAATAGGAGTTGTTCTTAGTCATGAAGGGAAACTAGTGGCCTACTTTAGTGAGAAATTAAATGATGCAAAGAAGAAATATTCTACCTATGATCTTGAGTTTTATGCATTAGTGCAATCATTGAAAAAGTGGAGGCATTACTTACTTCCTAAGGAGTTTATTGTCTATACAGATAACCATGCTTTACAATTTATAACCATCCAACAGAAGTTAAATCAAAGACATGCTAAGTGGGTAGAGTATCTTCAAAGTTTTAATTTTGTGTTGAAACATAAGAGTGGACAAACAAACAAAGTTATTGATGCATTAAGTAGAAGAAGCCTGTTGTTTCATGAAATTCAAGCTAACAATGTGGGTTTTGATAGTTCGAAAGGATTATATGCTAATGATGCAGATTTCAAGGAAGCATTTGAAGCTTGCAACAATCCTATCAGCATGGATAGAGGACCATGGTTGGATTTTATGCTACAAGAGCGTTCGTTGTTCAAAGGAACCAAATTGTGCATACCTAGAGGATCAATGAGAGATAATCTATTGAAGGAGAAGCATTGTGGCATCCTAGTGGGACATTTTGGTCAAGACAAAACTTATTTACAGTTAAGTACAAATTACTATTAGCCAAAGATGAGGACAAATGTCAAGAGGTATGTGGAAAGATGTCAAGTTTGTCAAGTGGCAAAGGGAAGAAGTCAAAATGTTGGTTTGTATCAGCCATTACAAATCCCATCTAGACCATGGGATTCAGTGAGTATGGATTTTGTTATGGGTTTGCCTTACACTCAAAGGGGCAATTATTTGATATATGTAGTTGTGGATAGGTTCTCTAAAATGGTTCATTTTATTTGATGTAAGAGAACTAGTGATGCTATTAATATTGCTAATTTATTTTTCAAGGAAGTGGTACAGTTGCATGGCATTCCAAGAAGTATCATATCCGATAGAGGTACCAAGTTTATAGGGCATTTTTAGAGAAATCTATGGAAAAACTTGGGTACAAATCTTAGTTTTAGTTCAGCCTATCACCCCCAAACGGATGGCCAAACTAAGGTGGTCAATAAAAGCCTTGGTAATATGTTGAGCTGGCTTGTTGGAAGCATACCTGGAAATTGGGATATGGCATTGGCACAAGCGGAGTTTACTTATAATGACTCTCCAAATAGGAGTACCAGTTTCAGCCCATTTTACGTTGTGTATGGCATGCATCCTAGGGGTGTATTTGAACTCAGACATCTTGGTGATATGAAGAAATGAAGTGCAAATGGAGAAGACTTTGCAAAGATCATTTATGACCTTCATGAGGAGGTTAAGAACATTGAAGGAAGCAATCAACAATACAAACAGTATGTTGATCGGAAGAGGAGAGAAGTGCATTTTTAGGAGGGTGATCTAGTGATGGCTCATCTTAGGAAAGAAAGATTTCCTATAGGCACATATAATAAACTAAAAATGAAAAAGGTTGGTCCTTGTAAGATCCTTCATAAGTTTTTTTGTGAATTCTTACGAGATAAGTCTTCCTTTAGGCTTGGGTATTTCACCCATTTTTAATGTAGCAGACTTATTTCCATACAATGCTGCTACAAATGATGAAACTGCAGAGTTAGAACTGCCAGTTGCTCTCGATTAGCGAGGGACCACATATGCTCTGTTGGAAATTGAAAGCATTCTTGATGAGAAGCTATTACGGTAGACCCAAGGCAAAGATTATTTCAAGTATCTGGTGAAATGGAAATGCCACCCTTTGGAGGATGCTTCATGGCTTTCTACACCTGACATTGCCAAGTTGGGTTACTCTATAGAAGATCTCATGAGCAGGAGCTCATGAATTTGTTTGCTCTATGGGGGAGCCTGATGCAGGGGCATTTTCCTGCAAAGTTTTTTTTTTATTAAGTTTTGTTTGAAGCTCTCTAATTCTTTGAATGTTATGTAGACATTGGCCTGCTTTAATTATGAATTGGTTCCTGTCATCGATTTGAGCTGTTGAATTCTTGTTTCAAAACAATTTTTAGAAACTGACAAAAATGCAGAATAAAAGACTAGTTTTTGGGCCTACTTTTATTCAATAGAGGTCGACGCCTCAAGAGGATATACGGATGGACATTATGAAGACTCGAGGGAGGAGAGGATGGTGGTATAAGGGCAGTAAGAGATCAACGGGTAGGAGAATACCAGATTCTGCCTGTGAGGTGATGGAATAACAAATGTATGTTGATTGCCAAAATCTTAATTTGGTGAATGTGTGTTTCTATAGATGGTTGAATCAGTGGAACATTGAATAAAATAAGTTTTGATTTACATGTCAGTCGTACGTAGGATGAATCTATTAACGGATTGTAATGTGGTGAGACTTTATTTCTATCGTGTATATGAATGAATGCATTGTGTTTATCCCCCTGTCGCCTGGGTAAAGAGTTAGTCTAATAGATTTAATAACATACTGGAACTTCTCATTGATGTTTGTGTTTTCTCTATTTTCCTCTCTGTTATGTTGTGATCTATAAGTTGTAGATATTTGTCATCAAGGAGTTTCATCATCATTGTCTATCAATGGATCTAGAGATGTAGCGTTATTTCCATTTGTTAGACTTCAGAGATGCTGCAAATGTCCATTTTTGTGCCACTTCAATAAGTGACATTATTTTCCATTGTATTGGTCATGCCATGTATGAATCAATGAAGGTTGGAAACAGGATGTTACTACTATTAGAGATAGCTACACTTTATTATGCAATGGGTACACATGCCATCTTTGGATTATTGGTATGAAATGACTAATTGAAAGTCACCACCTATTTTTTTTTATCTCTCTTTCCCTTTATATCGCTTATCTCTATCTCTCTCCTACTCTATTTGTCTTTCTCTACTCCTCTTTATCTTTCTCTCCATTTTGTAAATGTACCATTTCACGAGGCTTCAATGGAGCTAGATAATCTGGACCAACCCATACCAAGCTTCACTTTTTACATTATAAAAGTAGCATAGCTAGATCTTTTATGTAGGGTTTTCCATTAGAATGCTTGACCATAGCCCCAAGTCTATCACACAATGAAACACTTTTTGCCACTATGTTTATGTAGTTAAGCTTAGTTTTGTAATCCCATGATGGCCAATGGTTTTTTATTTTAGGAAATGTCTCTTCAATTGTCATGGATTGTAAAGGTAAAATCTAAAAATAATTATTCATAGGAAGGTTATTCATGTAGCCATGTTTTCTACTTGAAATTGAAAAGTACTTTGAATCTAGAAATTTTAATTCAACATCATACATAAATAAGGATATGGTTTGCCCATACACCTTTTGGCATACTATACACATATTCAAAGTAAAAGTATGGTGGGCCTTGCTCAAACTATTTAAGGTTTCACTACCGATCCACAAGGTGATCTGGAACTCCAAATCCAACCAATTCTTTGACATGGTGTAGAAAATAAAATTTTATATCTTTATTTTCTATAGAAAAACATTTGGAAGACATACTCTCTTTTAGATTTATCTTCTAAAATGGTTTCTTCTCATCCAACTCTATCAATTGTTCTATCCTTTCTTCCATAGGCTTAGGTATATCTATATCTTCCTGTAGAATGAATTTATAAATAGGTATCTAAGATTATGCATTGGAATTCTAGCTTGAGATCCATAGACTAATTCAAAAGGTGACTTCCCAGTAGCCCTTTTCACTATATTCTATCTGCCCATAATGCCAACTTTAATTTTGAATCCCAAGCCCTTTTGTTATCGTCAAGCGTTCTTTTGATTATTTTCATGATACTCTTATTACTAGATTCAACTTGACCATTGGCTTGAGGATGGTATGGAGAAGCATATGAAATCATTATTGTATAGGAATCACAGAATTTCTTGAATTCATCAGATCTGAAACACATCCCATTATTTGTGACTATCCTGACAAGAACCCCAAATTTGGTAATGATATTCTCCAATAAGAAATTAATTACTACTTTACTAGTAGCTTGTTTAGTTGGGACTGTGATGGCACTTCTGGTCACTCACAGACAAGGAATTTCTAATACTCAATGATGAATTCCTAAGAATAGATAATGCTAATAAACTCAAACAGAAATTGCAGTTTTAATGTGACAACAATACCAATTCAATGTAACTCATAGAGCAACGTATATATATATATATATATATATATATGAAACAAATAACAATCGACAACACATGAGACCCAAAGAAACAAAGTTTTATTATTTATTAACTTTCCTCCATTACAAGTCTACCCAATCCCATCTCTGTGGCCTCCCCCAATCCACGTTCTGCCTCCCTCCTACATACTCTTGCCAACGACCTTCACAAATGACTTCTCGTGTCCAAAATGACTTCTCAGCAACTGACAAAAATTGGTTATTAACAACTGAATTAGCAACGGTTCCTTGACTGTCGGAAGAAGGAAATTAGAGAGAGTCAGGACCAAAAGAGTTTAGTTCTAAAAGAGTATAGTTCATGTCTTAATGGCGACAAGAAGTGAGCTAAAGACAAGGGAACTTGTGACAAATAACAAAGGAAACAAAAGTAGCATATCTGACAAAGAACAAACTAAACTAATCAAGTAGTTATGATCCTGCATCAAACTCCCCAGGCAGAAAGATTTCATGAGCTCGTGCTTATGAGATCTGTAATGGAATAACCCAATTTACTGATCTCAGATTCGGTGAGACATGAAGCATCTTCAATAGGATGATCACTCCATTTCACCAGATACTTGAAGTATTCATGCTTTGGGGTTTTCTTCCACAATTGTGTATCTAGAATGCACTCTATGTCTTGCGGAGAAGATGAAGTACCTTGTTGTTTATTAGTGTTTGCAGACGCTACCTTTGTTGTACCATCCTCAACATCTCCCTTATAAGGAAACAGATCTACTACATTAAAAATAGGGGAAATACCAAGGTCTAAAGGAAGAGATATTTCATATGCATTATATGAAAATCTTCTGAGAACTTTGCAGGGTCCAATCTTTTTCATTTTTAGTTTGTTGTATTCTCCTTTAGGGAATCTTTCCTTCTGAAGGTGAGCCAATACAAGGTCTCCAATCTAAAAATGTATCTCCCTTCTTTTTCTATCAGCATGTTGTTTATATTGCTGATTATTTCCTTCTATATTTGTTTTGACCTCTTCATGGAGATCATGGACGAGTTTAGCAAAATCTTCACCTACTGCACTTCGTCTTTCTAATATTACCAAGGTCTCTCAGCTCATACACCCCCCTTGGATGCATACCATACACAACATAGAATGGACTGAATCCAGTACTCTGATTAGGAGAATCATTAAATGCAAACTCAGCTTGAGCCAAAGCTAGATCCTAATTACCTGGTGTTTTCCTAGCAATACACCTTAACATGTATCCAAGACTTTGATTACCAACCTCTGTTTGACCATCCATTTTGGGGTGGTAAGCAGAACTAAAACTCATATTAGTGCCCAATTTCTTCCATAAGGTCCTCCAAAAATGATCCACAAATTTAGTATCCCTATTAGAGATGATACTTTTAGGAATATTGTGCAATCTCACTACTTCTTTGAAGAACAAATTTGCAATGTTAGTGGCATCACTAGTTTTCTTACAAGGTATAAAATGCACCATTTTGGAAAACCTATCTACCACAACAAAAATTGAATGATTGCACCTTTGTGTACGAGGCAAACCCAATACAAAGTCCATACTCACTAAATCCCAAGGCCTAGTTGGAACTGGAAGTGGTTGATATAATCCAACATTTTGGCTTCTCCCTTTAGCATGTTGACAAATGTTGCATCTTTCAACATATCTTATCACATCCACTTGCATCTTTGGCCAATAATAATGAGTGCTCAATTGCAAATAAGTCTTATCCTATCCAAAGTGACCAGCAAGACTACCACAATGCTTTTCATTCAACAAATTGTCTCTCATGGATCCCTTAGGAATGCATAACTTATTCCCTTTGAATAACAAACCTTCTTGAATCATATAGTCTATCCATGGCTCTCTATTCCTACAAATAGGATCGCTGCAAGCTTCAAATGCTTCCTTAAAATCTGCATCCTTTGCATATAACTCTTTCAAACTTTCAAAGCCTACACTGTTAGTTTGTATTTCACATAACAACAAATTCTTTCTACTCAAAGCATCAGCAACTTTACTCATTTGTCCACTATTATGTTTCAAAACAAAGTTAAAACTTTGGAGATACTCAACCCACTTGGCATGTCTTTGATTCAACTTGTGTTGTCTATTGATAAACTACGAAGCATGATTATCCATGTATACAATGAACTCTTTAGGTAGTAAATAATGTCTCCATTTCTTTAAGGATTGAACCAAAGCATAGAATTCTAAATCATAAGAAGAATACTTTCTTTTTGCATCATTTAATTTCTCACTAAAGTATGCTACTAGTTTGCCTTCTTGACTTAGGACAACCCCAATAGCCAACCCACTAGCATCACACTCTACTTGAAACACTTTCTCAAAATTAGGCAAAGCAAGAATGGGCTGTTCACTTAATTTTTCTTTCAGAAATTTAAAACTCTCTTCAACCTTCCTAGTCCATTCAAATGGTCTCTTATTCCCCTTTACAGTCTCAAGAATAGGTGTTATCGCATGGCTAAAATTTCTAATAAATTTTCTATAAAAACTTGCAAGCCCATGAAAGCTCCTTACCTCCATTATACTTTTGGGTGTTGGCCAATCAAGGATGGCTTGTACCTTTTCTTTGTCCGTCTTCAATCCCTCCTTTGACACCATGAAACCCAAATAGACCAGTTTAGTCTGCATAAACACACACTTTTTCAGATTTATCTGCAACTTCTCCTCATGTAGCCTCTTCAATACCTGCCTCAAATGTTCTAGATGCTCCTCTTTAGACCTGCTAAACACCAAAATGTCATCCAAGTATACAATCACAAATTTACCAAGGAATGGTTTCAAGACCTCATTCATGAGTCTCATAAAAGTGCTAGGTGCATTAGACAATCCAAAAGACATAACAAGTCACTCATATAAACCATCACTAGTCTTAAAAGCTATCTTCCATTCATCCCCTGACCTGATTCTTATTTGGTGGTAGCCACTCTTCAAGTCTATCTTAAAAAAATACATGGAACCACTTAAACAATCCATTAAGTCTTCAATTCTAGAAATGGGAAACCTATATCTTATAGTAATTTTCTTAATAGCCTTTAAATTAGTACACATATGCCATTCCCCTCCTTTCTTTGGCACTAGTACTGTGGGAACAACATAAGGACTTAGGCTTTCCCTTATCAAACCCTTCTTCAAAAGGTCCTCTACTTGCTTCCTTATTTCCTCATTTTCCATAGGTGTCAACCTATAAGCAACCTTATTTGGAAGGCTAGCCCGAGGAATCAAATCCATATGGTGGCTAATGCTCCTCATAGGAGGCAATTCACTAGGCAAATCAGATGCAACAATATCCAAATGTTCATTCAAAATATCTTGCACTTCAAGAGGCAAATCATCAAGCTTTGTAGTAGTAAATACACTCCTAGGTTTAAGAACCAAAGCAAATCCTATTTCCTCATTCTTCAAAGTCATGTAGAAACTCCTTACCACTTACCATCATTACCTTACTCCTACTACAATTGTTGTTGTCCTCTTTAGACTCCTTTATAGGCATCAAGGTATGTTTCACTCCATCTTTCTCAATAGTATGTGTGTTCTCTCTTCCATTATGCACAACATTCCTGTCAATTTGCCACAGTCTACCAAGCAATACATGGCATACATCCATAGGCATCACATCACAAAGCACACTATCTTTATAATTACTAATCTGAAAATCAACATAGGCTTGCTCATTAACTAACAACTGATGTCCTTTTTGTAACCAAGATACCTTATAAGGAGATGGATGCTTAATTCTTTTAAGATCTAACTTTTCTACCATCTCTACTGCAACAATATTATCTGTAATACCACTATCAATGATTAGTTTGCAACATTTACCTTTGGACTTACACTTGGTTTTGAATAAGGCTCTTCTTTGGACTAGTTCTTGGCTTTCCTTTTGGGGCTTCAACAATACCCTCTTTAGCAACAACGATTCATCTGATTCTGGTTCCTCCTTGTGGTGAACAGGTGACCCCACACTTTTTTGGTCAGCATGAACAATTTGATTGCTTCTTTCAAACTTGGAATGTCCCCCTTGAGATGGTTCAGAGCACTCCCAACTCTTGTGTCCATATTGGTTGCACTTAAAGCATTTTCCAACAAACCCTCTACCTCTACCTTATGAACCACCCCCTTTATTTTGAAAACCTCCTCTATCATTGTTGGCTTCTCCACTAGAACTTTCATCTTCTTCTCCTTGATGATGTTGCTGCCCTCTACTAATTTGTTGTCCCCTTCCTCTAAAACCTCTTCCTCTCTTCTTCTCTTGCTGACTTTGTTTCCTTTGCAACTTCTCTCCTGCCTTTAAGGCAAATTGATAAGCCTCTTCTAAGCTTCTAGGGGACACAAGGCTTAATTAATCTTGTAGACTATACTTGAGACCATTCATATATCTGGCTATTTTCTCCACATCTTCCTCACTATGCCCTGATCTAATCACCAACTTATAGAATTCCTCCGTATATCCTTTCATAGACATGGCTTTCTATTTCAAATTCTACAATCTCTTGAAGAGATTAGTTTGATAATCTCCTAGAAGGAACTTAGCCTTCAACTTTGCCACCATTCAATCCCAAGAGTTAATCTTTTCCTTATTCTTTCTTCTTCTCTCAGTTTGGACAAAGTCCCACCGTATAGCAGTGTGGCCCTTCAATCTGGTGCAAGCAAATCTCACTTTCCTTTCTTCTGCTACACCCTCAAATTTGAAATACTTGTCTAAATCATTGATCCAATCAATTAGATCTTCACCATTGAGGCTTCTTGAATAAGCAGGAACCTCTATTTTGGGTTTGGAAGCCACATTCATGATTGTCCTCAACAATCTTTCCTCAAATCCTTCCTGTTCTCCTTGTCTTTCCTCATTATCATCTCTTGATTGTTCTTCCTAATCATCATCACTTGCACCCTCATCAGGGGTCCCTCTTCTTTGTGCCCTTTCCAAGGCATTTATTCTTGCTATCAAATGCTACAACAATTCTTCATCATGTCCCCTTTTGCCTCAGCCCTCTTCCTCGTCCTCCACCTCTGCCCATTCTCCTTGGAGGCATTCTGTTTACTTACCAACGCCCAATTACTTTTAGGCTTTGATACCACTTGATGGCATTTCTGGTCACTCACAGATAGGGAATTTCTAATACTTTATGATGAATTCCTAAGAACAAATAATGCTAATAAACTCAGACAGAAATTGCAGTTCAATGTGACAGCAATACCAATTCAATGTAACTCAGAGCAATGTATATACACTCCTAGGTTTAAGAAACAAAGTTTTATTATTTATTAACTTTCCTCCATTACAAGTCTACCCAATCCCATCTCTATGACCTCCCCCAATCCACGTTCTACCTCCCTCCTACATACTCTTGCCAATGACCTTCACAAACAACTTCTCGTGTCCTAAACGCCTTCTCAGCAACTGACAAAAAATGGTTATTAACAATTGAATCGGCAACGGTTCCCTGATTGTCGGAAGAAGGAAATTAGAGAGAGTTAGGACCAAAAGAGTTTAGTTCCAAAAGAGTATAGTTCCTATCTTAATGGCGATAGGAAGTGAACCAAAGACAAGGGAACTTGTGATAAATAACAGAGGAAACAAAACTAGCATATCTGACAAAGAATAAACTAAACTAATCAGGTAGTGATGCTCCTGCATCAGATTGCTTCAATCCATTTAGTAAAGTAGTCAATGGTAGCAAGAATCCATCTATGTCCTCTGTTGGTTTTTCTTATGAATCAGCAGAGGGTTTGCCAGTTCCAATTCACAGGCAGATTCAGCCAACTAATACAGGAGGTTGCGAGAGCTTCCTCCCCTTCACTTTTGGCTCTGCCGCACCAAGGGGGGTATCCCTATAGCTAAAGATGTAACATTGACTAGCCCAATGACAAAAAGATTTAGCTTGACAACAACAGGCAGAATACTCTCATGTGTGGACCAAGATATGCATGATACATCACAAGGTTGGCAACATTCTTGGACATATTTATCTGGTTGTGGATGAGAGTATGCAGGGGTCCTAATCCTACTCCTACAAACTAACATCCTCCACTTGATTTATCTATTATTTCTCCTATGAAATCAATACCCCATTGATAAAAGGGTGCTTTAATCTGCATATGCCTCAAAGGTAGGGCTCCTTGATATTTCAACTTACCATAGAACTTTTGGCATGCTTCACATTTTCTTGCATGCTTATGAGCATTAGTAAAGATAGTTAGCTAGTAGTAACCTACTCTCAATAGTTTATGTGTAGTGGTTTTAGCTAAAAAATGCCCTCCACATACACCTTCATGCATCTCCTTTAAAGTTCTTTCTGCTTGTCCTTGATCTAAACACAATAGTAGAACACCATCTTTATCTTTCCAAAACACATCACCATTCATAAATACATACCTTGATGCTTGTAGCTTCAATGTCCTTTTTTGATTATCTTTCATACCATTAGGTATTTCATGTGTCTGAGGTAATGAACTATATTTGTATACCAAGGTGTGTGTTCAATGCTAGATACCATACCTTCTTCTTCCTCAATATTACACACTTGCGCAGCTTCTAGATTGGATTCTGCCATTAATTTTTCCAATCCTTGTCCTCTTACAAGCTTGGTGATCTGGATACTGATATTGAACTCTTGGATTCTATTTATCCACCCACATTTTCTTCCTATAACCTCTGTTTGTATAAAGACATCCTTAACTGCTGCATTTGGTACATAAGGAGTCACTTGTGCTCCTACTAAGTAAGGTATGAATACCTTTACTACCTTCACAAGTGCATAAGCTTGTTTTTTAGTGGCATCATATTTCAATTCAGCTCCTTGAAGTGTCTTGCTAAAAAATGAGATTGGATGTTCATACCCTTCTTCATTCTTTTGTAACATAACAACAACAATGGTATGGAAAGAAGCAAAAGAAAAAAATTGAAATGGTTTACTAAAATTTGGAGATTTCAAAATATGAGCTTCCTTGATTGCCTTTTTAATTGATGCAAATGCTTTAATGACTTCTGATAGCCAATCAATCTTTGATCCACTTTTTAACATTTTTGCAATAGGTTTCACAATTTCGGCAAAGTTAGAGATAAGCCTTCTAACAAAATTTATTTTCCCAAAAAATGATTGAATGGATTTCACTATTTTAGGGATAGAGATCTTATCAATGGCTGCAACTCTCTCTAGATCAATCCTTACCCCTCCTTTGGAAACTATATGCCCCAATAGTTTACCTTCAGTTACAACATTTAGTGACATTTTTTTAGGATTCAATGATATGCCATATTCAAGTGCCTTTACAAATATCTTTTCTAGGTGCATGCAGTGATCTACTTTCTTTGAATATGATGTTAAATCATCTTGGTATACAACCATTATGATGTTGATCAAATCTGCAAAAGCTACATCCATAGCTCTTTGGAAAGTAGCACTAGCATTTGTAAGGCGAAAAGGCATCCTTACATATACATAGGTACCCCAAGGTGTAATAAAAGTAGTTTTGTACTGCTCTAATTCTTTGACTTTGACTGAATTATAGCCAGAAAATCCATCCATCATGGATAGCAATTCACATCCTGTTACCCTCTGCAAAATTGCCTCCCTATTAGGAAGTGGATAATTGTCCTTCAATGATGAAACATTCAGATTACAGAAATCTACACACAACCTTATGTCACCATTCTTCTTTCTTATTGGTACCAAATTTGAAACCCAAGAGGAATGTTCAATTGGCTTGATTATGCCACTCTCCCTGAGCTTCATTAATTCTTCTTACATTTTTGGTGCTAAAATAGGGTTTATGGGTCTTTGCCTTTGCCTGAAAGGTTTAGCATATGGTTTTAGTGGAATCTCATGTTGAAATAGGTCTTCTCTATAGGCTTTCAAATCCTTATATGACTATGAAAATACATGTTTATATTTCCTTAGTAGCTTCATAAGCATATCCCTAACCTTTGGGCTAATTTTGTTGCCTATATACACTTTCTTTGGAGCAATATCAGTTCCAAGATTCACTTCCTCGAGATCATCTTGATGGACTCATGTCTGCTTTAAGGTTGACATGTCATGCCCATCAAAGACACATTCTAGAGCCACCAGACCTTTTGAAATTTTATTTATTTTTAGTTGTACTACCTCTTGACCAAAGACAATATCTTTGCCATCCACATTTTCAACAAAAGCATTAAAATCTATCTCTTGAGACTCATATTGATCTGCACACTGAAGAAATTTTATCAAATCCTCATCATCATTGAACACTTGCCAATTATACACATTGTCAAGAATATAAGGTCTAGTTCTAAACTTTATTTTTGAGATGCCTGTCAATGTAAGACCTTCCTTCCTTAAGGCAATATTTTCAAGAAAATCAGCCATCAAGTTCTTTGACCTATCTACCCACTCTATGGAAAATGCATCAAAGAGTTCCACTATGTCCCATACAACATTTTTATACTGCTTGAGTATTTTATTCTTTGTGGCATATCTAGATCTGACTTGTGATACAACTAATTCAGAATCTTCATATACAATCAATAATTTAATTCCATGCTTAACAACAATATTAAGGCCCAATAGCAGTGCCTCATATTCTGCTATGTTGTTTGTACATTCAAATGACAACAAAACTAAATACTGGGTGCAATGAAAGCCACACCAGCTCCATTACCCTCTTTGCTGCAAGCACCATCAAAATACATTTACCAAACACCAAATTTATCCAAATGAAATTTATTGCTAATTGGATCACTGTTCTGCAACTAGGGCTGTGAATGCTCAATCCTGAAACTTCCCAAATCTACATCACAAAAGTAATTCATCTAATTGGGATCAATACATTCAACTACTTGTTCAGATCGTGGTTCTTTGTACAACTTGACCTCTTTTCCATTAACAAGTATAGTTGGATATGACAAATCTAATTGAACATTCCCTACAACTGCAGCAGTCCATTGTCTTGATAGTAACATACCATAATATGGAGGAGTGTCAACCACAATGATGTCAGTTTTATATGTAGCTTCAGGATAAGCAACCAACTTTATCTCCACATCCCATATGACATCAATGACAGGGATAGATCTATTATCCATAGCATAACACTTTCCATATGTGGAATCAAGCCACAAACCCAATTCTTTCATGATTGCCATACGCATAATATTTATTGTTGCTCCTGAATCTATCATACAATTTTTTACCAGTTTGTTATTTATCAATAATGTGATATAGAAAGGATCAACTAGAGATGGATTCTTTGTCAGAGTAGTCCCCAAATAGATCTCAGGAGTCTTTATAGTCTCTCCTTTGACATTATTTACCTGCTTCTCATTATTATTTGATTCATTTTTATTCTTGTTTTGAATTTCAGACTTATTTGGCTTATTTGAAATCAATTTCATAGCACTATTTCTATACTCATCAATTTTCATTATTTCCATCAAAGGAACTAATAACTTAATTTGAGATAAAGCCTGAGTTATATCAAAGGAAGGCATACCTGTCACTGGTTCTATTTTGCTCACTTCCACTTTGGCAAATTTTTTCTCTCCAATCACCTGCTGCTTAGGATCATTCCTTATTCTACTTTGATCACCCTTTGATGTGTCTTTGGGCATATATTTTTGAGTTACCTTTTGAGGATTTCCATTTTCATCATTCTTCTGAACTTCTAAGGTAGCTTTTTTATCACCTTGTTGATTCTTCACAAATAGACCCCCAGGTGTCCCCTGATCTGCATTCACAGTCCTATTTCTAAGATTATAGTTGCTTCTAGCTTGCACTATGACAACGACTGTGAGTGCTTTTATTTCTTCCTCAGTTGGTCTTCTCAATTGAATTTGATTTGATTGTGATTTTGCAAAACAAACTAGAGGATTTCCCATACTGTTATTCTCTTGATCAGAGAATACTTCTTGCTGACCAACATGAATATTATACCTCTGGTAATTTACATCATATTCAAATCCATTCTCCTCCGAGGAAGAATATTCTTTATCTACCCCATAAGGTCTGACTTCCAACATGTTAATAGTGTAGTCATCCCTTTCCTAATCATATAATATTTCACCTTCTTGAATTAACTATGCAACCACACAATATTCAGGAGAATGAGGCAAATTACAAGGTACACACCATGGAGTGCCTTACACCATATTAGCTCCATGTCTTTTCAATGGATCAGGGGTATCTCTATTGAAATCCTACTTCTGATCATCAACCAAGGGCCTCCCTTCTTTCCAGTTTGTTTTGTAGGGCATGTCATGCAATCTTGGTCTTTCATTCCTATGATAGTTAGATTTATCATAAGATATTCCTTTTTCATTTCTTTCTACTTTATATGATAAATCTTGTACACCGTTCCAAACCTTATCCAGCTTATCTTCTCTTTGGCTGCTTGTTTTGCTGGGCCTTGGGGTTTTGCAATATTTTAACTTCATCTCTTTTACCAATCTTTCCAGAGACCTTTCTATTATTTTCTATATTTAGGGCAACTCTGAATGCCTCAGTAAGGGTAGGAGGATTCCTTGTTCTGAGTTCATAACTAGTTTTTGGATCAAATGCATTCAGATAAAAGACCAAGCCCATAGGATCTGTAGGCTTCAAATGAGGTGGAATTCTATTGAACAAATTCATGAGCCTAGTGTTAAAATCTGCAACTGATTCATTGTAATTCTTTAGAATGTTTGCTAATTCATGTAGGGCAAACTTTGGGTTAGAATGATCACCATATTGCTCCTTGAATATTCTTTTGAATTCAACCCATAATCCAATTGAGGCATCAGACAAATTTCTATACCAGTGTCTTGCATCCTCAATTAATGATTGCATGAACAACTTCATATAAACATCTTCATGTTACACATTAAAATTATCCATGACTGTTTCAAATGCTCTTATGTGATCTTCTCCTGAAATAACATTGTTACTAGAAAACTTAATGACTGCTTTTCTTACCTTATTGTCAATATCATTTGGATATCCTTGGATGCCAAAGAAATTGAGTTGTCTGAATCTGTCTACATTCATAGGTCCCCTTGCAAATAGATTTTTCCTTTCATGAGGTTGATATTGCTGATATTGTTGATACACACCTTGATGCATATTTTGGTTAATACCTCCAGGAGGGTTCACATTACCCTACATATTTTGATGCAGAGGGTGATATTGGTATTGATACTACCCCACATACTGATTGTATCTAGGATTTTGACATCTCACTCCTCCTTGCCTAGGAGGAAAAGGATAAGCATTCCCTACAGGCTGAGAGGTTATTGGAATACTCATTGGATTTGAAGTTTGTGATGCAAAAACATTGTGCTGTGTATTGCCAAGATTTCCAACTACATTATGGGGCACTTGTGGGATCAAAGGAGTACATTTATTCACATATCCAACTTGATTACAAACAAGTCTATATGGTGACAAATTTGGCATAGGCTGGGAACTCAATTGGAGTAGGTCTTGAGCTAGTTCATTCTTTTGCCTTATCAATTTTTATCTTTCAATTTGCGTTCTTAGTTCTTCTACCTCCTATTTTAATTCCTGATCAATCAATTCTCTTTTTGAAGTATAAACAACATGGGCATGAGTAAAGTGTACCATTCAAAGTGTTTTCTCTTCAGGCCTATGTTGTTCAAGAATATTATAAGCATCTCTTGGTGGAAACTTTTCATTACTATGTAATCCAATCCCAGACAAAGGGTTGTTATATATGTTATAAAGTTGTCTAGAGGCATTCCCTTATTCATCTTGAAGATTCTCATGTAATCAAGTAATTACAGGTGTATCTGCAGGGATTTCCATATCATTAGTAGATACATTTGAAGTGAAAGGGGGATTTGAACCATCTTTATTATTTTATGTCCCCTTTTGATTTCTATCTTTATTTGTTGGATTATTTAGATTTCCTAAGGATATTCTCCCATCCATGTTAAGAGAAACTGTAATGCTCTAAAAAACTTAATCTGTCTGATTTACAATTCAACAATTTCATAGAGATTTTTTACAAGAGTCGCCGCCTCCTTTTTTGAAAAGAGGAAAACTGCAATAACTTCAATGACTCAAACCCAAGCAACTCCCCAGTAGAGTCGCCAATCTGTTGGTTCCCAAATCTGCAGATTGCAAAACCCTAAAAGTATGCCAGGCTTTATGATCAGGTTCAACAACTGATTTGGCCAACGAATGGAATCAACCAAAATGGTTTGAATTCCCTACTCTTTAAGCTCTGCTATGCCTACGAGGGTGTACCTTAATCACTGATAAGTGTTAATTCTTTATGATTAACTAATTAAGATTATAAAATTTATACAATTTTGTCAATTAAATCATCCTTTTTTCCCTCTATTTTATACTGGCATGAGGTTTGAAATAGACTACTTCAACTATATTAACCACTACTCCTACTCCTATAAACATCAAATAAAAAATGTATTGGAAATAATATACAGGAAATGGTTTTGGAATTGAAATGATCGGTTCCTTTCTTCCACTAGGTAATAGAGTCAAAAGACAAATAGATATGTGTCTTCCTTCTGGCTATAATTCAAATTATTTGGCACTATAATGTTTATGACTTGCATAAATGTGCAAAGATATCAATTATCAGGTTATTCTTGTTAATCCAAATGATTCTCCAGGTTACTGTGACTTATTCAAAGGAATTTAATTCTTACTTGAAGAAACCCATTAAATAATTCACACAAAACATGAATGTGTTTTGATAAATTAGACATATACTTGATACACTGATTTAAGTAACAAGGAAAAACCAAATTGGGGACAACCAGATAAAATTTTACCAATAACTTCAACAAATAATTGAAACCAGAAATCAGGCACCAGATTAATGTAGTTTCTCCATTACTTTACTTCAGAAAATAGGCTTTTACAATGTCTTGCTTTTCCAAAATCCAATTCCCCCCTTTTCTCTTACCGGTCTTGGTTTCCTTCTTAGAGGCATTTGAAGGAAGCGACAAGCTTTAGACCGTTTACATTTCAAAATGACTTTTCAACTACCCACCCATTCATATAACAACTTTCATTTACATTAATTACTTTTTTCTTGTCTTCATAAGACCGATAAAAAATATAAATATAATTGATGAAAGAAAAACATAAAAGAAAGCCTGAAGAAGAACTGGGGTACATCTAAAGCTTGTTGAAAGTCACTTGATAGTTGACAAATCCAACAAAGTTCCCTTATCACGAAGCCCAATTATTTCACCACACTTTTGACATGGCTAATCCTCTAGAGGAGTTAGATATTACTTTTCTCATTGATACATTGTGTAATCATTTGGCTACTTGTATCCATGAATCTGCAGCACATTTGCCAAATGATCTTTCCATCTCTTGTTCAATAGTCCCCTAACTTTTGTAATGAATTTTGAATACCCTGAATCCAGTGTAATTATCCTGTCTAGGATCAAATTGAAATTATGAACATTTATCTCCTCATCCTTTCACAAATGACTAATGGTATGGGAAACCATTTGATCAAATTCCCTTTTCCAGTCCTCAAAACTTTTGAATTGATTATTTTCACCAAGAATCTCTAGTATGAAGTGATGCTTGAAGGTACTAAAAGATTCCATTTTTTTTTTTATTTTCTAACTCTCTCCAGACACATGTTGAAATTCATTAATGACTATTTTTACCATTTTTTCAGTGGGTTTCAAAGATGTAGGGGCATCTAGAATCCTTTGTAAAACTTTGCACAATGTTATCAGAGTATGATGAACAAATTACCACTTTTAAAACAAAGGATCTAAAATAGGAACATGACCCTTCACCTGCTCCAGTGCTTGGGACAAAGTATCATAACAATTATGTACATCTTCTGTCTTATCCAACACCAATTTGACTTTGTGTTCTAGAACCTTTTCAAGTACATCAAAGATTTGAAATCTCAACTTCCCTTTTGTGGCTTCATTTATTTTCTTTAATTCCTCAATCTCCTTTTCCAAGCTTTTCTTCAAAGCATTCATCTGATCCACAGGGACTGAATCAGTATCAACTTCTTGAGATATGGGAGGTTGATAAGGCATAATTTCCTTACACTAAGGAGAATCAATTCCTTTCACTTGTTGTTCCAACTTGACATTTTCCAAATACAATTTGTTCACTTCTTCATTCATTTCTATCAGACTTTTTTCATACTCAATCATTTTGAGTTCTATATTCTTGACAATGGCTTGGGTGAACATGGTTGAGTGCATAGTCAGGGTGGTTACTTCCAATGCTAATGTGTCCTTTAATGTTTTGACCATAGTAGTTTCTCTCATCTCGTGGACTATATCTAATAACCTTGGCTTTTGTGTGTTTTTCTGCTTTTCCCAAAATGCCAAAGTTTCAATCTTAGGATTGTATCTAGTGCCACTTACACCTTCTTCAAAGTCAAACTCAACAACTAACATAGAATCATCTTGATTCCTCACTTGATCAAGTAGAAACATCTTCTTCAATTCCATTATGGGAATAATCAACATGTTGCTCTTCAAAACCATTTGTCTAGCCTCTTGTGGGCTAACATTTATTTCATCAATTTTGATATCTTTGAATGTCTAAGCAACAACTTGGTCATGCTGGGATTCATCAGTCCCCATCTTATTTGTCTGGACCTTTTCCTTAAATTCCCTCATCTTCATCTTTACCCAAAAATATTTGAATTTAGGAGTTTTTATGAATTCATCATCATCCATGAATTTGAAAGAAGCTATTATCATTTCATCCTCATGCAATTTTGGTTCTCCTTGTACCTGCATGTCCATCCTAGCCTCAGTCTTGTAAGCTTCAGTTTCCTTTCCAGCAAGGGGTGGATCAACTTCAACATCTTCACCCATATGCCTCAATATACTGGCAACCTCATCTATATCCCCTACCTGTTCTGTCATCTCATAAGGCACTAAAGGAGGCATATTATCATTCTTCTATCTTTTGGACTTTGGATGTGTTGACATTTCTTCTGAATCAGCATTAGGGTTTGCCACTTCTAATGCACAGGCAGATTCAGGCCAACTGAATACAGGAGGTTGCGTGAGCTCCTCCCCTTCACTTCTGGTTCTGCCGCACCAAGGGGGGTATCCCTATAACTTAAGATGTAACCTTGACTAGCTCAAAGATAGAAAGATCTAACTTGACAACAACAGGCAGAATACTCTCATGTATGGACCAAGATCTGCATGATAGATCACAAGGCTGGCAACATTCTTGGACATGATGTCTGGTTGAGTATGAGAGTATGCAGGGGGTTCCTAATCCTACTCCTACAACTAACAGGTGGAAGTATGAAATGGTTTGATATGAATTTGGATGCAAAGCTGGACATGGTGTATAACACAAGAACACAGCATGATTGGTGCCTATCCAGGGCTTGGAGTCGGTAGACATACACCTGTGAATGATCAGCATGAATAGCTAAAACTGGATTTCAGGGGGATACACATGATATCTACCTTACAGATATCTCCCAATATAGAGTGTTGAGCTATCTCTACTTATGGCATCCCTACTGCAGTATACCCTTCCCAATGTTCAACCTGAAAACAGTTTAATCTGCCCCTTGAGCAGAGGTTAAAAGATCAGACATTCAACATAGGAATTCTATGCTCTAGAATCTAAACATCACACAAATATCCAGATCCAGAAGAAGAATACATGCAATACTGGAGACAGAATTAACACAACACATGCTAAGATAGCATTACTCATATAAGATCAACCATGAAACCAGTGGATTCATGCCAAGTCCTACAACAGGAGATACATAAACTCACAAGATCAAGCTGTACAGAGCAACCAGACCAGCTGGTTTCGGATTACAGAGCCAAAAATCCACAACTTTCAACAACCTTGAATGAATAACATCGTCTGCATTATATAGCAGGAGGATGTATTCAGCATTAACTACCAGGTTGACCAAAAAGCCTGCCAGATATACAGTATCATAGAAATGGCGCTCAAACACATTATCAGATTGGCGCCCAAACATGAATGCAGCAGGTAGGGGAGGGGACAGGAAGATATCTCGAGCCTTGCGCCGCCGCCTAGGGATTTAGATCTTCAATCAGGTACTAGATCCGTCCACGCCATCGCCCATACCTCTGCAACAATCGCCATTAATGGCGCACCAACCCGCGGCCTTGGGAAGATCATCAAATCTGCAATCGCAACCATTTCCCGCCGAGATTCATCATCATGATATTTTGAAAATGCAGGATAACATTATCCCACATGCACCCCGCAGCAACCTCCTTAACACTTTATATACTAGGTCATGAGCATATATCATGTCGGTGCTTTTGCTCCTGACGACACTAGTATAAGACTTCATCATCATCATCTTCCAGCAGCATGATATCCTGTTGCTCGAAATATCACCCTGACGTCATCATGATATTTGAAATATACCCTTCATGATAATCGGCACAACCTGATCCATCGGAGGAACATCCTCCTGCTGAGCTTATTCCAAAAGTCAGGCCGATGAACATCCTGATGACGTCATCATCATATCCTGCTGACGTCATCATCATATCTGCCTACTGCGCACCTCCTCATATCCGGATGACGTCATCATCATGTTTGCAAATATCAGGAGGTCTCTTCAAGATGATCAGTGTTAGAAATATGACCCCCCCGGACCTTGATGACGTCATCATCATATTAACATCATCATGATATTCGGAAGACAACCGGATATTTGGAAATATCCTCCTGATGTTCAAATATCAGGTTGCACTATAGCTCTACTATAAGATCGGGGCGATGACTGAATATGATGATGATGCTTGAAAAGATCACCCCCAGTAGATAACGCGCGAAGCCAGCAGGCGGATATCTCCATGATATCAGCATCATCATGATGCTGGAACAAACACACTCGAGTGATGAAAATATCACCCCTTCCTTCGGAAATATCATGATGCAGATAGGCAGAAAGAAAGATATCACCCTGATATACGGATGACGTCAGCATCATCAGGATGAGAAACAAAGAACAAGAAGTGATACAACATCATCAGGATGATATTGACTAAGATCATCCTGACGTTCAAAATATGATGACCCTAGTGAATATCAGGTCGCACTTAGAACTCTTCAATAACATCATCAGGATGATCATAACCAAGATCACCCGATGATAAAAATATCACCCCGGCGAAATATCATGAAGGCAGAAAATATGATGACCTCCGCAAGCAGCAGGATGATAACTGGAAATATGATGATGATGACGATGACCCTTAAGAAAGAACAAGTTAGGTCGAGCAACTTAGAGAATAACCCCTTCAGAATAACGGGGCAACATCATCATCATGTTTGCGCAAGGTGATAAATGGAAGATCACCGGATGCCTTGAAGAATCACCCTCGCAAGCAGATCAGGGCGCACAGTAGCTCGTCAGCATCATCAGGATAAAACCCAATCATCACCCGATAACTGAATATGATGATGACGATGAGAAACCGGCCGACGGAGAAGATGATGATGCTGACCTGCATGGAAACAAACATGATGATGATGACCTCCTCCTCAAGAAAATATGATGATGCAGCTGAAAAATGCTGAGGAGGTCCATCACTTAGAACATTTTTTGGATACTTAGGGAGAGTGCCTGAATGAAAATTGCTCAGAAAACTACCAGTCAATTCAGGCACTAACAGGATGCTTTGGAGATGAAGATTCTTGCACTGACATTGCATCAAGAGAAGGCTCATTAATCACAATTTCCTTTGATTTCTTGATAGGAAGTTTGACAACTTTTGTAGGCTAGCTTTCTGCTTTACCGTACAACCTCTCAAAATTATCAATTATTAAATCAATTCTCTTCAAAGGATTTATTTCTTCTACAAAAAATTCTAAAAAACTAGGATCCTTTTTCTTTTTCTCTTCTTCTATTTTCATCAAAATCTCCCATTTTCTCTTTCTATCATATACCTCTTAAGGAGTGAGGCAATTTCTTATCACATGTTCTTCATAGTCCACCTAATGGGTGATCCCAGTCTTGGTAAGAATTAAGTTTCTTACAAAATTCATGTGACCCTCAGGGTCAAAGACCCTCTCTGTTTTAGTTTCAATGAGTACCTTGCCTTCAAATAATCTTGCAATTCTTCCAGAGTATCAGAACCAATAGACAATTCTTCAAACATGGTCAAATTAGGCAAAAATGTTCCTTTTTTTTGTTTTTTCATCACATCTCTCTCCATCCATAGCATTTGCCACATGAATTCCAAAAATGCTAAATGGGAAGGAATAAATTTAGGCATAATATGTGGAGGTTGGGTGCATCCATAGATCCTCATTATTGTATATTCAAGTAAAAAGAACCAATCCCCAAAGTTGTGCATATGCCCTTTCTCAGGCCTTAATGCAAAAGGCCTCAACAACTCTCTTATCTCAATAGATAACCTTGGTGAAACATTCCCAAGGGTAACCATAACTCTGACTGCAAAATCATCATGAAAATTTCTATAATTGTTGTTCTTGCAAAAACTGTCCCATGTATAGCACCAATATTGCACTGGCATCCTCTTTCTCTTTTGATCAACCATACTGATGTCCATTCTCTTGGTCCACCTATTTCTGTTCTGATACAAAATCATGTGGCATGACAAAGAATAATGCCTGAAAGTGATAGAAGCATTGTTTTCTCTAACTTGGAGGAACCCATCATGTAGTTTTTTCTTAATGACAAAAGAAAAATCAAATTTAGTATTGACTTCAAGATTTTGAATCCTCATGGCCATCATCATTAGGCCAACTGGCCTTCTGTCGTGTGCACCTATTCCCAATACTTGACATAGGGCAAAATATGTCTTTTTAAAATACACTGTAAAGTCATCATCTGAAAATGGTTCAACAAAAGATGTGGGAATAGGTATTCTTTTGTTGTTTGCTCCCTTTCTCATGTACATTAGAAGCTCATCACTCTGATAAGTCTTCCTCAGTCTAGTATAATCCTCCTCACTTTTATGAATGTCAATCTTAGTGAGAGCTTGTTTATTCAACATGAAACATTTAATAATAGCAGTTTTGGTCAGTGTTACCAAAGGTGACCCATCAGGTAGTCTCACGATCCTTGTAACCCCATGATAGTGTTGTGCCAACACTCTAATGAGTTCAACATCTATAAAAACATTTGGGACCACTAGTTTTTCTATGTCAAGGGTCCATGGGTTTGAGACAGGACGTTGAGCATATTTTTTTATCATAGAAATACCATAATAGATTCCACCCTGAAGCAAGAATTAAGGCATCTCTACACCCATGTGCTTCGTCCTTAAACACTTTCTTGTAACCCTTGTCTACAGATTTGGGCAATATGTCTAGAATAGACTATTGAAGTGGTCTTCTTTTCTCTTTTGGATCTAAAGGCTCTCCTTTATTACTCATAGATTCACTCTTTTTGGGAGGCATTGTGCAATATATAATGAACTAGGGTTTTAAAAACTCTTTGTTTCACAGAGCTATATGATAGCAGTAATGGACAAACACTTATCAACTTTGATAGATAAAAAGGCCAAATGCACTTACCCGTTCAAATAGCAATTGCAGAGCATACACCAAACTTTGAATTCTGTCTCTGAGCACTTTGAGATTCTTTAGATGATCAGAATGGCATGAAATTTCATATTTATCAGCTCCCACACCCAGTCATTTCTCCATTAATATCAACTTCGTGCTGAAAGATGTGATGATCAATGACCTCATATGATTTTAAATATACACCATTGATCTAAGAAGATTGGATGGCTGAAAATATTTGATATGATTTGCCTTATATTCACAGTGAACGTGAATGACAATTGTATCGCAGCCCCACCATAGTATATGAAGACCTCCGCGAGGCAGCAGGACATATACTTCAATTTTTTAACTCATCCCACAACACTGCCAGCCACGTTTATCTTTTATCAATCCTATCACGGGATTGCAGTAACCTTTATTAGTAGGTTAGCCACCTACCACTATCCTACACATACATCAAATGATATCACTCTCTTGTCATGGGATGGCAAGAACTTTAATTACTTTATTGGTTCTTTACTGCCAACCCGCAAGCTGTTCTCAATGCCACAATATACATGTTGCGGGGTTGCAGTAGTTTTAAATGTTAAGCTCATTGTTTATCGCTAGCCTGCACTTGCTCTTACCATCTACTGTGGTAGTGTGGTGACTGACTACATCACATCACAACTTCTTGCACTCTCGCAAGTGACCCATAGAGTAAGCTATACAGCTCTGCGGGAATGCATACTAGGCCAAAACATATGCTAAGACAAAAATACAAGGATATAACACATGTATGATGGAAAATGGTTAAATGAAGGAACTTCTTAAAGGTTTTTTGGATTTTGGGGTATAATTGATAAAAGGATTAAGAATTTTTTTAAAGGATTTTTAGAATTAGGTTTACAAAATTGGGTATAATCAAGTAAATTTTACTAGTTCTAAAAGAATCTTCTGTCTGTCTACCTTTTCACTTTACCATATATTCCTTATATTGCTTGCCTCTAGTGCTGCGTCCAACTCTATTGTCCAAGATGTCTTCTATCTGCTCTAGTTGTTGTTGTGGTAACTAATTCTTCAAATCATCTTAAATGCTTTCACTTGATTCTCCTTCATGATACTAATATAAGTCTACAATGTTGAATATAGGTGATATACCCAATGTCTCTGGTAGCTCTACTTCATATGCATTTCCTGAATCAAATTTCTTGGGTATCCTACATGGTCCAAACTTCTTCATCTTCAACTGGCTATATATGTCCCTATTGGAAATCTCTCTTTTCTCAAATATACCATCACTTCATCTCCAACTAAAAATTCTTTGTCTTATCTTATCGTTTACTTGCTCCTTATACTTGTTGAAGGTCAGGAACACTGAGAGGGGGGGGGGGTGAATCAGTGTTCTAACAATATTTTGATGCACATTAACTTTCAACAATTTTCCATAATTAATTAAGAAAAGGCACAACATGCATATGAACAGCAACCATAAAAACATGACACATAGACACCAAGATTTTTACGTGGAAAACCCAAAATGGGAAAAACCATGGAGAGGATTAGCTCTCAAATATATATTGCGATCTTTACAACTAATGATGTTCAGGTTTGGTCACTCCACGGCCCTGGAACATATTGGCTCACTTCTATGAAGTACAACTAGGTCTAGCAGGCTCACTGCCTCAACCCTAAACCTAACAAGATTACAATAATGGATGTTAAACCCTAATGGAGGCTCACTGCCAAGTATAAAGCAAATTGCACATGAAAATTGAATACTGCATAAGCATCTATCACTATGCCAAGGTGCAGTCATTTAACAATTGAATTATGAATCCCAAGTCTTCATTATCACTAATCTGTATCACTGCTCTACTATTTGCATATTCGCATCTAACCACACACATCCACGCTCCTTCTCAACCAAAATTCATCGCTCTTATATATCTGCATCATGATTTGATTTGTAAATAGGTCGACATCTAATAAGTGAAACATGTACATAAAAGATGTAGCTTGTCGGCTCAGTCTAAAGCACTATATGTTATGCGGACCCAAATCTTTGCTCAAACGTGTTCATATGGGTCGAATCTAATAATTAAATCACATAAATAGATCCTTCACACACTGTCTCTTCTCCGCACAATGGTTTATCATACTAGTCAACCTGTTCCTTAAGAGCATGCTTATTAGGTTCATCTGTCGACTTACATCTTTTACTGCGGATCACAAAACACTTCCAAAATCATATCAAGGATTCTTCACACATTCCCAAACTTACCCTAAGAATTGCAAGGCATGATATCATCTTGCAAAGAATTGTGGACCATCGGAGCTTAGACTCTGTCTTAGTTGACTCTGTTAAACACTGTGCCGATACTCAATAGCTTGCAACTATCTTTCCAGTGGACTTCAGATCTCACAACTCTGGAATTAGACACTTCATACAAGTGTTTACAACACCTTAAAACCGCATAACAAAATACTCATTTGCGGAGGAATGCAGACCATTACAATGTGCCCTATTCACTGTCTTTGCTATACCTCTATTCACCCGGACTTAGATAATTCTTCCAAATGACTTCCAGAGGAAGTCAAGACTTAATCTCTAGAGAATAGCACCATCAAACAATTACTAATATCATTCCTAAACCACATTACCAGATTATCATCTGTAGAGGCATACTAACCCACTTACTATACACTCTGTGTATACCCATACTTAGCCATTTTCTAACAACCGGACTTGAAATCTAATATGTCATTCCAAAGAAATGTCTTCTTTTCATGCTGATGAAACTTCTAAGCCTTGTTGCCATCAATGACAATATATAAGTCTATACTTGAGCAGTGTCTCTTACCAACAATCTCCCCCTTTGGCATTGATGGCAACACTTAGTGAAAAATGATTGACTACTCTCTCTTACTATATACACTTCATTCTCCTACTCCCCTTGAGATGTTTACCCCATTTTTCATTGATCTTCCTCCCCCCTTTGACATCAATGGAAAAGGGTGTGATCCGGATTCAAAAGTTGTCAAAATGTTCAAAACTATTATATTCTGCTGCATATATACAGATACACATTTTTGTCTTAATTTGTCATTGAAGGTAGAATATCATTATAGACGGTCTTTATCAAGGCTATCTCTTCGTTCCATATATTTTTTGCACTTTCTAGGACATGGACGTAGCCATTCATTAGATAAACTAGCTTCTTTGCCCTCTGCACACGCGATGGTGTATCAACTAGTGCAAGTGATTTCATGGCTTCATCTACCAGATTGGTCATGGAGTCAATGTTTGGACTTATCAGTCCCCTTAGCTGGCACAACCCATCTAATTTCTCCCCTTTTCTTCATCAGAGTGCTTAAATAACTGTGAATGCTTGCAACTTGAGCTTCTTTGGCATTTATTGACTCAACTACCAGATTATATGTCTGAGAGATATTAAGTAGTTTCAGTTCCAAAACTTTGGTTTTATCTTCTAATTCCTTTGTAACTTTTGGCCAAGATAGGCAAAATTTATAAACTTTACAGGCTTCTTCAATGGAACTTTGTATACCTTTTATCACATTTTCTAATGTAGTTTTATCTTTTGTTAACATAGCCTTCAACTCAATCAATCTCTTTTCATCAAACTCTTTCCTAACTTTTGCTTCTGCAGATTTTTCAAAAGACTCAAAATGTGTACTTACAGAGTCTAATAGCTCTTTGAGATGATCAGCAGAAGATAGTGAGGTGTCCTTTTGAACAATTGGCATCATCTTTTCCAGAACGCTGGATGCATCATTGATCAATTTACTATCTTGGTCATGAGATTTCAGTATTTCCTCTTGTGCCTTGGCTTGAACAATAGATACTAACTTGAATTTTTTTTACAGGTGATAATTGTTAGAATCTGAAAAGATTAATAACCCAGAAAACTAGTGCAAACGAATAGATATCTATACTATGAATGCAAATGATATGAAATCAAAATAGCAACATAGAGTCAATCTCCAAGAGAGTAATGCGAATGCTAGAAGCAAAATAGCATTAAGAGGATGCAAAAGCAAAAAATGCCAAATACAAGCCAGGTAGAATGCTTATATAGACTAGGAAGAGAGAGGAGGTGGCAACACCGACTAATGAGGAGCAACCATCTATCAGACTAAAGATAGCAAAGTATCTTCTCAAGATAGCTAATGGATGCTCACATGTAGGAAGGTGACACCTCGCAACCACTCACCTAATAAGACATGCTTTATTAACCTAAGTGAGATTAATAGAAGTGTAGGAAAAACCTAGGAATATAGGAAAAATAAATAACCCATCTAGGAAATAAAAACCTACACTAACACCCCCCCATAAGCAAAGCTTAGGTGGATGTAGAAATGGGTCCCGGCAAATCAAGCCTGATGAGGTACCCATGTACATAAATTCCCCCCCAAAGAGAGAGAAAAGAGACCCCCCCAAAAGTAGAGAGAGTCAGGACTCCAAGTGAGAGGAAGAAGCCCCCCCAGAAGATGAAGCATCCCGCACCCCCAGCAAAGCTCGCAAATGAAGGAACTTGCACTTAGTGAAGGGTTTGGTGAAGATATCAGCAACCTGCTCGGAAGTCGGATAGTAGCGAAGGTCAATGACGTGGCCATGGATGAGCTCCCGGATGTAGTGCATGTGGACCTCTATGTGTTTGGTCTGCTGATGATGGACCGGATTCTGTGAGATCTGAATGGCACTCTGGTTGTCACAAAATATGACTGATGGCCGTCTAATCTGGATACCAAACTCAGTGAGAAGATTCTAAAGCCAAATGGCCTCAGTGGCAGCATTCACAGCCCCCCGATACTCGGCCTCAGTAGAAGATAGAGCAATAGCATATTGCTTCTTGCTTGACCAACAAACAAGACCTGAACCAAGTGAGAAGCTGTAACCTGAAGTAGACTTGCGATCTTGAGAATCACCCGCCCAATCTGAATCTGTGTAGCCCACCAAGTCAAGCTCAATGCCCGTTGCATAGTGAATCCTAAAACTGTGAGTACCCTGAATGTAGTGAAGGATCCGCTTGGCTGCTTTCCAGTGCAGCTCATGAGGCTCCTGCATGAATCGAGAGACCATGCCTACAGCATATGAAATGTCGGGTCTCGTATGAGTCAAATAAATGAGACTCCCAACAAGCTGTCGGTACAAAGTGCCATCAACAAGTGGAGAAGAACACTGAGCCTCAAGTTTGACTCCAGAAAGAAAGGGAGTCAGAGCAGGCTTACAGTCAGCCATATGAAACCTCGAGAGCAAATCTTGAGCATACTTGGATTGTGTGATGGTGATCCCAGAAGAAGACTGGTAGATCTCAATCCCGAGAAAGTAATGCAACAAGCCTAAGTTAGTCATCAAAAACCTGTCATGAAGGGCAGTTTTGACAGCCTCAATGGTGGATGAAGAACTCCTTGTGATCAGCAAGTCATCAACATACAGAACCAGAAATAGGAGTGAATCATCCTGTTGCAAAATGTAGACATTGGGATCAGAATGGCACCGAGTGAACCCAATTGATAGAAGGAAGGAGTCCATCTTGGCATACCAGGCCCGAGGAGCCTATTTGAGGCCATAGAGAGACTTCCAAAGATGGCACACAAGTGAAGAATCCTGAAGGAACCCCTGTGGCTGCTCCATGTAGATCTCCTCCTGAAGGTCATCGTGAAGAAAAGCACTCTTCACATCCATCTGGTGTACTTCCCAACGATTAGCTGCAGCAATGGCAAGAACAAGTCAGATGGAATTCATTTAGGCAACTAGCGCAAAAGTCTTAGAGTAGTCAATCCTAGGAACCTGGGAGAATCCTTTGGTGACCAAGCGAGCCTTATGCTTGTCAACTGACCCATCTGCTGCAAATTTTGTCCGATAGATCCACTTACATCGAACAAGTTTTCTTCCCTTAGGAAGAGGGACAAAATCCCAAGTGTGGTTCCTCATCAAGGAACTATACTCCTCCTGCATAGCTATATCCCACTCAGGAATACCAGAAGCCTCATGAAAAGACTGTGGATCTGAGGCAGTAGCAATGAAGACATGTGGAGCATCCTGGAACTGTGAACGAGTTCGCTTGGTGTCTGATGGATCCCCAACCCAATCACCTGCAGACTGCAAGGTCTATCTAGCCCAAAGTGGACCAGAAGATGGAGAATCTGGAGTAGAATCATCAACCTCTGAATGATGACTAGGAGAGGAAGGAGGTGAGTCCTCTGAATTGCTCTCTCCATCAGAAGTGGAGGTAGAAGACTGCTCAGGTGAATCTGACTCATCAGAAGATCTGTCATGTATCCCAAGTGATTCCAATGTCAAAGTAGGAGTTGGAGAAGTGATAGAAAGTGAGCTCGAAGAGCCCTCCTCAAACTGAACACTTCTCTCAATGAACAACTCATGTGTAGTAGGGTGGAGCAACCGATAACCCTTCACACCATCAGGATAACCTACAAATATGCAAGGTCTGCTCTGCGGATCCAAGGCCTTGCGTTTCTCTGTAGGAATGTGGGCCCATGCAGGAGAACCAAAAACTCAAAAGTGCTTAACTGATGGTTTCCGACCGCTCCAAGCTTCAAAAGGAGTGACTCCCTTCAAGGCTCGGTGAGGAACACAGTTTTGGATATAACAAGCACAGTTAATGGCCTCTGCCCAATACTGTGGTGCAAGAGATCTGGAGTGAATCATGCAGTTTGCCATTTCCTTCAAGGACCTATTCTTTTGTTCTGCAACACCATTCTGCTGAGGATTGTATGGAACTGAATGCTGCAAATCAATCCCCTCTGAAGTGCAAAACCTCTCAAACCGATGGTTGACATACTCACCACCATTGTTAGTGCGCAAAACTTTGATGGCTTTCCTGGATTGCTTCTCTACAAAAGTCTTGAAGTCCTGAAAATGATCAAAGACCTCTAACTTCTGTTTGAGAAAGTACACCCAAGTATTTCAAGAAAAGTCATCAATGAATGTGAGGACATATCTAGCCCTGCTGAAAGAAGGATGCTGAAATGGACCAGCCAAATCACTGTGAACTAACTCCAATATCTGTGAAGCTCTCCATGCCTTACCTTTGTCAAACTTTTCCTTAGGATGCTTACCAAGAATGCAACCTTGGCAAATACCACCTGAAAACTAAACTGAAGGCAACCCTGTGACCATGCTCTGCTGGTTGAGCTGTTGCAAGTAGCGGAAGTTAAGATGGCCAAACCGCTCATGCCATAATCTACTCACATCATTAGAATGAGTGAGCAAAACAGTCGAAGGAGGATCAGGAACAAAGTGAGAAAACAGATAGAGCCGTGACTGACGATCTGCTCTCCCAACTGCAACTGTAGAACCATTGTGCAACTCACAAATCTCCACTGAATCAGGAGTGAACTCAACCCGCTTGCCTGAACCTGTGTGAGTGATCTGGTATACCGATAGGAGATTAGTTGATAATGAGGGCACACAAAGAACATCATGGAATGTGCCATCCCCCACATCAACAGACCCTCTCCCACACACCTCAACAGGAGTGTTATCACCCATCAAAATAGAAGGCATAGTACACGGCTCCAAGGATGCAAGTTCTTCCTTAGATGAAGCCATGTGGTGCGAAGCACCCTAATCAAGAACCCAAGTGGATGGTGAAGAAGCAACTGCAACAAGGGCCTTGCCCTTTCCTTTTCCCTTGCTATTTTCTTTTGCCTTATTAGACCCCTCATTTGAACTCTGTTTGACAGACTCAGGAACACTGATATTATTCTTCTCAAGAATGTGTGTCAAGTGATCAATTTGTTTCTTCAGACATTTATGTTCATCATGACCGAGTCTTTTACAATAGGCACATTGGACCCTCTCTTTCTTAGGCTTGTCACCCTTGGAATATTGGGTCTCATTAGTTGCTTTTGAAGCAACCGTTATCTGATCCTTCTCCTTGCTATTCTTTTGTTTCTTATCCTTACTATTGTTGTTACTACTTTGTCCTTTCTGTTCTTTTGTGCCTTGGTTGGCAGCCAAGGCATGTGACTTAGAGGACTTAAGAGTGCCCATCTGGATTAGCTTGTCCTGTTCCCGAGTGAGATTGACAGCAAAATCATCTAAAGATGGCATGATGAATTGAGTACCAAGTGCACCCTTAGTAGCATAGAAAGTAGAAACAAACACAAAATATTCTGAACTTAGCTTAGAGAGAATACTAAGAATCAGTTGTTCATCTTTCTTTTCAATTCCACATTGTTTTAACTGCAGCCTTAGGGATTTCAATTTGGTGAAGAAATCCTGGATTGTGTTGAAATTGCCTAGACTTAAACTAATTAGTTCATTTTCCAACATATGACCCCTCATTGAATCTTGTTGGCCAAATAGTGTTTCTAGCTTTGTCCAGATTTCATTTGGTGTATTCAAAGACTCAATATGAAAGACCAAATCAGGAGAAACAGACAGACACAATGTTCCATATGCCTCATCACATTTGTTAAACCACTTAGGCTTATCTTCATCTTTATCAGGTTCAGTTTCAAGTCCCATAGTTATCCTATTTAATCCAGCTTTCCTTAAGTGAATTGTCATGCGTGATTTCCACTCAAAGTAATTGTATGGAGTTAGGATAGGCAGATTTGTTTGATCCATGATGAAGAAATGCAGAGAAGAAGTGTCGAAAAGAAGAGAACCCAACCAAGACACCCCCCCCCTTTCACTCAATCAAAGAACACCCCCCAAGAAAATATGATTTGGCACTTTATATTAGTGCATTTACAACTACCACTAGCAATAAATACTAAGTGGTCTTGATTTCAATGCATTACAAAACCCTCATGAAGAGCATATGCTAAAAATACAACTTTGGCATAATATCTAGAGAAATAAACAGCACCACTATGATCTACTAAAAAAATCATGCACTTTCAAAAAAAGAATTGCCTCGATTCGAGGTCGTATGTGAAAGTTATGATCCTTCGAAGTTCCCAAAATGAGAACCGTGCAATGTCACGAATGAGAATCTACAATTTCTGAAAAATCTTGGCATCAAAATCAAAAAATGACTACACTAGTGCATAGAGCATGAAAAAATAGCTAAAATCAAAAAAAAATTCGTGGGAAAAGGAGTCTGTATGAGCAAGAACGGAGCATTTGAAAACTGTCTTCAAAACTGCAGCTGCCAACGGAGAGGGGTCTTGCTGTAGCTTTTTGAGCGCGTTTCTGCAAAATATACAGACTGTATGCAAAAATAGAAAGATACACAGATGGTTTTTCTGTGCTACGAACAAAACCCAAAAGGCATTTTTCTCGCAAATGCACAGAAGATGTTGCTCCAGTGTAAATAGATCGCCTTTAGCTACAAAAAATGACCCCAACAACCAAAAAATGACATGCAAAGGCTGAATCAGATGTTGGAACCTGCAATATTGATTCAAAAGACCAAATATGCAAGCTGGTTGTCAGATTTGAGCTCAAAACTCCGGTTCCGCAACTATGTATGACGATCTCTGATTTCGGTGAAACGAAAGCCAAATCTGACTTTCTCAAGCCTCCTGGACGATTTGAAACAGCCGAAAATGTTGCTATTATAACTAGAAATGCTGCAATCACCTAGATTTCACAAACACATGTGCAAACCCCAGAGATTAAAAAAGTTTCCGTCAAACTTTTCTGATTCTCAAGATCGTCCAAAGATGCAAGAGAAGAGCATACTGGGTTCTTCAAAAAACTATAATAAGATTTATTAGCCCCCCCCCCCCCCAAATCTCTCAAATGTGGAAACTAAAATCTACTCTTGCACATAGAATAGCTCTAATACTATGCTAGAATCTGAAAAGATTAATAACCCAGAAAACTAGTGCAAATGAATAGATATCTAAACTATGAATGCAAATGATACAAAATCAAAATAGCAACATAGAGTCAGTCTCCAAGAGAGTAATGTGAATGCTATAAGAAAAATAGCATTAAGAGGATGCAAAAGCAAAAAATGCCAAATACAAGCCAGGTAGCATGCTTATATAGACTAGGAAGAGAGAGGAGGTGGCAACACCGACCAATGAGGAGCAACCATCTATCGGACTAAAGATAGCAAAGTATCTTCTCAAGATAGCTAATGGATGCTCACATGTAGGAAGGTGACACCTCGCAACCACTCACCTAATAAGACATGCTTTATTAACCTAAGCGAGATTAATAGAAGTGTAGGAAAAACCCAGGACTATAGGAAAAATAAATAACCCATCTAGGAAATAAAAACCTACACTAACAATAATGAGGCCAAGTTGATTGGTCCTTGAAGGAGTTTAGACTCATCTGCAACTTGTTGTTTGCTAGAACCAACTGGGACATTTGCAGTGTCTCTTGCTTTCTTAGATATTTCTTCCTGACTCCATTCTGGAGGATTCATGTCCATATTTTCTTGTTGATCTGAGTTTTGCTTTGGTGTAGGGATTTCTCAGCTTGATCAAGTTCTTGATTATCAACTTTGATCTGCTCATCAATTTTCTCCTTGCTTTCTAGTCTTGTTTCAATTTTATCCTTTTTGGCTATGTCTTGATCATTAGCAGCAGGGGTTTGATCAGATTCTTCCTTTTGCTCTTCTGTTACTCTATCTTTTACTAGAGGATTTGTATCAGTTTGCTCCAAGCCTTGATCCATGCTGACTTCTAGAATAGATGTGTCATTTCCAACATTTGTTTCTTCATTATCATAGATGGTAGGAATATTGTTTTTCTTCAATGCAGCCAAAGTGATCTCCTCTGTTTCTTTGACCACTTTATCAATTTCTCCCAACATCAATGAGTTCATTCTTCTCTTGGTTCTGAAGGAATTTTTGATTTCTTTTGAGATTTTGGCCTTCTCCTTAGGAGTGATTCTTGGACATAATTGTATCAATGAGTGTTTTGTCAGCTCAACATCTTTTGCCATAGCTATTTCTTTTCTTGTATTCATTATGTTGCCCAGGCTGTGTGGCAGATCAACAATAATTTCAATCAGAGCCTTATTGTAGATGTTTAGATATTCTACAACAGCAGTCTTAATGATCCTTTTATCTGGATCATTGTATTCATCATACAACTGAGCAATGGGTTTCAGATTGCCATCCACTGTTATGGCTTTGAGAACATCTTCAAGGCTTATAGTTGCTTCCTCTGTCTTAGGCTCATCTTGCTTTAACCTTTTCCCAGATCTACTCTTACTAGAGGGTTTCTCTTTGCTAGTTCCTATGGCCTCAGTCTTCATCTGCTTTACTTCCTCATCTGATTCTATTGCTTCTTCATCAACAACTATACTTAAATGCATTCTCTTGGCCTTAGTCTTCTTTCTTTTGGAACTGGTGGCAGGTGTTTCCACATTTACAGATGGTGTGGAACCAGAGGGAGTGGATGTGGCTTCTGCAGAGGTGGAGGCTCTAGTTTTTATTTTTGACTTCCCTAGCCTTTCTGGCTCACTTTTGGGTTCTTTCGGAGCTCCAGACAATTCACCTTTTCTCTTTCCTTCTGTTTCCTTAAAAGCTTGTGCCTTTTCCCTTGCCTTTGCCACTTCTTCTTTTGTGAATCCATGTTTTATGGAAATTTCTTCTGCCACTTTCCTCATTTTCCTAGAGATTTCAGGTTTTCTTACCTCAACATGAATTTAGCATGCAATTCCTTATAAGTCCCAAATCTTTCTTCCTTGGGATCTCTGGGTTTACTTAGCATATATTTAGCATAGTTTTCTAGTACAGATCCATCTACCTCATATGCCATAGACATAACCTAGATCATTCTGGGCTCAACAACCTCCATTAAACACTGATCTTTTGTCATAATGAAGTAGATTGTATCCTTGTATTTTTCAACAATTGTTTTGGGGATTCTTTCTCTGGCTTGCATTGATCTTTGGATATTCTTGAAATAACCCCATAGGGCTATATTCTATGCATTAATGGTGCCTATGCTACTCAACAAATTTCTAATTTGGACTGCAACAAGTTTATCATTGGTCCAGATTAGGTTCTTCATACCAGACAACTCTTGCATAAAATAGAAAAATAAACACATGATCAGTGTGCCAAATTTGAAGGGATATTTACCTTCTTTTGTCTTCTTTAGGTTATCCATTACTTGCTGTCGGAGCAATTCACATATGTCATAGTCAATATTTTCCTTAATCATTTGATAGGCTGTGTATATGGCCATGCCTAAAATACAGTTTTCCCGGTTGGTGAAATAAACTTTGTATCCCAACACCATTGAGGCAAATCTCACAACATGATCCTCAATATCATTTATTGTCAAGGCTCTCTTATCAAATTTTGCTCTGGTAGCCGCCATTACTGTATCATTCTTCACGACTTTCAATAGTGGTACTAATCCGGTAGAACATAATCAAGTGACTGCCCTAATAGCATCTTTTGTAATCTTGAAAGGTCTCTCAAGACATATGAATTCATCATGAACCCTACTTAACACATACCAGACTCATTCATCCTCCATAAATGTTGGGAAATCCAAGTATTGAATAAATTTCTTTTCTTCCAATGCTTGATAGTCATTCTTCAGATCGAGATTCTCATTACTCAAGTGTTTCATGTAGAGATCAGTAAACCTGCTATCAGCAAATTCCTCTAGGGCAACATGAATATATGCCCAAACATCCTCTGCATGTATGACTCTATGAGGAATATTTGAGAATGCACCCAACTGATCGACTTACGTTGATTTGAATGGGTGTTTCTTGAACTTTGGTCAAGGTTGCTCAGTAATATCAACAACTTGCGGTGATGCCATTTCAAAATTTTAACAGATTCACAAGTAGGGTTTGAACAAAAGTACCTTGTTTCGCCGAATTAGGGTTTCCTTTTTCCAGAATTCTCTAAGCTCTTCAAATCTTGGTTGTCGTTACTCAAAGTCTGCTCCAATCTCTCTGAATACTTGATATCTTCAAGTGCAAAGTGATTTTGAAACCAAACAAATTCCCTTTTATCCTTCGCATGACTTAACCTAAGTCTTCATAAATGCTTATTCCCAAAAATCTATTAAAACCCTTTACTGTAGAATACAGTCGATTGGGATTGCTCTGCAATATGCTGCATTGACCCATTTCATTCCAGTTTTTCTTTTGAGAGATGTGTTGTATCAAATTTCATCATACACCTTCGTGCCAGATTCTGGCACCCACTTTCTGGCAGGGGAATTTAGATTTTCAACATTGCTCCCCCTGAGCTAGAGCTCTCAATTCACTTCCAGGAGGAAGTATGTACACGAGATACTGGTGCGGATCGATCCCTGACTTCAATTACTTCTTTCTTGGTCCATATCTTGTCCATTTATTTCTTGGTTCAACCGGATCAACTTTCTCTTTTCCCTTATCATTTCTCTACTCTGTTTTCCTTTCTTCAGAATAGTAATTTCTCTTCACATTCTTGCTTCTGCAAAATCTTGTAATATGTCCAAATTTTTTGCAATTGAAGCACACAACATTCTTTTGACCTTGATTCCTTTTATTGATTGGATTTGATTTGCATTGATTAGCCATATGTCCAAATCTATTGCATGCAAAACACTTTCCATTGAATGATTGATTGTTCCTTATATTTTAAAAAACATCTCTTACCAAACTTCTGCATTCATTTGATCTGTGTCCAATTTTATAGCATGCATTGCACCTAATAGAATTCTAACTCACTTTACTTCTACACACAACTGCTCTATGACCAATTTTATTGCAAGTGAAGCATTTACCTTTGAAGAATCCATTGTTGAAATTTTTCCTGATATGATTTCTACATTCATTTGCTCTATGACCAATTTTCTTGCAATTGAAACACTGAACAGAGAATGATGGAACTGTTGGTGATTGTTTTGATGCAATCATAACAATAAGTTAAAATTCACATAAAATGAACTGAAACTATACTTGAAAGATAAGAAAGAATCACTTAAGATTCAATTAATCCCAAGTCTACAATGGTACTGTTGGTCAAGTTCAGTTGGTCAATGTGAAGCTGTAATTGTTCAAGGGGCCTTACGGAGTTTAGAGTTTCTTTGTGGTTTACTGGGCTAAGATTATGCAAAAAGGTCATAGATATCAACATGTATTTTGTTCATTTGCATACAAGTGTTACTGCGCTACAAATTTTAGATGGTTCTCTTGAATTACTGCAGCTTTTTCCTTTATACATTTATGAAAACTGTCTACCTTTAACTCTGTTATGCATGCTTCTTCAAATTTTGAGACAACTTCCTTTAGATTTCTACGTTTTCAGCTAAATATTTCAGATGGGTTGGGAAAAGTTTAGAAAGATCTAATCTACACCTCATTTACTCTATCAAAGGATCTAATTGTTCTGTTATGCACTATGTAAATCCTACAGTAATTTGATCAAATCCACAGTAAAAAACCTTAAATGCAAGTTCTGAGTATTTTCACAAACATACATTTAAAATGGCAAGCTCTCAAAGAAAATATTTCAAAACACAAAGAAGAGCAGGAGAACACTTAGAAGATAGATGCAGAACTCCAGATTCTATCGTATTAGAAACAAACAGTCATACATGATTTACAATGTTGGAATGACTCTTAGTTTCATTGATCAAACTACAGAGAACTTACAAGCTTTACAGATACAGTAAGGAAGCCAGACATTCCACGCACACCTTACTGTAGATAACAGGCGACCTCCTTCTTCTACTTCTAAACTATGCTAAGCTAAAATCCCTATGTTTTCCTAAAATCCCTGTTGTAGCCCCTGTTGTAGAGTATTACAGTGCAGAGAGGCACAATATAAAGACTTTCTGATTGTCCTCACTACAGCAAAAAATCCTAACTAAACCCTTGGTTCAAACCCCTGGTTATAGCAGTAAATGCAGGTGAACCAGTTCTCCAAAATATCTCTGAGTAGTGTCAAATCTGGGCGAAATATTGCCCCTTCTGAGAAGCTCTGACAGCTCAGCAATAACTTCTGTTTGTCTGCTGCAGTAATGTTCTCAGCTGCAACCTTGTCCTACATTTGAATGGCCTTGACTTCTTCGCACTTCATCTTTACTTCTTGCTCTTGAGATCAGATTTTCTTTCGTGATGTCACTGTGATCAAGTTCCAGCTGCTTCCTCAACTGCAAGCCTGCAAAACAAGACAAGCAATAAGTACCATATTTATCAAATAAACATCAGGAAACTAAAATATTCGTTTAAAACAAGGTGACTGCGCAAAAATGTGGAAATCGGGCCCAAAAAACTCCCAAAATGCGTTCAAAATGCACACAGGCTGTTCAAAATGTCACGAGTCAACCATTGCTAACCAGAAGAATGCCATCGGGCGCTAAAAAATTGTTTTAAAATTCCTATCGCTTTGCATTTCCCGCCCATCGGCATGATAATCGCCATCGACGAGTCCAAAAATACCTTGGCCGATACTCATTATTTGGCCAATGGCCTTTCTCGTTTGTTCATCCCTTGTTTCCTTCCATCGATGAGAGCTCCTTTATCGGCGAGGACATGAATTCCCCAGCCAATGCCTTTCGTTACATCGATAGCCTTATCGGCTTGCATTTCTTTCTTATCGGCGAGAGATTTGCCATTGGCGAACTCCAAATCTTCTCCGCCGATCACAATTATTTCATCGATGCCCTTATATCGGTGAGACTCCTTTCTATCGGCGAGCCCAAAATTTTCCTCACCGATCGCATTGGCTATGCCGATACCTTATATCGGTGAGAGTTTCGCCGATAGCCATTCGTTTTATATTCGGCTAAGTCCCTTTTCCATTTATCGGCGTGACCTACGATATCGGTGAAGCTATTTAAAACTTTACCAATCACCATTCTCCAGCCGATACCCCTTCCTCCTTTCTTCCATCAGCCTGAGCCTGCCCATCGCCCAGATATTCCCAAACTCCACCGATGGTGTATGTTACACCGATGGCAAAAGGCCATCGGTGAGAGACTCCACTTCGGCGGCACATATTCAAACTCCGCCGATCACATATGTTAGGCCGATGGCCTCTTCGCCATCCTACCCTCTTTCCCGCCTATCACCAAAGCTTTGAACTTGAACCATTGAACCCCGCCAAAGAGTTCGAGTGAAAGGTTCAATGCGGCGGTTCAACGATACATTTGCTACGCAAGGCAACCGCATGACTCGACTGTTAGAAGAAAATGAACACCGCAAACCTTGAACCATTGAACTTTTGAGAAAAGGTTCAAGCGGATGGTTCAACGCGGCGGTTCAACGTTGCAATACAAAATAACAGTTCGCCCCTTTAGATATTTTGAACACATTGAACCATTTGAACCCCGAACCATTGAACCATTGAACCATTGAGAAAAGGTTCAATCGGATGGTTCAATGCAACGGTTCGAACCTTAAAAAAAACTGTGCCAATGAATAAATAATGGCGATCAAAGTGTGCCGATGCATTTTTCTGCAAAACAGACAAATGTGAGATACAGAGTGGAACCCAGACAAAATTGCCCATGACCTGGAACCACTAAGTATGAATATTTCAAAATTTTAAATGAATGCCAACAAGGAAAAAGGCAAACAACTGATTGTTTATCATGCAAAACCTGATAGTACATTTTACTAAATTGATCATAACTTGCAAAATATGATAAATTTTAAGACGGTTCAAAAAGCAACCCTGGCTCATTTTTCACAAGGAATCCAACCACAACATGCAATGGTACTGAAAATGCATTATTCTTTATTTTTAACAAGGTTTGCAAACTTGACTCCCCTTTTCCCTTACCACCAAACAGAACAACACAAGCAGAAGCAACAGCAGTGGTCCTCATTTTGCTAAGGAGCAAAATGGGGCGTGTTGTGAACGTCACAACAACTAGCAACCAAACAACACAATTAAATTTGAAGTGTTCAAGAAAACTAGATGAAATAAATCCATAACTTCCGACTATCCTTCCTACAAATTATCATTCAGCTTGAGACTTAAGGTATTCAATAAGGGTGCATGAACTTCCATTTTTAGTTTAATTGTGCACGTGATTAATTATCCTCATCTTGAAGATCGGTTGAATAAACCAGTGACTGACATTAGCCTACGTAGGTGAGGATATTCCCTCATAGCCGACCGGATAGAGCCTTGCTGCCAGCGAGCGTTCATAGCCCCGGCAAGGTTATCGTTACAATTCTCCTAAGTAGAGCCCCACTGCCAGCGAGCGTCTATAGCCCCAGTAGAGTTACTTAGATGGCTTAATCTGGATTTTCAGTATAATCCACTTTATTTATTTTTATTTTTTTGTCTTTTATTTTCTAATTTTCTGATTTTGAAAGATTTCACAAGATATAGCAATTTGTAACTTTATGATGCAAGGAGTGGACACTTGCTGAAATTAAGCTGAGAATTGTAATGGTAGCAAGGGTGACCTCGGATTTTTCACCTAATATATACACTGGTAAGTTCAACAAACCCAAGGATTTTAGGTGTGTCCTCGTGAGAAACTTGCTTCGAATTCTCAATCACATTTATTGAATACGAAACTTCAGAAGATAAATAACTCTCTACATTTATGACAGTAACAAGTTATGTGTAAATTGCAAATGATTAACTTGAATATCCTAAATTTTATACTGTTTTTGAATGGTTGCTAGTTTTGCTCCTTAATACTCTAAAGTAAAACAAAGATCCCTGTTGAGGAGGCAACAAACGAACCAAACAAACAGGCTGTACAAAAAGCAAAAAAGGCAGGAAAAAACTGTACAAATAGAAAGAAATAGAAAACAGAAACAAACAGAAAACAAACTATACAAACAGCCAACCCAAAAAATGAAAACAGCAAAAGAAGAACTGTACATTACTTACAGCACTTTACACCAAAATGGACTGCCTATTACCTCAGGCCTGGAAGTAGTGTTTCAAATGCTGGCCATTAACTGGTAAAGGCACATCTTCTCTAGTCAAGGTCTTAAGTCTGAATGTGTTATCTCCTATTATTTCTGAGACTTGTAATGGACCCAGCCATAATTTATCAAATTTTCCATGGCTTCCTTTCTTTTCATGTGCTTTGTCCCAGCACAGCACTAAGTCTGATATCCTAAATGTTTTGACTCTTGCCCTTTTATCAAACCACCTCTTAACAACCGCTTGGTGTTTGGCAAACTTCTCGATGGCTTGACCTCTTTTCTCATCTAGTTGTAGCATTTGCACTATTCTGGCTTCCCTATGGTTATCAAAGCCTAGATACTCGTTGGCAAACTTCCAGGTTGGTATTCTCAGATTCACTGGAAGTATGGGATCAGTCCCATAAACTAAATGATAAGGTGTGCTACCTAAAGCTATTTTAAACTTGGTCCTATCTACCCATAATGCATATCTTAACAGGGTATTCCACTCTCTAGGATTCTTTGCAATCAACCTTTTGATTATATCTAATAGGATTTTGTTAGTCGATTCAGCCAATCCATTACCTTGAGGGTAATAATTCAAAGAAAACCTTAAAATGATCCCGTATTCAAATGCCCATTTAGAAAACTTTAAAGAAGAGAAAGCAGGGCCATTATCACATACCAATTAATAGGGAGTTCCAAACCTGTTGATGATGTTTTCTTCAAGAAACTTGATAACTACCTCAGTTGTGGAAAATTTGCAGCAGGTGGCCTTAGTCCACCTTGTACAATAGTTTGTTACCGTCAGTATAAATTTGTGTCCTGCAGAAGATGGGGGATTGATGACTCAAATAAAATCCAAGCCCCACTGTGCAAACGGTCTCGATTCAATCACAGGTTGTAGTGGATTGGCCTGATTCCTCCCTTTATCTGCTGCAGTCTGACAGGTTTGGCAACTTCTGATGTGACTCTTAGTGTCTTTGAACATCGTGGGCCAGTAATAGCCTGCCCTCAATATTTTGTGTGTTGTAGCTAAATGGGAACCATGGCTGGTTCCGTACTTGTCATGTAGTTCTGTCAACACTTTATCAGCTTCAGCTCTGTTTATGCATCTCAGATAAATTCCATCATGGTTCTTCCTGAATAGAAGACCTCCTTGCACCATATACTTTTGTGCGTTAATCTTCAAAGCTCTCCTCTGAGAAGCTTTCATCCTGTTTGGGTACTTTCCAGCTATCAGGAAGGTGCTTAAATCATCATACTAGTCTGATGCGCTCTGGGAATTCAATACGTATTGCTGTTTTATCAAATCTGGATCCATATTTGCTATTGTCTGCACCAACGCCTGCCCTATGACCAGCTTCATGGGAATGATTTCCATGTCGAATTCTTGCAGCGTGGTGATCCACTTGGCTTTTTTTTCTCCAGGCTTGTTCTGCATCAGCAACATTTTTACTGCTGCGTCTGGTACTATGGCTTTGATTTGGCTGCGCAGAATGTAGTGTCTAAATTTTTTCACAGCGTTTACTAATGCAAATGCCTGCCTCTCGATGTCTAGATACCTCAGCTATGCATCCTTTAGAGGCACGCTCATAAATGCTATGGGCCTCTCTTCATTGTTTTCACCTTTCTGTGTCAAGGCAGCCGCGACTGAATGAGAAGATGCAAAGGAGTAGATGTAAAATGGGCTTGTGTAGTCTGGACTTGCCAATACAAGAGCATTAGAAATTGCCTCCTTGATATCTTCAAATGCGGCTCTAGCCACTGGTGTCCATTCCATCTGCACATCCTTCTTCAACATGGCATTTAACGGCTGCACGATCTCTGCAAAACTCGTGATAAACTTCCGAACAAAGTTAATTTTGCCAAAAAATGATTTCAACTCTTTCCTACTGTTTGGTATTTGCAAATTTTTTATGGATTCTATTCTATCCGGATCAATTGAAATTCCACCTTCAGAAATGACATGGCCTAATAATTTACCTTCAGTTACGCCAAATATACATTTCTTAAGATTAAGGGAAATCCCATACCTTTCACATCGCTTGAGTATTTTCCTGAGGTCTTCAGCGTGAGTGGATGCATCCTTGGAATACACAGTTAAATCATCCATATACACAACAATGCACTTACCTGATAATCCACGGAATGCAATGTCCATGGCTCTCTGAAAAGTAGCACTTGCATTGATAAGACCAAAAGGCATTCTTCTATACGCATAATTTCCCCATTTACAAGTGAAGGTGGTTTTTAGTCTATCTTCTCTATCAATTAAGACCTGGTTATAACCTGAAAAACCATCTAAAAAGGACATCATCTTTGCGCCATTTACTGCTTGCAGCACTTTGTCTATTGGAGGCAGAGGATAATTATCCTTTTCAGATGCTTTGTTTAAATTTCTAAAGTCTACGCATAACATGATGTCTCCGTTTTTCTTCCTTACTGGTACTAAGTTAGCTACCCAGACAGAATGTCTGGCTGGGAAAATTATCCCAGCAAACAACACTTTTTTAACTTCTTCAAAGATTAAAGGCTCCAGAATGGCGTTCACAGGCCTTTGTTTCTGCCTAAATGGTTTGACTTCTTTTCTTAAAGGTATTACGTGAGTTATGATGGACTCATCAAATGTTTTCAAGTCTTCATACGTCCATGCTATTACGTGTTTATAATCTTTTAGAGTGTCTAAAACCTCTTTTCTAATTTTCTCAGAGCAAGCTTTCCCAATTAGTACATTTTGTGGATTTTTCTCTGTCCCTAAGTTATGTACATCACACTTACCCCCTTCTGTTTTGGGCAAGTCTTTCTGTCTCATTACCCCATCGAAGTCAAAGATATGTTCTAATTCAATTACTCCTTTGGGTAAGAAGTTGCTCTTTAAGTTGATTATATCCTCTTCGTCCCATGTTACTTCAGGCCTTTCTTGTTCATCAATGATTTAAGCCTCAAATACCTCATTACAAGTCAGAAAATCAATAATTTGTTGATCCCCTCCAAATACCTGAAAGTGTGTAACGTTGTTTGGTATACTGGGCATGTTAACTAGCTCAACAACAAATCGCCTTAATCCTGACAGTGTCAATGGTTCCAATGTACTAGCAGCAACTGCTAGCGCATCCGGCCTGTGGTTCAGCTCTCTGGGGATGTGCTCTATGTTAAAAGCATCAAATGAATCTATTAAACCCCATACTCTATGTCTGTAACTAATCATTTTCTTGTAATTACAGGCATATAGTTTCCTCACTTGTCTGACTACCAATTCAGAGTCTGAAAATACTCTGATTGTTTTCACCCTTTTCTTGATGGCCATGACAAGTCCTAAAATTAGGGCCTCATATTCAACAATATTGTTAGTACAGGAAAATTGTAATCTATATGCTGCCAGATGTGATTTACCTTGAGGATCTATGAGTTCAACACTTGCACCTGCGCCTTGTTTTGATTTGGACCCATCACATTTTAATGTCCACATGCCATCTTTACTTTTCTAACCTTTTATCTTAGGATACTTTGTCTTTTTTATCGCCTGTGGGGGGTTGTCCTGTTTATTCATGGGTTTTTTTATTTGGTTAACTTGCGTATATGTATTTCCATCTGTTAAATCAGAAAGACAACCATCCTTGCCTTTTATTTCTTTTCCTAAATCTGGAATCAAGGCATCTACATCATCCTGAACATATTTCTGTGTTGGATCAGGATTCTCATTTTCCTCTTGTAACTCTACCCTCCCTATGCATTTTTTGTATTCATATTCAATGATGTCTTTGCATATTTCACAACTCTCCTCAGAATGTTGCCTATCATGGACTCTACACCTGTTTTTATATAATTTACATTGGACCGGCAGATTGTGTTTAATGCATTCTTCCACCTCTTGTCTAATGGCATGACCAAATTGACCTATTGCATTGTTTTCTTCATCTGAAGAATTTCCATCAGACTTAATGAATAATGCTATCCTATTGCTGACACATTTCTTTCTAATGTTTAACATCATGATCTCTTCAATCTGCACCTTGGTAATTCTATACACACCTGGTTCAACAGCAACATATAATATTTCATTAATTTGATTATACTCTGTTATCATATGTTTCATTCTGGGCTCTGCCTCTATTCTGATCTGGTTTGGGACACCCCTCCAAGGTAGCCACATATGTGAAAAGTCAGTGGCCATATATCCATTTAATGTCTTGGACCAATCCCTACTCAGCAACATTCAATTATTTACGGGTATATCCACTACTTGAATATCAATGATTTGGCTTACCTTAGGGTCTAAGGCTAATTGCATTTGAATGTTCATGAGTTCTCTTATCACGCTAACCTCAGTCTTATCTAATTGTGTGACAACCTTGGCAGATTTGGTGGGAGTTAGCCCGAGAGTCTCACATATTCCTAAGGGCATTACGTTGGCTGAGGCACCAGAATCTACCATGCAATTGTGTATATTCTTCCCACACAATCTAACAGTTAACAAGAAAGGGGGAGTATCCCTCTTATCCGCATGTATTACTACATTTGTACTGGAAGGCTGCTCAACTTTCTCATTTTTCTCTTTAGACGGTGAATCTCTATTAGGAATAGTTATATTAGCAGACACCTCGTTTGTCATGGATGTATCCAAAGATTTTATAAAAGCATTTCTGATCCCTGGGGTCTTTAATAATTCATTTAGAGGTATACTGACCTTAATTTTATTTATTTCCTCTGACAAGTAACTCATTAATCTTGTTGTCTCTATTGTTTCTGTTTTACTTGTTTGATCCTCTTGTACTGCTGTTCCATTATCTGTGTGCTGATTAGCTTTAAGTATGGCAGGATTGTTGCTAGCATTCTGATCTGGGGGTGTACTGAAGTTATTCGGAGGAACGGAAGTGGTAAAAGGTCCTCCTGGCCTAGGGTTGTTCCTCAAATTGTAGGTGTGGTTTTTATTTGTCTGTTGAAAGGCTTGCACCTCTTCTGTTTCATTTAACACCTCATTTTCAGATTCAAAGGGAAACTGAAAAGCATTTAACACAAAGGCTAATTCAGGATAGAGATTTTCAAAACAGTATGGTCCATCTTCCAGCAATTCATCCTCTTTCTCTTTTGCAGTTGCAAAGGTAAACGTTTCTAAGACTAATGCTGTGTCATATCCTGAGGGTACTACCTCATTACCCTTGGGAATAAGAAATTCAGAGGTAGGAGGCTACACATCTATGTTAAAAATGCTGGCTGCTAAGTGGAACTGGGGACAATCATGCTTAGCATGGGCATTGGTATTGTGAAATCTGCACCAATTTTTGGGTGCTGTACTGGCCATTTGTATGCTAGCTGTTTGTTTTGCATCATGATTATCTATATTCTCAAAAGGAGAGGCTAAAGTACCGTTGTTGGGCCCAGTGTTCCATGTCTTGGGTGGCCTAGGTTGATTTTGATTTCTGTTACTATTGCCCCAGGTCCTATTATCTATCACTGGCCCTCTATTTTGCATTGGTTGCCCCTGGTTGGGGCCTTGATGCTGATTATAGTTTTGGTTGTGATTGTACTGCTGATTTTGATTGAAACTATAGTTCTGATTTTGGCCTTGGTTGTGATTTTGATGTTGACTGTAGTTTTGGTTGCCTCTTCCATAGAGGTTCTCGTTTCTTAGTTGTGTCACTTCGGTGGTTAACCTTTTCAAATGTGTAGTGATCTCTTTGATTTCTTCCCTATCCTCTTGTGCTTTTGTCACAGTCGTATCCCTGGGAGGTTGGAAGAAAGGCTGACCATTATTTTGACTGTTATTGGAAGTGCTACCTGTGTAAGGAGTTATAGCTTGGATTGGGGTAGGACTATACACAGGTGTGTAAGAAGGAACCGGGTTTAATAGTGGAGTGTGCTGCATAGGGGCTCCAGTCCATGGTTGTGCCTGATTCTGCACCCCAAAATTTCCTCCATTAACAAATGGACTATAAGTTGTATGCCTCATCTCTTGGTTCATTGAGGCTGCCTCTTTATAGGCTTTGGATATTGAATCTATGTCAGGTTTTCTTTTGACAAACATGGCAGTTAAAGGATCTAAGGCAGCATAGTACATAGCCAACAAGGGATCATTATCTATGGTATAAGGGGCTACCAGCCTAGAATAGGCCTTTTAAAATCTGTCATTGAAATTATCAATTAGCTCTCCCTCACCTCATTTTATAGCAGCCAATTTATGATACAAAGCGCAAGGGTCAATGGGTCCTCTAAATCTTGACAAAAATGCTTCTTCCATAAGTGACCAGGAAGAAATGTAACCGTTGGGTAAGTTTACATACCAGCTAGAGGCTTGTTCATTAAAGGTGTAGGGAAACAACCTACACACAACATCCTCGTGCTCTAACATTGCACTAAAACATGCTCCCTTAAATATTCTAATATGATCTTCTAGGTCTTGATGCAACTGGTATTTGGGACATATCTTCTCTGGGTTTTTGGGCATCTCATGATAATCGTTGAAGAATATGGGAGAATTGACATTGAAATAAGCCATTGTACGTGTTTGAGCTTGACCTGAATTTGTAGGAATACCTGGATTGATTGGTGGATTAGGATTTACAGGAGGATTGAGACCTCCAGGAGTGCCTGAACCAAGATTTAAAGATCTGAACAGTGATCTGTCAGGACTCACAATACTACGGATGTTAAAAGGTGACCCAGGAGGAGTTCTAGATGAACTTCCTGCTTGCAATATTTTTGGATTCCAAATTAAAGGGTTTCTACTTTGCCTTGTATCAGGTAGTTGCACAAATATATCTCCTGAACCGGATTTAGACCTAGTCACTCTATTACTGTTATTAGCTAGTTTGAAACAAACTCTAACTCAGGAGGGCCCTAATTCTAGTGCCAGAAAACTGTTGGTGATTGTTTTGATGCAATCATAGCAATAAGTTAAAATTCACATAAAATGAACTGAAACTATACTTGAAAGATAAGAAAGAATCACTTAAGATTCAATTAATCCCAAGTCTACAATGGTACTGTTGGTCAAGTTTAGTTGGTCAATGTGACGCTGTAATTGTTCAAGGGGCCTTATGGAGTTTAGAGTTTCTTTGTGGTTTACTGGGCTAAGATTATGCAAAAAGGTCATAGATATCAACATGTATTTTGTTCATTTGCATACAAGTGTTACTATGCTGCAAATTTTAGATGGTTCTCTTGAATTACTGCAGCTTTTTCCTTTATACATTTATGAAAACTGTCTACCTTTAACTCTGTTATGCATGCTTCTTCAAATTTTGAGACAACTTCCTTTAGATTTCTACGTTTTCAGCTAAATATTTCAGATGGGTTGGGAAAAGTTTAGAAAGATCTAATCTACACCTCATTTACTCTATCAAAGGATCTAATTGTTCTGTTATGCACTATGTAAATCCTACAGTAATTTGATCAAATCCACAGTAAAAAACCTTAAATGCAAGTTCTGAGCATTTTCACAAACATACATTTAAAATTGCAAGCTCTCAAAGAAAATATTTCAAAACACAAAGAAGAGCAGGAGAACACTCAGAAGATAGATGCAGAACTCCAAATTCTATCGTATTAGAAACAAACAGTCATACATGATTTACAATGTTGGAATGACTCTTAGTTTCATTGATCAAACTACAGAGAACTTACAAGCTTTATAGATACAGTAAGGAAGCCAGACATTCCACGCACACCTTACTGCAAACAACAGGCGACCTCCTTCTTCTACTTCTAAACTATGCTAAGTTAAAATCCCTGTGTTTTCCTAAAATCCCTGTTGTAGCCCCTGTTGTAGAGTATTACAGTGCAGAGAGGCACAATATAAAGACTTTCTGATTGTCCTCACTACAGCAAAAAAATCCTAACTAAACCCCTGGTTCAAACCCCTGGTTACAGCAGTAAATGCAGGTGAACCAATTCTCCAAAATATCTCTGAGCAGTGTCAAATCTGGGCGAAATATTGCCCCTTCTGAGAAGCTCTGGCAACTTAGCAATAACTTCTGTTTGTCTGCTGCAGTAATGTTCTTAGCTGCAACCTTGTCCTCCATTTGAATGGCCTTGACTTCTTCGCACTTCATCTTTACTTCTTGCTCCTGAGATCGGATTTTTTCCGTGATGTCACTATGATCAAGTTCTAGCTGCTTCCTCAACTGCAATCCTGCAAAACAAGACAAGCAATAAGTACCATATTTATCAAATAAACAGTAGGAAACTAAAATATCCGTTTAAAACAAGGTGACTGTGCAAAAATGTGGAAATCGGGCCCAAAAAACTCCCAAAACGCATTCAAAATACACACAGGCTGTTCAAAATGTCACGGGTCAACCATCGCTAACCAGAAGAATGCCATCGGGCGCTAAAAAATTGTTTTAAAATTCCTATCACTTTGCATTTCCCGCCCATCGACGTGATAATCGCCATCGGCGAGTCCAAAAATACCTTGGCCGATACTTGTTATTTGGCCAATGGCCTTTTTCGTTTGTTCATCCCTTGTTTCCTTCCATCGGTGAGAGCTCCTTTATCGGCAAGGACATGAATTCCCCGGTCGATGCCTTTCGTTACAATGATAGCCTTATCGGCTTGCATTTCTTTCTTATCGGCGAGAGATTCGCCATCGGCGAACTCCAAATCTTCTCCGCCGATCACAATTATTTCACCGATGCCCTTATATCGGTGAGACTCCTTTCTATCAGCGAGCCCAAAATTTTCCTCACCGATCACATTGGCTATGCCGATACCTTATATCGGCGAGAGTTTCGCCGATAGCCATTCATTTTATATTCGGCTAAGTCCCTTTTCCATTTATCGGCGTGACCTACGATATCAGTGAAGCTATTTAAAACTTCACAGATCGCCATTCTCCAGCCGATACCCCTTCCTCCTTTCTTCCATCGGCCTGAGCCTGCCCATCGCCCAGATATTCCCAAACTCCACCGATGGTGTATGTTACACCGATGGCAAAAGGCCATCGGTGAGAGACTCCACTTCGGCGGCACATATTCAAACTCCGCCGATCACATATGTTAGGCCGATGGCCTCTTCGCCATCCTACCCTCTTTCCCGCCTATCACCAAAGCTTTGAACTTGAACCATTGAACCCCGCCAAAGAGTTCGAGCGAAAGGTTCAATGCGGCGGTTCAACGATACATCCGCTACGCAAGGCAACCGCATGACTCGACTGTTAGAAGAAAATGAACCCCGCGAACCTTGAACCATTGAACCTTTGAGAAAATGTTCAAGCGGATGGTTCAACGCGGCGGTTCAACGTTGCAATACAGAATAACAGTTTGCCCCTTTAGATATTCTGAACACATCGAACGATTTGAACCCCGAACCATTGAACCATTGAACCATTGAGAAAAGGTTCAATCAGATGGTTCAACGCGGCGGTTCGAACCTTAAAAAAAAGTGTGCCAATGAATAAATAATGGTGATCAAAGTGTGCCGATGCATTTTTCTGCAAAACAGACAAATGTGAGATACAGAGTGGAACCCAGACAAAATTGCCCATGACTTGGAACCACTAAGTATGAATATTTCAAAATTTTAAACGAATGCCAACAAGGAAAAAGGCAAACAACTGACTGTTTATCATGCAAAACCTGATAGTACATTTTACTAAATTGATCATAACTTGCAAAATATGATGAATTTTAAGACGGTTCAAAAAGCAACCCTAGCTCATTTTTCACAAGGAATCCAACCACAGCATGCAATGGTACTGAAAATGCATTATTCTTTATTTTTAACAAGGTTTGCAAACTTGACTCCCCTTTTCCCTTACCACCAAACAGAACAACACAAGCAGAAGCAACAGCAGGGGTCCTCATTTTGCTAAGGAGCAAAATGGGGCGTGTTGTGAACATCACAACAGGAACCTTTTGATTTATTCTGCTCCTACACTGAGTAGCCTTATGACCAAACTTGTTAGATGAATTACAATAACCATTGAAAGATGGGTACCTTTGAGCATTTGGTTGTCTGACTGGAGGTCTTCTAGGTCTTTTTCTCTGATTTCTAAACTAGTTTCCTTTGTTTTGCTTTAATTCAGTGTTTGCTTGACTAGATGTTGAACTCTCCCCTTTCTCAAATCCCAATCCTTGCTTATCATTGGCACTCTTCTGGATAGCAATCATTTCATCAAGCTTTGTAGTACTTATCTTGAATTTTTCTTCAAAGCTTCTGGCCTTTTCCAGATCTATTTTTAGACTTACAATTTCTTTTTCAAGTTTCGTACAATCTTCTAATCTGTTCTTCACAATTAAATTTAGATCATCTTCTCCTCTTGTTCTTTCTATAACTTCTGCTTCTAATTCATTCAAGGTTTCATTTGTTGATATCAATTGGTCATTAACTTCTTTGTATTTGTCCTTGAATTTCTTGATTTGCTCTTTTAGCTTTGAGATGCATTCATCAGCTTGTTGCAAATTTTCTTTCAGATCCCTAACTTTTGCTTCAGAATATTCAATATCTATAAGAGCTGCTTTTAGTTGCTTGTTGCTTTCAAAATTTCCAAATCTTCTTGCTGCCATGATCATATTATCCCAGGTCTTCCTTAAGCTGTTAGACTTTTTCCAAGGAACCTTTCTCTGATACCAATTGTTGAAGGTCAGGAATATTGAGAGGGGGGGTGAATCAGTGTTCTAACAATCTTTTGATGCACATTAACTTTCAATCATTTTCTAGAATTAATTAAGCAAAGGCACAACATGCATATGAACAGCAACCATAAAAATATGACACATAGACACCAAGATTTTTATGTGGAAAACCCAAAATGGGAAAAACCACAGAGAGGATTAGCTCTCAAATATATATTGCAATCTTTACAGATAATGATGTTCAGGCTTGGTCACTCCACGGGCTTGGAACATACTGGCTCACTGCCATGAAGTACAACTAGGTCTAGCAGGCTCATTGCCATCAACCCTAAACCTAGAAAGATTACAATAAGGGATGTTAAACCCTAATGGAGGCTCACTGCCAAGTACAAAGAAAATTGCACATGAAAATTGAATACTGCATAAGCATCTGTCACTATGCCAAGGTGCAGTCATTAAGCAATTGAATTATGAATCCCAAGTCTTCATTATCACTAATCTGTGTCACTACTCTGCTATTCACATATTCGCATCTAACCACATACATCCATGCTCCTTCTCAACCGAAATTCATTTCTCTTATATATCCACATCATGATTTGATCTGTAAACATGTCAGCATCCAAGAAGTGAAATGTGTACATAAAAGATGTAGCTTGTTGACTCAGTCCAAAGCACTATATGTTATGCGGACCCAAATCTTTGCTCAAACGTGTTCATAGGTCGGCTCTAATCATTGAATCACTTATATAGATCCTTCACACACTATCTCTTCTCCGCACAATGATTTATCATACTAGTTGGCTTGTTCCTTAAGAGCATGCTTATCAGGTTCATCTGTCAACTTACATCTTTTATTGCGGATCACAAAACACTTCCAAAATCATATCAAGGATTCTTCACACATTCCCAAACTTACCCTTAGAATCACAAGGCATGATATCATCTTTCGAAGAATTGCAGACCATCAGAGCTCAGACTCTATCTCAGTCGACTTTGTCAAACACTGTGTCGATACTCAATAGCTTGCAACTATCTTTCCGGTGGACTTCGGATCTCACAACTCTAGAATTAGACACTTCATACAAGTGTTTACAACACCCTAAAACCGCATAACAAAATACTCACCTGTGGAGGAATGCGGACCATTACAATGTGCCCTGTTCACTATCTCTACTATACCTCTATTCACCCAGACTTAGATAATTCTTCTAAATGACTTTCGGAGGGAGTCAGGACTTAATCTTTGGAGCATAGCACCATTAAACAATTACTAATATCATTCCTGAACTGCATTACTAGATCATCATCTGCAGAGGCATACTGACCCACTTATTGTGCTCTACTCTGTGTATACCCATACTTAGCCATTTTCTGACAACCAGACCTGAAATCCAATATGTCATTATGGAGAAATGTCTTCTTTTCACACTAATGAAACTTCTGAGCCTCGTTGCCATGAATGACAATATACAAGTCTATACCTGAGCAGTGTCTCTTGCCAACAATACCTACTGTTCATCTTCTCCAAGTGCTTCTTAACCTGATTATGCATTGTCTCCATGTATACTTTAAATTCTTCTACCTTTGCACTTCTCTTATTCTCCATACTTATGTCTCTCAACTTTGCAACTCCTCTAGGTTTCATTCCAGTCACAATCTCAAAAGGTGTCTTCCCTATACTCCTATTCATTGAATTATTGTATGCAAACTCTACTTGAGGTAGTATTAGATCCCAATTTCCTACCTTATCTCCTACCAAACATCTCAACAAGTTTCCCAAACTCCTATTTACCACTTCTGTTTGTCCATCTATTTGTGGATGAAATGCTAAATTGAACTTTAGGTCTGCCTTCATCTTTTTCCATAATGTCCTCCAAAAATATCCAATGAATCTTTATCCTTGTCTAAAATTATGCTCTTAGGTAATCCATGCATTCTCACAATCTCCTTGAAAAATAGGTCAACCATGTGCACTGCATCATTTGTCTTCTTACAAGGTATGAAATGTGTCATTTTTGAAAATTTGTCCACTACTACAAATATAGAATCATGTCCTCTTTGTGTTCTTTGCAATCCTAATATGAAATCCATGATTATGTCTTCCCAAGGTCTCTCTGATACTGTCAAAGATTTGTACAAACCAATATTCTGACTACTCCCTTTTGTAACTTGACATACTCTACAACTTTGCACAAACTTCCTTACATCCTTACATATCTAAGGCCAAAAGTAATGTTCACTTACCAAAGCCACTATCTTATCAATTCCAAAATTTCCTACCAATCCACCACTATGTTTCTCCTTGATCAAATTATCTCTCATTGAACTCCTAGGTATACACAACTGATTTCCTTTGAACAACATATCCTCTTGAATGAAATAATTTGACCACTTACTTCTATTTGACACAACAGGTTCCTTAAATGCTTTCCTTGGTTCTACAAAATCAAGATCTTCTTCATACATGTGCTTCAGTTCTTCAAAACCTAATACTTCAATTCTCATCTCTGTCAACAAATTCCTTCTTCTACTCAATGCATCCACAACTTTATTTGACTTCTGACTCCTATGCTTCAATACAAATGTGTAACTCTGCATGAACTCTACCCATCTCATATGTCTATGATTCAACTTTCCTTGACTATTCAGATATTGTAAAGCTTAATGATCTGTATACAACATAAATTCCTTAGGCAACAAATAATGTCTCCACTTCTTCAAAGCTTGAATTATGGCATAAATTTTTTGATCATAAACTAAATATTTTCTCCTTTCATCATTCAATTTCTCACTGAAATATGCTACTGGTATACCCTCTTGACTTAACATTACTCCTATTGTATTTCCACTTGCATCACAATCCACTTGAAATACTTTGTTGAAATCCAGTAATGCTAACACTGGTTACTCTATCACTTTCTACTTCAACAATTCAAAACTTTTATTTTCTCCTGATGTCCACTTAAATTCCTTTCTATAACCCCTCATTATCTCTATCATTGGTGTGCATACTGAACTGAAATTTCTAATGAACTTCCTATAGAAACTAGCTAATCCATGAAATGATCTAATTTCTCCAATACTCTTAGGTGTTGGCCACTCAAGAATTGCCCTAACTTTCTCAGGGTCCATCTTTAATCCTTCCACAAAAATCACAAATCCCAAGTATACCAATTCTTCCTTTGAAACTACATTTCTTGATATTTATCAACAATTTCTCTTCTCTTAGTCTCTGGAATACTTGTCTAAGGTACCACAAATGTTCTTCCTTTGTCTTACTAAAAATTAGAATATCATCCAAGTATATAATAACAAACTTACCCAATAATTTCTTCAAAACATTATTCATCAACCTCATGAAAGTACTCGGTGCATTAGTCAATCCAAAAGGCATCACTAGCCATTCATACAATCCTTCATTTATCTTAAAAGCAGTCTTCCATTCATCTCCTTCTCTGATATTGATTTTATGGTATCCACTCTTCAAGTCTATTTTTGTGAAATACTTTTCTCCACTCAAACAGTCCATAATGTCATCCATCCTAGGCAATGGAAATCTATACTTAACTATGATCTTATTGATTGCTCTAGAGTCTGTACACATCCTCCATTCTCCATCTTTCTTCAGTGCTAACACTGCAGGTACTGCACTTGGGCTTAAGCTTTCTCTGATCAAACCTTTCCTCAACAATTCCTGTAGCTGTCTATTCAGTTCTGCATTCTCTGCTAGTGTCATCCGGTGTGCTACTTTGTTAGGCAAATTAGCTCTAGGTATAAGATCCATATGATGAGTGATACTCTGGATTGGTGGCAATCCTTTAGGTACATTATCTGATATGATGTCTTCATACTCTATCAATAATTCAGTTATCTCCTCTAGCTGTGATTCTTCAGTCTCTATACTTAGGGTTCCACGCTTCTTAGGATTCAAAGTAAAACACATATTCTCATGTCTCAATCCATCTAGAAATTTCCTTCCATCAACTAAATAGATTTTAGCATTCCCACATACTTCACTCTTAGGCTCATCTTCCAAAGGTATCAAGGTGATTTTCTTTCCATTAGATACTATAGTGTAATTATTCTCTCTTCCATAATGTATAGTTTTTCTATCATACTACTATTGGGATTAAGGTGCCATCAACCTTGTAAATCCTATTGCATAGTTTTCACTATTCTTGGAAAGTTCCAAGGTTCTTGGAGAGTTCCAACATCCTTGGAGATAGGATGTTAATTTGTAAATTTATTTATAAGGGATGAAGGTTTCACCATCAGTGGTAAATTAATTTTACTGGTACGGTAAATAATTATTTACTGGCCTCAGTAATTAATTAGTTACCGATAGGTTGTTATAGAGTTACTTTTACTGCTCAAGGAATCTTGATAAATAGTAAATGAGGTGAGGTGGAGAATCTTGGTGCCTATCTTAGGGAAATGTATTTTTGGACTGTTATGACACATGTCATAAGTTTGACAAATTACAATTGTCATAAGGTGTAAGAGATTCTATGACAACATATGACAACAATTATTTTCTTGTAAGTTCCTATTCTTGGTTCTAGGCGGGCCTATATTGGGAAGATGCCTATGACAGGTGTAAGGGAATCTGTAAGAAGATGATTTTGGTGTATCCCAAGATAAAAATGTTAGATTTTGGCTATCTCCCACAAATTTCTTTGGTGGGTACTCATTTTGAATAAATATGAGACTTGAGGGTGAAGTTTAGTGGAGTATCAGGAAGATGAAAGCTTGTTTGCATATAACAGCTTGCATGAGAGAGTTTTTTCTGTACATAGGTGTTGTTGGATTGAAGATTGAAGAGGAGATTGGAAGTGGATGTATTGTAATCTTGTTTTGAAGATAATACAACTTGAGCCTCTCTTCTTGGTGGAGTTTTTTGCCGCAAGGGTTTCTCCACATAAACATTGTGTTATGTGTTTGATCTTTTGCTCCATTGTTACCTTGTGTTGTGAGATCTTGCATTCTCATGTTGCTAATTTATGCCTCTTTGTTGCTGCTATATTATGGTGATGTTATTGCTATTATAAGTTCATCTAAGGTGGTTTTATCAAGCATGTTCGAGTGGTTGATTTTAGCATCATAAAGAAGTTGAATCTCTTCATGGTATTTCAAGGATTAAGCAGACTTATTTTCAAATTTCTATTTTGTAGTAGTCAAAGCCTTGTATCTCACCAATTGGTATCATATCTTGGTGATTTGATGATTAACAATTGGATTAGAGATTGTTCGTTTATTCCAACAATTGGTATCAGATCTTGAGGTTGTTCCATGGCTTGCATGTTCTTACATGTGAGTTGAATGTACTTGCATGTTCTTGCATGTGTTTGCATGTGCTTGCATGAGAGTTGCATGTACTTGCATGGACTTACATGTTACTTGCATGTGATGGATTCATGGTAATTTGGTTCTGGGTATTCCTCCATTTTTGAATTTAGCTTGTAAAGCTTGTGAATCCGTTGGAAGGAATTGTAGAATGTTGGAGGTTTTTGGGCTATAGTGGATGTTCGTATGTTGGTATTGTTTTGTAGATTTGTGAGATTGGAAGCCATGGTATCTAACTCTCGGATGGTTATTGTCAATGAGATCTATGGTGGACTCTTAAGGCTCAGGGTTATGGATCTTCATTGCGTTGATCTTGTGGTAGTGATCTAGAGCTCTGATTTAGCAATATGTGAGTATCCTCTTGCATGGTGGTCATGTTCCTTTACCTTGTGGTCATGTAAAGTGAATGGGTTTTCATGTTGGGTGGCTGATTTTGGTGCCCTGGTCACATGGAAGAACATTTATTTTTTAGACTATAGTATGGAGTGCTTATGTTGGGTTCATGGTTTTAGTCCTTGGTTACATGAAAGCACTGGATGATTTTCCATCGGTTGCATGTGGGTTGTGGAGTTGGTATTTTTTTGTCATATAGAAACTCTTAGACAACCTAGTTCGTTTTCTTTCATATTCATGTTATTTTGGATATGTAGGTTTTACAATTTTCCTGTTTCAAAAAGCTATCGATTCATAGATCTGTGATATTTCATTATTTTAGATGACATATATGGTGTGAATATCTGGATGATTAAGTGATTTCAGATTTATAGAGAGATGGTTTTACAGGTTTTACATGTTAAAAAAAACTTTTGGTTTGTAGATCTATGGAAAGATTGTATTTGAACTCTTAGAGTATTCTAGATGGAAACAATTATAGATTTGCAGGGCTGCTTGTTGGATTCTTATGATCTATGGTTACTCTTATGTGGATTTGTTTGGAAATCAGGTCTAGCATTGATCTTGGTGTTTGAGTCTTAGAAATCTACATGTTATTCCTAGTTATCTTTGTTCTGCATGTTACTGATGTGGTGCTGAATCTATTTTTCAGTTATTTGAGATTGGAGCACTGACCATTTTTTTCTCCTTTGAGATGTTGCATGAGTGCAGATCTTGTAAATTGTCTGATGAGGATTCTGTTGGGTTGGCCTCTTCTTGGTCACCTTGATAACATTGGTATGTTTATTATAGTGAGATAGAAGGATGGTTTGGAGTACCTGATATATTTGTTCATTAGAATCTATAGTAGTAAGTTATGGTGCATGAAAAGCTCTGTTCACTTTTAGTAAAGTTTTGGTAATGATGTAGGTCATGATACCATGTATACAACTCAGTATCACTTTCAGTGGGAGTTTTGTGCTGTTACATAGTGTGTCCTATCTTGTTGGTTTGGAGATTATGGTTTACTTGACCTTTTGGGAGCCGTTGTCGTTACAGTGGGATTCTTTGATTGTGTTGAGGCCATGAATGATCTTCATTTAGGAGATGGTTATCACGATGTCATGGATAGCTTGGTTACATGTTTTAGTGGGAGCTTTTGACAGTGATGGTTTGATGTTTATCTTGTTGCCATGTATAGCTCAGTATCATGGTTCAGTGGGAGCTTTGGTAGGATATGGTTATCTTCATGTGATTTGAAGAGGTTTTGACATCTTATTTCATGGAGGACCCTTAGAGTCTTTGGTAAAGGTGTTATTGTTCTTCCTTTGGAGAGGATGTAGTTCTCTTTGGTTTTGAGTATTAATCATTTGCTTGGAGCTTCATGATTTTGCAAGTTGCATTTGAAGTTGGCATGGAAGGATTGGTGGGTGCTCATGAATACTAGAGAGACTTGGGTTAGGCTAGATATTTCTTAAGAGATATGTGTTGGAATGGTTACTTGTTATGAAAGTTTTTCAACAGTAAAGACCGAGGAGCCAACACTTGGAAATGGATGTGAATCCATCATAGACCTGATGAGAAGGTTCTCTTTATTAAAAGCTTATACTGCTTGGTGTTATATGCACATGGCAATATTTTATACCACTTTTGGTCTACTTGGCAGGTGAATGATCTAAGAGGTGTTGCCTGCCTGATTATTAGATGCATTCTTTATATGTACCTTGTCTTCTCTTGTGCATTGATATTGAAAGTTGAGTTCTAAGGGCTTGTTGAGAAGTAGATGCATGATTTTATGTATTTCCATTGTTCTCCTTGTAATCTTGAACTTGGGTTAGTTCTGAGGATTTGGTAGGAGAGTTATAGGAGATGGTTAGTGGCTTTGAGCATATTCCCTTATGTTGTGGGAATGTTTGGCTAGTTTGATCTACTTTCTGTGAGAGGTTTACATCTATTGCTGCCATGTTGCATTATAAGTTGAATGGTTAGATGTTGATATTCTTTTAGTTTGGGAGTGTTGAAGGAGATCTTACTTTACATAGTTTGGCACATGTTAGTGTGGTATAAGAACATGGTTTGATTTGTAGGTTCTCTCTTTCCTAGTATATTGTCTTCTTCCTGAAGGTTCTTATGTTTATGGAGTTGAGGCTTCAAATGGAGTGATGCATTATTGTTTGTACTTCATTGTTTTTTGAAAATAATTTGGTAGCTCCTTGATCTCTTTCTTCATAGGTTTGGAGGACTTGGGAGAGTTATTTGAATTGGTAATGAGAGATCTATTTTGCATATCATTGTATGCTTCTTTGACACTATGATAGAGTAGTTAGCCACGTCCTCTATGTGAAGTGCTATAAGACTTGTTGATGCTATGATCTTGTTTTCAGATTTGACATTACCTGTGTAGTGGGAGCTCCAGAAGGTATATGGGTTATGTATGGGAGGGGCACCTCTCTTGGACTGGTTACACTTTACTATAGTGAGTTACTTAAGAGGTTTTTTATTGCATGTCTATGTGTGTTGTTACCTTGGAGTCTTCTTTTACAGGATGGTGGATATACATAGACTAGTTTACAGATTTAAGTTGTTATGTTGACAGCATGAAGTTCTACCTATGATAGTTTGTTTACCCTATTTTGAGTTATGGATAGTCTGGATGAGCTAGCAACTTGCTGTGGTTGCTATTCCAATTTGGTATGAGTGTCGTAGTCACTCAAAGTCATTTTTTATCATTTGAATTTGATGCTTGTGTTCATGTATAGATTGGTGCAGGTTTCAGTGACAGTTGATATGTTTCACCTTGGCATGTTCCTTGTCCTATCATGGGTGACACGATGTGAGGATTTCTTGCTTGAGATGGTGGTTATGATGGTTTCTTTTGCAGGTATCTTTTTGGAGCACAAAAGCATGTTGAAGAATCAATGGTACATGGTTGGATAAGGGATGTTTTTCCCTTGTTGATTTTTCCTATGGATATGTATTTACAATGTATGATGTCAAGTGGGAGAATGTTGGGAATAAGGTGCCATCAACCTTATAAATCCTATTGCATAGTTTCCACTCTTCTTGGAAAGTTCCAAGGTTCTTGGAGAGTTCCAACATCCTTAGAGATAGGATGTTAATTTGTAAATTTATTTATAAGGGATGAAGGTTTCACCATCAGTGGTAAATTAATTTTACTGGTATGGTAAATAATTATTTATTGGCGTCAGTAATTAATTAGTTACCGACAGGTTGTTACAGAGTTACTTTTACTATTCAAGGAATCTTGATAAATAGTAAATGAGTTGAGGTGCAGAATCTTGGTGCATATCTTAGGGAAATGTATTTTTAGGTTGTTATGACACATCATAAGTTTGACAACTTACAATTGTCATAAGGTGTAAGAGATTCTATGACAACAATTATTTTCTTGTAAGTTCCTATTTTTGGTTCTAGATACATATATTGGGAAGATGCCTATGACAGGTGTAAGGGAATCTGTAAGAAGATGATTTTGGTGTATCCCAAGATAGAAACATTAGATTTTGTCCATCTCCCATGAATTTCTTTGGTGGGTACTCATTTTGCATAAATATGAGACTTGAGAGTGAAGTTTGGTGGAGTAACAGGAAGAGGAAAGCTTGTTTGCATGTAACAACTTGCATGCGAGAGTTTTTCTGTACAAAGTTGTTGTTGGATTGAAGATTGAAGAGGATATTGGAAGTGGATGTATTGTAATCTTGTTTTGAAGATAATACAACTTGAGCCTCTCTTCTTGGTGGAGTTTTTTCCCGCAAGGGTTTCTCCACGTAAACATTGTGTTATGTGTTTGATCTTTTGCTCTATTGTTACCTTGTGTTGTGAGATCTTGCATTCTTATGTTGCTGATTTGTGCCTCTTTGTTGCTTCTATCTTATGGTGATGTTATTGTTGTTATAAGTTCATCTAAGATGGTTTTATCAAGCATGTTTGAGTGGCTGATTTTAGCATCATAAAGAAGTTGAATCTCTTCATGGTATTTCAAGGATTAAGCAAACTTATTTTTAGATTTGCATACATTTTTTAGATTTCTATTTTGTAGTAGTCAAAGCCTTGTATCACATCAATTGGTATCATATCATGGTGATTTGATGATTAACAATTGGATTAGAGAGTATTTTTTATTCCAACAATTGGTATCAGAACTTGAGGTTGTTCCATGGCTTGCATGTGCTCGTATGTGCTTGCATGTTCTTGCATGTGAGTTGCATGTACTTGCATGTGTTTGCATGTGCTTGCATGTGAGTTGCATGTACTTTCATGGACTTGCATGTTGCTTGCATGTGATGGATTCATGGTAATTTGGTTTTGGGTATTCCTCCATTTTTGAATTTAGCTTGTAAAGCTTATGAATCTGTTGGAAGGAGTTGTAGAGCGTTGGAGGTTTTTGTGCTACAATGGATGTTCTGTATGTTGGCATTATTTTGCAAATCTGTGAGATTGGAAGCCATGGTATCTAACTCTCGGATGGATATTGTCAATGAGATCTATGGTGGGTTCTTGAGGCTCAGTGTTATGGATCTTCATGGGGTTGATCTTGTGGTAGTGATCCGGAGCTTTGATTTGGCAATATGTGAGTATCCTCTTGCATGGTGGTTATGTTCCTTTACCTTGTGGTCATGTAAAGTGAATGGGTTTTCATGTTGGGCGGTTGATTTTGGTGCCCTGGTCACATGGAAATGTTATTAGAAAAATGGGAACAATAGCATAATCAACTAATTATCCAATAACCCAATGAAATTGAAACAAATAAGATCAAACACAAAGAGCATGATACCTTGCAAACCTTTCTATTCCGTGACTTCCATTGGTCATCTATCTTGAATTGATCTCGTGTATGAATAGAGCCCTCAGAAGGAGCACTTCCTTGCTTTTTTCCAAGATGACAATGGAGAATGGCCGTTGATAGGTTTTGCAATGAAGAGGATCTTCACAATACAATGATAATGGTGTGATAATTGATCTCGAGCTATGGAGTGCTTTGTGCCAAAGGCGCGCTGTGATTCCTGTAGAGTAAGTTTATAAAAAGCTTGGATCCTTCAAATGGAGGAATAGGGGTTGCATTTATAGATTTGTGAGAAAGAAGATCAACAGTGTAGAATAAATAAGAAGATCAACGGTAGAGGAAATTTGAGAGGATGTGCGCGAATAGGGAGAGGACAAGTGTCCTACTCTATTTTGAGATATGGGAGTTAACATAATAGATTGAAGAGTTAATTGAGATGATTAGCCAGTTAACAGAATAGACTAATCAATTAAGTGAATTGATTGAAGAGTTAACTGATTTGACTAGAGGATAAATAGGACATGTGGGTGAGGGGATATTAGCTAATTAAATATTAAAATATTTAATTACATGTGCACATAGATTAACTAAATTATTTTTTGTATTAATTTAATTTTGGAGGAAATAGATAATTTAAATAAATATTTGGATTTATTTAAATATAGAGAATGATTTGATACTTATGGATTTGAAGACTTTGGAACTTAGAAGAACTAATTAAATAATTTGGTATTATTTAATTTAGAATGATTTTAGAAGAATTTGGATGATTTAATTAAATAAATGATTTTATTTAATTTTTTGGAGAAATATGAATCAAATAAATAAATTGATTTATTTATTTATTGATAGAGGAATTTAAAATAAAATAAATATTTAAAATATTTATTTAGCTAGAGTCGCGTCACTTTTAGGTGTATACATTTTGCCCCTCTTTGATGCAATGTGTTTTATCACGTTGTTTCAAAGAATAAAGAGTTTTTGCGATTTGATACATGCCCCAGTTTGCCCTTGGTACATGTTTAACGATGGTAGGATGCCCCCTTGAGAGATTGGATGGGAAGAAAATTTTTAGGGCGTGAGATGGACAATCTCACGATGAAGAAGGTGAAAGAATGTGCGAAATGGTTGACAAAATAGGTTACGTCTAAAAAAAATGGAGGAGAAAGGCCACAGAGAGAAGGCAAGGTCACCACACAGCTAGTTAGGGTTGCATGTCTATATATAGAAACTGGGTCCACAATCCTAGTCATTGGCACACTTGTCTCTTTATGAGAGCTATTAGGAGCTTTGCAGAGCGCAGGAGCCAGAGCAGTCAGTGAAGAGATGGATATTCTGGTTGAGGAGCATCGTTTCGAGCAGGTTCGACGATTCAGGCTGGCAGTAGATGCAGGACCCCCGATATGTATGTCAAAAATTTTAGGTTAGGTGCATTTATTAGTGCAATAAATGCATGTCAAAGATACTAAAGCATATGCGCCGCTTTGGGTTTCGGCACATCTATGCCCCGAAACTACGCAGTTGTAGTGTTTCGGCGCATTTAGGTCTTTTTGCTACGCATTTTTTCATTTTGCACATTTACCCTAGGTTTCTGCACACGTGTTACGATACTGCGCATCCATGTCTTTGTGTGGCGCATGCAATGTGAAGCTGTGCTTTTGCTCTGATACTGTGCAAATACTACCTAGAATGGCGCATTTTCTTATGATACTCAGTTACTTAGTTAAATCAACTCAATTGGCCTCTTGATTGATGCGACAACTGATAAGCAATCTCTAAGATTGATAGAATCTAGACAGGAGACGATATGCTTGGTTTGATCAATTTGATATGTTAAGTAAGTGATTATGATAGGTTTGATAGTTGAGCAGGTTTGCATTGAAATGGTTATGGTTGACGCCTTGCTTTGTTGATGGCAGGAGGATATTTCTGATTGCATCATGTCCCAGGAGCAGTTTCTGGTGACTATGCGGCGACGACACATGCTCATAGAGGCAGATCATCTAGTGCTTAGAGCAATTGGTTTGTACTATGTTTGTTTCATGCCCAAGGTTCATGCGAACCTCGATCTATTGACTGCTTTGGTAGAGTACTTTCACAGTGAGGACGGGACATTCCACCTCCCTACCAACAAGATCACCGTGACCTTGGAGGATGTTTATAGGATCCTAAGACTTCCGATAGTAGGGGAGCTAGAAGAGTATGACTCTTAGTGGGACACCAGGCTAGCTGAGTGAAGGAGGATATTTGATGATCCTAACATAGAGGGATCTGTGATTAGCTGGCAAGATATGTATGACGACTATGATTACTTCCTCGGGATTGTAGCTGGATTGGTCGGAGGTGTGGTATGCCCAGATAAGAGATCACATGGATTTATAGTTGGCTGGGGTCAGAATCTAGAGAGGATGTTGACTGAGGGCACCCATTTTTCTTGGGGTGTCTGTGTATTGGCCCACCTCTACCATGATATGCATCAGATTGTGTACCGCGAAGCGTCGAGTCTTTCTGTAGGTGTTTCTTTGTTACAGTTTTGGGCTTGGGAGCACATTGCAGTAACACGGCCTATTGTCACATTTCACCGACAGAGGGATGAGCCATACTCCTATGGATACGCGGGTGTACTTACTTAGCACAGGTTGGCTAAGGTGGAGTACTGGCGCCATGCGTTAGATAATGTGGATACAGTTGTGTGGCGACCATACCTAGACTGTGAGGTATGGGATGATGAGGATGATGAGCTGCCATACACTTTTTAGATGCACTGGCTGATTGTCTGGACCCATGATATTCTGGAGAAGTAGATAGTTAGTCGTGTCTTCCAATAGTTTGGACGGATACAAGGTATGCCACAGGGGTAGGCACTGTTTGCGAGGACATGGACAGAGCGGCGGTGATGGGGTCATGTGGCTTCTTATGAGGAGGCTTGGGCAGACTTCCTACAGATTCCCTATTAGGCATGGTCGATGAGGTGGGAGATGGTTGATGCAGAGATGACGCAAGATTTTGAGGATTGGTTCACCACGCACCTGTTCCCTAGGTACTCAGGTTCGGGAGAGTTAGCTCCGCGTCTAGAGGAGGTTGAGTTAGAGGAGGAGGAGGATGGAGGTAGGTGGAGGAGGAGGCAGAGGAGGAGAGGAGGAGATGGTGGAGGAGGTAACGACTGACTGAGACAACAATAGAGAGTGGGGCAAGCCTCACCCTAGTAGATGGCACAATAGGCAGTACCGGTAGTTGTTTTGTAGGTACCACAAGCACTTGATCAGCCTAACCCACAGCAACAGGTGCAGGGGGATGCAGTAGCCTTGTTACGAGGCCAGCTGAGATAGTTGAGAGGATAGCTGAGAGCCACCGAGGCTCATATAGAGGGAGACATGGGGATTATTTTTGGCATCACTACAGAGCAGGATGCCACACTAGCTAGGGTACGGGCCTTGACAGGGGAGAGGGATGCAGTCGTAGCTGCCCTAGGCACTGACGCGGCTACAATACTTCTTTTTACATAGTTGTCACAGGCTTAGGCCCAGGTTACACAAGTGCTAGGAGAGTTGGCCACAGCTCAAGCATAGACACAATATTATAGAGGGCTATATCATGGGGCGATGCCAGCGGATCAGAGGGCACCGAGCTACAGGAGCTAGTCAGCAGCAGTGTCCTCACAGAAGGCAGGCAGTTCACAGTTGACAGCCTCAGGCATGAGCCCACAGCAATCTGGGATAGGCCGAGGTGGAGGAGGGGGAGAGGACAGTGCTAGGAGCAGCATCTCGTGGCAGTAGGGTTAGCTATGATTTTGCATATATTTTTGCTTTGTACATACATTTTGTGATGGCTCATGGATAGGCAGATTATGTACATATCACTCTTATTTTGTATAGCTATTGATACATGTATCATTATTATTTTGATGTATGTATACACCTTTTGTGATTCGACTCATGGATGACGGACTGATTTTGTACATTTTGGACACTTTTTATATTTTATGATTATATATGATGATGTAGTTATGATGGCCTACATGCATTTTTTTATGTGATGATCATGGATGCACTCTATTTTTGATGTTTGTATGCTATGCAAATGTTTATGATATCTAATATGCAATACCTGCTTATGCAAATAAAATAGTATGAGATGCTTATTAATAGCCATGTTTTTTATGGTTTTCTGATGAGACACTATGTTATGCTAATACAAATGTATATGGATGATTGAATACACCTATATGTATGCAAATGATTTAATCAATTTAATGACTATCTCACCTAATATGAAATGCAAAATGATGATACGTTTATGTTACACCTATATGTATGTGAATGATTTAATCAATTTAATGACTATCTCACCTAATATGAAATGTAAAATGATATGTTTTTGTTATGTCCAAGTGTACTCAATCAATGTAGAAGAGATTTGATAAAAGATACAATGATAGATAGAAACGTGATTGATAGAAGAAATGTGAATGAAGGAATGACAAGCTTTTATTTTTAAACATTGGCACTTTGAACAAAATCATTATTTTTTCGATGGTATATGAAATGTAATTGGATGTGTATGGATGTGAATAGTTGTCACCTTGATATTGCAAGTATTTTGAAGTGCCCGATTCATCATTGGGCAATTTTTTTTGTTATTTTTGTGGTTTTAACATGTAAGAAAATACAAGCATCTAGGTATAATTAAACCAAGATGACCCGAGTATTGATTACATGGATTTTGATTTAGCAAGTTAATACAAGTATCTAAGTATAATCATGTTTAGGATAAAATTGGATTTGTTTTGTTTAGTGTTTAAATCCTCCTTTCACCTAACACATTCAAGGACCTTCAGATTGAGTGGTAGAGCACTAATAGGTCCTTGGTCACTTACAAATGTAGGGAAGCTTGGATTAGGTTGTTTAATTATCAATTTTCATTCTCCTATGCTCAATTAACCATTAAAATCCTAATTTTGCAAATATGACAGTAAACGAAAGAATTATTGAAAAAGCTCTTGCAGAGAGAAGTAAAATGACAAATCACAGAGTACCTATTTTCAGGGTTTTGAGGTAGAAAAGTCAGGGACACATGAGTGGGCGCCCAAGTCCAAGGCCCTGGTTTCTGTCGAGATCTGGAAACAAGATTTGCAACCTGTATCTGCTGTACCAAAGATTCTCCCATCACGAAACTTTGAGGACTAATGAGCGGGCACCCAAGTCCAAGGGGCAGATTTTCTTCCTGTTCTGCAATTTCGACACTCCAAGATGTCTTCCTATAACTTCACTTTGTCAACTCAACCTGTAACCTGCAACCATGAAACTTTGGGAGGGGGTTGTGGTGTTTAGAGGCTTGCCTTAGTCAAGCCCTAGAGGACACTTAAGTCTCCGAACACCTTTGTCAGATAGAGAGTGCATGCCTAGGGAGGTAGAGGCATAAACGAAATGAAATAATGATCACCAAACACAATATAATGTCACCTTGTAGTGAAGATCTCATGGGAGGAAGATGCTCTTCATTCCATGATGAAATGGATGCTCAAATTCGCAAACACAAACACATAGACAACACAAATCTGCTCTTGCAACACAATGAAAGCCTTGAATCACCTTGAGAACACAATAGCTTGCTAGTAATAATCTAGTAATGCTCTAGTTTACAAATGAATGCCTAAACATGCTTTTATATGCAACTACAAACACTCCCACCAAGATTTTCGTAATTCAAACTTACCATGTCGGCATAGGATCCAAATAACGGTCACAAGCCGACACCTAAAAATTGGGACTGCCCCAAATAGGGCAAGACTAGAGTGTGGGCGCCCAAGTCCTCCCCCCCTATTTTGGGCAGGGTCAAGCTCAAGGGGTCCCCCTAGGTCCCATTTGTCATGTTACCTAGGGCTCATTCCATTGGGATGCCAAATTATGATGCAAGATGTCCTAAATGCACACTAAAGACTCGGGAGCTAAACCTTATGAGGGAAAAGCCCCCAAAGGGACATTTTCTAAAGTTACAAATTGAACCAAGATGACCTGAGTATTTCTTGCGTATCAACAGATAAGGATTACACTTGTTTCATGTTTAGACCTCTGATGTCCTCAATGATCATTATGTTGATCATGTCTTTAGACAAGGCTTCACATTACTAAAGATAAACCCACAAGCAACAAACAAATAAAATAATCATGCCCCCATCATAACATCTCTAGTTTTTAGGCATCCTTGAGTGTTATAGGAAACATGATAACAAAAGTTAAAATTTAAGGCATAACCAATCAAAACAAAACTTTCTTGCATTAGATGTGTCTTCTTGTCACAATTTAGATGAAATCATTTGGAGTGTTTAGGTCCTTGTTTGTTTTGCTTTGGATAGGTTGATGTCTTGCATCAAAATTTCTGTTTGGAAGCAGGTTTTTGTTGCACGTGTGTGTCTAGTGAAAGGTATCACAATCCTTATTGGTGCCTTCTTAGAACATGTGGCATTGCAGAATCCAACTCTGTAACCAGGTCGAGGACTTGCCCCTAGTCAGGTAAAGGATCGATTTATTATGGAAGAATGGACAATAGACATGAAGAAATAAGCCCTAAGGGACTGACCTAGTGTCTCGGGGGCCCATTGATGATGGCCTTGCCTACGTGACGGTGCAAAGACAACGTAGTTTGAGGTGTGGACTTTTGTGGACCTAGGACCTAGGTGATGGGAAATGGTGGAAAAGGATGGGAGAGAAGGTATGGAATGGATGGGAAGCCTTGGGGGCCCATCAATGATGGCCTTGCCTACGTGATGACACAGAGGCAACGCAGTTTGGGATGATAAGATACTGATGATGGAACCTATGATAGGCTGACACTAAGGATAGGGTAGTGGATAAACCTTAGGTAGTAAGGCGACAATGGTGATAGAGTATCAAGCCATGATAGGTTATCATTAGGTGGTTTTGTGAAATGGATATGATCAAATGATGGATGATGGTAGGAAGAATGGACGCAAGGCAATGGTTTCCCAAAGATTAAGGAAGCAGTTTGCATCACAAAGAGCACCTGTTTGCTAGGTTTTCACTACTTTGCTTTTATTGCAACATTTTTGTCTTTTGTCTTTTTTTTTTTTGCCCCCCTTACATTGGGGTTCTCTAGGTATAGAACCGACGAAGATGCATACTATTGATTTGGTCATCAAATAGCTCACCTTCTAATGTAGCTAACTTGTACGCTCCTGATCCATAGGTAGTAATGATTACATAAGGACCAAGCCAGTTGGGTTCAAACTTTCCTTTCTTCTCCCGATCTTGCTGATTGCGGGGATTTTCTTTGAGCACTAAATCACCAACATTAAAGACCGTTGGATGGACTATGTAATTATAGCTTCTTGACATTCTTTGTTGGTAGGCTTTGAGATGGTTGAAAGCATTCTATCGTTTCTCCTCCAGTAGTTCTAACTCTTGTAGTCTGCAAACTCCGTAGTCCTCATTAGTTATAAGACCTTTTAATGACACCCTCAAAGATGACAACTCGACCTCAATGGGCAAAATGGCTTCAGAACCATAGACAAGGGCATATGGTGTGGCCCCTATGGGAGTGCATCTGTTGGTTTGATAGGCCCACAAAGCAGGATTTAGTTGCATGTGCCAATCACGGCCGGTGTCGTTGACAGTTTTCTTAAGGATTTTCAAGATGGTTTTGTTGAATGCCTCTGCCTGACCGTTGCCTTGTGGGTAGTATGGGGTGGAGAAGCAGTGTTGGATTTGGAATTTGTCACAGAGCTCTTGGACATCCTAGTTTTTGAAGGGTCTTCCATTATCTATGACTATGGATGAGGGAATTCCGTATCGACAAATGAGGTAATTAAGGATGAAGGAGGCAATTTGTTTGCTGTGACATTGGTGAGTGGGACAACTTCAATTCACTTGGTAAATTACTCAGTGGTGGTGATAATGAACTTGTGGCTGTTTGATGATGGAGGGTGGATTTTTCCCATAAGGTTGAGTCCCCACTGACAAAAGGGCCAAGGTGTCGTTAAAGGCCACAGTTCCTGAGTTGGTGCATGGATGAGGTTACCATAAATCTGACACTTCTTGCATTTCTTGACAAGATGATATGAGTCTGTCTCCATGTTTGGCCAATAGTATCCCAAACGCATGAGTTTCTTAGCTAAGGTAGGACCACTACAATGTGTTCCGTAGATTCCTTTGTGTACTTCTCATAAGGTAGTTTGAGATTCATCATGTTTAAGACATTTGAGTAGAGTACCATCCAAACCTTGGCGGTAGAGGGTGTCAGCGATAATGGTATAACGGGATGTTTGGCAGATAAAGGTTTGGCATTGGTTATTGGACAAGTTAGTTGGTAAGGTGTTATCCTTGAGGTAAATGTAAATTTTACCATACAAGAGTGAATCATATCCTACAAGGAGGCAAATGGATTGTGTTTCAATGATATCATAAGCTAGTTGTGTGACTGACTCCACCAAGAACTCAAAATGTGACTCATTCTCCGGTATATTGAGGAGAGAGGTGATGGTTGCCATGGCATCTGTTGCTTTGTTCTCTATGCGAGGAATCTGCTCAAAAGAGATTATCACAAAGTATCCTTTAAAGTCATCTACTATACGCTTGTATGGTATTAGCTTGTCATCTTTCGTTTGATAGTCATCATTTACTTGTTTAATGATGAGTTGCGAATCTCCATAGACATGTAGCTCTTTCACTTTCCACTTTGCTGCCATCTTAAGACCAATGACTAAGGCCTCATACTCTGCTATGTTGTTTGTGCAAGGAAAAAGAAGATGATAGGACCTAGGTATTATGTCACCTTGAGGAGTGACTGATAAGGTTCTTGCCCTTGATCCATGGTTTATATAAGACCCATCAAAGTAGAGCTTCCATGAATGTGTTGTGATACTAAAAATTGATTCATCGGGAAACTCGAAAGTCATTGGAGTGGTATCTTGCAATGGTGCCTCTGCCAACTGATCTGCGATGATCTAACCCTCGATAGCTTTCCTTTCCACATATTCTATGTCATACTCACTTATTAGCATTACCCATTTAGCTAGGCGGCCTGTTAGAGCTGCTTTGCTTAACAAGTATTTTAGTGGATCAATCTTTGCAATTAGCTTGATGGAATGTGCAAGCATGTAATGGCATAGTTTTTGGGAAGCAAAAACCATAACAAGACAAGATCTTTCAATTTGAGAATATTGCAATTCATACCCGACCAATGTGCGACTAATGTAGTAGATTGCCCGTTCCTTGCCTTCATAATCTTGTTGTGCTAAAAGGGCTCCAAGAGTTGTTGGTGTAGCAAATATGTAAAGATATAGTGGCTTGTCTTAGATAAGCGGCATCAAGATATGGATTCATGAGACACTCCTTCAATTTGCAAAATTCATCTTGACACTTCTCATCCCATCTAAATGGGATGTTCTTATGCAAGAGATGAGTGAAAGGTTGACATTTGTCCACTAGTTGTGAGATAAATCAACGGATTGCCTGTAATTTTCCTTTTAAAGACCACAGTTGGGTGATGTTATTTGGTGGTGGCATCTCCATGATAGCTTTTACCTTCGCAGGATCTACATCAATCCCATTGGCTGATACTAAGAAACCCAAGAGTTTGCTGGAGGTGACTCCAAACACACAATTTTTTAGATTCAATCAGACCTTGATGTGTTCTAGCCACTGAAAGATTTTCTCTAGGACATCTAAGTGAGATTCCCTTGTAAGTGACTTGGCAAGGATGCCATCCACATAGTCTTCCATGGTGACGTGCATCATGTCGTGGAAGATAGTAGTCATTGCCCGTTGGTATGTTGCTCCTGCGTTCTTCAACCCAAATTTCATGACGTTCCAGCATAAGGTAACCCATGGACATGTGAATGCCATCTTATGCTGATCCTCTAGTGCTATTCTGATTTGGTTGTATCCGGAGAAATCATCCATAAGAGAGAGCATAGTGTGTCCAACTGTCAAGTTTATGATGATGTCAATGTTGGGCAATGGGAAATCATCTTTGCGACAGGCCTTGTTGAGATCTCTAAAGTCATTACATAATCTAACTCTTCCATCAAGTTTTGATATTGGTACAATGTTTGATACCCACTCCGGATAATCGATTGCTCTGATGAACCTTGAATCCAGTAGCTTCATTAGTTCCTCTTTGACTAGCAATGTGATACGTGGATGCATTTTCTTGAGTTTTTGTTTAATAGGTTTAACTCTAGGATCTAGTGGTAGATGATGCAAGATCAAGTCTGGATCTAACCCGGGCATATCTGCATAGGACCAAGGAAAGTTGACCTATTTCTTTTTGAAGAAGGGCACAAATTTTGTCTTTTCTGTCAGAGATAGAGACTTGACAAAGTGTATGATCTTTGGGTTACCTTTTGTGCCAATGTCAACAGGTTCTAAAGGTTCTACCACAATTTGTGACTTCTCCTGATACATGTTGTTGGGGAGAGTGTCAAGACTTCCATCGTCTGGCACCTCAGAGAGGTTTTCACCATCAGATGCATCATTTATTTTTACTTTTTTGGGATTTGACACTATCGTAGAGCAGTTTTCACCATCAGATTCGTGTTTGCTTTTTATATTTTTTTGACTAGAAGGTTTGGCACCCTCTCCAAAATAAGCTATAGTATTGAGTTCTATGGCGAAGCTAGCTTTATGATCTCCCATAGGTAGGTGGTCTCTTAGTTCCATGTAATCAATGTAGGCATCGTCGTTATGGAACATGTCTAGTTGGGGGGTTCCTTGTAGATCCCAATCGATAAGCTCGGGATGTACCAGGGGGAGGAGATCGATAGGTTGATCTGATTCTGTTGGTGTGATGGTAAGGATGGATATATGATCAGGATTGGGAGTGATAGGAACAAGATATGTGATGGTACTTTCTTCAAGATTATCTATCTCATGAGAACTCTAACCTTCCTCGTAAGTTGTTCTCTCTGGAATGGGCAAATCACACTCTACTGGTCTAGGCCTTAGACTTTGTCCCTCACGGTAGGGGATATAGGTGTGAACAATATCGATTCCTTTGTCCTCATAGGAATGTTCTGAAAGGTCATCCCATTCATACTCATTAGAATCTGTATCACTATCCTCTTGGAGGTTATGGATCTGTTCTGCAAAACAGGTAGTAGCCTTAGCTTTGCCTTTGTCATTGTCTTTGTATCCTAGCCCTCTTGTGTGTCAGGCTGATGAGGATGAAGAGGGTTGAATGGGTTCAGTTATTCCCTCTTTTCTCAGGCTGATGGGACCCTGTCCTTCATAGCCCATTTTGTGTAAGATAGATTGACCACACCCATAGATTTCTGTTGGGAGTTTTGGTTGTTTGTCTCGCAGTGTGTCATCTTTGTCTATGTAGAGCCATTGCAGAACGTCTCTTTCTTTTCTCTCATCTAATAGGGTGCCCCATTCGACAAAGGGAACTTTGGGAGTTTTAGGAGGAGCAGACAGTTTTGGGGAGGGTGTAGGTCGCCCAAAGGTCTTCAGAGATAAAGGCATTTTGGCTAAACAAAAGGTATGCTCGATGGAGTACTCTCCTACCCTTGTTTCTTTAATCTTGACCTTCTGCTCTTTGGCCTTTAATGTGGAAGCTTGGGAGCCAGGATCATGTTGGGAGGTGGAAGATGTGGAAGCTCTATTATTAGGGATGATGAAATTTGGCTTTGATTGGATAGTGTTACAGTGTTGAAAACGATCAGGGTCACCTTGAATGGTGATCTCTTGGCCGTTGTGAGGGAACTTGATACATTGATGATATGTGGAAGGTACAACTTTCATGGCATGTATCCAAGGCCTACCTAGGAGAATGTTATATGCAAGCTCCCTGTCAAGGACTTGGAAAACAACTTCTTTCTCCACTGGTCCAATTCTTAACGGTAACACCACAGTTCCTTTGGTTGTCTGTTCTTCTTCATCATAGGCTTTTATTGTGATCTTCTTTCTTGGATCTACTACAGTTTCCAAGAACCCCAATGTAAGGATTAATTTTAGCATGTAAATGTTTAAACCTACTCCTCCATCAATGAGAATCCTTTTGATGCGATGTTTATTAATAAAGGCCTCAATATGTAATGATGCATTATGGGGTTGAGATACAGATAGATCATCCTATTTAGTGAATGATAGGATGTTAGGTGAGGTAAGATGACCTACCATGGCTTGAAATTTCTCTTGGGCCAAGTTGGTGGGCATAGTGGTTTCCACTAGGGCTTTATCAAGAATCTCTTTGTGGGATGGCGATAGATGCAACAACTCTAATATGGATATATGGGTTGGAGTCTTTTCTAGTTGGTCAATGACATTGTACTTGTGGTGGGTAGATGGTGAGGATGGTGATCTTGGAGGGAGTGTGTCCAAGGTGACTTTCCCAGTGCAGGTGGTGATATTGCAATCAGATTTGGTGTTGGAATCTGATTGTTTGTTAAACGTGAGCACATTGATTTGTAGGATATGCTCTGATATGCAATTAACGGTGTACTCGAATGGCACATTCATGTAGTTAGCATTATTATTCTCATTATTGTGATTTTTCCAGTTGTTATTGTTGTTGTTATGAGTGTTTTGCCTGTCATGGTTAAGGAGTGGATCCTTGAATGCCACATGTGATTGGTTAGAGGGATGATCTTTTGTGCCCACATGATTTTGATCTAGTAAGTCTTGTATGATGCTTTTCAAGTGGATACAGTCACCAGTTTTATGGCCTTTGCCTCTATGGTACTCACAGAAATCGATATCCTTCCACCAAGAAGGTTTGACTTGAGATTCATAGTCTCTTGCGGTGGGAAGGGTGATCTCATTATTTTGAAACTAACTTTCTCAAAGCGGACTCATATGACTCCCCCAGTGGTGTAAATTTTCATCTAGGAGGAAAGTTATATGTTGTCTCGGTTCATTTGATGAAGGTTTGCTCGATGTTGTATTGTTTGATGCTCCTTTGAGATTTAAAATTGGTTGCTTAGGAGTCATTGATGATGTTCTTGTTTTTGGTCCAGAATTTTGATTTATCCATGGTATAGTTTGAATTAGGAGTGTCTTTGAATAATTTTATTTGTCCATTCACGATTATAGCTTTTTTGATGAATAACCCCATCTCAATGATTTTTGTGAATGAGCTAGGGCATTGGATTTGAATTTGATAGCTTAGATCGGGATTGAGATTATGGACAAACATTTCTGTCATCTGTTTCTCAGAGGCATGATACGAGCACTTGCTTGCAAAGTGCCTCCACCTTTGTAAGAAAGCAACGAAGGATTCACCACTCTTTTGTTTTATATCGCAAAGGTCAAGCATAGATACCTCATGTTTGATATTATACGAGTAATGAGTGACAAATTTGTTCACTAACTCATCAAAGGTATGGATACCCAGGGGGAGTCGAGAGAACCACTCCATGGATTGCCCTCCTAGAGATCTAGGGAATAGTCTCATGAGAAAAGTTTCATTGTGAGCAACCTCTAGACATGCGGCGCTAAATTCTTTGATATGGTCTCTAGGGTCACCCTTTCCTCTATACTTGTCAAATTTCAGAACTTCAAATCTAAGGGGAAAGGGGATCATGTTCAAGCTCTTATCGAAAGGATACAATGAGATATCCTCCAACAAATAGTGTTTAGTGGACGTCCCTATTTGGAGGTCCACTAATTGTTGTTGTAGCGCTTGAACTTGTTTTTTCAACATGTCTAAAGGTGTGGTTGAGTTTGTGGTTTTCTTGCCTTTGTCTGTGCCAAGGGTTCTTTCCTCACGTGTGCTATCTTCATGAGTTCTTTCCTCTTCAGTTTCTTTCAACGTTGTGACGTCAAAGTCAGCAGGGAGCTTAATTCCTTGGGTTGCTAGGTGAAGAAAGACCTTTTTAGGGTCTTGGTGTAGTATTTTGTCCATCATTTGTTGAAATTTTCTATCTTGGAGAGCTTCTTGTAAGTCCTCGTGAGATATCTCCTCATCACTGTCGTGAGGGGAGGGGACAATTGTATCAGACGTTTCAGCCATTTCAATTTGTTTTTGCTTCTACGATCTAGTTAGTACCATGCAATGTGATTTGGAATGGAGTGGGGTGAAATTGGACGCTTTGGTAAGATGTGTTTGGAGGTTGTAGTGAAGGGGATACTAGTGGTGATAAGATTTGTAAAAGGGTTTTCTTTGATCAATGGTTTCAAACAAGTCGATCGATACAAAATGGTAGCCCAAAAATAAGGATGGTTGAAATCTGATTACTTGGTAGAGACTAGTTTTGCACCAAAACAAACTAGTCAAGTTTCGAGATAGAAGGATGATATATCTTGTTAGTGGAGACTTACTAGTGATGCTTGAATCTGATATGATCCAAAAATTGCCTTGTAGTAACCTGGTTTTGATAGTTTGATTTGTTCTTGGGAAGTTTTGTGAAATTTTGACAAGGTGAATGATGGAAAAGAGGGTACGCTGTAGAAATGAATTAGAGAAGTGACTGTATGGTTAATTTGACCTCAGAAACTGATACAAGACTTAAATGGGTACTAAAAAAGGTAGGTGTTTTTCTGACAAACTATACGGAAGTACTCACAGTGACAAATGTGTAAGAACAGATGCATAGAAACAGATGTGTAGGAACAGAGCGTATATGCGCAACAATAGGAAACAAAAGCATAGATATGGTGGAAAAATAGATGCGCCAGAGCAGAGTATGAATGTGTAGTTCCAGGAAGTGTATGCACAGGTATGGTGAAAAAGCATATGCGTAGTAGAACTGCGTAAAAACACAACAGAAAATAGATGTGCAATAGGATGAAGTAGATGCGTAGATCTATGTTGTTTTATTTGATTTTGACTTGGAAAAGGCATGTATTTCAATGTTTTTGGGTTCTTTGTTTGAATGTTGCTCTTTTTGATTTGTTTCTTTGACTATGGCAAGAAAGACACATCACACAAAGAATATTTTCATGATTGTTTGATTTTTTTTTAATTTTTGATTTTTTTGGACTATAATGCAAGCACAATCCTAAGGTTGGTAAGGACAATATTTAATGAGTTCCAACTTGGTTTTTACACCAGCCACTTGCATAAAGGTGGACAACTAATAACTTGGTAGCACTGGCTCCCCTCCACAGCATTCACTCCTCATGCATACCAAGTTATAGTTCCTCCGAAGAGTTGAACTTATTTGTCTCTACACTAAATGAGTGTATGATGTTGGATGGCTCTAGAGGTTCCTCCTCTTGTGTCACCAAATAGGGGATTTTGGCTAACTATAACAAAAGGATTTTAGTCAAGGCATCCATTCGGGTGATTACATGTGCGGCCATTCGCTTCGATAAGAAGGCTTCCTAGCCTGCAGAGGTTACGCTCCATAGGGTTTTGGGGGAAACATTGGTCAGTGTAATACAACAACACCCGTCGCTTGCAACTTTCGTTAGAAACACAATTTATTTATAGTGACTTGGAGGTACTTGGCTTTAGTCATTATCACTTAAGGTCGTCCCACTTGGAAGGAAGGAATTCTAAGGGCATGCCTCTCTAAAGGTCACACATGCAAAATGATGATTCTGGCATTTTGGTCACCCAGTTAAGGGGAGAGCATAGTCCTATCATCATTCCAAAATCATGAAAAACACTGGTTCTTCCCTCCTAGTTAAAAAGAGAAAAACTAAATGAGTTACTCTATCAGGCACACAAGATTTGTTAACTTTGAAAAAGCTTTTGAGAGCAATTGTTCAATTTTAATCCTCCTCGTTGGGACTATGTTCAAATTGTGATGAAACAAGTACAAATTACTTCCCTCCTATTTAGATCTAAGTGAAATTTACATGAATAATCTCAATTACTTCTTTTTCTATTTAGATCTAGATGAGAGTTAACCATGCAACTATATGCCTGACCAACTCTTAACCTGCAAGGTGGATATGAGAATATTCCTACAAATGATGTTAGTATTAGAAATTTCCTGAGAAATAGCTCAAAAACCTTAGCAGAATAAATGTACAGAAACAGATGCGCAGTAACAGAGAATGTATGCGCAAAAACAGAGAATGTATGCGCCATAACAGTGAGTGGATGCATAGAAATAGTTGCCCAGTAACAGAGAATGTATGCGCTGTAAAAGTGAGTGGATGCACAGATTTTGACAGATGCACAGTATCAGAGAGTAGATGTGTAGATTTGACAGATGCATAGTAATAGTGAGTAGATGCACAACGAAATGTGATGGATGCGCCAGAAATGCTATCAGAAAAATTAGAATAATAGCATAAACAACTAATTATCCAATAACCCAATTAAATTGAAACAAATAAGATCAAACACAAAGAGCACAATACCTTGCAAACCTTTCTATTCCGTGACTTCCATTGGTCGCCTATCTCGAATTGATCTCATGTATGAATAGAGCCCTCAGAAGGTGCACTTCCTTGCTTTTTTCCAAGATGGCAATGGAGAATGGCTGTTGATAGGTTTTGCAATGAAGAGGATGTTCACAATACAATGATAATGGTGTGACAATTGATCTCAAGCTATGGAGTGATTTGTGCCAAAGGCGTGCTGTGATTCTTGCAGAGTAAGTTTATAAAAAGCTTGGATCCTTCAAATGGAGGAATAGGGGTTGTATTTATAGATTTGTGAGAAAGAAGATCAACGGTGTAGATGTGAGGCCGATTATTTTCCTTCCTTATTTTGATCATTTTACATTACAGTTGGTGACATTATCAGACTTTTAGAGACTATTGTTCCATTATGCAGATTTGATTATATCTCCTAATTTTGGTTTGACATTGCTTAGACATGTGGTGATTCGATTCGATCATATTTTGATGTTATGATGATGTTAGATATATGAGATATAGTTGATGATGATTAGCGATGTGATTTCAAGTGCATTATGTGGACATATTATTTGATGATGATTTTGAGACATTAGATAGAAAATGTAGTTTTAATATTAAATTATGTTGTAAATGATTAATGTGGTATGCAATGACATGAATTTAATTTTAGCTACTTCGGCTATGATTTTTCTTGATGTGATTGACACTTGATCTAGTTGTGCAGGATTATATTCCCAGGCCACGGGAAATCGGAGGTAGTGTTCACACATATGTTATTCCCTGTGAAACTGATCCATTCCCAAGAGGGATGAGGATCACGTGTGATCGGATGTTGCTTGCGTGCATGCTTAATTTATTTATTTGGGCCTAGTGACCCCTTTCTTAGTTGATTTATATCATGTGTTGTATATTTATAATTGTTTTACACCACTTGGTATTATTTTTATTTATGGGCCATTTAAAAGTGGATTTATGCCTCCCTAGGTGTATCTTAGTGTCCCAAACTTACCCTTGGGTCTAGGGTCAATTTTGACTAACTAAACCTTGGGGTAACTAACTTTTGGTCACTCTAAACTAGGGTTTAGTCAAATTGATGAATTTTGAAATGGCTAAGGGTGGGAGATGAGTCATGCTTTGGGAAAGACCCATCTCCCTTCCCAAAGTTTGGGGATCCCTTCACCAAGAAGACTTGGGAGGTCTGCAAGACTCCCAAGTGTGTGGGATCTCCCTCCAAGACTCTCACACACGTGTGAGAGCATCTTGGAGGGAGATGGCTCTCTTGGAGAATAAGAGGATGCCATATGGCATCCCTTATTCTCATGGAGGCTTGAAGGGAATTGCCACCTCACCATGTGGTCTCTTACACATGTGTGAGAGCACAAGTGGATAAGGTGAGGAATGGAATGGAATTGGAGGGTGACACTTGTCACCCTCACACTCCTTCTCCCTTGCAAGTGGCATGGGAAGATGAAGGAGAAGGTGACAAGTGTCACCTTCTCATTCCTCAAGGCCAAATTGGAAGGCCTATATTATCTCCTCTTAAAGAGGAGTGTGGGGTTCTTGCATTTTGCATTTTTTTTTTCCTTCTATTGTTAGAGTTCCTTTTTGGGAGTTAGAGAAATTTGGAGATTGGGAGACTTGGAGAAGCTTGGAGGTCTTCACCAAATGTGCTTCCATTTTTAGGGCTTTTGAAGGTAAGCTCCATAACTATGGCCATTTTTCCTTGTATATTCCATTTTATGTTTGTGTTTGTGAATTTATGTTGATGGTTGTTTTCATTTTGTGTGGGTTGGGAGTTTGGTGAGAGCACCTCCATTTGGAGGTAAGGCTCAACTTGTATGGGGTGGGGGAGAGTGAACCTCCTAGAGGTCACCTCCTTATTATTGTGCTACTTATAGCCTTGAGGGCTTTTCTATGGTGTTGAGAGCATTTTTGATGGCAAAAGTGCCATGATAGTTTTTTTTGAGATTTTGAAGATATGTATTATGTGGTTGTGGCTTGAAGCCTTGAGACTTGGTGATTTTGAGATCTTGGGGTGACCTCTTGAGTTGAGGGGTCCACTCCCCTACCCCCCCTCAAACTCATTTTCATGGGTTTAGTATTGTGCAAATCTTTGGGATTATTCTTTTGTGTGTTTGAAAAATTTCCTTTGTTGTGGTGTGTGTGTGCAACCGTGTGATCCCTACCCCCCCAGCTTGGGGGTGACCCACTAGCGGGTCTATGGTAGGAAGGAGGACATTCCTTAGTGGCTTGGTTCCCCCTTTGTGTTTATGTCTTGCAGGTCATTGTTGGGCTCTTGGAAAATTGAAGAAGTTTCATTTCAGCATTATTTACTTTATTTGTTGTGGCTGGTTTTTGGAAGCCATGGCCTTGGTGGCCCTATTGTTGAGCTGTAAATTATTACTCTTCTTGTTCTTGAGTGTGAAAAATAAATTCAAAGGTGTAATATTCCTCTATATGTATAAAAAAAAGAAAGAAATATAGATGTTCATTGATTTGTATTGTGGTTATGTGGTTTTTGGAAGGTTTGTCAAAAGATATTTTATTTAGTTGCTGTTCTTTATTTCAAAAAAAAAATATATAGTTGCTGTCAAAATTTCATTCGAAAAGAAAATATATAAATGTGTTGTAGTTTTGAGTTTTGTTGGATGTTTAAACAGAGAAGAAAATTGATTAGTTTTGTTGGAATGCATTTTAGAAAACAAAATAAAATTTATACCCTCATGTTATGATTATGTTTTTAGAAAAAGGGAATATAAGAAATTTGATTTGTTTAAGTTGCTGCCAAAAGAAAATATGTGGTTTTGTTATATTCATTCTGTCAAAAAATAAATAGTAAATCTGTTTATTTAATTTGTACACCTTCAAATAGTCCTTATAAGTCATAAATCTAGTTATGATGTTCTATTGTGTGTTTTGTATATATATATATATGTACATATAATATATTATATACATATATATGTGTGTGTGTGTGTGTGTGTGTCTTTTTTTAATATATATTTCTGATAAAAAAGGGACATATGCATGTAACTATATATATAATGCTACTGTTATTAACAAAAAAAATATATACATGTTACCCTCACTGTGCATTTGGGAATAAATAGTATATATATATATATATATATATGAAACAAACTGTACACCAGTTAGAAAATAATATTAAACTGCCCATCTTTAAAAAAAAAGAAATGAAATAGATTTATAGTGGAGGACCTGTTGGTGCCTGCACCTGGAGTTAAGGTTTTGAGCTAAAAATCTGCAGGCATTTTCATTGTAAAACCTTCAAATTTTCTAAGACTATCGGCCTTCACTTTTTCATGCATGTATGCATGTATATGCATTGCTGTTTGTATGTACATTTGAATGTGCAAGCACGAATGTACATTGGCGGGCCCAAAAGAAGTTCAATCAGCTTCAAAAAAGTGCGAAAATTAGTTGTATGCATCTTTGTATGCATATCGGGCTTGTATGTGCAATTTCAGGCATGAAAGGTGGATGTACATTGAAGATTCTGTTGGTTCCCAAAAATGCAGGTTGCTAACCCTAAGAGGATGCCAGACTCTATGTTTGGATTTGCAACGTTTTTGGACCAATTGACAGAGCTATTAGCTCCCTACACTTCAGGTCCTGCAAACCTAGGTGGGTGTACCTTTGTAACTAAAGCAGAATGAACACTATATGATTTGATTAGATTAGTAAATCTATCACAATGGCATAAAATGTAATAGATGCAGTCTAAAAGTTATCCTATTCCTAATGTACTGACTTGAAATAGAAATGTTTTGAATATGAGTTTGGATAGTAATGACTAATGCCTACTTCTATTGGGCTATGGAGTCGGTAAATGGATGAAGATTTAATAGAAACAGATGTATGAGGTAAGTTGATCTACTTCACAGTTTAACTCGAGCTTGTAAGGCACATGTGATGTCTGCACCTTATGCAAACGTGCAAGAATGTCAGTTATAATGCTCTTCTTATACTATCCCAATGATATTCCCCGTATTACTGTGAACAACTGAGAGGATGTTTAATTCTAGTTAGAAGGGAATTTAGACCAGATTTGTTTTGTAGAAAGGATTTGCCTCTTGGCAGAGACCTTATGACAATTCTAATCAACTTCTTTATAGAAACCAACCAATTCGAACACACTGAATCAGCAAATGTGACCAGATAAATCAACAATATTCTTGATACGATAATTTAAATAATACGGAAAAACCATTCTGGAGACAACATTACAACATTTAGGATTTAATATTAACATTACAGCTGAACACTTAAAATAGATAACTGAATTGAGGCATTCTGTTCCATTAATAAAAATGATTGTGTATATAACAGTTCTGATGAGGCGAATGGGTGGAGTGGAATTAAATAACTTCCTACTGCTACCCTAAACCTACTGCTCTCTTCTCATCTGCTGATGTCTTTATTGCTTGATTGTTGCTCCTCCTTTATACCTTGTAATTTTTTAGGGTTGTGACCCTTCACATATCTGTCCCTTGCAGCTCTTTATTAATTAATTAATTATCTTCTGGAGATATAATAATTAATTAATTAAACTTGTCTCTGTGTTCTCGTGAGAAAATGAAGAATAATACTTAAATCTTAATTTTTTGTTAGCAAATTTTGCCATCACATTCACCTGTGTGCATTTTCACCTCTGTTTGGCAGAAAGTATATATTTGGGTAAAAAGTATTACCTCATAATTATCTCCTTGGTGAAAGATATTTTATTGGCCACCATAATGCACTCTCACATAAAATGTTCTCTTGGTTAACTCCTTAAAAATATTTCACCTTGAAGTGAAAGCAATTTTCCACTTTGATTGTTTATTAAAATCTGCATCTAATATATTATATCCTTTTGTGAAAATGTTTTATTTCTTCAATTTCAATGAAAACCTTATTTTCCTTTTCGAAATAATATTTCTCCCTCCAAGATTTCTTCCCTTTAACTTTCTTGGTGTAAATAATTTTACTTCTTAGGAGAATAATATTTAGTGGTTCAAGGGTAAAATGTTTTACCCACCATGGAAAATAAATTGCATAATATAGCCCGATAGTCATTTAAATAACATTATTTTGCACTTTCATGTATCTTCTATTTCTTTTCACTGGAGGGAAACATTTATTCCAAAATATGTTCTTCAATAGTTTTTCATTTCATAACTCTTTTAATAAAATGTGGAATTCACATTTTTCTTCATAATCATACTTAGATTAATTTATTTACTCCCTTGTGAATTTTTATTTTCCCTTATAATAATATTCGTCCTTCATCCTTTTAACCGGGTTTTCTTTTAGGGAAATTGAAATTTCACTCACCCCAATATTTACTTGCACTTTGTATTTTTTCCTCTGATGTTTTTTTTTTTATATCATCGGGGTGAATTGTGTTATCGGAGATATTTCTATAGTCTTTCCCGATCATATATCTCTCCCTGATGCAATCTTTATCTCGTTTTATATTTATCTCTTTCGGAGTAATACCCATCGGTATAATATAGACCATCGTTGTAAAGTTAATAAGCCCTCCCAATGCCTTTGGTCTCCCCGATGGCTTTTTAGGTTTTTATTTATTTTGCCCTAATTTCAGAATTCTTGTCTGAGTCATTTCAGCCTACTGCATTTCACAAATTCTATATACCAAAGCTTTTACATAGTTGTCTTCCAATTTGTTTCTTAATACCCTTCATCAATCCGAAGCAATTTCTTGAGTATTTTCATGCTCCAGGAAGCCAAGTAATGGTTTCACCAACGGTTTGCTTGATTCAATGAAAAGACTCTCCAGTAATAATCACAGCGGCATTGTCATTTTATCATATGAAAATGCTTGGTGATATGAAATGAGGAGCTAGATGAGAATGACCCGTTAATATTGAGAGATTTTGATATTAGTAGCATATCTAGTATCATCCCATGAAGTAATTAATACATTTTCACTGAAGAATGTTTTGGAAGGGCGAAAATGTTGCATCTGCAGGAAGATCTTTCTCAAATACAAATTTGTTGTCATTGCCACTCAAACTTACTGATCTTAAGCTTTTCGTATTTGTAGCAAATAGTGAAGAAAGAGAAACAGAAATCATGTAGTCGTAACTTCCCTTGCATATTGCTGATCCACGGCTATTAACCATGGCCTGTGTAAATTCAATACCAAGGAATGGTCCATTAACAAACTAGAAGCATTCTCTATTGATGTAGTATAAGGAGGCACGCAATAGTCTCCAGGTGGAACCTCAAAATGTCACCCATCTCATCTATCCTTTCTGGCTTTACATTCTCTGGCACATGTTAAAACAACTTGCCTCCTGCCAACAAGGTCTATTATTATCAATTTGATAGAACCACAGATATTATAATGTGTGGCTTTTATGTTCAGAATTGAAGCCATTTTTGGTAAAACCATTAAATTTTCTAAAAGGTGTTCCTTCTCAGTCTTTATTGTGTAGCGTGTGGATTTGAAATGGGCCATCATTAGAATCCACCTTCTGATATTTTGTACAATGAGCAAAATAGGCCAGGTAGCCTCCAAGATTGCCTTGGAAAAGTGATCAAAATCTCTCCCGGAGCCACGAAAATACACAAACTTGTAGATTTTTTACCTTAGAATTCAACGCAACAAACGGTTCGGCGTGAAGTTATTGGGATTAAAAGCTGCTCACAATCAAAGTAGCCCATTCTGCATGTTTTTGTGCCTGTCAAAACTCAATTGAAACCTGTCATTTTGCCTCTTTGGAAAAATATCAAATCTGATATTGAGAAGCTGCCATCCTGGGGATTAGTTCATTTAGGTCACGTGAACATGTAGGCAAAATGGTTTTTCTTCACTCTTCTTCCTTTGCAAAATATCAAGTGCCAAAGTTGACCTTTCTGAAGCTGCCTGGGAATGCAGTCACAGAACTGTGTAAAACGCATCTGGATCTGATCTTGAAAAAATATCAAACGGAGTGCTCGGCTCTTGAGAATTGGCATGAAGGTACATTAATATAGGAAGAATTCGAGACATCAATTAGTTTTTTATGAATACGATCCAATTGCTAGATATTACCTTCCAAACTAACCTCCTTGAAAACTGCCCCTGTCAAAACCTGATTCGAGCTCACCAACTTGCAATTTTAAAAGACTATTAAATCTCCTCCTGGGAAATTGTAACTAGAGAGTTTGGTTCATTTAGGCTTGATGAGTGCATGTGTAAGAGGATTCTTCACCATCCATCTTCTGTCATGAAATTTTAAGAGCCAAAGTTGACCTCTCCGCAACTTTCTGGAAATGCAGATATGGAAACTGAACTTTTTACATTTGCTTTTGATTTTGAAAAAATAGCAAACGAGATGTTGGGGTCCCAAAAACTGGCATGAAAGTACATTATCACGAGGAAAATATGGAACACTAATTAGTCTGTCAGGATCATCATTTATCTGCTAGATATCAACCTCCAAAGTTGGCCTCTCGGGCTGATTTCACATTGTACAAGTAACAAACCTTATCAAAACCCTCCAACTTGGTTCTTCAAAACCTAGTCAAAATTGATCGTAGAAAGCTGAAATCAGGTGTGCTCACTTACATATGGCAGATAAACATGTTTGTGAAATAATTTTTTATGAAGACGAATTGGCTCCGAATTATAATGCTTCAAAGTAGGCCATTTGAGCATATTGTGCAGGCGTATCTATGAGTGTTGAAATTGAATTTTTCATATGGGAACCTAAAATCTTGCAAAAATTGGTATGAAATTTTAGGTCCCAACAGATTCCATCACAGATTCCTAGAATATTCCATGCTTGTATGTAAGGGTTTGCATGTATATTTTGCATGTATGTTTGATATACAACGGGTAGATATAATGGCGATATGCAAAGGAAACATACATCGCCAAGATACAAGGGCGGTATGCTAAGGCGGACATACAAAGGTTTTATCGGTGTGACACAATGCATTAGTGGCCCAATTCATGTTCCTGCCAATAGGCTGATGAATATACAAGTCACACATGCAAGCAAGAGATACAAAGCCTCGGGTCCACTGGTTGTATGTCTGCGTTGTAGGTTTGCACATGCAAGGGTTGTTGGCAAGAGACATAGTGTAGCTTCATGAGTGTTGTCATTGATGGCAACAAAGGTCATCCCACCCATCCGCAGGACATGGTGTGCCTATACCGAAAGTCAGATTGAAGAGTGTTGAGGTCCGGTAAGCAAGAACAGAGCATGTAGCAAGGTCCGACAGTCAGGTCCAGATCTCTTAGAGGAAGTATCTCAGTAAAGTGTGGACTTGGGAAAGTCAAGAGGAGTACCATGACTAATAGATTCCAAGGATTGAGCCTTTGGTGAAGAAAGAGTGAAGAGATATGAGCACCTAAGTATTGGGTTCCTGTTTGGCAGAATAGACTGAGGAAGAACTGAATAGCAGAGCATCAGACCTTAATTCGGATAAGATATTGATGGTGATCAAGCTTCTTGAGGTATCATTCATGATTGGCCAACATGATTGAGGACTTCTATAAGCATCTCTTTGATACACATCACTTGGTAAGCAAGGATTCAGCCGACAGACTAGAGTTTGGAAATATTCTAAGTTTTCTAGATGCCAACTAGAAAGTGGATGAAATCCTTGGTGCGGATATATATATATATATATATATATATATATATATATATATATATATATATATATATATATATATATATATATATATATATATATATATATATATATATATATATATATACTAGATTGATTTCAGTATGAAGGTGTAAGAAGTGTATTGTGATGTGTGAGCAAAAGCAGAGAGTAGAGTGGACGCAGTACTACAGGTCCAGTATGTGACAGGACAACAACAACTAGGAAGAGGAAGAATGAAGTGCAGTAGATCAGTGTACCGAGCTTAACCGGAATTGAACTTCAGCATGTGTGGATGCTTCTCATCAGTTCAAGTATATTGTTACTCTCTTATGACTTGTAGACAGTGAGTCTCTTGTAGGCAATGAGCCTCTTGTGAGCAGTGTGCTCGGGTAGTGAGCCCTAATTGGCAAGTGCCGTTTTGTCCTATCTTATTCTTTTAACAGAGAATACAATCTTGGGTTAATCACCTCGGGTTTTCCATGTCAAAATCATTGTGTTATGTGTATTGAGTTTATTTCTACTTTCATGCTTACTTAATTTGATGCTGCACTATTGTTAAGGAAGAACAAAAAGTTAAAATAATCTAAATAACTGATTCACCCCCCCTCTCAGTTATCAACAATTGGTATCAGAGCTAAGTTCCTCCAAACAGAGCCTAACAACTTGAGGAAGATCTGGGAATCTCAATGGATATATATGGTATGAGGGAACAACTTCAATCTGCCCTAGATGATCTTGAGCAATCTCACTTTGAAGTCAACAACTTGAAGGAAAGACTCAAACAAGCTGATGATTTCATAAATGAACTAAAAGAGAAACTGAGTATCTCTATGAAGAAGAGAAAGGAACTTCTTCAACAATTAGCAAGTCAAGGTGAATCCAATGATACAAATGAAGATCTGAAGGAGAAAACCAAGTTGTGTGAAAAGTTATCAAAAGAAGTCATTATGGTAAGACATGAAATGGAATCAGGAGTTATGAAATTCACCCAAGAAATTGAAGAGAAAAGAAAAACTGAAGATGATCTAAGACAATCTCTCAAGGAGAAGTTAGAAGACTGCCACAAAATGGATAGAATAATTAGGCATCTAGAATCTGATCTTGAAGAAGCTAGAGATAATGAAGAACAACTTGAGAATCAGATTGACACTCTTAAAAGGGATCTTCAAACAACAAATGAATACAAAGAGAAATTCAAGATAAGCTCTGCTCAACTTGAAGTTCTTCTTCAAAGCCAGAAGAGGGTAGATGACAAACAAGGCTTGGGATATGAGAAAGGTGAAAGCTCTGGATCCGGTCATAAGAACTCTAGATCAGGAAATCCAAGGAACAGGCCTAGAAGACCTCCCGTAAGACAACCAAATGCTCAAAGATATCCTTCCTTCAATGGATACTGCCACAATTGCAACAACTTTGGTCATAAAGCAAATCAGTGCAGAAGAAGAATGAACCAGACTAATTCATCATTCTTTGAACAGTGCTTTAATTGCAAAAGGTATGGTCAGAAATCTCATGAATGCAGAAAAATGCAAATGAACAATTCATTCAATGGTAGATGTTTTGCATGCAATAGAATGGGACATATGGCTAATCAATGTAGATCAAGAGGATATCAGTCAAATGTGCAAAAAAATGTTGTTTGCTACAATTGCAATAGATCTGGACATATTGCCAAATTCTGCAGAAGTAAGAATCAGGACAAAAAGGGTCCGGTGCATCATAATCATAACCAAGATAAAGGAAAAGTGAATGCGGATGAAATTCAAAGGGAGATGAACAAGATATGGGTGAAGAGAAGTACAAAAAATGATGGGGATGGATCCACACCAGAATCTGGTGTAGATATTCCTTCTGGAAACTAAATAGATGAGCTCTAGCTCAGGGGGAGTAACAAAAGAAAAACATTTTCCCCCAGCTAGTCAATAGGTGCCTGAAATTGGTGCATGAAAGGTTACAGATCAAAGAGGTTCTCAGAGAAATATCTAAATAAGCCATGGTAAAGATATGAAAGATCCGCAAGAAGTTTTGAAAAGATTAATCTTCCAAGATTGATCCGGTTCAATAGTCATCCAATAAGAATAAGACTTTCATAGTTAGATCTGGTATGATTCAAATTTAAGGTATCTTGATTTGCAGATAAATGGAATGATTGTGAAAGGTCGATAGATTGTTAATATCCACCAAAATTAACTTTAAGGGCATCTTAGTGATCTGAAAAAATCTCTCAGGATAAGAAGAACAGAGCAACTGAAATAACTTAAGGTATGCATTTATTGCAAATGAAATTAGGGTTTGCGCAGAAATAAAAGGGTTCTTTTGTTCATCATTTGTACATTTGCATTCGAGAAGAAGAAGAAAAGGAGCTCTGCAAACAAATTGTCTCAAGCCTCTCAAGGATCAACCACATAAGTCAACTCTTCCAGCAATCCGATCCAGCTCATTCTGTGAAACCTAAAAAGGTATTTTCCACTCTTGATCAAACTCTCTCTGAATCTTTAAGATGGCTACTCCGAATGTTGTGAAAATTTCTGATAGGCCGCACCCTAAATTTAAGAAACATCCCTACAAATCTCTAGAAGTGGATCCCTTAGGCGCATTTTCTAGCATTCCGCATGGAGTTTTGCATGTTGAAGACGTTAGGGCACACATTCATGTGAACATTGAAGAATTTGGGGAATCCAAGCTGATAGATATTTATCACAATCAGTTAATAGATGACTTATTTGAACTCAAACCTCAGTACAAGGCTATCCGGGACAAACATTTTGCATAGTGCATTCATTTCCCCTATTTTGCAGAAGATGAATGGGTCCGGTATGTTCTAAGTAGAATATATGATAACTTTATATGGTTGATGAGGCCATTCAAGATAACCAAGGATGCCATTAGGGTAGTTACCGGATTGCACTCATCCGGTGGGATACCTGCTCTCAAATCTGTCAAGAATCAGATAGTGAGTGAGGCAACCAGATCAAAATTTGACAAGAGAGCAATGAGAATTAAAGATATCACTGATCCAGATATCAAATTTGCATCCATGATAATTGGTTACAAGATATATCACTCCAGCAGGGAAAATTCAGTACCCAGAACTGTAATTTACACAGCTTTTTAGATGCTAAAAGAAAATGTTGACTATGATCTTTGTGAACTTCTCCTGAACCAACTTTTGGAGAACCTACAGAAGATAAAGAAGGACAAGAAGAATTCCTTCAAATACGGTGGCTTGATACTCTGTCTATTTTTCTATTACATGAATGAGCTACCCAGATCTAGTGGTTGGATGTGGCAAAATGACAGACCAGTAGCCATACAAATCAGGGATTATTTGCATGGAATAGGTGATGCCAAGGCACATAATACAAAACTATGGGGCTACTTCAAGAACTTTCAAAGTATGATGCAAGCAAGAGAGAGAATCCCCCAATCTCTAGTTGAAAAGTATAAGGATACCGTATGCTTTATGGTAGAAACTGATCAATGCCTAATGGAGGCAGTAGAGCCAAGGACAGTCTGGATCATGCCAATGGGATATGAAGTAGATGAGAAAATTGTAGAGCTACATGTTCAACACATGCTTAGTCAACCCAAGGATTCTAAGGCAGAAAGGTTTGGAACCTTTGAAGTGTTGAGTGTGAAGATCCATGTGGAGCTAAGACAACCGGAAATGAAAAGAAAAGTGAGGAGGGAAGTAGAAGAATTTGCCAAGAGGCATGGAATATCAAAAGAGGCACTTGATGCAAACAAAGAGAAGATGGAAAGGGCAGAGAAAGAAAAAGAAAAAGTAGAAAAGGAAAGTGCTCCGATAGAAGCCCCCTCTCGGACCAGATCCTCTAAGAGCTCTACACCTGCCACTGCTAAAAGCTTAAAGACATCAAAATCGGAAGCAGAATCATCCGGTAAAGGAGAAAAGAGAATAAAGACAAAGGCTACAAGATCATACACAAGCCTCGAGGATGATGAAGAGATAGAGTTAGATGAGGAAGTCAAGAAAATGAAGAAGAAGAAAGTATCTGGAGAATCCTCTACCAGTCTAGACAAGGAAGAAGAAAAGACAGATAAATGTGTTAAGAAGCCTACTCTTGACGATATCATCAAGGCAACCACTATGGATGGAAACCTGAAACCAATAACAAAATTCTATGATGAATGTGGTGAAGTTGACCAGAAGATCCTGCAAGATGCCACAATCAGGTATCTGAATATCTACAACAAAGCCTTCATTGAAATCATATCTCTAGTTCCTAAAAGCCTTGAGAAGGAACTTGAAATGAGAAAGAATAATGCCAAAGCAAAGGATATGGAGATCCGGGAACAGATAGCCATTCAGCTCTATCCCTCCATCACTCCTAAGCAAAAGAATATGATCTTCAAAGATTGCAAGGATGAGTCCAGAGCAAAGCTAGAATGAATCAGCTTATGCTTGGAGAGACTAACAAGGTAGCAAAAGAAACAGAAGACATCCTCCGGAATGCATACAAAAGATTCAATATTCCTATTATAGAGGACTTAGGTGATGATCCCTCAGCCATGGATGACAAAGAAGAATCTACTGAGACAGTGGCAGAAGAGGCAAAGGAGACAGGTGAAGAGAAAGCTAAGGACTTAGATTCCTCTGCTTTGGAAGAGGAAGCTCATGAAGAAGAAGACACTTCTCTTCCGGATCCTCCTGCATACTCTAGAATTGAAGGAGAAGAAAGAAAAGAAGAGAGCATCAGTCAAGAAGAACAAATAAAGGGAAGAGAAGAAGGTCAAATAGAGAAGACCACAAATGACAGTGCTAAGACTGCAGAAGGGGAGAAAACTCTGTCTCCGGCAAGAGACACAGCAGAAGCAGTCAAAGATTTCTTAACCAAATAGATGATGGAAATTGATGAACCAGAACTACATCAAGGACCATTCAATTTTGATTCCCTCTCCCTGGTTCAGACCATGAAGATTGCATCCTTTACTCAAGCAAAGGCAAAAGAAAAACTACTGAAGTCTCACATGGAAGACTGTGAACTAATAGAAATTGCATCCGGTGCATTGGAGAAGATCATGCCATCCTTCCAAAAGGATCCTTCAGCCTCCACATCCGGTAATTTAAAGTCTCTTGTAAATTCTGTTCATACACATTTTGATTCCTTAGAGAAGTCAGCAGTAGAAAAGGTCTGGAAGGAGTTTTTAGGAAAGAGACTCTCTAAGGTGCAGAGTCTAATAACAAATGATAAGAGAGTTATGGATATTGGAATAAAAAGCTTAGAAAATGCTCTTAAAGATGGCAGAGATATATATAAATTTTGTTTATCCTGGCCCAAAGTGACCAAGGACATTGAGAAGAAAGTAAAAGATCAAGAGGATAAACTGTTAAGTTTATTTCAAAGTTTTGATCCTCTCTCCTCTTCCATAATCAATCAAGAGTGTTAGACTATTGCAGTCACAAATGAAATAAAGAAGCTTGAGAAGGAGAAGAAAAATAGAATAAACAGGTTAAGTGAACTTAGAGGGATCATTATCCCTAAGTTAGAGGCTATGCATGAAGCCCTAACTGATGCTCAGGCAACAGCCCAGACCAGTGATCCATTAGATCTAAAAAGGGCAGAAGCTTTTGCATTCCTGTTGAGTGGTCACATCTCAATTTTGGATAGGATGAAGAAGAGTTGGGCGACATAAGTGGTACAATTGAAGACCACTTTTGCAGATATAATTCAGTATATGTAAGTAAAACATGTATATATGTTTTTGCGGACAAGTATAGATTATTTTTGAGAAATTTTAGTGTGCGGACCCTACCCTTTGCCATTAATGTCAAAGGGGGAGTGAGGAGCAGTGAAAAATGTGGAATCCAGCTAAGGGGAAGCTCTAGTAAAAGTGTACATTAGAACAGAGCATCAGCCAAGGGGGAGTGTAGTGTGACACTTAGTCATTTTTCACTAAGTGTTGCCATCAATGCCAAAGGGGGAGATTGTTGGCAAGAGACACAGTGTAGCTTCATGAGTGTTGTCATTGATGGCAACAAAGTTCATTCCACCCATCCGCAGGACATGGTGTGCCTATACCGGAAGTCAGATTGAAGAGTGTTGAGGTCTAATAAGCAAGAACAAAGCATGTAGCAAGGTCTGATAGTTAGGTCTGGATCTCTTAGAGGAAGTATCTCAGTAAAGTGCAGACTTGGGAAAGTCAAGAGGAGTACCATGACTAATAGATTCTAGGGATTGAGCCTCTGGTGAAGAAAGAGTGAAGAGATATGAGCACCGAAGTATTGGGTTCCTGTTTAGCAGAATAGACTGAGGAAGAACTGACCAGCAGAGCATCAGACCTTAATCCGGATGAGATATTGATGGTGATCAAGCTTCTTGAGGTATCATTCATGATTGGCTGACATGATTGATGACTTCTATAAGAATCTCTTTGATACACATCACTTGGTAAGCAAGGATTCAGCCGACAGACTAGAGTTTGGAAATATTCTGAGTTTTTCAGATGCCGACTAGAAAGTGGATGAAATCCTTGGTGCGGATATATACTAGATTGATTTCGGTATGGTGTAAGAAGTGTATTGTGATGTGCGAAGAAAAGCAGAGAGCAGAGTGGAAGTAGTAATACAGGTCCAGTATGTGACAGGACAACAGCACCTAGGAAGAGGAAGAATGAAGTGCAGCAGATTAGTGTACTGAGCTTAACTGGAACTGAACTTCAGCATGTGTGGATGCTTCTCATCAGTTCAAGTATATTGTTACTCTCTTATGACTTGTAGACAGTGAGTCTCTTGTAGGCAGTGAGCCTCTTGTGAGCAGTGTGCTCGGGCAGTGAGCCCTAATTGGCAAGTGCCATTTTGTACTATCTTATTCTTTTAAAAGAGAATACAATCTTGGGTTAATCACCTCGTGGTTTTTCCCTTAACAGGGTTTTCCACGTCAAAATCATTGTGTTATGTGTATTGAGTTTATTTCTGCTTTCATGCTTACTTAATTTGATGCTACACTATTGTTAAGGAAGAACAAAAAGTTAAAATAATCTAGATAACTGATTCACCCCCCCTCTCAGTTATCAACAAGGGTCATATACAAAAGTAACATGCAAAGGTCAGACGCATGTTTGCAATGTACAAATGTGGTTGTATATAGTTTTGCTTGTATGTTCGCATTGTAAATGCAATATGCAAAGAGAAAACATACAACTTGGACGCGAAAGGAAAATGTGTTTTGGTGGATAAGTGGCTAGAGTCCGCATTGTATGTATATTGCATTTGTATATGCGATATACAAGACAAAGATGCAAGAGAGGATATACAAGTGGACCCGACTGAAAAATGTAAATCGAAAAATTCAAAGGTGGGGTCTGCAGTTTGTATGTTAAGTGCTTTGTATATGCTAAAATATAAAGGAAGTGAGATACAAGTGTTGCAAGGTGTGACCCTTGGTCTCCTTATTCAACACTGTGCTGCGGTGGTTTGCGACAAGGGCTTAACCGCCTCTCGTGCTTGTTAAGTCAAGTGGTTGCATCGGGCATTAAAAGGTCAATCTTTTGGTGCAATGGCAATTAACAATTGGTATCAGAGCCGAGGTCACGGGTTCAAACCCCGCGCTTGTGCTATGGGGGGATGGTTGCAAGGTCTGACCCTTGGTCTCCTTGTTCAGCACTATGTTGCGGTGGTTTACGACAAGGGCTTAACCGCCTCCTGTGCTTGTTAAGTGAAGTGGTTGTATCGGGCATTAAAAGGTCGATCTTTTGGTGCAACGGCAACTAACAACAAGCCGGACTCAAATGCGATTTTAATTTGATTCATGGTGCTTTGGGGTCCGCACCTTGTATGTGTTGCATTTGTATGTATATACAACTGCATATACAAGGATTTGAGGGTGAAAAAGGTAAAATGGAAGAGGGAAAAGTCAGCGATGGAAAAAGGGCACCTGCGTAGTGGGATTTCATTGGTCGAGGACTAGTCAGCATGATTTGAAGCCGTTGATCTTGGTGATGAAGAGGAAATCGATGGCCTTGTTTTGAATGCCCGAGGAAGGAATTTCTGTGTGTTCGCTGCATCTTCTCCAGGCAAGAAAAAACTTCAAAAAAACAAGCGAACCGTTGCTGCATCCCGAAATGGGTAGGTTGGCCATTAATGGCGAATTTGTAGGGGTATGGGTCTTGATTGACAGGCTAACTACTTTCTTCATGAGGAAAATCTTCAGACGGCGGCACATCTCCCGATTTCACTTGCTTTTCCTTCCTTTTCTGCATGCTGCATTGAATTTTTTTGGGCACCATTTCTCATGGTGCATTGTATCTGGCAAAATTTTGAAATGACCTTGTAATTAATTATTGGGTACATGTTCTTGCTATATAGCGAACTGTGTTACTCATTTTTTCAGGGGTTGAAGATTTGGGCATTTTTTTGGAGAAAATAATGAAAAACAGAGCATTTTCTTGGTTGTTCTGTCTCTTTTGTGAGTTTATGAGTTGCATTTGAATGCACGTTGCACATATGTTTAGTTTCATGTCATGTTTATATGAAAAATGCATTGTTGAATGTGTTTAGCTGTTTGTCTCCATTTGATGTATGCATCACTTCTTCTGAATCTGGTTGCTAAGGGTTTCTAAGATTCTAGGATACAGATTTGCTGTATTGCATGCTTGATCTGTGACTTCCATTCAAGGAATGGATTAAACTATTTTAGGTTAAGTATGAAGAAGAATGTATGTCAGCTGAGATATGTCTAAGTAGAGGCAACTAAATTCTTACTCTTGTGTGGTGTTTGTAAGGCAAATACCAGTCCTAACCCCTTGAAACTTGAATGCTAGTGCAAATCATTCTCTTGTATATGTCTAATTGACTCTATTGCCTTGAGATAGGCACCGGTCTGCCCTTGTGTAATAGTTATGATCCAAAACCCCCTGTCTTGCATCCAAAAATTAATACGAATCATTTCATATTTCCAACCTGTTAGTTTGTAGGATTAGAAGTAGGACCTTGCATACTCTCATTCCTAACCAGTCAGATATGTCCAAGAACACTGCCAACCTTGTGATTTATCACATGAATCTTGGTCCAAATATGAGAGTATTCTACCTATTCTGAAAAGCTAAATCTTTTTGTCATTGGGCGAGTCAAAGTCAAATCTTTAGCTATAGGGATACCCCCCTTGGTGCGACAGAACTAGAAGTGAAGGGGAGGCAGCTCACGCAAACTCTTGTATTTGTTGGCTGAATCTGCATGTGCATTTGAACTGACAAACCCTCTGCCGATCCGGACACCAACAGAAATGGCGACTCCGCTGGGGAGTCAAGCAATTTGAAGATTTAGAAGTGTGATAGGTGAAAGTCAGGTGTAGCAGATCAGACATAGTCGTGAAACCCTAACCCTACCATCATCAAGGAATCTAACCTAAATGAATTCAAAGAACAATGCAATTCAAGCATAACATCACCTAGATCGTGCGATTCCTTGTTTGAGGGATGTGGACTGCTTCTTCAACAATGAACAATTGCAAAGCTGAAAGCTGCCATGATGGATGATAAAAGCTCAAGTGAATTCTCAGATGCTCAAGATGTTCAAGATGCTCAAGATGATAATGTAGGTGCTATATGATTGCTGGATTGCTGGATGTCTCATATGGAGTGAGAGGGTGTTTATATAGGACTTAGCCAAGATCAATCAACGGTGGAGATTCAAAGGCTATGTGAATGGCTAGGATTGAAAGTTACTAAATTTAGATTCCATTAATTGTGCATGTGAAGGATTGTAAATGAAAGTTGTCTTACAACACATGATTGACTGGACAAGTGTTGGAATGTGATAAATGATGAGGGCTTAGTTCAAATAAAATATTTGAATTAGTTGTAATATGAGTTGGATATTAATTAAATAAATAAAATTTATTTAATTAATAGGATAAATGAATAAAATGGGATAAGATATGATTGAGAAATGATGTGGAATTAATTAAATAAATACAATTTATTTAATTAATTGGCTAAGTAGATGAGAATGGGATTGAATGGGATTTTAATTAAATAAATAAAATTTATTTAATTAATTGGCTAATGGATTAGTGATTTAACAAGGTGTTGCTAGACATGGACAAAGTTGGGACAAATTTGGGTGTCTACAAGAAGACCTAGGTGAAGTTGTTGTAGCAATACCAAGGAATGACCATGTGGTGCTCTGCTGGCGTGATGAATCTAGAAAACAAAAGTGCCTTGTTGATATTCTGTCCTCTCTGTGAGAGGTGGCGACTCTGTTAATTGAACCAATCTAAAGCTGCAACATATTTCCAGGTATTCCATCTTTTCACTTGAAATGATTCAAATAGAGAAACAGTCCTTGTTGTGCTCTCAAAGAAGACCATTTTTTATTGAAAGATATAAAGCCCTGAATTTCAAGGGAATATATGGTTGCCCAAATGTTATTCCCAATAAGATTAGAAAATGTTTGCCGAAATATAGTGGATTAGATTCTAAGTCTGCAAATAGACATCTGCAAAATTTTTGTAATTTGATAGAAGATTATGAGGTAGAGGTTGAAGATGTAGTAATGAAACTCTTTGTTCAGTCATTAGAGGATGATGCTAGGGTCTGGTTTTCAGACCTGCCTGTGTGTTTAGTTTCTTCATGGGTAGATTTAGAAATTGCATTCCTAGAGCAGTTTGGTGAAAGATTTGATGTGGCCTCATTGATCATACATTTCATGAATATCCAAAAGGAAGATGAGGAATTGGTTCTAGCCTTTAATCTTAGATTTATTAAGTTGCTCAAATAGATTCTTGAATAGATGAGACCCAATGATGCATTGTGCTTGGCAATTTATTTGGCTACATTTGATGAAGAAATGAGTTATTTATTGAGAGATAAAGAACCAGCTACACTTCACCAGGCTTACAAATTTGCTATGGATATTGAAAATAATCAGAAATATGGAATGCCATTAGGTTTCATGATTGCAAGCCTTCAAAATAGTTTGTAGGGTGAATATATTTCTGTTGTTCCAGTGTGCTCATTGAGAGATGATTCTGCAGAAGGAAATATATCCCACAACAATGGGTGTAGTCATGATGTGATGCATACACATGAAGAAGATGTAGAAAATGTAGGCACATCCTATAATGGTGAAGACAAAGATTGTTATCAACCTCTAGAAGAGAAGCCTGCATATACAAAATGCGTTTCAGATGATGAAATGAATGATATACATGAAGTTGTGTCTTGCAGCAATAGGCATATCCCAGTTATTCATGATTATTTGTACAAGGTGGATATGCAGAGCTTCACTATGAATATAGAAAACATTGATTCAAGGGATGATAGTGAATATGCTAGTGATTGTCAGCATTCAGACTCATGTGTGAGCCTTTCAGATGATGAAATATATATGGATGTTGAGTATGAGTGCTTCCTTGAAGATTATAGCTACCTCTACAATGCAGAAGTTGAAACTTTTGCTTTTGATCATCAGGGCATTGGTGAAGAGGAAAATTAGGGTCACTATTCAGATATGAATGGACAAGTTGCAGATGTGTGTGCTCATACAGTTGGGGATAATGTCGGTTGTAGGGGTGACTACAAAGCTTTCAGTGAAGGGTTGCATTCTGAGCTCTTTATGCCTTCTCTTGAGGCATTCCAGGTGGACCTTAATGATAAAATTGCTGAGCACAATGATGATGAATATCTGAATGTTTATAAAAATGAATATGATTATGAGATGTTGCTTGTGCTTGAATATTGCATGTTTGATATATAGGAGCTCTTATTTTTTGAAGAAGGGCAAAATTCTGATGAGGATTCATTTGTTTCATATGAGTCTGTTATTTTTCCAAGCAACATCAGTGACTCATATGATCATGATAGTCTACTGCTGAGAATGGTAGATGCTTATGAATCTTGCTGTAGATTTGAAGAAAAAGAAATGGGTAGCAGCACAACCAATCGCAAAGTAGGGTGCTGCAGACAACCAAGTGTTTTTTGGCTTCATTTGAAGAAATCAAAAGAAAATCAAATATTTGACAAAGGAAAATACTGGTTTTTCCTTTTTGGTGGCCCTGGGCCACCAAGTAAAATTTGAAAGTGTGATTTGTGATGCAGGTTGGTGCAATGTTTGACTCTATGTGCCCAATGGATAAGGGACTGGTCTGCATCCTAGAGATCTATAGTTCTCGCCATGCCTGCAAGAGGCATGCATCCCCAGACAGAGCCAATGTTGGTGCCTGCACCTAGAGTTAAGGTTTTGAGCTAAAAATCCGCAGGTATTTTCATTGTAAAACCTTCAAATTTTCTAAGACTATCGGCCTTCACTTTTTCATGCATGTATGCATGTATATGCATTGCTATTTGTATGTACATTTGAATGTGCAAGCACGAATGTACATTGGCGGGCCCAAAAGAAGTTCAATCAACTTCAAAAAAGTGCAAAAATTGGTTGTATGCATCTTTGTATGCATATTAGGCTTGTATGTGCAATTTCGGGCGTGAAAGGTGGATGTACATTGAAGATTCCATCACAGATTCCTGGAATATTCCATGGTTGTATGTAAGGGTTTGCATGTATATTTTGCATGTATGTTTGATATACAACGAGTAGATACAATGGCGATATGCAAAGGAAACATACATCGCCAAGATACAAGGGCAGTATGCTAAGGTGGACATACAAAGGTTTTACTGGTGTGACACAGTGCATCGGCGACCCAATTCATGTTCTCGTTGATAGGCTGATGAATAGACAAGTCACACATGCAAGCAAGAGATACAAAGCCTCGGACCCACCGGTTGTATGTCTGCGTTGTATTTTTGCACATGCAAGGGTCATATACAAAAGTAACATGCAAAGGTCAGACGCATGTTTGCAATGTACAAATGTGGTTGTATATAGTTTTGCTTGTATGTTCGCATTATACATGCAATATACAAAGCCGATATGCAAAGAGAAAATATACAACCCGGACGCGAAAGGAAAATATGTTTTGGCGGATAAGTGGCTGGAGTCCGCATTGTATGTATATTGCATTTGTATATGCGAGATACAAGGCAAAGATGCAAGAGAGGATATACAAGCGGACCCGACCGAAAAATGTAAATCGACAAATTCAAAGGTGGGGTACGCAGTTTGTATGTTAAGTGCTTTGTATATACCGAAATACAAAGGAAGTGAGATATAAGCCAGACCTGAATATGATTTCAATTTGATTCATGGTGATTTGGGGTCCGCACCTTGTATGTGTTGCAGTTGTATGTATATACAACTGCATATACAAGGATTTGAGGGCGAAAAAGGTAAAATGGAAGAGGGAAAAATCAGCGATGGAAAAAGGGTGCTTGCACGACGCGATTTCATTGGTCGAGGACTAGTTAGCACGATTTGAAGCTGTTGATCTTGGCAATGAAGAGGAAATCGATGGCCCTGTTTTGAATGCCCCAGGAAGGAATTTCTGTGTGTTCGTTGCATCTTCTCTAGGTAGGAAAAAACTTCAAAAAAACACGCGAACCGTTGCTACATCCCAAAATGGTTAGGTTGGCCATTAATGGTGAATTTGTAGGGGTATGGGTCTTGATTGACAGGCTAGCTACTTTCTTCATGAAGAAAATCTTCAGACAATGGCACATCTCCCAATTTCACCTATTTTTCCTTCCTTTTCTACATGCTGCATTGAATTTTTTTGGGCGCCATTTCTCATGGTGCATTGTATCTGGTGAAATTTTGAAATGACCTTGTAATTAATTGTTGGGTACACGTTCTTGCTATATAGCAAATTGTGTTACTCATTTTTTCGGGGGTTGAAGTTTTGGGCTTTTTTTGGAGAAAATAAGGAAAAATAGAGCATTTTCTTGGCTGTTCTGTCTCTTTTGTGAGTTTATGAGCTGTATCTGAAAGCACGTTGTACATATGTTTAGTTTCATGTCATGTTTATATGAAAAAAACATTGTTGCATGTGTTTAGCTGTTTGTCTCCATTTGCTGTATGTATCGATTCTTCTGAATCTGGTTGCTAAGGGTTTCTAAGATTCTAGGATACAAATTTGCTGTATTGCATGCTTGATCTGTGACTTCCATTCAAGGAATGGATTAAATTGTTTTAGGTTAAGTATGAAGAAGAATGTATGTCAGCTGGGATATGTCTAAGTAGAGGCAACTAAATTCTCAGTCTTGGGTGGTGTTTGTAAGGCAAATACCAGTCCTAACCCCTTAAAACTTGAATGCCAGTGCAAATCATTCTCTTGTATATGTCTAGTTGACTCTATTGCCCTGAGATAGGCACCGGTCTGCCCTTGTGTAATAGTTATGATCCAAAACCCCTTGTCTTGCATCCAAAAATTAATACAAATCATTTCATATTTCCAACCTGTTATTTTGTAGGATTAGAAGTAGGACCCTACATACTCTCATTCCTAACCAGTCAGATATGTCCAAGAATACTGCCAACCTTGTGATTTATCACACGAATCTTGGTCCAAACATGAGAGTATTCTGCCTGTTCTGAAAAGCTAAATCTTTTTGTCATTGGGCAAGTCAAAGCCAAATCTTTAGCTATAGGGATACCCCCCTTGGTGCGGCAAAACTAGAAGTGAAGGGGAGGCAGCTTACACAACCTCCTATATTTGTTGGATGAATCTGCCTGTGCATTGGAATTGGCAAACCCTCTACCGATTCGGACACCAACAGGGCCAAAGGCCCTAAGAGTTTTGATTGCTGTTTTATAACAAAAAAATTTTGCATAGTGAGCGGCGGCCAAAAGGCCGCCGCCCATTGCTCTTTTGTTTTTGTAGTGTGGGGGGGGGGGGTTGTGGGGAGGAGGCTATGCCTCCACTAACAACCAAGGGTGTGGGTGGAGGCACGACCTCCTGTCCACACCCCTTCCCCCCCATCGCTATAAACCTTTGCAACGCAGCGACCTCCCCACAGCGGCGACGCCATGGGGAGTATATGGCTCTCTCGCGGCCGTCTTTCAACATAGTTGGTGCCCCTTTTGACTTTGACCTCCCCTTTCCAAATGACGATTGTGTAAATGAGGTTTGCCAGCATTATAAATCAACATATATATATATATATATTGTGGATCAAGAAGTGCATTATTTCCCTCTGATAAACCAGAGAGTAGGGTATATATTTATAAAATATATATATATATATATATCCTATCTATACCTCAGTGTGGAGGTTTCTCATGGCGACCTCCTTGCATAACTTCAACCTGCAAAAAAGAGAAAAAACAAAAGAACATGTTAGGGTTTTACCTTAAAGAAAACAATAAAATAGAAATTAGGGCTTCTCTTTGAGAAAACTAATATTATAATGGAGTTAGGGTTGGGTTGGGAGAATGAGGGAAAAATGCGTTGGAAATGCATTTTAATTTATTCCCTCATTTTGCCTTGTGCTCGGGAATTTAAAATTCCCTCTCTTGCCCTTGCCTTTTAGATTTATTTTTATTTTATCCTTGAGTTTTATCTTAGTGGCTTAATATTATTTTGGGGTGTTGAATTTTACTCCATGTGGGCATTTTATTGCTTGTGGATTATATTTGATGGGATGGGATTTTTTTTGAATTAGTGAACTTCTTTATCCCCTTGGCCATGTATCTATTTTGGACCTTTTTTTATTTAAGTTTCTAGTGTACTTTAATTAAAACTCATTTGGGATACCTCTTTAATTTAATTAATTTGTTTAATCGATTCTATTATTTTTGTGGGGAGAAATACTTTAATTGTTTCCCCTTTATAATTTATTTTGAGTTAGTTAATAAATATAATGGTCGGAATTATATTTATTAAATGACTTAACTTTTTTTTAGTTTTACTTTTGGTCATTTATTTATTTTTAATTTTTTTTTATATTTTGTGAAATGGTTAATTTCATTTAACCTTGGAAATTTATTTTATCCCTTTTATTTAAATTTTTGCATTAATTACTTCATGAGGTTTTCTTTTTAAAATATTTATTTTAATTATTGAAAACATGTTATGCTGTCAAATTTTTCCTAGATTTTTAGGGTTTCTTTTATGGCCTTTTCGCGACATCATTTAATCACTCCATTTTCTTCATGCAACCATTAGATCATCGGATGCGTTTCTATTTTCAAATTTATTTATGCATTAGAGTTAGGGCTTGGTTTCAATCTGTCGAGGTCATCCCTTTTGCTTAGGAAACTTAGGGTTCGAATTGAATCCGTTATAACCCTAGAAGCAGCGCACATCGCGTCACATACCCCCTAGACGACTTTCATCATGCAGGGGATTGTGTAGGTAAGCGCACTTCCCCAATTATGAATTACATGTTTATGCCTTATGCGTATTGCCACCGAGCATGCAGATGCATGCTAGGGGGTTCCTAGGGACTTGCGGAAAAGTTTTTGGTAATTTGTGTCATAACCACATGACAAATGTGGACATGACACATGTGTTGTGTGTCGTGACCACATGGGAAATGTGGGCATGACAGTAGAATGAATAAGAAGATCAATGGTAGAGGAAATTTGAGAGGATGTGTGCGAATAGGGAGAGGACAAGTGTCCTGTTCTATTTTGAGATATGGGAGTTAACAGAATATATTGAAGAGTTAACTGAGATGATTGGCTAGTTAATAGAATAGACTAATCAGTTAAGTGAATTGATTGAAGAGTTAACTGATTTGACTAGAGGATAAATAGGACATGTGGGTGAGGGGATATTAGCTAATTAAATATTAAAATATTTAATTACATGTGCACATGGATTAACTGAATTATTTTTGGTATTAATTCAATTTTGGAGGAAATAGATAATTTAAATAAATATTTGGATTTATTTAAATATAGAGAATGATTTGATACTTATAGATTTGAACACTTTGGAACTTAGAAGAACTAATTAAATAATTTGGTATTATTTAATTTAGAATGATTTTAGAAGAATTTGGATGATTTAATTAAATAAATGATTTTATTTAATTTTTTGGAGAAATATGAATCAAATAAATAAATTGATTTATTTATTTATTGATAGAGGAATTTAAAATGAAATAAATATTTAAAATATTTATTTAGCTAGAGTTGCATCACTTTTAGGTGTATACAGAAAGAACATTTATTTTTTGGACTATAGTATGGAGTGCTTATGTTGGGTTCATGGTTTTAGTCCTTGGTTACATGAAAGCACTAGATGATTTTCTATCAGTTGCATGTGGGTTGTGGATTTGGTATTTTTTTGTGATATGGAAAATCTTGGACAACCTAGTTCATTTTCTTTCATATTCATGTTATTTTGGATATGTAGGTTTTTTACAGTTTTCCTATTTCAAAAAGTTGTGGATTTGTAGATTTGTGATATTTCATTATTTTAGATGACATATATGGTGTGAATATCTAGATGATTAAGTGATTTCAGATTGACAGAGAGATGGTTTTGCATGTTTTACATGTTAACAAAAACTTGTGGTTTGTAGACCTCTAGAAAGATTATATTTAAACTCTTAGAGTATTCTGGATGGAAACAATTATATATTTGTAGGGCTTCTTGTTGTGTTCTAATGATATATGGTTACTCTTATGTGGATTTGTTTGGAAATCTGGTCTAGCGTTGATCCTGGTGTTTGAGTCTTGGAAATTCACATGTTATTCCTAGTTATCTTTGTTCTGCATGTTACTGATGTGGTGATGAATCTATTTTTCAGTTATTTGAGATTGGAGCACTGACCATATTTTTCTCCTTTGAGATGTTGCATGAGTGTAGATCTTATAAATTGTCTGATTAAGATTCTATTGGGTTGGCCTCTTCTTGGTCACCTTGATTACAGTGGTATGTTTATTACAGTGAGATAGAAGGATGGTTTGGAGTACCTGATATATTTATTCATTAGAATCTCTAGTAGTAAGTTATGGTGCATGAAAAGCTCTGTTCACTTTTAGTGGAGTTTTGGTAATGATGTAGGTCATGATACCATATATACAACTCAGTATCACTTTCAGTGGGAGTTTTGTGTAGTTACATAGTGTGTTCTATCTTCTTGGTTTGGAGATTATGGTTTACTTGACCTTTTGGGAGATGTTGTCATTATTGTGGGATTATTTGATTGTGTTGAGGCCATGAATGATCTTCATTGAGGAGATGGTTTTCACAATGTCATGGATAGCTTGGTTACATGTTTCAGTGGGATCTTTTGATAGTGATGGTTTGATGTTTATCTTGTTGCCATGTATAGCTCAGTATCATGGTTCAGTGGGAGCTTTGGTAGGATATGGTTATCTTCATGTGATTTGAAGAGGTTTTAACATCTTATTTCATGGAGGACCCTTAGAGTCTTTAGTAAAGGTGTTATTGTTCTTCCTTTAGAGGGGACGTAGTTCTCTTTGGTTTTGAGTATTAATCATTTGCTTGGAGCTTCATGATTTTGTAGGTTACATTTGAAGTTGGCATGGAATGATTGGTGGGTGCTCATGAATACTAGAGAGACTTGGGTTTGGTTGGATATTTCTTAAGAGGTATGTGTTGGAATGGTTACTTGTTATGAAAGTTTTTTCAACAGTAAAGACTGAGGAGCCTACACCTGGAAATGGATGTGGATCCACCATAGACCTGATGAGAAGGTTGTCTTTATTAAAAGCTTATACTTCTTGGTGTTGTATGCACATGGCAATCTTGTATCCCACTCTTGGTCTACTTGGCAGGTGAATGATCTAAGAGGTGTTGCCCGCCTAATTATTAGATGCATTATTTATATGTATCTTGTCTTCTCTTGTGCATTAGTCTTGAAAGTTGAATTCTGAGGGCTTGTTGAGAAGTAGATGCATGATTTTATGTATTTCTATTGTTCTCCTTGTAATCTTGAACTTGGGTTAGTTCTAAGGAGATGTACATGGGATGGTTAGTGGCTTTGAGACATTCCCTTATGTTGTGGGAATGTTTCGCTAGTTGGATCTACTTTCTATGAGAGGTTTACCTCTATTGCTGCCATGTTTCATTATAAGTTGAATGGCTAGATGTTGATATCCTTTCAGTTTGGGAGTGTTGAAGGAGATCTTACTGTTGCAAGTATGTGCCTAACCAGTGTTGTCATTGATGTCAACATATCAGTGTTGTCATTGGTGTCAGCTGTGCTCTTGTTTTGATGATTTGTAATGTTGGAGATAATGAGTAAGTCATCCTAAGATTGAGTTTTCAAGTGCTTTTGAGAAAATTTGCTTCTCCGATAGAAATGATATATAGAAGAGTATCTTTGATTACAGCAGAACAGTTCAGTAGATTGCTCCACATTTTTTATAGAATGAATATCCTTGTCTATGGATTGGAAGTTATTTAGATGCATGTCTGAAGATGCTATATTTAAAGTTTGAGCCTCCGGTATTAAGATTTGAGCGAGTTATGTTCACTAGAGTGAAAACTACTTTTTCTGTATATTTGGTGGTGATAGGGAGAATGTATTATGCTCTGCATTCCTCCACATTTAAGTATTTCAATCTATGTTTATGGAATCAAGTTTGTAGTGATGTTATGTGCCTTCAAATCCAATGGTTCATGCTCTGGTGATTTGCAATGACCTTTTCTTTATGACAGTGGATGACAATTATGTTCAAGTGCTCTGAATTTAGGAATCTTCTTGACAAAGTGATTAGAGGTTGTATAGATGTTCTTGGTGATTTCAATGTGCTTGTGGATGTCTCCTGATTGTGTTCCTACGTTTGGATTGGTTCGCAAAGAGCAATTTGGATCATGGATGAAGACTGTTCTTATAAGACTTAGTGTTAACACCAGTCTTGGCCAACTTGGTTGTTTCACTACTTGCTGAGATACATCGAAGATTGTGGAAGCATGTCATGGCATCAAAGATTGCATTTGAGTCTTAGCTAAGGCATAACATGATCCACATACATGTTTACCTTAGCAATCTTGTTTAGGTCTAGACGTATTTCTATGTATGTTTATAATGCCGACCTTGGAGATTGTTCCAATGGTTGATGAATGTAATGCCGACCTTGATGTACATTCCAAGGTTGATGAATTGTATAAAAAAATGTAATGTAGTTGTGAAAAAAATATCCTTGAGAAAAAATGTGAAGATAAGTACGAAGGTGTAAGAAGAGTAGAGAAGAGGAGTTATAATGTGCTTCAATGGAACTGAACCCATGCATGAAGTAGATGCTAACAAATTAGTTCACCAACTCTTGGTAGTGAGCCACCTCTTGGCAGTGAGCCGATCTTGGCAGTGAGCCTCAACATTTGCAGTGAGCATATTGGACAGTGAGCCTCTATTTTTCAGTATTGATATAACTTATATATTTTTGTGGGCTAAAACCCACCATGGTTTGTCCCTTATAGGATTTTCTACGTAATAAATCTGGTGTCTAATGTGTTGAATGTGTTAATGTGTTGAGCTTCTTGTTTCATGCTTTCATGGTTAAATCTTAATAATAGTGACTGAATATTTGAAGTGATGATAAGTTGTTAAAGTTTTTGAGACAACTAATTCACCCCCTCCTAGTTGTCTAGTGTATTTCAACAATTGGTATTAGAGCTGGTTCCTTGGAAGAAAGCCTAATCGCTTGAGGAAGATTCAGGATGTCTTACAGGAAGGAAGCTCCGCAATTTGATGGAATGGATTATGCTCTCTGGAAGGTACGAATGAAAATCTACCTCCTTTGTCTTGGTTATAAAGTATGGAAAGCGACAGAGACAAAGTATACCTTGCCTCAGAATGGTTTGCAAACTAAGATGAAATCAAAGAATATGAGTTAAACATAAAAGCTAGAGATGCTCTGTTGAGTGCTTTGTCTAACATTGAGTTAATAAAAGTCATGGACCTAGAATCTGCTCATGAAGTCTAGGAAAAGATGGAAAAACTGTATGAAGGAGATGATTATATAAAGAGTGCCAAATTGCAGGGCTTGAAAGTGAAATATGAAGGTTTAAAAATAAATGAAGATGAAAACATAACCACCTTCATGCAAAAGGTTGATGAAATTGTTAATGGAATAAAAGGTATGGGAGGGACTATTGATGAGAAGGAAGTTGTGATGAAAATTCTTAGGTCACTACCCAAGTCCTATAGTCACAAGGTAGCTACAATTGAAGAAGTAATTACAGTACAAGATGTCACTAAGGATCAACTGCTTGGAAAGCTTACAACCTTTGAGATGAGAGAGTTTGGTGATGTCCTGCCGAAGGTTGAAACTGCTTTCAAAGCTAGTACTTCAGAGAAGTTTTCTAGAGCTAAAAAATACAAGGTGGAACCTGATGATGAGTTTGATGAAATTGAAGCTAACTTTGTTGACAGACTACAGAGAGGCTCTGGTAAGTTCAAAATCAAATTACATTTCAAATGTTTTTCATGTGGTAAGATTGGTCACTATGCTTTTAGATGTCCTGAGAGAATTAAAAGAAATAGAAAAAGATTTGAGAGTTCCAAAGAAATGCTACTATATTAGAGATCTTGATGATGAAGGTGTGACAGATGATGAATCTGATGATGCTAGTACTAGTGCAAATGAGTTCTTGTTTATTGCAATTAAAGAAGAACTTGTATCTACTATTCCTACTAGCTATGTGAAGGAAGAAAAACCAGTGGAAGAAAGTGCCTTGGCTATTTAGGTTGAGAAAGATAAGGATGAATGGATTATTGATAGTGGATGCTTTCATCACATGACCAGTGACAAAATTAAGTTTGTGAGTTTGGAAAAGTTGTTGGTATGTGGCGACTGATCATGCAAGTATTGTACACAAGTTATGATATAATTTTTTTCTCTTTTTTGCACGATCGGAGTCGGTTGTTAATTTTTTGTTAACCGACAAAAGAAAAATGACATTGCAAAACCCTAATTCTAGAAGCTTTTGAAAAGTTTGTTATAAGCGGCTGGGATGTATGGTACAATGATGTATTTGCGAGATTGTAATCTATTTTACACTAGATAATAAAATCATTGGATGGCTAAGTTTCTGTGGATGTAGCCCATATTGGGTGAACCACGTTAAATTTCTGTGTTGATCTTTTTGTGTTATTCCTCATTGTTATATTTGGGTTATTTAATTTGCATATAATTGTTAGTGTTTATTGCTTTGATCTGCCCTAACCCTAACAATTGGTATCAGAGCAAGTTGTGTTTGATTATCATCTGTAGGAAGGTCTCACAGTTGAGTGGGAGTCTGACGGTTAAGTGGGAGCAATGGTGGACAAGGGTAAATTGAAGGTAGATAAATTCAATGGGCATAACTATCAATTATGGAAGATGCAGATGGAGGATTATCTCTATCAGAAGGATTTATGGAGGCCATTGGAAGGAGTAGCCAAGAAACTGGCAACAATGATTGATGAGGATTGGGAACTTCTGGATAGAAAGGCATTAGGAACCATTCAGCTGTGCCTGACACCATTTGTGGCATTGAATATAACAGAAGCGAAGACAACAAATGAATTGATGAAAGATTTGGCCAAATTGTATGAAAAACCCTTAGCCTCTAATAAGGCATTTCTCATGAAGCATTTGTTTAATCTGAAAATGATTGAAGGTGGATCTGTGTCAGATCATTTAAATGAGTTTAATATGATTACCAGTCAGTTAACTTTTGTAAAAGTGAAATTTGATGAAGAGGTAAGGGCTCTCTTAGTTTTATGTTCTTTGCTAGAAAGCTGGAATAGCTTGGTAATGGCTCTGTTGGTGCCTGAATTGACTGTCAGTTTCTGAGCAATTTTTCATGCAGGCACCTTCCCAAAAAATCCAAAAAGTTATGAGTTTTGGCACCCCTTCAGTGTTTTGCAGCATCCACATCATCTTTCCTGAGGAAGGGGTCATCATGTTTTGTCCATTGGCGAAAGTTTTGTTTTTTGAGTGCTCCAATTGTGTCTTTGAACTTTCGGTTTGAACCTCGCCGGTGAACCTCAGTGTTGAACCTCCCCATTGAACCATCGGGTTGAACCGGTTCAACGGTTCAACGGTTCAGGGGCTTTGGTTCCATTTTTTCACTAAGTGAGTCCTTTGCTTGTCTTTTTGATCCAATCGATGTGGTTGAACCTCCCGCTTGAACCCTTTTCTTCAAGGTTCAACGGTTCGGTTCAATGGTTCAAAGCTTTAGTCTTCTTGTTCATCGGCGTAACATGTGCGATCGGCGGAGGACTTCTAGGTTGTGTCGACAGTTAGGGGTTTTGCCGATGAAGAGTCATCGGCGTATGTCTTGCCGATGACCCGGATTTGAGGTGGTCATCAGTGAGACTTTGTTGATCGGCGAAGGTCTGGTGAGCTGGCTTGATGGTTCATCTCTGGCCGATGGTGGGGAATATGGAGTTTGTGATGGCGTCGGCGAGACAATTGGGATCAGCGAGAGTTTTTTGGGGTGAGCCGATGGCTTAGGTCTGGGCGATGGGCTTTGGGCAAAGGAGCGTGTGTCGAGTGTGGCAAAAGTGCTCGACACCTATTTTACATGCAGCTATGTTTTTAAAGTGATAGAAGGCTCTCCGCGCTGTGCATGTGGGATTAATCTCCCTACATTATTTTGAACCTGTGGTAAACGCATTTTGGCGGGAACTTCATTTTGATTGCTGCGACCGTTTCCAAGTGAAACGTGGGTGGTTGAGCCATAAATGGCAACTGTAGCAGGGGTATGGGTGACGGTACAAGTGATTAAACTACCTGATTGTGAATGAGGACTTCCATATGGTGGTGCAAGGCTCGAGGCCTCCCTGTCAACTCTCCTGCCTACTGCAGCATTAACTTCTGAGTGCCATTCCTTCTAAGGACTGTATTTGGCAGATTTTTGAAAAAGGCCATGTAATTAATGCTGAGTACGATTCTTTGGCTGTTATAAGCAAGAAGTGTTACTCATTTTTAGGTTGTTGAAAACTAGACATTTTGGGTCTGTAATAAGATACAACTCGTGTTGGTTGCTCTGTGCAGCAAAACTTGTGAGTTTATGTATCACTTGTTGTATGTTTTTGCATGAATCCACTGATTTCATGTTCAATCTTATATGAGTAATGCTATATTTGCATGTGTTATGTTAATTCTGTCTCCAATATTGCATGTGTTCTTCTTCTGAATCTAGATATCTAAGGGGTGTCTGGTATTCTAGAATATAGAATTCCTGTATTGAATGCTTGATCTTTCAACTTCTGCTCAAGGGGTAGATTAAAGTGTTTTCAGATTAAGTATTGGGAAGGGTATACTACAATAGGGATGCCATAAGTAGAGATAACTTAACACTATGTATTGGGAGATATCTGTAAGGCAGATATCATATGTGTCCCCCTGAAATCTAGTTTTAGTTGTTCATGCTGATCATTCACAGGTGTATGTCTACTGACTCCAAGCCCTGGATAGGCACCAATCTAGCTCTGTGTTGAGGTTATACACCAGGTCCAGGTTTGCATCCAACCATCAAATCAACTCATTTCATATCTTCCACCTGTTAGTTGTAGGAGTAGGATTAGGAACCCCCTGCATGCTCTCATACCCAACCAGACATATATGTCCAAGAATGTTGCCCACCTTGTGATCTATCATGCAGATCTTGGTCCATACATGAGAGTATTCTGCCTGTTGTTGTCAAGTTAGATCTTTCTATCCCCCCTTGGTGCGGCAGAACCAGAAGTGAAGGGGAGGCAGCTCACGCAACCTCCTATATTAGTTGGCTGAATCTGCCTATGCATTAGAAGTGGCAAACCCTAATGCTGATTCAGATGAAAAAACTAACAAAATGGTGACTCTACTGGGGACAGAGAGAGTCAAGTAACTTGAGGGATGGAAAATCTAGTTTCCAGTGAGGTTGTTGCAGCAAAAAGGAACCATGTGGTGCTCTGCTGAGGTGATGAATCCAGAAAACAAAAGTGCCTTGCTAACATTCTGTCCTCTCTTTGAGAGGTGGCAACTCTGTTGAAAGAACCTATCAATGCTGCAACATATATCCAGGTATTCATCTTTGATTCAAAATGTTGAGTTTAGAACAGCAAGCCTGGTCGTGCTCTCAGAGAAGACCATTCTTATTAAAAGATATAAAGCCCTAAATTTCACAGGGATATATGGTTACCCAAATATTATTCCCAATAAAATTAGAAGATGTTTGCCAAAATATAGTGGATCAGATTCTGAATCGGTAAACAAACATCTGCAAAGATTTTGTAATTTAATAGAAGATTATGAGGTAGAGGATGAAGATGTAGTAATGAGACTCTTTGTTCAGTCATTGGAAGATGATGCTAGGATATGGTTTTCAGACCTGCCTGTTTGTTCAGTTTGTTCATGGATAGATTTAGAAGTTGCATTCCTAGGGTAGTTTGGTGAAAGGTTTGATGTGGCCTCATTGATCATACATTTTATGAATATTCAAAGGGAAGATGAGGAGCTGGTTCCAGCCTTTAATCTTAGGTTTATTAAATTGCTCAGGCAGATCCCTAAATATATGAGACCTAATAATGCATTGTGCTTGACAATTTATTTGGCTGCATTTGATGAAGAAATGAGTTATCTGTTGAGAGATAAAGAACCAGTCACACTTCACCAGGCTTTCCAATTTGCTATGGACATAGAAAACAATGAGAAATATGGAATGCCAGTGGGTTTCATGGCTGCAAGTTGTCAAAGCAGTTATCAAAGTGAATATATTTCAGCTCTCCTAGTATGTGCATTGAGAGATGATTGTATAGAGGGAAATATATTTCAGAATAATGTGTGCAGCTATGATGTGATGCATGAAGAAAATGTTGTAGAAAATGTAAGCACATCTTGTAATAATGAAAACAAAGATTTTTATCAGCCTTTAGAAGACAAGCCTGCAGATACAAGGTGCCCTCCAATTGATCAAATGAGAGACATACATGAAGTTGTGTCTTGCAGCAGTGTGCATATCCCAGTTATGCCTGATTATTTATATGAAGTGGATATGCAGAGCTTCACTCTGAATATAGAAAACATTGATTCAAGGGATGGCAGTGAATATGCTAGTGATTGCCAGCATTCAGATGCATATGTGAGCCTTTCAGATGATGAAATATATTTGGATGCTGATTATGAATGTTTCCTTGAAGATTTTGGCCACCTTCATAGTGCAGAGGTTGAAAACTTTGCTTTTGATTATCAGGGCACTGGTGAAGATAAAAAACAAGGTCACTATTCAGAGGTGGTTGGGAAAATTGTAGATGTGTGTGCTCATACAGTTGGGGATAGTGTTGATTGTAGGGGTGACTATGAAGCTTTCAGTGTAGGGCTGCATTCTGAGTTATTTCTGCCTTCTCTTGAGACATTTCAGGTGGACATTAATGATAAAACTGCCGTGCATGATGATGATGGATATTTGTATGTTCATCAAGATAAATTTGATTATGAGATGTTGCTTGTGCCTGAATATTGCATGTTTGATACAGAGGAGCTCTTATTTTTTGAGGAAGGGCAAAATTCTGATGTGGATTCATTTGTTTCATGTGAGTCTGTTATTTTTCTAAGCAACATCAGTGACTCATATGATTATGACATTCTACAACTGATAATTATATATGCTGATGAAGCTAGTTGTATATTTGTTGAAGAAAAAGAAATGAGCAGCAGCACAAATAATTGCCAAGGGGCTTGCTGCAGACAGTTAAATGCTTTTAGGCTTCATTTGAAGAAATCAAAAGAAAATCAGGTGTTTGACAAAGGAAAAGTCTAGTTTTTCCTTTTTGGTGGCCCTGGGCCACCATGTTTATTTTAAAATAATGTGTTTGGTGATGCAGATTAGTGCAATTTTGACTCTGTGCCCAATGGATAGGGGACTGGTCTGCATCCCAGAAATTTGGGGTTCTCGCTGCAGTCTTGCACCTGCACATCCCCAATCAGAGCCACTGTTGGTGCCTGAATTGACTATCAGTTTCTGAGTAATTTTTCATGTAGGAACCTTCCCAAAAAATCCAAAAAGTTCTAAGTTTTGGCACCCCTTCAGTGTTTTGCAGCATCCGCATCATCTTTCCTGAGGAAGGGGTCATCATGTTTTGTCCATCGGTGAAAGTTTTGTTTTTTGAGTGCTCCGATTATGTCTTTGAACTTTCAGTTTGAACCTCACCGGTGAACCTCAGTGTTGAACCTCCCCATTGAACCATCGGGTTGAACTGATTCAACGGTTCAGGGGCTTTGGTTCCATTTTTTCACTAAGTGAGTCCTTTGCTCGTCTTTTTGATCCAATCGGTGTGGTTGAATGGTGCAGGAGCACCTACCTGACAGCTGGCCTCCATGAGGTAGTTAGTTTGTTTTAGGTCTTGTTGATGTTTCCAAGAAGGTCTTGTAAGACCAATGCATGTAATAAGGTCATGTTGACCAGACTTTACTATTTTTAGCTAGGTTGTTAGGACAACTGTTATGCTGTATGTCCGGTTGGAAGCTCCCAGCCGCTTGGAGTTAGGTCGGTAGTACTCGCAGGAGATCCTATTTATGCATTAGGATCGGTTGGTTTTAGGTAGTATTGCAGATCATCGATCAGACATTGCAGAGAGTGAGACAGAGAGAGAGAGACTGAGCATTGTACTTGCATCTTTTTGAAATCAATAAGGAGATCCTGTTTGTGTTCATTTTCTGTTTGATCTCCATTGTGAAATCGAGTTGCTGATCTGGCGGTTTCATGGATTCGCTGATCCATTCCACCGGTTGATTCGTCGAATTGGTGGAATGGCCATGTATAATAGCTTAGGGTTTAGTCTGCATTTTGTGTTTGTTTGCATGTAGGTGTGCAGGATCATGGTCGAGATGTGTTGAGAACCCTAGCATGGGTATGTGCTAGGTCGTGCTGATAGTTTGAGTCTGGAAGATCGCCCTGAAAGCAGATCAGGTCACCTCAGGAGGTTCGGTGGATCGAAATTTGCTAAGGTTGGAAATTCGTCACAACGGCATCATCAGAATATTTCTGTGTATATCCTGCAGTTGCTTCAGGTGTCATCTGAGTAGATGGAGGTGAGCATGATACAGTTGTTTGCATAAGGTGAATGCGTTTCGGGGTGATCATCACAAGGTGTTGCCGAGGAAGAGTATATCGGCATAAGTTAGTCGATCGGGTTGATAAAATTATCGCGGGCCGATAATGTTAAGTTTGGCCGACAGCAGGATATTGAAGGAACTACATATGACGTCATCGTCATCAGGATAATCGTCATCAGGACATTCTGAAATATAACTCAATAAAGGTTTATCCTGCTGACCCTAAGTGTTTTGGTATCGGCATAAGGCATCAAGGAGTTAAGTGGATCGGGAGGAGGATATTCGGCAGAATATTCGTCATCAGTATAAAGTTGAGTATCATCATCAGGATGTTTCATTTGACCGGATAAGTCATATCCTGATGCTGTTGTTTAAGTAGTCAGATATCAAGGTGACATAAGCATCGAAGGAAAGGTGCTTGAAGTTGTCGTCATCAGGATATATGGGAGGAACCGGATATTTTATATCCTGCTGATGAAGATGATGTCGAACATCATGAGGCTGCAGATAGAGGTTGGCGGTAAGATGAACAGTGATCGTCAGGAGGATGATTGTGCTTGCCGAATATGATGATGCTGCCGATAGCTGGATATGATGATGCTGCTGATAGGTGAAAGGTCGAAGGTTTGTCTGCAGGAGGATATCGGTCGGCAAGAGAAAATATGATGATGATGATGGGTTGTAGACATACATGCTGTATGTCAAGGTTTTAGTGTGGATGCCTCTACATCATTGAACCTCTCGCTTGAACCCTTTTCTTCAAGGTTCAACGGTTCAGTTCAATGGTTCAAAGCTTTAGTCTTCTTGTTCATCGGCGTAACATGTGTGATCGGCGGAGGACTTCTAGGTTGTGTTGACAGTTAGGGGTTTTGCCGATGAAGAGTCATCGGTGTATGTCTTGCCGATGACCCAGATTTGAGGTGGTCATCGGTGAGACTTTGTTGATCAGTGAAGGTCTGGTGAGCTAGCCCGATGGTTCATCTCTGGCCGATGGTGGGGAATATGGAGTTTGCGATGGCGTCGGCGAGACAATTGGGATCGGCGAGAGTTTTTTGGGGCGAGCCGATGGCTTAGGTCTAGGCGATGGGCTTTGGGCAAAGGAGCGTGTGTTAAGCGTGGCAAAAGCGCTCGACACCTATTTTACATGCGGCTATGTTTTTAAAGTGATAGAAGGATCTCCGCGCTGTGCATGTGGGATTAATCTCCCTGCATTATTTTGAACCTGTGGTAAACACATTTTGGCGGGAACTTCATTTTGATTGCTGCGACCGTTTCCAAGTGAAACGTGGGTGGTTGAGCCATAAATGGCAACTGTAGCAGGGGTATGGGTGATGGTACAAGTGATTAAACTACCCGATTGTGAATGAGGACTTCCATATGGTGGTGCAAGGCTTGAGGCCTCCCTGTCAACTCTCTTGCCTACTGCAGCATTAACTTCTGAGCGCCATTCCTTCTAAGGACTGTATCTGGCAGATTTTTGAAAAAGACCATGTAATTAATGTTGAGTACGCTTCTTTGGCTATTATAAGCAGGAAGTATTACTCATTTTTAGGTTGTTGAAAACTAGACATTTTGGGTCTGTAATAAGATACAACTCATTTTGGTTGCTCTGTGTAGCAAAACTTGTGAGTTTATGTATCACTTGTTGTATGTTTTTGCATGAATCCACTGATTTCATGTTCAATCTTATATGAGTAATGCTATATTTGCATGTGTTATGTTAATTCTGTCTCCAGTATTGCATGTGTTCTTCTTCTGAATCTAGATATCTAAGGGGTGTCTGGTATTCTAGAATATAGAATTCCTGTATTGAATGCTTGATCTTTCAACTTCTGCTCAAGGGGTAGATTAAAGTGTTTTCAGATTAAGTATTGGGAAGGGTATACTGCAATAGGGATGCCATAAGTAGAGATAACTTAACACTCTATATTAGGAGATATCTGTAAGGCAGATATCATATGTGTCCCCCTGAAATCCAGTTTTAGTTGTTCATGCTGATCATTCACAGGTGTATGTCTACTGACTCCAAGCCCTGGATAGGCACCAATCTAGCTCTGTGTTGAGGTTATACACTAGGTCCAGGTTTGCATCCAAACATCAAATCAACTCATTTCATATCTTCCACCTGTTAGTTGTAGGAGTAGGATTAGGAACCCCCTGCATGCTCTCATACCCAACCAGACATATATGTCCAAGAATGTTGCCCACCTTGTGATCTATCATGCAGATCTTGGTCCATACATGAGAGTATTCTGCCTGTTGTTGTCAAGTTAGATCTTTCTATCTTTGAGCTAGTCAAGGTTACATCTTGAGTTATAGGGATCCCCCCTTGGTGCGGCAGAACCAGAAGTGAAGGGGAGGCAGCTCACGCAACCTCCTGTATTAGTTGGCTGAATCTGCCTATGCATTAGAAGTGGCAAACCCTAATGCTGATTCAGATGAAAAAACCAACAGGCTCTAGGTAACTTTGTCTTTGGTTCAAATACTTTGAAATTTGATGATGTTGTTGGTGTTATCCTTAGCGAGGAAATGCGACGGAAAAGCATAGGTGAGACTTCAACATCTGGTAATGCTTTGACTGTAGAGAACAAGGGAAGAACAAAGGAAAGAGGAAAAAGCCCTACAAATCGTGGGAAGTCACAAGGAAAGTCAAGGACAGCCAGATATAAATCCAGAGGGAGAATGGAATGCTGGCACTGTGGAAAGCTAGGACACTTGAAGAAGGATTGCTGGTCTCGAAAGGGCAAACAAGGAGACAGACAAAATGATGATAGTAAGGAAGCTAATGTTGCAAGTAATAAATTACAGGATGCTTTAATTTTGTGTTTAGATAATGCTAATGATTCCTGGGTAATAGATTCAGGGGCTTCATTTCATGCCACACCCCATAGGAAATATTTTGTAGATTATGTTTAAGGTGATTTTGGACATGTATATCTGGGTGATGATGAACCCTGTCAGATTGTTGGAAAAGGAAAAATAAAAATTAAGTTACAGAATGGAAATGAATGGTTGCTATAGGAGGTAAGACATGTTCCAAATTTGAGAAAGAATTTAATCTCTTCAGGACAACTGGGTAGTGAAGGCTGTATAGTTACCTTTTTAGACAAAATCTGGAAGGTCACTAAAGGTGCATTAGTAGTAGCTAAAGGTGAAAATGTAGGCACATTGTATTTGTGTACTGGTAATACTTATTCTACCTTAGCTGCTATAGAAACAGTTGCTACTGAGACAGTTATAACACTTGTTGCAGGGACAGAAATAGAATTGTGGCATCATAGACTTGGGCACATGAGTGAGAAAGGGATGAAGATTCTACACTCCAGAAAGTTGCTACCAGGTCTTAAGAAGATTGACTTGGAGTTCTGCAAAAATTGTGTTTATGGAAAACAGAAAAGAGTCTAATTTCTCAAAGTTGGGAAAGAGAAGAAAGTGAAAAATCAGAGCTTGTGCATTCAGATGTATGGGGATCAGCTCAGGTATCTTCTCTTGGAGGCTCTTGCTATTATGTTACTTTTATTGATGATGCAACTAGGAAAACATGGGTGTATTTCCTAAAACAAAAATTAGAAATATTTGAAACTTTTAAAAAGTGGAAAGCTTTGGTTGAGAATGAGACAGGAAAAAAGTTGAAGTGTCTCAGATTTGATAATGGAGGTGAGTATTGCAACAGAGAATTGGAGAATTATTGTTCATATAATGGAATCTACAGACAGAAAATAGTTCCTAGAACCCCACAAGAAAATGGTGTGTCTGAGAGGATGAATAGGACCATTATGGAGTGTGCAAGGAGCATGAGATTACATGCTGGACTACCCTTACACTTTTTGGGTAGATGCTGTACATACTGCTGTTTATTTAATAAATAGGGGACCTTCAAATCCTTTGGATGGTGGCATTCTAGAGGAGGCATGTATGGGCAAAAAGGTAAACTATTCATTTATGAAAACCTTTGGTTGTGAAGCTTTTGTCCATGTTGATATTGAAAAAAGTACCAAGCTTGAGGCTAAGTCTAAAAATGTACTTTCATTGGATATGGAGTAGATGAATTTGGTTATCAGTTATGGGATTATGAAAATCATAAAATCATTAGGAGCAGAGATGTTATATTCAGTGAGAAGGTCATGTATAAGGATCAGCTGCAGGAAAAGAAGCAGGAATAGGCCAAAAAGGAATATGTGGTGCTGGATGAGATTCCAGAAAATAAAATGCCAGTGGTACCTGATGCTCAGCAACAAGTTATCCCACAAACTCCTGCAAGTGTTAGATGTTCTACAAGGATAACTAGACCTCCTAAAAGATTTTCCCCATCATTATATTCTATATTATTAACTGATTCTGGTGAACCTGAAGGTTATGAAGAAGCAATACAGGTAGATACCAAAAAGCAGTGGGAGCTAGACATGAAAGAGGAAATGGATTCCTTACTGCAGAATTAGACTTGGGACTTAGTTCAATTGCCTACAGGTAAAAGAGCATTGCCAAATAAATGGGTTTACAGGTTGAAGGAAGAAGATGGAGGCAAGAAAAGATATAAGGCTAGACTCGTGGTAAAAGGTTTTACACAGAAAAAAGGTATAGATTTTGATGAAATATTTTCTCTGGTTGTAAAGATGACTTCTATTAGAACAATTCTAAGTGTTATGGCTACGGAAGACTTGCATCTTGAACAACTAGATGTGAAAATAACTTTTCTGCATGGGGATCTAGAAGAGGAAATATACATGCAACAACCACAGGGATATGAGGTCAAGGGTAAGGAGGATTTTGTGTGCAGGTTAAAGAAGAGTTTGTATGGCCTGAAGCAAGCACCTTGGCAATGGTATTTGAAATTTGATAGTTTTATGGCTGAACAAGGTTACAAAAGATGTCATTCTGATTATTATGTTTATTTCAAGAAATTAGGTAATGGCAACTATATTATCTTGTTGCTTTATGTTGATGACATGCTTGTTGCCGGGTCTAACATGCAGCATATTAATGAACTTAAGTAGAAATTAGCAAATTCATTTGCTATGAAGGATTTGGGTGTAGCAAAACAAATCCTTGGTATGAGGATCACACGGGACAAGACAAACATAAAACTATTTTTGTCCCAAAGTGAGTATGTAGAGAAGGTGTTGAAAATGTTTAACATGCAGAATGCAAAAGCAGTTAGTACACCTTTGCCTAGTCATTTTAAGTTGACTAAGGAGATGTGTCCAAAGACACAAGAGGAGGAAGACAAAATGTCTAAGATACCATATGCATCAGCAGTTGGCAACTTGATGTATGCAATGGTATACACAAGGCCAGATATTGCACATGCAGTGGGAGTTGTGAGCAGGTATATGAGCAATCTAGGAATGGAACATTGGAATGTTGTAAAATGGGTTCTCCAATATTTGAGAGGTACTACTTCAAAGAAACTGTGTTTTGGAGGAACAAATTCTACTCTAAAAGAATATGTTGACTCTGATCTGGCGAGTGATAGTGATAGCAGGAGGAGTACTACAGGGTATGTTTTTACTGTAGGAGGTACTATAGTCAGTTAGATTTTAAGGCTGCAAAAGGTTGTTGTGCTTTCAACCACTGAAGCTGAGTATGTTGCTGCTATAGAAGCTAGAAAAGAGATGATTTGGTTACAACATTTTCTGGATGAATTGGGGCAACCACAACAAGATAGCCCTTTGTACACTGATAGCCAGAGTTCCATTCATCTTGCTAAGAATTCAACTTTGCATTAAAAAACTGAGCACATACAGCTCAGATACCACTTCATCCGGTCAGTTTTGGAGGATGGGCAGTTGAAGCTAGAGAAAATTCACACAAGTGAGAATCTTGCAGATATGTTCACAAGGCAGTTACACGGGAGAAACTAATTTCCTCATCAGTTTCTGTTGGCCTTCATGACTGATAATGGAGGACTTAAGAAACCAGCCAGGCCTGTAATCCAGTGGGAGCTGCAAGCGCAGCGGTGTCGTCTAGGATCAGTCTCCAAGTGGGAGATTGTTGGTATGTGGCGACTGATCATGCAAGTACTATACACAAGTTATGTATCCTCACCGAGGTTCGGGGCTGGGCTGGGCCCTGAGCGGGGGTTCAGGGGCGCAACCCCTGAGAAATTTTTTTCCCTCTTTTTTGCATGATGGGAGTTGGTTGTTAATTTTTTGTTAACCGACAAAAGAAAAATGACATTGCAAAACCCTAATTATAGAAGCTTCTAAAAAGCTTGTTATAAGTGGCTGGGATGTATGGTACAATGATGTATTTGCGAGATTGTAATCTGTTTTACACTGGATAATAAAATCATTGGATGGCTGAGTTTCTGTGGATGTAGCCCATATTGGGTGAACCACATTAAATTTCTGTGTTGATCTTTTTGTGTTATTCCTCATTGTTATATTTGGGTTATTTAATCTGCATATAATTGTTAGTGTTTATTGCTTTGATCTACCCTAACCCTAACAAAAGTATGTTGGAGGACTAGCTAGGTTTGGAGATAATGCAACTAGTAAGATTTGTAGAAAATGATCTATTTCTTTTGATGGAAAGCACAATACTGATAATGTCCTATATGTGAAGGGTTTGAAGCATAATCTTTTGAGTGCTGGTTAGATGTGTGACAAAGGTTATGATCTAAGATTCAAAGATAATGGGTGCAAGATCATGGAAAGCTCTGGAACAGTGATTGCTACCCGTAAGAAGACCAGAGGTAACATTTACCAATTAAGAGGAACTAATGATTATTGTTTATTGGCTCAGATAGATGAAAGTTGGATGTGGCATAGAAGGATGTTTCATATAAATTTTGATAATTTGGTGAAGATAAGTTCTGCACAGGCTGTAAGAGATATGCCTAAACTTGTGAAGCTAGCCAACACCATTTGCAAGGAGATGAATTTGGGAAATAAACAAAAACAAGTTTCAAAAGTAAAGAACAATTCTCTACTAGATTGCTGGAGTTAGTACATATGGATTTGTGTGGTCCCACAAGAACAAGAAATCTACATGGTGACAGATGCTTTATGCTACTTATTGATGACTATTCTAGAATGACTTGGGTCACTTTTCAAAAAGAAAAATCTGAAGCTCTAGACAAGTTCAATGTTTTCAAAGCAATGGTTGAGAATGAGTTAGAATTGAGCATCAAATGCTTGAGGTCTAATAGAGGAGGTGAGTTCACATCAAATGAATTCAATATTTTTTTGTGAAGAACAAGGGATAAAGAGACAGTTGTCTATACCTAGGACTCCTCAACAGAATGGAGTTGTTGAAAGAAAAAATAGGATAGTTAAAGAATCTGCCAAGACTATGTTAAAAGAATCTAACCTACTAGAAGTATACTGGAGAGAAGCCATACATATTGCTGTGTACATCCTAAACAGAGTTCAAGTCAAAGGTAACAACTCTAAAACTCCTTTTGAATTAAGGTATGAAAGAATTCCTACAGTGAAGTATTTCAAAGTTTTTGGAAGCAAATGTTATATCAGAAGAGATGAAGAACTAGGCAAGTTTGATGCTAGATGTGATGAAGGAATTTTTCTTGGTTACTCTACCAAGAGTAAGGCCTACTAGTGGTACAATAAGAGATTGAATAAGATTGTTGAGAGTGCTAATGTGAAGGTGGATGAAGGCAAGGAAAGAATATCAAATCTGAGTTACTATGATCCAGATGAACCTATGATTATAGGAAATGAAAAAAATGTTGCGCAATAAGATAGTCGGGATGAAGAAGAGGCTCCAGAAAATGTTGTTAAGACTCCTAAGTATGTAAGGATTAATCATTCTGAAGATCAGATTATAGGTGACAAAACAAAGGTGTGCTAACTCTTGGTGTCCCCAGCTAATTGTCTGAGTTTCCCTAAAATGTTGCCATCTTCTATCCACAGGATCCTCAGGTCAGTGGCCAATGAACAGGAGATAGACTCTAATGTCTCCTCTGTACTTCAGACTCTGCAAGACCTAGGGGGTGTCCCTACTTAGTACCCATATGATGGATCTTGACTGTAACTAGATATTGACATTTTAGTAGATGAATCCTCTATTATGCAGACCAAAACTATTAGATAAATGCAAATGGGCTAGATTTGGGTCTTATTTCAGTTATTAGTCAGAGGATTTAAAACATAAATCCTACTCCTACAATACTAAGATTTAAACCTATGAGTTAATTTGATTTTTATTAGTGGTTGCCAGATTAGGGTTTGATTCATAAACTTAATGCAAGCCTCAGGCCGATACTTATCCAAGGGTATGGAGTCCAACTTAAAACATGTAAGTAAATTCCCATAAACCAAGTAAATATACAAATTTTAGAGGGTATTTAGTTCCTGCCTTACAGAGAACTCCTGACATTAAGTATTTCTATTAACTCTACTTACAAATATCCCTTTTATCACATATATTTCCCCATATTTGACTTAAAGCAATTTAATTTGTTCCTTAAATAGTAGTAGAAAATCAAACATGCAATGCAGATGATATACACCCCAGAACTCATAAAACCCTTATTTACTTTGTTCTAAAGAAAGATGCAGATAACAATTGGAGACAGTTGATAGAAACACATGCATATAGCATTACTCATATAAATTCAATATGAAACTAATAAATAGTTTATGGAAAAATACATACATACATTAAAATAAAAACCACAAGGCCATAGAGAGAGCAACCAATTAGAAATTTATATTATTTTCACTCCTCTGAATCCCAATCCTCCAACAATATTACAAAGTGAAGCAACTAGCTCTTTATAGACATAGAGCTTGGCTCCAGCATTCATTACATTTGTTAATTAGGTGAAATTACATTACAAAGTGCCACTCATGGGCATATAGGCATTTATTACATTGAGCCCAGCGAAAGATAAAAGACAATTTGTTACATGGGACCCAAATGACTTGAGGAGCCTGACTACATAAATTCAGGTGAGGAGTAGTTGCTCGTTTGCTTTAGGTACACCTATCCATATCTCTCTGCCCACTCAGCATATGACTTTTCTGAAGGCCACTGGAAAGAGGTCAACCTTGAAATCTTGCCAATGTGTCCTGTGTACTGTGCATCCATCAAAATCTTCACTTCCTTATAGAACAACTCAAAATTTTTTGCCAATACATGCAATTTATCTAAAGTTGAGTTCAAAATCACCAACTTGGGGTCCCCATCAGTGCAACAAGTAGATATGAGTTGGCCGGCATTGTCATTGAAATCAACCTTCCATTTGTCAAGGCTTTTGATTTTCTCATCTTATCTTCTTATCTGTTTTCTCCATAAATTGCTTCTTCTCACCTACTACCTTGTCCAATATTAATTCGAAAGCAACAACCCCCTCAAGAATTTATAGCATTTCAAGGGTTAGCTTCATCTCTAGTGGTGCCTGTGCATCAAACCTTGCACACCTAATCAAGTCCCTTAACTCATCGGTCCTTGGCAACCACGATTTCTGCATTGTCTTAAGACATTCTTTATCCTGTTCATGTTTATCCAATGCATCCTTTAAATCAGAATGAGACTTACATGTCTCATCCATCCTTGCCACAATCTTAGTCACTCTGTGGTTTATCAAATTAGTGACTATCTCTTTAAATGAACTCATTTTCTCCTCTTTCAACTTCTTCACCACCTCCTTCAGCTCTCTGATTTCAGTCAACAAAGACTCTATGCCAATTGGAAATGACTCTACTATTGGGATAACAGGTGGGGGAGTAGAAGTACCAGCCCCTAATAATAGCTGCTCCTTACACTTATTTAGTTCTGTAATTGCCTATGCATACTTTAGTAGTAGTTCATCATGTTCTTTCTGCAACTTTTTGGTGACTGCCTCAGCAAATTGAGCAGTCTATACATTTAAACTTACATCCTGGGGGGTAGGGGTGTCATATACCCTCTTAATTATTACATCTCCTACTAACTCCCCCAATCCAAACCTAGGCTTGTTATTATTTGGGGCTAGAGCCCATATTTCTAATGTCTCAAACCTAGGATTGAAGGCTGCACCAGAGAGAGCCTTCTCCAATTGTTCATCTATTACATCAGAATCCTCCCTAGTTATTGTGTCAAATACAATTGCATCTGACAAAGTCCAATGAGGAAGGATCAAGATATTACTCTTGGCAACTAATGCCCTCCCCTCCTCTAGAGTCATTGTGCTGATTATCTTGTTGACTTCTTTCAACACCCTTTGGGTGCTGGCCTCATACTCAGAGGGATCAGCTCCACTTTTGGCATCCTCAATCCTTTTTTGGAATTCCTCACTTCTCACTTTCAGCACATAACTCCTAAATTCAAGAGTGTTTACGAATTGATCATCTTCTAAGAATTTATTATAAGCCATTATTTTGACATCTTCAATATCTATAGTCTAGCTTGTCATTGTCCTCATTGCCCTATTTTTAGGAGGTGAGTAGGGGCTTATTCTATCAGGTGAATTCACTTGATGGACAACTTCCTACACCTATTCCTCTACTTCACCCTCAAGGTACACTACTTCAATTTCCTCTGGATTCTCCAAATTAATAATCTTTGCCCTTTTGGTAGGGGAAGGGTCAATTGATTATCTCTTCACACCATACCCTCTCCCTGAGCTGCCTGGCTAATAGGATGGCCTTTCCTCTCCTGCAAGAGCACTAGCAATTAATTACTTTGCATTATCCAACATTTTTTGAATTTTTTGAATGGGGTCTTGCACCTCTACAAAGGCACCCTGATATGCAGCATTCAGGTTTTTTCTCATCCTTTCTCTCGCCATTAGTGTGTCCCACTTGATCCTCAAGTGGTGGACATCATCCATTATGAAGCAATTCTGAGCAATATCATCATTGAAGTCAACCTAATGAATGTATCTTGGTCTTTGTTTGTTGACCCTCACCTTATTAGTGAAACCTTCAGGGTCAAAAATCCTTGGCTGCTCCAAATACATTCCATAGCACTACAGCACTAAGAAAATCTGATCCAACCCATTTTTATCAGTTACCAAAAAATCACTAAATCTAAGGGAGGTAGGAAAAAATGAGCCTTTCTTGTGCTTCCTCAGGTGCTCCTTATCTGATTCATTTAGCTTCCTAATGATCTCCAAAAATGCAATTCTCTTGGGTACATACTTAGGCAGAATGTGGGGAGGGGCTTCACACCCATAAACCCTAATGCAAGTAGTGTGCTCATGGTAAAACCAATCACCCCAATTATGATTAATTCCCAAATGAGGAGTTCTATCGAATGGCCTTAAGAAATCTAATACATCTGGATGTAGTCTTTCCCCTTCTGGCTCCAAGAAACCAAGAATTCTCCTCACAAAATACTCCTCAAAAATTACATAGTCAACATTAGTACAATGCATATCCACCATGCACGTCTACATCTATACTGGCAACATATTTCCTTATGCATTTTCCATTTTGAAATGTAGATTTTGGTGCCACATTCCAGACAAAGCAAATAGAAGCATATGACACATCATGGAATACCATGTGAATTCAACATGGGCATCCGTAGTAAATAACTTGCTCTTGATTTTTGTCATCTGTTTGTGCATTTTATATGCAATGTAGGAGGCAAAGTCATATGGCTCCTTAGCCTCTTGACTTTGAATATCCACTACCATCATCATCAAAGAGATGGGCATCCTATCTGAGGCATCCCTACCTAACACCTGGCACAAGCTATGATATGTTCTAACAAAATAATGCATGAACGGGTTGCTTTGGAAAGGTTCTTGTTCACTGTTTGATATCTTCACCAGCTTACCATCAACTCCTCTTGGCTTGTGCTTGACCAAATTGAAATCCCTATAAGGACGCTTGACAGTTTGGTACTTCTTCTTCAATGCATTTAGGTCAATTGGCTTATTAGCCACATGGTTCAAGTTAAACATAGTGGCATTGTATCCCTTTGTGAATTTGATCATTTTTGTGCCATTCCTTGCTAAGACTGTCCTAGTTTTAGGATCATATCTCTTTGTTATCACCCTTACTAGGTCTGGATTAGGGAATACATTTAGGTAGATAAGCTTGGCCAAATCAAATCACCAAGCATGGCAGACGAGGGCCTTATAATCCATTCTTCGGTGCTAGAGCTCAAACAAGACCCAACCAGGAACATGTAGTCTGGTATCTCTACAGTTGTAACAAAAATCAAGGAACTTATCATCTGGTTCACCGGGACCATGGAAATTCAGAGGTTTCCTAGCAGAACCTGGGAGCTAGACCATAAGGTCCTCATCTAAGTTGTGCTTAGAGGTGGATGCTTAACTGGTTTGACTCATTTTCAATCTGATTGTAATAAGCTAGGGTTTCTTATACAGACAATTATCTATCTCCTCAAGCAGTCAACTTAAAATTTCTTAGGCACAGATAGGCAAAATGAACTTATTGGTTTATGCTTGCAGAAGTTTGGATTTTGTTCTTTGCTCACTTGAGAATCTGCTCTGTGCCTGAGCTTTGTTTGTTCTTGGAGAAATGATGCAAAAAGCCCTAACTTTCTTCTTTTTTAAGCTTCGTAGAATAAGGCATTAATGGAGGTAGCCTTGGCCTTAATCTTTCATTCGTGTCACAGGGCACCCTCAATGTTCATCAAGAAAATTTAAATCTGTGCCATTGATTTGAGTCTATCCCTGTGAAATCCACGGCTATCATTTACGCACTAGATTTGAATATCTGGGTCATCATAGTTGAAAAGTTCTCAACCAATTAGGATAGGCCAAATTAGATGTACTTCCTTCGCTGACCACATCACCTTTCGTCCAGCCTGGACATGTGGCATTATTTCACAGCGTCGCAGCTAGAAGTGGGCATTCACTTTACCTACCCTGCACGGGTGCAAAAAATCCTCCACACGTCCATCCTCCATTTTCTTTTGACTTCTTTGATAAGTTAAGGCCACATGTCACCATCTCACAACCGCATGGTGAAGATTCCTTCATGGAAAGATACCCCTATGATGATGCACAACCGTTAGATTAGAACTTTCCTTTAGACCATTTTTAGACTGACACTTGGTAGCATACGGTTGTTCCTCATAAGATTATTAAAATAAAGGACGTAAGCCTAGATTCTTCAATAGGTGCCACCTTGTTGCAACCATGCGGCAAAATGATGACGTCATGTAATATGCACTGTGACATTGCAAAATATACTTGTATTAAACCTTATAACACATACAAAGACTTATAATGTAGGTTTATTTTTTTTATGGGCCACAAGGGGTAAGACAAGGATATGGGCTGATCATTTAACGGATATAAAGACTTCAAGTCATAACTTAATGGACCAGAAACCTATCACAAGTGATCAATAGAGATTTAGAAAGTAAAGCGCATAACCTCAGGAACTTAGGTTTTTAAAATTTTTTGAAGGCAAAGCTTGCAATATCACGAACCTAAAAGCCTAAACCTTAATAGGTTCCACCATTGGCTCCGACTGGGGACATGCAAGCTTTCAAGTTGTAGGGAGAACCACTGGACTTCTGGGAGCAGACCAGACAAGACTAAAAGGACCAACTATACAAAAATATACACTATCTACACCCTATTTACAACTATTTTACAATGTGCACAGAGAAGAACTTACTTATGAAAGTAAGGTTTCAAGAATTGTCCATGCAAAGGCAACTCTCAAAATTCACCATCTAGTCCTTGGAGAAAGTAGGAATCTTCTCCATGAATGCTACTTATCAAATAAGGGCCAACCCATAATGGTTCTAATTTGCCATGTTTGTCTTTATCCTAGTTCCTAACATTCCATATGAAAACCAAATCATTGACCTCAAATTTTCTTTCTATAGTCCTTTTGTCAAACAAATATTTCACCTTTTATTATTTTTTGATATTGGTCTTCTGAGCTTCTCTCCTGACTTCATCTAATGTGATCAACTGATTCACTCTCTTAGCCATTGGATCTTCAATATTTCCATCATCTTCTTGAATGAACCTATACACTGACAGGAGATTATTCATTGGTAACCTAGCCTCCACACCATATACCAATTCAAACAGAGACTTACCAGTTGCCTTTTTCACTATTACCCTATTAGCCCATAGTGCCAACTTCAATTTTGAATCCCATGCTCTTTTATTCTTATCAATAATCCTTTAAATTATTTTCATGACACTTTTGTTACTGATTCCACTTGACCACTTCCGTGAGGATGATATGGTGAAGCATGAAACAAGATAATTCCATAACTATTGCAGAAATCAACAAACTCACTAGATCTAAAGCACATTGCATTATTTGTAACCAATTTTGCTGGTACTCCAAATCTGATTATTATATGTTCAAGAAAAAAGTCAAGCATGACCTTACTTGTGGCTTTCCTAGTTGGGATGGCCTCAATCCATTTGGTGAAGTAATCTGTAGCAACCAATATCCAACTGTGTCCTCCGCTTGACTTTTCTGATATCTCTCCTATGAAGTCTATTCATCATTGTTGAAATGGAACTTCCACTATTATAGTCTTAAGGGGTAATGCACTTGCATATTTAAGCTTTCCAAAAAATCTCTGGCAATAATCACATTTCCTCACCACCTTATGTGCATCAGAGAAAAGTGTTGGCCACCAGTATCATGCTCTGAGAATTTTATGGGTAGTAGTCCTAGCTGTGTAATATCCACCACACATCCTTCCATGCATATCATACAGAATATTCATGGCCTAATTTTCATCTACACATTTGAGCAGTACACCCTCAGGGTTCTTCCAATACAATTCACCCTGGAGAATAACATATTTGATAGCATGCAATTTCAATGTTCTCTTTTGGCTGTCACTTAAGTGAGTAGGACAATTCAGATTTTGCAAGTAATACACAATGTATTTATACCAATCTAACTTATACATTTCACAAACTTGATCTTGAACTATATTTACCTGGCATGCTTCCAAATTTGACCCTGTCATTAGTTTACCCAAACCTTGTCCCCTTACCAATTTGGTAATCTGAATCTCAATATTAAACTCCTGAATTTTATTTATCCATCTGTATCTTCTTCCAGTCACTTCCTGCTATGAACATGTCTTTAACTGCTGCATGTGGTACATATGCTACAATCTGAGCTCCAATCAGATAAGGCCTGAAATTCTTGACTTCTCTAACTAAAGCATAAGCCTGCTTCTCCATGATATCATATTTCAATTCTTCCACCTATAGAGACTTGCTAAAAAAGGCAATTGGTTGTTCAAATCCATCATCATTTTTCTATAATAAGCATGCAATAATTGTATGAAATGAAGCAAATGAAAACAATTAGAAGGGTTTATAAAAATCAGGAGACTTTAGAACAGGGCCAGTCTTGATAGCTTCTTTAATATTTTAAAATGACTGAACTGCTTCGCTTCCCCAAACTACAGATTCACCCTTCTTCAACATTTTGGACATGGCCTTGGTAATCTCTGCAAAGTTAGGAATAAACCTTCTAACAAAGTTGATTTGTCCAAAGAATGACCAGATACCTTTAATTATCTTGGGCATATGGATTTTATCAATTGCTACAACCCTCTCTGGATCAATCCTAACTCCATCCCTAGGCACTCTGTGCCCCAAAAGCTTTCCTTCTATTACTCCAAACACACACTTCTTAGGGTTCAGGGAGATGCCATATTCTAGTGCCCTAATAAAAATCTGCTCTAGATGCATTCAGTGTTGTTCTTCCTTCTTTGAATAAGCAGTTAGATCATCTTGATACACAACTAGGATAGAATCAATTAATCCTGCAAAAGCAACATCCATTGCTCTTTGAAAAATAGCACCAACATTTGTCAATCCAAGTGGCATTCTGACATATACATAAGTTCCCCATGGGGTTGTAAAGGCAATCTTATTACTGTTTTGATTCCTTCACTTTCGCATGATTATATCCTGAAAATCCATCCATCATGGACAGGAGTTCACACCCTGTCACCTTTTGTAACACATATTCCAAGTTGGTCAAGGGGTAATTATCCTTCAAAGAAGACACATTTAGATTTCTAAAATCTACACATAGTCTTATATCTCCATTCTTCTTTCTCACTGGGACAATATTTGACACCCAAGTAGGATGTCCTATAGGCTCAATAATTCCAGCATCCCTAAGCTTCATGAGTTTCTCCTACATTTTTTGAGCTAGAGTAGGGTTAATAGGTCTTTGCCTTTGTCTAAACAACTTATCTCAAGGCTTAAGGGGAATTTCATGCTGAAATAAGTCCTCTCTATAGGATTTCAAGTCCTCATATGACCAGACAAAGACATAATTGTATTTTCTTAGTAAGGTTATCAACGTTGCCCTGATATGTGGCTTCAAATGTTTACCTATGTAGACCTTCTTTGGAGCATTTTGTGTACCTAAGTTTATCTCCTCTAGATCTTCCATGTGAGGGGGTGAGGTCTTGGTAGTCAACTGATCTCTATTGTCAAATGCTCTCTCTAAAGCCACTAACCCTCTTGGGATCTTATTGGTTTTAAGTTGTATTACTTCTTTTCCAAAAAGGGTGTCCTTCCCATCTACAACTTCTATGTAAATCAATTTCTTGATTCTCATAATAATCAAAACAATGCAAGAACTTTATCAAGTCCTTATCATCCTCAAAGACCTGCCAGCTGCATATGTTGTCTGGCACTACTAGTCTAATTTTAATCTCAATATTTGTAATATCAGACAAAGTGATATCATCTGGCCTGATGGCCACATTAGCCAAGAAATCTACCATACATTTTTTGATCTTTCTATCCAACTTATTGAGAATGCATCAAACAATTCAATTGTATCCCAAACATCATGTTTATATTGTTTTAACCTTTTATTCTTTGATGCATATTTACCTCTTACTTGGAAAACTATCAAATTTGAATCTAAATACTCTTAACATTTTAATGCCATGCTTAAGAGCAACATTCAATCCTAACAACAATGCTTCATATTCTGTAATATTATTTGTGCAAGCAAACTTCAAAAGAAAGGAGAATTTCATGATCTTACCAGTAGGAGATAGAAATACCACTCCTGCACCAGAACCTTCTTTTGAGTAGGCACCATCAAAGTACATGGTCCATAAGCTATTTTGGTCTTTTTGCTTTTCCAATTCTTCATCAACAGGTTCTTTCTTCTTCTCATCTTGATCACAAGACACAACCCTGAAATTCTCACAATCAGTATCCACAAAGCAAATCTGATTTGTTGGTTCTTGATCTTCAACTGTATCTGGTGCTCTTCTTCTCTAACCAGATTGACATCCTTACCATTCATGGGAATCATGGCATATGACAGATCCAATTGCATGCTTCCTCCAATTAATGCCACCCACCTTCTAGATAATAGCATACCATATCGTGGCTTGATATCAACTACTGTAACATTCATTGTATAGGTTTTTTCTGGATAGGCTATAAGCATGAAATCCACATTCTTCATAATTCCTATAACTGGCACTTCCCTAGCATCCATAGCATAACACTTTCCACATGCTTTGTCTATATTCAATCCAATTTATTGCAAAACAACCAAAGGCATGATGTTTGTTGAAGCACCTGAATCAAGCATACAATTCTTTATCACTTTCCCATTAACAATAAAGGATACATAAAATGGTTCCACTTGGGAAGGGCATTTTGTTATTATTGTTCCTAGGTAGACTTTAGGAATTTCTTCTTCATCAACACTCATTTCTTGGATATTGTTCTGATACTTAGCAATATGATCTGTCTGACATGACACCTCTAAGATCAAGTCCAAGGCCTTTTTCTTGTATTATTCAATTTTCAGCATTTCTATTAGTGGAACTAAGACTTTTATTTGAGACAAAGCTTGAGTTATGTCAAATGGGGCATAATTTTGTATAACAGTTGTAGCTTGACCCACATTCTTATTCTTCTCATGGGTGTGTCTAGCCTTAGCTTTTGTAGTTTTTTGAGTATCATCTATGACATGTAAACCTTTAGTCTTTTCTCCATCTTGAGAAACCTTTCTCTCTAAATTCGTAGCATTTTGAATCAATTTCTCTTTTGAATCCTTCTTTCTATTGTTACCTTGCTTTCTTTGTGGTTCAGGGTCTCTTTGTTTGTATTGAGGTTGCTTTACAAAGATACCTCCCGGTTGACCTGAATCACCTGCCTAAACTTTGCTCCTAAGGTTATAGTTGCTCTTAACTTGGGCCACTACAGTAGCTGTAAGAGCTCTAATTTCTTCATCAAAAGGCTTTCTTAAATTAACCAAAGGAGTATGTGATCCTTGGGCACAAACTTGATGATCCACACCTTCTTTATCTGAAAAGATCTACTGACAATTTACATCCTTGTAGCATCTTCTCTCATTTACATTTGTTTCTAAGTCTGCTTCATCAGAAGAAGAGTAATCCCTGCTTGTAGAGAGCATATTAACATTGTCATCTTCAATACAATGGGGCTTATTACACTCATCACAGGTATTAGCATCATTATAAAAAGACTAAGAAATCATACATTGTGATTGTGAATGAGGCATCTGGCATATTATACACCATGGAGCATCCTCTACAATATTAACAGTCTTCTTCAGGGGATCAGGAGTTCCTTTAACATTCTAAGATCTTTGATCAGTTTTGTTACTGGGAATAGGCTTACCATTGTGCCAATTTGTATTATATGGCATATCATGCAGCTGAGGTCTCTTTTCTTACTTATGATAAATCTACTTTTCTGGACCAAGTCCTTTTTCATTTTTAGCAAGCTTGTAACTCAAGTCTTTAAAAGCAGATGTCAACTTATCTAACCTATCTTCAAATGTGGAGCTATTATTGTGAACATTTTGAATTATGTTGTTTGGATTCTGTAAGATCCTCACATCATCCCTTCTAATTCCTTTACCTGATGCTTTCCTATTGTTCTCTATATTGGTTGCAATTTTGAAAGTATCCTTGAGGCTGGTTGAACCCTTGTTCCTCAGTTCATATGCTGTCTTAGCATCAAAGGCATTTGTATATAGGACCATACACATTGGTTCATTCGGTCTCATATGAGGTGGCAATTTATTTAAAACTCTGGTGAACCTAGCATTGAAATCAGATACTAATTCATTTGACCCTTTGAAAATACTCATGAATTCATTAATAATAAAACTAGGGTCAGTCTTGTCTCCATACTATTCTCTAAAGATTCTCTTAAAATCATCCCATGAAGTGACACTTTGATCAGGCAAACCTCTATAACACTCTCTGGCTTCATCAATCAAAGACTGCATAAATAACTTCACGAAGACATCCTGATGCTCTACCTCAAACTTATCCATGACATTTTGGAAAGCCTTCAAGTAATCTTCTCCTGATACAACATTGTTTCTTGAAAATTTTGGTAATTCACCTCTTATATGTTTGTCAATGGGGTTAGGGTATCCAGGAATACCATTGAAATCTAACTGTCTGAACCTATCTAACTACATAGGTCTTCTACCAAATAGGTTGGCATTTGCATTCCTATTCGCATTAACATTAATATTCTGATTTCTCACATTATTCAGTGGTACCCTATTGCTATTTTCATTTTGTCTTTGATTATTTTGTGGATTTTGATTCACATGTTGATTAAGTCCTTGATCATTCCCAAGGATGTTTTGATCATTCTGTTGATTTTGAATCTCATTTGCATACTAATTTCTTAGCACATTTGCATTATTGAGGGTGGGAACCGAATCTTGATGAGCCATTTTTAGAGCTTGCACTTTTTTTTTCATATCATCTCTTATTTTTAGGGCTTGTAAATAGTCAAGTTTTGCCTCGAGGTTCCTAATTTCTTCTGCCATCTCATCTTCTCTTGGCATGGAAGAGGATGGTCTCATGGGGTTATCAATGTCACTTGGAGATTCTTTATCTTCAAATCTATTAGGGGGATCTAGAAAAGGATGTTCTTGAAACATATCAGATCCAAACCTCAACCCATCATTTTGCTAGTTCTCAAAAATGTCTTGAATATTAGCTTCTACAGTTGAAAAGTGTTATTGTCCAGAAGGCCTAACATTATTCTAAGAATCATCATTATTTCTTGGACTTGGTGAACCATCATGACTGGGTTGAGCAGTTCCTTTCTTTCTATACATTTTTTTTGGTAATTCTTAGAACAAAGGGTTTTGCAGAGATCTTCTCCCCTGCATGAGTCACCACCCACTAATGGGATTTATACTTAGTTCAAAGTTCCCTCTCAACTCCCTAGTAGAGTCACAGTCTATTGGTGTTCCTAGCTAATTGTCTAAGTTTCCCTAAAAAGTTGTCATCTTCTATCCATAGGATCCTCAGTTCAGTGGCCAACAAATAGGAGACAGACTCTAATGTCTCCTCTGTACTTCAGGCTCAACAAGATCTAGGGGGTATCCCTACTCAATACCCATATGATGGATCTTGACTGTAACTAGATATTGACATTTTAGCAGATGAATCCTCTATTATGCAGACCAAAACTATTAGATAAATGCAAAAGGTCTAGCTTTGGGTCTTATTTAGTTGTTAGTCAGAGGATTCGAAACATAAATCCTACTACAATCCTAAGTTTTAAAACTGTGAGTTAATTTGATTTTTATGAGTGGTTGCCAAATTAGGGTTTGATTCATAAACTTAATCAAGTCTCAGGCCGGTGCTTATCCAAGGGTATGGAGTCCAACTTAAAACATGTGAGTATATTCCCATAAACCAAGTAAATATACAAATTTCAGAGGGTATTTAGTTCTTGCCTTATAGAGAACTCCAAAAATTAAGTATTTCTATTAACTCTATTTATAAATATCCCTGTTATCACACATATTTCCCCATATTTGACTTAAAGCAATTTAATCTATTCCTTAAATAGTAGCAAAAAATCAAACATGCAATGCAGATGATATACACCCCAGAACTCAGAAAACCCTTAGTTACTTTGTTCTAAAGAAAGATGCAGATAACAATTGGAGACAGTGTATAGAAACACATGCATATAACATTACTCATATAAATTCAATCTGAAACTGATAAATAGTTAATGGAAAAACACATACATACATTAAAATGAAAACCACAAGGCCATAGAGAGAGAAACTAGTCAGAAATTTATATTACTTTCACTCAAAATCCCAATCCTCCAACAACATTACAAAGTGAAGCAACCAACTCTTTATAGACACATAGCCTGGTGCCAGCATTCATTACATTTGTTGATTAGGTGAAATTACATTACAAAGTGCTGCTCATGGGCATATAGGTATTTATTACATTGAGCCCAAAGAAAGATAAAAAATAATTTGCTACATGGGACCCAAATGACTTGAGGAGCCCGACTACATAAATGCAGGGAGGAGTAGTTGTTCATTTGCTTCAGGTACACCTATCCATATCTCTATGCCCAATCAGAATATGACTTCTTTGAAGACCACTAGAAAGAGGTTAACCTTGAAATCTTGTCAATGTGTCCTGTGTACCGTGCATCCATCAAAATCTTTGCTTCCTTACATACTAACTCAAAATTAATTGCCAATACATGCAATTTGTCCAAAGTTGAGTTCAAAATCGCCAGCTTGGGGTCCCCATCAATGCAACAAGTAGATATGAGCTGGCCAATATTGTCATTGAAATCAGCGTTCCATTTGTCAAGGCTTTTGATTTGCCCATCAGTTTCTAGTATACTAGGCATTATCTTATCTATTTTCTCCATAAATTGCTTCTTCTTGCCTAGTACCGTGTCTAATTTTAATTGGAAAGCTACAACCCCTCAATAATTTCTAGCATTTCAAGGGTTAGATTCATCTCTGGTGGCACCTATGCATCAAACCTTGCACACTTGATCAAGTCCCTTAACTCACCGGTCTGTGGCAACCACAATTTCTGCATTGTCTTAAGACATTCTTTATCCTGTTCATGTTTATCCAATGCAACCTTTAAATCAGAATGAGACTTCCATGTCTCATCCATCCTTGCCACAATCTTAGTCACTTTGTGGTTTATTTGTTGCAAGTATGAGGATAACCAGTGTTGTCATTGATGTCAACATACTCATATTGCATTAATGAGAAGGATTGGATGAACTGTGTGTTGAGGTTATTAAGGAAATTAGTCTCAATCAGGAACAGTGAAGAACAGTGATGAGAAGAAGACAAAAGTCCTCAATAGGTTGAGGATCAGAGGATGCGGTTTAAAGTGTTTGTAGATATGAGTCTTGAGATGTTCCAGTTAAGATTTCAGAGGTCCGCATGAAGATCTGAAGAAGTTATGATCGCTCAAGTAGAACCGGTTCTGGCAGGCATTCAGTGGTGACAAAGTGTCACAGGTTGGTCTGGTGAGCTCTGAAATTGCATTATCTCATTCTATGGATTGGAGAGAGTGTTGAAGAAGTTTGTGTGAAGTGACAAGTAGATTTGTTCATGGTTTGGAGGTCTGGAAGCACCTTTTTCATTATGACAATGATGACAAACCGTGTTCTTGAAGTTTTAGATGAAGAACAGAAGAATTCCAGTAAACTAATAAAGTGCAGATGTTATTGATGACTTAGGAAAGGTTTTGGTGATCTTTGGATTGTGTAGAAGTCTTATTGGTGGTCCGCATTGAAGTTAGAGTTTGCATTTGAAGAATAACCATGGATATTGGTGTTCTTCTTGAGACTGGCCGATCGGATGTATTACACGTCTTGCGAATGATCTTGTAGGTGTTTACCAACTTAGATTATTGTTCCTAAGTCGATGCCTTGTATAAATAAGGGATTGTGAATTCATTTTGAAGGGTGTCTTGTGATGATGAGTGTGATATAATGAAGAGAAGTGCGAAAGGCAGAGCAGGAGTTTTTGGGGTTAAATGGAATTGATCCAGGCATGGTAAAGATGTCAATCTCCAGTTCAAGTTTGTAATACTTGTTATCTTGTAGACAGTGTGTCTCTTGTAGGCAGTGTGCCTCTTGTGAGCAGTGTGCTCGGGCAGTGAGCCCTAATTGGCATGTGCCATCTATTTTTCTTATTCTTCTAACATAGAATAATTCTTGGGTTAATCACCCCGTGGTTTTTCCCTTGACGGGGTTTTCCATGTCAAAATCTTGGTGTCTAATGTGTTGATGTATATTTGCTCTGGTGTTTATGCTTTATGCTTTCATGAATGGTTAATTGATATGCTATTAAATAACAAAGAAGATTCAAGTGTTTGAAATAGAAGCAAGTTTTGTAAAACTGATTCACCCCCCCTCTCAGTTGTGTGCCCTAGATCTAACAATTGGTATCAGAGCCAAGTTCCTCTAAAAGGAGCTTAACCGCTTGAGGAGATCCAGGATGTCTTCATACAAGAAGGATAGTCCGAAGTTTGATGGAACCAACTTCTCTCTTTGGAAAGGTCGCATGAAATGTCACTTGGAGTGTATGGGAAAAGCATACTTGTCCATGGTCACAAAAGCATATGTACCTCCACAGGGTGGTTCGACAACCTAAATGAAATCACAGATGCTAAAAACAATCTACGGACCAAAGAGGCTCTTCTAAGCGCATTAACTGACTCAGATCTCTCAAATGTTATTGACCTACCAACTGCCTATGAGATCTAGATTAAACTGGAACTTCTGCATGAAGGAGATGAGTATGTTAAGAGTGCAAGGTTGCAGAGTCTCAAAGGGAAATTCGAAAGATTGAAGATGAGAGATGATGAAAATATCACTACCTTTATGCCAAGAGTAAATGAGCTGGTGTGTGGAATTAGGAATGCTGGTGGAGTTTTGGATGAAAATGAGATTGTTTGCAAAATTCTTAGATCCCTTCCTGCTACCTACAAAATCAAGGTGGCTTCCATTGATGAATTCAGAGCCCATACAACTGTCACAAGAGACCAATTGGCTGGCAAACTGGCTGCATTTGAAATGACCGAGTTTGGAGATGATCCCCCCAAGACTGAATCTACATTCAAAGCCAGTGCCTATGTGAAAGGCAAACAAAGATTTGATCTGGGAGAAAACTCTTCAAGGAAGTTGTCATGGTATGATCAAGCAAGAAAAGACATGGAAGAGGAAGAAGCAGAAACAACTCAACTTGAAGCCCTCATTGCAAAAAGACTGCCAAGAGGATTTGGTAAGTATGAAGGAAAATTACCCTTTAAGTGCTTCAACTGTAATAAGATTGGTCACTTTGCCTCAAGATGTCCAAAAAGATCCACAAGATCAAATTCTAACAGAAAAAGGTTCCAAAAGAATTGTTATTATGTTCATGAAGAAGCTGATAATGAAGGAGTAATAGATGATGAATCAGAGATAGGAGACAAATCCATAAATGAATGGGTGTTTATTGCCATCAAGGAAGAAGATCCAATATCCCCTGAATCTATCAATCATAAGGTTGTAGAAAGGGCTTTGGCTGCCCAAGTTGAAGAAAATGATGATTGGGTTATTGACAGTGGATGCTCTCACCATATGATAGGTGACAAGAACAAGTTCTTAGATTTGGAAAGGTATGAAGGAGGAATGGTAAAGTTTAGTGATAATTCTACTGGTAGAATCAGAGGTAGGGGAACTATCTCTTTTGATGGAAAGAACAAAATCGGTAATGTACTATATGTTGAAGGATTGAAGCACAATCTTCTCAGTGTTGGTCAGTTGGTGGACAAAGGCTATGATCTCCGGTTCAAGAATGGAAGATGTAGGATCTTTGAAAGCTCCAGAACTGAGATTGCATCTGGTACTCAAACAAAAGGTAATATCTTCCATCTAGTTGGTACTAATAAAAGTTGTCTGTTTGTTCAAGTTGATCAGAGTTGGTTATGACATAGAAGGATGTGTCATGTAAATTTTGATAACATCATCAAGATAAGCAATAGTTAGGCTGTAAGCGATCTTCCAAAGTTGGTAAAACCTACAAATAGTTTGTGCAAAGAATGTCAGCTAGGTAAACAAAGCAGAGTCTCATTCAAAAGCAAGGATCAGTCCTCTATCAGATTATTAGAATTAGTTCATACTGATCTATGTGGTCTGACAAGAATTAAGAGTATGCAAGGTGATAGATATTTCATGTTACTGATTGATGACCATTCCCGGATGATGTGGGTTACCTTTCTGAAAGAGAAATCAGAAGCTTTTGAGAAGTTCAAAATCTTCAAGGCTATGGTAGAGAATCAAACTGGATTAAAACTGAAATGTCTAAGGTCTGATAGAGGTGGTGAATTCACATCCGGTGAATTCATAGACTTTTGTGAGAAGCATGGTATAAAGAGACAGTTGTCTGCTCCTAGGACTCCACAACAGAATGGAGTAGTTGAGACAAAGAACCGGACCATCTAGGAAGCATCCAAGATAATGATGATGGAAGCAAATGTCCCTCAGATGTTTTGGAGAGAAGCTGTCAGCACTGCAGTCTATACTCTCAATCGAGTTCAAATCAGAAGCAATACTGGTAAGACTCCTTATGAACTTTGGTTTGGCATCACTCCTATTGTGAGATATTTCAGAGTATTTGGTAGCAAATGTTACATTAAAAGAGATGAAGATCTAGGAAAGTTTGATGCTAGAAGTGATGAAGGAATTTTCTTGGGTTACTCCACTCAAAGCAAAGCATATCGGTGTTACAATAAGAGACTGAGAAAGATGATAGAAAGTACAAATGTGAAGGTTGATGAAGGAATTGAGAAGCCCTCAAGGTTTTACGAGTATGATGAAGATGATGAAGATGGTGTTTTGGTTCAAGAAGCTCAATCCTCTCCTAAAAGTTAGATTCAGACTAATCCGGTAAATTAGGTAGAAGAGAGAGGTCTGAATGAGCCTGACCAAGAAACAGAAGTACAAGAAACTCCCAAAGTTCCAAGGTATGTAAGAGTGAATCACTCTGAAGATCAGATCATAGGTGACAAAAGCAAAGGTGTGCAAACTAGAAGGAAAATTGCTCAAAATTTAGATGAATGTTGTCTGATTTCAAAGATTGAACCTAAGACAACAAATGAAGCCTGCAATGATGAAAATTGGACCAAAGCAATGGAGGAAGAGTTGATGCAAATTGAGAAAAATCACACTTGGGATCTTGTCTCTAGACCTAGTAACAAGAATGTGATTGGAACCAAATGGGTCTTCCGGAACAAGCTAAATGAAGTTGGTGAAGTAATCAGAAATAAAGCTAGATTAGTTTGCAAAGGGTACTCTCAAATAGAAGGGATTGATTTTGAGGAAACCTTTGCTCCGGTGGCAAGAATTGAAGTAGTTAGACTATTTCTTGCATTTGCTACCTTCAAAGATTTCAAAATGTATCAGATGGATGTCAAATCTGCCTTCTTGAATGGTGACTTAGAAGAAGAGGTGTACATTGAACAACTAGATGGATTTCAGTTATCTGAGCATGGTGATATGGTCTGCAAATTAAAGAAGGCACTGTATGGTCTAAAGCAAGCTCCAAGAGCATGGTATGAAAGGCTAGACAAACATCTTTTGAAGATTGGTTTCAACAAAGGTACTGCTGATAGTAACCTATATTTCAAAATTAATCATGAAAACATCTTGATTGTTGAAGATATCATCTTTGGAGCAAGAGACTGTATGTGCAAAATCTTTGCAAACCAAATGAAAAGTGAGTTTGAAATGTCAATGCTCGGTGAAATGAATTTCTTCTTGGGTTTGCAAATTACTCAGATAGAGAAAGGAATCTTTATCTCTCAGACTAAATATGTGAAAGAACTATTGAAGAAATTTGGAATGGAAGATTCAAAGCCTATGAACACTCCCATGGCTATCGGATGTAAGTTGACAAAGATGATGACTCTCTTAAGACAGATCAGACAAAGTATAGATCAGTGATTGGAGGATTATTGTATCTCACTCAAACTAGACCAGATATAATGCAGGCTGTTGGTCTTGTGGCAAGATTCCAGGCTGATCCTAGAGAATCTCATGTCATGGCAATCAAAAGAATTTTTAGGTACTTGAAAGGAACAGTTGAGTATGGTCTATGGTATCTTAGAGATCATAATTTTTCTCTTCATGCATATACAGATGCAGATTGGGCAGGAGATGTGGATGATAGGAAGAGTACAAGTGGAGGAGCATTCTTTTTGGGAAAAAGGTTGGTTTCTTGGCTAAGCAAGAAATAAGAGGCAATATCCCTACTACAACTGAAGCTGAATACATTACAGCAGCAAGAAGTTGCACTCAACTTTTGTGGATGAAGCAAATGCTAAGAGATATTCAAGTAGAATATGAGGAGCCTATCACAATTTTCTGTGATAATTCAAGTGTAATAAATATTTCTAAGAATCCGGTATTGCATTCTAAGACAAAGCATATATCTATCAAATTTCACTTTCTGAGAGAACAAGTGAACAAGGGTGAAGTCAGATTGGAGTATGTGCCCTCCAAGGATCAGCTTGCAGATGTTTTTACTAAACCTCTTCCCAATGACTCTTTTGAGTATCTCAGGGAGAAGTTAGGGGTCATGGCCCCTCTGGTGATGAACTAGGATGCACTGATGTGCATCAGTTTGGTGGATATCACAGTCATATCTTGTGATCCGGATTAATGATGAGAAGTTGCTACTAAGGGGGAGCAGCTAGTATGATTATGATGTGTTAGAGTTGCAAGTATGACCCCTTTTCCATTGATGTCAAAGGGGGAGAGAAGATATGTGAAAAACAAACGGGTGATGATCAAAGGGGGAGTAGTAAAGGAAAAGAAGACATGTGAAGAGTTGTTGCTGATAGGGGGAGCTGTGACAGAAAGGAGAAGTTCTTGTCTTGATGGTTTTTCACATCATATGTTGCCATCAATGACAAAGGGGGAGATTGTTGCAAGTATGAGGATAACCAGTGTTGTCATTGATGTCAACATACTCATATTGCATTAATGAGAAGGATTGGATGAGTTGTGTGCTGAGGTTATTGAGGAAATTAGTCTCAATCAGGAATAGTGAAGAACAATGATGAGAAGAAGGAAAAAGTCCTCAATAGGTTGAAGATCAGAGGATGCGGTTTAAAGGGTTTGTAGATATGAGTCTTGAGATGTTCCAATCAAGATTTTAGAGGTCCACATGAAGATCTGAAGAAGTTATGATCGCTCAAGTAGAACTGGTTCCGACAGGCATTCAGTGGTTACAGAGTGTCATAGGTTGGTCCGGTGAGCTCTGGAATTGCATTATCTCATTCTGTGGATTGGAGAGAGTGTTGAAGAAGTTCGTGTGAAGTGACAATTAGATTTGTTCATGGTTTGGAGGTCCGGAAGCACCTTTTTCATTATGACAGTGATGACAGACTGTGTTCTTGAAGTTCCAGATGAAGAACAGAAGAATTCCAGTAAGCTGATAAAGTGCGGATGTTATTGATGACTTAGGAAAGGTTTTGGTGATCTTTGGATCATGTACAAGTCTTATTGGTAGTCTGCATTGAAGTTAGAGTTTGCATTTGAAGAATAACCACGGATATTGGTGTTCTTCTTGAGACTGGCCGACCAGATGTATTACACGTCTTGCGAATGATCTTGTAGGTGTTTGCCGACTTAGATGATTGTTCCTAAGTCGATGCCTTGTATAAATAAGGGATCGTGAATTCATTTTGAAGGGTGTCTTGTGATGATGAGTGTGATATAATGAAGAGAAGTGTGAAAGGTAGAGCAGGAGTTTTTGGGGTTAAATGGAACTGATCCAGGCATGGTAAAGATGTCAATCTCTAGTTCAAATTTGTAATACTTGTTATCTTGTAGATAGTGTGTCTCTTGTAGGTAGTGTGCCTCTTGTGAGCAGTGTGCTCGGGCAGTGAGCCCTAATTGGCATGTGCCATCTATTCTTCTTATTCTTCTAATAGAGAATAATTCTTGGGTTAATCACCCTATGGTTTTTCCCTTGACGGGGTTTTCCACGTCAAAATCTTGGTGTCTAATGTGTTGATGTATATCTGCTATGGTGTTTATTCTTTATGCTTTCATGAATGGTTAATTGATATGCTATTAAATAACAAAGAAGATTCAAGTGTTTGAAATAGAAGCAAGTTTTGTACAACTGAATCACCCCCCCTCTCAGTTGTGTGCCCTAGATCTAACATTATCAAATTAGTGACTATCTCTTTAAATGAACTCCTTTTCTCTTCTTTCAACTTCTTCACGTCCTCCTTCAGCTCTCTAATTTCAATCAACAAAGGCTCTGTGTCAGCTGGGAATGACTCTGCTATTGGGATCACAAGTGGGGGAGTAGAAGTACTAGCCACTAGTGATAGCTACTCCTTGCACTTATTTAGTTCTGTAATTGCCTATGCATACTTTAGCAGCAACTCATCATGTTCTTTCTACAGCTTGTTGGTGACCGCCTCAACAAATTGAGCAGTTTGTACATTTATACTTGCAACCTAAGGGGTAGGGGTGTTAGATACCCTCTTAATTATTACATCTCCTACTAACTCACCCAATCCAATCCTAGGCTTGTTATTATTTGGGACTAGAGCCCATATTTCTAATGTCTCAAACCTAGGATTGTAGGCTGCACCAGAGAGAGCCTTCTCCACTTGTTCATCTGTTACATCAGAATCCTCCCTAGTTATTGTGTCAAATGCAATTTGCACCTAACAAAGTCCAATGAGGAAGGAGCAAGATATTACTCTTAGAAACTAATGCCCTCCCCTCCTTCAGAGTCATTGTCCTAATGGCCTGGTTGACTTCTTTCAACACCCTTTGGGTGATGGCCTCATACTCAGAGGGATCAGCTCCACTTTTGGCATCCTCAATCCTTTTTTGGAATTCCTCACTTCTCACTTTCAACACATAACTGTTAAATTCAAGAGTGTTTATGAATTCATCATCTTCTAAGAATTTATTACAAGCCATTATTCTGACATCTTCAATATCTATAGTCTGGCTTGTCATTGTCCTCATTGCCCTATTTTCAGGAGATGAGTAGGGCATTATTCTGTCAGGTGAATTCACCTGATGGGCAACTTCCTGCACCTATTTCTCTGCTTCACCCTCAAGGTCCACTACTTCAATTTCCTATGGATTCTCCAAATCAATAATCTTTTCCCTTTTGGTAGGGGAAGGGTCAATTGATTCTCTCTTCACACCATACCCTCTTCCTGAGATGCCTGGCTGATAGGAGGGCCCTTCTTCTCCTACAGGAGTACTAGAAATTAATTGCTTTGCATTATCCAACATTTTTGAATTCTTTTAATAGGGTCTTACATCTCTGCAAAGGCACCCTAATATGTAGCATTTAGGTTTTTCCTCATCCTTTCTCTCGTCATTATTGTGTCCCACTTGATCCTCAAGTGGTGGACATCATCCATTATGAATCAATTCTAGGCAATATCATCATTGAAGTCAACATAATGAATGTATCTTGGTCTCTGTTTGTTGACCCTCACCCTGTTAATGAAACCTTCAGGGTCAAAAATCCTTGGCTTCTCCAAATACATCCCATAGCATTGCAACACTGAGAAAATCTGATCCAACCTATTTTTATCGGCTATTATAAAATCACTAAATCTAAGGGAGGTAGGAAAAAATGAGCCTTTCTTGTCCTTCCTTAGGTGTTCCTTATCTGATTCATTTAGCTGCCTAATGATCTCCAAAAATACAATTCTCTTGGGTACATACTTAGGCAGAATGTGGGGAGGGGCTTCACACCCATAAACCCCGATGCAAGTAGTGTGCTCATGGTAAAACCAATCACCCCAATTATGATCAATTCCCAAATGAGGAGTTTCATCCGTTGGCCTTAAGAAATCTAATACATCTGGATGTAGTCTTTCCCCTTCTAGCTCTAAGAAAACAAGAATTCTCCTCACAAATTACATAGTCAACATTAGTACAATGCATATCCACCATGCAGGTCCACATCTATACTGGCAACATATTTCCTTGTGCATCTACCATTTTGACATGTAGATTCTGGTGCCACATTCTAGACAAAGCAAATAGAAGCATATGCTACAACATGGAATACCATATGAATTCAACATGAGCATCTGCAGTAAATAACTTGCTCTTGATTTCTGTCATTTGTTTGTGCATTTTATCTGCAATGTAGGAGGCATAGTCATATGGCTCCTTAGCCTCTTGACTCTGAATATCCACTACCATCATCATCAGAGAGATGGGCATCCTGTCTAAGGCATTGTTGCCTAACACCTAGCACAAGCTGTGATATGTTCTGACAAAATAATGCATGAACGAGTTGCATTGGAAAGGTTCTTGTTCATTGTCTGATATCTTCACTAGCTTACCATCAAGTCCTCTTGGCCCGTGCTTGGGCAAGTTGAAATCCCTATAAGCATGCTTGACAGTATGGTACTTCTTCTTCAATGCATTTAGGTCAATTGTCTTATTAGCCACATGGTTTAGGTTAAATATAGTAGCAATGTATCCCTTTGTGAATTTGATCATTTTTTTGCCATTCCTTGCTAAGACTATCCTGGTCTGAGGATCATATCTTTGTGCTATCACCCTCACTAGGTTTGGATTAGGGAATTCATTCAGGCAGATAAGCTTGGCCAAATTAAATCACCAAGCATGGTAGACGAGGCCCTTATAATCCATTCTTCAGTGCCAGTGCTCAAACAAGACCCAACCAGGAACAGGTAGTCCGGCATCTCTACAATTGTAACAAAAATCAAGGAACTTATCATCTGGTCCATCGGGACCATGCAAATTCAGAGGTTTCCTAGTAGAGCTTGGGAGCTGGACCATAAGGTCCTCATCTAAGCCATGCTTAGAGGTGGAGGCTTGACTGACTTGACTCATTTTCACACTGATTCTAATAAGCTAGGGTTTCTTATACAGACATTTATCTATCTCCTCAAGTAGTCAACTTAAAATTTGTCAGGCATAGCTAGGCAGAATGAACTTACTGGTTTATGCTTGCAGAAGTTTGGATTTTATTCTTTGCTCGCTTGAGAATCTGCTATGCACCTAAGCTTTGTTCATTCTTGGAGAAATGATGCAAAAATCCCTTTCTTCTTTTTTAAGCTTCGTAGTATAGCTTCTGAGGCATTAATGGAGGTAGCCTCGGCCTTAATCTTTCATTTGTGTCATAGGGCACCCTTAATGTTCATCAAGCAAATTTAAATCTATGCCGTTGATTTGAGTCTATCCCTGTGAAATCCACGACTATCATTTACCCACCAGATTTGAATATCTGGGTCATCATAGTTGAAAGTCCTCAACCAATTAGGATAGGCCAAATCAGATGTACTTCCTTCATTGACCAAATCACCTTTTGTCTGGCCTAGACACGTGGCATTATTTCACAGCATCACAGACGGAAGTAGGCCACCACTTTACCTACCCTACGTAGGTGTGATAAAGCCTCCATGCATCCATCCTCCATTTGCTTTTGGCTTCTTTGATAAGTCAAGGCCACATGTCACCATCTCGTTACCATGCGATGAAGATTCCTTCATGGCAAGGTACCCCTGTGATGATGCACAACTGTTAGATTAGATCTTTTCTTCAGACCATTTTTAGACTAATAGTTGGCAGCATACAGTTGCGCTCGTAATATTCTTAAAATAAAAGGACGTAAGCCTAGATTCTTCAATAGGTGTCACCTTGTCACGGCCGCACAACGGGATGATGACGTCATGTAATATACGCTACGATGTTGTGAAATTCACTTGTATTAAACCTTATACAACATATGAAGACTTAGAACGTAGGTTAAATTTTTTTATGGGCCACAAGGGGTAAGACGAGGATATGGGATCGGTCACTTAATGGATATAAAGAATTCAAGTCATAACTTAAGGGACTGGAAACCTATCACAGGTGGTCAAAAAAGATTTAGAAAGTAAAGCGCATAACCTTAGGAACTTAGGTTTTTAAAATTTTTTGAAGGTAAAGCTTGCAATTTCATGAACCTAAAACCCTAAACCTTAACAGGTTCCATGACTGACAAGAAAAAGAGCTATAGAAGAACAAGTGAATTACTATTTTCTTTCAAAAGTTGAACCAAAAACTATAAATGAACCTTGCAATGATGAAAATTGGGTAAAAGCCATGGAAGAAGAACTGATGCAGATTGAGAAGAATCAAACTTGGGAATTGGTTCCTAGACCTGCTGATAAGAATGTCATTGGAACTAAATGGGTTTTTAGAAACAAGTTGAATGAAAATGGAGAAGTTGTAAGAAACAAAGCAAGGCTTGTGCGTAAAGGATATTCTCAAATTGAAGGAATAGATTAATGAAGAGACTTTTGCTCCAGTGGCTAGGATAGAAGCAATTAGAATATTTCTGGCATTTGTAGCTCACAAAAATTTCAAAGTGTATTAGATGGATGTGAAGTCTGCATTCTTGAATGGTGAATTGGAAGAGGAAGTTTACATTGAGAAACCAGAAGGATTTCAGTTATCAACCCAAGGTGATATGGTATGCAGATTGAAAAAGGCATTGTATGGACTAAAGCAAGCCCCCAGAGCATGGTATGTAAGGTTAGACAAGTATCTGCTGCAATTAGGGTTCAATAAAGGTATTGCTGACAACAATCTCTATTTCAAAATCAATGATAATCAAATCCTGATTATTGAAGTCTTTGTTGATGACATTATCTTTTGAGGAAATGAAGGTATGTGCATGAAGTTTACAGGAGAAATGCAAAATGAATTTGAGATGTCTATGTTTGGTGAAATGAATTTCTTTCTAGGTCTGCAAATTACTCAATCAGATAAAGGAATCTTCATTTCTTAGTCTAAGTATGTTAAAGAGTTGTTGAAGAAGTTTGGGATGGAGGACTCCAAACCAATATGCACTCCCATGGTGACTGACTTCAAATCAAGAAAAACTGATGAATCACCTAAGACTGATCAGAAAAGGTATAGATCTATGATTAAAGGATTAATTTATCTAACTCAAAGTAGACCTGATATAATGCATGCATTATGTCTTGTGGCAAGATTTCAAGAAGATCCTAGAGAATCACATGTGATGGCAGTCAAGAGAATCTTGAGGTATTTGAAAGGCACATTAGATCATGGTTTATGGTATCCAAGGACAATGATTTCACTCTTAGAGCTTATACAGATGTAGATTGGGTTGGAGATGCTGATGACAGAAAGAGTACAAGTGGAGGTGCTTTTTTCTTGGGAAATAGATTGGCTTCATGGCTAAGCAAAAAGCAAGACTCAATCTCCTTGTCTACTACAACAATAGAGTATATTGTAGCAACATGTTGCACTCAAGTTTTATGGATGAAGTAGACTTTAAAGGAAATAAGAGTTGTGTATGAAGATCCAATTGCAATCTTTTGTGACAATACAAGTGCCATAAAAATTTCAAAGAATCCAGTGATGCATTCAAGAACAAAGCACATATTAATAGGGTATCACTTTTTGAGAGAGAAGGTGACAGAGAATGAAGTAAAGATGGAATATGTGTCCACAAAGGATCAGATTGTAGATCACTAAGCCTCTTCCTAAGGATACCTTTGAGTATCTCAGAGAAAAGTTAGGGGTTATTACCCCTCCTGCTCTGAACTAAGATGCATAAGAGTGCATCAGTCCAATGGTGTCCAAAGCCTCATTCTTTGATCTGGATTGATGTTTTGAGAGCTACCTCTCAGGGGGAGTAGCAAGTGTTCCTAATATAGAAAGTGTTGATAGCAATAAAAGTTCAGATGAATTAGAGCAGTAGAGTGTAAGTATGTGCCCTTTGCCATTGATGTCAAAGGGGGAGAGAAATCATGTGAAAAACTTAGAGAAGAAAGAGTGTAGATGTGTAAAGAGAAAGGAGGAGAATCTTGTCTTGATGGTCTTTACAGTTTTTCACATCATATGTTGCCATCAATGAGAAAGGGGGAGATTGTTGCAAGTATGTGCCTAACTAGTGTTGTCATTGATGTCAACATATCAGTGTTGTCATTGATGTCAACTGTGCTTTTATTTTGATGCTTGTTAGATGCTTTGTAATGTTGGAGATAATGAGTAAGTGATCCTGAGATTGAGTTTCCAAGTGCTTTTGAGAAAATTTGCTTCTCCAATAGAAACAGTATATAGAAGAGTATCTTTGATTACAACAGAACAATTTAGTAGATTGATTCGCATTTCTTGTAGGATGAATATCCTTGTCTGCAGATTGGAAGTTATTTAGATGCATGTTTGAAGATGCTATGTTTCAAGTTTGAGCCTCTTGTATGAATATTTGAGCGAGTTATGTTCACCAGAGTGAAAACTGCTTTTTTCTGTATATTTGGTGGTGATAGAGAGAATGTATTATGCTCTGCATTCCTCCGCATTTAAGTATTTCAGTCTACGATTCTGGAATCATGTTTGTAGTGATGTTATGTGCCTTCAAATCCAATGGTTTGTGATCTGGTTGTCTGCAAGTGATCTTTTCTTTATGACAGTGGATGACAGTTATGTTCAAGTCCTCTGGATTGAAGAATCTTCTTGACAAAGTGATTAGAGGTTGTGTGGATGTTCTTGGTGATTTCAATGTGCTTGTGGATGTCTCCTGATCATGTTCCTACCTTTGGATTGGTCTGTAAAGAGAAATTTGGATCATGGATGAAGACTGTTCTTAGAAGACTTAGTGTTAACACCAGTCTTGGCTGACTTGGTTGTTTTCACTACTTGCGGAGATACATCGAAGATTGTGGAAGTGTGTCGTGGTGTGCAAGATTACATTTGAGTCCTAGCTAAGGCATAACATGATCCACATACATATTTACCTTAGCAATCTTGTTTAGGTCTAGACCTATTTCTATGTATGTTTGTAATACTAACCTTGGAGATTGTTCCAATGGTTGATGAATGTAATGTTGACCTTGATGTACATTCCAAGGTTGATGAATTGTATAAAAACATGTAATGTAGTTGCAAAAAAGATATCCTTGAGCAAAAATGTGAAGATAATTGCAAAGGTGTAAGAAGAGCATAGCAGATGAGTTATACTGTGCTTCAAGGGAACTGAACCCAGGCATGAAGTAGATGCAAACAAATTAGTTCACCAACTCTTGGCAGTGAACCACCTCTTGGCAGTGAGCCTCAACATTTGCAGTGAGCATATTGGATAGTGAGCCCTGAGGTAGTGAGCCAGCAGTGAGCCTCTATTTTTCGGTATTGATATAACTTATATATTTCTATGTGCTAACACCCGCCATGGTTTTTCCCTTATAGGGTTTTCCACGTAAAAATCTGGTGTCTAATGTGTTGAATGTATTATTATGTTGAGCTTCTTGTTTCATGCTTTCATGGTTAAATCGTAATAACAGTGATTGAATATTTGAAGTGATGATAAGTGGTTAAAGTTTTTGAGACAACTAATTCACCCTCTTCTCAGTTGTTTGGTATTTCAACACTTACTTTACATAGTATGGCACATGTTAGTGTGGTATAAGGACATGGTTTGATTTGTAGGTTCTCTCTTTCTTATTATATTGTCTTCTTCCTGAAGGTTCTTATGTTTATGGAGTAGAGGTTTCAAATGGATTCATGCATTGTTGTTTGTACTTCATTGTTTTTTGGCAACAATTTGGTAGCTCCTTGATCTCTTTCTTCATTGGTTTGGAGGACTTGGGAGAGTTATTTGAAATGGTAATGAGAGATTTATTTTGAATATCATTGTATGCTTCTTTGACACTATGATAGAGGAGTTAGCCACATTCTCTATGTGAAGTGCTATAAGAGGACTTGTTAATGCTATGATCTTGTTTTCATATTTGACATTACTTGTGTAGTGGGAGTTCTAGAAGGTATATGTGTTCTGTATGGGAGGGGCACATGTCTTTTGGTCTAGTTACACTTTACTATAGTGAGTTACTTTAGAGGTTTTTTATCGCATGTCTATGTGTGTTATTACCTTGGAGTCTTCTTTTACAGGATGGTGGATATACAGGGACTAGTTTGTAGATTTGGGTTGTTATGTTGACAACATGAAGTTCTACCTATGATAGTTTGTTTACCTTGCTTTAAGGTATGGATAGTTTGGATGAGCTAGCAACTTGCTGTGGTTGCTATTCCAATTTGGTATGAGTGTGGCAGTCAATTAGAGTCATTTGTTATCATTTGAATTTGATGCTTGTGTTCATGTATAGATTGGTGCAGGTTTCAGTGACAGTTGATATGTTTCACCTTGGCATGTTCCTTGTCCTATCATGGGTGACATGATGTGAGGATTTCTTTCTTGAGATGGTGGTTATGATGGTTGGTTTTGCAAGTTTCTTGTTGGAGCACAAAAGCATGTTGAAGAATCAATGGTACATGGTTGGCTATGGGATGTTTTTCCCTTATTGATTTTTCCTATGGATATGTATTTATAATGTATGATGTCAAGTGGGAGAATGTTGGGATTAAGGTGCCATCAACCTTGTAAATCCTATTGCATAGTTTCCATTATTCTTGGAAAGTTCCAAGGTTCTTGGAGAGTTCCAACATCCTTGGAGATAGGATGTTAATTTGTAAATTTATTTGTAAATGATGAAGGTTTCACCATCAGTGGTAAATTATTTTCATTAGTATGGTAAGTAATTATTTACTAGCCTCAGTAATTAATTAGTTACTGATAGGTTGTTACAGAGTTAGTTTTACTGCTTAAGGAATCTTGATAAATAGTAAATGAGGTGAAGTGGAGAATCTTGGTGCCTATCTGAGGGAAATGTATTTTTGGGCTGTTATGACACATGACATAAGTTTGACAACTTACAATTATCATAAGGTGTAAGAGATTCTATGCCAAGATATGACAACAATTTTTTTCTTGTAAGTTCCTATTCTTGGTTCTAGGTGCCTATATTGGGAAGATGCCTATGATAGGTGTAAGGGAATCTGTAAGAAGATGATTTTGGTGTATCCCAAGATAGAAACATTAGATTTTGTCCATCTCCAATGAGTTTGTTTGGTGGGTACTCATTTTGCATAAATATGAGACTTGAGAGTGAAGTTTGGTGGAGTAACATGAAGAGGAAAGCTTGTTTGCATGTAACAACTTGCATGAGAGAGTTTTTCTATACACAAGTGCTATTGGATTGAAGATTGAAGAGGAGATTGGAAGTGAATGTATTGTAATCTTGTTTTGAAGATAATACAACTTGAGCCTCTCTTCTTGGTGGAGTTTTTTCCCACAAGGGTTTCTCCACATAAACATTGTGTTGTGTTTGATCTTCAGCTCCAGTGTTACCTTATGTTGTGAGATCTTGCATTCTTATGTTGCTGATTTGTTCCTCTTTGTTTCTGCTATCTTATGGTGATGTTATTGTTGTTATAAGTTCATCTAAGGTGGTTTTATCAAGCATGTTCGAGTGGCTGATTTTAGCATCATAAAGAAGTTGAATCTCTTCATGGTATTTCAAGGATTAAGCAAACTTATTTTTAGATTTGCATACAATTTTTAGATTTCTATTTTGTAGTAGTCAAAGCCTTGTATCTCACCAATTGGTATCATATCTTGGTGATCTGATGATTAACAATTGGATTAGAGATTGCTTGTTTATTCCAACAACTACCACGGTCTACCCAACAATATATGACATACATCCATAGGCATAATATCACACAATACTTCATCATGATAAGATGCACTATGAAATTTTACCAAACATTGTTTACTCACCGGTACCTTGTGTTCATCTTGAATCCATGCTATCTTGTAGGGCTTAGGGTGTTTCAATCTCTCCAGATTCAACTTAGTCATCATCTCCTTTGAAACCAAATTATCAGTACTACCACTATCAATGATAACCTTACAACATTTACCTCCTGATTAGCATTTGGTCCGAAACAAACTTTTCCTCTGTGGTGGTTCCTTAGTTGTCTCTACTGAAATAGTGTTCTCCTCATGACTAATGATTCTCCCTGTATACACTTAAAAATGTCCTGTGCCTACGAACAACATTTTCACACATAATTCATTTCAATTTCATATTTTGCTATTAATTAAATAATTTTTAATTATTTAATTAATTCATTCCCTCTTACGCTTTTAATTAAATAAACTTTATTTATTTAATTATTTAAGCAATTTCCTCCTAGTTTCCTCTATAATTAAATAATTTAATTATTATTTAATTATTCACTAGTCTAACGTCCATATTTCCCTTCTAATTTAAATAAATACTTATTTATTTAAATATGAACCTTACCTTGATTAAATAAGTCCACTTATTTAATTAAAACCACATCACATTACCCTTTCCTCTAAAAAATTAAATAAATGCATACAATTTATTTAATTTTAAAATCACTTCCCACCTCACCATTTCTTCTAATAAAAAAATATCTTTTGTCCTCTTATGGTTGGAAACCCTAATCATTCTCAGCCCTTGATCTTGGCTCCAAGTCAACTATTCATCTCAGCCATCCATTCAAATTCTGTCCTCTATAAAACCACCCTCTCCCTCTCATTTTCACATCTCACCACTTGCATAAGTCAACTTTGCCATTGTTAACACTTGAGCTCTCCATAGTATTTGTAGACCTGCAAAATCTGAGTGCATTAGTTAGTCATAGCATCATAGGAACAATGGAGGATTTGCACTAATAGCCTAGGGTTTCATGTTTACTTGCTTTCCTTGCTTGATTCTAGGTTTTAGGGCTCCATTAGGTAGTGAGGGTTTGAAAATACTGTTTGTAGGGCTTTAGCAGTGTTTTTACCTGACTTCATCTGGTGAACCTGATGTGAATGACCATACATTCCATAAATTTGGTGTTTTTAATTTGCAGGAACAGTGCGACGCATAAGTTGGTTCATGCGACGCTTGAACTACTTAGTGTGACACTTTAGCCATTCAACGTGACACTTTTGAGAAGTCTGCAATGCACCGGAAGGATTTTGTGACGCCTATGACTGTGTTTAGGGAAAAACTTTTTTATTTTGTTATTATGAGACTAACCCAGTTAGTTTTTGCAGGATTCTAACTTGTTTCTGATGCTCTATGTGTTTTTAACTCCTTGGTTCATACTAGTCATCTCACTAGGGTTTTTTTTAAGAGCATTAGAGTTGATATTTCAAGGGTTTTATCTAGGGTTTATTGCTAACTTATTTGAACATTTGGGTATATCCTGTTAATGTCTAAAAGTTTACCATCTTTCTAGCACTTAGGAAATAACCTTACAACCCTAGGGTTTGAAATTTATCACTGAAACACATTTTTTATTCGATGTTAGGGTTTTTCTGTCAAATTTTTGTTTGTAGAATATAGTGTGATGCTTGTGCAAGTCTATGCGATGCTTGCAAAGGTTTATGCGATGATTTTGCTACAACACCTGCATGTCCTTGTGTGATGTAGTTACCTTTTTGTGTGACGTAGTCACCATTTTGTGCGACGCCTCTGCTACACCGCTTGCACTACTCTATGTGACGCCTGTGAGCCTTACTACACCGCATGCTACTGGTAAAACAACAAAAAAATTCAAGTTGCTTTCATTTAGGTTTTTTCTATTTTTTCACAATAGGGTTAGGGTTTATTCCCTGTTACTGATCTCTAGTTTGCAGCCTATGGCATTGGAGGGAAACTTTGATTCAAATCACTAACTATTTTTGCAGGGTTTTATTTTATTTCATGTGTGTGTGTGGTTACTTTAGGAACATTTTGATTTGGGTTTAAAAAAAAACAACTACAATCTGTTTGCAACCTGCACATCACATTCATTTGGATTAAAATAAACCACACTCATTCAGGGTTAAAAAGAACCACAATCTTGCATCTTTTCATTCATTGGTTAAAAAGAACCACAATCTTGCATCTTTTCACTCATTGGTTAAAAGGAACAACAATCTTGCATCTTTCACACATTGGTTAAAAAGAACAACAAATTTGCATCACACTCATTTGGTTTAAAAAGAACTTGCATATTTCACTCATCTAAGAAAGATAAAAAGAAATTGCATTTTGTTTGTCATGTTTTGTGATTTTTGTTTGTGAAGTGGAGAAGCATATGCTCTTCCCTCGTACCATTTGGTGACCTTGGGAATCAAAAGCTCTCCACCCCACTTGCATAAACCACACCACACCTAAAAAGACTAAAAAAGGAACCCCATGCAAGTGTGAGCAAGTTGCATGTGTATGCTCTCTCCTTGTGTCTTAGTACGAGCCTGGAGATCAAAAACATGTACTTGTCTTGCTTTTGTGTAACCCTTTAGAGTGGGCCTGCTCTTGAGACACAGTGACAAGGAGAACTCATTTGTGACCCCAAGTGGTACTTTCATCCAGTCCGCTATACAAAATAGAATAAGGTGAAAGCCAAGTCCAAACCGATATCAGCACTTACTATACGACACTAGCTCGAAAGGAGGTCTACCTTTGTGTATATGAGACTCCTAGTAGGGTTAGTTAAAGCTTTAAGTAGCTTGCTGTATGCTTGTAACATGCCAGTCCCCTGGATATTCACTAGAAACCTTTATTTAGTGGCCAAAATCCTTCTATTTGCTAGCGCAGGAGGTCAAACCTCTGAAGCCGTCACACATTCTCACAGTTCAAAGTTGAGATAACAAATTCCTTGAGATCTTCGGGCCTTTGGGAATTCAAATTTTGGTGAGCCCAAGAAGTGTGTGCTATGTAAGGGGGAGCCAGTGCCACCAAACTTCTAAGCTATCTACTCTGAATAAGTGCGGCTCAGATTTATCTGCAGTGGGAATCCAACAAATATTGTTTTTGCTAGCCTAGGGTTGTGCATTTTTTCAAAAGTGTTTTCCAAACTCATCAAAATTGCAAAACAACAAGAGTCACAACCAAAACTGAATGCTAAGTGCTTTTGTGACTGACGTGTTTTTTGATTTACATGACAAACTACCAAACAAACTTAGAAAATTGAATTTAGGCTCCACATAAACTATGCAATGCATTTGCAACTCAGTAAAAAGCATAAGAGGCTTCCTGTAATGCATATGCAATAGTGAAATGCCTCTGCCAGATTCTGCAACACCTCTGCAGGCCTGTGTAATGAATTTGCCTATAAACAAATTGAAAACCTTAGGGAAGATTTGAAACATTATTCTCCCAATCAAATTCAATTGCAATTGTCTCAAAGACATTTCAGACCTGCTGGTTTTCCATCCCTTTAGGATCCACTGACAAAATCATTTCATCCTCTTAGGATTAGGTTGCATACACAAACCTAATCAATTAACCCTATCATTTAGGCAATCTTAGATCCTTAGGATTTTAGCCCTAGGCATCTATAGAGGATCACAAAATTAAACTTCCTAAAAGTTGAAACATAAGGAGAAACCATTGAAGTGTGACTACTTCATAAGTGCAAAATTGGAACAAAAGGCCTTGGTATCATTTCCATTCAATCGGTCACCACGTGGGCATAATACTCATTTGACTAGTTTAAGTCCACTTTCCAAAGTGAAGTGTCTACCTCACGAGCTCACTTTAATCAACCATCACTCTTGTCACAACATTCCAAGGTCTTGAAAAACCCAGTTAGTACTTTGAAAGTCATTAGTAGACAATAGTATCCTATTAGAGCTAAACTTTTTGAAGATTAAATTCATTAGCCTTTACTATAGTCTTGGGAATATTCCTTTAGGCATAGATTTGTTCCCCACCTTAGTTGCATCCACAAAACATCCCAAGAAAATACCAAAAACATATCTCCATTCCCATTTGTATTTAGATCGCTTCCATTAGCATAGACTCATTTTCAACATTAAAAAAGACCAAAAATATCCTTGCATTTTCATCCTTAGTATCATTAGATACCATTAGAGAATTGCATAGTGCATTTGCACTTTACATTGTCACAAAAAAATATAGCATAGAAACATTGAATTCTCATCCTTAGGGTAAGATCATTTTCCCAAACTAGTAGGTCTTATATGGTCGAGACAAGGTTGCAAAAGAAAAGGAAGGGAGAATCCTTATAACACCCTAAAAACACCATGAGGATTTCATCCAACATGGGTAATCCCTTTGAGAACATCCTTTTACAAGAAGTAGACCAAGACCAATAAATAACACAACAAGAAATCAAAGAAGCTAGCTAAGACCCTAGGATGTTGCGAATCATAGATGAGATGATTCACGCAAATGCCCAAAGTTACCTCATGAAACTCTTGCAAAATGCTACTAGGCTTCCCCCTGGGGTAGATATCAACATGATTGTAGGGTCACCATCCTACATTGTCACTCAAAGCCAAGGACAAATGAAACCTTCATCTAGTCATACAAGTTCAACACAAGAGCTTGTCACTATCCCCATAGGGCAAACATCACAAGACTCCACGATATCCCATGCGACATTTGATACCAACAATATGAATGTTGTGTCCCAACCATTGACCTTCCCAAATCCTTTTGTCTCGATGAATATGAACCATAATAAAAGGACATGAAAGATGCACATAGTGACTTCTAGGGGACAAAACACCACATCAAATGTGGACTTAAATCTTGGACCTCAAAACAATCTAGGCAATCCAAGTATAGATCCCCTTTCAAAACAACACGAATGCCTTGAATCAACAATATGTTGATCCTAATGGTCAAAACACTAACACTATGTTGAACTCAAATTTAACCTTTGGGTCTACACATGGTAATGTCTTGAACCATCAATACATAGACCCACAAAATCAAAACAACAACGTTTTCACGAACACCAATGCCACCCATAACAATGCCTTGAATCAATAATATCTTGATCCTAATGGCCAAAACATGAACTTTGGGTCAATACACGGCAACACCTTAAACCATCAATACATAGATCAACAAAATCAAAACAATATTGTCATATCCCATGCCCACATGAATGTCAATGCCACTCGTAACCATACCATGAATCGACAATATGTAGACCCAAATGGTCAAAACATTAATGTTATGGCCAACACTCATACAAACGTAGGTACCACTTTCACTATCCACCAAAATCATCAAAATGTTAACCAAAATGCTAGTCCCTCACCTCAAAACACTCACCACATCTTTCAAACAAACTCTCATAATATCTAAAACCAACATACCAATAATGCTTCGTCCCATTATCAAAACATCAATCGTCATACCACATATGTACTGTTATGTCAAAAAAATGTCCCCTTGGGGGCTTTTCCCTCTTAAGGTTTAGCTTCTGGGTCCTTTAGGATGCATTTAGGACATCTTGCATGTTAATTTGATATCCTGATGAGAAAACCCTGAAGTCTCATGGCAAATAGGACTCAGGGGGTGCACTTGACATAAATCCTGCTTGAAATAGGGGGGAGGACTTGGACACCCGCGCCCTAGTCCTGCCCTATTTTCGGTCAGGACCAATTTCAAAGTGTCAGTTTATGACCGTTATTTAGGTCCTATGCTGACACGGTAAGTTTGAATTATGAAATTCTTAGCAGGAATGTTTGTAGTTGCATATATAAGCATGTTTAGGCATTCATTTGTAAACTAGATGGATATTATGAACTTGTGGCTTATGTTAAGGTGATTCAAGGCATTCATTGTGTTGCAAAGAAGAATTTGTGTTGTTCTTGTGTTTGTATTTATAGATTTGGCATCCATCTCCTCATGGCATGAAGAGCATCTTCCTTCCATGAGATCTTCACTGCAAGGTGATATCAATTGTGTTTTCAATCATTTATCATTTGGATTTTGCCTCTATCCTGCAGGGATACACACTCTTTATCTGACAACGATGTTCAGAAGACTTGAATGTCTCTCTCGGGCTTGACCAAGGCAAGCCTCTAAACACCACAACCCCCAACACATTTTTCCGTGATTGTAGGTTATAGGTTGCGAAAGCAGAAAAATTGGAGTTGCAGGAGATTAGTGCAGATTGTCAGAATTGCAGATCAGAGAAGAAAATAGGGACTTGGACTAGGGCACCCACTCATTAGTCCCCAACTTTTCTTCTTTCCAAACTTCAAAATTTGGTACACATTTGATTGTCATTTTATATCTCTCTGTGTGATCATTTTCTGTAATTTGTCCATTTGTTCATGAATTCATGTAATTAGGGTTTTGAGCATAATTGGTCTTAATTGAACAACAAAATCATACAATTCCAATCTTCCCCTATGTTCCAAGTGATAGAAGGCCTTTAGTAGGTTCCTCTACTCAGCTGAAAGTCCTTGAATGTTTAGTGGTGAAAGGAGGATTAACACAAACCACTATCTAATCAACCCTAAACAAATCCTCTTCATTTTTCACATTAAACATGTACCTATCAACCAAAATCTAAACATGTCTTCATCACACATCCCTTTCAACACAAATGCCAATCCAATTGTCACAAACTTGGGACCACAAAACACATCGACGTTAAGCATAGGCAACCCGCATCAACACACGATCACAAACACCGTCAATACTCCTGTTGAAGCCCTCACTCAAGAGTTGGACAAAATAAAGCAATAATTCTCAAGCTTACAAGTTTTGAGAACAAAGAAACCATACTCTATGGAGGACTTATGCCCATATCCTTTCTACAAAAGTATTCACGTGCCTCCTTTCCCCCTAAACTTCTGTTGCGAATATGTGACTAATCAGTGTTGTCATTGATGTCAACATATCCTTGTTTTCATTAGTGTCAACTATATCTTATTCTATTTCTTGTTTAGAAGACTTGTAGGATAAGGATATCGAGAAAATTAGCCTCTCTGGAAGAAACAAGTGAGTTACATATCTCTCTGTCAGAGATAGTGAAGACAGTGCAGTTTAGTGAAGTAGATTGTTCCACATTCCTAGTAAGATGAAGATCAGAGTCTGCAGATTAAAGGGTTTGCAAAGGATTGTCTAAAGTTGCTCCAATCAAGATTTGAGGGGTCCGCATCGAGAATTGGTGAAGTTATGGCCATCTAAGTAGAACCAGGTTTTACAGTTGTTCAGTGGTGACAGAGTGACAAAAATTTGGTCTGGATTGATCTGCATTGGAATATTATGATCTGCGGATCTAGAGGTGTGTTTGGGATGTTAGTGTGTATTCTCAACTCAAGTGGTTCATGGTTTGGAGGTCCGCAAGAAATCTTTCTAGTATGATAGTCATGACAGCTAGTGTTCTTGAGTTCCTGGATGAAGGTGCAAGTGTTTTTGGTGATTTGAGCTGGTACAGTTGTTCCTGTTGATTTTATTGTGCTTGTGGTGGTCTCTAAATCAAGTGCCTATTGTGTTGATGGTTCACATTGAGGATTGAGCTCATGGATGAAGATTTCTCCTTAGGTGTTGCTGTTCTTTCTAGTCTTGGCCGACTGGATGTATGGTGCGTGTTGCAGATGATCTAAGAGAAGTTTTATGGATCATGACATGATGTTTGAGGAATATTTGAGTCCCAGTTATGTTTGGCCGACAATGTAGTGGTTCGCATGTAGCATATTAAGTCTTGTGATTGTAATTGCTTGAAATACCTGTATGTGAGAATGTTATAGATAAAGGATTGTTTAGCTGACTTTGATGTTCATTCCAAAGTTGATGACTTGTATAAATAAGCATTGTGAAGTCATGGAAATGTGTGGGTGTGAGAAAAGATGCAGAGGTAGTGAGGAAATGTTAAGAGGGTAGAGCAGAGGTGTTGTGCGCATTAATGGAATTGACCTTGGCATAAAGAAGATGTTGTTTCTTAGTTCAATCTTTCTGTGTTAAACTTGTGAATGTTTCTATAGGCAGTGAGCCTCCTTGAGTAGTGAGCTCTGGGCAGTGCACCCGAAGGCAAGTGCCTTCCCATTTTCTATTCTTTTAACATAGAATAAATCTTGTGGGTTAGCCCCCACCATGGTTTTTCCCTTAACCAGGTTTCCACGTAAAAAATCTTGGTGTTATGTGTGTTGATCATATTTTTGCTCATGTGTTGTTGATTTATGTTTTCATGGTTATATCATTAATCTGTTAATAAGTGGTAAAGAAGATTAAATGCAGCAAAAGATAAAAGTTTTGTGACAACTAATTCACCCCCCCTCTCAGTTGTATACCCTAATTTCAAAAATTGGTATCAGAGCCGGTTCCTCTAAAAGAAGCTTGACCACTTGAGGAGATCTAGGATGTCGAATTACAAGAAGGATAGTCTGAGATTTGATGGAATAAATTACTCTCTTTGGAAGAGTCACATGGAGTGCCATTTGCAATGCATGGGTGATGCTTATTGGTTGATAACAAAGGATGAGTATAAGCCCCCAGAGAAATGTCCTTCAACTCCAGATGAACTCAAAGATGCCGAAAACAACATTCAGGCTAAAGAAGCATTGTTAAGTGCCCTGACTGATACAGAAATGACAAATGTCCTGGAATTGAAAACTGCTCATGAAATCTAGAAGAAGTTGGAAACTCTATATGAAGGTGATGCATATGCCAAATGTGCTAAGTTACAGAGCCTGAAAGGTAGATACGAAAGTTTGAGGATGAGTGAAGATGAAAACATTACTTCCTACATGCAGAAGGTGAATGAACTTGTGTGTAGTATTAGGTGTGCTGGTGGAAAATTGGAAGAATCAGAGATTGTTGGCAAGGTGCTTAGATCCTTACCTGCTTCATACAAGCATAGAGTTCCTGCTATTGAGGAGATCAGGACTGTGACAACTGTTACAAGGGATCAGTTGGTTGGCAAGCTTTCAGCATTTGAAATGAGTGAGTTTGGTGATTCCCTTCCTAAATCAGAATCTTCTTTTAAGGCCAGTGTTTTCGAGAAGCAAAGATTTGATCTAGGTGAAATCTCTTCAAGAAGACTAACCAGATATGAGAAAATAAAGAAGGAACTTGAAGAAGATGAAATGGAGCTTGAAGAACTTGAAGCCCTTATTGCCAAAAGATTACCAAGAGGATCCGGTAACTATGAAGGAAAGTTACCTTTCAAATGTTTTGCTTGCGATAAGATTGGTCATTTTGCTTCAAGATGTCCAGAGAGGGTTTTAAACCCAAACCCTAACAGACCTAGGTTTCAGAAGAAATGCTACTATGTCCAAGAGGATGTTGATGAAGGAGTTACAGATGATGAATCTGATAAGGGAAGTACATCTAGAAATGAATGGGTGTTCATTGATATGAAAGAAGAAAATCCAGTGCCTACTGAATCTACTAGCTATATGAATGTGGAAAGTGCCTTGGCTACTCAGGTTCAAGAAAAGGATGAATGGGTGATTGACAATGGATTTTCTCATCATATGATAGGTGATAAAAGTAAGTTTGTAAGTATGGAAAGATATGAAGGTGGAATTGTGAAGTTTGGAGACAACTCAACTAACAGGATCCATGGTAGAGGATCCATCTCTTTTGATGTTAAGCACAACACTAATGATGTTTTGTATGTAGAAGGGTTGAAGCATAATCTTCTCAGTGTTGGATAGTTGGTTGACAAAGGGTATGATCTTTGATTCAAGGATGGGAAATGCAGAATCTTGGAAAGCTTCAGAACTGAGACTACATCTGGTACACAGACTAGAGGTAATATCTTTCATTTAAGTTGCACTGGTAAAAGATGTTTGATTGCTCAGATTGATCAAAGTTGGTTATGGCATAGGAGAATGTATCATGTAAACTTTGATAACATTGTCAAGATAAGTACTACTTAGGCTGTGAGAGATCTTCCAAAGCTTGTAAAACCTGCTAATAGCATGTGTAAGGAATGTCAGTTGGGCAAACAGAGCATAACTACATTCAAAAGTAAAGAACAATTTTCAAGTGGATTGTTGGAACTTGTGCACACTGATTTGTGTGGTCCTGTCAGAGTTAGGAGTTTGCAAGGAGACAGATACTTTATGCTGCTGATTGATGATTACTCCTAGATGATGTGGGTCACCTTCTTGAAAGAAAAATCAGAGGCTCTTGAAAAATTCAAGGTGTTCAAGGCTAGGGTGGAAAATGAGATTGGTGTGAAGATAAAGTGTCTGAGATCTTACAGAGGTGGAGAGTTTACCTCTGGTGAGTTTAATGCATTTTATGAAAAGCATGGAATACGAAGACAATTATCTACTTCTAGGACTCCTCAGCAGAACGAAGTTGTGGAAAGGAAGAACTAGACTATTCAAGAGGCTTATAGAACCATGATGATGGAAGAAAATGTTCCACATGTCTACTGGAGAGAGGCTGTGAGTACTGTTGTCTACACTCTTAACTGGGTGTAGATCAAAGGTAATACTGGTAAAACTCCTTATGAACTATGGTTTGGTAATGCTCCTACTGTGAAATACTTCAGAGTTTTTGGTAGTAAATGCTATATCAAAAGAGATGAAGATCTAGGCAAGTTTGATGAAAGGTGTGATGAAGGAATATTTCTGGGTTATTCTAACCAAAGCAAGGCATACCAGTGCTTTAACAAGAGATTGAAAAGGATTATTGAAAGTGCTAATGTCAAGGTAGATGAAAGCATGGAGAGACCTTCTAAGTTCTATGGATATGAATCAGATGATGAAAATGAAAAGAAAGTTCAAACTCAGACTCAGAATCAGATTGCTCTGGAAAATCTAGCAACTCAAGAAGCTAATGAAAAAGCTGAGGAACAAGTTCAAGAATCAGAAGTTCAAGAAAATCCAAAATCTCCCAGGTATGTAAGGTTGAATCATTCTAAAGATTAGATAATAGGAGATAGAAATAAAGGTGTTCAAACTAGAAGAAAGATTGCTGAAGAATAAGTGGAGTATTGTTTAATTTCAAAAATTCAACTAAAATCAATGAATGAAGCATGTAATGATGAAAGTTGGGTAAAAGAAATGGAAGAAGAATTAATGCAAATTGAAAAGAATCATACTTGGGATCTTGTTCCTAGACCTGAAGACAAAAATGTAATTGGAACTAAATGGGTCTTCCAAAATAAATTGAATGAAGATGGTGAAGTTGTGAGAAACAAAGCAAGATTGGTGTGTAAAGGATATTCTCAAGTAGAGGGAATTAATTTTGAAGAAACTTTTGCTCTGGTGGCAAGAATCGAAGCAGTCAGATTATTTCTTGCCTTTGCTGCTTACAAAGATTTCAAAGTTTACCAAATGGATGTCAAGTCAACATTCCTGAATGGAGAGTTGGAAGAAGTCTATATTGAGAAACCAGAAGGATTCCAGTTGTCTAATCAAGGAGATATGGTCTGCAGATTGAAGAAAGCATTATATGGACTTAAACAAGTCCCAAGAACTTGGTATGCAAGGTTAGATAAGTATATGCTAAAGTTAGGCTTTAGCAAAGGCACTGCTGACATTAATCTTTATTTCAAAATTGATCATGAACACATCTTGATTGTTGAGGTATTTGTTGATGATACCATCTTTGGTGGAAATGAGAGCATGTGTAAAAAATTTGCTGATCAGATGCAAAGTGAATTTGAGATGTCCATGCTTGGTGAAATGAATTTCTTCTTAGGTCTACAAATCATTCAGTTAGATAAGGGCATCTTCATTATCTCAGTCTAAGTATGTAAAAGAGTTGTTGAAAAAGTTTGGAATGGAGGATTCAAAACCAGTGAGTACTCCTATGATAACTAGATGCAAGTTGAGTAAAGATGATGACTCCCCTAAGGTAGATCATAAAAGGTATAGATCAATGATTGGAGGACTTCTTTATCTAACTCATACTAGACCTAATATTATGAATGTAGTTGGCCTTGTTGCTAGATTTCAAGTTGATCCTAGAGAATCTCATGTTGTAGCAGTCAAAATAATTTTGAGATATCTGAAGGGAACATCTAATTATGGCTTATGGTATCCTAAGGGTGATGATTTCACTCTTCATGCATATACAGATGCTGATTGGGTAGGAGATGTGGATGACAGGAAAAGTACTAGTGGTGGTGCATTTTTCTTGGGTAAGAGATTGGTTTTGGTTGAGCAAAAAATAAGAGGCAATTTCTTTGTCTACTACAGAGGCAGAGTATATAGCAGCATCAAGCAATTGTACTCAAGTTTTGTGGATGAAGCAAATGTTGAAGGATATCAGAATTGTGTTTGAAAAACCTGTTACAGTCTTCTGTGATAATTCAAGTGTAATAAACATTTCAAAGAATCAAGTGTTGCATTCAAAGACAAAGCATATATCCATCAAGTTTCACTTTTTGAGAGAGAAGGTAAATAAGAATGAAGTCAGATTGGAGTTTGTTTCTTCAAAGGATCATATTGTGGATATCTTCACTAAGCCTCTACCTAAGGACACTTTTGATTATCTTAGAGGGAAGCTAGGGGTGATTACCCCACCTGTTCAGAACTAAGGTGCACTAGTGTGGATCAGTCTGGTGGAACTCATAGTCATATCTAGTGATCTGGATTGGTGTTAAGGGGATGCTATTTAGGGGGAGTAGTCAACATGTTTTGAGTTCAGTTTGGTCTTGTCCAAGAAACAAAAAGAGTGAGAGATGATTGCAAATATGTGCTCTTTTCCATTGATGTCAAAGGAGGAGAGAAGTCATGTGAAAAACTTGAATGGAAGTGAGTAGTTGCTAGTGAAAGGGGGAGCAGTGAAGAAAGTGGTTGCAGGTGTGATAAGAGAAAGGGGGAGAAGTTCTTGTCTTGATGGTTGAAACATTTTTTCACATCATATGTTGCCATTAATTACAAAGGGGGAAATTGTTGCAAATATGTGCCTAATCGATGTTGTCATTGACGTCAACATATCCTTGTTGTCATTAGTGTCAACTATATCTTATTCTATTGCCTATTTAGAAGACTTGTATTCTAAGTATATTGAAAAAATTAGCCTCTCTGGAAGAAACAAGTGAGTTACATATCTCTCTGTCAGAGACAGTGAAGACAGTGCAGTTCAGTGAAGTAGATTGCTTCGTATTCCTAGTAAGATGAAGATCAGAGTCTGCAGATTAAAGGGTTTGCAAAGGATTGTTTGAAGTTGCTCCAATCAAGATTTGAGGGGTCCGCATGGAGAATTAGCGAAGTTATGGCCATCTAAGTAGAACCAGGTTTTGCAGTTGTTCAGAGGTGACAAAGTGACAAAAATTTGGTCTAGATTGATCCGCATTGGAATATTATGATCTGCGGATCTAGAGGTGTGTTTGGGATGTCAGTGTGTATCCTCAACTCAAGTGGTTCATGGTTTGGAGGTCCGCAAGCAATCTTTCTAGTATGACAGTCATGACAGTTGGTGTTCTTGAGTTCCCAGATGAAGGTACAAGTGTTTCTGGTGATCTGAGGTGGTGTGGTTGTTCTTGTTGATTTCATTATGCTTATGGTGGTCTTTGAATCAGGTGCCTATTATGTTGATGGTCTACATTGAGGATTGAGCTCGTGGATGAAGATTTCTCCTTGGGTGTTGCTGTTCTTCCCAGTCTTGGCTAACCAGATGCATGGCGCATGTTGCAGATGATCTAAGAGAAGTTTTATGGAGTGTGGCATGATGTTCAAGGAAGATTTGAGTCCTAGTTATGTTTGGCTGACAATGTAGTGGTTCACATGTAGCATATTAAGTCTTGTGATTGTAATTTCTTGAAATACCTGTCTTGGAGAATGTTCCAGATAGATGATTGTTTGGCCGACTTTGATGTTCATTCCAAAGTCAATGACTTGTATAAATAAATGTTGTGAAGTCATGGAAATGTGTGGGTGTGAGCGAAGATGCGAAGGTAGTGAGGAAGTGTTAAGAGGGTAGAGTAGAGGTGTTATGTGCTTCAATGGAACTGACCTTGGCATGAAGAAGATGTTGTTTCTTAGTTCAATCTTTCTATGTTAAACTTGTGAATGTTTCTGTAGGCAGTGAGCCTCCTTGAGCAGTGAGCTCTGGGGAATGCACCTGAAGGCAAGTGCCTTCCCATTTTCTATTCTTTTAACAGAGAATAAATCTTGTGGGTTAACCCCCACCATGGTTTTTCCCTTAACCAGGTTTCCACGTAAAAAATCTTGCTGTTATGTGTGTTGATCATGTTTTTGCTCATGTGTTGTTGATTCATGCTTTCATAGTTATATCATTAATTTGTTAATAAGTGGTAAAGAAGATTAAATGCAATAAAAGATAAAAGTTTTGTGACAACTAATTCACCCCCCTTCTCAGTTGTCTACCCTAATTTCAACTTCACTGCGCAAAACTTTAAGAAATATAGGGGGAAGGGGAGTCTTGTTGAACATGTACGCAAGTTCCATACTACTTTCCTCGATCTTTCCTATGACCACACATAATTAATGAGACTCTTCCCAAGGAGCCTCATTAGACAAGCTCTTGAATGGTTTGTACATCTTCCCATGAGAATATGAACATGGATCGAACTCGCGGATAAGTTCATATTACACTTTTCCTACAACATAGAAATGGACGTAAACATTAACACCTTGTGCCAAAAAAAACAAGAGGATGGAGAAACCTTCATTTCTTTCTTCCAAAGGTGAAGGCACCTTGCAAGTAAATACCCTTGTCACATCCCCAAAAATTAATTAGTGCCCATCTTCGTAGAAAATCTTAAAAAAGAGCTTATGCATCAACTACAAATCCATTGTTGCACTTCCTTCACAGAAGTTGTCAAGAAGGGGGATGCCATTGAAAAAGCTCTCATCGCCAAGGGCATGATCAAAATTTTCAACAAAAATCAAAACACCCAAAACACACCCTATGACAAGAACAAAACTTGGGCCTGAAACACAAATGTTACCAATGATGGGGTGGTGGATGCTAAGGCATTCAGGGCTAGCCCTATTATCACACTCCAAGCACCTCCCACAACAAACAAACAACTACACGTACAACAACAACTACAACACCAACTACCACAACCAGAACAACAAGCAACCAACACAATTCAAAACAATCCAAGGTGACCACCCTTACGGAATAACACCCCTCGACATAATTACACACCTTTGATAGAGCCAATCAAATCAATCTTGAAGAAGTCATTGCAAAACAACCTCATTCAACTGTCAGAAATTAGACAATATGACCTGACCTTTAAGCCTCCCTCATGGAATGACAATGACTTTTGTGATTACCATCGAATCAAAGGTCACAAGACATTAAACTATTACAAATTGAAAAATATCATTCAAGACTTCATTGACAAGGGTGATATGGTTGTGGATCAACCATTTGGTTCCTCCAACATTGATCATACCATCGTCACAGACCCATTGCAAAATCACGAATTAGGAAAAGCCTCCTCATCAGGAACCAAACTGCATAAGAGTGTTAGCTACAATAATGTTGCCTATGACTACACCATCAATAGCATCTGTGCATACGATAATAACATTTCCATGCTTACCATCAAGGCTCATCTAGAAAATGCTGTCACCTCCCGCAAAGCCAAGATAACGCTGCAAAGCACTTCCTCCAATCCTTCCAATACATCCATCCCACAAGAAAAAGGCCAATATAACCTTTTGGATCATTTAAAGAAGACTCCAGCCCAAATCTCCATCTTCGAGCTACTTTACCTTTCACCAGAAGACAAGGCTATTCTAGACAAAGCACTTCTGGAATCCTTCATCCAAATGGACCTAATTATAATCCAATTTTAGGCCATGGTGGAACACCTAGCCACCATTAACAATGTGACATTCATGGAACACGACTTGCCTTCACACCGACCCAATCACATCGATCCTCTACACCTCAAAGTTTTTATCAATAAGAATAAGATCCGAGGAGTTATGGTAGACAATAGAGTAGGATTAAACATATGTCCTTTAAAGTTGGTAATAATACTAGGGTATTCCGAGGCTTGCATCAATCCAACTAAGAGAATTATCATTAAAGCCTATAATGATTCCGATTGTTCTTCAAAGGGAGTAATCACCTTACCTATAAGGGTTGGACTTGCCACACAAGATACCATATTTCATGTCTTGGATACTGAACTTCCCTATAATCTCATCCTCAGCCGACCATGGATCCACGCCGTGAAGGCTGTCCCCTCCACATACCATCAATGTATCAAATTCCCTTATAATGGCATGGAAATCACCATCCCAGATGATCTTGATGCCTTTCAATTCTGCAGCCACCTAAGAGAGGTACCCCAACATCAAGTACCTATTAATAGGGGAATCATACCATCCACTTCATCCAATTATATTGACCCATCCACATTATCCAAATCCACCACCACTTTGAATCGACCTATCAACCCTAAAATTTAGATCTAAGACAAAGGATGTGGTGAATACAAGATGGAAAGATCATACTGCATTGAAAAGTTGCCTACATCACCCAAGTCTCGAGGAAAGCCTGACCCCATTCCACTGAAGTAAACTATTTCTGCTACTCCCACCACATTCACAAAATGGGGTGAACTAAGTAAAGAGGACGTTAGTGAAGACATCTCTACAAGGATCTATAAGGAAGAAGAAGAGGTCAAACATATCAAGTTGCCCGTAGAACAATATGGTAAAGGGTACGAATTTGTCAAAAAGCAAGGATATGATGGACATGGAGGACTTGGTCCCAATGGCAATGGACGAACTGAACCTCTTCAACCAAGTGTGCAGCCACACAATAAAGGGTTAGGATATACTTGACAAAGAGAAAATGCTCCACATACTAAGTTACTTCTAAGTAGCAGCGCAAGTACCTCCAAGGATGTCGAGACATCGAGGGATCCTCCTGAACCTGAACCATAATCATCCCACGCTGAATTACCTGATGGTGCCACATGGATCAACATCTTTTGGGATCTAGATAATACCTCCATATGTACTCTCACCCCCATCTCTCTTAGTTTCCTTGACACCGATGATGGCCTACCTCTCGTTCATCCTAAACTTATAGATTGGGACCAACAAGCTTCACCTAACTTAGATTTATTTGAGAATGACGAAGCTATCACTGAGTTCATGGGACTTCGTGAGGGCATACCAATAGGGGACCATAAGGTTGGTTACATCATGGACTTGGACAACTCTGCATACTTTGGAGAGTCTACTCTGCTCTCCAGTCGCAAAAGTGAAAATAAAAGAGAAAAATAAAATAGGTCTTTGGGTGAAAACTACAAGGTGCCTTTAAATCATACAAAAGTAAAAATAAAGGATGTATTCAAGGGTGAAAACCTCCCTGAGGCACCCAAAGATGGAGGGCTGGATGTGCTTTCCATTACACATGAGAGATCACCATTGCTAGTAGAACAAACTATTGAAGCCAATGGTGGTACATAAGCTGCTCCCAGGATTGTTTAGTTTGCCGCATCACTCACTAAATAGGAAAAGCCAGATTTTATAGATTTCTTCTCTGCACGTTAGATTAATTTCACATAGTCATATGCTGACATGCCAGGCCTTGATCCATAGCTTGTTCTACATCACTTACCATTGTTGCCCAACGCAAAACTAGTCAAGCAAAAGCTAAGAAAAATGCATCCACAGAAAGCCCTCTCGGTGAAAGCAGAATTGAATAAGTTACTGGACATTGGATTCATCCATCCCATTGACTACCCAGAGTGGATATCGAACCTTGTGCCAGTTATGAAACCCAATGGAAAAATCAAAATTTGTGAAGACTTTAGAGACTTAAACAAGGCATGTCCAAAGGATGATTTCCCATTGCCAAATATTGATATCATAGTGGACCTCACTGTTTTCTTTGAAATGCTTTCATTAATGGATAGTTTCTCAGGGTATAATTAGATAAGAATAGCCTTTGAAGATCAGCACAAGATGACTTTCACCTGCCCCTGGGGAACATATTGTTGGAACATCATGCCCTTCGGACTTAAAAACATAAGAGCAACATATCAAAGGGCTATGACCACAATCTTTCATGATTATATGCACACTTTCATGGAAGATTACGTAGATGACTTGTTGGCTAAATCAGTGACAAGAAGTACTCACCTAGAAGTTCTAGATAAAGTCTTCGCACGACTTGAGGAATACAAAGTCAAACTGAATCCCAAGAAATGCATATTTGGAGTCACTTCAGGAAAACTGTTGGGATTTATAGTCTCTCGTCGAGGCATTGAGGCCAACCCCACTAAAGTTAAAGCCATTATGGACATGCCTCTGCCAACAACTTTAAAGCAATTGCACAGCCTATAGGGAAAATTACAATCAATAAGGAGATTCATCACTCAACTCACTGATAAATGTCAGCCATTCCAACACTTTCTCTAAAAAGGGGTCCCTTTTGTATGGACTGAAAGCTGCCAGGATGCTTTTCAAAAGATTAAGGATTATCTAATGTCACCACTAGCTCTCATGCCCCCTATTCCAGGACAACCTTTGCTATTGTACATATCAACCACATCTTTAGCTCTAGGGGCATTATTTACACAAAATGATGACCAAGGAAAGGAAAGAGCCATTTACTATATCAGCAGAACACTAGTGGGCTACGAACTTAACTACACCTCTATTAAACGCTCATGTCTTGCGGTAGTCTTCACCACTCAGAAACTGCGTCACTACATGCTGAATCATAAAATGAAGCTAGTTGAGAAGATTGATCCTCTGAAGTACTTCCTCAACAAGGCAACCCTCATAGGATGCTTAGCTAAATGGGTCATGATATTGAGTGAATTTGATAGAGTGTGTGGACCAAAAAGCAATCAAGGGACAGGTTATCACAGATCAGTTAGCAGAAGCACCTACAATAGTTGGCCATCCTCTAATAGCAGATTTCCCTGATGAATCTATTTTTTCCCTAGAGGTACCTAATACATGGACTCTATTCTTCGATGGTTCCTGTACCAATCATGGCTCAGGAGCTGGTATCTTGTTCATTACACCTCAAGGCAACACTATCCCTAAGGCATTCCGCATAGCCTTCCAATGCACAAATAATATTGTTGAATATGAGGCTCTACTTATAGGATTACGTATAGCCATCAATTGGAAAATAAAGAAACTACAAGTCTTCAATGATTTGCAATTGGTCATCAAACAGATCAACAATCAATATGACACCAAGGACGAAAAACTCGTGCCATACAAAAGAATGGTGGAAAATTTTAGGGTCTATTTTGACATAGTTCTCTTTGATCAGATTCCTAGGGTTCAGAATCGAATAGCCGATGCAATGGCAACAATTGGATCTCCCCTAGACATTCCAAGTAACACAACTCAGTTTGAGTTCTTGGTAGAACAACTCTTGGCCCCGCCTTTGATATCCCAAAATCTGAGTTAGTTTGTGAAATTGTTGGCCCCATGTCACCTTGGTATACCAACATTTACACTCATTTGCATGACCAAACCTTACCTCCTGACCTCTCCTTTAACCAATGAAAATCCTTCATCCACCAAGCAGCTAAATATGTCATCATCGGTGACACCCTCTATCACCGCGGCTTTGAGAATACCCTCCTAAGATGTCTCCACACTAAGGAAGCACAAACAACCCTACGAGAAGTAGATTAGGGTATATGTGAAGCTCACTTGAGTGGTCCTACCTGTTGATGATGATTGTTAGTCATAACAACATGCATAAAAATTTGCACAACAAACCTTTATTATCTTGTAAAGTACGATCATCTTAGGATAAGTTGATGACTCCAAGTCTCTGTTGATTAGGTCATGATTGTCTGACGTTACTCAAAGGTTGATGTGACATGCTATTTTCCATTTCAAGGGGTCTTACATTTGTCTAGATGGCCAGTATTGTATTATTTCTTGTAAATTTACTCCATAGAGAGGTTAATCCTACTTTATTTCCAAAGATAGCTGAGATATTTGCAAGTTTGATCAATTCTTTTGATTATTGATCATTATGAACTTGTTCTTTCTTTTACATTACAAATCTATTTAAATGATGTGTCTATATGTGAATATTTACATGTATTCCATGGATATTTGTATGAATTTGCATGATATTTGTCAGTTTGACATGCTTTTACTCTAAATATGCTCTGTATTTTTAATTATCTACGGTATATTTGCATATTTCATGTTATTTGCTTTTGATTCTCTGTTACTTGCAATTATGGAGATGATCTATTATGAAATTGAAATAAATTTAAAAGAATGCTTCTACTTTAGTGAATCTTTAGTCATTGAATCACATACATACAAGATACATTCATGAGGAGAAGAAATCAAACCATAGGTCACCAGGATGTTCCACAACTAGATATGGTTGATGCTAACTTTAAAGGGATTAGGAATGAAAACAACACATGCAGACTGAAAAGCACTCCAAGGGATGCAGCTAATCAACGCATGTATCTAGATTTCAAACACAGATTACTCAAGATTTATGATGATTTGTAATCAAAATATGCTTCTCTTTCATTCAGTATGCATAACATGTACATTTACAACAACTTTGAAATGAGTCCTAAAATTTCTCAGCAATCAAATTTCAATTAAGTTTCAAATGTTCAAAAGATAGCACCCCTGCACCTTTTATAGAATAAGGTGAGGAGGTAATTACAATTGACCAATGGTCAAGATTTGTCAATTAAGATCAACGGTTGATAATTACCCTATGACTTAGTCAACTCTTACTCATGGCACAGGTTGCTAGCTGGCAACCATCTGTTTGACTCATTGTTTATGAATAGCTTATGCATATGTCCTCTTGGTGATGCATCTTCATTCATTCTTCAGGTTCCTCCTCTTCATTTTCTTCTTCATCATCATTGTCATCATCTTCATTATTTTCAGCATCACTGTCACTTTGGTATACATCCTCCTGTATGTGGACCTTCATCGCTATCCTGATGTGCTCATATGCTTGTACTATTTTATCCACCTCTCCCCCATCTTGGATTCTGGCTTTTGTTATGGCATGCTTATGAGACTGGAACTTAGCCTTGAAGGCTTCCAACTTACCTTTTCTACTGTTTAAAGTCTCATTATAAGTTTCTACCTTGACTTTTATCCTCATGATTCTATCCATCACTTCCTCTGTAAGGTGGGTGAGGGGGTCATCTGCTACAGACTTGAAATTATCATGCAGAGCTTTGATAACAAAATTTGCATCTTAATTTTTGATCTTTCCCTCTATTTTACTTTCTAGGGCTTCAAGGATCTCTACTTCGTATGCCATCATGCTGTGCAGCTTTATACTTATATCCTTGAGCTTGCCACTGCATTTCTTCAAGATATCACATTCGAACCTGATATCCTTATACCATATGCTTATCAGCAGGGCAGTATTATTATTCAACACTTGGTTGCTTATCAAGACTTGTGGATCAATTCTCTTCATTTCATTTAGAGCAGTTAGGTCCTTTTCCAATTGGAATGATCATTTTCCTATTTCATTTTACATTTTATCTACCTTTCTCTTCAAACTACTCAAAGAATTCCACCTTTGTAGTGAGGTTCTCAAAACATCCTCAGCCCCAATGAGAGCTGACAACATCCATTTCTCCATGATCATTGCCTCATGTCTCATTAGGTCCAGCTTAGTGACCTCCTCCTAGGATATGACAGTCAATGGGACTGCCAGATCAACTAGTGTATTATCAGGGTTAATTAACCCTTTTATGTAAGAATGTAACTGAGCAATGTGCTCCTTATGCATTTTATTTTTCTCTTTCTCCTTCTTTACCCTTTGGGTCAAAGAATCAATAATGTTCTTCCCTTCCTGACCTTCTTGGTCCTCATTGGCAAAACCCAAATTAACCATTGTGATTTGGACTTCCTCTAGGGTGATCTTACCCTTCTCTATCTCAACCATGGGAAGTGCTACCTGTGCAGTCCTTCTACCTGTAGCAGGATCTCTCTTTATGGTTGATGTTAATTTGGCCTTCCTCTTTCGATTCATCATAGTCTTGGTGAACAAGGTGGAAACATCAAACTCTTAGATTTCAGATCCTTGTTCCATGCCTATTTCTCTTTCTAGCCATTGAGGCACATCATCTCTAGATCCTTGGTGTTCTTTGTCAACATCATGTCTATCCTGTTCTCTAGTATCTGCTTCTATTCTTGGTGGAGAAGGCACCTTCTTGATTTCTTCCTCATGGAGTTCCTCATGAGGGGGATCTTGTTGCATTTCTTCTTGCTGAGGTGTTTCCTTTTGCAAAGGAGGATCCTGTGGAATGTCCACATTATGATCCTGTGCCTGGTCGTGTACTCCCTCCTTCTGCTTTTCATCCTCTTTATTACTTTCCTCATCCTGAGGCATATTGACATCTGTGGATGTCTGTGTGTTTTGGTCTTGTGCATCACCCTGATCAAGGGTCATTTCTTGGTCTCCACCTGATGCACCGATATCCTGTGGCTTAGGGTCCTCATGAACTAATTTATCTTTTTCTCCTGAGGTATCTCCCAAATCTTCCTGAGTTTGAGAAGCATCAGCACCTGATATATCTTTATCACCTCTGCTCTTCTATTGAACTTCTACTATTTTTGGCTCTACGTGTATCTTGTGCTATTGCTGACCCATATTAGGAGCAGTGCTTTCCTTTTCTACCTGCTTGGCCACTTTAATCTTCTCTGTTTCATCAGGTGTACCTGCTTTATCCTTGGGGATTACATCACCTTGATATGTTAAATCTACTACTACAGGGCTAGTCACCTGGTCAACCAACTTATCAAGCCCTATCTGTTAGGCTGCCCTCTCTGGGCTACCTTGTTGTACTTCTTCCTTTGTTTGCTTTATTTCCTCCAACACCACCATCTGTGCTAATGGGGTTCTGTGAGGAGTCATGCGGGTGCTGGAGGTGAGAGTCTCCATTTGTTGAGAGGCTACACTTTGAACTACCTCATCGTCAAATAAGTCCATGGTGTCCTCTAAAGAGAAATGAGCACCTTGACTTGCTTTGAACACCTCTCTTGTTTGTTCCTTTGCCTTCTCAATTTTGAATTTTATTATGGTGGGAAGAGGAACATCATGTTGCAGTTCCTTCCTAAATGGTTCACCACCGGCTCCTCTCAATATAATAGGGTCAGCCCTGATATCCCCCCTCATGGATGTTCTTTGCTTCTTGGGTGGTGACATCAATGAAATCACCCTCCTCTTCTTACTAACCATCATCAGGTCATCACCTGTAGGTTCCTTGTTTACCTACTCCTCTTCCAATGGGATGTCCTCTTCCACTTCTTGCTGCAAGGCCTGGCCCTCTACCTGTACTTCTGTGGTTTCCACAGCTGGCCTCAAAATCCTCTTAGTCTTTGGCTTTTCAACAGGAGGCTATGCAGATGAGGTAGATGCTTGAACTGATGTAGATGCACCTGCAGCCGACATGGTAATCCTTTCAATTATCACCCCCTTCGGTTCATCTTCAATTTTCTTACCTCTAGGGGGACCTTTCCTCTGTTTTTGTGTAGGCAACCTCTCCCCATTAGATTTTCTCTTTTCATTGAGGAAATCATCATATTCCTCATTAGATATTTCCTGCCTCTTCTTTTTGGCATCCACTGTAAGGGCAACACCCCTTTTCTTCAATCTGTTTATTTCTTCATCCACCCAAGCTTGGGTTAACTATATCACTCCACCTATGAACTAATCCAGGGATATATCCTCTGGCTATATAAGATCAAGGGCTGACATGGTGTCATTGTACACCTTTTTGTCCTCATATTCATTGGACATAATCTTTCCATCATCTTTCCTCAGCTATGCTGGCACCAGGATGCAGTCAAAGGTCTTCATTTGGTTCAAGGTGAGTCTTTGGTACTTCCTTCTCCTCACCTCAGCTTCATCCTCACAGTCGGTCCAGAAATCCTCCAGATGCTTTTGATGCATAAGTTTTCCTACTATTTTCTGCATCCTGCCATAAGGATCATAAGATCTGGCCAAAGGAAATGGCTATAGATACATCAATTTCAGCCCTCCCATGACATGTTTTATGCTCTCTGAGACTGAGCACATATACCAGCCCATAGACACTGGAAATAACACCAGAGGTATCTTCTTTTGTGCCTTATAGGCCTCAACTATGGTAGACACCTGCCTGACAAATTCCATCAAGACAAACCCATCAGTATGGTATCTTGGCAGCATAAGAGGTTGTCCTTCAAATCCCTCTATCTTGATATATGAAAGGGTGGTGAACTAGATGAACTAGGCCCCATGCCTATAACCAACTTCTTGAGCTTCCATGCTTAGCCTTTTGGTCCTGTCCTCCTCCATGGTTCTGACCAGATGCATAGAGAATGCATCATTTACTAGTTTGTAATCTAGGAGGTAATGTTTTCTTTGCAACTGGGGATAGTGATCCCATATGTGGGCATCATTTGTATCACTGCCAGCCTTACCCACTATCTTCAAGGCATCAAAAGTTCCCTTATAAGCACATGAATATACCACATATGAGGTCATATAAAACAAGCATGTCTGTCCTCCCAGGTTCCTCATCCCTTCATCTAGTGTGTCACTGATGATCTTGGCCCATAATGGCCTATTGTCTACATATAAGACCATCTGGATGATTCCAAACATCCAGTTCTCAAAATTTCTAACATGAGGTTTGCCTGTCATCCTGCTCTGCAGGGAAATCAGATACTGGTACTCATCATCAAAATCAAACTTATATAAATGTATGGGCAATTTGGTTGAGGTAGTGTAGGTGCTGCTCTTTGACCTCCATTGATACATCCTCTTCCTTGCATTCTTCTTATTATTATTGTACTATGTTTCCAGCTTGCGTAGATGTACACTGACCAGCTTCTTCCCAACTGGCAGATTAAAAGTGGAGATGATGCCCTTGATCGAGAAGTCTGCATATATTCTTCCATGCTTTTCCACCCGTCTGGTTTCAGGGTTATAATTCCTAGCACATTCTACTACCAACTCTGGGGTATCCATAGCATACAGAAAGCCAGCTGCATGCCACATTCCTGAAACATATACCCCATCCAGAATGGGATTATCCTTATCATGATCTACTCTTGTTGACCATGCTGCCAGGTCTGTATCTCCTTGGTGAGTATCACCAATGATGCCATACTTAAACTGCACACCCTCGGGCTGAACAAACATAGGCTTGAGAAACTCTGAGTCAGACCTATTCCTTCTAAGATCCGCCATGGATTCCTACAACAAACATGATTCGTCTTTCCTTACAATGCCCACATGCATTCATACAACATTATGTACTTCTATAACATCATGCATACTCTATCTATTATCCTTTACTTCATCATGATATGCATATTCATAGAGCCAAACCACAAGACAGAACATATACTTTACCTAAACATGTAGAAAATGACAACAAGAGGGTTTTTAGCTACTTACCTGATAGTGCTTTCCTCCTAGGTTAGATGGCTGATTACGGAAAAGGGCAATGAATACTGGAGATCACCCGTTCCGTTACGCTGAAGGATCTAATCTGTTAATGGGTAGTTGTATGAGGGTTTGACTTCTCTACTCTGTAATTTTTTTGTTTTTTCACAAGGTAAATGAAAATAACCTTCAAAATTTACCTTTAAAGTAGATCAACAACACGAATTAGGGTAAAACTGTGTTGGCTCGATTAAATTCATTGATCTTCTGCAGGGAATTCATGGATGATGCCAAGTGTTCAATCTGTATTCGCAATTGGTGGGAATCTATCTACCACATTTAAGTGTATTTAATATCAAGAAATAGGGGGGTGATCTTTGAAAGATTGGGGGATATTCAAAATGTGACCCCCCTTTGGATAAAATGACCCCCCGCCTTTGAGTGGCAAAACAGAATGCAAAAGAATCGGATGATGTGGTCAACGTTGACCATGTGTATATCAGGTCACGAAATTAAGATTAGGGGATATTCAAAAATGATCCCACAGATAAAATGACCCCCCCTTTGGAAAATATCTGGTTGATGTCACCGTGTCGGCGACTTTGTTTAATCGTTATGCCTTAATGACGTCATCGTCATTTTAAAGAATATGATGGACATCGGATATATACCTCCGTGGGGTAGAATGGAATAATGACATCATCATCAGCATGACTTCCTTCATTTATTGGTCTTGGATGACGTCACTGTGATATTGGCATAGGGTTATATATTCGAAGAGGGTGATATTCATAAGATGACTGATATTAAAAATATGACCCCCCTCAAGATAACTGAAGTCGTTTGATGGGTAGATATCGACTCTTAATTTAAAGTTAATGTCCGCACTTTGCAGATCAAGTGATTATCAAGTGATAATACAATATTGGGGTGATCTTGTCTAAGATGACCGATGTTTGAAATATGACCCCCCTCTCCTCTCAAATATCAGGTTTGACCAATATTTGACTCAACATAACTTTCTTCCCTTAGACAATTTTGGGGTGATCTAAAAGGTGAACCTGCTTGGAATTTTATGTACTTTCTGACCATGAGGTTAATAATGTGAATTACTAACTTTGATAACTAAACCTCATCATGGTGACACATCTACCGTCCTATAGGGTTACATGCATGACTGATTTTACCAAACCACCCAAAGAAGAAAACAACAAGTCAAAGTAGCAAAAAAAGTTGGGTCCCTGTTTTGTCAAGGCAAAATGGGGCGTGTTGTGTAACCACACAACAACTTGCCACCAAAGAACATAACTAAATTCCAATGATTCAAGTGATGTGATCACATTCTAACATAGTATTTTAACTCTTTCTAAGTATAAGTATTATAATCTTTCTGAATGATAAGGTTTTCATCATGGCAACAATGCTAGCAAATGATCAGGTGTGTGCAAATGATAAATTATCCTCATCTTGAAAGTAAGTTGAAAACATGAGTAATAGATGTTAAGCTACATAGTTTGGGAGCATCCCTCATAGCCAACCTGAATAGAGCCTTGCTGCCAGCAGGCGTCTATAGCCCCGACAACGTTATCTATACAATCCCCCTAAGTATAGCCCCACTGCCAGCAGACATCTATAGCCCTGGTAGAGTTACTTAAATGGCCTAATTTTATCCCTTTTGGATTTTCAATATTTACTCTTTCTATTCATATGATGTCATCATGTAAGCTTAATGTGCAAGGCATGATCACTTGATGATTTAGGTTGGAGATTGCATTGGTAGCAAGAGAGTCCCTTTAGATTTTTCACTTAACACCTATACTTATGTGTTCCACAAACCCAAGGCTGTTAGGTGAATCATTGTGAAAAAATCACTTTGGTTAAGAAAAGGTAGCCTGATGAAAAGGATATTACAGACCTGATCACCAATACTCCTCAAAATGAGTCATAACCTATATAGGAATTTGTTCTCATCACTTGGATCTTAACAATTTGGTTATTTTCTTAGGGTGATGAGTTGCATAATTTTGACTAACCAAAACAAAACTCAACAAGCAAACAAACAAACAAAACCAAAACTATACAAACAACTATACAATATGCACACTATGATACACATGACTTACATGACACTGTTTTAGGCTTGAAAATAATGCTTGAGGAACTGTCCATTAACTGGTAATGGGACATCTTCACCGGTTAAAGTCTTAAGCCTGTAGGTGCTGTCTCCTAAGATTTCTGAAACCTGAAAGGGACCTATCTAGAGTTTATCAAATTTACCATGATCTCCTTTCCATTCACGTGCTTTGTCCCACATAAGGAGTAAATCTAAAATTCTAAAAGCCTTAACTTTGGCTCTTTTGTCAAACCAACGCTTGACAACAGCCTGATGTTTAGGAAATTGATCAATTGCTCTATTCCTTTTTTCTTCTAGGTGCATCAACTGAAGCAACCTGACTTCTTGATTATTATCTATACCTAGATATTCTTGTGCAAACTGCAATGTGGAGATCTTTAGGTTAACAGGGAGGATGGGATCCACCCCATACACTAGGTGAAAAGGAGAATTTCCTAATGCAGCCTTCATCCTGGTTCTATCTACCCATAATGCATACTTTAATAAGGTGTTCCACTCCCTTGGGTTCTTTTCTATCAATTTCTTTATGATGTTCAACAAATTCTTATTTGTGGATTCTGCTAATCCATTCCCTTGAGGATAGTAATTTGAAGAAAACTTCAAAACAATTCCATAGTCAAAAGCCCAACTTAATAATCTTATTGATGCAAAGGCAAACCCATTGTCACATACTAAAGCATAAGGAACTCCATACCTGGTTACTATGTTGCTTTCCAAGAACTTGATCACATCCTTAGCATTGCATGTCTTACTACCGACAGCTTCAGTCCACTTGGTACAATAATGAGTAACAGTCAACACATACTTGTGGCTTGAAGATGATGGAGGGTTAATAGGTCCTATGAAATCCATCCCCCATTGAGCAAATGGGTGCACTTGCATCACTTGTTGCAAGGGCTGAGCAGCATACTTTTCTCTATTTGCAGCCACTTGACACATATGACAACATTTGATGTGTTCAACAGTATCTTTAAAAATAATGGGCCAGTAATACCCTACTTTGAGGATAGCATGAGTGGTAGCTAAGTATGATCCATGTGCGGTTCCAAACTTGTCATGTAATTCTGTTAGCACTTTGTCTGCTTCTTGCCTTTCTAGGCATCTAAGGTATATTCCCTCATAGTTCTTCTTGAAAAGGATTCCTCCTTTTATCATGTATTTTTGCGATCTTATTTTTAAGGCTCTCCTCTGTGAGGCCTGCAACCTTGAAGGGCATCTTCCAGTAATCAAGATATGCCTGATGTCTGAATACCATTCTCCAGTTTCCTTTGCATTTATGACATATTGCTGGCTCATGATGTTAGGATCAATTTCAGATATCATCTGACTCAAGTCTTGTCCTCTCACTAATTTCATGGGTGTTATGTCCATATCATACTCTTGGAGGAGAGTTATCCATTTGGCTCTCTTTTCACCTTGTTCACTTTGCATTAAAAGCATCTTTACTGCTGCATCTAGTACTACAACGATCACTTTACTCCTCAAGATGTAATGTCTAAACTTCTTGACTGCTCAGACCAGAGCAAGTGCTTATCTTTCAACATCCATGTATCTGAGTTCTGTATCCCTAAAAGGACAACTCATGAAGGCTATTGGCTTTTCTTCTTTAGCCTCATTTCTTTGTGTTAACACTGTTGTAGATGTATGCTCTGAAGCAAATGAGTAAATGTAAAAATCTTTGGTATAATCTGGACTAATTAGAACAAGAGCATTAGATATGGCTTTCTTGATATCTTCAAAAGATGCTCTAGCTTTAGGTGTCCACTCAATTTTGGCATCCTTCTTGAGCATGACATTCAATGGTCTGACAATTTCTGCAAAACCAGTAATAAACTTTCTAACGAAATTGATCTTACCAAAATAGGATTTGAGCTCCTTCTTACTTCCAGGAAGCTGTATCTTCATGATTGATTCTACTTTCTCAGGGTCAATGATGATCCCATTCTCTGTTATCAGGTGACCTAATAACTTCCCTGTGGTTACCCCAAATATGCATTTTTTGGGGTTTAGGGATATTCCATAATGTTCACATTTCTTTAGTACTTTCCTGAGGTCTTCTACATGATTCCCTCTCTCTTTAGACAAAATGGTCAAGTCATCCATGTATATGACGATGCATTTACCAATTAGCCCCCTGAAGGCTATATCCATTGCTCGCTGAAAAGCGGCTCGAGCATTTATCAATCCAAAAGGCATGTGCATGTAGGTGAATATTCCCCACTTAGTGGTGAATGCAATCTTCAATCTATCTATCTTGTCTACCATCACTTGGTTGTAACCTGAAAAACCATCCAAAAATGATATCATCTTTGCACCATTTACAATCTGCAAGACTTCACCAGAGAAGGCAAAGGATAATTATCCTTTTCAAAATCTCTATTTAAATTTCTGAAGTCTACACACAACCTAATGTCACCATTCTTCTTTCTTACTGGGACCAAATTAGCCACCCATGTGGAATGTCTCACAGGAAATATGATCCTGGCATTAAGCAATTTCTTCACTTCTTCAAAAATGATGGGCTCCAGCAAAGCATTGATAGGTCTCTATTTCTGTCTAAAGGGCTTGACATCTGGCTTTAACGGTATAGTATGAATGATGATCAAGGTATCATAAGTTTTCAACTCATCATATGTCCAGGCAATAACATGAATATAATCTTTAAGTGCTTGGGTTATCCCTTCCATTTCTTCTTCTATACACACTTTTCCAATCAGGACATTCCTTTTTTCTTCATCATGTCCTATGTTAACTTGTGAATACTCTCCTCCATCTGCTTTAGGGAGATCTTTCTGTTTCAGCATGTTGTCTAAATCAAATGCTCTTTCCAACTCTATCATTCCTTTGGGAATCTTGTTACTGGGCAACTCTATGATCTCTTCTTCTTCCTAGATATGGCCTTCCTCATTTTTTTCATCTATGATATGTGCATCAAACATATCTCTATTGGATATGAAGTCTAAAATGTGCTGGTCATCATCAAACATCTAAAGGTTAACTACATTGTCTGGTACAGAGGGTACTGACACTAATTCAACTGAAAATCTCTTCAAACCAGATATGGACAATGGTTCCAAAGTACTTGCGGCTTGGGCCAAGGCATCTTCATTGTGATTTTGTTCTCTAGGCACATGGGTGATGTTAAATGCATCAAAATCTTCTATCAGATCCCATACCCTATGTCTGTAATTAGCCAACTTCTTGTAATTACAAGAATATATGCCTCTTACTTGTCTTACTACCAATTCTGAGTCTCCATAGACATGCAGAATCTTTAATTTCTTTTTGAGTGCAAACAATATCCCATGAATTAGGGCTTCATACTCTGTCACATTGTTTGTGCATGGAAATTGTAACCTGTATGCTGCTAAGTAGGATTTACCAGCTGGATCAATAAGATCTATTCCTACTCTAGCCCCTTGTTTTGATTTAGATCCATCAAACCTAAGGATCCATGGCTTATCTTCAGCTAAAGGCTTATCTGGGCCTTCTCTTTTCTTTTCAGCTGTGGCAGCTGCACCATTTGATATCCCTTTTAATTTTGGTGTTTCAATTTTCTCAAACTTCACCCTATCTGGTTGATGTTAAGCTAATATTCCTTCTTCTTTGCCATCAAAAGGAGGATCCTTTAGACAAGGCAAAATCTACTTTTTTAGAATATGCAAACATAATGAACAAGTAGTTTCTAAATGTGGTGCTTCATGTAACCTGCACCATACCTCAATTAGGACATCCTGTGGGGATCTTTGCTACTGTATCATCTTGAGAATTTGTTTTGATAAAAATTCCTCAAACTTGGACAAATTACTGCCTCTATCTTCATCAGATATTTTATAATCTGACTCAACCAAGAAATCAGTTCCTAGGGTGATTTTCTTGTTACTCTTAGGATTACTCTTGCTACACACCAATATCTCTTCTATCATCTAGATAGGACTTTCATCATGAGATGTGCTTTCTTTTGTTCCTACAGATGACAGACACAAATCAATATCACTATCACTATCTATAGAACTTACCCCGGATGATGATGATGATGCCTCACTGCATGCTTGTTCTAGTTCTATCATGTCTAAGCAAGAAACATAGGTCTTTTCAGAATGCGCCTCATCATGTAACCTGCACCATCCTTCAATTAGAACATCTTGAACAGGTAATTTTAACAATTGGCAATGTTGCACCTCTTTGGACAAGTGCATCTCAAAATTCTTGAAGTGATCTACGTCTATCTCATTTTCAGAGCTACAATTAGACTCCAAAATTATTCTATCATCCTGAAGATTATCATTATGAACATGAACATCATACATGAGGATCTCCTCTATCTTGACGGTCTGGGGTCTAATAGAATACACTCTGGGTTCAACATCTACATACATGATCTCATTAGTTTTATTATATTCAGTGATCATATGTTTCATGCGAGGTTCAACATATATCCTTATTTGGTTAGGTATTCCTTTCCAAGGTAACCACATGTGACTAAAATCAGTGGATAGATACATTGAGTGTTTTTGACCAATCCCTGCTAAGCAGCATCCCATAGGTATCAGGTATATCTACTACCTGAATATCAATGTAGTATTGGATTCTTGGATCTGATGCCAACTACATATGGATGTGAGTTAATTCTCCCACTACACTCACCTCTATTTTATCTAACTATGTTACTTTCTTCAGTGACTTAGCCGGATGCAACCCTAAGGCATTACATATGGACAGGGGCATTACATTAGTAGATGCTCCTGAACCTACTAAGAAATTATGCAAATTCTTACTAAACATCCTTATGGCAAGGAGAAAAGGAGGTGACTCAGTTTTATCTCTGTAAAGGGTCATGTGTGAAGTCTCTGTAGCTTGAACAATGGCTGGGGCTTTGTGTTTAACATTAATATCCCTAATAGTATGATCTTTATTCCCAGTCTGAATTGAGGTATGATTATCCTCTTTTGGAGCAGGATCGTCTAAGGATTTCATGAAAGATTTTTTGATAGCTAGGGTTTTGAGTAATTCTGACAATGACAGGCTGATCTTGATCTTTTTCATTTCATTTGCTAAGTATGTGACCAATTTATCAGACTCAGGAGGCAGATTACCAACTTTTGGTACCGTATTCTATGGTGCTAAGTATTGAGCATTAACTTTAGGAAACCTAGGGTTATTTCTTGCCTTAGGATCAGGAAGAGTGATGAAATTATTTGGAGGCAAGGATGTAGTCAAAGGACCAGCAGGTCGGTTGGAGTTATTCCTCAGGTTGTAATTATGTTTACCCTGATACTGTTGTTGATAAACATGTACCTCTTCATGTTCAACTGATGGCTCATTTTCATCCTCAAATGGAAAAAAACATAATTGGTTTCAAACGTCATGGTTGACTCTTCACATGCTAAGGTGTGATTCTCATAAGGTGACATTGTCTGTTGATAAGGATGATTGATGAAACTTTCTAGTACAAGAGCATAATCATATCCACAGGGGACAATTTCATTTCCTTCAACACAAGGTGGATTACCTGCAGTATTAGATACTTCAGTTTGGAATATACTAGCAGCTATCCTAAACTGAGAACAATCCAACTTGCATGAGCATTGGTATTATGTATCCTACACTAGTTTGTAAGAGCTGCCTCTACCAGGTTCACTCTAGTGGTCTGCTTAGGTTCACTAGGAGGCTGATTATCTAGGGGTGATTGCAGAGAACCATTGTTTGGCCTAGTTTTCCACATTCTAGGCTGTTCAGGGGGATTATTGTTACCATTGTTGTTATTGTAGTTATTATTGTATCCCCTATCAGGATAATTAGATTTATCATTGGCATATCCTCTATTTTGATTTGGTTGAGAATAGAAATTTTGACTCCTCAAATGAGTGATCTCAGTGGTGAGTTTCCTCAGTTGTGCCAATATCTCTTTAATTTCTTCCTTTTCTTCCTGAACTTTGGCTACTACATTTTCTGTTTGGGGTTTGAAGAAGGAAGATCCATTGTTATTATTATTAGACTGTTCCACAACCTGAGGTACCTGTGTATGTCCTAGATATTGTAACATTTGACCATTTCCATTTACAGGTGGCATGATACTGAGTGGAGGTATCTGTAAAGGACTTGGCATTATAGCTGGAGGTATCCTGGCTCCATTGGTCTATTGTTGAGCAGGATATGTAGGATAAGCAGGGAGTGTAGGAAATGCAACATTAGGTTTTGGAGTAGGAATCAACTGCCGACTGACTTTGACAGCTTCTTCAAAAGCTCCTGTCAAGGTTGTGATACCAGGATGTGTTCTCCTGATAAACATGGAAGTCAGGGGATCTAAGGATGAGTAGTATATTCTCCTAGAAGCTTCATCTATTATAGTATAGGGAGCAACTAGCTTTGAGAGCATCTTTTGGAATCTTGCATTGAAATTGGCAATAGGTTCTCCCTCAAATCTCTTGATTGTGGCAAACATATGATAATTCATTGAAGGATCTATAGGTATTTTGAATCTATCCTTAAAGGCTTTCTCCAAGGTAGCCCATGAACCGACTGAACCTTGACCAAGACTGATATACCAGTTATATGCCTCTTCCCCTAAAGAAAATGGAAATAACCTGCATACCACATCTTGATGTTCAATTCTAGCCATACAATAGGCTTCCTTGAATGCTCTAATGTGATCATCAGCAACCTGATATGGATGATATTTAGGACAAATCTTATCAGGATTCTTAGGTAATGGATGATATGCAGTGAAAGTCAGAGGTGACTCTGTAGTAAAGAATGACATTGTGACTGGTGGAGGTTGGACTTGAGGTGTGACAGGTGGTCCTGTAGGTGTTTGCAACCTGATAGGAGTTACCAGAGTGTGTTTTGGTGAAGCTCCTGACACACTAGAACTAGGAGAATGATGAATATCTATTGTTCTAGGTCTAAATCCCCGGATAGGCAATTCTTCAAAGAGTCCATTGGATCTGGACCTAGTATTTGGCCTGAGAGCCAGGATTTCTTGAATTTAAGAAAATTTGGCTTTTTTATTGTAACGATCAGCGAAAACACTCCAGCAAGGACGTATTTATGATCAGAGACTAAAACTAACTGGATATTTATGCAATATTTATAGAAATGATGCAAATATGAGGTGATATGAGACTTTTGGACATAAGTAATAGGATATCAGGTTTCTTAAGTAAATTACTTCAAAGATTCAGCAAAAAGACTTGAAATAGAGCCTATCTTTGAATATCACAGTGATCAACTGCAAAGCTTGAAATAATTACGTTCAATTTTGAAAACTTTACAAAGGATAAGCATACACAGACTCAAAACAACAAATCTTTGCATATGACTCGAAATATAAAGCTGCATGAGTGTTACTTTTCTATCTGTGTCATCAAATTAGGCAAATCTACTGATGAAAGGCCCTCCTAGCGCCAATTTATGTTGATGATGATTGTTAGTCATAACAACATGCATAAAAATTTGCACAACAAACCTTTATTATCTTGTAAAGTATGATTAGCTTAGGATAAGTTGATGACTCCAAGTCTCTGTTGATCAGGTCATGATTGTCTGACATTACTCAGAGGTTGATGTGACATGCTATTTTCCATTTCAAGGGGTCTGACATTTGTCTAGATGGCCAGTATTGTATTGTTTCCTATAAATTTACTCCATAGAGAGGTTAATCCTACTTTATTTCCAAAGATAGCTGAGATATTTGCAAGTTTGATCAATTCTTCTGATTATTGATCATTATGAACTTGTTCTTTCTTTTACACTGCAAATCTATTTAAATAATGTGTCTATAAGTGGATATTTACATGTATTCCATGGATATTTGTATGAATTTGCATGATATTTGTCAATTTGACATGCTTTTACTCTAAATATGCTCTGTATTTTTAATTATCTACGGTATATCTGCATATTTCATGTTATTTGCTTTTGATTCTTTGTTATTTGCAATTATGGAGATGATCTGTTATGAAATTGAAAGAAATTTAAAAGAATGCTTCTACTTTAGTGAATCTTTAGTCATTGAATCACATGCATTCATGAGGAGAAGAAATCAAACCATAGGTCACCAGGATGTTCCACAGCTAGATATGGTTGATGCTAACTTCAAAGGGATTAGGACTGAAAACAACACATGCAAATTGAAAAGCACTCCAAGGGACGTAGTTAATCAATGTATGTATCTAGATTTCAAACATAGATTACTCAAGATTTATGATGATTTGTAATCAAAATATGCTTCTCTTTCATTCAGTATGCATAACATGTACATTTACAACAACTTTGAAATGAGTCCTAAAATTTCTCAGCAATCAAATTTCAATTAAGTTTCAAATGTTTGAAAGATAGCACCCCTGCTCCTTTTATAGTATAAGGTGAGGAGGCAGTTACAATTGACCAATGGTCAAGATTTGTCAATTAAGATCAACGGTTGATAATTACCCTGTCTTAGTCAACTCTTCCTTGTGGCATAGGTTGCCAGCTGGCAACCATCTGTTTGACTCATTGTTTATGAATACCTTATGCATATGTCATCTTGGTGATGCATCTTCATTCATTCTTCAGGTTCCTCCTCTTCATTTTCTTCTTCTTCATCATTGTCACCATATTCATTATTTTCAGCATCACTGTCACTTTGGTATACATCCTCCTGTATGTGGACCTTCATCACTATCCTGATGTGCTCATATGCCTGTACTATTTTATCCACCTCTCCCCCATCTTGGATTCTAGATTTTGTTATGGCATGCTTATGAGACTAGAACTTAGCCTTGAGGGCTTCCAACTTACCTTTTTTGCTGTTCAAAGTCTCATTATAAATTTCTACATTGACTTTTATCCTCATGATTCTATCCATCACTTCCTCTATCAGGTGGGTGAGGGGGTCATCTGCTACGGACATGAAATTATCATGCAGAGCTGTGATAGCAAAATTTGCATCTTGATTTTCGATCTTTCCCTCTATTTTACCTTCTAGGGCTTCAAGGATCTCTGCTTCATATGCCATCATGCTGTATAACTTTATACTTATATCCCTGAGCTTGCCACTGCATTTCTTCAAGATATCACATTCAAACCTAATATCCTCATACCATATGCTTATCAACAGGGCAATATTATTATTCAACACTTGGTTGCTTATCAAGACTTGTGGATCAATTCTCTTCATTTCATTTAGAGCAGTTAGGTCCTTTTCCAATTGGAATGACCATTTTCCCATTTCATTTTGCATTTTATCTACCTTTCTCTTCAAACTACTCAAAGAATTCCACCTCTGTAGTGAGGTTCTCAAAACATCCTCAGCCCCAATGAGAGCTGACAACATCAATTTCTCCATGATCATTGCCTCATGTCTTATTAGGTCCAGCTTAGTGACCTCCTCCTGGGACATGATAGTCAATGGGATTGCCGGATCAATTGGTGTATTATCAGGGTTAATTAACCCTTTTATGTAAGAATGTAATTGAGCAATGTGCTCCTTATGTATTTTATTTTTCTCTTTCTCCTTCTTTACTCTTTGGGTCAAAGAATCAATAATGTCCTTCCCTTCTTGACCTTCCTGGTCCTCATTGGAAAAACCCAAATCAACCATTGTGATTTGGAATTCCTCTAGGGTGATCTTGCCCTTCTCTTTCTCAACCGTGGGAAGTGCCACCTCTGTAGTCCTTCTGCCTATAGCAGGATCTCTCTTTATGGCGGATGTTAATCTGGCCTTCCTCTTTCGATTCATCATACTCTCGGCAAACAAGGTGGAAACATCAAACTCTTGGATTTCGGATCCTTGTTCCATACCTATTTCTCTTTCTAGCCATTGAGGCACATCATCTCCAGATCCTTGGTGTTCTTTGTCAACATCATGTCTGCCCTTTTCTCCAGTATTTGCTTCTATTCTTGGTCAAGAAGGCACCTTCTTGATTTCTTCCTCATGGAGTTCCTCATGAGGGGGATCTTGTTGCATTACTTCTTGTTGAGGGGTTTCCTTTTGCAAAGGAGGATCCTGTGGAATGTCCACATTATGATCCTATGCCTGGTCCTGTACTCCCTCCTTTTGCTTTTCATCCACTTTATTACTTTCCTCATCTTGAGGCATATTGACATCTGCAGATGTCTATGTGTTTTGGTCTTGTACATCACCCTAATCAAGGGTCATTTCTTGTTCTCCACTTGATGCACCGATATCCTGTTGCTTAGGGTCCTCATGAACTGATTTATCTTTTGCTCTTGAGGCATCTCCTAGATCTTCCTAAGTTTGAGCAATATTAGCACCTGATATATCTTTATCACCTCCGCTCTTCTATTGAACTTCTAGTATTTTTGGCTCTGCGGGTATCTCATGCTGTTGCTGACCGATATCAAGAGCAGTGCTTTCCTTTTCTACTTGCTTGGCCACTTCAATCTTCTCTGTTTCATTAGGTGTACCTGCTTTATCCTTGGGGCTTACATCACCCTGATATGTTAAATCTACTACTGTAGGGCTAGTCACCTAGTCAACCAACTTATCAAGCCCTATCTATTGGGCTTCCCTCTCTGGGCTACCTTGTTGTACTTCTTCCTCTATTTTCTTTATTTCCTCCAACACCACCATCTGTGCTGATGGGGTTCTGTGAGGAGTAATATGGGTGCTGGAGGTGAGAGTCTCCATTTGTTGAGAGGCTACACTATGAACTACCTCATCGTCAGATAAGTCCATGGTGTCCTCTAAAGAGAAAGGAGCACCCTGACTTGCTTTGAACGCCTCTCTTGTTTGTTCCTCTGCCTTCTCAGTTTTGAATTTTATTATGTGGGAAGAGGAACATCATGTTGCAGTTCCTTCCTAAATGGTTCACCATTGGCTCCTCTCAATATAATAGGGTCAACCCTGATATCCCCCCTCATGGATGTTCTTTGCTTCTTGGGTGGTGACATGAGCGGCATCGCCCTCCTCTTCTTACTGACCATCATTAGGTCATCACCTGCAGGTTCCTTGTTTACCTGCTCCTCTTCCAATGGGATGCCCTCTTCCACTTCTTACTGCAAGGCCTGGCCCTCTACCCGCACTTCTGTGGTTTCAACAGATGGCCTCAAAATCCTCTTAGTCTTTGGCTTTTCAAGAGGAGGCTGTGCAGATGAGGCAGATGCCTGAGCTGATGTAGATGTAGCTGCATCTAACGTAGCAATCCTTTTAACTATCACCCCCTTCGGTTCTTCTTCAGTTTTCTTACCTCTAAGGGGGCCTTTCCTCTATTTTTGTGTAGGCAACCTCTCCCCATTGGATTTTCTCTTTTCATTAAGGAAATCATCATATTCCTCATCAGATATTTCCTACCTCTTCTTTTTGGCATCGATTGTAAGGGAAACACCCCTTTTCTTCAATCTGTTTATTTCTGCATCCACCCAAGCTTGGGTTAACTAAATCACTCCACCTGTGAACTGATCTAGGGATATATCCTCTGACTATGTAAGATCAAGGGCTGATATGGTGTCATTGTACACCTTTTTGTCCTCATATTCATTGGACATAATCTTTCCATCATCTTTCCTCAGGTGTGCTGGCACCAGGATGCAGTCAAAGGTCTTTATTTGGTTCAAGGTGAGTCTCTGGTACTTCCTTCTCCTCACCTCAGCTTCATCCTCACAGTCGGTCTAGAAATCCTCCAGATGCTTCTGATGTATTAGTTTTCCTACTATTTTCTGCATCCTGCCATAATGATCATAAGATCTGGCCAAAGGAAATGGTTGTAGATACATCAATTTCAACCCTCCCATGACATGTTTTATGCTCTCTAAGTCTGAGCACATATACCAACCCATAGACACTAGAAATAACACCGGAGGTATCTTCTTTTGTGCCTTATAGGCCTCAACTATGGTAGACACCTGCTTAACAAATTCCATCAAGACAACCCCATCAGTAGGGTATCTTGGCAGCATAAGAGGCTATCCTTCAAATCCCTCTATCCTGATATATGAAAATGTGGTGAACTGGATGAACCAGGCCCGATGCCTATAAACAACTTCCTGAGCTTCCATGCTCAGCCTTTTGGTCCTATCCTCCTCCATGGTTTTGACCAAATGCATAGAGAATACATCATTTACTAGTTTGTAATCTAGGAGGTAATCTTTTCTTTGCAACTAGGGATAGTGATCCCATATGTGGGAATCATCTGCATCACCACCAGCCTTACCCACTATCTTCAAGGCATCAAAAGTTCCCTTATAAGCACATGAATATACCACATATGAGTTCATATAAAACAAGCATGTTTGTCCTCCCAGGTTCCTCATCCCTTCATCTAGTGCGTCACTGATGATCTTGGCCCATAATGGCCTTTTGTCTGCATATAAGACCATCTGGATGATTCCAAACATCCAGTTCTCAAAATTTCTAGCATGAGGTTTACCTGTCATCCTGCTCAGTAGGGAAATCATATATTGGTACTCATCATCAAAATCAAACTTATATAAATGTACGGGCAATTTGGTTGATGCAGTGTAGGTGCTGCTCTTTGACCTCCATTGATACATCCTCTTCCTTGCATTCTTCTTCTTATTATTGTACTCTTTTTCTAGCTTGCGTAGATCTACAATGACCACCTTCTTCCCAACTAGTAGATTAAAAGTGGAGGTGATGCCCTTGATCATGAAGTTTGCGTATATTCTTCCATGCTTTTCCACCCGTCTGGTTTTAGGGTTATAATTCCTGGTACTTTCTACTACCAGCTCTGAGGTATCCATAGCATATGGAAAGCCAACTGCATGCCACATTCCTAAAACATATACCCCATCTAGAATGGGATTATCCTTATTATGATCTACTCTTGTTGACCATGCTGCCAGGTCCATATCTCCTTAGTGAGTATCGCCAATGATGCCATACTTAAACTGCGCCCCCTCGGGCTAAACAAACATAGGCTTGAGAAACTCTGAGTCAAACCTATTCCTTCTAAGATCCACCATGGATTCCTGCAACAAACATGATTCTTCTTTCCTTACAATGCCCACGTGCATTCATACAACATTATGTACTTCTATAACATCATGCATACTCTATCTATTATCCTTTACTTCATCATGATATGCATATTCATAGAGCCAAACCACAAGAAAGAACATATACTTTACCTGAACATGTAGAAAATGACAATAGGAGGGTTTTTAGTTACTTACCTAATAGTGCTTTCCTCCTGAGTTAGATGGCAGATTACGGAAAAGAGCTATGAATACTAGAGATCACCCGTTCTGTTACGTTGATGGATCTAATTGGTTAACGGGTAGCTGTATGAGGGTTTGACTTCTCTACTATGTAATTTCTTTTTTTTTCACAAGGTAATTGAAAATAACCTACAAAATTTACCTTTAAAGTAGATCAACAGGACAAATTAGGGTAAAACTGCGTTGGCTCGATTAAATCTGTTGATCTTCTGCAAGGAATTCATGGATGATGCCAAGTGTTCAATCTATATTAATAATTGGTAGGAATCTATCTACCACATTTAAGTGTATTTAATGTCAGGAAACAGGGGGTGATCTTTGAAAGATTAGGGGATATTCAAAATATGACCCCCCTTTGGATAAAATGATCCCCCGCCTTTGAGCGGCAAAACAAAATGCAAAAGAATCAGGTGATGTGGTCAACGTTGACCATGTGTATATCGGGTCACGAAATTAAGATCAGGGGATATTCAAAATATGACCCCGTAGATAAAATGACCCCCCTCTTGGAAAAGATCAGGGTGATGTCACCGTTTCGGCAACTTTGTTTAATCGTTATGCCTTAATGACGTCATCGTCATTTTAAAGAATATGATGGACATCAGATATATACCTCCGCGGGGTAGAATGGAATAATGACATCATCATCAATGTGAATTCCTTCGTTTATTGGTCTTGGATGATGTCACCGTCATATTGGCATAGGGTGATATATTCGAAGAGGGTGGTATTTGTAAGATGACTGATATTAAAAATATGACCCCACGCAATGTAACTGAAGTCGTTTGACGAGTAGATATTAGCTCTTAATTTAAAGTTGACGTCCACACTTTGCGGATCAAGTGATTATCAGGTGATAATACAATATCAGGGTGATCTTGTCTAAGATGACCGATGTTTGAAATATGACCCCCCCTCTCTCAGATATTAGGTTTGACCAATCTTTGACTCAAGATAACTTTCTTCCCTTAGACAATTTTGGGGTGATCTAAAAGGTGAACCTGCTTGGAATTTTACGTACTTTCTGACCAGAGGTTAATAATGTGAATTACTAACTTTGATAACTGAACCTCATCATAGTGACACATCTACCCTCCTGCAGGGTTACATGCATGACTGATTTTACCAAATCACCCAAAGCAGAAAATAACAAGCCAAAGTAGCAAAAAAAGTTCGGTCCCTATTTTGTCAAGGCAAAATGGGGCATGTTGTGTAACCACACAACACTACCCTTGCCAAGAAGATCATTAGAGATGGTTATTACTAGCCTACCATGGAAAAGGATGCTTACCATTTCACAAAGAAATGCAGATAATGTCAGATACATGGAGATCTTGTACATGCCTCAGCTCAGGACCTGCAACCACTCACATCTCCATGGCTTTTCTCTCAATGGGGACTTGACCTCATGGGAAAAATTCACCCTACTTCTACTAACAGCCATAAATTCATTATCACTGTCACTGAATATTTCACAAGGTGGATTGAAGCCATCCCCATGACATACATTACTGGTAAACAAATCACCAAGTTTATCCTCAACTATATCATATGCCGGTATGGTGTCTTACAATCCATTATAACAGATAATGGCTGCCCATTCAAAAACTAGGATGTCTGAGAAATTTGTGAAAAATTCCACATTCAACACCACTTTGCCACTCCATACTACCCACAAGGCAACGGTCAAGCCGAGGCATCGAACAAAACCATCATAAAAATACTCAAAAAGACTATCAATGACGTTGGTCGTGACTAACATATCCAACTTAACCCCGCCCTATGGGCTTACCACACCAGCATGCATACGCCCACTGGAGCCACCCCATATTCCCTTGTTTATGGCTCTGAAGCTATCCTTCCCATCAAGGTTGAGTTGCCCTCCCTGAGAGTGTCACTGCAACAATTGGTTGATGATGAAGAATACAAAGCATCCCGACTACATGAATTGGAGTTGCTAGATGAAAGGAGACAAAATGCCTTAAACCATTTACATGCATATTAGAATCATCCTACCGCAACTATGATAAAAGGGTTTGAGTCTGACACTTTAACATTAGAGACCTCGTCCTCAAAGAAAACCCTAAAAATTAGATGGAATGGGAGAAGTCAGGAAAATCTGAGCTGAACTGGTTAGGGCCTTATGTCATCACTGCAGCCTATGGATCTGGTGCATATTAGCTAGCCACTCCTGAAGGTGAACCATTACCAGAACCCATCAACAACATGCACCTTCGGCGGTATTATACTTAAAAAAGTACAAAAAAAATAAAAATAAAAAAAATCATCCAATAGTGAAAACCACTTCGGTGGTGCTATTGGACAACAAAAAATAGTAAAGAGAAATAATCCGTCCAAAAGTGAAAACCACTTTGGTGGCATTTTGGATAAGTACCATGGTGAAAACCTGGCAAATAGGCGCCATGTGCAGTTAATCTTTGCTCCATCATCTACCGTCACTCTATTTTGCCTTCCGCCTTCTGCCATAAACCCTGCATAATCCATAGCATAATCCACATTCCAAAACTCGTAATAAATCCCACCGTTCCTCCCATGGCCTAAGAATAAATTAACATTTAGTGTCTTCACCCCCTCTCTTGCCTTGGTCATAACGTTATCATGCACCTGACTGGGGACAATTCCTAATCCTGAAATCAATATTGGAGGACACCGCTCTTAAAAATATAAAAACATCTAAATATTCCTCAAAAAAATATAAAAACATTTAAATAATCCTCAAAAATACAAAAACATCCAAATATTCCTCAAAAAATACATTCAAATATTCTCAAAAATCCAAAATTCCAAAAACATCAAAAAACATTAAAAAACCACAAAAAAATAAATAGTCAACCCAAAAATCCTAAGCCATAACCAGTGTCAAACCAGTAAACCAAACTATGATGCCTCTGAGCTTTCACGTAGGCAAGGCCATCTTCGATGCACCCTTGAGGCACTCCCCCTAGGATTTAGGTCACGTCACTGGGCCCACATGGTTGAACTATGATGCCTCTGAGCTTTCACATAGGCAAGGTGATGCAGGAGCATCCAGGGTGTAAGAGCAATCTTGCATCAACCAAAAAAAATGTTGTTTCTTTTCAATAAGGGCTAAATTTGGCAGGGTTACTATTTTTAGTAAGTTTGCATTTGTGCACGGTTGGATACAAAATCTTACACAGACCTCTAGAACGGTGAATTGAAGCTAATGGTGAAATCACTTCAATATCATTTGTCATTTGTGAGATATTAAAATTTCAAATTCCAAAAATCCTATTGAAATATTCAAAGTCAAATTTGAGGCACTTAGAGGCTCCAGACGGGCCTGAAATTTGGTGGGAAACCCAAGCAGTCTACCTTTTGGTATTGTTTGTACACCACCGTCTTTTTGAGAGCTTTTTGAAAAGGTATTATGATTGAAAATCCAACGGTCGGATCAAAAGTTATGGCCCCGCAAAGTTGACCTATTTTTTGAGGGAGATGCAAATTTTGAAATTAAGTTGGTGGCCACCAAAAAGGGCTATATATGACCATTTTGGGAACCCTTGGGTAGTAGAGTTAAGGGGGAAGGTGTAGAGTCAAGAAAAGGGAGGGAAAATAGAAACCCTAGTTGATTTGGGGTTACAGAAGGCTGGAGATTCTAGAGTCTTGAGAGAGGGAGCTATAATGTGTTGCAGCCTGTAGGGGATTCATCCTCTGATTGTATTTGAGCTTCTGTAATGTAATGTTTTTCCCATATTAATAAAATATCATTCTATTTTCTGTGTGCAATTTCTTTTATTGTGTGTTTTATGATTTACCCCCTTCATCACAAGGCCATCTTCAATGCACCCTCGAGGCACTCCCCATAGGATTTAGGTCACGTCACCTGACCCGCATGGTCGAACTACAATGCCTCTAAGCTTTCACATAGGCAAGGCCATCTTCGATGTGCCCTCGAGGCACCCCCCTAGGTTTTAGGTCACATCACCCAGCTCGCATGGTCAAACTATGATGCCTCTGAGCTTTCACATAGGCAAGACCATCTTCGATGTGCCCCTGAGGCATTCCCCTTAGGTCTTAGGTCGAACCAAGTCCACCCTTGTTGAACTACGTTGCCTCTGAGATTTCATGTAGGCAAGGCCATCTTTGATGAGCCCCTGAGGCACTAAGTCAGTCCCTTAGGGCCCGTCACGTCAAACTATCATAATAAGTTGTCCTTTAACGAGATGGAAACTTTGAGCAGACAAAATAATCAATCTTTCACAAGACAACAACATTCAAACAATCAAACAAGATATATTAAGAACATCGCCAAAGCACAATCACTCATTATTCCCATGATTACAATCGAACATCACTGTGACCAACCAACAATCCTAATCACATGTCTAACAACAAGCATGGGACGTAGTCGAAACTAGGTTTTATGCCTTAGACAACATATCTCATCTTTTGGACATTATCAATCATCACAAACCAACCATTTCCCAACTTGCGACATTCTTGAAACTAGACCACACATCTTATACAAGATGCCCTGATCCAATCATTTGCCTTATACAGGTGGTCACATTATTGAAACCAGACCAAGCATATTATACGACATGTTTCCTATCCTGAAACTAGGCATTATCCAACCAATCATCATCAATCAGAAAAAAACACATATACACTTAGCAAGTGATCTAAAGGCTGTTGGATCTATCTTATCTTTCATTTGGATTGTTTTTCTTCGGTCTTGTTCTTATGCTTCTCAAGGCAGTCCCTAAGAGATGAAGAGAAGCGTGGATAGAGCAAGATCTCTTTTTTGATTGCTGACTGGGGCAACTAGGTTCCTTATGTTTGACTGGGATACTACTGGGTGTGAATCAAAACATCCTATGCATTGGAATGGCTAGATACTTCCATGTATCAGGACTCGTACACAAGTTTTTCCCATCACATGATCTGACAAGGTGCGTGACTTAGTTTGAGCCTGATAATCCTTGTCTGTTTTGTGTCTATCTCACAAGGGACAACACTTTGTGCCTTGGCCTTTGACATGCCATGGCATTTCTTATCCTTTGGTATAATAAGCACTATGATGATAAGCAGTACTTGCATAAAAGAAGATCAAAATCTATCACGACAAAGTCTAAATCCATTCTTCTAAGCCGATCTTCATCCTTCGTACATTCTTCATCTCCATTCTTCATCTCCATTTCTTTTGATCCTCTTCCATCCTACTGTGACACACCAAAAAACTATATTAGACCATAGCACTTGCATGCACACACATTAGTCCATCAATAACATCATTATCATGCTCATCATCCTCATAATAAATCATCATTATCATATTCATTAGCATTGCATTAAATCACATAAAATCATCATCATTTGCATAAAACCCTACATCTAGCATATAGGCATTTACCACATATACATTGACATCCATACATGAGCATCACATAGAAATAAAGTACCATTGCATAACATCTATCACATCAGCATATGCATCTAGGAGTAACATCATACATCACATCATAAACATCATATAAACATCAAAGTATATAGTACTACATCATCATGAATCATAAATCCTAATACACTTCATCATAATCATAAACATCCATCACATCATGTGCATATAGGAATAATAGGATCAATCAGAATGGTCCATCTCATATATATAATAAAAAATGTGTCACAATACAATCTAAATGTATATATGTGTGTCAAAAATGGAGCTCGTAGGCTCAATCATAAAATAAGAGCACGCAGGCTCGATCAAATGTATATACATCATGACTATCAAAATAGCCTAGCTAGCACTGTGATGACCTCCTGATCCTGCTGGCCCTGTGGGAGGACCCCTGTGCTCTGATCCAACCCTGGATCTAGATGGCCTATCATATGGTGAGGCCCGCCTCTGGGAATGCCCCACACTGCTGTGTGATCTATGCGAGTGGGATCACTAGCACTCCTGGTCTGAAAACTAGGCACCCTCTGGTCTGCTGACACTAAGCCCTCATAAAGGTTCCTATAATACTGTGCCTTCTACCCTAACCTAACTAAAACCTATGCAAAATCTGCTTCTGGCCAGCCCATCGTCGCCGTGAGATCAATACTCCACTGCTCCACCCTTTGAGATTTGATCACAGCCATGTCCCTCTCAGCTGTCCTCTGGGCAAGATGACCCTCCACCTCTTGGATCCGCTACCACATACCCTACATTTGGGCTTGCATAGTCTCCATCTGGGCCTGCATAGCTACTACTTGCGTAGCCAAATCCCCTCCTCGCTCCCTGGCATTCCCCTCCTCCTCCTCTGCCTCGTTGTCTCCAATCTCTACAATCGACACATCCTGTAATGTCTGCTCCCTGATCTGCTCCTCCTCATCTGCTTCCTCATCAGTCTCCTCATCACCCTCCTCCTCAGTCTCCTACATCTCCTCCTCATTTCCCCCACCGACATCCTCCATTGCTACATCCTCCTCTCCACTCCCCACTTGCATCTCCCCCACAACCACATCTACCTGTCCTACTACCTGCTCTCCCTCCTCTTGAATCGGGGAAAGTCCAGCACCCCTACCATGTCCATCCCTCCCTCTACCCCCGGCTCCCCTGCCTCGGCCTCCTCGGCCCCTATCTCCACCACCACCACCCACTTCACCACCATCTCCTCCTCCGTCACCACCTCCCCTACCACCATCTCCTCTGCCTCTGCCTCAGTCTCGCCCTCTAATTTGGCTTCTCAGCCCTCACCCCAACCTCTCCATTGTTGCTAGCACATCAGGATGTAGATAAGGAACTGGCCTATGGGTGGCCCACCACGCATCATATGTAGGAGTGGTACTTGCATCGGCAACATCATTCGTGCCCCACTGCACTGGCTGTAGCCTAGCGATTTCATCAATGGCTATCTGAATCGCAATCATCAGCCCCCACACTGGAACCTCTCGTGTGACCCAAGCAAACTCTACAATGCCGAACAGCTCATCCTGCTGCTCTCCAAATTGTCTGAGCACCCTCTCTGGTAGATGACGCTCTATAATGTGTTGTGCTTGTATAGTTTGACCAATCAAATATTTGGTGTGTTTGCAGTAGAGTAAATGCTCAGCATCATCAGTCCACTCGGGACAACCCCTGTATGGCCTCCAAACAAATGTGTCCATGTGATCAATAACATGCCTCTAGTATCCAACATCGGCCATCCATACCTATGGAACTACCCCACTATAGAAGACAACATACGATAACTCATCCAAAATCTCTCACTCTACTGGTGGCCTACATAGAAGAATATGCTCCCACTGAAAGGAAGCAAGGTATGCAGAAACGCTTCCTACACTGATCTACTGAGGAAAGACTTATGTAATTTTTTTACTTTTTCAGTTACAGATTAAGATGCACATTAACAGAAAGCTAATAACAACTTCCAAATGTAAACACAAAACTCACAACACAAGATATATGTGGGGAAAACCCTCTTAGGTAAAAAACCCCACAGTCCAAAGCCGCCCAATATATTATTCATGATTCATGAAGATTACAATATACTTGCAGAGCAAGCTTTTAGAGGAGTATATCTAACCAGAGATCCAAGAGGTAATTCGACAGCTATAAGATTCTTACACACAACCTCCATCTCAAGTTCTTGATATATAGGAGATACAATATAGTACACCGCCAACGGTAATTACAAAACCATGAGCTAAAACCACCCAAAAGTGGCGCCCAAATTATCTCCAATCAAAGATGTCTTGTGATGTGCCAAAACACACACCAACACATGTAACTCTCCCCTTTACAGCTCTTTTATGTGTCCAACACGTTTTTACATTTCTCAAAAATAGAAGGTCCAACTTTTGGAGGCCATAAATTTTGATCTAGGTGTCTGATTGATGAACCATTTGATGCGTCAGAAAGCTCATGAAGAGATCTATCACCCTATATCCCGCTACACTAGTTGTGATAATTTTTAGGACATTTAGAGAAGTTTTGATTCTGGTAATTGACTTCAAAGGCTTTTTCCGGTAGTTTCAAAAAATAGAAACTTTAATATCTCGCGATCCAGATATGATCTTTAGATGAAACTCACCTGTGATGTTCACTTAGCTGTTCCGCACCTTCTGGAAAAAATTTCAGGTCAATCCGAGCTCAATTGAAGGACTTACTAAAAATAGTAAGTCTTGCTATTGTTAGCTTGTTTGGAAACTTTGAAGGTTCCATACCATTCTCCAAGATAAAGGGTATTCAAAAAGACCAAAACTGGGAAGAATAGTAACCTTTTGAGGTTGCAAGGTTGAGACACTTTTCCTAATAGCCATGCCCATATCATCAGTAAGGTCACGCTGTAGCTAATAGACTGCTCACCACCATACACAACACCATGCAATTGGTGATACAACTGCGCTAGGAGGCAGGGTCCCCATGCATAAACTGTGGCATCTGTCATCATGCCCTCTAACATCTCCCCCCATCCAATGGGAAATCCATGGCCACACCGATCTAGACATACGACGCCTCTGATACAGGTGCATAGGACCACAATCAACCAATCATACTGATCTGTCAAAGCGTCCCAGGGAATCTAATGCTCCTCAACTCCCAAGGCTGCATTTTCATCAATCTCAAATAATCGCCAAAGTGTAGCCAATCTGGTCTCCAAACTATAGATCACATGATCTTAGTGAATAGGTAGCCAAAGAATCTGCCAGACATCGAGCAATGTCATGGTAGCCTCCCCTATCAGAAAATGAAAGGAACTCATCTCAAAATGCCATCTCTCGGCCACTGCAGTCAACAGACCCCGGTTAGCCTAAATAATGGGCATACATACAACAACATACAATCCTAGAGCATCGAGCGTATCTCACTTCGCCATCGATAGAGAGTCTCATAATTGATACCTGGTCAGATGGCTCTCCCGCGTGTAAATCGACTGTAACCTCTTCTATATTCACATAGATAGCCCACCACGTCAGTTTACAAACCAAAAATACAACATTCATAGTTATATAGGGGCAAAAATTAGGGTAAAATTCATTTTAGTAGCTAAATCAACACATGCAACACACTATTGTTCCCATCCCTGGCGGCTAAGCACAGGTGTCTTACTGTCCAACGCATGTATCGCACTGCTAAACCTATGTGTCACATTGTTTAGCCTAGGCGGCACACCTAGCGGAAGCGTTTGGCCTAAGCGCATGCGGCACACTAGTGAACACATGTGGTCCCAAAACTGCATGTGTCACACCAGATCGCATGCATTGAGCTACTAAGCATGCGCGGCGCACATGATAGCACAAGCGGTGCACAAAAGTGCACCGCATGCGTGCCCTCTTTTCAGGCCCTAAAATCTACCCAAAAACACAAAAATTGACAAGCTAGGGTTAGATACATACTAGCTTGCCTGTCCCAGGGAGCTGACCATATGTCCAGATCCTCGACCCATGGTGTTGATGAAGCAGTACAGGTGACATTTCAGCAGGAGCTCTGCAAGAACACTAAAAATCACCTCTCTACTCTCTTTGAAAATTCTAAACTCAAAGTGCACAAATGAGGAGTAGGGACCCCCCAATGGTTATTTATAGGGCTTTTTTGACCTAGGTGGGCTCCCTTTTCCCAAAATTGACCAAATTGCGGCTTTCTTTCACCTGTCGAATGCCTTTTTTGGCCGTTTTCTCACTTCCAGATCACTTTGGGCATCCCGCACAATTTTTTGGAAAATTTTTCAAATTTTTTGAAAATCTTTTAGAAATTTGAAAAATTTCCCGAGGGGGCATAAGGCCATCACACTTCACCTAAAGTACACTGGGGCATGTTTAGAGCACATTTCTCAAATTTTTCTTTGATACAATGCTGTATTCGACATTGCATCAAAGAAGGGAAAAATGTAGACACTTAAAAATGTCTTGCACCTACGAACGACATTTTCACACATAATTCATCTCAATTTCATATTATGCTATTAATTAAATAATTTTTAATTATTTAATTAATTTATTCCCTCTTACGCTTTTAATTAAATAAACTTTATGTATTTAATTATTTAAGCAATTTCCTCCTACTTTCCTCTATAATTAAATAATTTAATTATTATTTAATTATTCACTAGTCTAACATCCATATTTCCCTTCTAATTTGAATAAATACTAATTTATTTAAATTATGAACCTTACCTTGATCAAATAAGTCTACACTTATTTAATTAAAACCACATTACATTACCCTTTCCTCTAAAAAATTAAATAAATGCATACAATTTATTTAATTTTAAAATCACTTCCCACCTCACCATTTCTTCTAATTAAAAAATGTCTTTTGTCCTCTTATGGCTAGAAACCCTAATCATTCTCAACCCTTGATCTTGCCTCCAAGTCAACTCTTCATCTTGTTGATTATGATGTTAGTCATAAACAAACATAGATAAAGAAATGGAAATCAAACCTTTATCATCTTGAAAGATACAATGAATTCAGAGAATTCATGATCCCAAGTCTTCGTGGATTAGTTCATAATCATTTGATGTTACTCAGTTGTTTGATGTGCATTGCTGTTTTCCATTCAAGGGCCTTACATTTCTGATTCCAATATATTCATGTCTGGATAATACTTATTTCACTTTCTTTCTGTAAATTTCTCAGCAAATAGGGTTAAATCCTACCATACTTAACTAGATGATGTAGATATTATATAAGTTTGATCAATTCCTCTGCATATCAACTCTTATTAACTGGATTTCACCTCTGCACTGTAAATTTGTTCAAATGATGTGCTCATAGGCATATATTTCCATGATTACTGTTATTATTCATGTTCATTTGCATGATATTTATCATTTTTAGCATGCTACTTAGTCAAATATGCTAATGATGTTCAGCTACCTATGAGATGTTAGCATATTTCTTATATTTGCTTAGGATTTTCTATGTCTTTGCAATTGTGATGATGATCAAATGAAATTAAAGAAATTTGAATGGATGCTTTCTAACTTTACTAAAATGAGTGAATCTTTAGCTATTGATCCATATACATTCTTGACACTGTCATGAAGAGAAGGAAATCAAACCATATGTTTAGCAGGTTGTTCCACAACTAGATATGATTGATGCTAACTTCGATGGAAAAGGAATGAAAACAACATATGCAAACTCAAAAGCAATCTAAGGGACGTAGCAATTTAAAACACATATCCAAAATCCATTCACAGATTACTCAAATTTTACGATTGTATGTAATCAGGGTACTTCATCTTCTTTAAGTATACAAAAGAGTGTAGATTTATAATTGGCCTTGAGAATTAGTCCTAACGTTTCAACAATCTAATCTCAATTAAGTTTCAAATGAATTACAAAGTGTACTCCACCTCCTTTTATAGGACAAGGAGAGGAGACAGTTACAAAAGATCCTAGGATCAGGATTTGTCTATTAAAATCAACGGTCCATAACATTCTTTGACTAAGTCAATAGGTAGACACATGGCACAGGTTTCCATTTGGTAACCATTTGGTGATGTACAACTGTCCTCCTTGACACATTTTGCATTGTGACTTTGTTGCACTATATCTTACTTATTCTTTTTCCTCCTCATCAGTAGATGAGTCATCTTCCACATGTACCTTAATAATCCCCCTGATGGGTTCATATGCTTGCACAACGCTTTCTATTTCTCCTCCATCTTGTAGCTTGGCCTTTGTAACTGCATGCCCTTGTGATTGGAACTGGGTTTGTACGGAAATCCACTTGTTCTTCCTTCTATTTAATACTTCATTGTATTTCTCCACTTTAGACTTCATCCTCATGGCTTTATTAATTATATCTTTAGATAGATGACTAAGTGGGTCATCTAATGCAGACTTGAAATTATCCTGAAAAGCCTTGATTGCAAAATCAACATCTTGATTTTCTATCTTTCCTTCAATTTTATCCTCAAGTGCCTCCAGAATATCTACCTCTTTAGACAAGAGCTCTTGCAATCTGACACTAATATCCTTGATTTTGACATTACACTTCTTCAGGATATCTCCTTCAAACTTGGTATCCTCATACCATATACCCAACAATTGTGATGTCTGGTTGGTCAGTATTTTATTGTATATCAGGACATTCATGTCTATATGTTTCATCTCAGAGAGGGAAATCAAATGCTTCTCAACTTTTATGGACCTCTGCCCAACCTTTTTTTGTAGCTTATCTACCTTGCTCTTCAATGTGTCGAGCAAATTCAAATTGGCAAGAGAGGTCTTTATTACCTTTTCTGCTTCAGTGATGAACTGGACAAACCACCTATCCATCACATGTGACTTATGCTTCATAATATCTAACCCTGTCATTTCATCCTGAGATATTATGGTTAGTGAGGTGGATGTGTTGATAGGAATATTATTAGGAGCTACCAATCCCTTTACGAATGCCTTCATTTGAGTAATGTGTTCTTTATGCGCCTTATTCTTATTCTTCTCTTTCTCTATCCTTACCAATAATGTATCTATTATATCTTTGGCCTCCTGACCTTCTTGCTACTTAGTGACAAAGCCTAAATCTACAGTGGTTATTTGAAACTCACTGACACTTATTTCTCCCTTGGCTTTGTCCACCATAGGTACATCCACTTTAGCTATTCTTTAACATGTAACCTGATCTCTTTTCATTGCAGAGGTGGCCCTAGCCCTCCTCTTTAGTTTGGCTATCTTAGTTGAAAATAATGTGGATATGTCAAAATTTGAAAAAACACTTGGTGGGGGAGGATTTACCTCATGCTATAGCCAATAAGGCACCTCATCTCTAGACCCTTGCTGGTCTATATGTTCAATATGAACATTTGGTGCTCCTCTGTTCTGTTCCACCCTTTGTGGTGACTATTCTTTCTCTTCTTCATTATGAATCTCCTCATGTGTGGAGTCTTCTTGCGTTATCCTTATGCTCTTTTCATGTTCATCTCGCGATGATGAGTCCACATTGGGGTTTTGGTGGCCTGGATCTTGATCATCCTGATGATCCTCTTGGTTACCCTTATCAACATTTTCTTCGTTCTTGTTATCATCACCCACCTATAGACCTCATTTCCCGTCTTTTGGTACATCAGCATCTTTAGGACCTTAAGATTCAATTGTCTCTTTATCATGTAGTTTCTCACTATCTTGAGCATTAGGATGATCAGGTACCCCTGCATCTTCTTCCATAGCTGTATTATCTTCTAGTTCATCCTACTTTAGAGCTGTGTCCTCATCTTTATTTTCATCTTCATTGGCCTGATATGCCAAGTTAATAGCTACCACACTGGTAACCTGATCAACTAGTCCTGCTAAGCTGGTTTTCTGTGCTATATTCTTAGGACTATCCTCTTCTATCTCTTCTTCTTCTATTTTATTTTGTATAGTGGGAGTACCTTGAGGAGTCATCTTCATATTTTTTACTAGTGTCTCCATAGGTTTGGTGGACACCTCCCTCACCACTCATCATCTAAGAGTTCTACTATTTCATCTAAGGGTAGGGACTGATCACCCTCTCTATTCCTCATCTCCTCTCTTTTCTCTTCAGCCAATTCAATTTTAAAGTGTATGATGGTGGGAATGGGTACATCATGCTGTAGATTTTGCCTGATTCCCTCACCTCCTTTGCCTTTCAATACAATACCAGGGTTCACATCTATTGACCCTCTCATTGCTGGTGCTGGATCCTTCTTTTGTGGTACCTCTTGGGTTTTCTTTCTTTTCCTCCTTATGAGGAGATCTTCTTCATTAGTGTTTTCTTCCAAGTCCTCACAAGTGATAGCAGGATCTGTGATGGGATCTTGCTGTTCTGTAGGTGCTTGGGATGTTGGAGCTGCCAAGGTTGAAGCTAGATCCTTTTTAGGTGGGGTTTGATGGATGATTTTCACACCTATATTCAGCCCCCCTTTCTTGGATCCCTTGGGTGTATCCCCTTGCTTCCTTTCTCCCTTGGATGCCCTCTTCTCTTTGAGGAAATCATCATATTCTTCATCTATCAATTCTTGTCTTTTCCTCTTTTTATCAATAGTGATGGCTACTCCTTTGGCCTTAAGTGCAGTAACCTCTCTATCCACCCATTCTTTGTTCAACTGCATGACCTTTTGAGTTATTATTTCTAATGAGGTCTCCTCTGGTTGATTCCAGTTAGGGGATGAGATTATTTCATTATATATTTTCTTATCTTCATATTCTTGTGACATAAATACTCCATCATCTTCATGTAATTGTGCTAGAATGGGTATTCAATCCAATGTGCAAATTTGTTTCAAAGTAAGTCTTTGGTAGCTTCTCTTCCTCACTTCTACTTCATCATCTCAATCAGTCCAGTAATCTTCAAGGTGTACTTGATGCACCAATTTCTTGGATAGTGTTTGCATTCTGTTGTAGGGGTCATATTGCTTGGATACAAGGAAAGGCTGCAAGGACATCAACTATAATTCCCTTGTTGCTTCTTTAGCACTCTCCTTATCAGGACACATATACCACCCAATGATGAGTGGAAATAGACATTGGGTATCTTGTTTTTCTGAACAAAAGCTTCAAATGAAGGCAGTATTTGCCTAGCCATCTCCAGGAGTATGACCTTGTCTGTTGGGTATCTTAGCAACATGAGGGGTTGTCCAGTGAAAACTTCTATTCTTATATATGTGAATGTGGGGAATTGGATAAACCAAACCCCATGCTTGTATATCACTGCTTGAGATTCCATGCTCAACCTCTTTGCTCTAGCTTCCTCCATGGTTCTTACCGAATGCATAATAACAGAATAATTAACTCTCCTATAATGTTGGAGAGATTCTCTCTATTTCAATTGTGGATAATGGTCCCATATATTCACATCCTCAAGATTGCAACCAACCTTGCCAACTATCTGCAGACTATTAAAGTCCCTCGGAATGCACATGCATAGACCACATATGAGGTCATGTGAAACATGTTTGTCTTTCCCCCAAGATTCCTCATGCCTTCATCAAGGCTATCATTGATAATATTTGCCCATGTTGGGGTTTCTCATCAGTAGTTTCTACCATTCTCATAAGACCATACATCCAATTCTCAAAATAGCCTGCATTCGGCCTCCCCCTCATATGGCTGAGCATAACCATCATGTATTGATACTCAAGGGCAAAGTCAAACTTATACATATGCACTGGCAACTTTGCAAAGGCTTTGTATGTACTATTATTAGACCTCCATGAAACATGATTTTTCTGCAGTCTCTCTGGCTGCCATTGTATTGTTTTTCTAATCCTTCCAAATTGATCTTGCATATGTTGGGCCCTTTTAGCAGATTGAAAGCTAACATGATGCCCTTGATTGAGAAATTAGCATACACCCGACTGTGTTTTTCTACCTTCTTGTTGCAAACATTGTAATTGTGAGCACACTCAACTACCAGCTCGGTGGCTTCTGTTTCATAAGGAAATCCTCCAGCATGCCACATGCCTGAATTATATATGTTGATAAGCAAGGGTTTCCCACTACCCTTTTCTGATTTTGCTGTCCATGCATCCATATCCGTGTTCCCTAAATGTATATCATTTATTTGGCCATATTTGAATGATGTCCCCTCAGGTTGTATACCCATGGGCTTCAAAAATTCTGTGTCTGACCTGTTTCTACGGATATCCATTGTATCCTGTGATAAAGAATATGTGTATGTCTTACCTTAACATGCATTATGTGTATTCAAATTTAATAATTGCATGAATATCATGACGTTTTGACTTTTGACAGCGTAATTCATACATCCTCATATTAATTTACTCTAGTGAAAACCAACATTTACCTGTTCACCTATCCATAAATGACAAAAGAGGGTTTCATCATTACATACCTGATATTCACTACCTTTTAAACTATTTGATCTATATCCAAATATGTGTGTTCACTTTGCAATTACCCTCTTCCATTTGCCGTTTGAATGTGCACCCCGTTCCGTTGCGTTCATAGGTTACTATAATGGCACCTTAATCGCTGGAGCTTTGTAACCTCTTCTTGAATATGTGACAAGCTTAAAATGAACTCAAATGCTTGTTTTTAATTAGTAACACTAGAAAATTAGGGTGTAATTAATGTTAGTGTATTCATATCCATGGATCTACACCCTAAGCTTTTGAGATTTTAATAGGCGATGCCATGTTATTTGAAATTTTGAATGTTCACCTACTGTTAGAAAAGAAATTAATATGAGGTCATCACATTTGCAAATATCAGGGATATTAAGTACTATGCATGATCTTTTGAATATGCCCATGAAGTAAGCATAATGATGGTCAACTGTTGATCAACAATTGAAAGATCATGTCACCTTACTTTTATTTAACTATCATGATATTATGATATGCTGATATGGATCAGTCAGTGTGCCACATGGCAACATCCAATTGGTTCATAGAAATCTATGTTTTATATGTTCCAAGAGTGAATAAGGGGATATTAAGAAATATCCAGATGTTTAATTATGCGGAATATCCCCTCTTTTTGAAGATGAGGGTGATGCCAACATTCTTACTAGTATTCTGAATTGGTCGAGGAGGTGATGTCATCATCACATTGGCGAAGATCAGGGATCTTAGTTAATGTGAGGATATTGAGATCTACCTTCATATTGCATTGGGTCAGGATATTAGCAAATATCCAGGATATTGAGAATGAGATGACTCTTTTAATGTCGAGGATCATGATGATGTCATCATCATATTGGGTCTTCTTTAGGATGGTTCAAGATGATGTCAGCGTCATATTAACAAAAATTAGAGATCTAAGTTAATATGCAAGATATTGAGATTTATACCTATGTTCGATTCTGAGCGCTCAGATGATGTTAGCATCCTATCGGGGCTTCTTTATATTAATATCGAATGACATCATCAGGATATTCGCTAATATGCCTGATATTAAGAAATATGCCACTATTTGGTATTTACGTTATATTTGAGGTACGTCCACACATTAGCAAATATCAGGGATATTTAAGTAAAAGTGCACCCTTATGGAATGTGTGCGGGTATTGACAGGTGGACGTTTCTCGAGTGGAAATTTGACGTTTGCATATTAGCGAATATGCAGACATTGGAATTTTCTTTGTTAAAACCTATGTCCAAGATATTAACGAATATTAGGGTCCTTAGGGAATGTGATGACCCTCTCATGAATGACCAGTTTGACCAACTTTGACCAAACTTAATTTCCTATCCTTAAGGAATTTTGGGGTGATCTAAAAGGCAAACCTGCTTGAAATTTTGCAATCTTTTGTTTGATGAGGTTTGTGATAGTAAATCTTGACATTGGCACTTAACCCTTTTTACGAGGTCCCTACATGTACAAGGTGATATCCTGTCACTGCATCTGATACTTAACTTTTACCATATCGCCAAAGGTAAGGGAGTAAAAACAATCCAAAAGAAAGTTGGGTCCCTATTTTGCTGAGGCAAAATGAGGTGTGTTGTGTAACCACACAACAACTTGGCACCAAAGAAAATAACAAAATTCAAATAATTCAAGAGGTGAGGACAAATTAATACACAATGTTCCAACTCTTGTTAAGCATAAGCATCTTGAATTTCCTGAATGATATCATTTTCATCAATATAACAATGTATTGATAAGGGATCATGTGTGTGCATGTGATTAATATCCCTCATCTTGAAAGTAAGTTGAAAACACTAGTGACTGGTGTTAAGCTACATAATTTGGTTCATCCCTCATAGCCAACCTGGATAGAGCCTTGCTGCTAGTAGGCATCCATAGCCCCTGCAAGGTTATCATTGGAATTCCCCTAAGTAGAGCCCCACTACCAGTCAGGCATCCATAGCCCCGGTAGAGTTACTTAGATAACCTAATTTTCTCTTTTGGATATTCAATATATTTTTTTTCTTTTTTTTTCCATAAGATATCATCATGTAAGCACATTTTGCAAGGTGTGATCACTTATTTAGGCTAAGAATTGCAATGGTAAAAAGGGCAACCTTTTGATTTTTCACTTAACACCACACTAGCATGTTCAACAAACCCAAGGCTATTAGTTGAACCATGTGAGGATCTCCTCAAACAATAAAAGGTATCACTAATGAACCGGATAGCACAGACATGATCATGAATACTTCTTCTAACATGAGTTACAAGATTCTAACAATTTCAGCGGTTTTCTGAAGTGAAAAGGTGCATCATTTTGCCTAACCAAAACAAGGACTCAACAACAAGTAAAAAACAAACACATAAAGAAAAATATACAAACAACTATATATAATATGGTACACATCATGATATGGCTCTTCTAAGCCTGAAAATACTATTTGAGGAATTGTCCATTGACAGGCAATGGGACATCCCCACCTATTAGGGACTTGAGCCTGTAGGTGCTGTCACCTAGGATTTCTGAGATCTGAAAGGGACCTATCCATAACTTGTCAAAATTTCCATGGTCATGTTGGTTATGTTGTTAGTCATAAACACACATAGATAAAGAATTGCAAATCAAACCTTTATCATCTTGAAAGATACAATGAATTTAGAGAATCTATGATCCCAAGTCTCCGTGGATTAGTTCATAATCTACTGATGTTACTCAGTGGTTTGATGTGCCATGCTATTTTCAATTCAAGGGGCTTTACATTTTTATTTCTGAGATCTGATGTCTAAACATCTAGTTTTCCACCTGCTTTCTATAAATCTTTTAACAAACAAGGTTAATCTTACTGTATTCAATAGATGATGAGGATATTTTATAAGTTTGATCAATTCTTCTGATCATCAACTGTTATTGATTGTTTTTCCCCTCTGCACTATGGATTCATCTAAATAATGTGCCTACAAGCAAATATTTGCATGATTATTGTTGATATTTATATGTATTTGCATGGTATTTTCAATTATACATATTAATTAGCTCAAATATGCTATGAATATTTAGTTCCCTTTATCAGCATATTTACTTATATTTGCTTGAGATTGTCTGTATATTTGCAATTGTGATGATGATTTTAATAAAATTAAACAAATTGTATTGAATGCTTTCTAATCTTTACTAAAATGAGTGAATCGTTAGCTATTGATCCATATACATTCCAGATATAGTCACGAAGAGAAGGAAGCCAAACCATAGGTTCACTAGGATGTTCCACAACTAAGTATGGTTGATGCAAACTTTGATGGAAAAGAATGAAGACAACATGCACAACATGAATTGCACTCCAAGGGACACAACAAATCAAAGTACAAGCCAAGAATTCATCCACAGATTACTCAAAGTATATGATTGTTGTAAAGAAATGAGGGCATCTCAGAACGTATTTCTAAGAACAGTGGTGTCTTCAGCAAATTTAAATTCTTTCCAAAAGCTTCAAAAACACACACAACTATGCCTTTAAAGCGGAAACAGACATAGTAACATTTCCAACATTGACCCTTAGAGGAAAGCACAGGCGAACATTAACTAGTTTCCACAGCATAGACATTAATCATGAAAGACAGAACAAGAACACAGATTTACATGGGGAAAACCCTTACGGGTAAAAAACCCCACACTCCAAAAGCCCAGATCACCATTGTATTATTCAGCAACAGAAAAACAGTTACAATACAAAACTGGCAATAAACCTTTCATGAAGATTTACATCTTGCTCCTTCTGAAGAATAGCTGACAGTATCACCCTTCTCAGCCAGAACTCCCTTTCTCCTAAACTTTGTTTTCATTCTCTTCTCAGTCCCTTCACATGCTGTTCACATGCTGCATACAACATACAGCAAAGGACTTCACAGAAGGAGAAAAAACCAGAGCTCTATTAGATTGAACTCACTCGTCGTAGACTATCGATTTTTTTCATTTCTTTAGCAATCGAATCGACACATGCACCTCACCGTTCGTTCCTCCTAGCATCGCTCTTTTTCAACCGTTACAAAACTACCAAACCATTTGCATATTCGTGAGGACCTTTAGTCCCACATGCATCCGTCGACTGACACATCAACTGCATATATGCACGAACACACAATAAGTTTACCGTCGGCACTTTTGCCGCCGATGACCCTAGCCTATCAACCACTAACGAACCGTCGAAGTGACTTCTTCCTTCGACGTGACTCCTTCCTTCTTCACCGACAAGGTTCCTCCTGCCGATGCCAACCCCTCGCCAACTTCCATCGGGGTGACTGTTGACATCGGAGTGACATCCCTAGGCTTGGTTGATAGTATTTCTCATACCGATGTCAACATTGCCAACCTTTGCCAGTTCATCAGAGTGACCACTGTCATCAGTTTGACATTTCAAGGCTGGGCCGATAGAGATCCTCACGCCGACGCCTGACTCCAAGGTAAGTCTCATCAGAGTAACCAACACCATCGGCAAAACTTCTCTTCACTGGACCGACAGTTGTTCTCACACCGATAGTCTTCACATCAACGCCAATGCTTCATCAGAGAGACTACAACCATCGGTGAAGCAAACAATACCTATGCCGAAGACCAAAGTCTCATCGACACCAAAGCAGTCTTCCATCGGGGTGACAAACACTATTGGAGCAACTCCACAAAGCTTTGCCGATAGACGATCTCACACCGATACTGCCGATAGGATACATCCATCAGGGTGACAAGCTTCACCGGATTGACATTACATCGCTATGCGGATGGAAAGCCTCATGCCGATCAGAGACACTACCACAGGCTCTGTCGATGACCACCCTCATGTCGATGGACATCACACATCGGTAAGACCTTGGAGATCGGCATAAGACACTGAACTCCTGCCGATACTAGGAGTCAGGCCGATAACAAAGGATCACTAAGGAACCAATGAACCTGTAATTTGAGTCACTAGTACTCAACATTCTCCCACTTGACAAAGGAATTACAGGAAACCATCAACGCTCCAGGTCACAGAATCAAAGCTAACACTACCTTCACTCCACTGTGCTCACAAACTACTACAGAAGCTTCATAACATCAACTTCAAAGCTTTTAGAACACAGCCATGAAAAACATTCTTCAGAAACAAGATAAACCATCAGCTAGAACAATAATCAGTAAGCTGACTGTACCCATCCAACTGAACATAAAACCCACATGACTGAAAATAGCACACACAGCCAGTGCTAAAACATCCAATCACTTATACCTTAAAGGTATGAACATCAGTAGACTCATGCCACCTGCATATGCACCCTTTAACTGCAAATACAAGCTCCATGTGTCAACAAATTAAAAAAGACCAAACACATCAAGAACTCCCACTGCAAGGATAATGCAGATCTGAAAAAGATCATGGCATACAAAATCCACCAATAACATTACATAGAAAGTGTAAATATCATGTAGTACCAAGGAAACATCCACCATGATATGCAAAATCTGTAAGCAAATAACCTGCAAGAACAACTCCTCACCACCAGTCCAAAGTTCTCCCAAGTTCTCCACATCCAACAAAGAAAGAGATTACAGAACAGAACCTTCATGCTATCACCCAACAACATAAGTGAAAGCACATGAGCACAAACTAGTGATCACTTCAGCTCCAAACAAAACCTCAAAACAATGTAATGTGAAACACACCATCAAAGAAAATAACTAAGACCAAGAGAAACACTGCACATCATATACCTGTAGACAATCCTTCTACATACACCTCTGAATGCCAACTGTGTCATTTCCCATTTCAAGAAATCAGCCCATTAACCATCTCCTAACAGTCCTCATCAATGAATGATATCTCTAAACTCAAAAGCAAAAGGAGATAAACATGCTATCCATCTCTCACAATGAATCCTCCAGAACCATATATGAGTAGTTCCAGATCCATGTCTATGCAAGGAAGCATAAAACACTTGAGAGAACCAATGGGCAATACCTCTCAAGTAATAAATTGCCGAGTGGACCATGAGCAGGAATAAGAATGCTCCTCCAAGATATACAAGTCACCATGACTCTTCTAAGAGCAATCTCTCCATAGGTCTCTGTTGAACTCATGTTCAACCAAGGTAAAGACTCCTCGGACTTCCTGTTGCAAACTCTGATTAAGCATAGCATATACAGTCTCACCTTATTCTCCATGTATCCATGAGTACCTTTGAACAAACACCTCATGCTGAACTCCAACTTCATCACTACAACACTATGAAGTAATCAAGCAAATGATAAATGTACCCAAACATAGAGAAGTTACCAGACCACTGTCAAAGCTCCAATCATCTGAATTAGAAACTTATCATGACATCATGATCTTACCATCTCCTTTAGGAGATTCCATGCTCTAGGTGAACATAACCATGGTCTCTAGATCAATGTATTATACCAAAATTCAAATGCAGAAATCATGATATAAAACAAACTAAAACTCTAAACCAACATCACCTATCAAGCACCACCAACACCTCAGCCAAGGATTTCATGAATCCTCCATGACTTCAAGATGTTAGTCATCCTCAAATAGTGCCCCTGCAAATGCTAAAGAACCCTTCTGCAGCAACAGGATCAAAGAGCTCCCCCTAGTAACATCTGCAACACTAAAGAAAATCATTCACCACTAAGTGATGAAACACACAGTCAATGCTAAAGCTCCCACTGAACTGTAACAACAGAGCTTTCCAAGCATCCTGACCAAACATCTCCTAATCTGAAAATCTTCCAGGTCCACACATTAACATGTCCATGTGACTATAAAACCAAGTGACACCAAGATCTCCAAACCAAGGAAATAAACTATCACTGTCAATAGCTTACACAAACCTGTGTATTCAAGCTATACATGACATTATGATACACATACTACAAGTCTCCATAACCAACTATTCAGATACTCTACAACATCCATCCTCTCATCCCGAAACAGTCACACCAATGCACAAGTGACCAAAGACAAGGCCAGCTAACAAATCTGCATAAACACTGAAATAATCTTGTGGATAAAGACAGTCCACATCCGAGTCATCTCACTGTAGCTTAATAGGTGATCAGCCCACAAAACTACATAACTCGTAGATCCAACCAATGTACCATGCAAACTCACTATCACACTGGAAACTGCAAAACTGAGATCTCAAGGAATAGATAACAATGTAGACAACATGACTCAAGCATCAGAAAACTTACTTTTCACTAATTCGCCCAACACGTCCACAACTTGAGCACCATAGTCAAGAAACCAGAAGCATTACCACAGAAATGCTGAGTGTCATATCACATACCAGCACTACCATGTAGAGAAAGCATTTCACCTCCTCACACCATGCACAGAGCATGCATGCAAAACTGCAACTATATCATCCAGCAACATCCCAAAAGCTAGGGTCTAGAAATAGCTTAACTGTAGCTTCACAAAACCACAAGTTTTTCTTTTGACCGTGTAAAACCTACAAAACCACTGTGTTTAAAAAACACCCATGCACATCCATACCCACTTCACATCTGGAAAACCCAAAAGTCTGCAACACAAACTCCATAATAGTTAAACCAGAATAATGGATCATCATGAATATGCAAAACCATAGATTTTAAGTAAAAACTATAAAACCCCTCAAATCCAATAAACATGAATCTGAGTCATGCAAGTACAAAATATCCATTTAAGGAAACAACAGTTCAAGAGCTTCAGGCCCACTTGTAGACCAATCTCTCAAACCACCAACATGCACATGCATTCGAGAGAATCAGGCTATTACAGAAGCTCTCAGATCATCCAATGATCAACTCCAAAGCCTACATGCAATTAGGGTAACAGAAAATTATGCCTTCCAATACCAAGAACAAAACACCTAGCATAAGCACAACACTCCATGGCTGAGCAGTAACACAAACTTCTTCATATCATCAGAGAGTCTCTCACACAGACACCCAATATGAAAGTTACTGCAGCAACACAACCACAAACCAAACCCTATGCAATAGATTAAATATTGTCAACTAAGAGCCTCAGGCCACATCATGACCAGCTCCAGTCTCTTCAGTTTCACCATCCTTCAAGCACTGTTGAAACAGAAACACAAGATCAATAGCTAGACTTTCACTCAAACAAGGATCAAACAAATAGACATTTCCTTTAGATTTCCTCAAGCCTGTCACACTAAGAAATCATCATAGAAGGAAAAACTCAGACCTTATACACCAGGAACTCTTACATGCAACACATCTAGCACACAAATGTACCTATGTGAGCAACAAAGAAAATCCCAGAAGAAGGCTCTGATACCACTTGTAAGGAAATGAGGGCATCTCAGAACGTATTTCTAAGAATAGTGGTGTCTTCGGTAGATTTAAATTCTTTCCAAAAGCTTCAAAAACATGCACAACTATGCCTTTAAAGCGGAAACAGACATAGTAACATTTCCAACATTAACCCTTAGAGGAAAGCACAGGCGAACATTAACTAGTTTCCACAGCATAGACATTAATCATGAAAGACAAAACAAGAACACAGATTTACGTGGGGAAAACCCTTATGGGTAAAAACCCCCACACTCCAAAAGTCTAGATCACCATTGTATTATTCAGCAACAGAAAAATAGTTACAATACAAAACTGGCAATAAGCCTTTCATGAAGATTTACATCTTGCTCCTTCTGAAGAATAGCTGACAGTATCACCCTTCTTAGCCAGAACTCCCTTTCTCCTGAACTTTGTTTTCATTCTCTTCTCAGTCCCTTTACATGCTGTTCACATGTTGCATACAACATACAGCAAAGGACTTCACAGAAGGAGAAAAAACCAGAGCTCTATCAGATTGAACTCACTCGTCGTAGACTATCAATTTTTTTCATTTCTTTAGCAATCCAATTGACACATGCACCTCACCATTCGTTCCTCCTGGCATCTCTCTTTTTCAATTGTTACAAAACTACCAAACCGTTTGCATATTCGTGAGGACCTTTAGTCCCACATGCATCCGTCGACTGACACATCAACTGCATGTATGCACGAACACACGGTAAGTTTACTGTCGGCACTTTTGCCACCGATGACCCTAGCCTGTCAACCACTAACGAATTATCGGAGTGACTTCTTCCTTCGACGTGACTCCTTCCTTCTTCATCGACAAGGTTCCTCCTGCCGATGCCAACCCCTCGCCAACTTCCATCAGGGTGACAGTTGACATCGGAGCGACATCCCTAGGCTTGGCCGATAATATTTCTCATACCGATGTCAACATCGCCAACCTTCGCCAGTTCATCGGAGTAACCACTATCATCGGTTTGACATTTCAAGGCTGGGCCGATAGAGATCCTCACGCCGACGCCCGACTCCAAGGTAAGTCTCATCGGAGTAACCAACACCATCAGCAAAACTTCTCTTCACTGGACCGACAGTTGTTCTCACACCGATAGTCTTCACACTGACGCCAATGCTTCATCGAGAGACTACAACCATCGGCGAAGCAAACAATACCTATGCCGAAGACCAAAGTCTCACCGACGCCAAAGCGGTCTTCCATCGGGGTGACAACCACTATCGGAGCAACTCCACAAAGCTCTGCCGATAGACGATCTCACATCGATACCGCCGATAGGATACATCCATCGGGGTGACAAGCTTCACCAGATTGACATTACATCGCTATGCCGATGGAAAGCCTCATGCCGATAGCTCACTACCATCGGTGAGACCAAAGAGATTGGAGACACTACCACAGGCTCTGTCGATGACCACCCTCATGTCGATGGACATCACACATCGGTAAGACCTTGGAGATCGGCATAAGACACCGAACTCCTGCCAATACTAGGAGTCAGACCGATAATAAAGGATCACTAAGGAACCAATGAACCTGTAATTTGAGTCACTAGTACTCAACAATTGTATGTAATCTAGATCTTCTTCTTCATTAAGTATGCAACATACATGTATATTTACAATCAACTTTGAGAATTAGTCCTGAGGCTTCAACAATCTAATCTCAATTAAGTTTCAAATATGTTACAAGGTGCACTCCATTTCCTTTTATAGGACAAAGAGAGGAGGTGGTTAAAAATGATCCAATGATCAGGATTTAGAAATCAAAATCAATGGTCTATATCATCTTTGACTCTGTCAACAAATGTTAACTGGCAACCATCTGGTGGTACTTAATCATTTCTTTGTCATATGATGTGTATGACCCTATCATCCTGCATCTTTACTCATTCTTCATCTTCTTCATCAGTAGATGGGTCATCTCCTATATGTGCGCTGATGATCTGCTTGATGGGTTCATATGCCTGCACTATCCGTTTAATCTCATCTCCATCTTGAACCTTAGCCTTTGCTATAGCATGCTCTTGTGAGTGGAATTGTGTCTGTAATGCAGACCATTTGTTCTTTCTGCTATTCAACATTTCATTATATCCTTCCACCTTTGCTTTCATCCTCATGGCTTTATTAAATACATCTTCTGACAAATGGTGGAGAGGGTCATTTGCTGCATGCTTAAAAATATCATGGAAAGGTTTAATTGTAAAATCAACATCTTGATTTTCTATCTTCCCATCTACCTTGTGTTGGGTTTCTTTCCGAATCTGCAGAGGGTTTGCCAGTTCCAATGCACAGGCAAATTCGGCCAACTAATATAGGAGGTTGCATGAGCTACCTCCCCTTCACTTCTGGTTCTGCTGCACCAAGGGGGGTATCCCTATAGCTAAAGGTTTGATCTTTGACTCACCCAATGACACAAAGATTTAGCTTTTTAGAACAGGCAGAATACTCTCATGTTTGGACCAAGATTTGGGTGATAGATCACAAGGCTGGCAATGTTCTTGGACATATCTAACTGGTTGAGGATGAGAGTATGCCTATTTCTACTCCAACAAACTAACAAGTTGGAATTAAGAAATGATTTGTATTATATTTTGGATGCAAGACAGGTGGTTTTGGGTCATAACTACTACACAAGGAGTAGATTGGTGCCTATCTCAGGGCAAGGAGTCAACTAGACGTATACAAGAGAATGATTTGCACTGGCATTCAAGTTTCAAGGGGTTAAGATTGGTATTTGCCTTACAAACACCACCCAAAAATAGGTATTTAGCTGCCTCTACTTAGAAATATCCTAGCTGACATACATTCTTCTTCATACTTAACCTAAAATAGTTTAATCCACTCCTTGAATGGAAGTTAGAGATCAAGCATGCAATACATAAATCTATATTCTAGAATTTGAGGAACCCTTAGCAACTAGATTCAAAAGAAGGGATGCATACAACAAATAGAGACAGACAACTAAACACATGCAAAGAAAGCATTTTTCATATAAAACAACAAGAAACTGAAAATATGTGCAACATGCATTCAAAATGCAACTCATAAACTCCAACAGAGATAAAACAACCAAGAAATGCTCTGTTTTTCGTTATTTTTCCAAAAAAATGCTCAAGTCTTCGACAACCACGAATGAGTAACACAGTATGCCTTTTATAGCAAGATTGTGTACTCAGCAATAAATTACATGGCATTTCAAAATTTGCCAGATACACTGCATCATGAGAATGGTGCTCAAAATATTTAATACAACAGAGAAGAGAAGAGAGAAAGAGTAGGTAAAATCAGGAGCCGTGCAGCCGCCTAGAGATTTCCTTCACAAATTTGGTAGTTAGCCAGTCAATCAGACCCATACCTCTGTAAATCGCCATAAATGGCCAACCTACCCGCAGCCTCAAGATGTAACAATGGCTCACGTGCCCTTGAAGCTTCTTCCTGCTCAAAATAATGCAACAAACATAGGAAATTCCTCCTTCTTTGAAGATTTGAAGCAGGCTGTCGATTTCCTCCTCATCCCCAAGATCTACGGCATCAAATTGCTTTGAAAAGTCAACAACCAATTAAAACATGCCACACAAGTGTCTTTTTCCTATCGCTGATTTTCCCTCTCTTATTTTGCCTTTTTCACCTTTTGTCATTTTCACCCATTTTGCCTTTAAACCCTTGTATATGCAATCGCATGTATATACATTTGCCCTTGGATATGTGGAAGCTGCTGACTAGTTCTCCATCGCTAAGTATTGGCCTTTGTATCTCCATTGGTGATCCAACGTATTTCCATTTGCATCTGTGGTTGTATTTATGTGATTGTATATACATACAATCACCAATATACAAGGCGGACCCCAAAGCTCTATAAGACAAAATGTAATCACTATCAGGTCTGGCTTGCATCTTACCTCCTTTGTATGTCAGCATATACAAGCACCAAACATACAAGCCATGGACCCCAAATCATTATAAAATGGATTGCAATCGCCATCGGGTTCGGGTGTTGTATCAAACTCCTTTGTATATCACCTTGTATATTTGCACATACAATGCGATATACATACAATCCATGGATTCCAATCACTTATCCACCACAATACATTCTCCCTTTCGTGTCCAAGTTGTATCTGCACCTTTGTATTACCTTTTGTATGTGTGCACATACATAGAATCCAGACCATGTAACTGTGTGGGCCCCATCACTGACATTGACCGCTGTTGACCTACTTGTATGTTTCTTTGCATCTTCACATTGTATCTTTGATTGTATATTAGGAACATACAACCCCAATATACAATGCGTGGACTTCACCATTTTCACAAATGTAGTTTAACTTTCCTGCCGCATCCACCTTGCATGTTTTACCTTTGTATCTTTTGCTTGCATGTGGCAAATGTATAAGACAATATACATGCAAACCTTCATATACAAGCAGGGAATATTTTGGGAATCTGCGATGGAATATGTGATATACAAATGTAGAATATTCTAGGAATGTATCTAAAAAGTGCATACAAACTCGATATGCATCTAAAAACCACATACAGGCTCGATATGCATACAACAATTCATACAACCATTTTTTGTATTTTCAAAGGCCGATTGACTTCTCCCTTGGGCCCGCCAACACACATTTGCACTTGTACATTCAAATGTACATACAAGCGGCCATGCATATATAAAGATATATGCATGCAACAAAAGGCTGAGGGACTTAGAATTTTTTTTTGGATTTTTATGAATGGGCCTGCAGATTTAAATGTTTGAAACCTAAATATTTATGCATGCACCAACACCTTGTCCTCAAGAGCTTCCATGATGTTTGTTTCTTCAAACATGAGGTGATGCAACTTAACACTAATGTCTCTGAGTTTTGTGTTGCATCTCTTTAGGATATCACTTTCAAACTGAGTATCTTCATACCATATATCCAATAGCTATGAAGTATGATTGTTTAATACCGTATTGTATATGAGTACTTTCACATCTATGCATTTCATTTCAGCCAGCACAATTAGATCCTTTTCTACTTTGACTGATCTCTGTCCAACCTCCTTTTGTAACTTATCCACTTTGCTTCTCAATATGTTGGACAAATTCCAATTGGTGAGGGAGGTCTTTATTACCGTCTCTGCTTTAGAAATGAATTGAATAAACCAATTATCCATCACATGTGCCTTATGCTTCATGATATCTAGCCCTATTACCTCATCTTGAGATATAATGGTCAAAGGGGTAGCTGTGTTGAGTGGCATGTGATTTGGGTCAATTAGTCCCTTTATGAATGTATGCAGCTGAGCAATGTGCTCCTTATGCATTTTATTTTTATTCTTCTCCCTTTCCACACTTTTCAATAAAGAATCAATAATATCCTTGGCCTCTTGGCCTTCTTGCTCTTTAGTAGCAAAGCCTAAATTAATATTGGTCATCTAAAATTCATTAATACTTATCTCTCCCTTTGCTTTATCTACTATAGGCAAAGCTACTTGAGCTATTCTTCTACTTGTGGTAGGATCTCTTTTTATTGCAGAAGTGGCCCTTGCCCTTCTCTTTGGCTTAACCACGTTAGCTGAAAATAATGTAGAAATATCAAATTTAGGTACATCATTGAACTGAGGTGGGTTCACCTCTTGCTGCAGCCAATATGGTATTTCATCTATAGACCCTTGCTAGTCTATATGCTCAATGTGAGCATCATGAGACTCTAAATTTTGTTCCACTCTCGGTGGTGAAGGTTCTTTTCTTTGTTCATCCTGAATCTCCTCATGACAAAGACCTTCTTGTGCATGGGTTTCTTGTTGCGCTTTCACATTCCGGTCATGTGCATCTTGTGATGCTTGATCCTCATCATGGGTTTGAGTACTCTGATATGGTTTATCTGGGTGATCGTCTTGACCATTCTTATTCTCCTTCCCTTCTTCTTTTCTCTAATCATCACCCTTTTGAAGACCTTATTCCCCATCCTTTGATGTTTCCACTTCTCTAGGGTCTTGGGCTTTGTCCATCCCTTCTTCAATTGTTCTTCTTTTAGGTATTTGCTTATTGTCTTGACTATCATTTTGATCAGGCATATCTTCATCCTCCATATGTACATTAACTTCTAATTTGCCCTGTCCTAGAGGTAAGTCTTTATCTTTGTTTTGGTCTTCATCACCCTGATAAGTCAAATCTATTGCTGCGGGGCTAGTGACTTGATCAACTAATCTTGTCAATCCAATTTGTTGTGCCACCACTTCAGGGTTACCCTCTTCTATTTCCTCTACTTAGACCTCCTCATGATGGACTTCCTTTTGTGCTATAGGGGTGACATGAGGGGTCATCTTAGTATTCTTTATTAATGTCTCCATAGAACTAGCAGAGACCTCATTTACAACATCATCATCAGATAGTTCCACTGTGTTATCTAATGGAAATGATTACTCATCTCTTACACTATGCATCTCTTTTCTCTATTCCTCCACCATCTCAGACTTGAACTGCATGATATCAGGAATAGGGACCTCATGCTGCATATTCTTCAGAATGCCTTTGCCACCTACTCCTCTTAATAGGATAGTAGGGTATTTATCTACTGCCCCCCTCATAACAGATGTTTGTTTCTTTAGAGGTGGCTCTTGGATCTTCTTCTTTATCTTCCTTATCAGGAGATCATCATCTGAGCTCTCTTCCTCCTCTACAATAGCAGGAGCAAGCTTTGCAATAGTTTTCTTCTATTTTGTAGGTGCATGAGGTGATGTTGCAGCATATGTGGAGGCTACATCTTCCTTTTGTTGAGGTTGATGAATGACTGTCACCCCAATAGCTTGGTTTCCTTTCTTGATTTGACTTTGCTGCCTCTCCCCTTTTGACAACCTCTTTTCCTTGAGGAAATCATCATATTCCTCATCTAATAATTCTCATCTTTTCCTTTTGTTGTCAATAGTGAGTACCACTCCCTTTTTCTTCAGCTTGGTGATCTCTGCATTCACCCAGTCTTTGGTCAATTGTATAACCTTCCGCATTATTTGATCTAAGGAGGTCACCTCTAGTTGACTCCAATCTGGGGCTGATATTGTCTCATTATATACTTTATTGTCCTCATATTCTCGGGACAAGATCATACCATCATCTTCATGTAATTGTGCAGGCACTGGTATGCAATCTAATGTGTGTATCTGTCTCAGAGTAAGCCTCTGGTAGCCTCTTTTTCTTACTCCTACCTTGTCATCACAATAGACCCAATAATCTTCAATGTGCCTCTGATGCATTGGTTTCTTGTGCAATGTTTGCACCCTATCATAGGGGTCATATGGCCTAGACACTGAGAAGGGCTGTAGGGACATTAACTTTAGTCCTCCAATTACATCTTTTACACTTTCCCTATCAGGACACATATACCATCCAATTATGATTGGAAACAAAATATTAGGTATCTTTCCTTTCTCAATATAAGCTTCCACTGAAGGCAATATCTACTTGGCTAGGTCCATCAAAATGACCTTGTCATTGGGATATCTTGGCAACATGAGAGTTTGCCCAGTGAAACTTTCCATTCTTATGTATGAAAAGGTGGAGAACTAGATGAACCAAGCCCCATGTCTATATATTACAGCCTGAGTCTCTATGCTTAGTCTCTTTGCTCTATATTCCTCCATAGTCCTAACAAGGTGCATGGAGAATGAATCATTCACTCTCTGGTAATGTTGGAGAGAATCTCTTCATTTCAGTTGTGGTTAATGGTCCCAAATGTTTACATCTCTAGGGTTTCTTCTGACCTTGCCCAATGTTTGTAATCCATCAAGGGTGCCTCTGAATGCACAAGCATATACCACATAGGAGGTCATATGGAACATATTAGTTCTTCCTCATAACTTCCTCATCCCCTCATCCAGGCTATCACTTATGATCTAAGCCCATTGGGGTTTCTCATCAGTACCTTCTACCATCCTTATGATGCCATACATCCAATTATTAAAAGATTGAGCATTCGATTTTCTTGTCATCCTACTAAGCATCACCATCTTATATTGATACTCTAGAGGAAAATTGAACTTGTAGAGATACACATGCAACTTGGTAGAATCCTTATATGTGCTGCCACTGGCTCTCCATTGGTACATGATCCTTCTAGCTTCTTTCTCTTTGCTATTATACTCCTCCAATTTACCCAGGTTTAGTTGAACCACATGAGGTCTTCTAGGCAGATTGAACGCTGCTGTGATACCTTCATTTGAAAAGTCTACATAAACCCTACCATGTTTCTCTACCCTTCTGGTATTCACAGTATAATTCTAGACACACTCTACTACCAATTTAGTGGCCTCCATTGCATAAGGAAATCCCCCTACATGCCACATTCTTGAACTATAGATGTTAATGAGCAAGGGATTCCCACTCCCTTTCTCTAATCTAGCTATCCATGCATCAAGATCTATGTTTCCTGTATGTGTATCATTTATTTGTCTGTATTTGAAGGATATCCCCTCAAGCTGTATGTACATAAGTTTCAAGAATTCCATGTCTAACCTGTTCTTTCAGACTGCCATTGGATCCTACAACAAAACATGTATATATCTTACCCTAACGTGTCATGTGCAGTGGTGGATTCAATGATCACATGAATTTTATGGTGTTAATTCTTTCATTCTAGTATATTTCATGCATCATCATATCAATTTATCGTGGTAAAACTATTTTTACCTGTTCATTTACTATAAACGAAAAAAGAGGGTTTTATCGTTACGTACCTAATATTGTTATCCTTTTACTATGTAAGTGATGTCCGGATGAGCATGTTCACCTTGCAATTATCATTCTCCATTCACCATTTGAATGCATATCCTGTTCCGTTGATCTCACAAGCTATAGTAATGTCACCTTAATCTCGTAGGGCTTTGTTATTCTTCACTTAAACGTTTGGTAAATTCAAAATGATCTCAAATCCTTACTTTTAATCGAGCACAATGGCAAATTAGGGTGTGATTAATGCCCTCCTATTAGTATCTGTTGATTAACACCTGAGGCTTGGAGATGTTAACAAGTGGCGGGTGTTTATTCAAAATTTTGAAGGTTTGACCTATTGTTGAAATGGCATTTGATGCATGGATGCATATTCGTAGAGATCAGGGATATTAGGAAGATGAGGATGACATCATCATGAGGATGGTCAACTGTCGATTGACGACCAAAGTCAGGTCATTGTATCTACATTTAACAATCAGGATAATATAATGTGTTGATAAGATCAGGTCAACGTGCCATGTGGCATCATTCTATTGGTTACTAGAGATCCCCATATCACAGGTCTCAAGGGTTAATATGAGGGATATTAAGAAATATCTAGATACTCAACAATATGAAATATCCCCCCATTCCAGAATGTGAGGATGACATCAACACCTTTTATAGGATTTCAAATTGGTCGAGGAGATGACATCATCATCATATTAATGAAGATCAGGGATGTTAAGATATATGACCCTCTTGGATCTGGGTCATGATGACATCATCATCATATCAGTTTCTTTTATAAAGTGGAACAAGATGAGGTCATCGTCATGTTACCGAAAGTCAGGGATATTAAGAAATATGATGGATATTTGAAAGATGACCCTCTAGGAATATGCGTGGGTACTTGACGAGCAATGTTCTCTCACATTTAAATTTGACGTTTGTATATTAAAGGATATGCGAATATCAGGTTCTCTTTGTTAAAACATAGATCAGGGATATTAGTGAATATCTGGGATATTGGCGAATGTGACCCTCTAGGAATATCAGGTTTGACCAAACTTTGACTGAGCATAACGTTTTATCCCTAAGGAATATCAGGGTGATCCAAAAGTAAAACCTGCTTAGAATTTTGCACTCTTCTACATTATGAGGTTTATGATGGTAAAATCTTACTTTGACATTTAACCTTCCCTTATGAGGCACATGCATGTGCAAGGGTGATATACTATTGTTTCATCTGACTTTTATGAAACCGCCCAAAGCAAGAAAGCAAAAAACAACAAGAAGAAAAAGTTGGGTCCTTGTTTGCTGAGGCAAAATGGGGCGTGTTGTGCAACCACACAACTTGCCACCAAAGAAAATAACCAAATTCAAATAATTCAAGTGATGGGGACACATTGAAACATAGCATTCTAACTCTCTAAGTATAATCATCATGATATTTCTAGATGATATCATTTTCATAAGCATAACAATGCTGATAAGGAATCAGGTGTGTGCATGTGATTAATAATCCTCATCTTGAAAGTAAGTTGAAAACACTAGTAACTGGTGTTAAGCTACACAGTTTGGGTTCATCCCTCATAGCCAATCAGGATAGAGCCTTGTTGCCAGAAGGCGTCCATAGCTTCGACAAGGTTATCTTTGCAATTCCCCTAAGTAGAGAACCACTACCAGCAGACATCCATAGCCCCGATAGAGTTACTTATATGGCCTAATTTTATCCTTTGGATTTTCAATATATTTCTTTTCTCTTTTTTATGTAGATTCACAAGATATCATCATGTAAGCTCATTATGCAAGGTGTGATCACTTGTTGTTTTAGGTTGGGAATTGCAATGGTAGCCAGGGTGACCTCTGGATTTTTCACTTAACACCTACACTAATGTGTTCAACAAACCCAAGGCTATTAAGTGAGTCATTGTGAAAATCTCCTTGATCAAGAGAAAGGTATCACTGATGAACCAGATATCACAGGCCTGATCAGAGATACTACTCAATGTGAGTCACAACCTACGTAAAAGTTTGTACTCATCACTTGAATTCTAACAATTTTCTTGGTTTCTTAAAGTGATAAGGTGCATCATCTTGCCTATCTAAAACAAGTACTCAACATCAACAAGCAAACAAGCAAATACACCAAGCAAAGCTATACAAGCAATTATACAATATGTACATTATGATACAATATCCTAACATGACCCTGTCTAAGCTTGAAAATAATGTTTGAGGAATTGTCCATTGACTAGCAATGGAACATCCTCACCTGTTAGGGTCTTGAGTATGTAAGTACTATCTCCTAGGATCTCTAAAATTTGAAAAGGACCTATCCAAAGTTTATCAAACTTTCCATGATCACCTTTCTTTTCATGTGCTTTGTCCCATGCTAGGACTTAATCTAAAATCCTAAAAGCTTTTATCCTGACTCTTTTATCAAGCCAACATTTGACAGCAACTTGATGTTTAGCGAATTAATTAATCATCCTATCTCTCTTTTCTTCTAGGTGCATGAGTTGAAGCAACCTAACTTCTTGTTTACTATCTATACCAAGATATTCTTGTGCAAACTACAATGTGGGGATCTTTAGGTTAATAGGGAGGATAGGATCCACCCCATACACTAATTGGTAAGGAGAGTTTCCTAACACAACTTTCGTTCTGGTTCGGTCCACCCACAAGGTATACTTAAGTAGGGTATTCCATTCCCTAGGATTCTTTTCTATTAGCTTCTTTATGATACTCAATAAGTTTTTGTTTGTTGACTCTGCTAAGCCATTTCCTTGGGAATAATAATTTGAAGAGAATTTCAAAATGATTCCATAATCAAAAGCCCAACTAGATAATCTTAATGATGCAAAATTTGGTCCATTATCACATACTAGTGCATATAGAACTCCATACCTGGTTACTATGTTGTTCTCTAGGAATTTGATCACATCCTCTGTGGTGCATGTTTTGCTGCTAACTACCTCAGTCCACCTGGTGCAATAATCAGTGATTGTCAAAACATACCTATGGCTTGAAGATGATGGAGGATTGATAGGACCTATAAAATCCATGCCCCATTGAGCAAATGGGCACATTTCCACAATTGGCTGCAACGGTTGGGCAACATATTTCTCTCTGTTGGCAGCGACCTGACAAGTATGGCAACATTTGATGTGCTCAATAGTGTATTTGAAAATAGTCAGCCAATAATATCCTACTCTCAAGATAGCATGTGCAGTAGCTAAGTAAGAACCATGTGCTATTCCAAACTTATCATGTAACTCAGCAAGAACCTTGTCTACTTCTAGTTTATCCAGACATCTGAGGTATATCCCTTCATAATTTCTCTTGAAAAGGACTCCTCCTTTGATCATGTACTTCTGTGATCTTACTTTTAGAGCTCTCCTTTGAGAAGCTTGCATCTTCAATGGGCATCTCCCAGTCATCAGGATATGTCTGATATCAGAATACCATTCTTTATTCTCTTTAGTATCCACTATATATTGCTGACTCACTATGTTAGGATTAGTCTCAAAAATCATCTGGCTTAAGGCTTTCCCTCTTACCAATCTCATGGGTGTTATGTCCATGTCATATTCTTGGAGAACTATGTTGATCATGATGTTAGTCATAAACAAACATAGAATAAAAGTTATGCATCAATCTTTACTCATCTTGAAAGATACGATGAGTTCAAAGAATTCATGATCCCAAGTCTCCGTGGATTAGTTCTTAATCAACTGAGGTTACTCAGTGGTTGATGTGAGTTGTTATTTTCCATTCAGGGGCCTTACGTTAGTTCATCAGAAGGATTTTGTCTCTGTAAAGATGCTACACAGAAGGTTATTTGCATAGGATATTTCCACAAATAGTGTGTCTGTACTCAAATCTTTGCATGATATTAGTCAATTATACATGCTTTAACTTCAAATATGCTATAAATCTTCAAGTATCTATGAGGTGTCTGCATATTTCATGGATTTTGCTTCTGATTATCTATTATTTACAATTGTGATAGTGAATTGTTCTAAAATTAAAAGAAATGTAAACAAATACTTCAAATTATGATGAATCTTCAGCTATTGAGCCACATACATACTTGATATAGTCATGAAAAAGAAGAAATCAAACCATATGTTCACCAAGATGTTCCACAGCTAGATATAGTTGATGCTAACTTCAAAGGATGATGAATGAAGACAATATATGTAGATTGATGAGCACTCCAAGGGACACAGCAAATCAAAGCATATATCAAGACTTCAGACATAGATTACTTAGAATTTACAATGATTTGTAATCAAAATAGTCTTCTCTTTCATTAAGTATGCAAAAACATGTACATATACAATAACTTTGAAATAAGCCCTGATACTTCAGCAAACAAATTTTAATTAAGCTTCGAATATTCAAAATAAGGCATCCTTGCACCTTTCATAAAACAAGGTGATGGAGTGGTGACACATGATCTATGATCAAGATTTATCTATTAAGATCTATGGTGGATATTAATCTTTGACTTAGTTAACATTTTACGTGGCACAGGTTGCTAGCTGGCAACCATCTGAATTACTTATTTTCTCTAAATGTCAGATGCTTATGCCTTCTTTGGTATTGCATCTTCATCTACTCTTCATTCTTCAGGTTCTTCATCCTCATCATCAGGAGCATCACTTCCCGTATCTTCATCATCTTGATGAACGTTGCTTTGCATATGGGCTTGCATGATTATCCTGACATTTTCATATACTCCCACCACTCGTCCAACTTCTCCGCCATCCTGAGTTTTTGCCTTGGCAATGGCGTGCTTATGGGCCTGATATTTATCTCAAAGAGCCTCCAATTTGCTCCTCCTGCTGCTTGATGTTTCATTGTAACTCTCCACCCTAACCTTGATCCTCATGATCTTGTCCATGGCTCCTTCCGTCAGGTGGTTAAGAGGGTCATTAGCTATCAGCTGGATGTTATTATGTAGAGCCTTTATAGCAAAATCTTCATCTTGATTCTCAATCTTTCCTTCTACTTTCCCCTCTAGGGCCTCTAAGATCTCTGCTTCAAATGACATCATGTCATGCAGCTTCATGCTGATGTCTCTTAATTTGCTATTGCATCTCTTTAGTACATCACATTCAAATTTGATATCTTTATACTAGATATCTATGAGCATGGCAGTATTATTATCCAGCACCTGTTTATTTATTAGAACTTGAGGATTAATCCTCTTTATTTCAACCAAAGCACTCAAGACTTTCTCTAATTGGAATGACCTTCTCCTGGCCTCCATTTACAATTTATCAACCTTCCTTCTGGAGATACTTAGAGAATTCCACCTCTGCAAAGAGGATTTCACTACTTCAGCTACACTAAGTGCAGATGCCATCCACTTTCTCATTATTAATGATTTATGCTTCATAAGGTCCAACTTATTGACCTCTTCCTAATAAATTGTAGTCAATGGGATTGCTTCTAAATTTGAAGTATCATCAGGGTTAATTAACCCTTTTATGTAGGTATGTAGCTGAGCAATGTGCTCTTTATGCTACTTATTTTTCTCTTTTTCCTTCTTTACCCTTTGGGTTAAAGAATCAATTATATCTTTTCCCTCTTGACCTTCCTGGTCTTCATTGGCAAACCCTAAATCAACAGTAGTGATCTAGAATTCTTCCAAGGTGATCTTGCCTTTCTCCTTTTCAACCTTGGGAAGTGCTACCTGAGCAGTCCTTCTGCCTGTATCAGGATCTCTTCTTATGGCCGAGGTTAACCTGGCCTTCCTCTTCGGCTTCATGATGGTCTCTAAAAATAGTGTTGACACATCAAACTCTTGGATTTCAAAACCTGATTTGAAAGCCATGACAAATAATCAATGCAATAAAGACTTTTACAGAAATTTGTGTTGTTTCCTTTGGATTGAATGTAGAATTGCTCAATGAAATTGCAAAGCCATAGCTGCAACAAGCAAGTGTAGTGCTCAAGAGATCAATGTCAAATGATCGTAAGGTGCTCAATCGACGCGTTGTGTATGCTCGAAGCGCTGTTAAGTATGCCTGAGAATACGATCGAAGAGAGAGGCTAAATGAAGGAGATGAGGGGGGTTTATATAGATTTCAAGGAAAATCGATCAACGGTCCAGATAATTCAGAAGAATTAACAGAGGAGATAAGTTGAGGAATGTGCAACGAATGAGAAGAAGACAAGTGTCTTGCTTTCTTTTGCATGAGAGGAGTTATCAAGAATAGAAGAATGAGTTAACTGAAGAGATAAATCAATTAAAAGAATAAAGCGATCAGTTAAGTGATTTAAAACAAGAGGAAGAGATTTGCATGAGACAAGAAGATATTTTGCTTTATTAAATATAGAAATATTTAATTGATGAGCAAGAAAGCTTGAGTTATTTTAGAGATAACTCAAATTAGAAGAAAAAACAATTTAAATAAATAATTGATTTATTTAAATTTAGAGAAGATATTTTGGAAGAAATAATTAAATAATTAGAATTATTTAATTTAGAAGATTTGAAAGCAAATTAAATAAATAAATTTATTTAATTTTTGTGCATGATTTTGGGAGAATGATTTTGATTTAATTAAATAATTTAAGAATTATTTAATTTTAGATAAGAGAGAATTTGTTGAATTAATTAAATAATGGGATTTATTTAATTAATGTAGACTTAATTTTTGGAAAGAGGATAATGATCAAATTAAATAATTAAAATTTATTTAATTGTGGAAGAATATAGAGGAATTTGATTTAATTAATTAAATAAAGAGGATTTATTTAATTAATGTTGCAATTGTGTGATTTAGAAGAATTTGGTGAAATTAATTAAATAATTAGATTATTTAATTAACGTTGAAATGCAGGTGATTAGGAAGAAATGATGAAATGCAAGTGATGCGACGACTTGGTCATTTTAGGGTGTCTACATTTTGCCCCTCTTTGATGCAATGCAGCTTGTAGCGTTGCGTCAAAGAAAATGATTGTTGAAGATGTAATACAATTTTTTGATGCCCCAGTGTAGGTAGTTGCCCCAGCGTAGCTGGCGTAGGGTGCCCCCTCGAGAGGAAAGATAGGGAAGTGACAGAAGAACTGTGTTGACGCTCGACTAGAAGATTTGTTGGAGATAGGCGAGGTTGGGTTGATGATAGATAGAAGAAAGGAGATAGGAGAGAACATAAGAGAAAGACTGTTGATTGATCTTTGCTGGAAAACTATAGAAGGCCATGAAAAAATGGATGGTGTAAATGGATGAGCTTGTTGCAATGGTTTCACATTTGTCTATAAAGAGCAATCCTTATTTTTGATATAGCACATAGATAGTTCGCCACCAAGGTATAAAAGACCAAGGTGCAGTAATCCCTGAGTGCGTGGACGTTGACTCTACAAGCAAGCAGTTTGAACTTAGATCCTTTTAGACATAATATAACCTTGTTGGAACATGTGAATAAGCCATAGTCTTAAACATAAAATAAACTTCAATACATGTAAATGCAAGAAGAATATTAATATGTAAGATGCTAGGTCGTAACACACACAAGATAAATAGAATGCTAAGAAAGATACTAAAGATCATTCCTCAAACACGGCACATAGAAAGCAATGACCATGCCCCCAATCCGTACTGCATCGCAACATACCAAGATTATAGATAAATCAAGGTAGCCTTGAATGGGTAAGGGATAAGGAACAAAAGATAAACCATAACACAAATTGACTGACTTACAGAGTAATCATACAGCCAACATATTCTCTTGCCAAAGAGGTTGCTCAGGATAGATTGGGTAGGAAAGATAACAGCCTTATCGTAGGAAATCTGTGTCCGTTAAAGGGTGCTATCTACCTAAAAAGACAATGTCTCACTTGCAGGAAATGTCACATGTTGCAGGAGACGTGTGCGTTGGTCTCGTCAATGGAACACTTCGAAGAAGACAAGCTCGTTGATCTAGGGCTTGGTTAAGCGGTACTTAGCTGATGTTGGCAATCAGTATGCAGGATAGTAGATGACTCTGGAAGGAAGCTGCTTTGCTTCAGGTTTGTTAAGGACTTTTGCTTTGAAAGGATGCGCTAGCTGGTTGCTTGAGTTAGTCTAGTCGAGGCGAATGGATTTTGACAAACGGAAGACTAGAAGGATGGAATGCTAATGGATTGGGACGGGTGGAGAATGATGGATCATGTGTGCCTGAGTACTGGATACATCCTTCGTATTCCAGACTGCCTACATACCCTATATCCACGGGATCAAGGCACACTTATGATGGAAGAGGAACGTGATAAATATGTAGTTCTGGATAGAGTGATGAATGGGTCAAGGTGAAAGGAGGGGATCTTATGTACCTGAGTACTGGATACTTCCTTCGTATTCCAGACTGCCTACATACCCATATCCATGGGATCAAGGTACTTTAAGATTGCGAAGATGATAATATGTAGTTCTGGTTGGTGTGGTGAAGGGGAAAAAGCATGGAGAAGAGGTGATCTTATGTACCTGAGTACTGGAAATGTCCTTCATATTCCAGACTGCCTACATACCCATATCCATGGGATCAAGGTACCTTAAGATTGAAAAGATGATATGTAGTTCTGGTAGAGGTGATGATGTAGAACAAGTGTTGAGAAGATAGCAACCTTATCGTAGGAGCGAAGTGTCCGTTAAAGGATGTTACCTGTGGAAATGAGAAAAGATCGAAGTGTGCGTTGTGAACCACAAACAAGGAACCAATCCTAGACTGAAGCTAAGGAAAGAGTTGCCCCCATTCTAGTAGAGGAAACTGTAGGGGTGACCGCCGAAGAAGACACCGAAAGACTTGACCTAGGACAAGACAGTGTTAACTGTAGACACAGATCAAGACGTGGGATGACGATGAGGGACACTGACAAATTTCTGAGCTATACTAGGTAGGGAGATGGAAACGCAAACAAAGTCAATGGTTTTATTATGGATGGATGGATGAAGCAGGTTGCGAACTGGACAAGGAGTGGACAGGACTCGATAGACGATGGATGTTGACTCTATGCATAGCACCTGTTTGCCAGGTTTTCACTATGGTACTTATCCAAGGTGCCTGTTTGCCAGGTTTTCACCAGAGGATGGATTTTTTTGTATTTTTGTATTTTTGATTTTTTTGATTTTTTGATTTTTTTTGATTTTTTAGAATACTCTAAGGATCAGGCATAAAACTTCTTGAGATGGACACTGTTAAGTGGCTCATCTAGAGGAATGCCGTCAGGTGTAGCTAAAGTATAAGCTCCCGATCCATATGTTGTTGTGACAATGAAGGGACCTAACCAGTTAGGCTCAAACTTACCCTTCTTATCTCGATCTGCTTGATTTCTCTAATTCTCCTTAAGTACAAGATCACCAACTTGAAACCGTCTTTCTTTGATCTTTTGTTGTAATTACGCCGGAGGCGGTTTTGATAGACATGGAGATGATTAAGTGCGGCAAGACGCCTCTCATCTAGTAGTTCAAGCTCAGCTAATCTGGAAGTGCGATACTCATCTCCGCCGATCAGGTCCTGCATGGATACCCTGAGGGATGGGATCTCGACCTCTATAGGTAGGATGGCTTCAGAGCCAAAGACCAAGGCATATGGTGTGGCACCAGTTGGTGTTCTGATACTAGTGCGGTAGGCCCATAGGGCGGGATTGAGTTGCAAGTGCCAATCACGACCAGCTTCATTGACCGTTTTCTTGAGGATTTTGAGAATGGTTTTATTGGAAGCCTCAGCTTGGCCGTTACTCTGCGGATAGTAGGGAGTTGAAAAGCAATGTTGGATATTGTATTGTATGCATAAGGCACGAACATCTTGGTTCTTGAATGGTCTCCCATTATCAGTGACAATGGCTTAGGGAATACCATACCGGCATATGAGGTAGTTTAGGATAAACTTGGCTATTTGTTTACCGGTGATATAGGTCATAGGAATGGCTTCCACCCACTTCGTGAAATACTCAGTGGCGGTAATGATGAACTTGTGGCCATTTGAGGAGGAAGGGTGGATTTGTCCTACGAGGTCAAGACCCCATTGAGAAAAGGGCCATGGAGTTGTCACAGGTTGTAATTCATGAGCTGGTGCGTGAATCAAATCTCCGTGCTGCTGACATTGTAGACACTTCTTAGCAAATTGTGCAGCATCTTGCTCTATTGTAGGCCAGTAATAACCTATTCTGAGTATCTTCTTAGCAAGATTAGGACCGGTAGAATGTGCGCCGTAGACACCTTCGTGTATGTCTCGTAAGGTAGCTTCGGCTTCTTCCGCGTTAAGACATCGTAAGAGGATACCATCGAGACTCCGGCGATATAGTGTATCACCCAGAATGATGTAACGAGAGGATCGACGGATAAAGGTTTTGCGTTGGGTGGATGATAGGTCAGGGGGAAAGGTATTGTTCTTGAGGTATTCATAGATATCTTCATACCATGGGGAATTGGGACCAACAAGTTCGCAGATGATTATAGTAATAGGAACATCGACGGCTGGTATCAACAATTGCTCGATCAAGAATTCACACTTCTGTGTATTTGCAGGCATGTCAATCAGTGACCCTACAGAAGCCATAGAATCCGCAGCTTTATTATGCTCTCTTGGAATTTGCTCAAATGTGATGGTAGAAAAATGTGGTTTATAGGCATCCACTAGTTGTTTGTAGGGGACCAACTTTTCATCCTTTGTTTGGTATTCATCTGTGACTTAGCGAATGACTAGCTGTGAGTCTCCATATACTTGTAATTCTGTGATATCCCATTGAACTGCTGTATTGAGACCTATAAGGAGTGCTTCATACTCGGCTATGTTGTTGGTGCAAGGGAATGCTAGCTGATATGACTTTAGAATGTAGTCATTCTGAGGTGTAACAAATAAGATGCCAGCTCTTGATCCATGCTGTGTGTAAGAACCGTCAAAGTACAACTTCCACATTATGGAGTTGGAAAGAGTGAAGAGATTCTCATCAGGAAAGTCTGCTACCATAGGATGTGTATCTTTCATAGGTGCTTCTGCTAGTTGATCTGCGAGGGCTTGTCCTTTAATTGCTTTATGATCGGTGTACTCAATGTCGAACTCACTAAGGATCATGACCCACTTAGCCAGTCTGCCTGTGAGAGCTGCTTTTGCTAATAGATATTTCAAGGGATCAATCTTGGCTATCAGATTTGTGTGTTGGTTCAACATGTAATGCCGCAACTTTTGGGAGGCAAACACTACTGCTAGACAAGCCCTTTCCATTGGTGAATAATTGAGCTCATACCCTACCAAAGTTCTACTGATATAATAAATTGCATGCTCCTTTCCTGTGTCATCATTCTGTGTTAGCAGAGCCCCTAGGGCCGAATTTGTAGTGGAGATGTACAATATCAAAGGTTTGTCTGCAACTGGTGGCACCAATACCGGAGGTGTAGCTAGATACTCTTTAAGTTGATCAAACGCTGCCTGACACTTGTTGTCCCATCGAAACGAGACATCCTTTCGGAGCAAGTGCTGAAAGGGTTGACATTTATCTGCTAGCTGTGATATGAAACGCCTGATGGACTGTAACCTTCCTTGGAGGCTCCTTAATGCTTTAAGGTTCTTTGGTGGAGGCATCTCCACTATAGCCTTTACTTTTGCTGGTTCTACTTCGATGCCCCTACGAGATACTATGTATCCCAACAGCTTCCCTGATGTGACACCGAAGACACACTTCTTAGGATTAAGTCTTACTTGGTATTTTTCAAGCCTGTCGAAGATCTGTCCTAGGACCTGTATGTGATCCGCTCTAGAAGATTTAGCCAATATATCATCCACATAGTCTTCCATGATGTGATGAAATAGATCGTGGAAGATCACTGTCATAGCTCGCTGATAGGTTGCTCCTGCATTCTTCAGACCAAACGGCATAACACACCAACAGTAATTGCCCCAAGGACATGTAAAGGTTGTTTTGTGTTGATCCTCCTCAGCTATTCTAATCTGGTTGTATCCTAAGAATCCATCCATAAGAGAAAGCATCTCGTGACCTGCTGTCAAGTCCACTATAATGTCAATGTTTGGTAGTGGATAATCATCTTTGGGACATGCCTTGTTGAGATCTCTGAAATCATTACACATGCGGATGCGCCCATTTGGCTTAGACACAGGTACAATGTTTGAGACCCAATCTGAATAGTCGATAGGTCGTATGAACTTTGCGTCTAATAGCTTTTGTACCTCCACCTTCACCAAGAGAGCTATCTGTGGGTGCATTTTTCTCAACTTCTGTTTGACTGGTTTCACTTTGGGATCAACTGTGAGATAATGAACTACCAGCTTAGGGTCGAGCCCTGGCATATCCGCATAGGTCCATGCAAAGTTGATGGTTCGTTGTAAGAAGAAGTTGTTAAGGTTTCTGTGCTCTGTATCAGATAATGATGCTGCTAGAAATGTTGTCTTTGGATTCTGTTCTGTACCTAGGTTGATCTCTGTAGAATCTTCCACTAGTAGAGCTGATTTCTCTTGATACTTAGAAGGTAAGGGAAGGTCAAATCCTCCATCCTCAGGTGCCACAGTTGGGTTTTCACCTTTGGATACGTCCTTTATTTTTACTATTTTATGATCAGGAGGTGCCACAGTGTGGTTTTCACCTAGAGATCTTTCTTTATTTGCACTTTTGCGACTGGAGGATTTGGCATTCTCACCAAAATAAGCCGTGGGCTCTAGTTCCATTACAAAACTTGCCTTGTGATCGCCAAGAGGGATACCTTCCCGAAGTCCCATGAACTCAGCTAGAGCTTCGTCATTCTGAAATACATCTATAACAGGGGCCCCTTGTTGGTCCCAATTGATAAGTTCAGGGTAGACAAGCGTGACATTCTGGGTGCTGGTGGTGGAAGTTAAGGATATGGAGGATAGTGTAAAAATGGAGGATTCTACGAATAGATTGGTTATGTGGAGGGAAGAGTCATCGATGATATCCTCTGTAGATGTTGAATCGGCGGGAAACTTGTCAGCTACCTTGTCGAGGATATACTCGATGTCCGAGGCGCGTGGTACCTTCTTACCAAATCCTAATCCTTTCTTGTCTAGCTTCTTTGTTACCACAATGGGCTCCATAGTTCCTTGATTCTGTTTCCCAAGGCCACCTTTGCCTTTATAGCCCATATTTTTCACTATCCTTAAGCCATTGCCATATTGCTTGACTGGTATCATGACTGGTTCTTTCTCCTTGTAGAGCCAAGAAGAGATGTCCTCAATAGTTTCCTCTTCCAATAACCGTCCATGTTGGAATTGGGTTAGGAATGTTGGGGGAGGAATAGCTGCTTTTTTGGTAACTTTGGCAATGGGTGGTTTGCCGTAAGATTTTGGAGATAAAGGCATCCGCCCTACACAACAAGATTCTGAGATATCATAAGTGCCAAAGCCAATATCTTGGACACGAGCTGTGATTTTGGGGAGGGGTGTAGGCTCACTTGTAGAGGCTTGCGTGAGAGTTTCAGGATCAACATAGAGAGGGGATTCAAGGGCTTTGTCATTTTTAGGCACTTGGTTGCAATTCTTATAGCTTCCTTGCAAGACACAGCAAAATTCAAAAGGATTAGGATCTCCTGGGATAGTGATCTCCGTACCATTGTATGGGAACTTTAGGGACTGATGGTACGTGGAGGGAACAACTTTCATTGCATGGATCCATGGGCGGCCTAGAATAATGTTGTAAGGCAGCTCAATATCAAGGACTTGACACCTGGTTTCAAGCATGACAGGGCCCAGTTGTATAGGCAAGTGAATAACACCTTCTGAACGGCGTTCTGCATCATCATACTCCTTGATTGTAATACTATGATTAGTGTTGACGTGATCCTCAGAGTATCCCAATTGCTTTAGTAACTTTAAAGAACAGATGTTAAGACCAGCACCACCATCTATGAGGATGCATTTGATTTTGCGCTTATGGATGAGCACTTCAATATGGAGGGCATCGTTGTGACAAGGATCATGGGAGGGAAGGTCTTTCTCAGAGAAGACCACATTGTAAGGTGAAGCAATATTACCCACTATAGCTTGGAAATCTGCAACTGCTATGTTGTTAGGAACAAAAGACTCTTGGAGGGCTTTTTCTAACACCACTCTATGTGCAGGTGATGACCGTAGAAGGTCCAAAATAGAGATCTGTGCTGGTGTTCTCCCTAGATGTTCGACAAGATTATAATCAGACTGAACCGGAAGTCTAGGTGTAGGCGCACGGATGGTGACATGACCTTGACGAGTAGTAACAGCACAATCCATAGATTTGCCTTTGATGGTGAGGGTAGACACTCGACTTTCTTCAAAACGACCTATAATGGAATTGAAAGACATGGATGCGTGATTGATACCTTTACCTCTATCCTGAGGAGGAGGTGGACCATGATGAGGGAATGGTTCCTTGTACATATCGAGATCCTTGTTCGTGTGTTGCGCTGGTGATTCATTCTCAAAAGTGATTTGATTACCGTCGATGAGGTTTTGGATGAGGTGCTTAAGCTTCATGCAAGACGCAGTTCTATGACCTTTGCTCCTATGGAACTCACAATACTCATTGTCTCTGTAATGTGCAGTTTTGTAGACAGGTTCTCCATATGGGGGAGCATCAGGTAAGGTTATGAGCCCTTTCAGCAAAGCTTGCTGTAAGACCAATTCGATGGGCACTCCCAAAGGAGTAAATTGACGTCGCGGAGGGTAATCTTGTTGGGGCCGCTCTTGTTGTCGTTGTTGATTTTGATAAGGCTACCTTTGTTGCTGCTGTTGTTGAGGTGGAGCTTGACTTGGTTTGGAGAGTTGCAGCGGTGTTTGCAACGTTTGGACATGCTTAGCATCGACCACTCCATCATTGACCACGTTTTTGTTTTTGTTCCAATATTTGGGTTTATCATTCGACTGTTGATGCGAATTGCTATCTTTCGTCTCTTTAAAGATTTTGACCACGCCCTTAGCAATGAGGGCCTTCTCTATGTTGATACCCTTGTATGTGATTTCATCGAAGGTTTTAGCACTAAGGATTTGCAAATGGAAACCTAACTCTTGGTTGAGGTTCTGCACAAAGATGCTAACAAGCTGTTTCTCTAGAATCTTGAAAGGGAATTTACTAGCCATTTGTCTCCATCGTTGGAGGAAAGAAATGAACGTTTCACCATTTTTCTGTTTATTGTTGCATAGGTCCATCATGGAAATCTCATGCTCTGCGTTGTAAGAAAAATGGGTGGCAAACTTCTCTGCTAGCTCGTTGAAAGACTTGATACCCGTCGGTAAGTGTGAGAACCATTCTATTGCTTGTCCTCCAAGACTGCGAGGAAAAAGACGCATAAGATATGTGTCGTTGTGAGAGACCTCGAAGCAAGCAAGATAGAATTCCCTAAGATGGTCTTTTGGGTCACCTTTTCCTTTGTACTTATCGAACTTGGGAATAGTGAAATTTTGAGGAAAAGGGATCATTGGTAACGACCGATCAAAAGGATAAGGGCACACTTCCTCCAAGGAGAAGGTCTTTTTGGTGTGGCCAAACGTAAGATCAGATAGCTGTTGTTGCACCTCCGCAATCTTTAGTTCCATAGTCGTGGGAGGGGTTGGTAACGTCTCCTGTTGTCCAAAAAGTGGTTGGTGTTGCCCATATGGAAGATTATAGTGTGAGCCATGCGTACTGGTATTGTAAGGGTTGTAAGATTGATTGGGATTGTATGGATTGTATGATTGGTTCAGATTGGGTTGGAATTGGAGGCCTTGATTAGGCAGAGGTGGAGGTGGCGCTAGGTAAGAATGTTGGCTTTGCGATGGTTGAAGAAAAGTATTGGGGGGAGGAAAGCTAAAGTGCGTTTGATTAGGTTGTGATGGTGGCACATAGCTTTGGGAAACCTGATGTTGGGAATGTTGAGAGTGGCTAGGCAATGTATGAAAGAAGTTGAACGTGGATGAACGTTGTGGAGGAGGAACATAGGTAGAAGTGATTTGTGACGGTGGGGGTTGATTGAAGATGAAAGTAGAAGAATGTTGTGGTGGAGGAACATAGGTAGAAGTGATTTGCGACGGTTGGGGTTGCTTGAGGATGAGAGTAGAAGAATGTTGTGGTTGGGGCTGCGTGACTCCAATTAGTTGAGAGACATGCAGGTGTGATGATATAGGAGGTGGCATATGTTGAGACCCTTGTTGCATGGCTACATACGTGTTCCCCGGATTGTAATTGGGTGGGAAACCTACGCGTGATGGGGTAACCAAGATTCCACTTGCGCTCAGGGTGGACACTTTAGGAGGTGGTTGCACATTCGATCGAGCTAAGGTGGCTTGCTTAGCTAACTCTGCTTGTCGTTGGAGAGTTTCTTGTTGGTTTTGATAGATCTCCATAGGAGTCAAAAGCAGTGATATGGGCCTCTCCCCTATTGGATTTTAAAAAAGGGGATTCCTATACTGCGAACCTTGAGTAGGTAAGGGCGTAGTTGCCGTGGACATGGTTTGCACTGCTTGTATGGTTTCTTGGGTGTTGGTGCTCTCCTTGAGAGTGGACACATCAAAATCTGGAGGTAACTTGGCACCTTGCTTTGCAAGCAAGCGAAAGAAATGATCTTGGTTCTCACTAAGGATTTTATCAAAGGCAGCTATAGCTCTAGGATCTTGTATAAATTCATCAAGATCTTGCCCATCTTCTTGAGAGGATTGACCTATTTCAAAGTGTCGCTCTTCTTGAGATGGGGGTTGATCTATGACATAACCTTGTGGGACAAAATTCGAAGGCAAGCCTGTGGTATACTGCGGTGCATTTAGCAAAGGGGTTCTATCCTCATGAGGATTGCTTGGTTCCTCTATGTGCGGCATGTTTGGAGAGCTGATTGGTTTTGCCGCGGGTGTATTAGGAGTCACCTTGGGAGTAATGTTGAGACGACCTGATTGTGGTGTGCGAGGGGGTGACTTGTGTTTCTTAGGGACAACTTGCCTAGACTTCATAGTTTGCTGTAGCCTAGTGGTGACCATGGGATACACTTAGGACACAATGTAATGCTGGGAATCTGTGAGATGCTTTGAAGAAACAGACAAACTCTGATGCACAAAGTACTGAACCAAAGGCGCTATACTGTTTGACCAGAGGCGCAGGACTGTGCTACCAAAAGCGTGCTACTGTGGGCTAGAGGCGACGGACTGAGCTGCCAATAGCGAGTTACTGCTATGCCAAAGGCGAGCTACAGTGACCAAAAGTGAGCTACCGTTATACCAAGGGCGCTGAAGTAGAGTTTTGCCAGAGGCGGGTTACTGCTGACCAAAGGCGATCTACTGTATTACCAAAGGCGAGCTGCTGTAATACCAGGGGCGCTGAAGTAGTGTCTGATGTTTTTCAAAGGCAAGATTTTTCTGTTTCTGATTGGATTGGTTTGGCAAGAGAAAACACAGCAAACAAGTGGTCAAAAAAGGGACAAGGACTGACACAACAGATAGTGTATGTTCAAGGCTCCAAACAAGCCCAATGTTTCCACAGGTCTAATACAGTTGCAATCAATAACAAGCACTTTTTATCCCTAGAGACAAGGTTTCATTGCAGTAGATCAGCTCACAGCTTAATACTCCGTCGATAAAAATATCATTCCATAAAGGTGTCGGATATTTAGTATCTTTGCGAGAGACGATAGGTAGGGATATCTCACCCTCCCCTTGGAAAGCTCAAGTAGGTCACAAGAGCTTTATGTCCGAGGGAATACTATCTCTTCTCAAGGGAGCCAATGGTGAGTGTCTTAAGGGTTTAAATCGATTTCCCTTGCACTGATGATTACCGCAATGTTCGGAGGTAGGTCGGGTAGTCTCTATCTAAATTGGTTCTTAGTGACTTTGAGGGACCAATGCCTTACGAGCAATGCGACAAGCTACTAAAAGCTTTAACCAATCCTACTAAGAGTTTCAAACACTTCGCTCAATGTGAAAATCGTTTCCACAAAGAGCTAGTACACCTCTTTTCAGTTTGGCACCACAAGGTAAGGCTGACGTCGGTTAGGACTTGGCTTTCGCCTTATCCCTTTTATATAGCGGTTCAAAGGAAAACTCCGCTTAGGGTCGTCCCTTTTGGATGAAGCGCAATCCAAAAGCAGGCCCTTCTAAAGGAAGTACAAAAAAAGTAAAAGCAAGCACGTCACACAAAGGTTCAATTGTCCCGTTATAAGAAAAATAAGGTGCAACTAAGCTATGCACACACACGATTGTAGTTGTAAATTGTCCCTTATGAAATGAAGTGTTTGGCATTCATGTCCATTGTCCCTTAGAAATTTGAGGTGTTTGTCCATACATGTCCATTGTCCCTTAAGAAAATCAATATGTTCCTAAGACTTAGATTTGCAAAAAAGATTTGTTCAATTACTCCTTTTAAGCATGCAATGTGTTTCTAAGACTTAGTAAGGTAAAACAAAAGGGTCTTCAACGCTCGTCCTGCATAAACATGTTAAAAAAATACCTATTGGCTCTGTGTGAGAAATAAGAAGCTGCAACAATTCCGTTAGTTCCACCAAAAATTCACAAGTCAGCAAAAATAAATCAACTTTGACCAAAGGCGTGTTACTATCTTACCAGACGCGATTCACTGTAAACAAAAAGCGCTTACAGACAGACCAGAAGCGTCAGAGAATATAGCCAGATGCGTTGCAGAATAACCAGAAGCGTGGTAGTATGATTCCAAAAGCGCTGTGATAAATACCAAAAGCGTGCAACGATAATAACAAAAGTGCTGTAAAAGATCCAGGAGCGCTTTACTGTGTAACCGAGAGCGCGATACTATGTGGCCAAACGCGCTGTTCTGTCTCAGATATAGAAAATATTAGTTTTGTTGACAATAACCAGGTCAAAATAACTTTTCATGGTGGACCTATTATCTGAAGGATGATATCTGATAGATCTGGGTTGTGTAATCTGGAAAACTCAGAAAAATGGATCAGCCCAATAGATTAGCACCAGAAACAAGGATATTCCTAAATAAATCAGCTTAGGAGATATCAAAAATCAGGTTCTGAAAGACAAATATAACAGCTTGTCTGACAAAACAACAGATCTGAAATGAGAAATTATTGCAAAACCCTGAATGAAGTCAAAAACCTAATTTTAACCAAACGCGCCTAATAGCACGCCAGTAGCGCTTCTCTGTGCTACCGATAGCGCTTCTCTATACTACCAGAAGCGCGGCCGTGCTGCGAAGAGTGCTGAACTGTTCCTGCAAAAGCGCTGTAAGATACTGCTAGAAGCACGGTGAAGTGCCGTAAGCGCCGTGCCGTACTGTGTCTTAAAAAAAAACAAATTTCTCAAAGAAACCAAGGGATTAGTGGGTCCCACCGGGCGTGCCAGAATGTGTATATGGAAAATCGATCTATTCTAAACTAATAAAAACCAAAAATCCAATAACATAAAGAAAATGAATTTAAATAAAAGCCATGACAAATAATCAATGCAATAAAGACTTTTACCGAAATTTGTGTTGTTTCCTTTGGATTGAATGTAGAATTGCTCAATGAAATTGCAAAGCCATAGCTGCAACAAGCAAGTGTAGTGCTCAAGAGATCAATTTCAAATGATCGTAAGGTGCTCAATCGACGCGTTGTGTATGCTCGAAGCTCTGTTAAGTATGCCTGAGACTACGATCGAAGAGAGAGGCTCAATGAAGGAGATGAGGGGGGTTTATATAGATTTCAAGGAAAATCGATCAACGGTCCAGATAATTCAGAAGAATTAATGGAGGAGATAAGTTGAGGAATGTGCAACGAATGAGAAGAAGACAAGTGTCTTGCTTTCTTTTGCATGAGAGGAGTTATCAAGAATAGAAGAATGAGTTAACTGAAGAGATAAATCAATTAAAAGAATAAAGCGATCAGTTAAGTGATTTAGAACAAGAGGAAGAGATTTGCATGAGACAAGAAGATATTTTGCTTTATTAAATATAGAAATATTTAATTGATGAGCAAGAAAGCTTGAGTTATTTTAGAGATAACTCAAATTAGAAGAAAAAGCAATTTAAATAAATAATTGATTTATTTAAATTTAGAGAAGATATTTTGGAAGAAATAATTAAATAATTAGAATTATTTAATTTAGAAGATTTGAAAGCAAATTAAATAAATAAATTTATTTAATTTTTGTGCATGATTTTGGGAGAATGATTTTGATTTAATTAAATAATTTAAGAATTATTTAATTTTAGATAAGAGGGAATTTGTTGAATTAATTAAATAATGGGATTTATTTAATTAATGTAGACTTAATTTTTGGAAAGAGGATAATGATCAAATTAAATAATTAAAATTTATTTAATTGTGGAAGAATATAGAGGAATTTGATTTAATTAATTAAATAAAGAGGATTTATTTAATTAATGTTGCAATTGTGTGATTTAGAAGAATTTGGTGAAATTAATTAAATAATTAGATTATTTAATTAATGTTGAAATGCAGGTGATTAGGAAGAAATGACGAAATGCAAGTGATGCGACGACTTGGTCATTTTAGGGTGTCTACACCTTATTTCTTCCTCATGATGCTCTTCATGAGGGTGATCCTGGGGTACTTTCTCCTATTGAGGAACTTCTTCTTGTGGTGGAGGATCTTGCGATGCATCTACATGATGATCTTGCAATTGGTCTTGTACTTCATCCTTTTTTGTTTCATCCCCTTTGGTAATTTCCTCATTATGAGGCACATTTGCATCTATGGATGTCATCGTATTTGTCTTAGGTGCATCTACCTGATCTTGCATCACGTTATGCTCCGCACTTGTAGTATCTACCTCTTGAGTTTTTAGGTCATCCTGACCTAATGTGTCCTTTTCACCAGAGGCTTCTTGAGTCTGGGGTACTTCTTCACTTAATAAGGCCTTGTCATTCCCACCCTTTTCTTGGACTTCAACTATTTTGGGCTCATTAGATATATCTTGTTGTTGTTGGCCCATATCTGAAGTATGGCCTTCCATTTCTGCCAGCTTCACTTTCTCAATATTTTCCACTTTATCAGGTGCACTTGCTTGATGTTCAGGACTTACATCCTCTCTATATGTTAGATCGATCACTGCAGGGCTAGTTACTTGATCAACCAATTCATCGAGCCCTACTTGTTGTGCAATCCTTTTTGGGCTCCTTTCCTTTTCCTGTTCCACTTGCTTCAGTTCTTCTAACATAGCCACCTGTACTGATGGAGTTCCTTGTGGAGTTATGTGGGTGTTAGTAGCAAGGGTTTCCATTTGTTGAGAGGTTACATCTTTTACTACCTCATCATTAGATAAGTCAACTGTCTCTTCCAGTGAGACAAGACCACTTTGAATTGGCCTAGAGGCTTCTTTCATTTGTTCTTCAACTTGTTCAGTCTTGAACTGAATAATGGTGGGAAGTGGCACGTTATGTTGCAATTCTTTTATGAATACTTCACCACCATCTCCCCTCAATACTATGGGGTCATGCTTTATTTCACCTCTCATGGATGTTCTTAGTTTCTTAGGTGTGGATGCCATCACCTGAGGTGCTTTTCTTTTTCTAATGAGGGGCATAGGGTCTTCCTCTTCAGGTTCTTCATCAAGAGGAACATCCTTTTACATTTGCTTTTGTGATGCTTGACCCTCCTCATATGTTTCAGTAGCTTCCACAGCTGGCCTTTGGATCTTTTTAGCCTTCTGTTTATCCATGGGAGGTGGTGCTGATGAGGCTATTGCCTGTCCTGATGCAGATGCATCCTCTGCTGATATAACTATTCTTTTAACTATTACCCCTTTAGGTTCGTTATCAGTTTTCTTACCTCTGGGGGGTCCCTTGCTTTGTTCTTGAGGTGACATTCTTTCTCCTTTAGATTTCCTCTTTTCAATCAGAAAGTCATCATATTCATTGTCAGGAATCTCCTATCTCTTCTTCTTATTGTCAACTGTAAGGGCTACACCCTTCTTCTCCAATGCATTTATTTGTTCATTTACCCAAGACTGGGTTAGCTGCAGCATCCTACTTGTAAATTGGTCTAGTGAGATATCCTCAGGCTGTGTAAGATCAGGTGCTGAGATTGTGTCATTATATATCTTCTTTTCTTCATATTCATCTACTATTATTTTGCCATCATCCCTTTTTAATTGCACAGGCACTGGAATACAATCAAATGTTCTGATCTAGTTGAGAGTTAGACTTTGATATTTTCTTCTTCTAGTCTTAGCCTCATCCTCACAATCAGTCTAGAAATCCTCCAAGTGCTTCTGATGGATGGGCTTCCCCATGATTTTCTACATCCTCCCATATGGGTCATATGATCTTGCCAATGGGAATGGCTATAATTTCATCATGCCCAGACCAACTATGGCCTTCTTGATGTTTTCAGAATCTTGGCATATGTACCAACCCATTGTTACTAGAAACAATACTGGTGGAATCTTATTATTTTCTCTGTAAGCATCTAGTATTCTAGATATCTGTCTCATGAACTCCATCAAAACAACTGCATTAGTGGGATATCTTGGGAGCATGAGGGGCTGTCCTGCAAAGCCCTCTATTCTAATGTAAGAGAAGGTGGTATATTGTATAAACCAGGCACCATGCCTATATATGACTTCTTGAGCTTCCATTCTCAGTCTTTTAGTCCTATCTTCTTCTATTGTCCTTACTAGATGCATAGAAAATGCATCATTCACTAATTTGTAATCTTGAAGATAATTTTGTCTTTGTAGTTGGGGATAATGATCCCATATGTGTGCATCATTTGTATTGCCACTGATCATTCCTACTGTTGTAAGTGCATTGAATGTACCTTTATAAGCACATGAGTATACCACATATGAAGTCATATAAAATGAACACTCCAGGCCTCCTAGGTTCATGAGCTTCTCATTTAGGGCATCACTTATCATTTTAGCCCATAATGGCCCATTCTCTGTATAAAGACACATTAGGATAACCCCATACATCCAATCTTTGAAACTTCTAGAATCAGGCTGGCCTGTCACTGCTGAGTAGGGCTATCATATATTGGTATTCATCATCAAAATCAAACTTATACAGGTGCATTGGTAATTTGGCGGAGGCAGTGTAAGGACTGTTCTTTGCCCTCCATTGATACATCCTCTTCCTAGCGGCTTTCTTGTTATTCATTCAACTTGCAATTTCTTCAAATCCATGTTGACAACTTTCTTTCCCAATGGCAAATTAAAAGTGGTTGCAATCGCCTTGATGGACAGATCTGTATAAACCTGACCATGTTTTTCTATTCTCCTTGTCTGTGGGTTGTATTTTATGGCACATTGAATAATCAACTCTGGAGCCTCCATAGAATAAGGAAATCTAGCTGCAGTCCGCATTCTTGACACAAAAATGACATCCAATAGGGTATTATTCTTGTCATCATGCATTCTAGACGACCATGGGACCAGATCTATGTTTCCCTGCTGTGTATCCGTGATGACACCATATTTGAACCGTACACCCTTAAATTGAGCAAACATAGGTTTAAGAAATTCAGCTTCAGACTTGTTCAACCTCTTGTCTACCATGATTTCTTGTAATAAATAGGACCAGCCTTACCATACAATACTTCACATACATGCATACAACATTATATCTTCACGACATGATGCACATTATATTCATTAATCATCACTTCATCATAATATGCATAACATACAACTTCAAACTAGTGGAAAAGCACACTACCTGGACATGTAGAAAACAATAGTAGGAGGGTTTTAATTACTTACTTGATAACACTTATCTCCTTGATTATGCTGATGATTATATGAAAGAGATTCAGATACCAGCGATAATCACGTGTCCTATTTTGCTACAAGTCGTGCGTGTCTGCAAGTAGGTTGTACGAGGATTTAAACGTCTGCACTGTAAAAACTCATTTTATCGCAAGGTAAATAGAAAATGACGCTGGAAATTCACTTTATCCTCATAATTAGGGCAAAATTAGGGCAACACAAGGCAAATTCGATCATAACCATTGATCTTCTGTCGTAAACCTACGGGCATTGCCAGGTGTTTAGATCGTCTTCGCATTCAGTGGGAGTCTACCTACTGCATTTATGGCATTTAATGTTGCGCGGTGAGATGAGGGGGTGATCTTCGGAAGATCAGGTGATATTAAGAATATCGGGTGATATTCAAAATATCACCCCCTATGTGTAATATGATCATCCACCTTTGGCGGGAAAACTTATATGAAAACATCAGGTGATGTTTGAGAATATCAGGTGATATTCAAACATCGGGTCATGTTTAAAATGTTGGGTGATGTTTGAGACATGACCCCCTTGAAACTAAAATGACCTTTTCTCAGAATATCAGGATGACATCATCAGGATAATGACTTCATTCATCGTTGTAGCACTATGACGTCATCGTCATGTTATGTAGAAAGGGTCAACGTTGGAAATATACCTCTGTGAGGTAAAAAGGATGATGACGTCATCATCAGGGTGATTTTCTTGTCTATTAGGATTATATGGTGTCATCAGCATATTGGTTGCAGGGTGATATTTCGTGACAGGGTGATATTTGAAGATAGGGTGATATTTGGAATATCAGGTGATGTTGAAAATATGACCCCCGCAAAATATATGAAGCTGACCGACAGGTAAATAACTCTACCACTTAAAATTGACATTCAGATCTCTAGATAACTAATCATCGGGTGATAAAATTGGATCAGGGTGATCCTTCTTAAGATGACTGATTTTAAGGAATATGACCTTTCCTCAGAATATTAGGTTTGACCAGGACTTTGACCCGTCCTAACTCTCGTTCCCTAAGGAATATCAGGGTGATCCAAAAGGCAAACCTGCATGAAATTTTGTACTCTTTCCAACCATGAGGTTATTTGTATGAAATATGAAGTTTGACAAATTTACCCCATGATGATGACTTACCCCAGCTTCCCTATGCAGGATCACCTGCATGACTTACTTTTACCAGACCGCCCAAAAGCAGAAAAACACAAGCCAAGCCAAGCAAAAAGTTGGGTCCCCATTTTGTCAAGTCAAATGGGGCGTGTTGTGTAACCACACAATAAACTATTATCCACTTGGCTCTTTTCTCTCTAGGTTCACTCTGCATCAGGAGCATTTACACTGCTGCATCTAGTACTACAACAATTATCTTACTTCTTAAGATGTAATGTCTGAATTTCTTTACTGCTTTGACCAAAGCAAGAGATTGCCTTTCAACATCCATATATCTAAGCTCCGCATCTTTAAATGGGAAACTCATAAAAGTTATGGGTTTTTCTTCTTTGGCTTCATTCCTCTGTGTCAAGACTGTTGCACATGTGTGTTCTAAAGAAAATGAGTAAATATAAAATTATCTTGTGTAATCTAGGCTGATCAAGACAGGTGCATCTGATATAGATTTCTTGATGTCCTCAAATGAAGCCTTTGCTTCAGGTGTCCATTCAATCTTGGCATCTTTCTTAAGCATTACATTGAGTGGTCTGACAATCTCTGCAAACCTCGTGATGAACTTCCTGACAAAGTTTATCTTACCAAAATAATATTTAAGCTCTTTCTTACTCCTAGGAAGTTGCAACTTCATGATGGATTCTACCCTAGTAGGGTTAATGGTGATCCCATTTTTTGATATTAGGTGACCTAGTAATTTACCTGTAGTTACTCCAAATATGTACTTCTTTGGATTGAGTGAGATACCATATTGCTCACATTTCTTGAGCACCTTTCTGAGGTCTTCTATGTGTTCTCTCTTTTTTGAAAAGATGATCATGTTGGCAAGAGACACTATATGGATTCATGAATGTTGTCATTGATGGCAACAAAGGTTATCTCACACATTCGCAAGACATTATGAGTCTCTACCAGAAGTCAGATTGACAAAGTGTTATGATCCGGTAAGCAAGAACAGAGCAGTCAGCAAGGTCTGACAGTCAGGTCTGGATCTCTCAGAGGAAGTATTTCAGTAAAGTGCGGATTTGGGGAAGTCAAGAGGAGTACCTTGACTAGTAGATTCCAAGGATTTAGCCTCCGGTGATGGAAGGGTGAAGAGATATGAGCACTTGAGTATTGGGTTCCTGTTTAACAGAGTAGACAGAGGAAGAACTGTACTGGCAGAGTGTTAGACCTAAAATCTGGAAGAGATATTGCTAATGACAAAGTTTCTTGAGGTATCATTCATGATTGGATGACATGATTGAAGACATATACAAGCACATTCTTGATCCGCATTACTTGGTATGCAAGGATTCAGCCGACAAACCAGAGTTTGAGATAATATTGACTATTTCGGATGCCGACTAGAAAAGTGTTGAAATCACTTGTGCAGATATATATACAAGATGGATTTAGATGTGAAGTGTGTGTTGTGTATGATTTTAAAAGAGCGAATAAAAGTAGAAGAATAGTATAAAAGGCAGAAAAATAGGTTTGAAATGTAAGAGGACAACACCACTTAAGGAGAGTAAGAATGAAGTGCAGCAGATCAGTCTATTGAGCTTAACCAGAACTGAACTTTAGCATGGGTGGATGTTTCTCATCAGTTCAAGTTTTCTTCTTGTAAATAGTAAGTCTTTTGTTGGCAGTGAGCCTCTTGTGAGCAGTGTGCTTGGGCAGTGCGCCCTAATTGGCAAGTGCCATTTTGTATCCTCTATTCTTCTAACAGAGAATAATATCTTGGGTTAATCATCCCATGGTTTTTTGCCTTAACAGGGCTTCCACGTCAAAATCATTGTGTCATGTGTATTGGTGTTATTTCCATTTCATGATTATGCTTTCTTATTTGATCTGATGTTGCATTAACTGTTAAGAAAGCATAGGAAGTTAAAATATTAGGATAACTAATTCACCCCCCCTCAGTTATCAACAATTGGTATCAGAGCCAAGTTCCTCCCAACAGAGCCTAACAACTTGAGGAAGATCTGGGAATTCAAATGGATGTGTATGGTATAAGGGAGCAACTTAAGTCTGCCCTTGATGATCTTGAGCAGTCAAATTTTGAAGTCAATGAATTGAAGGAAAGACTCAAACAGGCTGATGATTTTATAAAAGAACTAAAAGAGAAACTGAGTCTCTCTATGAAAAAGAGAAAGGAGCTACTTCAGCAATTGGCAAGTCAAGGTGAAGCCAATGATACAAATGAAGATCTAAAAGAGAAAACCAAGTTATGTGAAAAGTTATAAAAAAAAATCATCATGGTAAGACATGAAATGGAATCAGGAGTTATGAAGTTCACCCAAGAAATTGAAGAAAGAAGAAAATCTAAAGATGATCTAAGACAATATCTCAAGGAAAAATTAGAAGACTGCCACAAGATGGATAGAATAATTAGACATCTTGAATCTGATCTTGAAGATGCTAAAGATAATGAAGAAAAACTTGAGGATCAAATTGTCTCTCTTAAAAGGGATTTTCAAACAGCAAATGAATACAAAGAGAAATTCAAGATAAGCTCTGCTCAACTTGAAGTTCTTCTTAAAAGCCAAAAGAGGGTAGATGACAAGTGTGGCTTGGGCTATGAAAAAGGTGAAAGCTCTGGATCCGGTCAGAAGGATTTTGGATCAGAAAATCCAAGGAATAGGCCTAGAAGACCTTCGGTAAGGCAGCCTAATGTTCAAAGATATCCATCCTTCAATGGATACTGCCACAACTGCAATAACTTTGGTCATAAATCTAATCAGTGCAGAAAGAGAATGAATCAGATTAATACATCCTTCTCTGGACAGTGTTTCAATTGCAAAAGGTATGGTCACAAATCTCATGAATGCAAAAATATGCAAATGAATAATTCATTCAGTGGTAGATGCTTTGCATGCAATAGAATGGGTCATATGGCTAATCAATGCAGATCAAGAGGATATCAATCAAATATGCAAAGAAATGTTGTTTGCCAAATTTGCAATAGATCCAGTCATATTGCAAAATTCTATAGAAGTAAGAATCAGGACAAAAGAGGCCCGGTACATCATAACCAGAATCAAGATAAGGGAAAATGAAAAGTGAATGCAGATGAAGTTCAAAGTGAGATGAACAAGATTTGGCTGAAGAAAAGTACAGAGAATGTAGGGGATGGATCCGCACCAGACTCTGGTGCTAATATTCCTTCCAGAAATTAAAAAGTGAGCTCTGGCTCTGGGGGAGACACAAAGAAAACCATTTTCCCCAGCCAGTCAATTAGTGCTGAAACTGGCACAAGGAGAGTTGTGGATTAAAGGGTTCATAAGAGAAACATCTAAATAAACTATGGTTAAGATTTGGAAGATCCACAAGATGTTTAGATCAAGACTGATCTGGTTCTTCAAGTCATCTGAATAAGGCAAACCAGAATGAATTATGTCAAGCATTTATTACAACTTGGTATTAGGGTTTGCGGAGTAATATAAGGGTTCTTCTTATTAAACATTTTCTCATTCTGCATTTAAGAAGAAGAAAAGAGGAGCTCTGAAACAAATTTCCTCAAAGCCCGTCAAAGTTCACTTGCAGAAGTTGATTCATCCAGATATTGATCCGGCTCACTCTGTGAAACCTAGAGGCACAAAAGGTATTTTCCGTTCTTAAATATCTCTCTGCAAATCTTTTTAAAGATGTCTACTCTGAATATTGTGAAGATCACTGATAGGTCTCGCCCCAAATTCAAGAAACATCCCTACAAATCCTTGGAAGTAAATCCCCTAGGAGAATTTTCTAGTGTTCCGCATGGTGTCTTGCATATGGAAGATATTAGGGTTTACATTCACGCAAACATTGAAGAATTTAGAGAGTCCAAATTGAGGGATATCTACCACAAACAACTAATAGATGATTCATTCAAGCTCAAACCCCAATACAAGGCCCTCTAGGAGAAGCACTTTGCACAGTGTATACATTTCCCCTGCTTTTCTGAGGATGAATGGGTCCGGTATGTCTTGAGCAGAATACATGACAACTTCATGTGGTTGAATGGACCATTCAAGATCACAAAAGATGCCATTAGGGCAATTACCAGTTTGCACTCATCCGGTGGGATACCTCTTCTCAAATCGGTCAAGAATCTGATTGTAAGTGAGGCTACCGGATCTAGGTTTGACAAAAGAGCAATGACAGTAGATGACATCATTGATCTAGATGTCAAGTTTGCATCCATGATCATCGGCTACAAGATATATCATTCTAGCAGGGAAAATTCAGTACCTGGAACTGCTATCTACACTGCCTATGAAATGTTGAGGAAAAATGCAGACTACGACCTTTGTGAGCTCCTTCTAAACCAACTCTTGGAGAACCTATAGAAGATAAAGAAGGACAAGAAGAATTTCTTCAAATTTAGTGGCTTAATACTCTGTCTATTCTTCTACTTTATGAATGAGCTACCCAGATCTAGTGGATAGGTATGGCAGAATGACAGACCAGTTGCCATACAAATCAGGGATTATTTGTATGGACTTGGTGATGACAAAGCACAAAACTTAGCTCTCTAGGGTTTCTTCAAAAACCTTTAGAACATGATGCAAGCTAGAGAGAGAATTCCCCAATCTCTAGTTGAGAAATACAAAGACACAGTATGCTTTATGGTAGAGACTGATCAGTGTCTAATGGAGGCAGTAGAACCAAGAATAGTATGGATCATGCCAATGGGGTATGAGGTGGATGTGAACATCGTGGAGCTGCATGTTCAGCACATGTTGAGTTAACCAAAGGATCCCAAGGCAAAAGGTTTGGAACCTTTGAAGAATTGAGTGTAAAGATCCATGTAAAACTTCAACAGCCTGAAATCAAGAGGAAAGTAAGAAGGGAAGTTGAAGAAGTTGCCAAGAGGCATGGAATCTCAAAAGAGGCACTTGATGCCCACAGAGAAAAGACAAAAGGAACAAAAAAAGAAAAAGAAGCAGAAGAGGAAAGAAGTGCTCTGGTAGAATCTCCACCCAGACTAGATCATCAAAGAAATCTGCACCTGCCACTGCTAAAAGCTCAAGGGCATCAAAACTGGAAGCAAAATCATCCAGCAAAGGAGAAAAGAGAACTAAGACAAGCCACAAGATCTTATGCTAGTCAAAAGGATGAAGAAGAATCTGAATCTGATGAAGAAGTCAAGAAAATGAATAAAAAGAAGAATACATCTGGTAAATCCTCTACCGGTCAAGGCGAAGAAGAAAAGGCAAAGGAATTTGTTGAAAAACCCACTCTTCGCATTGATGACATCATCAAATCAGTCACTGTGGATGGAAATTTTCAGCCAATGGTTGAATTCTATGATGATTATGGTGAAGCTGATCAGAAGATATTGCAAGATGCCACAGTTAGGTATTTAAACATCTACAACAAAGCATTCATTGAAATTATATCTCTGATCCCCAAAAGCTTAGAAAAGGAACTTGAAATAAGGAAGAACAATGCCCAAGCCAAAGATCTAGAAATTCAGGAGCAGATAGCTATTTAGCTCTATCTTTCAATCACTCAGAAACAAATGAGTATGATCTTCAAAGACTACAAGGATAAGTTCCAGAGCAAAGCTAGAATGAATCAGCTCATGCTTGGAGAAATGGATAAAGTGGAAAATGAAACAAAAGAGATCCTCTTGAATGCCTTCAAAAGATTCAATCTTCCTGTTATAGAGGACTTAGGTGTTGATCCCTTCGCCACAAGTGTTGAAGAAAGATCTACTGAGACAATGACAGAAGAAGTAATGGACACCGGTGAAGATAAGGGTTTGGAATCCTCTGCTCCAGAAGAGGTGGCCCATGAACAAACAAACATTACTCCTCCTATTTGCCCTGCTGACTCCGGATCCAAAGGAGAAGAAAGAATAGAGGAGAAAGAAAAAGAAGTGAAGGGAAAAGAAGATGACAGTTCTAAGACTGCAGAAGAAAAGAAAATTTTGTCTCCTGAAAGAGACACTATAGAAATTGTCAAATAATTCTTAAACAAAGAGACAATGGAGATTGATGAACCAAAACTTCTACTAGGACCATTTGATTTTGATTCTCTCTCCCCGGTACAAACAATGAAGATAGCTTCATTTGCTAATGCAAAGGCAAAAAAAAACTCCTAAAGTCTCACATGGAAGATTGTGAGCTAATAGAAGCTGCATCTGATGTGCTTGAAAAGATCATGCCATCCTTTCTGAAGGATTCATCAGCTTCGTCATCAGGTAATCTTAAGTCTCTTGTTAGTTCAGTCAGCACTCATTTTGAGTCCTTAGAGAAATCAACTGAGGAAAAGGTATGGAAAGAGTTTTTAGATAAAAGATTCTCTGAAGTACTAAGTCTAATATCAAATGATAGAAGAAATATGGATATAGGGATAAAGAGCTTAGAAAATGCTCTTAAAGATGGTGGGGAAATATATAAATTTTGTCTATCATGGTCCAAAGCAACAATGGAGATTGAGAAGAAAATGAAAGAACAAGAGATCAAACTAACAACTCTTTCTCAAAATTTTGATCCACTTACCTCATCCATAGTAAATGAAGAATGTCAACCTATTGCAGTCTTGGATGAAATTAAGAAGCTAGAGAAAGAAAAGAAAAATAGAATCAGCAGGTTAAATGAACTTAGAAGAATAATCATTCCTAAGTTGGAGGCCATGCGTGAGGCCCTAAGTGATGCTCAAACCATAGCCAAGACAAATGATCTGACAGATTTGAAGAAGGCAGAAGCTTTTGCATTCCTGTTGAGTGGTCACATATCAATTTTGGACAGGATGAAGTTGAGTTGGGCAACTGAAGTTGTACAATTGAAAAACACTTTTTGCAGACATACTAAAGTATATGTAGAGCACAACCGGATGATATACTTATGCGACTAAGTGTAGATTAATTTTTGAAAATTTTGGTGTGCGGACCCCACCCTTTGCCATTGATGTCAAAGGGGGAGTAATGAGCAGTGAAAAATGAGGAATCCAGCTAAGGGGGAGCTCTGAAAAATGTACATAGAGACAGAACATCAATCAAGGGGGAGTATAGTGTGACACTTAGTCATTTTTCACTAAGTGTTTCCATCAATGCCAAAGGGGGAGATTGTTGGCAAGAGACACTATATGGATTCATGAATGTTGTCATTGATGGCAACAAAGGTTATCTCACACATCTGCAAGACATTATGAGTCTCTACCAGAAGTCAGATTGAAGAAGTGTTATGATCCGGTAAGCAAGAACAGAGTAGTCAGAAAGGTCCGATAGTCAGGTCTGGATCTCTCAGAGGAAGTATTTCAATAAAGTGTAGATTTGGGGAAGTCAAGAGGAGTACCTTAACTAATAGATTCCAAGGATTTAGCCTCCGGTGATGGAAGGGTGAAGAGATATGAGCACTTGAGTATTGGGTTCTTGTTTAACAGAGTAGACAGAGGAAGAACTGTACTGGCAGAGTGTTAGACCCAAAATCCGGAAGAGATATTGCTAATGACTAAGTTTCTTGAGGTATCATTCATGATTGGCCAACATGATTGAAGACTTCTACAAGCACATTATTGATCCGCATTACTTGGTATGCAAGGATTCAATCGACAGACCAGAGTTTGAGATAATATTGACTATTTTAGATGCCGACTAGAAAAGTGTTGAAATCACTTGTGCGGATATATATACAAGATGGATTTAGATGTGAAGTGTGTGTTGTGTATGATTTTAAAAGAGCGAATAAAAGTAGAAGAATAGTATAAAAGGTAGAAAAATAGGTTCAGAATGTAAGAGGACAGCAGCACTTAAGAAGAGTAAGAATGAAGTGCAGCAGATTAGTCTATTGAGCTTAATCGAAACTGAACTTCAACATGGGTGGATGCTTCTCATCAGTTCAAGTTTTCTTCTTGTAAATAGTGAGCCTCTTATAAGCAGTGTGCTTAGGCAGTGAGCCCTAATTGGCAAGTGCCATTTTGTATCTTCTATTCTTCTAATAGAGAATAATATCTTGGGTTAATCACCTCGTAGTTTTTTCCCTTAACAGGGTTTCCACGTCAAAATCATTGTGTCATGTGTATTGGTGTTATTTCCATTTCATGATTATGCTTGCTTATTTGATCTGATGTTGCATTAACTGTTAAGAAAGCACAGGAAGTTAAAATATTAGGATAATTGATTCACCCCCCCTCGGTTATCAACAAATCAGATCATCCATATATATGACTATGTATTTGCGAACCAGGCCTCTAAATGCTATGTCCATTGCATGCTAGAAGGTGGCTCTAGAATTAATCAAGCCAAAAGACATGCACCTATAAGCAAATATTCCCCACTTGGTAGTGAGTGCTGTTTTTAGTCTATCTACTTTGTCCACCATTACCTGATGGTATCGTGAGAAACCATCTGGGAAGGACATCATTTGAGCTCCATTTACTATTTGCAAGACTTCATCCAATGAAGGTAAAGGATAATTATCCTTTTTAGAAGCTCTGTTCAAATTTCTGAAGTCTACACATAAGCATATATCACCATTTTTCTTTCTTACTGGGACTAGATTGGCTACCCATGTTGAGTGCCTCATAGGAAATATGATTCTAGCATTCAACAACTTCTTAACCTCTTCAAAGATGATAGGCTCCAACAAAGCATTGATAGCCCTTTGCTTTTGTCTGAAAGGCTTAGCATCTGGTTTCAATGGAATGGTGTGGGTGATGATTGATGTATCATATGTCTTTAGCTCATCATAGGTGCAGGCAATAACATGTATGTAATCCTTCAATGCTTGAGTTATCCCTGCCTTTTCTTCTTTAGTGCAAACTTTATCAATTAGGACATTCCTTACATATTCATTTTGTCCTATATTGACTGGTGAATATTCTCCTCCATCAGTCTTGGGGAGATCCTTTTGCTTCAACATGTGTAGATCAAATGCCTTTTCTAATTCTATCATACCTTTGGGAATCTTATTGCTTTGTAAGTCCATGATCTCTTCTTCTTCCCATGTATGATCTTCTAAATTCCTTTCATCTAGGATTTGTGCATCAAATATATCTCTATTTGCTATGAAATCCAAGATATGCCAATCATCATCAAACACTTGAAGATTAGTGACATTGTCGGGTATGGAGGGTACTGATATCAGTTCAATTGAAAATCTCTTTAATCCAGAAATAAACAAAGGCTCCAATGTGCTAGCAGCTTGTGCCAAGGCATCTACTCTATGATTTTGTTCTCTAGGGACATGGGTGATTTTAAATGCATCAAATTCTTCTATCAAGTCCCAAACCCTATGTCTATAGTTCGACAACTTCTTGTAATTACAAGCATAGATACTTCTCACTTGCCTTACCACCAATTCTGAGTCTCCATAAACATGCAAAATCTTAACTCTTTTCTTGAGAGAAAATAATAACCCATGAATTAAAGCTTCATATTTTGTCACATTATTGGTGCATGGGAATTGCAATCTGTATGCTGCCAAATATGACTTTCTTGCTGGGTCAATAAGATCTATACCTACCCCAACTTCTTGTTTAGACTTAGATCCATCAAACCTAAGGATCCATGGTTTATCTTCTATTAATGGCTTATTAGGGCCTTCTCTTTTATTTTTAGCTCTAGCATGTGCCCCGCCTAATATCCTCTTTAGGTTTTGGGGTTCACCTTTTATCCTTTTTGATGATTGGTTAGAACCTGATACTTCTCTTCTTTCTACTTCTATGGTATCATTACTATCACTATCTGATTGTACTTCAATCTCTTTCCTTTTCTCTTTAGGCATATCTCTGTTTCTAGATAACTGATTCCTTTAATAAAACTGCTCTTGTTTATTCAATATATGTAGGCATAATGCACGTGGTCTCTAAATGCAGTGCTTCATGTAGTCTACACCATCCCTTAATTAAAGCATGATGTGGAGGGATATCCTACAATGTAAGCCTTTGAATTTGCTTAGATAAAAGCTCCTCAAACTTTGTCAAGTTACTTCATCTTCATCTGATACTTCATAATCTGATTCAATTAGACAATCAATCCTAAGGGTGATATTATTTTCATCTCTAGAAGTATCTTCATCATACATCAAGATCTCCTCTAGATTGTGAGTGTAACTTTCATCCTGATGTGTACTTTCTTCTATATCTGTAGATGACAAACAAGATTCAATATCATTATAACTAGATGTATTACTTACCTCAGTTGAAGATAATCCCTTTTTGGTACAGGCTCATTCCAATTCTATCATATCCAAGCAAGTCTCACAAGTTTTCTCTAAATGTGCTTCGTCATGTAACCTGCACCAACCTTCAATTAAAATATCCTCATTGGATATGTTTAATGTCTAGTAACACTACATTTCTCTAGATAAGTACAATTCAAAGTCTTTGAAGTGATCTACTTCATCATTACCATATGAACTATAAACAGATTCTATGATCACTCTGCTGTCCTGATGAACATTTTTATGGATGTGTGTATTATACATTACAACTTCTTCTATCCTGACTATTTGAGGTCTGATGGTATAAACCCCTGGTTCAACATCTACGTACAATATCTCATTGGTATTATTATATTCTGTGATCATATGTTTCATCCCAGGTTAATCTTCTATCCTTATTTCATTAGGAATCCCCTTCCAAGGTAACCACATGTGACTGAAATCAGTAGACATGTAACCATTGAGTGTTTTTGACCAATCTCTATTGAGCAACATTCCATAAGTGTCAGGGATATCTACCACTTGGATGTCAATGTACTATTGAATCCTTGGATCTGATGCTAATTGCATGTGTATATGTGTTAATTCTCCCACTACAATTACTTCAGTTTTATCTAGTTGTGTCACTTTTTTGAGGGACTTGGCTGGATGTAACCCTAAAGCATTAAAAATAGATAGTGGCATCACATTGGTTGATGCACCTGAATCTACTAGGCAATTGTGTAGGTACTTACCAAATATTCTTAATGTGAGTAGGAATGGGGGCGACTCGGTCTTGTCTCTATAGAGAGTCATATGTGAGGTCTCAGCAGCTTGAACAGTGGCCGAAACTTTATGTTTGACATTATTTTCTTTGGCTGCACGATCTTTGTTCAAGATTTGACTCAAATTATGGGCATGATTATCATCCTTTGGTGTAGACTCATCTAGGGACCCCATGAAAGCCTTCTTGATGGTTGGGGTTTTAAGCAATTTTGATAGAGATAAGCTGATTTTAACCCTTTTCATCTCCTCAGCTAAATATGTGACTAATTTGTCAGATTATGGAGATTGATTGCTAGCTTTTGACACTATGTTTTGGGGTGCAAAATACTGAGTACTAACCTTGGGAGGACCAAGATTATTACTTTCTTTTGGATCTGGGGGAGTGTTGAAGTTATTAGGAGGCAGGGATGTGGTCAAGGGACCAGGTGGTCTATTAGGATTTCTCCTGTGGTTATAATTATGCCTACCCTGATATTGTTGTTGATAAGCATGAACTTCCTCATGTTCTACTGCTGGTTCATTTTCATCCTCAAAGGGAAACACATAATTTGTCTCAAATGCCAAGGCAGATTCTTCACATGCTAATGTGTAGTTCTCATGAGTTGAAGCTATTTGGTGATGAGACTGATTTATGAAACTCTCTAGTACAAGAGAAGAATCATATCCACAAGGAACAATGTCATTCCCCTCAATGAAAGGAGGGTCACCTATGGTGTTGGACACTTCAGCCTGAAAGATAGTAGCTGCTATTTTGAATTGAGGACAATCTAGCTTAGCATGTGCATTAGTGTTGTGTATTCTACACCAATTTGTAAGTGCTGCCTTTGCTAGATTAACCCTAGTAGTCTATTTTGGTTCATTAGGAGGCTGATTATCCAAGGGTGATGGCAAAGAACCATTGTTTGGCCTAGTATTCCATACTCTAGGTTGCCTAGGCGAAGTATTCCTATTACCATTATTATTGTTAAAGTTCCTATCATTGTTATATCCCCTATCAGGATATCCGGATCGATCATTGTTATTTACATATCCTCGGTTTTGGTTTGATTGAGAATAAAAGTTTTGACCTCTCAAGTGTGTAATCTTGGTTGTCAATTTCCCCAATTGTGTAGATATTTCTTTAATGTCTTCTTTCTCTTCTTGAACTTTGGCTACTACATTTTCTTGTTGAGGTTTAAAGAAAGAAGATCCATTGCTATTATTTTGTCCTACATCTTGAGATGTTTGAACATGTCCTAGATACTATATTATCTAACCATTCCCATTTGAAGGAGGCATGATACTAAGTGAAGGTACTTGTAATGGACTGGACATTCCAACAAGAGGCATCATGACTCCATTGGTCTGTGATTGGGTAAGATATGCTATGTTAGGTGTTGTAGTAGGAATTAGCTGCTGATTAACTTTTATTGCCTCTTCATAAGCTCCTATCAGAGTTGTGACACTAGGATGTGTTCTCCTTATGAACATAGAGGTCAGGGGATCTAAGGCTGAGTAGTATATCAGTCTGGCTGCCTCATCTCCTACATTGTATGGAGCTACTAGCTTAGAGTACATTTTCTGGAATCTAGCATTGAAGTTTGAGATCAGTTCTCCTTCTACTCTTTTAATTGTGGCAAAAAGGTGATAAGTCATTGCAGGATCTATAGGTATTTTAAACCTATCTTTAAAATCTTTTTCCAAGGCATCCCATGAATTAATTGAGGCTTGAGCAAGGCTGATGTACCAATTGTATGCTTCCTCTCCTAAGGAGTATGGAAACAATTTGCATACCACATCCTGATGTTCGATCCTTGCTCTAAAGAAAGCTTCCTTATATGTCCATATATGATCATCTGCATCTTGATATGGATGATAATTAGGCCAAATTGTATCAAGATTTTTAGGCAAAGGATGATATACAGTTAAGGTCAAGGGTGAATCAATAGCAAAATATGACATTGTGACTGGTGGTTGAGGGATATGAGGTATAATTGGGGATCCTGGAGGTGTTTGAGGTACATATGGAGATACTAGAGGTGTTACAGTATGTCTTGATGAGGATGGTTATGCACTAAACTTAGGAGTATGATGAATGTCAGTGGTATGAGGTCTGAGTCTATGAATAGGTAATTCTTCAAGGAGTCCAACAGATCTGGACCTGGTATTAGGCTTGTGAGCCAAGATTCTAATAGCTTAGGATAGAATATGGATATTTTGGCTAGATCTTTGCAAAGATCAGAAGAAATGATCTTCCAAGGTGAATATTTATGGTCAAGACTCTGCAATAACTAGATATTTATGCAATATTTGCACCAAAAATGCAAATATGAGCAAGTTTGAACTTCTGGTCATAAATATCAGACTATTTAGTCATCCGGGTAGGTTAATACAAGACATTTGTAGGACAACCTGAATAATAACTCAATATTTGAAGACTTCAAGAAATTGACTAAAAAGATTAAAGTATTTGTGCACAATACTAGAATATTTATGATCAACACTCTTGAAATAACCTGAAACAAGTGAATCTTTGCACAAATGTCCAAAGCATAGCCAATTGTAATGAACTTTGATAGATCACCTTGTGTAGATGTAGGAATTATGTGTATGTAACCGATTCAAGTAGCAGAAGAGAGGCCTTCCTTCTAGCGCCAATTTATGTTGGTTATGATGTTAGTTATAAACACATATAGATAAAGAATTGCAAATCAAACCTTTATCATCTTGAAGGATATGATGAATTTGGAGAATTCATGATCCGAAGTCTCTATGGATTAGTTCATAATCTACTGATATTACTAAGTGGTTTGATGCGCCATGTTGTTTTCCATTCAAGGGACCTTACATTTCTGATTATGAGAACTGATGTCTGAACATCCAATTTTCCACCTACCTTTTGTAAATCTTTTAACAAACAAGGTTAATCCTACTATATTCAACAGATGATGAGGATATTTTATAAGTTTGATCAATTCTTCTGATTAACTATTATTGATTATTTTTCCCCTCTGCACTATGGATTCATCTAAATAATGTGCCTACAAGTAGATATTTGCATGATTATTATTGAGATTTATATGTATTTGCATGGTATTTTCAATTTTACATGCTAATTAGCTCAAATATGCTATGAATATTCAGTTCCATTCATGATATCAACATATTTACTTATATTTTCTTGAGATAATATGTATATTTGCAATTGTGATGATGATTTCAATAAAATTAAACAAATTGTATTAAATGCTTTCTAATCTTTACTAAAATGAGTGAATCTTTATCTATTGATCCATATACATTCTAGATACAGTCATGAAGAGAAGGAAATCAAACCATAGGTTCACTAGGATGTTCCATAGCTAAGTATGGTTGATGCAAACTTCGATGGAAAGGAATGAAGATAACATGCACAACATAAATTGCACTCCAAGGGATGTAGAAAATCAAAGTACAAGCCAAGAATTCATCCACAAATTAGTCAGAGTATACTATTGTATGTTATCTAGATCTTCTTCATCATTAAGTATGCAACAGACATGTATATTTACAACCAGCTTTGAGAATTAGTCCTGAGGATTCAACAATCTAATCTTAATTAAGTTTTAAATATGTTATAAGGTGCACTCCATTTCATTTTATAGGACAAAGAGAGGAGGCAGTTACAAATGATCCAATGATCATGATTTAGCTATCAAAATTAATGGTCTATATCATCTTTGACCTGGTCAACAAATGTTAAACGTGTCATAGGTTGCTAGCTGGAAACCATCTAGTGGTACTTGATCGTTTCTTTGTCATATGATGCGTATGACCCTGTCATCCTGCATCTTTACTCATTCTTCATCTTCTTCATTAGTAGATGGGTCATCTCCTATATGTGAGCTGATGATCCCCTTGATGGGTTCATATGCCCACACTATCCGTTCAATATCGTCTCCATCTTGAACCTTAGCCTTTGCTATAGAATGCTCTTGTGAGTGGAATTGTGTCTGTAATGCAGACTATTTGTTCTTTCTTCTATTCAACATTTCATTATATCCTTCCACCTTTGCTTTCATCATCATGGCTTTAATAACTACATCTTCTGACAAATGGTGGAGAGGGTCATCTGCTGCATGCTTAAAATTATCATGGAAAGCTTCAATTGCAAAATCAACATCTTGATTTTCTATCTTCCCCTCTACTTTGTCCTCAAGAGCTTCCAAGATGTTTATTTCTTCAGACATGAGGTGATGCAACTTAACACTGATGTCTCTGAGTTTTGTGTTGCATCTCTTCAAGATATCACTTTCAAACTAAGTATCTTCATACCATATACCCAATAGCTATGAATTATGATTGTTTAATACCTTATTGTATATGAGTACTTTCACATCTATGCATTTCATTTTAGCCAGAGCAATCATATCCTTTTCTACTTTGACTGATCTCTATCCAACCTCCTTTTGTAACTTATCCACTTTGCTCCTCAATGTGCTGAATAAATTCCAATTGGTGAGGGAGGTCTTTATTACTGTCTCTGCTTCAAAAATGAATTGAATAAACTAATTATCCATCACATGTGCCGTGTGCTTCATGATATCCAACCTTGTTACCTCATCTTGAGATATAATGGTCAAACGGGTAGCTATGTTGACTTGCATGTGATTTGGGTGAATTAGTCACTTTATGAATGTATGCAGCTGAGCAATGTGCTCCTTGTGCATTTTATTTTTATTCTTCTCCCTTTCCACACTTTTCAATAAAGAATCAATAATATCCTTGGCCTCTTGGCCTTCTTGTTCTTCAGTAGCAAATCCTAAATCAATATTGGTCATATGAAATTCATTAATACTTATCTCTCCCTTTGCTTTATCTGCTATAGGCAAAGCTACTTGAGCTGTTCTTCTACCTGTGGTAGGATCTCTTTTTATTGTAGAAGTGGCCCTTGCCCTTCTCTTTAGCTTAACCATGTCAGCTAAAAATAATACAAAAATATCAAATTCAGGTACATCACTGACCTAAGGTGGGTTCACGTCTTGCTGTAGCTAATATGGTATTTCATCTGTAGACCCTTACTGGTCTGTATGCTCAATGTGAGTATCATGAGACTCTACATTTTGTTCCACTCTTGGTGGCGAAGGTTCTTTTCTTTGTTCATCCTAAATCTCCTCATGACGGACCTCTTCCTGTGTATGGGTTTCTTGTTGTACTTTCACATTCCGGTCCTGTGTATCTTGTGATGCTTGATCATCATGAGGGGTTTGAGCACTCTGATTTGGTTTATCTAGGTGATCATCTTGATCATTCTTATTCTCCTTCTCTTCTTCTTTTCTCTGATCATCACCCTTTTGAAGACCTTGTTCCCCATCCTTTGATATGTCCACTTCTCTAGGGTCTTGGGCTTTGTCCATCCCTTCTTCAATTATTCTTCTTTCAGGTATTTGCTCATTGTCCTGACTATCATTTTGATCAGGCATCTCTTCATACTGTATAAGTAGATTAACTTCTAATTTGCCCTATCCTGGAGGTAAAGTCTTTATCTTTTTTTTGGTCTTCATCACCCTGATAAGTCAAATCTATTGCTTCAGGGCTAGTGCCTTGATCAACTAAGCTTTTCAATCCAATTTGTTGTGTTGCCACTTCAGGGTTACCCTCTTCTATTTCCTCTACTTCAACCTCCTCATGATGGACTTCCTTTTGTGCTATAGTGGTGCCATGAGTGGTCATCTTAGTATTCTTTATTAATGTCTCCATAGAACTGGCAGAGACCTCATTTACAACATCATCATAAGAAAGTTCCACTACGTTATCTAATGGAAAGGATTGCTCATCTCTTACACTATGCATCTCTTTTTTCTGTTCCTCCACCATCTTGGACTTGAACTGTATGATATCAGGAATAGGGACCTCATGCTGCAGATTATTTAAAATGCCTTCACCACCTACTCCTCTTAATAAGATAGTGGGGTTTTTATCTACTGCCCCCCTCATAACAAATGTTTGTTTCTTTAGAGGTGGCTCTTGGATCTTCTTCTTTTTCTTCCTTATTAGGAGATCATCATTTGAGCTCTTTTCCTGCTCTACAATAGCAAGAATAGACTTTGCAACAATTTTCTTCTATTTTACAGGTGCATGAGGTGATGTTGGAGTAGATGTCAAGGATACATCTTCCTTTTGTTGAGGTTGACGAATGACTATCCCCCCAATAGCTTGGTTTCCTTTCTTGATTTTACTTTGCTTCCTCTCCCCTTTTGACAACCTCTTTTCCTTGAGTAAATCATCATATTCCTCATCTGATAATTCTTATCTTTTCCTTTTGTTGTCAATAGAGAGTGCCACTCCCTTATTCTTTAGCTTGCTGATCTCTACATCAACCCAGTCTTTGGTCAATTATATGACCTTATGCGTTATCTGATCCAAGGAGGTCACCTCCGGTTGACTCCAATTTGAGGTTGATATTATGTCAATATATACTTTATTGTCCCCATATTCTTTGGACATGATCATACCATCATCTTCATGTAATTGTGTAGGCACTGGTATGCAATCTAATGTGCATATCTATCTCAGAGTAAGCCTCTGGTAGCCTCTTTTTCATACTTCTACCTCATCATCACAATCGGCCCGATAATCTTCAATGTGCCTCCGATGCATTGGTTTCTTATGCAATGTTTGCATCCTATCATAGGGGTCATATGGTCTAGACAGTGAGAAGGGCTATAGGGACATCAACTTTAGTCCTTCCAATTACATATTTTACACTCTCCCTATTAGGACACATATACCAACCAATTATGATTGGAAATATAATATTAGGTATCTTTCCATTCTCAATATAAGCTTCCACTGAAGGAAATATCTACCTGGCTAGCTCCATCAAGATGACCTTGTCATTGGGATATCTTGGCAACATGAGAGGTTGCCTAGTGAAACCTTCCATTCTTATGTATGAAAAGGTGGGGAACTAGATGAACCAAGCCCCATGTCTGTATATTATAGCCCAAGCCTCTACACTTAGTCTCTTTGCTCTATCTTCCTCCATAGTCCTGGAAAGGTGCAGGAAGAATGAATCATTCACTCTCCGGTAATGTTGGAGAGACTCTCTTCATTTCAGTTGTGGGTAATGGTCCCAAATGTTTATATCTCCAAGGTTGCTTCCAACCTTGCCAACTATTTGTAATCCATCAAAGGTGCCTCTGAATGCACAAACATATACCTATTGTGATGTTCACAACATGCCCCATTTTACTCCTTAGAAAAATGAGGACCCCTGCTGTGGTTTTTTGCTTTTTGCTTGTGTGTGTCGTTTTGCTTGGTGGTAAAGGGAAAAAGGAGTTAAAATTGCAAACCTTGTTAAAAATAGAGAAGAAATGCATTTTAGTATTAGTGCATAGTATGGTTGGATTCCTTGTCAAAAATGAGCTAGGGTTGCTTTTTGAACCATGTTAAAATTTGCCATATTTTGCAAGTTATGAGCATTTTGGTAAAATGTACAAGGGAAGGGTTTGCTATTTGCACATACAAGTCTCTTTGTATATTGGGTTGCATATACAAGGACCTTTGTATGCGAGTTCACTTGTATACAAAGACCTTCGTATATCGCTTTCCATATACAAAGTCATTTGTATATGCAAAGGTCATTTTATACTTGGTCGCACGAGTAGTCGGGTTCATATACAAAGTCAATTGTATGTGTTTTTGCCTTGTATGCATTTGTTAATGTTATATGCATACATACAAGATGGACATGAGGTGGTTTTAGGTTAAAATGAATTGATGTTTTAAATCCGCTTTGTATCTCACATTTGTATATTTTGCAGGTTTAATATACAAGGCACTTCATACATGGCGAACCCGAAAAGGTTATTAAGCGGAGTTGAATTAATGTATGTCGGCGGGCTTGTATGTTTGAGTAACATACAACGAAATATACAACAGTGGACATGAAAAGGGTTTTAAATATGGCAAGTTCATTGTATATCCGCGGATTTGAAAAGATGATTTCGTAGTATACAAGGCCCGATATACAACACGGACTTAAAAGGTTTCTGAAACAATGTTAAATCGTTGTATAAGTCCGGCTTGTATATTTACATGTGCATCGCGATATACAACAGCTTATACAGGGGCCGGAATCCAAATGAAATATGATCTGATTTAATGCTTGTATCAAACCCGAATGTATATCTAAAAGATACAAGTGTTTTATACATCAGGTGGACCCGAAGTATTTATGAAATAGAATTAATTCTTTGTATGTTTCGACTTGTATGTATGTTTCGGTATACATGCATTCTGAAACATACAAAGTGGGGATGCAAGCCGCAGATGCAGCAGAAGATTAAAAAGGGTTAAGTCTTTGTATATTTTGTGCTTTGTATGTTTCGACATACAAAGCCAATATGCAATAACTTATGCATTGCGCGGACGCGAGATGGAAGTAAAAGGGGGTTAAATCATTGTATAATTCTGGCTTGTACATCTAAGATGCATTGTTATACATACAAGTCGGATTCGAAATGGAAGTCCAATACAGAAAATTTCTTGTATGCATGTGTGTTTGTATGTTGTGATATACAAACCGAGATGCATTGCTATATATACAGGTCGGAATTCAAACACTTTGAAATCTGATTAACTTGATGTATCATGCCCGGCTTGTATATCGGAGGATGCAAGGATTCAAACAAGGAAAAGGGGTGGGAAAGCGAAGTGATTGGATTTTTGAATCCATTTTTTGAAGCCCGAATGCATGTTTTTGGTCAATGATGGTTGACCTGACTGGCTTTAACGTTGTATATGCATTTTGATGCGCATTATCCATGGCTTTTGAGCCCGATGGCTATGTTTGTGCATTTGGAACCTATTTTGATTTAAATTGTTTCTTTTCCCTACTGATTTATTGAATGATGATGCTTTTTCCTACCTATTTATTGCAGATTGTTGGAGCGGCTTGGAGTAGCTAGGAAGATGCAGAGTTGTTGACACAGTGGCAGCGTGTAGATGAACTTAAGGATGGAGTTTTGAAGGGTGATGACATCACGCAGGATGGCGGATCAGATCTTGAGAGGTTACAGACACACAGGAAGGAGACAAGGCTTTCAATGCAGAGGAGTTTACTGGTGGAAACATTATTGAGGGAGCGGCGCCCTGTCTGGGTATGCTGCTCGAATTCTTGGCGGGATTCATTTCTCACTATTGGATGCTGCATTTTAAGATGCTGACCGTTGATCTCCTAAGGTTTTTAGGCGCCAGATTGGGGAAAAACCAGAGATATATATTGAGCCCTTGTACTATACAAAAAAGGAGAAGAGGTCAATAATACAAAAAAATCAGACCTATAATAGTTTTAGGAGAGATCAGATTACTGAGACTAGTGAGGACTGGATTGTTGAAATAATCAAGGTCCCTTCCTCAGATCATTGTAAATCTACCTATTTTATGAACATACTGTATGGAGATGAAGCTTCAGACTATACCCTGATTGTAAACCTTAAGTAGTCTTCAAGTTGATTTCTGGATATGTATTGGTGAATGCTGTGTTCTATAGAAGCACTTTCATTTCATTGCATGTTGTTGTCAACTTTTCCCTTGAAGATTTGCACTGAATCATGCAGATTTGTGGACTGTCCTGGTGAAATATGATTTTAGTTTTCTTCTCTCCATTGCTGTATGGGAACATGTATGTGGATCAATGATCTCAGTCAAGTAATTTTAGGAATCTCACTCTCTAACTCTTTTTCTCATTTTAATTTCATTGAAATCACTTTCATAATTGCATATCATGATAAATCAGAAGCAGAACAGAGAAATATGCTGACATCTTGTAGATAATTGAATATCATTAGCGTATTTTAAGCTAGATGCATGCACTATTGAAAATATCATGCAGAGAATCACAAATAAGGGTAGAACTCATGCAAATATCAACTTAGACACATCATTTGGAGATATATGCTGTGTAGAGTAACTTCCCTATATAGCATAGTTGCAGAAACAGAATCTACTAATCTACGTAAGGCCCCAAAATGGAAAACAACAATACACATCAACCACATAGTAACATTAGCAGATTATGAACTAATCGATGGGGACTTGGGATCATGAATTCTTGGAATTCATCGTATCTTTCAGGATAAACAAGGGTTGTTGTGTGACTTTTGTTTTGTGTGCTTGGTTGTGACTGACATCACAAACCAATGAATAGGAAACTGGCGCTCGAAGGAGGGCCCATTGACAAAGGAAACTGTAGATTCCTGCATACATTGCTTAAACATCCCCGCGGTTTGAATTTTGGCCATAAACTCACCATTTTGCCTTAAAAACTTGATAAATCCTAGCTTTCAGGCCAAATACCAGGTCCAGATCTAGTGGACTCCTCGAAGAACTACCTATCAGGGGATTTAGACCTAGGACTGTGGACATTCATCACACTCCTGATTCTAGTGTGACAGAAGCCTCACCAGAGCGTGCTCCTGTAACCCCTATTGGCTTTCAAATACCCACAGGACCACCTATCACACCTCAGGCCCAGCCTTAGCCTGTCGTACCCTAGATCCAACTTCCACCAGTTACGATGTCATTTTTTACAGCAGAGTCACCGCTGGCCTTCAATGCATATCATGCTTTGCCTAAAAATCTAGATAAAATTTGTCCTAGGTACCATCCGTATCAAGATGCTGATGATCATGTCAGGACCTTCAAGGAAGCTTGTTGTAGGGCTAGAATTGAGTATGAGGATGTGGTATGCAAATTATTTCCATTCTCCTTAGGGGAAGAGGCCTATAACTGGTATACCAGTCTAGGTCAGGGTTCAGTTCATTCATGCGATGCCTTAGAGAAATCTTTCAAGGATAGGTTCAAGGTGCCTATAGATCCTTTAATGAACTATCATCTATTTGCCACCATCAAGAGGTGCGAAGGAGAATCCATTGCAAACTTCAATGCTAGATTCTAGAAGATGCTGTCTAAACTGGTTGCCCCCTACGTTGTAGCAGATGAGGCTGCTAGGAGTATTTATTATTTAGCTTTAGATCCCCTGACCTCCATGTTTATCAGAAGGACACACCCTAGTGTAACAACTTTAGCATAGGCTTTTGAGAAAGCTATCAAAGTTAGTCAGCAATTGGCTCCTACTCCCACACCAAATATTGCTTTCCCTACACTTCTGGGTTATCTTACATATCCTGTCCACCAATAGACTAATGGAGCCATGATGCCTTCAGCTGTGATTCTAGCCCCTTTGCAAATACCACCACTCAATGTCATGCCCCCACCAAGTGGGAGTAACTAGATGTTACCATATCAAACACAATTGCCTCAAGGTGTAGAATGTAATGAAACAACTTGCACAATATCTGAATATAATAGTAAATATGCTGCAAATACTTGATAATAATATGCCACTTCGAGGGGGCAACCTCCAAAACCACTTCGAGGGGGATACCTCCAATAGTCTTCAATGAGAACACAATACTCAATATATGATGAAATAAGACTCACTACCTCCTATATATACCTATTTATGCCTAGGATATCACCTAGGCCGACTTAGATGGGCCTATATAAGCCTTAGGCCGACCTAAACAACTAAATAACAATAAACTAATGATAATATGACTTAATTAAGAGTTAAGATAGCCACAAGCCGACTATTCATAACCCTATACACACTATAGGATTAAGGGCGTAGCATGCCCCCCCTCTTCAAAGAAGCATTGTCCTCAATGCTAACCAAATGTGGTTGCTTTTGAATGAATTCCTCATTCTCCCATGTAGCTTCCTCCACTGGAGAGTTTTTCCATTTAATTAGATATTCTATGATTTCCCTTGTCCTCAGCTTCTTGGTGCGTGTTTGAACAATTCTCTCAGGATCCACAACTATTCTTCCCTCTTCATCAAGCTCAGGTAACTTAGTCTGTGCTACCACTTTATTCCCAATAACCTTCTTCAAGCAGGAAACATGAAAAACTGGATGAATTTTTGTTGATATGGGCAGCTCCAATTTATATGCTACATTGCCAATCTTCTGCAACACCTTATAAGGACCATAGTACTTGGGTGCCAGCTTGTTAGCTTTATGTTGTTGTTTTAGAGACATTTGCTTGTATGGTTGTAGTCGCACAAAGACCCAATCTCCCACTTCAAAAGTTCTTTCACTACGGTGTTGATCAGCTTGTTGCTTCATTCTGTTTTGTGCCATTGCCAAGTTCTCTCGAAGACTAGCCAATACCTCTTGCTGATGATGGATGTGTTCTTCAACTGTGTGAACCTTTGGTTGTACCCGCAATGAAGAGATGATGGATGGTGGGTGGTAACCATATAGTGCTAAAAATGGAGACATCTTGGAAGAAGTATGGAAAGAAGTGTTGTACCACCATTCTGCTAGTGGTAGCCATTGCACCCATCTCTCTTGTTTATCTGAAGCAAAACTACGGAGATAGCCTTCCAAGCATTTGTTGACCACTTCTGTCTGTCCATCTGACTGGGGGTGATATGATGAACTACGAGCAAGCTGAGTGCCCAAGCATGAAAACAAGTCAGTCCAAAAATTACTTGTAAATATAGGGTCACGATCACTGACTATAACTTTCGGAGTCCCATGCAGTTTCTGAATAGTATTCATAAAAGCTATTGCTACAGTGCTTGCTGCCAATGGTTGTGCCAAAGCACAAAAGTGACCATATTTGGTGAGACGATCCACAACAACCATGATGACATTTTTTCCTTCAGATCTAGGCAAACCTGTGATGAAATCCATAGATACCTCCTCCCACCTTTGACTTGGGATACATAAGGGTTGTAGAAGACCTGGAGTCTTAACTGTCTCCCCTTTATGTTGTTGACATACCATGCATTCAGCTACAAATTTTTGAACATCCCCTTTCAGCCCTTCCCAAAAGAAATCTTGCTTGATTCTATGATAAGTTTTGAGGAATCCTGAGTGCCCACCTATTGGAGAAGCATGTAGTTCTTCCAACACCTTAAGCTTAAGAGTTGAATTCTTGCAAAGGTATAACCTCTCCTTGTACCATAAAATATTTCCTTTCCATGAAAATTTGTCAGACACACTTGATTCCTGCTGGAGTTTCTCAATGAGCCTTAGAGTATCTATGTCCTTCTCCCACTCTTCTCTTGCCTCATTTACCCAGTCTGCTTGTAACATGGAAATGGCAAATAAAAATGACTCTGTGGGTTCATCACGCCTTGATAGAGCATCAGCCACAACATTCTCCTTGCCTTTCTTATATATGATCTCAAAGTCATATCCCAACATCTTTGTGACCCATTTTTGTTGTTCTTCAGATGATAACCTCTGTTGCAAGAAATATTTGAGACTATCATGATCTGTCTTGACCTTAAAGTGTCGTCCCATTAGATAAGGTCTCCATTGTTTGACTGCATGCAAGATAGCCAACATTTCTTTCTCATAAACTGGCTTCAACAAATTCTTACCTTTGAGTTGGCGACTTTCAAATGCTATGGGTTTTCCTTCTTGCATAAGTACTGCTCCTATTCCATGTCCTGAAGCATCACATTCAACAACAAATGTTTTAGAAAAATCTGGGGTAGCTAGGACTGGAGTTGTACACATGGCTTCCTTTAGTTTCTCAAATGCCCTTGTCACCACTTCATTCCATTGGAAAGCATCCTTCTTTAACAAGGATGTGAGAGGAGATGCTATGCTACCATAATTCTTTACAAATCGGCGATAATACCCTGTAAGCCCTAAAAAACCTCGTAAGTTCTTAAGGGTCTTAGGAATTTTCCACTCTACAATTGCTTGGATCTTATGAGGGTCCACCTTGACTCCCTCATGTGACACAATGTGACCAAGGTACTCCACTTCTTTGACACCAAAGATACACTTGGATGGTTTAGCATACAACTGATTCTGCTTCAAAATGTCCAACACTTGATTTACATGTTGCAAGTGTTCCTCCCATGTTTTACTATATATTAAGATGTCATCAAAAAATACCAAAACAAATTTCCTCAAAAATGGCCTGAAGATAGAGTTCATTAAACTTTGAAATGTCGACGGTGCATTAGTGAGACCAAAAGGCATTACCAAAAATTCATAGTGGCCCTCATGGGTTCTAAAAGCTATCTTATGTACATCCTCATCTCTAATTCTAATTTGACGATAACCAGAACGGAGATCAAGTTTTGTAAAATAAATAGCACCATTAAGCTCATCTAACAAATCATCAATTACTGGAATAGGAAACTTATATTTTATGGTGAACTTGTTAAGCTCTCTGTAATCTGGACACATCCTCCACATTTCATCCTTCTTACGCACCATTACCACAGGAGATGAGTAAGCACTTTGACTATGCCTGATAATGCCTGCTTCTAGCATCTCTTGAACTATCTTCTCAATCTCACTTTTTTGAGCATATGGATATCTGTAAGGCCTGATGTTGGGTGGTTGGCTCCCTGGTACTAGTTGAATGGCATGATCATGATCTCTCCTAGGAGGCAATCCTTTTGGCATCTCCCCAAAAACTATAGAATGCTTATCTATAATTGCTTGTAGATCCAATGGTGTAGAAGCCTTTGAGTGATATGCTTCTAATGAAAATAATTGGGCTACCATCCCATCTACCCCCTTCTTCAACATCTTTTGCATTTGGTAAGAACTTACTATCTGTGGTGACTTTGCACGCATCCCTCGTAATTCTATTATTCTTCTCTCGGATTGAAAGCGCATGAATAGTTCTTGGAAGTTCAATTCAATTGTTCCCAAAGTGGTAAGCCACTGTACTCCCAAAACAATATCTGCCGCACCCATTGAGATAGCATACATTGGACAATTAAGATGATAATCTCCCATGGATAATTTAATGCTATGGCATTTTCCTGAACAACTAACAGTACCACCATCTGCAATCAAGACCTGAAATTCTGGAGCTGGATATAGAAAACAATTTAAACGAGTGGCTAACTTTTTGTTGATGAAGTTATGAGTGCTACCTGAGTCTATCAACACTGTTACTTTTTCTTTCTTTAAGAAACCCACCACCTTGAGATTTTGTGGGGTACTAAAACCTGAAAGTGCATGGCAAGAAATGATTGGTTGAGTATCTCTTGAATCCTCCTCAATCTCATTGTCACTCTCTACTATTGGTACCTCTTCTTCTTCCTCACTTGGCCCTTCAATATAGAACAATTTCTTTTCAGTGCATTTGTGTCCTCTACTATATTTGCTATCACAATTAAAACATAATCCTTTTGCTCTCTTCTCTTCGATTTGTTGTGGTGTTAGCCTAGTAGGTTGTGGAAATGACTGTGTAGGATTGCTTTTATCTCTTATGTTCATAAAACCTTGCCTTTTATTAACCATAAATTTTTCCTCTACTTGCCTTGCCATAATCATTGCCTTTGAGATGGAATTTGGATGGAACATGCGTACCTCATATTTAATGTGATCCTTTAAGCCACCAATGAATAGCTCCAACAAATTTTCTGTAGACACATTTTCCACTCTTAAAGATAAAGTACGAAATTGATGAATGTAATCCTTGACCATACCTGTTTGCCTTAATTTGGTAATTTGGCTAAAGTAGCTATCCATAAGATTTTCACCATAATGAGTAATGAGTTCTTCTTGGAAAACCGACCAAGTGACAATGCATCCTTTTGCTTTCTTTTCTTCACATAGCCAACGGTACCAAATGAATTGATCAGGTTCCAAGTATAAGGAAGCCATGGCCACCTTTTGTTGACATGGAACATGGTGGATATCAAAGAATTGCTCCATTTGACAAAGCCAATTGGTAGGATCTTGACCATCAAACTTTCGCATATCCAACTTTGGTGTGAAATTCCTTGCCATAAAATGAGTGGTGTGATGATCCATCTTGAGATTTGGTTCAAACCCAAAAACACCCTTCCCTTTTGTAGAATCCTCTTCCTCCACATCGTGGTGTTGTGACTACTTATGTTTGGAAAGTATCTCTAGAATTTTCTCAATATCACATGACTTTGCCAACCCTTTCATTTGTTCATCAATAATGGACAAGATTTCACCTTTCATCTTGCTATTTTCTTTATGAATAAGTTCAAGTATATTTTCATATTCTTTTTGATCAACATCCTCATTTTCCACCTCCTCCTTGCCTGGAGTTTTTCCCGGTGTGGTAACATTCTTTTTGCCCCTTGTTGAAGGACCCGTCATGATTGGAAAAAATAATTTTGAAATAAATCACACAAATGAAATGCAAATTCTTTGAAATTTTTACTGTAACTTACTAAGGCCAAGATACCACTTACCCAGAAAAAATTCCAAGAAATTAGCAAATTTACTGCCTTGAGAGCGAATTTGTTGCAAACCCTAATTTTGCAATAACTCGCTTATTTTTGTTCCAATTCCTCTGAAATATGGACTGTATCTTCTTTAATATTGTCTTCAAAAACCCTTTAAAAATCTTTAAAAAATTCGCTAAAATCTGAAAGTTATGCTCTTCCCAAAATCGCCTCCAATGATGAGAAAATTTTTTGCCTCTACGGTGCCAAGATCATGCTCTGATACCACTTGTAATGAAACAACTTGCACAATATCTGAATATAATAGTAAATATGCTGCAAATACTTGATAATAATATGCCACTTTGAGGGGGCAACCTCCAAAACCACTTCGAGGGGGATACCTCCAATAGTCTTCAATGGGAACACAATACTCAATATATGATGAAATAAGACTCACTACCTCCTATATATACCTATTTATGCCTAGGATATCACCTAGGCCGACTTAGATGGGCCTATATAAGCCTTAGGCCAACCTAAACAACTAAATAACAATAAACTAATGATAATATGACTTAATTAAGAGTTAAGATAGCCACAAGCCGACTATTCATAACCCTATACACACTATAGGATTAAGGGCCTAGCATAGAACAATCCAACAATAACAATGGGTCTTCCTTTTTCAAGCCCCCAGACAAAGAATGTGATGGCCAAGGTTCAGGAAGAGAAGGAAGAAATCAAAGAAATATCAGCTCAGTTAAGAAAACTTACTACTGAGGTCACTCATCTAAGAAATCAAAATTTCTACTCTCAACCTAATCAAAATAGAGCTTATGCCAATGACAAACCTAATTATCCTGACAGGGGGTACAACAACAATTACAATAACAAAAATGGCAACAATAATCCTCCTAGATAGCCTAGAGTGTGGAACACCAGGCCTAACAATGGTTCTTGCCATCACCCCTAGACAATCAGCCTCCTGGTGAACCTAGCCAGACCACCAGAGTAAACCTTGCAGAGGCAACACTTATGAACTGGTGTAGAATACATAACACCAATGCTCATGCAGAGTTGGACTGTCCTCAATTCAAGATTGCTGCTAGCATATTCCAAGCTGAAGTGGCCAGTACCTCAGGTAACCCACCTTATGCAGAGGGAAATGAAATTGTCCCCTGTGAGTATGATTCTGCCCTAGTACTAGAAAGCTTCACGCATTGTCCTTATCAGCAGACAATATAATCACATCAGGATTACACTTCAACATGTGACGAATCAGCCATGGCTTTTGAGTCTAACTACATTTTCCCCTTTGAGGATGAGAATGAGCCATCAATTGAGCATGAGGAAGTCAATGCTTATCAACAGCAACCTCAGGGTAGGCATAACTACAACTTAAGGAATAACCCAAACAGATCTGCTGATCCTTTGACTACCTCATTGCCTCCAAACAATTTCAATACTCCACTTGATCCCAAGGCAAGTAATAACCCTAGATTCCCCAAGGTCAATGCTCAATATCTGACATCGCATAACACAACATCAAAAGCTGCAAATCCACTTCATGAATCTAACAAATTGGTTACATATTTGGCAGATGAAATGAAAAAAGTAAAGATCAGACTGCTAATGTCAGAGTTGCTTAAAACCCCTGCTATCAAGAATGCTTTCATGAAATCATTGGACGGTTATGCTCAAAAGGAAGATAGCCATACCCCGGGCTAATTTAGAAATAAAGATCATGCTGCCAAGGATGTTAACATCAAACCTAAAACCCTGGCTACTGTTCAAGCTGCAGATACCTCCCACATGACCCTATACAAAGACAAGAGTGAGTCACCTCCCTTCCTCCTTACCACAAGGATGTTTGGTAAAAATTTGCACAACTGCTTAGTAGACTCAGGAGCATCTACCAATGTAATGCCCATATCCATATGCAATGCTTAGGGTTACATCCTGCTAAATCATTGAAGAAGGTAACACAATTGGACAAAACAGAAGTATGTGTGGTAGGACAACTGACCCACATTCACATGCAGCTAGCATCGGATCCTAGAATCCAACACTATATTGATATTCAAGTAGTAGATATACCTGATACATATGGAATGTTACTCAGCAGAGACTAGTCAAAAACCCTCAACAGATACATGTCAACTGATTTCAGCCATTTGTGGCTATCTTGGAAGGGTATACCAAATCAGATAAAGATCAAAGCTGAACCTTGCATGAGACACATGATCACCGAATATAACAGAACCAATGAAATCATGTATGTGGATGTGGAACCTGGAGTTTACTCCATTAGACCTCAAACTGCCAGCATAGAAGAAATCCTGATGCTTGACATACATGATCATAATGGTGACCTTTGGAGTGATGAAATAAATTCAGAGCCTGATTGTAATCTTGGAAATAAAATAGAATTGGATCATTTCAAGAAATTTGAGATGCATTTGTTTAGACAGGTGAAATGATGTCAATTATTAAGTGTGTCTGTTCACGATATTCTGATTGATGGATGGTGCAGGTTGCATGATGAGGCTCATTCTAAAAAAACTTGTGATGCCTGTTTAGACTTGTTGGAGTTGGAACAAGCATATGGCGAAGCATCTTCACCCATAGTGAGTTCCATGGATAACAATAGTGATACTGATTTATGTTTGTCTCCTGCAGGAACAGGAGGATGCACATAGAAGGATGAAGGTTCCGTCCAGATGACAAAAGAGATATTGGTATGCAATAGGGGTAATGATAATTACAAGAAGAAAATCACCCCTGGGAGTGATTGTTTAGTGGAGTCAGATTACGAGTTATCTGACGAGGATAGTGGTAGCAATCTATCCAAGTTCAAGGAGTTTCTATCAAAAGAAATCCAAAAGATGACGCAGTAGCATAGGCCTCCCTAGGATGCCTTGATTGAGAAGTGGTGTAGGTTGCATGAGGCACCTCACTTAGAGACATCTTGCTCATTGTGCCTGCATATCTTGAGAAATCATACACTGCTTGGTCCAGAGAATGTTCCTCTTGGTGATAAGAGAAAAGAAGAAGTATTAGCTCCCCATAAAGCCGATAAGGTGGTGTTTGAGAAAACTGGGACACCAAAGCTAAAATGGATATCCAGTGGTGCAGCTACTAGAGCCAAAAGAAAGAAGGAAGCACCAAACAAGTATTTAGCTGAGGATGAGCCATGGATCCTTAGATTTGATGGATCCAAGTTAAAACAAGGAGCTGGAGTAGGAATAAACCTCATTGACCCATCTGGAAAATCCTATTTGGCAACATACAGATTGCAGTTCCCATGTACAAATAATGTGACAGAATATGAAGCTCTAATTCATGGGATACTATTCACTCTTAGGAAGAAGGTGAAAATTCTGCATGTCTATGGGGACTCAGAATTAGTTGTCAGACAGGTAAGAGGTATATACTCTTGCAATTACAGGAGGCTGTCCAATTACAGACACAGAGTGTGGGACTTAATAGAAGAGTTTGATGCATCCAATATCACCCATGTACCCAGAGAGCAAAACAACAGAGTAGATGCTTTGGCCTAAGCTGCCAGTACTCTAGAGCCACTATCCATATTAGGTTTAAAAAGATTCTCAGTTGAATTAGTATCAGTGCCTTCAGTACCTGATAATGTAACTAATCTCCAAGTATTTGAAGATGATCAACATATATTGGATTTTATTTCCAATAGAGATGTTTTTGAGGCACACATCATTGATGAAAAGAATCTAGAAGATCATGTCTGGGAGGAAGAAGAAATCCTGGAGCTGCCAAGTAACAAAATCCCTAGGGGAATGATAGAGCTGGAGAGAGCATTTGATTTGGACAGCATGGTGAAACAAAGGGATCTTCAAAAGGCTGATGAGGGACAGTATTCGCAAGTCGACCTTGGGCAAGGTGATAGAAGAAGAAATGTTCTGATTGGGAAGGTCTGTATAGAGGAAGAGTTGAAAGGGATAACTCAGGCCCTCAAAGATTACATCCATGTCATTGCCTAGACGTATGACGAGTTGAAAACTTTTGATACATCAGTCATCACTCATACGATACCTATGAAGTCAGACGCTAAGCCTTTTCGGCAAAAGCAAAGACCCGTCAACGCTTTACTGGAGCCAATCATTTTTGAAGAGGTTAAAAGACTGCTCGATGCCAGGATCATATTTCCTGTGAGACACTCCACATGGGTGGCAAACCTGGTCTCAGTGAGAAAGAAGAACGGTGACATCAGACTGTGCGTGGACTTTAGGAACTTGAATCAAGCTTCTGAAAAGGATAATTATCCTTTGCCTTCTCTAGATGAAGTCCTACAGATTGTGAACGGTGCCAAGATGATGTCCTTCTTAGATGGTTTCTCTGGATACAACCAGGTGATGGTGGATAGAATTGATAGATTGAAAACCACATTTACCATGAAATGGGGGATCTTCGTCTACAGGCGCATGCCATTTGGATTGATAAACGCTGGAGCCACATTTCAGTGAGCAATGGACATAGCCTTTAGAGGCTTGATTGGTAAGTGCATAGTAATATACATGGATGACTTAACGGTGTTCTCCAAAGATAGAGCAAACCATGTAGAGGACCTGAGAAAGGTGTTGAAGAAGTGCGAGCAGTACGGGATATCCTTAAATCCCAAGAAGTGCATATTTGGGATGACCATGGGGAAATTGCTAGGCCACTTGATAATTGAAGATGGGATTATCATTGATCATGACAGAATAAAATCCATCATGAAGATACAACTGCCTGGAAGAAAGATGGAGCTCAAATCTTACTTTGGTAAGATTAATTTTGTTAGGAAATTTATCACTGGCTTTGCAGAGATAGTCAGGCCCTTGAACGCCATGCTCAAGAAGGACGCTAAAATTGAATGGACCCCGGAAGCTAGAGAAGCTTTTGAAGACATTAAAAAGGCCATATCAAATGCTCCAGTCCTGATCAGTCCAGATTAAACCAAGGACTTCTACATCTACTCATTTGCTTTAGAACATACCTCTGCGGCAGTACTGACACAAAAAAATGAAGAAAAGGAAGAAAAGCCTATAGCCTTCATGAGCTGCCCTTTCAGAGACGTACAACTTAGGTATATGGACATTGAAAGATAGGCGCTTGCTTTGGTCTGAGCAATCAAGAAGTTTAGGCACTACATCCTGAGAAGTAAGGTGATTGCTGTTGTACCCGGTGCAGCAGTGAAAATGTTGCTAATGCAAAGTGAACCAGGTGAGAAAGGGGCTAAATGGATCACTGCCCTCTAGGAGTACGATATGGACATTACCCCTATGAAGCTGGTAAGAGGGCAGGCATTAAGACATATGATATCAGAGGTTGATCCCAATATCCTGAGCCAACAGTACGTCGTAAATGCAAAAGATGACGAAGAATGGTACTCAGACATTAGGCACATCTTGACCACTGGGAGATGTCCCTCAAGACTGCAGGCCTCACAAAGGAGAGCCCTGAAGATAAGGTTGCTGAAATTTATGTCAAAAGGAGGAGTCCTTTTCAAGAAAAACTATGAGGGGATATACCTAAGATGCTTAGAAAGATCAGAAGTAGATAAGGTGCTAACAGAATTACATGATAAATTTGGGACTGCACATGGGTCATCCTTAGCCACCACTCATGCTATCCTCAGGGCAGGGTATTATTGGCCCACAATTTTCAAAGATACAGCTGAACACATCAAATGCTATCATATGTGTCAGGTTGTTGCCAATAGAGAGAAATATGTTGCTCAACCTTTGCAGCCAGTGATGGAGATGCACCCCTTTGCTCAATGGGGAATGGACTTCATAGGACCCATCAATCCTCCCTCATCCTTAGGCCATAGGTATGTTTTAACTATTACTAATTACTGTACCAGGTGGATTGAGGCTATCAGCAGTAGGACATGCAATGCTGAAGATGTTATTAGGTTTTTGAAAACCAATATAGTGACTAGGTATGGAGTTCCATATGCTTTAGTATGTGATAATGGGCCTGCTTTTGCTTCAATTAAATTGTCAAGTTGGGCTTTCGAACATGGGGTCATTTTAAAATTCTCCTCAAATTACTACCCTCAAGGGAATGGATTAGCAGAATCCACAAACAAGAACCTATTGAACATCATAAAAAAGATGATAGATAAGAACCCAAGGGAATGGAACACTCTATTGAAATATGCCTTGTGGGTAGATAGAACCAAGAATAAAGCTGCATTAGGAAATTCACCTTTTCACTTAGTATATGGGGTGGATCCCATCCTCCCTATCAACTTAAAGATTCCTATGCTGCAATTTGCACAAGAGTACCTAGGCATAGATAATAAACAGGAAGTTAGATTGCTACAACTAATGCACCTAGAGGAAAAAAGAAGTGTAGCAATTAACCAATTTGCTAGACATCAGGCTGTTGTCAAACGCTAGTTTGACAAAAGGGCTAGAATCAAAGCTTTCAGGATCTTAGATCTGGTCCTGATGTGGGACAAAGCACATGAAAGGAAGGGTGATCATGGTAAATTTGACAAACTCTGGATAGGCCCCTTTCAAATTTTTGAAATTCTAGGAGACAGCACTTACAGGCTCAAGTCCTTAACAGGTGAGGATGTTCCATTACTGGTTAATGGACAGTTCCTCAAACACTATTTTTAGGCCTGAGGATTGCATCATGACTGTCATGTGTATCATAGTGTACTTTCTTTGTATAGTTGTTTGTATAGTGGCTTTGTTTTGCTTGTTTTGTTTTGGTTGCTTTATTTCCTTAGCAGGGATCTTTCTTTTGACTTGGAGTATTAAGGAGCAAGCTAACAACCATTGAAAACAGTATAAAATTTAGAATATTCAGGTTAATTATTTGCAATTTATACATAACTTGTTGTGACTGTCATGAATGTAGAAAGTTGTTTAACTTGTGAAATTTTGTATTCAATAATAGTGATTGAGAATTCAAGGAAGGTTTCTCACGATGACACACCTAAAATCCTTGGGTTTGTTGAACCTACCAGTGTAGATATTAGGTGAAAAATCTGAGGTCACCCTTGCTACCATTACAATTCTCAGCTTAATTTTAGCAAGTGTTCACTCCTTGCATCATGAAGTTACAACTGCAATATCTTGTGAAATCTCTTTCAAAAATTAGAAAATATAAAAAAAAATATATAAATAAAATGGATTATACTAAAAATCTAGATTAAGCCATCTAAGTAACTCTACCGGGGCTATAGACGCTCGCTGGCAGTGGGGCTCTACTTAGGAGAATTGTAATGATAACCTTGCCGGGGCTATGGACGCTCGCTGGCAGCAACGCTCTACCCGGTTGGCTATGAGGGAATGTCCTCACCTACGTAGTCTAATATCAGTCACTAGTTTGTTCAATTGATCTTCAAGATGAGGCTTATTAATCACGTGCACATACTTAAACTGAAAATGAAAATTCACGCACCCTCATTGAATACCTTAGGTCTCAAGTTGAATAATAATTTGCAGGAAAGATAGTTGGAAGTTATGGATTTATTTCACTTAGTTTCCTTAGTACTTTGAATTTAATTGTTTTGTTTGGTTGCTAGTTGTTGTGATGTTCACAACACGCCCCATTTTACTCCTTAGCAAAATGAGGACCCCTGTTGTGGCTTTTTTCTTTTTGCTTGTGTGTGTCGTTTTGCTTGGTGGTAAAGGGAAAAAGGAGTTAAAATTGCAAACCTTGTTAAAAATGGAGAAGAAATGCATTTCAGTGTCAGTGCATAGTATGGTTGGATTCCTTGTCAAAAATAAGCTAGGGTTGCTTTTTGAACCATGTTAAAATTTGCCATATTTTGCAAGTTATGAGCATTTTGGTAAAATGTACAAGGGAAGGGTTTGCTGTTTGCACATACAAGTCTCTTTGTATATCAGGTTGCATATACAAGGCCCTTTGTATGCAAGTTCGCTTGTATACAAAGACCTTCGTATATCGCTTTCCATATACAAAGTCATTTGTATATGCAAAGGTCATTTTATACTTGGTTGCATGAGTAGTCGGGTTTATATACAAAGTCAATTGTATGTCTTTTTGCCTTGTATGCATTTGTTAATGTTATATGCATACATACAAGATGGACCTGAGGTGGTTTTAGGTTAAAATGAATTGATGTTTTAAATCCGCTTTGTATCTCATGTTTGTATATTTTGCAGGTTTAATATACAAGGCACTTCATACATGGCGGACCCAAAAAGGTTATTAAGTGGAGTTGAATTGTTGTATGTCCATAGGCTTGTATGTTTGAGTAACATACAATGAAATATACAATGGTAGACATGAAAAGGGTTTTAAATATGGCAAGTTCGTTGTATATCCGCGGATTTGAAAAGAGGATTTCGTAGTATACAAGGCCTGATATACAACGCGGACTTAAAAGGTTTCTGAAACAATGTTAAATCATTGTATAAGTCTGACTTGTATATTTACATGTGCATCGCGATATACAACAACTTATACAGGGGCCGGAATCCAAATGAAATATGATCTAATTTAATGCTTGTATCAAACCCGAATGTATATCTAAAAGATACAAGTGTTTTATACATCAAGTGGACCTGAAGCATTTATGAAATAGAATTAATTCTTTGTATGTTTCGACTTGTATGTATGTTTCAGTATACATACATTCTGAAACATACAAAGCGGGGATGCAAGCCGCGGATGCAGTAGAAGTTTAAAAAGGGTTAAGTCTTTGTATATTTTATGCTTTGTATGTTTCGATATACAAAGCCAATATGCAATAAATTATGCATTGCACGGACGCGAGATGGAAGTAAAAGGGGGTTAAATCATTGTATAATTCCAGCTTGTACATCTAAGATGCATTGTTATACATACAAGTCAGATTCGAAATAGAAGTCCAATACAGAAAATTCTTTGTATGCATGTGTGTTTGTATGTTGTGATATACAAACCGAGATGCATTGCTATATATACAGGCCGGAATTCAAACACTTTGAAATCCGATTAACCCAATGTATCACGCCTGGCTTGTATATCGGAGGATGCAAGGATTCAAACAAGGAAAAGGGGTGGGAAAGCGAAGCGATTAGATTTTTGAATCCATTTTTTGAAGCCCAAATGCGTGTTTCTGGTCAACGATGGTTGACCCGACTGGCTTTAACGCTGTATATGCATTTTGATGCGCATTATCCGTGGCTTTTGAGCCCGATGGCTATGTTTGTGCATTTGGAACGTATTTTGATTTAAATTGTTTATTTTCCCTGCTGATTTATTGAGCGATGATGCTTTTTCCTGCCTGTTTATTGCATATTGTTGGAGCGGCTTGGAGTAGTTGGGAAGATGCAGAGTTGCCGACATAGTGGCGGCATGCAAATGAACTTAAGGATGGAGTTTTGAAGGGTGATGACATCACGCAGGATGGCAGATCAGATCCTAAGAGGTTGCAGACACACAGGAAGGAGACAAGGCTTTCAATGTGGAGGAGTTTACTAGTGGAAACATTATTGAGGGAGCGGTGCCCTGTCTGGGTATGCTGCTCAAATTCTTGGTGGGATTCATTTCTCACCATTGGATGCTGCATTTCAAGATGCTGACCATTGATCTCCTAGGGTTTTTGGGCACCAGATTGGGGAAAAACCAGAGATATATATATTGAGCCCCTGTACTGTACAAAAAAGGAGAAGAGGTCAATAATACAAAAAAATCAGACCTGTAATAGTTTTAGTAGAGATCAGATTACTGAGACTAGTAAGGACTGGATTGTTGAAATAATCAAGGTCCCTTCCTCAGATCATTGTAAATCTACCTATTTTATGAACATACTGTATGGAGATGAAGCTTTAGATTATACCCTGATTGTAAACCTTAAGTAGTCTTCAAGTTGATTTTTGGATATGTATTGGTGAATGCTATGTTCTATAGAAGCGCTTTCATTTCATTGCATGTTGTTGTCAACTTTTCCCTTGAAGAGTTGCACTGAATCATGGGGATTTGTGGACTATCCTAGTGAAGTATGATTTTAGTTTTCTTCTCTCCATTGCTGTATGGGAACATGTATGTGGATCAATGATCTCAGTCAAGTAATTTTAGGAATCTCACTCTCTAACCCTTTTTCTCATTTTAATTTCATTGAAATCACTTTCATAACTGCATATCATGATAAATTAGAAGCAGAATAGAGAAATATGCTGACATCTCGTAGATAACTAAATATCATTAGCATATTTTAAGCTAGATGCATGCACTGTTGAAAATATCATGCAGAGAATCACAAATAAGGGTAGAACTCATGCAAATATCAACTTAGACACATCATTTGGAGATATATGCTATGTAGAGTAACTTCCCTGTACAACATAGTTGCAGAAACATAATCTACTAATCTACGTAAGGCCCCAAAATGGAAAACATAAATACACATCAACCACATAGTAACATCAGCAGATTATGAACTAATCGATGGGGACTTGGGATCGTGAATTCTTGGAATTCATCGTATCTTTCAGGATAAACAAGGGTTGTTGTGTGACTTTTGTTTTGTGTGCTTGGTTGTGACTGACATCACAAACCAATCAATAATACCACATAGGATTTCATATAGAACATATTAGTTCTTCCTCCTAACTTGCTCATCCCCTCATCTAGGCTATTGCTTATGATCTTAGCCCATTGGGGTTTCTCATCAGTACCTTCTACCATCCTTATGATGCCATACATCCAATTATCAAAAGATCCAACATTTAGTTTTCCTGTCATCCTGCTAAGCATCACCATCATATATTGATACTCTAGAGCAAAATTGAACTTGTAGAGATACACGGGCAACTTGGCAGAAGCCTTATATGTGTTGCCACTAGCTCTCCATTGGTACATGATCCTTCTGGCTTCTTTCTCTTTGCTATTATACTCCTCCAATTTACCCAAGTTTAGTCACACCATAGAGGTCCTCTAGGCAGATTGAAGGCTGCAGTGATACCTTCAATTGAAAAGTCTGCATAAACCCTACCATGTTTCTCTACCCTTCTGGTATTCACATTATAATTATGGGCACACTCTACTACCAATTCACTGGCCTCCATTGCATAAAGAAATCCCCCTGCATGCCATATTCATGAACTATAGATGTTAATGAGCAGGGTATTCCCGCTCCCTTTCTCTAATCTAGCTATCAATGCATCAAGATCTATGTTTCTTGGATGTGTATCATTTATTTGTTCATATTTGAAGGATATCCCCTCAGGCTGTATGTGCATAGGTTTCAAGAATTTCGTGTTTGACTTGTTCATATTTGAAGGATATCCCCTCAGGCTGTATGCAACGAAACATGTATATATCTTACCCTAACATGTCATGTGCAGTGGTGGATTCAATGATCAAATTAATTTTATGGTGTTAATTCTTTCATTCTAGTATGTTTCATGCATCATCATATCAATTTACCCTGGTAAAACCATTTTTACTTGTTCATTTACCATAAATGAAAAAAGAGGGTTTTATTGTTATGTACTTGATATTTGTTATCCTTTTACTATGTAAGTGATGTCTGGATGAGCACGTTCACCTTGCAATTACCATTCTCTGTTCACTGTTTGAATGTGTATCCCATTCTGTTGAGCTCACAAGCTGCAGTAATTTCACCTTAATCTTGCAGGGCTCTGTTATTCTTTGCTTAAACATTTGGTAAATTTAAAATGAGCTCAAATCCTTACTTTTAATCAAGCACAATGGTGAATTAGGGTGTGATTAATTCCCTCCTATTAGTATCCATTGATTGACACCTGAGGCTTGGAGATGTTAACAAGTGGTAGGCATTTATTCAAACTTTTGAAGGTTCAACCTACCATTGAAATACATTTAATGTAGGGATGCATATTGGTGAAGATCAGGGATATTAGGAAATATGACTAATATCTAGAAGATGAGGATGGTGTCATCAAGAGGATGGTCAACTATTGACCGACGACCAAAGTCGAGTCATTGTATCTTCATTTAACAATCAGGATAATATAAGGTGTTGATAAGATCAGGTTAATGCACCCGTGGCATTCTTCTATTGGTTACTAGAGATCCCCTTATCACAGGTATATGAGGGATATTAATAAATATCTAGATACTCAACAATACAAAATATCCTCCCATTCTAGAATGTGAGGATGACATTAGCATCTTTTATAGGATTTCAAATTGGTCGAGAAGATGACATCATCATCATATTAACGAAGATCAGGGATGTTAAGATATATGACCCTCTTGGATTTGGGTCATGATGACATCATCATCATATCAGGTCCTTTTATAAAGTGAAACAAGATGAGGTCATCATCGTGTTACCAAAAGTCAGGGATATTAAGAAGTATGACAGATATTTGAAAGATGATCCTCCGGGAATATGCGTGGGTACTTGACGGGCAAATGTTCTCTCACATTTAAATTTGACGTTTGCATATTAAAGGATATGTAGATATCAGGTTCTCTTCATTAAAACATAGATTAGGGATATTAGTAAATATCTGGGATATTGGCGAATGTGACCCACTGGGAATATCAGGTTTGACCAAACTTTGACTGAGCATAACTTTTTATCTCTAAGGAATATCAGGGTGATCCAAAAGGAAAACCTGCTTAGAATTTCACACTCTTCTACATTATGAGGTTTATGATGGCAGAATCTGACTAACATTTAACCTTCCCTTATGAGGCACATGCATGTGCAAGGGTGATATACTATTGTTTCATCTAACTTTTACCAAACTGCCCAAAGCAAGAAAGTAAAGAACAAGGAGAAGCAAAAGTTGGGTCCTTGTTTTGCTGAGGCAAAATGGGGCATGTTGTGCAACTACACAATAGGTCACATTTCCTTTCATGTTCTTTGTCCCATGATAGGACTAAATTTGATATCCTAAAGGCTTTTACTTTAGCTCTCTTATCAAACCAACATTTGATAGTAGCCTGATGTTTGGTGAATTGATCAATTGCCCTATCTGTAGAGGAAAACTAATGCATTGTAGACTTAACATAATTCAGGGGTAAACCTATCTAAATAGTCCACTCTATCATTGCATTCCTACATTAAATCATCAACCAAGGAGCATAAGTTTATGATGGAACTTGCAATATATGTGCCTCCATGACTCATATCTATCCTAAACTACCTTAGTCAAACCTACCTAGAGTATTCTACCTGGCTAGAATTCTCAGAAATACAAAAATAGTAAAAACAACTACAGAACCTAGTTGCTACGGGCACCTGTAGCATAAGCTATAGATGACTGTATTCAACAGGTAATTATAGAATTAACTAAAAATATCCATAATGATAAAAGAACTTAACACTAACCTTCAAAGGACTTACAGTAAACAAAGTATGCACTCATTCATGAATCACAACTACTAGAAATAGTAATCATAATATTTTACTGAACTCACAATGCAATTTATGAAATATCAAAGAAACAACTTTAACTAGAAATGCATAAATAAATAAGGAAATGTATGAAGTGAAGACCAGTACCTTGAGTGGAAATCTCAGGGGACTATCTCACTTAACTGGAAATCAAATCTACTTTAGATTCTCACGCATTCTTTTAGCACATAGTTGTATTCAATTCATATCATAAAATAAGATCTTTTCAGATTGTATTCAATAAAACATGTCTGGATCTTCCAACATAGAAAAATAGAGTAACAACTGGGCAAATATAAAATGAAGTAACTTAGAAAGAACTAACTTGACATCAAACTCATCCCTCCTAATTTATACAAAAATGGGAGAGTGTTATGTAACTACCAACTAACTTTGATCATCAATTCATCCCTAGATATCAAGGTACAGGTTTGAGATCAATTTATTAATCTAACTAAACAGAGGAAGAAGAGTCCTATTCAAACATAAATTCCCATACAAAAGCTCATATATGAAACACACGAGTTGTGATTAGAATCCTAGAACAAGTCTTCTTCTTTTGTATTTATTCTTCCATAGTGATCACATTCAGCTTCAGTTGGCACTTGACTGTGACTTCCTTTAATGCCTTATTTTGCAATGTGCTGTGAATTCTTCTCTCCTTGATGCCACATACTCATTGCTACACAGGGGTTAATCCATAGAACATATGCATGTAAATAACCTTAATAATTAAACATGTAAAGAGTAAAATTTGGATGTGTAACATAAAAAAATGTCCCCTTGGGGGGCTTTTCCATCATAAGGTTTAGCTCCCGGGTTTGTAGTGTGCATTTAGGACATTTTACATCATAATTTGGCATCCTGATGGAATGAGCCCTAGGTAATATGACAAATGGGACCTAGGAGGACCCCTTGAGCTTAGCCCTGCCCAAAATAGGGGATGAGGACTTGGGCGCCCATGCCCTAGTCCTACCCTATTTTGGGGCAGTCTCAATTTTTGGGTGTTGGCTTGTGACCATTATTTGGGTCGTATGTCGACACGATAAGTTTGAATTATGAAAATCTTAGCGGGAGTCTTTGTAGTTGCATATAAAAGCATGTTTAGGTATTGATTTGTAAACTAGATGATGTTCATGTGATTTTGGCATCCTAAAGGTGATTCAAGGCTTTCATTGTGTTGCAAGAGCAGATTTGTGTGGTTTATGTGTTTGTGTTTGCAGATTTGAGCATCCATTTCATCATGGAATGAAGAGCATCTTCCTCCCATAAGATCTTCACTACAAGGTGACATTATATTATGTTTGTGATCATTATTTCATTTGGTTTTTGCTTTTGCCTCCCTAGGCACGCACTCTCTATCTGACAACGGTGTTCAGAGACTTAAGTGTCCTCTAGGGCTTGACTGAGGTAAGCCTCTAAACACCACAACTCCCTCCCAAAGTTTTCATGGTTACAGGTTATAGGTTGAGGAGATGGACAAAGTGAAGTTGTAGGAAGACATCTTGGAGTGTCAGAATTGTAAAACAAAAGGAAAATCTGCCCCCTAGACTTGGGTGCCCGCTCATTAGTCCTCCAAGTTCTGTGACGGGAAAATCTCTGAAATAGAAGGAAAGAGTTGCAGATTGAGTTCTCAGATCTAGACAAAAATATAGGCCTTGGACTTGGGAGCTCGCTCCTATGTCCCTGAATTTTCTGCCTCGGAACCCTGAAAATAGGTACTCTGTGATTTGTCATTTTACTTCCCTCTGCAAGAGCTTTTTTTGTAATTCATCCGTTTACTTTCGTATTTGGAAAATTAGGGTTTTAATGGTTAATTGAACATAGGAGAAGGAAAATTGATAATTAAACACCCTAATCCAAGCTTCCCTAAATTTTTAAGTGACCAAGGACCTTTTAGTGCTTTGCCACTTGATCCGAAGGTCCTTGAATGTAACGGGTGAAAGGAGGATTTAAACACTAAACTAAACAAATCCAATTTTCACCTAAACATTTTGGTGAACCCATGTTTTTGGAATTAATTGAAATTTTCTGAGTGTTTGTCTTTAGATTTGGATTGATTTTGATTTATTCATATAGTTATTAATCTTATTGCATTAAGAAAATTTCAAAAAAATTGAAAAATTTGGAAAAATTAAAAAATAATTCCACTGTTAGGCTTACTAATTTGCATCAATTCTTTCTAAATTTTTCTAATTCCTAATTTTTGCATCAGATCTGATATAAACTACAGAAAATTATAAAAATACAATAATTTGCATTTCATTTTCATCATTTAATTGCTAGGGTTTTGTAGAAATTTTGACAATTTTCATATAACCTAGTAATTCCAAAATCTAGGGTTAGTAGGAAAAATCTTTTTTCAGATTTTTATACCGATTTTAGAGACTCATTCAAACTTTCATTTGGCTTTAGTCTTTCATTTTTACTGTAAATTTGCATTTAGATTTTAAATATTTGCATTTTTGCATAGAAAATTTCAACAAAAAACTAGCAATTTTCATGCATTTTCATTAGATTTGAATTAGAATTTTGCATGTTCAAGCTTGGAAATCATTTTCAGATCTGAGATTATTTTATTTTCATCATAAATCAGACTTCAAAACATTCATATAACATTTTGTTTCAAGATCTCAAACCTAGGGCTTGAAAAACATCAATTTTCACTAGATTTAGGCTTATTGACTCTCTAAATTTGCACCATAGGCGTGTTGTGAAAGATATTTTTGCAATAATTGGATTTTATCATGGTAATAATTTAATTCCCCTCCTAAAAATATTCACAACACCTTTTTAACGGGCTCTTGTATTGAAAATTTGGTGAAAAACTACACATTTTTGCTATTTTTGCCCTAGAGTTTGGCCTAGTTTGCACTCCAAGTGTGTTGTGACAAATTTTATGGATTGAGGTAATTGATATCATTGATTTTATTTTCTTCACCTCATAAAATTCATTACAACACCCCTTTTTCTAGGTCTTGGAGTTGAAAAACCGTGAAAAATAGCCTATTTTTGCTATATTTTCACTAGGGGGTGACCTTAAGTGGCACTAAAAGCGTGTTGTGATAGATATTTTGACATTAAGTGCATGTTATCACTGGTATATTTTGATTTCCATCATTATTTTACTCACAAAACCCTTTGTCATGCTCTTTTGAATCAAGATTTGGTGACAAGATTGCATATTCTGACATACTTTCACTATATTTTGATCTATCATCATCTTAGATTCGCATGAAGAGTGTGTTGTGAAGGATCTTATTGCTGTTTTGGACTGATATCAGACATATAATGTGCTTCCCCTGATCAAAACCCTTACAACACCCTTTGTTTCATTCATTTCCATTGAAAAAGTACAAAAAACCAAGCATTTACAACATATCTTGCGTCTAAAATTTGTGCATATTGCTGCATGAGTCTAATAACTCACTGCCCTAAGAGAAATATTCCTTTAAGAAGAATCATAAGACACATGGGATCTAGTGCTCTTGAATAAGTTGGTACATTGAACACCTTCTTTACAAAGGGAGAGACTCAAATGTTACAAGATGTTAAACCCATTACAAGTACAATGGAAGAACAAACTTTTCATGATGTTCATGATACTATTGAGGCGACAGGATATGTATCTGATGAGAAAATAGAAAAATTAGATAAAGAGCTAGCCTAATTTCAATCATTTATGGAAAATGAGAGAATAGCTGAAGAAGCCGTTACTACAATTCATAACATAAGAGAATTGATAAAAGGACAAGATGGTGCTAATGCAATTCGTGGTCTAGCACATATTGTACAAACTAACATTATGCCAGTGACCGAATGTGTACAAGTGATAAATAACACTTTATCACCATCTCATACTCAAGTATCATTACCTATACCGACTATGGGAATATCTACCTTTACATCAACGATCTTAACAATTGATGTGAACGCTTGTAGTAATGCTACCACTGGTATTGGAATATCTAATGGCACTAATTACAAAGCTGTGGGATTTAATTATCAAAATTTGGTTTCTAAGGGGACATCCTCTATATATAATTATTCTCAACCACCTATCTATTCCACTCAGCCACCTATTACCTACTTGCAACCATCTTCCACCTACCATTATGTCCAACCACCATTGACAAATTCTCAGCCTCCACCTTTCGTATCTCAAGCTCATTCACCTCCTCACTTTGGTTCCAACTCTTCACAAAAAACTACATCCCCTAATGATGCCATCCTAAACCAAATTTTGCAGGGCATGACTACTTTACAACAAGAGGTAACAAACTTGAAAAATTCTTCGCAGCCTAGTCTACCAACATATCATGCCCGTAATCCCCTTTCCTATGTAATCTTGAGAACTCCTATGTTTGAGAGGTTTGAGACTCCCCGATTTGAAAAATATGGTGGAAAAGGTGATCCTAATATTCATGTGGCAGCATTTACAGCTATGTGTAGTGATTTTTGTTTTGAAGAGGATTTATTGGCAAAACATTTCTCGCGATCTCTCAAAGATACTACTTTAGAATGGTTTTGTTCTTTGTCTTTGAATTCAATACACTCCTTTTCATAGTTGATTGATCAATTTTTACAACATTTTCAAGCAAATATCAGACCCCAAGTCACTCTTATTGACTTGGTTCAATCAAAACAAGGTGCGAAAGAGAAGTTGACTGAATTCATTAGTCCGTATCAAGGGCTTTATGCATAGATTCAGTATTAGATGAAAGATGAAGATGTACAGAAGATATTTATTACAAATCTACAATCTAATATTCATGATAAGATCCTCTTGATGAAGTATAACTCCTTTCAACATTTATGCATCGCCCTTCGTGATTATCAACTTTCATCTAGTTAGTATGAAAATCAAAACTCATCGGCTCAAGTTGGTCAATCCACAGGTGGATCATCACAAAACAACTTTAAGAGGAATAATAATAACAGGAGCTTCATCAAGGTTAATGGACCGAATATGAACAACTTTTCAAATGTTTCAGCTATCACCAATCCAAAGAAAGGATCATATTAACAATGAAAATTTACTCCGATATCTGAGTCTTATCATTCCATCATGAATCAAGCTGTGACTAATAACATTCTGAAGCTTCCCTCGATCAAGCCTATTGATCCTAGTAAACAAGGACCTTACTTCGATGGTAATGCTTTTTGTCATTATCATCAAATGCAAGGACATTCCACTGAACGATGTATGCATCTTAAACATGAGATACATGACCTTATTGATTCAAATGTCATCCAGGTATCAGGTGTGAATGACAATGGAAACAAGTTGGTTGCTCCACTGAATCAGAACTTACAAATCTTCACTAATCCTTTTCCTAAGCATACTAAAACCAATATGTTGGAATAGGGTTTAGTGGAAGTAGATGAGGATGATTACTTGGACTATGATAGCATCGTGGGAATGATTGAAGTAGATAAGAAACAAGTGGATAATCCACCTCATGCACAAAGAAATGGAATTTATGATGAGGTTCCTCCTCTGTTATCCTTATATGGATCAGGAGATAATTAAAATGCATCAGAAAAGTAAGATGATATAGGATGATTCTCATTACCGTGCTAGAAAGATTCAACAATAGAAACTTGATAAAAATCTGAAAAGAGTTAGACGACTGTCAGTAATTAGAGAAAATAGTGGTTCTCCTCCTCATAAGCAACAAAAAGTTATATTTACACAAGGTGTTACAAAACAAGTATCATATAATACTAAACAAGACTTTCATAAGAACCACTCAACTTTTGCATTAAACATGATTGAGTACCTCTCCAAGAGGTTCACAAGGTCCAAGTTCTAATATGCAGACCCTATAGGTAAGTATCTCTAACCTTTTATCTCTCTCACGATGTGCTTCCCCCGTGATGTGTTGTGTGTTTCTTAGGCCTCTTGGGATGACCTCAGATTCTCCTGTAAGGTCTGGGATACTAGGAGATTGCCTCTGTTGTGACTTTCTATTTGTATAATCTTTCTTCTATATTGCCTCTCTCTCTAATTTCATCATTATGTTTTGTGTCTTACGGACATAGCATTACGGTTGGTGACACTGGGGGCACCCTCCTACGTGACTATCCCTAAGACACTTGTTTCTCCTCTCTTATTTATTGTTTCCCTTCCTCTAGTGTTTCTATCTAGTAGGCGGACGATGAAAAACATTTATACTGATGTGGACCTAGTGTCCCTTTTGAGAGCAATAAAAAAATGGACTTAGTTCCTAATATGATGATGGGCTTGTATATTTTATCCGACACTTGGCTAGTGGAAGAACTCATGCTTTCCGCATAGTGAATTTGATGATGTTTCTATTGCATTTACAAACCTTAACAATATTTCTGCTATGTGCACCTTTGTTTGTCTTTGAATCTAGCCTCAGTGGTGCTTGATTTAAAGAGCTTCATTATATAGCCCCACAATTATCCTCGAACTCTGAATTCATAGTATAACCTTGGCTCTTTGTAGTTAATCATATGCATTGATGTTGTTGTTTATCATGATGTTGTAGACACTAACATGTTTCTTGCAGGGGTGTATTTGTGGGAACATTTGGCGATCGTAAAGTATATGTCACCTCTGGGGGCATGGGCTTTGCAAAAGTCAGTGTTCCCTTGTGTGTTTTATTCCTACCTTAATGTGCTTGATATCGATGCCTGATATCAACCACCTTAAGGTGGGGGCATATATAATGTAAGCTGTCTATTGTAGATGTTAGCTATGTGCTTGTCCTTAGATGTAGTTTAAAGACTAGCTCGATGAGTGCTTCCTACATCTTGAGTTTGTTTCAATCAATCAATCATATAAGCCCTCTGCAGAGGTGGGATATCAAGCATATTCTTTTTCTTAAGCCTCTATGGAGGCGGGGATGGTGTATTTCTCGGAGCAGATTGCATCATCCTGTCATTTTCAAAAGTCCTCTATAGAGGCAGGGAGTGGTTTTGTGACTAACTCAACCCTTAAGCGTGTCTTCGACGATTGTTGTGGCAAAGTGCAATTGTCGATGTGTGCCTATAATGTGCCTGAGATGGTGTTGAACCTAGAAATAGGAGCACTCCATCACTTGTCTGCTGTGTTTTCTTCATGTCTTCAAGTGTGTGTGTTTGCTTTGTTTAGCATGTCTGTTGCCCCATATGCAGTCTAAAGAATAGCTCGATGAGTGCTTCCTGCATTTTGGGAGGTTTTGCATGTCTTGCGTGTGTGTTTCCCCATATATGTAGTCTAAAGACCAGCACGATGAGTGCTTCCTGCATTACTTTCTAGTACTTGCATTTGCATTTCATATATATAAGAATAAGAAAAGAAAAGAAATCATGCATGTCTTCCATGCATTAATGTGTCTTCTATGCATTTACTATCTTCTTCATGTTCTGCGTGACTGTAATTATCTTCTCTATGTTTTGCATGCCTGTTACTGTCTTCTACGTGATTGGCGTGTCTTCTCCGTGCTTGGCATGTTTGCTGTGTTTGTGACCTTACTTTAATGCATGTATTGGCCTTGTGTTTATATATACATTAAAGTGGGGGCTAAATGTAACATCAAAAAATGTCCCCTTGGGGGCTTTTCCCTCATAAGGTTTAGCTCTTGAGTCTGTAGTGTGCATTTAGGACATTTTACATCATAATTTGGCATCCTGATGGAATGAGCCCTAGGTAACATGACAAATGGGACCTAGGAGGACTCTATGAGCTTAACCCTACCCAAAATAGGGGGGAGGACTTGGGTACCTGTGCCCTAGTCCTGCCCTATTTTGGGGTAGTCCCAATTTTTGAGTGTCGACTTGTGACCGTTATTTGGGTCCTATGTCGACATGGTAAGTTTGAATTATGAAAATCTTGGCAGGAATGTTTGTAGTTGCATATAAAAGCATGTTTAGGCATTCATTTGTAAACTAGATGATGTTCATGTGATTTTGGCACCCTAAAGGTGATTCAAGGCTTTCATTGTGTTGCAAGAGTAGATTTGTGTGGTTTATGTGTTTGTGTTTGCAGATTTGAGCATCCATTTCATCATGGAATGAAGAGCATCTTCCTCCCATGTGATCTTCACTACAAGGTGACATTATATTGTGTTTGTGATCATTATTTCATTTGGTTTTTGCCTCTGCCTCCCTAGGCGCGCACTCTCTATCTGACAATGGTGTTCGGAGACTTAATTGTCCTCCGAGGCTTGACTAAGGCAAGCCTCTAAACACCACAACCCCCTCCCAAAGTTTTCATGGTTGCAAGTTATAGGTTGAGGAGCTAGACAAAGTGAAGTTTTGGGAAAATTTGTCCCCTAGACTTGGGTGCCCGCTCATTAGTCCTCCAAGTTCTGTGACAGGAAAATCTCTAAAACAACAGGAAAGAGTTGCAGATTGAGATCTCAGATCTAGACAAAAATATAGGCCTTGGAATTGGGTGCCCACTCCTGTGTCCCTGACTTTTCCACCTCAGAACCTTGAAAATAGGTACTCTGTGATTTGTCATTTTACTTCCCTCTACAAGAGCTTTTTCTATAATTCATCCGTTTACTGTTGTATTTACAAAATTAGGATTTCAATGGTTAATTAAACATACGAGAAGTAAAATTGATAATTAAACACCCTAATCCAAGCTTCCCTACATTTGTAAGTGACCAAGGACCTGTTAGTGCTCTGCCACTTGATCCAAAGGTCCTTGAATGTGTTAGGTGAAAGGAGGATTTAAACACTAAACTAAACAAATCCAATTTTCCCCTAAACAAGATGTTTGGGTTTTTGGTAGTTTTGTGTGTGTATCCTCCTTTCACCCTTCACATTCAAGGACCTAGGGTTGAGTTGCAATGTACTATCCTACCCTAGGTCACTATGAGATGTAGGGAAACTTGAATTTTTATGATTTGATTGACAATTATCTTCTCTTATGCTCAATTATACCTTAAAACCCTAATTATGCAAATACGATAGCAAACAGATGAATATCAAAAATTGCTACTACAGAAAGATGTAAAATGACAAATAACTATGCACCTATTTTTGGGGTTCAGAAGTAGAATAGTCAGGGACTAAAGAGAGAGCGCCCAAGTCCAAGGCCCTACTTTTTGTCAGGATCTGCAAACAAGATCTGCAACCTATTATTGTTGTATCAAAATTTTTCTTGTCACGAAACTTCAAGACTAATGAGTAGGTGCCCTAGTCTAGGGAGCTATTTTCTTCTCTGATCTGTAAATTTGATGCTCTATTGTACCCTCCCACAACTTCACTTTGTCTAAAGCTTCAACCTATAACTTGCAATCATGGAAACTTTGGGAGGGGGTTGTGGTGTTTAGAGGCTTGCCTCAATCAAGTCCCGGAGAGACATTCAAATCTTCTGAACACCATTGTCAGATAGAGAGTACATGCCCTTGTGAGCCAGAGGCAAAAACCAAATGATAAATGCCCAAAAACATAAATGATGTCACCTTGTAGTGAGGCTCTCATGGGGGGAAGAAGCTCTTCATGCCATGAGGAGATGATTTCTCAAATCTACAAATACAAACACATAGACAACACAAATCTTCTCTTGCTACACAATGAAAGCCTTAAATCACCTTTAGAATGCCAAATCACATGAACATAATCTAGTAATGCTCTAGTTTACAAATGAATGCCTAAACATGCTTTTATATGCAACTACAAACACTCCCGCCAAGAATTTTGTAATTCAAACTTACCGTGTCGGCATAGGACCCAAATAACGGTCACAAGATGACACCCAAAATTTGGGACTGACACAAAATAGGGTAGGACTAGGGCGTGGGTGCCCAAGTTCTCCCCCTATTTTGGGCAGGGTTAGGTTCAAGGGATCCCCCTAGGTCCTGTTGGTTGTTTTAAATTCCCAACGACATCTCAAGGAAAAACACACAGATCTATAGGATATCCATTCTCTAATAACTGACCTCCCTTGAGGGCTTGGCCAACGAATAGAAATTAGGGGTTTTCTAGTGCAGGAGCACCCATGGCACTAATGGGCCAAAAGACCTATTCCAAGTTTTTCTTTGAATGTCAATAAGGTCTTGAAGACCATTTTGAAAAATGTAATAAGGTCTTATGACCATTTGAAATTGTATTGAAGTCATTTTGTAAGGCTTTGATGCCAAGTAGTTGGTGTAAGCAGTTAAGTCCACAATGGTAGATCCTCCATGAGTGTCAAAATGGAGAGGCATTGGAGAGGAGTGTCAAAATATGACATATCATATGATCCTAGAGGGATTTGAGGCAATAGTTTTGTCTAAACTATAATTTGCCCCTAATACATATTTTAAACACAATGCTAATTGACAGTTTTGGGCAGTTTGAAAGTGGTTTCTTGTTGCCAACCGACCCCAAACTAATGCAGGAAGGTGTAATCATGTTAAGACACCCTCATGGATTGAGGGCAGTAGTGTGGAAGAAGTTTCAAAGCAATAGAAATCCAATTCTCTGCTGTTCTCTGTATTTTTCCTGCATTTCTGTTAAAACAGTCCGTACCATCTTCAAGTATGAAATTATCATGACCTCCAAATATTTGGAATGAGTAGTATGATGGATTAACTTTAATTTGAATCCACTTTGAGGCCTTGACATTGTCTAGGAAGCGAGTTACATCTAATCTTCTTCGACTGTTTGCTGAAAACCTTCTTTCCCTGAGTTCTAATGCTGCTCCAGGCTGTACTCTGCATAGGTATAGCACTATTTTCATCTCCTCATGATCTAATTGATTAGAGCATGGAATTGTCTATCATTTGAATATGGTTTGGTGCATTGACATCTTTGTATAAGGGAGATATAAGGGTTTTTCTAAAAATTGTCTTGTTAAACCCTAACCTAGGGTTTTGCCAAAATAATGGAATTTTGACCATCCCACAGTCTCTCAGTGCCACAAGACTAGTGGCATGGATGTGTTCCTTCATATTTTAGTTGATTGGAATGTTTGTAGAGAAGAGGGAGTTGGTAGATGTAGAATTTTGATGAGGAGGGCTTAATATCCTCATGTATTAAGCCATTTGAGGAACCACATGTGCATTTGAAGGTACAATCAAATGTAGGTGTCCAAAACCCACAAAATCCTCTATCTTGGCATGATTACTAAGTGTTCCAATCATTGGTTGGGTTTTGTGAATGATATTTGTAGGGGTCTCTTTGTAAATTTGGGCTAATTGGGGCTCTTTGCAATAGGACAACCTTATTGAAAGTGGCATATGTTGCAAAACAACCCATAGTGAGTCTTTGGTATGTTGTAGGGAATCCAAAAGGGTATCTTAGGATTGTATAAGATCTAAGTTTGAAGGCCACCAGAAGGAGTTGTTGCTAACTATTCTCATTTCAAGGGCTACACGGATTCCATGATGTTTGTGAAGGAAGTCCTAAACCCAAACTTGCTAAACCTTAACCAATGGTTCAGATGGGTCCCATGGTATGTCAAACAAGCCTTTACATGCTGGTTTCAAAGAAACTAACTCTTGTTCCCACTTTTGCATGTTGATCCATGAATTAGGTTCTTGAATGTCAAGAAGAAAGTCTTGTCAAACGGTGGAATCCTCAACCTATCCTAAGTCCTTCTACATCATAGTGGTATCAGAGCCATAAAAGGTTCTATTTTTGGTTGTGTGTAAGACCTAGTATATGTCAGTAGAGGAGAGTGAAGGAGAGGCTAGCAACATGCCTCCAAAAGGGATGACCACTGAGGTGGTTAAGAAGTTCAAGGAGATGGAAGAGAAGATTAAGAGTGGAGTCAAGGAAGCACTCCAAGTTGAGTTAAAGGCACTGGTGATAGGGAAGAGGATAGATGAAGGTTCTGATGGAGAGGAAGAAGAAGGGGAAGAAGAAGAAAATCAAGAAGAGGCAGAGATACCTGCAGAACAGAAACATTTCCTTGAATCCATCAAGGCAATTGGCAAAGATTCTTCAGAGGCTCGGATGGAGATTCCAATGTTTAGTGGCAAGATGAATGCTGATGAAGTTATCGAGTGGATTGAGGCCCTAAATAACTAATTTGAATATAAAGAAGTTCCTAAGAACAAGAGGGTGAAGTTTGCAAAAACTAAACTCAAAGGTGCTGCCCTCACATGGTGGAATTACACCCAAGGTGAGAGGGTGAAGAATGGGAAGAGCATGATCACTTCATGGAGTAGAATGTTGGAGAGGATCAAGTCCCATTTCCTTCCATCAGATGATGAGGTGCAGATCTACAAGAAGATGCAAAATCTCAAACAAAGAGATTTGGATGTGGCCACCTACACCGAGGAGTTTCACAAGTTATCTCTTTGTTGTGGACATATGGAGGATGAAAAAGGTAAAGTGGCAAGGTATCTAAATGGTTTGAAGTTTAGTATACAAGATGAAATCAGTATACTAACCCCTGAAACCATGGACAAATGCTTTCAAATGACATTGAGGGCTGAACAGAAGTTGAAGAGGAAAGGTGAGCAGCAAAATAGAGGAAGAGGTGGCAGAAATTTTAGAGGTAGGGGCAGTTTTGGAGGCAAAAATCAGTCCCAAAGAAGTCAAGGGGAATCTAGTTCCCAAGAACAAAGTGGAGAATCAGGTTCTAGAGGAGGCTTTAGAGGGAGGAGACCCAATGGAAGGGGTAGATATGGTGGACCAGGGAGAGGTCCTAATGTCTTCACAGGAAGGTGCTACAATTGCAACCAAGTGGGACATCTAGCCTTCAAATGTCCTGAGAAACAAGCCTCAGGCTCTCATGGAGAGAGAAGGAACTAGTTGATCCAAGAGGAAGATTGCCAAAGTGTTAACTCTCCAATTGGAAGTGCAGCCCCAGTCCATGAAGGAGAAAATTTGATGATGAGGAGAACCATGTTGAAGGTACCTCAAACAAAAAAACCCCCTCAGAGGAAGACATTGTTTAGGACAACATGCAAGGCATATGGTAAGATTTTCAAGGTAATTTTTGATTCAGGTTCAACCAAAAATTTGCCTTCCATTGAAATGGTAGACAAGTTGAAATTGAAAAGACTTCCTCATGTTAGTCCTTATAAACTATCATGGTTGAATAAGGGGCAACAAGTTTTGGTAGATGAACAAACTTGGGTAGAGTTTGAGATAGGGGAATATAAGGACAAGATTTTGTGTGATATAATCCCCATTGATGCTTGTCATTTGGTGTTAGGACGTCCATGGAAATATGATGTACAATCCCAACATGATGGTAAATCTAACTCCATCATAACCAAGAATGGTGGGAAGTATAGAATGGATCCATTACCGGATGAGAATGTAGAGAAGAGTGTTGGGTCAAGTGTCATGATTGTGAGTCGTAAGGATTTTCTTAACACCCTTAAGGAGGAAGGAACCCAAGGGTATGCTCTAATTTTGAAGCCTAAAAACAGTCCTAACTTGCATGGTCCTAGTGAGGAAGAGGTTCCCAAGGAGGTGCAGCAATTATTAGAAAAGTATAAGGGTACCATGGTAGAGGAGATGCCTAATTAATTACCATCTATTAGGGACATAAGCCATCAAATTAACTTCATACCAGGGTCTACTTTGCCAAACAAAGTAGCCTACAAGATGACACCTTCTCAAAATGAAGAGATTGCCAAGCAAGCGCAAGAATTGTTGGATAAGGGTTTGGTGAGAAAGAGTCTTAGCCCATGTGCTGTCCCAACAGTCCTAGCCCCTAAAAAGGATGGTAAATGGAGGTTGTGTATGGATTCTAGAGCCATTAACAAGATTACTATAAGATATAGGTTCCCCATGCCAAGGATTGAGGACCTAATGGATTGTTTGGGAGGGGCTAGATACTTTTCCAAGATTGATCTTAAGAGTGGGTACCATCAAATTAGGATAAAGAAAGGGGATGAATGGAAGACAACATTCAAAACAAATGAGGGTCTCTATGAGTGGTTGGTGATGCCATTTGGCCTATCCAATGCCCCAAGTACTTTTATGTGTCTCATGAATGAAGTGTTGAAGGATTTCATTGGCAAATTTGTTGTGGTGTACCTTGATGACATTCTTGTTTTCAGCAGGACCAAGGAAGAACATTTGCAGCACTTGGATTAGGTTTTGAAGAATTTGCATGATGAGCAATTGATGATTAACATGGAGAAGAGTGTCTTCATGAAGGAAGAACTCACCTATCTTGGTTTTGTCATCTCCCAAGGCAATTTGAAGATGGATCCAACAAAGGTAGAAGCCATTTTGTCATGGCCAACTCCAAAAACAGCAAGTGATGTGAAAAGTTTTCATGGTTTGGCAACATTCTATAGGAATTTTATAAGGGGTTTTAGTCATATTTGTGCACCTATTTTGGATACCATTAAAAGGGGACAGAAATGTAAGTTTTCTTGGACAAAGGTAGCCAATGATTCCTTTGAAATTCTGAAACAAAAGGTAGCACAATAACCCATTCTTGTTTTACCTAATTTTAATAAGTTGTTTGTGGTGGAATGTGATGCTAGTAACCTTGCTATAGGGGCTGTCTTGAGTCAGGAGGGTAGACCAGTTGCCTTCTTTAGTGAAAAATTGAATGATGCTAAGAGAAAGTATTCTACTTATGACTTGGAGTTGTATGCAATGGTGCAAGCTTTGAAAAAATGGAGGCATTATCTCTTGCCTAAAGAATTCATTGTTTATACTGACAACCATGCTCTTAGTTTTCTGAATTAACAGGAGAAACTCAATCACAGATATATGAAATGGGTTGAACAACTCCAAGCATACACCTTTTCCATCAAACACAAGAAGGGGCAGGCCAATAAAGTGGTAGATGCATTGAGTAGAAGGGTGTGTATGGTGCAAGAGATTCAGTTGCAAAGTGTGGGGATTGATGCTCTCAAACATATGTATCAGGATGATGAGGATTTAAAGGAGATATATAAAGTTTGTTCACAGTTTTCAGACTCTTATCATTTTGATTTTTCTAAGTTTTTGTTGTAGCAAGGGTTGTTGTTCAAAGGCAGCCAATTATGTGTTCCTAGGTGTTCCATGAGGGAGAACATCATAAAGGAAAAACATTGTGGTGGACTAGGAGGTCACTTTGGGATGGATAAAACATTGGATCAGGTGAAAAGGTTTTATTTTTGGCCTAAAATGCAATCAGACATCAGAAAATTTGTTGAAAGTTATAGTATTTGTCAAAGGGCAAAAGGTACTTCATCTAATGCTGGTCTATATCAGCCACTTCCTATTCCTCATAGGCCATGGGAAAGTATTAGCATGGATTTTGTCTTGGGTCTTCCTAGGACTCAAAGAGGTTTTGATAGCATATTTGTTGTGGTGGATAGATTCAGTAAGATGGCTCATTTCTTGCCATGCAAATGCACTAGTGATGCTTCACACATTGCTGGTTTGTTCTTCAAAGAAATTGTTAGAATCCATGGTTTGCGTCTTAACATTGTGATTGACAGGGATCCAATGTTTGTGGGCCACTTTTGGCATACTTTGTGGAAGAAGTTGGGCACTCAGTTGTCATTCACTTTAGCCTATCACCCTCAGGCTGATGGCCAAACTAAGGTAGTGAATAGGTCCTTGGGAAATCTTCTCAGATGTCTTACAAAGCAACATGGAGAGGCATGGGATATGATCATCCCTCAAGCTAAATTTGCTTATAATGACTCCACCAACAAAAGCACAGGAAGGAGTCCATTTGAGATTGTCTATGGTGTTCACCCAAGAGGCATTCTTGAATTGAGAAATCTACATGGATTAGAGAGGAAGAGTGCTCAAGGTGAAGACTTTGCATTGGCCATGAAGGACATCCATGATAATGTAAGATAAACTCTTCAAAGGAACAATGAGAAGTGCAAGGAGAGAGCCAATGAGAGAAGGAGAGATGTGCAATATAAGGTTGGGGATTTGGTCATGGCACATTTGAAGAAGGAAAGACTTCCAAAGGGGCAACCAACCAAACTCCTCATGAAGAAGATATGACCCTGCCAGATTGTGCACAAATTTGGGCCTAATGCCTATGAGATTGAGCTTCCTCAAGGCTTGGCCATATATCCTATCTTTAATGCCTCAATTTTGTTTCCTTTTAGAGGTGGTAATGATGCAGATTCAGAGGCAAATGTGATAGTAGTAGGAGATGGGGAATGGGTTAAGGGTCTCCCACCCAATCAACCCTTGAAATTGGAATGCATCTTGGACACAAAAGTCATCAAGAAGACTAGAAAGAAGACTTACAAGGAGTACCTTGTCAAATGGAGGGGTCTATCTATTGAAGATGCCACTTGGATGAGTGAAGAAGACCTCTTAAAGCATGGGAACACAGTTGCTGATCTACTTCCTCAAGGGACTTGAGTTCTTTTCTCACCCTGAGAGTATGGTGCAGGAGCACCCATGGCACCAATGGGCCAAAAGGCCTATTCCAAGTTTTGCTTTGAATGTAAATAAGGTCTTGAAGACCATTTGAAGAATGTAATAAGGTCTTATGACCATTTGAAATTGTATTGAAGTCATTTTGTAAGGCTTTGATGCCAAGTAGTTGGTGTAGGCAGTCAAGTCCACAATGGTAGATCCTCCATGAGTGTCAAAATGGAGAGGCATTGGAGAGGAGTGTCAAAATATGACATAGCATACGATCCTAGAGGGATTTGAGGCAATAGTTTTGTCTAAACTATAACCTGCCCCTAATACATATTGTAAACATAATGCTAATTGACAGTTTTGGGTAGTTTGAGGGTGGTTTCTTATTGCCAACTAACCCCAAATTGATGGAGGAAGGTGTAAGCCTATTAAGACACCCTCATGGATTGGGGGTAGTAGTGTGGAAGAAGTTTCAAAGCAAATTCTCTGTTGTTCTCTGTATTTTTCTTGCATTTCTGTTAAAACAATCCGTACCATCTTCAAGTACAGAATTGTCATGACCTCCAAATATTCAGAATGAGTAGTATGATGGATTAAATTTCATTTGAATCCAATTTAAGGCCTTGACATTATCTAGGAAGTGAGTTACATCTAATCTTCTTGGACTGTTCACTGAAATCCTTCTTTCCCTGAGTTCTAACGCTGCTCCAGGCCGTATTCTGCACAGGTACAAGACTATTTTCATCTCCTCATGATCTAATTGATTAGAACATGGAATTGTCTATCATTTGAATCTAGTTTGGTGCATTGCCATCTTTGTAGAAGGGAGATATAAGGGTTTTTCTAAAAATTGTCTTGTTAAACCCTAACTAGGGTTTTGCCAAAATAATGGAATTTTGACCATCCCACTATCTCTCAGTGCCACAAGACCAGTGGGATGGATGTGTTCATTCATATTTCAGTTGATTGGAATGTTTGCAGAGAAGAGGGAGTTGGCAGATGCAGAATTTTGATGAGGAGGGCTTAATATCCTCATGTATTAAGCCATTTGAGGAACCACATGTGCATTTGAAGGTACAGTCGACTGTAGGTGTCCAAAACCCACAAAGTCCTTGGTCTTGGCATGAGTCCTAAGTGTTCCAATCATTGGTTGGGTTCTATGAATGATAGTTGTAGGGGTCTCTTTGTAAATTTGGGCTAATTGGGGCTCTTTGCAATAGGATAGCCTTATTGAAAGTGGCATATGTTGCAAAACAACCCATAGTGAGTCTTTGGTATGTTGTAGGGCATCCAAAAGGGTTTGTTAGGATTGTGTAAGATCTAAGTTTGAAGGCCAACAGAAGGATTTGTTGCTGACTGTTCTCATTTCAAGGGCTACAAGGATTCCATTAGGTTTGTGAAGGAAGTCCTAAACCCAAACTTGCTAAACCTTAACCAATGGTCTGGATGGATCCCATGGTATGTCAAACAAGCCTTTACATGCTGGTTTCAAAGAAACTAATTGCTGTTCCCACTTTTGCATGTTGATTCATGAATTAGGTTCTTGAATGTCAAGAAGAAAGTCTTGTCAAATGGTTGAATCCTCAACCTATCCTAAGTCCTTCTACATCATTTTCAGTCCCTCTTTTCTTTGTACTTTAGGCTTTGTTACACCAAGGAGTGTGCTCCTATTCTTTGGATATTCCTTCCCTATCAAGAAAAACAATGTTCTATTTAAATGGATGGGGTTTCAAGAACAATTTGGTTAATAACACTACTCTAATGACAACTATGTTACTTTAAGATTGCTCAAAGAATGTTTGATAAAGTAAAGAGATGGGTTAATTCCTTAAGCTTTTATTCTATTTCTTTGCAAAAGAACACGCAAAATAATCTTAACTTCTAACACCTATTGCTGGAAGGGAAAATACAGTAATTTTCTTTAAAATAATGATGAGGATGATTAAAAGGATGTAGGCCTAATATAGTATTCATGAATAGACCAGTGCCTATCCAAGGACCATAGAGTCAAGAAACTTACAGAAACATCCAAAGAACTGTGATATAATAAAACTTAGTTTACTGTAAAGATGCAATAATGCCTTACATTAAAACACTTTACTAGTCTTGAAATGTACCTGTTGTGTGGTTATGCAACACGCCCCATTTTCCCTTAGCAAAATAGGGACCCAACTTTTCTTTCTGCTTTTTGCTTTCTAGTTTCTTGCTTTGGGCAGTTTGGTAAAATTAGTCATGTGTGTCACCTTTGCTAGGGTAGATGCACCACCAAATGAGGTCAGTTGCCAAAGTTAGTATTTGCCTTCATAAACCTCAAGGTTGGAAAGTACACAAAATTCCAGGCGGGTTTGCCTTTTGGATCACCCCAATATTGTATAAGAGTAGAAAGTTATGTTGAGTCAAAGTTTGGTCAACCCTAATATTTTGCATGGGGGGTCATATTTCTAACATCAGTCATATTTGCTAAGATCACCCAGACTTAGAATTATCACCCATGACTCGTTAGGTACTTGATACACGAGCGCCAAAGTTAAATAAGAGCCAGTATCTATCCATCAAGAGCATCATATATTCGCACGGGGTCATATTTCATAATATCAATCATCTTAAAAATATCACCCCTACATGAATATCACCCTGTGCCAATATGACAATGAAATCATCCAGTTCCAATGAATGAAAGAAATCACCAAGGTGATGATGTAATCATCTCACTCAACCCAAGGAAGGTCATATATCATAGATCTGTCATATTTTTAATATGACGATGATGTCACCCAAGCTTGATAAAAGAATATCGATGGCATGATGATGTCATCATGATCTATTCCCTTGGGGGGTCAACTTTTGAAATATCGCTGATCTTAATTTCAAGACCTGATATGCTTCATGGTCAAAGGTTGACCATGTCACCCGATCTTTAGAAAATGATTATCCCGCGCGAGATGGGGGGGTCATATTATCCGAGGGGGGGTCATATTTTCAAATATCACTAATCTTCAAAAGATCACCCCTTAGCATTAAATGCAATTAAAATGGTAGGTGAAGCCCCGCCTATTTCAAATACAAATCGAACACTTGGCGACATCTATGAGGTCCATGCAAATGATCAACGGATCAGATCAGAACAACACATTAAGCCCTAATTTGTCATGTTGATCCTTTTAAAAGTAAAATTTTAAGGTTATTTTCATTTACCTTGTGATTAATCAAGAATTATAGAGCTCTAGAAGTCAAAACCCTCATCAACCATCTGTTAGCAGATCGTGATATTCAACGCAATGGAATGGAATGGGTGACCCCTCAAGTTTATAGTGTTTCTGATTATTAGTCATATAATCTAAAGGGGAAAGTGACATCACGTAAGTAACTTCAAAACCCTCTCCATTATTTTCTGTAATTGTCTAGGTAAAATGCTTATCTTTACTAGGGTAAATCTGCATGGTGATTTATGAAATTGTTTAAGGTGATAAGTAATAAAGATGATGCATGATATTGTTGAAAATGCATATGGGTACCATGGGTAAGATATGTCATGCTTATTACAGGATCTAATGGTAGATGTCAGAAGGAACAGATCTGAGGCTGAATTCTTAAAACCTATGTTTGTCCAATCTGAAGGGGTAGGGTTTAGGTATGGTGTCATCGGTGATACACAACAAGGGAGTACAAATTTGGATGCATGGTCCAGAAAATTGGATGATGATATAGATAACCCTATACTGGATAGAGTATTCATGATTGGTATGTGGTACACAACATGTTTCCCATATGCCATGGATGCATAGAACTGGTAGTCGAGTGTGCGAGGAATTATAATCTAGAAAATAGAAGGGTAGAGAAACATGACAAGATATACGTAGATTTCTCAGTCAAGGGCCTCACCACTACTTTCAACTTGCTAGTAGGAAAAAGGGTGGATCTCCATAAATTGGAGAAAGAGTACAACAATAATAAGAAAGATACCCAGAAAAGAATATATCAGTGGAGGGAAAAAAGTAGCACCTACACAGCCGTGGCCAAGTTGCCAGTCTACATGTATAAATTTGATTTTGATGATGAATATTAATACATGATTACCCTGTTAAGTAGGATGACTAGCAAGCCACATGTTGGTAATAATGAGAATTGGATGTTTGGTATCATCCAGATGGTATTATATTCAAATAACAAGTCTTGGTGGGCCAACATCATCAGTGATAGACTGGATGAAGGGATGAGGAAGCTAGGAGGACAGGCATGCCTATTTTACATGACATCTTATGTTGTCTATTCTTGTGCCTCCCAAGGAACATTTGATGCCCTACAGATAGTAGGCAGGCTGGGGAATAGCACTGGAGATACGCATATATGGGATCATTATCTCCGACAATAAATAAAAGTATACCTCCAAGATTACAAATTGGTGAATGATGTATTCTCAATGCATCTGGTTAGAACAATGGAGGATGGGACCAAGAGGCTGAGCATGGAAGCTCAAGAAGTCATTTACAAACATGGAGCCTGGTTTATCCAATTTGCTACTTTTTCATATATATCAGAATTGAAGGTTTTGATGGATAGCACCTTATGCTGCCAAGATACCCTACTGATAGGGTCATCTTGATGGAGTTTGTTGGACAGGTGTCTATAGTGGTTGAGGCTTATAAAGAACAAAAGAAGATTCCTCTGATTTTATTTATAGTATACATGGGATGGTATTTATGCCCAGACTCATAGAGCATTAAGCATGCTATTGGGGGGATAAAACTAATGTACTTATAGCCATTTCCTCTCACCAGATCATATGACCTTTATGGAAAGATGCAGAAACTACTAGGGAAACAAATACACCAAAAGCATCTGGAGGACTTTTGGACTGACTGTGATGATGAAGTTGAGGTAAGATGAAGGAAATATCAAAGGCTCATGCTGAATCAAGTTAGGACTTTTGACTGCATCCCAGTGTCCGCTCAATTACATAATGATGATGGAAAGATAATGTCCAATATGTATGAGGACAAGAAGGTGTATAAAGACACCATATCAGCCCCCAATCTTACATAGCCAGAGGATATATCCTTAGATCAAATAATGCAAGGGGTGATCCAATTGACCCAAAGATGGGTGGATGTAGAGATGACCAAACTAAAAAAGAAGGGTATGACTATCACCGTAGATAACAAGAGAAAGAGACAAGATCTGTCAGATAAGGAGTATGATGATTTCTTGATTGAGAAGAGAAAGTCCAATGGGGAGAGATTACCCACTGAAAAACAAAAGAAGATACCCTCCAAGGGAAAGAAGGTGGAGAATGAGCCAAAAGGGGTGATCGTCAAATTTTTTTTATCTCAAGGTGATGGGGCATCTGCATCAGCCCATGTGTCCACATCACAATCGCCCTCGAACAAACCAAAGACCAAGAGGATATTGAGACCTGATACTAAAATCATAGAGGTGCAGGTTGAAAAGCAAGTTCTACAAGATGATTTAGAAGAAGATGATCGCTTGGAAGAAGAACAATTGAATAGAGAGCCCAAAGATGATGACTTGCTGATAGCAAGCAGGAAAAGGAAGCGGGTGCTATAGACACTGCCACCCAAGAATTGAAAAACAACCATGAGGGGAGATGTCAGTACTAATCCCATCATGTTAATGGGTATGGGTGGTGTAGGCTTTAGGAGAGAATTACAACATGAAGTCCTCATTCCAGAGATAATTCAGTTCAAGACTGAGAGAATGGAGGAACATAAAGAAAAAGAAACACACAGGGTTAGCAAGGAGTCTCCTTTTCCCTTGGATGACACTGTGGAGCTATCAGATGATGAGGTAGTCCAAGATGTGACTTCCCAATGCATGGAAACCCTAGTTGCTAATACCAGGATGACTCCTCATGGGACCCCATTGGCCCGGATGAGGATGTGTTACAAGAAGGAAAGTAAATGGATGAAACAAAATAGGACAGTCCATAGAGGGTAGCCCAATAGATAGGGTTGGACAAGTTGGTTGATCAAGTTACAAGCCTTGCAACAATAGACCTAACATACAAGGGTGATATAAGCCCAAGTAGAGACAATAATCCACCATTGGAGCCTAAAAGGGTTGGTGGGGGTGATCAAGGGATGTCTGACAGAGATGCTCATCAGAAGCAAAACATATCCCCACCACACATAGAGGTGGGAGATCATATAAGTCTACCTAGAACTGAAGAAAGGTCGAGTTAGGAAGAGCCTAGTTCAGAGAATATCAGCACACCAAGAGGTGAAGAACATAGACTGGCACATGACAAGGGTGCTAAGAAAGCAATGGAGAATGTGGATAGGGGTGATCAAGGTGATCTCCAAGGCCAAAGTACACATATTCTTGAAGAGGCCAACTTACCACAAAATGAGCCTAAAGAGAAAGATCAAGAAATCCCAAGGGAAAGCTCACAAGAGTAGGCACAAGATTAGAGTGTCAATACTTCACAAGAGCCCCCTCCACAAAAGGAAGTTCCTCAATAGGAGGAACCCCAGCAAGATCCCCCTCATGATAAGGTGCATGATGAAGAAATTAGGAAAGAACAGTCGCCACGAAGGATAGAAATTAACATAGGAGAATGGAACACCCAAAATATAGGGGGTGATCATGAAGAGCCTGGGGGTGATATACCTTACTGGTTGTAAAGAGAGGTGCACCTAAAATAGGTTGAAGAGGTACAAGATTATGATGTATCCACATTATTTGCTGGGAGCATGATGAAACCTAGGAGAAAGGCCAGGCTGACCTCAACAATAAAGAGAGACCCTACAACAAGTAGGAGAACTGCATAGGTGGCCATGCCCATGGTTGATAAAGAGAAAGGCCAAATAAACCTTGACGAGTTTCAGATCACTAATGTTGATGTAGGTTTTGCAAATGAAGATCAAGAAGGCCAAGAGGGAAAAGACATTATAGACTCTCTAACACAAAGGGTGAGGAGAGAAAAGGAGAAGAATAAAAGGCATAAAGAGCACATTGCTCAATTACATTCTTTCATTAAAGGATTAATTAATCCTAATCATACCCAGGCCAGTACAACCACTCCATTGACCATCATATCTCAAGAGGAGATCACAGTATTAGACCTGATGAAGCATAAGGCACTGGTAATGGAAAAGTAGATGTGGTTAGCCCTTCCTGAGGCAGAGGATGTGGTAAAAACCTCTTTGGAGAGGTGGAATTATTTAAGCGCATTAAAGAGAAAAGTGGACAAGTTGCAAAATGAAGTAGGCAGAAGGTCATTTAAATTGGAGGACCTGGATGCTCTAGGTGAGATGAAGAGGATTGATGCACAAATATTGATAAGTAATAATATATTGGATAATAACACTGATCTGCTACTAAGAATCTGGTATGAAGATATTAGATTTGAATGTGATGTATTGAAGAGATGCAGTGGCAAGCTCAGGGATATTAGTGTCAAGCTACATAGCCTGATGACACACAAGGCAGAGACCCTGGAGGCTTTGGAAGGGAAAGTAGAGGGGAAAATTGAGAATCAAGATTCAAATTTTGCTTTCAAGGCCTTTCAAGGCAATTTCAAGCAAGTGGCAGAGGACCCCCTGAACCACCTGACCGAAGAAGTGATGAATAAAGTCATGAGAATAAAAGTTAGGGTGGAGACTTATGATGAGACATTAAATAGCAGGAGAAGCAAGATGGAAGCCCTCAAGGAAAAAATCCACTCTCACAGGCATGCAATGATAAAAGCTAAAGTCCAAGATGGAGGTGAAGTTGATAGGATAGTCCAAGCATATGAGTCTATCAGGGTAGCAATAAAGGTGCATATAAGGGATGGTCTGCATCAAAGTGATAGTAAAAATGAAGAAGAAGAAACTAAAGAGAATGAAGAAGAAGAGGGAGATAAAGAGTAAGTATAGATGCATCATCAGGTAAACATATGCATAGGTTACTTATAAGCAGTAAGTTCTACCAGATAGTTGCCAGCTAGCAACTTGTGTCATGGAAGAAGAAGTTGACTAAGTCAATGAAGAATTGTCAGCCGTTGATTTGAATTGATGATCTTGACCGTTGGTCATGTGTAACCGCCTCCTCTCCTTATGCTATAAAAGGGCATGGAGTGCACTCTTTTGATCATTAGAAACTTAATTGAAATTTGATTGCTGAAGAATTTAGGACTAATTTCAAGGTTATTGTGAATGTACATGTTTTGCATACTTAATGAAAGATAAGCTATTTTGATTACAAATCATTGTAAATCCTAAGTAATCTGCGAGTGGAATTTGAATATATGTATTGATTAGCTGCATCCCTTGGAGTGCTTTTTAGTCTACATATGTTGTTTTCATTCCTTGTGCCTTTGAAGTTAGCATCAACCATACCTAGCTGTGGAACAACCTAGTGAATTATGGTTTGATTTCTTCTCTTCATGACTGTATCTTGAATGTATGTGACTCAATAGCTAAAGGTTCACCAAATTTAGAAGTATCTCTTTAAATTTCTTTGAATTTCATTACAAATCACCTCCATAATTGCAAATAACATATAATCAAAAGTTAATGAACATGAAATATGCCTATATCTCATAAATAATTGAAAATACATAGCATATTTTGAGTGAAAGCATGTCAAATCGATAAATATCATGCAAATACAAATAAATATCCATGATAAACATATGAATATCTGCTTGTAGACACATTATTTGAATAAATACACAGTGTAGAAGCATGTGTAAGTTCATGATGATAAATGTTCAGAAGAATTGATCAAACCTAGAAATATCACAGTGATCTATGGAACAGAGTAGAAATAACCTCGTTTGTGAAGTGAATTTACAGAATACAGTTGTATTATTGATCGTCTAGACAAACATAAGACCCCTTGAAATGGAAAACAACATGTCACATCAACCTCTGAGTAACATTAGATGATCATGACCTGATCAACGGAGCCTTGGAGTCATCAGTTTATCTTAAATTGATCGTACTTTACAAGACAATAAAGGTTTGTTGTGAATTTTTTTTATGCATGTTGTTATGACTAACAATCATCAACATAAATTGGCACTAGAAGGAGGGCCTATCTTCGCTGCCTAGTAGGTGATTCAGTAAAACATGTGTATTCCTGTGCCAGAAGTGAGGTAACATTCTCACGAGTCATTACTTTAAACATTCTTACAAGGATTTGCTGTTTTAAGTCTTTTATGCTTGTTCATCATGAATATTTTAGAATATAGCATAAATATCTTAAGCTTTGCGGTCAATTTCTATGATTCTTGAAAATTAGGTTGTCATTCAGGTTTTCTTACTGAATCTTTGAGGTAATTTACTTGTGATGCCTGATAACCTGATATCTATGTGTGAAAGTCTCCTACCTATTCATATTTGCATCATTTATGCAAATATTGCATAAATATCTAGTCAGTTTTGGATTTTGGTCGTAAATACATCCTTTGCAAGAGTAGTTCAGTTGATCTTTATAGTAAACCAAGCCAAATTTCTATAAATTGTAGAAATCCTGGCTCTCAGGCCACATACTAGGTCCAGAGTGGACTCTTTAAGGAATTGCCTATCTGTGGACTCAGACCTAGAACTATAAACATTCATCACATTCCTGGTTCTAGTACATCAGAGGTTTCACCAGAACATACTCCAATAACTCCTGTTAGATTGCAAACAACTATAAGACTACCTGTAACACCTCCAGTCCAGCCTCCACTAGTTACAATGTCATTCTTTGCTACAGAGTCACCTCTAAATTTTATGGCATATCATCCTTTACCTAAAAATCCTGACAAGATTTGTCCAAAGTATCATCCATACCAGGATGCTGATGATCACATCAGAACATTCAAGGAATCTTACTGTAGAGCAAGAATTGAACATCAGGATGTGGTATGTAGACTATTTTCATTTTCCTTAGGGGAAGAGGCATATAATTGGTATATCAGTCTTGGTCAAGGTTTAGTTGGCTCATGGGTTGCCTTGGAGAAATTTTTTAGGGATAGATTCAAGATACCTATAGATCCTTCAATGAATTATCACCTATTTTCCACAATCAAGAGATTTGAAGGAGAGCCTATTGCTAACTTCAATGCTAGATTCCAAAAGATGCTTTCAAAGCTGGTTGCTCCTTATACTATAGCAGACAAAGTTGCTAGGAGTATATATTACTCAGCATTAGATCCCCTGACTTCTATGTTTATTAGGAGGACACATCCTGGTGTCACAACCTTAGCAGGAGCTTTTGAAGAAGCCATAAAAGTCAATCAGCAGTTGATTCCTACTCCAATGCCTAACATTGCATTTCCTACACATCCTGTATATCTTGTGTATCCTGCTTAACAACAGACCAATAGATTTATGATGCCTCCAACTATAATGCCAAGTCCTTTAAAAGTACCTCCACTTAGCATCATGCCACCTCCAAATGGAAATGACCAGATGGTGCAATATCTAGGACATACACAAGTACCTCAGGATGTAGGATAGAATAGTAATAACAATGGTTCTTCCTTTTTCAAACCTCAAATAGAGAACATAGTAGCCAAAGTTCAGGAAGAAAGGGAAGAGATTAAAGAGATGTCATCACAGCTGAGGAAACTAACAACTGAAATCACTCATCTGAGAAGTCAGAATTTCTATTCCCAACCAAATCAGAATAGAGGATATAATAATGACAGATCTGGATATCTTGATAGGGGATATAACAATAATAACAATAACAATAGTGGTAACAATAATGCCCCTAGACAGCCTAGAGTGTGGAACACTAGGCCAAACAATGGTTCTTTGCCATCACCCCTAGATAATCAGCCTCCTAGTGATCCTAAGCATACCACTAGGGTGAACCTGGCAGAAGCAACCCTTACAAACTAGTGTAGGATACATAACACCAATGCTCATGCAGAGCTAGATTGTCCTCAGTTTAGGGTAGTAGCTAGTATATTTCAAGATAAAGTATCAAATACTGTAGGTAATCCACCTTTTGTTGAAGGAAATGAAATTGTCCCTTGTGGATATGACTTTGCTCTTGTATTGGAAAATTTCACCAATCACCCTCATCAACAGATAACCTCATCCCATGAGAACTTCACCTTAGCATGCGAAGAGTCAGCTATGGCTTTGGAAACAAATTATTTTTTTCCTTTTGAGGATGAGAATGAGCCATCAGTTGAACATGAAGAGGTGCAGGCTTATCAGTAGCAATATTAGGGTAGACATAACTATAACTTGAGGAATAACCCAAATAGACCCACTGGCCCTTTGACTACATCCTTGCCTCCAAATAATTTTAACACTCCTCCTGATCCTAAGGCAAGTAATAACCCTAGATTTCCCAAAGTTAATGATCAATACTTAGCACCATAGAATGTAGTGGCAAAAGTTAGTAATCAGTCTCTAGAGTCTGACAAATTGGTCACATACTTAGCAGATGAAATGAAATAGATCAAAATCAGTCTGTCATTGTCAGAGTTTCTTAAAACCCCAGCTATTAAGAAGGCATTCATGAAATATTTGGATGACCCTATGCCAAAAGAAGATAGTCATCCCTCAAACTAGTCTTTGAATAAGGATCATGTGGCTAAGGATACTAATGTTAAACACAGAACTTCAGCTATGGTCCAAGATGCTAAAACTTCACACATGACCCTTTATAGGGATAAGACTGAGTCACCTCCATTTGTCCTTACCATAAGGATGTTCAGTAAGAATTTGCATAATTGCTTAATAGATTCAGGTGCATCTACTAATGTAATGCCATTGTCCATATGTAATGTCTTAGGGTTACATCCTGCCAAGTCACTAAAGAAGGTAACACAGTTAGATAAAACTGAGGTGAGTGTTGTAGGAGAATTAACTCATATTCATATGCAATTAACATCAGATCCAAGATATCAATACTACATTGATATCCATGTAGTAGATATCCTTGACACATATGGAATGTTTCTCAGCAGGGATTGGTCAAAAACACTTAATGGATACATGTCCACCAATTTTAGTCACATGTTACTACCTTGGAAAGGGATTCCCAATCAGATTAGGATAGATGCTGAACCCCACATGAAAGATATGATCACTAAGTATAATAAAACCAATGAGATCATGTATGTAGATGTTGAACACAGAGTTTACACCATCAGACCCCAAACTGTCAAGATAGAGGAGATCCTCATGTATGATGTTCAGGCTCATAATGATAATCTTCAGGATGATAAAATAATTATAGAATCTGATCACAGTTTAGATGATGATGAGGAAGTAGATCATTTTAAGAACTTTGAAATGTACTTGTCTAGAGAGATGCAATGTTGTCGAATGCTAAGCATATCTAATGAAGATGTTTTGATTGAAGGATGGTGCAGGTTGCATGATGAAGCACATTCTGAAAAACTTGTGATGCTTGTTTAGATATGATGGAATTGGAACAAGCATGTAGTGAGAAAGGATCATCATCACCCACAGTAAGTCATATAAATAGTTATAGTGATACTGACTCTTGTTTATCATTTGCAAGTATAGAAGAATGCACACATCATGATGAAAGTTACATTCATAAGATAGAAGAGATCTCGGTGTGCATTGAGAATAGTTATAAGAGTAACAAGAGTATCACCCCAGGGACCAATTGTTTGATTGAATCAAATTATGAAGTATCTAATGAAGATAGAGATAGTAATTTGACCAAGTTTGAAGAATTTTTATCAAAACAAATTCAGAAGAGGCTGTTACAGCATACTTCCCCACAAGATGTTCTAATTGAAGGTTGGTGCAGGTTACATGAAGCACCACATTCAGAGACTACTTGCTCATTATGCTTGCACATTTTGAAGAAGCAGATGATGTTTTATTCAAAGGATCATTCTTCTAATAGTAAAGAAGAAAAACAAATATCATCTTCACACCAATCAGATAAGGTGAAGTTTGAGAAGAATGAGTCACCAAAATTGAAATGGATATTAGGTGGTGTAGCCGCCAGAGTTGAAAAGAAAAGTAAAGGTCCAGATAAACCTTTAACTGAAGATAAGCCATGGATCCTTAGGTTTGATGGATCTAAATCAAACAAGGAGCTGGAGTAGGAATAGATCTCATTGATCCAACTGGGAAATCTTACTTAGCAACATATAGATTACAATTCCCATGCACAAATAATGTGACAGAATATGAAGCTCTGATTCATGGTATATTATTTGCACTCAAAAAGAAAGTAAAGATTCTACATGTCTATGGAGACTCAGAATTAGTGGTAAGACAAGTGAGAGGCATATATTCTTGTAATTACAAAAGGTTGTCTAATTACAGACACAGGGTATGGGATTTGATAGAAGATTTTGATGCATTCAATATCACTCATGTGCCTAGAGAACAGAATCATAGAGCAGATGCCTTAGCTCAAGTTGCAAGTACTTTGGAGCCATTATCCATATTTGGTCTGAAGAGGTTTTTAGTTGAATTAATATCAGTGCCTTCTATGCCAAATAATGTCATCAATCTTCAAGTGTTTGATGATGACCAACACATTTTGGACTTCGTATCAAATAGAGATGTGTTTGATGCTCAAATCATAGATGAAAGAAATGTGGAAGATCATACCTGGGAGGAAGAAGAGATCATGGATCTGCGTAGTAACAAGATTCCCAAAGGGATGATAGAATTAGAAAGAGCATTTGATTTAGATAATAAGCTGAAATAGAAATATCTCCCTAAAGCAGATGGAGGAGAATATTCACCAGTCAATATAGGGCAAGATGAAGAAAAAAGGAATGTTCTAATTGGTAAGGTGTATACAGAAGAAGAAATGACAGGGATAACTCAAGCACTTAAAGATTATATCCATGTTATTGCTTGGACCTATGATGAGTTGAAGACTTATGATACCTCAATCATTACCCATACTATACTATTAAAGCAAGATGTTAAACCCTTTAGACAAAAATAGAGGCCTGTTAATGCCTTATTGGAGACCATCATTTTTGAATAAGTAAAGAAATTGCTTAATGCCAGAATCATATTCCCTATGAGGCACTCTACATGGGTGGCTAATCTAGTCCCAGTGAGAAAAAATGGTGATATTAGGTTATGTGTAGACTTTAGAAATATGAATAGAGCTTCTGAAAAGGATAATTATCCTTTACCTTCACTGGATGAGGTCTTACAAATAGTAAATGGTGCAAAGATGATGTCATTTTTGGATGGTTTTTCAGGTTACAACCAAGTGATGGTAGATAAAATAGACAGATTGAAAACTGCATTTACCACCAAGTGGGGTATATTTTCTTATAGGCACATGCCCTTTGGCTTGATAAATGCTAGGGCCACTTTTCAACGAGCAATGGATATAGCCTTCAGGGGGTTGATTGGTAAGTGCATAGTCATATACATGAATGAATTGATAGTTTTCTCCAACAAAAGAGGTGACCACATAGAAGACCCGAGGAAAGTGCTTAAGAAATGTGAACAATATGGAATATCCCTGAATCCTAAGAAATGCATATTCAGAGTAACCACAGGTAAGTTATTGGGTCATCTGATAACAGACAATGGGATCATCATTGACCCTACAAGAGTGGAATCAATCATGAAGATATAGCTTCCTGGAAGTAAGAAAGAACTAAAATCCTACTTTGGTAAGATAAACTTTGTTAGAAAATTCATTACTGGTTTTGCAGAGATTGTCAGACTGCTGAATGCAATGCTCAAGAAGGATGCCAAAATTGAGTGGACGCCTGAGGCTAGAGCAACTTTTGAAGACATCAAGATAGCTATATCTGATGCCCCTATTCTGATCAGTCCAGATTATACAAGGGATTTTTACATATACTCATTTGCTTCAGAACATACATCTGCAGCAGTGTTAACACAAAGAAATGAGACTAAAGAAGAAAAGCCTATAGCTTTCATGAGTTGCCCATTTAGAGATGCAAAGCTCAGATACATGGATATTGAAAGACAAGCCCTTGCTTTAGTCTATGCAGTCAAGAAGTTTAGACATTACATTTTGAGAAGCAAGATAATTGCTATAGTACCAGATGCAGTAGTGAAGATGCTCCTGATGCAAAGTGAGCCTGGTGAAAAGAGAGCTAAATGGATAATAGTTCTCTAAGAATATGATATGGATATAACACCCATGAAGTTGGTAAGAGGACAAGCCTTGAGCCAAATGATATCATAAATTGATCCTAACATCATGAGCCAACAATATGTGATAAATGCTAAGGAAACTGAAGATTGGTATTCAGATATCAAGCACATCCTGATTATTGGAAGATCTCCATCAAGATTGCAAGCTTCACAGAGGAGAGCCTTGAAGATAAGATCACAAAAATACATCATAAAAGGAGGAGTCCTTTTCAAAAGGAATTATGAAGGAATATATCTCAGATGCCTAGAGAGGCAAGAAGTAGATAAAGTGTTAGCAGAGTTACATGATAAATTTGGGACCACACATGGATCACACTTAGCTACTACCTGTTGGTAGGTGGCGACTGATCAGGAAAGTACTGTACACTAGCCATGTATCCTCGCCGAGGTTTCGCCCCCGAGAAATTTTTTTTAGGGCCGACTTAAAAAATCCTAGGGCTGACTTAAAAAATCCTATTTTTTATGACCGACATAAGAAAACCCTAATTTTTGTAACCGACAAAAAGGCTTGATAAAAAGCAGCCAAGGGTTAGGGTTTGGGGATTGTATTGTAGCATTTGCAGCGGTATTGAGTTGTAGGGATTATTGATTGTAATCATTTTGATTTACTGGATAATAATATTGGACTCTCTATTTGGTGGATGTAGCCTGAGTTTGGGTGAACCACGTTAAATCTTGTCTCTCACTGTTATTAATTCTGTGTATTTCCATTTCTCTGTTTAATCTTTATTTGCATTTAATTGATATCTTCTGCCGGCTAACCCTAACAAGTGGTATCAGAGCGGGTTGTGTTCGATTATCATCTGCAGGAAAGTCTCACGGTTGAGTGGGAGCAATGGCGGACGAGGGAAGATTGAAGGTTGATAAATTCAATGGGCAGAACTATCAGTTATGGAAGATGCAGATGGAGGATTACCTCTATCAAAAGGATTTATGGATGCCTTTGGAAGGAGTAGCCAAGAAACCGGCAACAATGTCTGATGAGGATTGGAATCTTCTTGACAGAAAGGCACTGGGAACCATTCGGTTGTGCCTGGCACCGTTGGTGGCATTCAATATAACGGAAGCGAAGACAACAGATGGTCTGATGAAAGCTTTGGCAAAATTGTATGAAAAACCCTCAGCCTCAAATAAGGTATTTCTTATGAAGCGTTTGTTTAATCTGAAAATGGTTGAAGGTGGATCTGTGACAGATCATTTAAATGAATTTAATATGATTGTCAGTCAATTGACTTCTGTAAATGTAAAATTTGATGAAGAAGTTAGAGCTCTCTTGATATTATGTTCATTGCCTGAAAGCTGGGATAGTTTGGTAATGGCGGTTAGTAACTCTATTTCTGGTTCAAATACCCTGAAATTTGATGATGTTGTTGGTGTATTCTGAGTGAGGAAATTCGTAAGAAAAGCTCAGGTGGATCCAAATCAGGCAGTGTTTTGAATGCAAAAAGCAGGGGTAGATCAAAGGAGAGAGGAAAAGGTTCTGGAGGTCATGGGAAGTCACGAGGAAAATCAAAGGACAAAAGATCCCAAACGAGAGGACAGAAGGATTGTTGGTACTATGGAAAACTAGGTCATCTGAAGAAAGATTACTGGTCTCGGAAAAATAAAGAAGGAGCCAAACAAGAAGGCAATAAGGAAGCAAATGTGGTAAGTAATAAATCTGAAGATGATGCTTTGATTCTTTCCCTAGATAATGCTGATGATTCATGGGTTTTAGATTCAGGGGCCTCATTTCATGCTATGCCCCATAGAAGTTATTTTCTTGATTATGTCCAAGGGGATTTTGGGCTGGTTTATTTGGGAGATAACGAACCCTGTCAGATTGTTGGAAAAGGAAGAATCAAGATTAAGTTGCAGAATGGGAATCATTGGCTACTACAAGAGGTAAGGCATGTTCCAAGGCTCAGTAGGAATTTAATTTCAGCAGGGCAGCTAACTGAACAAGGTTGCACTGTTATATTTACTGATAAAAATTGGAAGGTTTCAAAAGGTGCCTTAGTAGTAGCAAAAGGTGTGAAAGTAGGCACCTTATATCTTTGTACAGGTCATACTGTTCCTTCTACTTTAGATGTTATAGAGGAAAAACAAACAGGTTCAGAACAGTTGCTGCAGGTTTGCAGGAAGAGACTGGAAAAGTTGCTGCAGGTTCTGAAACAACACTATGGCATAACAGACTTGGGCATATGAGTGAAAAAGGTATGAAGGTACTTCATTCTAAGAAAGTTTTACCAAGTCTAAAATGTATTAATATGGATTTCTGTGAAAGTTGTGTGTATGGAAAACAAAAGAGAGTCAGTTTTCTCAGAGATGGGAAGCAAAAGAAAAATAAAAAATTGGAGCTTGTGCATACAGATGTATGGGGACCAGCTCAGGTATCTTCTTTCAGTGGCTCTTGGTATTATGTTACATTCATAGATGATGCAACTAGGAAGGTCTAGATTTATTTCCTTTGACAAAAATCTGATGTATTTGAAACATTTAAAAAATGGAGAAGCTTGGTTGAGAATGAGACAGGTAAAAGATTAAAATGTCTCAGATCTGATAATGGCAGTGAGTATTGCAGCAAAGAATTTGAAGATTATTGTTCCTTTAATGGAATTCGTAGGCAGAAAATAGTTCCAGGGACTCCACAGGAAAATGGAGTGGCTAAACGCATGAATAGGACAATAATGGAGTGTGCAAGGACCATGAGATTGCATGCTGGGCTGCCTTTAAACATGTGGGCAGAGGTTGTCAACACTGCTGTATATTTAATTAATAGAGGTCCTTCAGTTCCTTTGGGCTGTGGTATTCCAAAGGAAGCATGGACAGGTAAGAATGAGTTATTCTTTTCTGAAAACCTTCAGCTGTGAAGCATTTGCACATATAGATTCTAAAAATGGAACCAAGTTGGATGCGAAATCAAAAAAAGTACCTTCGTTGGATATGGCATTGATGAATTTGGTTATAGGCTTTGGGATTTTGAAAATCAGAAAATTGTGAGAAGTAGGGATGTTATATTCAATGAGAAGGTGTTGTACAAAGATCAGTTGCAGCAGCATGAGAAGAAAGAAAAGGATTATGTGGTGCTGGATGATACTCCAAATAGTGATGTTCTAGTGGCTCCTCATGCTCCGTAACAGCAACTAGAAATACCACAAACTCCAGTAAATGTTAGATGGTCAACAAGGATAAGTAGACCTCCTGAAAGGTTTTCTCCCTCTTTGTATTCTATTTTGTTAACAGGTGCTGGTGAACCAGAAGGGTATGATGAAGCTATGCAGGTGAATACACAAGTTCAGTGGGAGCTTGCCATGAAAGAAGAAATGGCCTTGCTGAAAAATCAGACTTGGGAATTATGTAAGTTACCTGCAGGTAAAAAGGCTTTACCAAACAAATGGGTTTACAGGCTGAAAGAGGAAGATGGAGGTAAGAAATGATTTAAGGCAAGGTTAGTTGTAAAAGGATTTGCACAGAAACAGGGCATTGATTTTGATGAGATATTTTCTCTGGTTGTCAAGATGACTTCTATTCGTACTATTTTAAGTATTGTGGCTGCTGAAGATTTGCATTTGGAACAGCTAGATGTGAAAACTACCTTTCTCCATAGTGATTTGGAGGAGGAGATACATATGGAATAGCCCCAAGGATTTGAGGTCAAAGGTAAGGAGAAACTAGTGTGCAGATTGAAGAAGAGTTTGTATGGCCTGAAACAAGCACCTCGGCAATGGTATTTGAAATTTGATAGTTTTATGGTTGAGCAAGGCTACAATAGGTGTAATTCTGACCATTGTGTTTATTTTAAGAGATTGGATAATGACAGCTACATTATTTTATGTTTATATGTTGATGACATGCTTGTAGCTGGGTCTAACATGGATCATATTAGAGAGTTAAAACATCAGTTAGCACAGTCATTTGATATGAAGGATTTGGGGGCAGCAAAACAAATCCTTGGTATGAAAATTTGTAGAGATAGGAAGAATAGAAAATTGACTCTATCTCAGGCTGCTTATGTTGAAAAGGTGTTGTAGAGATTCCATATGGAGAATGTAAAAGCTGTCAGCACACCTTTACCTAGTCATTTGAAATTGACTAAGGAGATGTGTCCAAAGACACAAGAGGAGGAAGAAAAAATGTCCAAGGTACCATATGCTTCAGCTGTAGGAAGTTTAATGTATGCCATGGTATGCACGAGACCGGATATTGCACATGCTGTAGGAGTCATTAGCAGGTATATGTGTCATCCCGGATTTGAGCATTGGAATGCGGTAAAATGGATTCTCATATATTTGAGAGGTACATCTAATAAACACTTATGTTTTGGGGGCTCTGATACTGACTTAGCAGGTTATGTAGACTCAGATTTGGCAGGGGATATTGATACCAGGCGGAGTACTACAGGTTATGTCTTTACTGTAGGAGGAACATCGGTGAGTTGGATTTCCAGGTTGCAAAAGGTGGTTGCTTTATCCACCACAGAGGTAGAATATGTAGCTGCAACAAAGGCAAGCAAGGAGATGATATGGCTGCAATCTTTCATAGAAGAATTGGGTAAACAACAGGCTAACAGTTCTTTGTATACAGATAGTCAGAGTGCCATACATCTTGCAAAGAATTCTACCTTGCATTCAAAGACTAAACACATACAGTTGAGGTATCACTTTATTCGGTTGGTGTTGGATAATGAACAGTTAAGGCTGGCAAAGATACATACAGATGAAAATCTAGCGGATATGTTTACAAAGGCAGTGACAAGGGAGAAGCTGCGCTCCTCTTCAGCTTCGGTTGGTCTTCTAGACTAACAACAACAAAAATAGAACAATAGAGTCCAGGGTGTCATCCAGGCTCAGTCTCCAAGTGGGAGATTGTTGGTAGGTGGCGACTGATCAGGAAAGTACTGTACACTAGCCATGTATCCTCGCCAGGTTCAGGGTTAGGGCCGACTTAAAAAATCCTAGGGCCGACTTAAAAAATCCTATTTTTTATGACCGACATAAGAAAACCCTAATTTTTGTAACTGACAAAAAGGCTTGATAAAAAGCGGCCAAGGGTTAGGGTTTAGGGATTGTATTGTAGCATTTGCAGCGGTATTGAGTTGTAGGGATTGTTGATTGTAATCATTTTGATTTACTAGATAATAATATTGGACTCTCTGTTTGGTGGATGTAGCCTGAGTTTGGGTGAACCACGTTAAATCTTGTCTCTCGCTGTTATTAATTCTGTGTATTTCCATTTCTCTGTTTAATCTTTATTTGCATTTAATTGATATCTTCTGCCGGCTAACCCTAACACTACCCATGCTATCCTCAGAGGAGGATACTACTGGTTCACTATCTTTAAGGATACTGCTAAACACATTAAATGTTGTCATACATGTCAGGTTGCAACCAATAGAGAAAGATATGCCGCTCAACCCTTGCAACCAGTAATGGAGATGCACCCATTTGCTCAATGGGGCATGGATTTTATAGGATCCATCAATCCTCCATCATCTTCAGGCCACAAGTATGTATTGACTATCACTAATTATTATACTAGGTGGACTGAGGCTATTAGCAGTAAGACATGCAATGTAGAGGATGTGATCAAGTTTTTGGAAAGCAACATAGTAACCAGGTATGGAGTTCCTTATGCTTTAGTATGTGATAATGGACCTACCTTTGCATCATTAAAACTATCAAGTTGGGCTTTTGATCATGGGATCATTCTGAAGTTTTCTTCAAATTATTATCCTCAAGGGAATGGACTAGTAGAGTCTATAAATAAGAACTTGTTCAATATCATAAAGAAATTGATAGACAAAAATCCTAGGGAATGGAATACCCTACTAAAGTATGCCTTGTGGGTAGATAGAATCAGAATGAAGGCTGCATTAGGAAACTCTCCTTATCAGCTAGTATATGGGGTGGATCCTATCCTCTTTGTTAACCTAAAGATCCCCACATTGCAATTTGCACAAGAATATCTAGGCATAAATAACAAACAAGAAGTCAGGTTACTTCAGTTAATGCACCTAGAAGAAAAAAGAAATAAAGCAATTGACCAGTTTGCTAAACATCAGGCTGTTTTCAAATGCTAGTTTGACAAAAGAGCCAAAGTTAAAGATTTTAGGATTTCATATATAATCCTTATGTGGGATAAAGCACATGAAAAGAAAGGGGATCATGGTAAATTTGACAAACTTTGGATAGGTCCTTTTCAAATTTCAGAAATCCTAGGAGACAGTACCTACAGACTTAAGACTCTAACCGGTGAGGATGTCCCATTACCAGTTAATAGATAGTTCCTCAAGCATTATTTCCAAGACTGAAATAGGGTCATGTAAGTCAAATGTATCATAATGTGCACATTGTATAGTTGTTTGTACAGTTTTGTTTTGTTCATGTGTTTGTTTGTTTGTTTTGTTGAGTTTTTATTTTGGTTAGTCAAGATAATGCAACTTGTCACCCTAAGAAAACAATCAAATTGTTAGGATTCAAGTGATGAGAACAAATTCCTATATAGGTTATGATTCATTTTGAGGAGTACCTGTGATCATGTATGTGATATCCTTTTCATCATGGTGCATTTTCTTAACTAAGGAGGATTTTCACAATGACTCACCTAACAGCCTTGGGTTTGTGGAACACATAAGTATATGTGTTAAGTGAAAAATCCAAAGGGACTCCCTTGCTACCAATACAATCTCCAACCTAAATCAACAAGTGATCACACCTTGCATATTAAGCTAACATGATGATATCATATGAACAAAAGAGATAAGTATTGAAAATTCAAAAGAATAAAATTAGGCCATCTAGGTAACTCTACTGGGGCTATAGACGCCTGCTGGCAGTGGGGCTCTACTTAGGGGGATTGTATAGATAACCTTTTTGGGGCTATGGACATCTGCTGGTAGTAAGGCTCTATCCTGGTTGGCTATGAGGGATAATCCCAAAATATGTAGCTTAACACCAGTTACTCATGTTTCCAACTTACTTTCAAGATGAGGATAATTAATCGTCTACACACACTTGATCCCTTGCTAGCATTGTTGCAATGATGAACATCATACCATTCAGAAAGGTCATAATACTTATGCTTAGAAAGCGTTAAAATGCTATGTTAGAATGTGATCACATCACTTGAATCATTTGAATTTGATTGTTTTCTTTGGTGGCAAGTTGTTTTGTGGTTACACAACACACCCCATTTTGCTTTAGCAAAATAGGGACCCAACTTTTCTTTCTACTTTTTCTGTGCTTGTTTCTTGCTTTGGGCGGTTTGGTAAAATTAGTCATGTGTGTCACCTTTGCTAGGTCGGTTGACAAAGTCAATATTTTCCATCATAAACCTCATGGTTGGAAAGTACACAAAATTCCAGGCGGGTTTGCCTTTTGGATCACCCCAATATTATATAAAAGTAGAAAGTTATGTTGAGTAAAAGTTTTGTCAACCCTGATATTTCCCATGGGGGTCATATTTATAACATTAGTCATATTCAGTAAGATCACTTGGACTTACAATTATCACCCGTGACTCATTAGGTACCCGATATGCGAGCGTAAAAGTTAAATAAGAGCTGATATCTACTCGTTGAGAGCATCATATATTCGCGGGGGGTCATATTTCATAATATCAGTCATCTTACAAATATCACCCCTACGTAAATATCACCTTGTGCCAATATGACGATGACATCATCTAGTTCCAATTAACGAAAGAAATGATTAAGGTGATGACGTAATCATCTCACTCGACCCAAGGAAGGTCATATAACACAGATCTATCATATTTCTTAATATGATGATGACGTCACCCAAGCTCAATTACAGTATATCGATGGCCTGATGTTGTCATCATGATCTATTCCTTGGGGGGTCAACTTTTGAAATATCCTTGATCTTAATTTCTTGACCCGATATGCTTCATGGTCAAAGGTTGACCATGTCACCTGATCTTTAGTAAACGATTATCCCACGTGAGATGGGGGGGTCATATTATCCGAGGGGGGTTCATATTTTCAAATATCACTGATCTTTGAAAGATCATCCCCTAGCATTAAATGCAATTAAAATGGTAGGTGAAGCCCTGCCTATTTCAAATACAAATTGAACACTTGGCATCATCTATGAGGTCCATGCAAATGATCGACGGATCATATCAGAACAGCACACTAAGCCCTAATTTGTCGTGTCGATCCGTTTAAAAGTAAAATTCTAAGGTTATTTTCATTTACCTTGCAATTAATCAAGATTATAGAGCTCCAGAAGTTAAAACCCTCATCAACCATCTGTTAGTGGATTGTGATATTCGACGCAATGGAATGGAACGGGTGACCCCACAAGTTTACAATGTTTCCTGTTATCAGTCATATAATTCGAATGGGAAAGCAACATCAGGTAAGTAACTTCAAAACCCTCTCCATTGTTGTTTTCTGTAATTGTCCAGGTAAAATGGTTATCTTTACTAGGGTAAATCTGCATGGTGATGTATGAAAAGTTTTAAGGTGATAAGTAATAAAGATGATGCATGATATTGTTGAAAATGCATATGGGTACCATGGGTAAGATATGTCATGCTTATTGCAGGATCTAATGGCAGACATCAAAAGGAACATATCCAAGGCTGAATTCTTAAAGCCTATGTTTGTCCAACCTAAAGGGGTAGGGTTTAGGTATGGTGTCATCGGTGATACACATCAAGGGAGTACAGATTTGGATGCATGGTCCAAAAAATTGGATGATGATACAGATAACCCTATATTGGATAAAGTATTCACGATTGGTATGTGGCACGTAGCAGGTTTCCCGTATGCCATGGATGCCATAGAGCTGGTAGTCAAGTGTGCTAGGAATTATAATCGAAAAACCAAAAGGGTAGAGAAACACGATAGGATATCCTTGGATTTCTTAGTCGAGGGCCTCACCACTACTTTCAACTTGCTAGTAGGAAATAAGGTGGTTAGGGTGGATCTCCATAAATTGGAGAAAGAGTACAACAATAATAAGAAAGATGCCCGGAAAAGAATATATTAGTGGAGGGCAAAAAGCAACACCTACACGGCCTTGGCCAAGCTGCCAGTGTACCTGTATAAATTTGATTTTGATGATGAATATCAATACATGATTGCCCTATTAAGTAGGATGACTGGCAAGCCACATGCTGGTAATTTTGAGAATTGGATGTTCAGTATCATCTAGATGGTATTATATTCAGATAACAAGCCTCGGTGGGCCAACATCATCGGTGATAGCCTAGATGAAGGGATGAGGAAGCTAGGAGGATAGGCATGCCTATTTTACATGACCTCTTATGTTGTCTATTCCTGTGCCTCCTGAGGAACATTTGATGCCCTACAGACAGTAGGTAGGCTGGGGAATAGCACTGGAGATATGCATATATGGGATCATTATCCCTGACTACAAAGAAAAGTATACCTCCAAGATTACAAATTGGTGAATGATGCATTCTGAATGCATCTGGTTAGAACAATGGAGAAGGATAGGACCAAGAGGCTGAGCATGGAAGCTCAAGAAGTCATTTACAAACATGGAGCCTGGTTTATCCAATTTGCTACTTTTTCATATATCAGAATTGAAGGTTTTGATGGACAACCCCTTATGCTGTCAAGATACCTTACTGATAGGGTCATCTTGATGGAATTTGTTAGACAGGTGTCTATAGTGGTTGAGGCTTATAGAGAACAAAAGAAGATTCCTTTGGTTTTATTTCCAGTATACATGGGATGGTATTTATGCCTAGATTCATAGAGCATTAAGCATGCTATTGGGGGGCTAAAACTAATGTACTTACAACCATTTCCTCTCACCAGATCATATGACCCTTATAGAAGGATGCAGAAACTACTAGGGAAACAAATACACCAAAAGCATCTGGAGGACTTTTTGGACTGACTGTGATGATGAAGTTGAGGTACGAAGAAGGAAATATCAAAGGCTCACACTAAATCAAGTTAGGACTTTTGACTGCATCTCAGTGCCCACCCAATTACATAATGATGATGGAAAGATAATGTCCAATGAATATGAGGACAAGAAGGTGTATAATGACACCATATCAGCCCCTGATCTTACACAACCAGAGGATATATCCTTGGGTCGAATAATGCAAGGGGTGATCCAATTGACCCAAAGATGGGTGGATGCAGAGATGACCAAATTGAAAAAGAAGGGTATGGCTATCACCATAGACAACAAGAAAAAGAGACAAGAGCTGTTAGATAAGGAGTATGATGATTTGTTGATTGAGAAGAGAAAGTGCAACGGGGAGAGATTACCCACTGAAAAATAAAATAAGATACCCTCCAAGGGTAAGAAGGTGGAGAATGAGCCAAAGGGGGTGATCATTGAAAGATTTGTATCTAAAGGTGATGGGGCATCTACATCAGCCCATGTGTCCACATCACAACTGCCCCCAAACAAACCAAAGCCCAAGAGGATATTGAGACCTGATACTGAAAGCACAGAGGTGCAGGTTGAAAAGTAGGTTCTACAAGATGATTTAGAAGAAGATGATCCCTTGGAAGAAGAACAATTGAATAGAGAGCCCAAAGATGATGACTTGTTGATAACAAGTAGGAAAAGGAAGTAGGTGCTATAGACACCACCACCCAAGAAGTGAAAAAAAACCATGAGGGGAGAAGTTAGTACTGATCCCATCATGTTAATGGGTATGGGTGGTGCAGGCTTCAGGAGAGAATTACAACATGAAGTCCCCATTCTAGAGATAATTCAGTTTAAGACTGAGAGAATGGAGGAACAAAAAGAAAAAGAAATGCATAGGGTTAGCAAGGAGTCTCCTTTTCCCTTGGATGACACTATGGAGCTATTAGATGATGAGGTAGTCCAAGATGTGACTACCCAACGCATCGAAACCCTAGTTGCTAATACTAGGATGAATCCTCATGGGGCCCCATTGGCCCATATGAGGATGCTAGAAGAAGGAAAGCAAATGGATGAAACAAAATAAGATAGTTCAGAGGGGGTAACCCAACAGATAGGGTTGGACAAGTTAGTTGATGAAGTTATAAGCCCTGCATCAATAGACCTAACATACAGGGGTGATATAAGCCCAAGTAGAGACAATAATCCACCATTGGAGCCTAAAAGGGATGGTGGGGGTGATCAGGGGATGTCTGACAGAGATGATCATCAGAAGCAAAATTTATCCCCACCACACACAGAGGGGGGAGATCATAGAAGTCCGCCTAGAACTGAAGAAAGGTCAGGTTAGGAAGAGCCTAGTTTAGAGAATATCAGCGCACCAAGAGGTGAAGAACATAGACTGGCACATGACAAGGGTGATGAGAAAGAAATGGATAATGTGGACAGGGGTGATCAAGGTGATCTCTAAGGCCAAAGTACACAGATTCCCCAAGAGGCCAACTTACAACAAAATGAGACTAAAGAGAAAGATCAAGAAATCCCAAGGGAAAGCTCACAAGAGGAGGCACAATATTAGAGTGTCTATACTTCACAAGAGCCCCCTCCACAAAAGGAAGTTCCTCAATAGGAGGAACCCCAACAAGATCCCCCTCATGATAAGGTGCACGAGGAAGAAATTAGGAAAGAACCGTCACCACTGAGGACAGAACTTAACATAGGAGAATGGGACACCTAAAATATAGGGGGTGATCATGAGGAGCCTAGGGGTGATATACCTTACTGGTTGCAAAGAGAGGTGCACCTGAAACAAGTTGAAGAGGTACAAGATTTTGATGTATCCACATTATTTGCTGGGAGCATGAGGAAACCCAAGAGAAAGACTAGGCTAACCTTGGCAATAAAGAGAGACCCTACAAGAGGTAGGAGAACTGCACAGGTGGCCATGCCCATGGTTGAGAAAGAGAAAGGCCAAATAAACCTTAACGAGTTCCAGATCACTAATGTTGATCTAGGTTTTGCAAACAAAGATCAAGAAGGCCAAGAGGGAAAAGACATTATAGACTCTCTAACACAAAGGGTGAAGAGAGAAAAGGAGAAGAATAAAAGGCATAAAGAGCACATTGCTTAATTACATTCTTTTATTAAAGGATTAATTAATCTTGATCCTACCCAGGCTAGTACAGCCACTCCATTGACCATCATATCTCAAGAGGAGATCACAGTATTAGACTTGATGAAGCATAAGGCACTAGTAATGGAAAAGTGGATGTGGTCAACCCTTGCTGAGGCAAAGGATGTGGTAAAAACCTCTTTGGAGAGGTGGAATTATTTAAGTGCATTAAAGAGAAAAGTGGACAAGCTACAAAATGAAGTAGGCAGAAGGTCATTTAAATTAGAGAAGGACCTGGATGCTCTAGGTGAGATGAAGAGGATTGATACACAAATCTTGATAAGTAATAATATATTGGATAATAACACTGCCCTACTACTAGGAATCTGGTATGAAGATATTAAATTTGAATGTGATGTATTGAAGAGATGCAATGGCAAGCTCAGGGATATTAGTGTCAAGATGCATAGCCTGATGGCACACGAGGCAGAGACCGTAGAGGCTTTGGAAGGGAAATTAGAGGGGAAAATTGAGAATCAAGATGCATATTTTGTTGTCAAGGCCTTTCATGACAATTTCAAGCAAGTGGCAGATGAATAAAGTCATGAGAATAAAAGTCAGGGTGGAGACTTATAATGAGACATTAAATAGAAGGAGAAGCAAGATGGAAGCCCTCAAGGAAAAATTCCACTCTCACAAGCATGCAATAATAAAAGTTAAAGTCCAAGATGGAGGTGAAGTTGACAGGATAGTCCAAGCATATGAGTCTATCAGGGCAGCAATAAAGGTGCATATAAGGGATGGTCTGCATCAAAGTGATAGTGAAAATAAAGAAGAAGAAATTGAAGAGAATGATGAAGATGAAGAGAATGAAGAAGAAGAGTGAGATAAAGAGTAAGTATAGATGCATCATCAGGTAAACATATGCATTGGTTACTTGTAAGCAGTAAGTTCTGCCAGATAGTTGCCAACTGGCAACTTGTGCCATGGAGGAAGAAGTTGACTAAGTCAATGAAGAATTGTTAGCCATTGATCTGAATTGATGATCTTGACCGTTGGTCATGTGTAACCACCTCCTCTCCTTATGCTATAAAAGGGGATGGAGTGCACTCTTTTGATCATTAGAAACTTAATTGAAATTTGATTGCTGAAGAATTCGAAACTAATTTCAAGGTTATTGTGAATGTACATGTTTTGCATACTTAATGAAGAGAAGTTGTTCTGATTACAAATCATTGTAAATCTTGAGTAATCTGTGAGTGGAATCTAGATGTATGCATTGATTAGCAACGTCCCTTGGAGTGCTTTTCAGTCTGCATATGTTGTTTTCATTCCTTGTGCCTTTGATGTTAGCATCAACCATACCTAGCTGTGGAACAACCTGGTGAATTATGGTTTGATTTCTTCTCTTCATGACTGTATCTTGAATGTATGTGACTCAATAGCTAAAGGTTCACCAAATTTAGAAGTATCTCTTTAAATTTCTTTGAATTTCATTACAAATCACCTCCATAATTGCAAATAACATATAATCCAAAGCTAATGAACACGAAATATGCCTATATCTTGTAAATAATTGAAAATACAGATAAATATCATGCAAACACAGATAAATATGAATATCTACTTGTAGACACATCATTTGAATAAATACACAGTGTAGAAGCATGTGTAAGTTCATGCTGATAAATGTTTAATAGAATTGATCAAACCTACAAATATCACAGTGATCTATGGGATAGAGTAGAAATAACCACATTTGTGAAGTGAATTTATAGAATACAGTTCCATTATTGATCATCTAGACAAATGTAAGACCCCTTGAAATAGAAAACAACATGTCACATCAACCTCTGAGTAATGTCAGATGAGCATGACCTAATCAACGGAGCCTTGGAGTCATCAGTTTATCTTAAATTGATTATACTTTATAAGATAATAAAGGTTTGTTGAGCAAATGTTTTATGTAAGTTGTTATGACTAACAATCATCATCAACAGTACCATACTTAGTTATCCCTGCACACCCATAATACATTCTATATCCTCTAGCAGCTAATTATTTCACTACTTGAGTGAATGCCACAAGAAAATTATACAACACATGAAAAGACTGTGATGATAATGGTGGCAAGAGACACTGTGTGGCTTCATGATTGTTGTCATTGATGGCAACAAAGTTCATCTCATATCTGTAGCACACAGTATGTCTTTACCAGAAGTCAGATTGAAAAGTGTTTTGGTTCGATGAACAAGAACAGAGCATGCAACAAGGTCTGACAATCAAGTTTGGATCTCTCAGAGGATGTATCTCAGCAAAGTATAGACTTGGGGAAGTCAAGAGGAGTACCATGACTGCTACATTCTAGAGATTGAGCCTCTAGTGATGAAAGAGTGAAAAGATATGAGCATCTAAGCATTGGGTTCCTGACAGGTAGAGTAGACTGAGGAAGAACTGACCGACAAAGCATCAGACTTTAATCCGGATGAGAAATTGATGATGGTCAAGCTAATTGAGAGATCATACATGGTTGGCAAACTTGATTGATGACTTCTAACTCTATGTCTTGAATATTCATCACATATTAAGCATGGATTCAGTCGACAGATCAATGCCTTGTAAATATCTTGAATATTCCGGTTGCCGACTAGATAGATGTTGAAATCCTTAATACGGATATATATACCAAATAGATTTTAGTATGAAGGTGTGTGTGTGATGAGATAGTGTGTGAGGAAAGGTGTAGAGCAAGTGGAAGCAAGAATACAAGTCCAGTATGTGATAGAACAGTAGCACTAAAGCAGAGGAAGAATGAAGTGCAGTAGATTAGTATATTGAGCCTAACCGGAACTAAACCTCAACATATGTGGATGCCTCTAATCAGTTCAAACACCTGGTTACCTTCCTTAACTTTGTAGACAGTGAGTCTCTTGTAGGCAGTGTGCCTCTTGTGAGTAATGTTCTCAGACAGTGAGCCCTAATTAGCAAGTGCCATTTTTATACTTCTTATTCTTTTAATAGAGAATACATTCTTGGGTTAGTCACCTTATGGTTTTTTCCCTTAACAGGGTTTTCCATGTCAAAATTACTGTGTTATGTGTGTTGATCTTATTTTTCCTCTTATGGTTATGTATGCTTATTTGTTTTGATGCTGCACTAATTGTTAACAAGGAAAGAAAATTAAAATATTTAGAATAATTGATTCACCCCCCCTCTCAGTTATTCACCTTGTTTCCAACAATTAGTATTAGAGCCAAGTTCCTCCAAACAGAGCCTAACAGCTTGAGGAAGATCTGGGAATCTCAATGGATATGTATGGTATGAGGGAACAACTTTAGTCTGCCCTAGATGATCTTGAACAATCTCACTCTGAAGTTAATAACCCGAGGGAAAGACTCAAACAAGCTAATGATTTCATAAATGAACTCAAAGAAAAACTGAGTATCTCTGTGAAAAAGAGAAAGGAACTACTTCAACAATTAGCAAGTCAAAGTGAAGCCAATGATACAAATGAAGATTTGAATGAGAAAAACAAGTTATGTGAGAAGCTATCAAAGGAGGTCATTATGGTAAGACATGAAATGGAATCAGGGGTTATGAAATTCACCCAAGAAATTGAAGAGAAAAGAAAAATTGAAGATAATCTAAAACAATCTCTCAAGGAGAAGTCAGAAGACTGCCACAAAATGGATAGAATAATTAGGTATCTGGAATCTGATCTTGAAGAAGCTAGAGATAATGAAGAACAACTTGAGAATCAGATAGACACCCTTAAAAGGGATCTTCAAACAACAAATGAATATAAAGAGAAATTCAAGATAAGCTCTGCTCAACTTGAAGTTCTTCTTGAAAGCCAAAAGAGGATAGATGACAAGCATGGCTTGGGGTATGAGAAAGGTGAAAGCTCCGGATCCGGTCAGAAGAACTCTGGATCAGGAAATCCAAGGAACAAGCCTATAAGATCTCTGATAAGGCAACCAAATGCTCAAAGATATCCATGTTGCAAGTATGGGCCTAACCGGTGTTGTCATTGATGTCAACATACTCATGCTGCATTAATGAGAAGGATTGGATGAGTAGAGAGGAGCAATGGAGACAGTGAAGTGGAGATCCCAGCTAAGATACAGATCAGAGGTTGTGGTTCAAAGGGTTTGTAGATATGAGTCTTGAGATGATCCAGTCAAGTTTTCAGAGGTCCACATGAAGATTTGAAGAAGTTATGGCCGCTTAAGTAGAACCAGCTCTAGCAGGTGTTCAGAGGTGACAGAGTGACATAGATAGGTCCGGTGAGATCCAGTAATGCACTATCCCATTCTGCGGAATTGAGGGAGTGTTGAGGATGTCCGTGTGAAGTGGCGACTCGATTGGTTCATGGTTTGAAGGTCCATAAGAACCTATTCCTTTGTGACAGTAATGACAGACTGTGTTCTTAAAGCTCCGAATCAAGGAGAGGAGAATTCCAGCAAGAAGATGAAGTGTGGATGTTCTCAAGTGATTCAGGAAAGGTTGTGGTGATCCTTGGATCGTGTCCAGTTCATGTTGGTGGTCCGCATTGAAGTTAGAGTGCGCATTTGAAGAATAACCACTGGATGATGGTGTTCTTCTTGAGACTGGCCGACTGGATGTATTACACATCTTGCGGATGTTCTTGTAGATGTTTTCTGACTTAGATGATTATTCCTAAGTCGATGCCTTGTATAAATAAGGGATTGTGAAGTCTTTCCAAAGCATGTCTTGTGGTGATGAGTGTGTGGTAGCGAGGAGAAGAGCGAAAGGCAGACTAGAAGTATTGGGCTTAAATGGAACTAATTCAAGCATGGTGAAGATGCTATTCTCTAGTTCATGTAGGTGATACTTATTTCTTTGTAGACAGTGTGTCTCTTGTAGGCAGTGAGCCTCTTGTGAGCAGTGTGCTTGGGTAGTGAGCCCTAATTGGCATGTGCCATTTTTTTCTTTCTATTCTTCTAACAGAGAATACAATCTTAGGTTAATCACCCCGTGGTTTTTCCCTTAACTAGGTTTTCCATGTCAAAATCTTGGTGTCATATGTGTTGGTGTGTTTCTGCTTTTGATTTGAATGCATTATGGTTCATGATTAATATTCTACTAATCACTAAAGAAGATTGAAGTGTTTAATTAGAGAAAGTTTTGCACAACTGATTCACCCCCCCTCTCAGTTGTGTTCCCTAAGTCTAACAATTGGTATTAGAGCTAAGTTCCTCTAAAAGGAGCTTAACGGCTTGAGGAGATCCAGGATGTCGTCTTAGAAGAAGGATAGTTTGAAGTTTGATGGAACCAACTTTGCTCTTTGGAAAGGTCGCATGAAATGTCACTTGTAGTGTATGGGAATGGCGTACTAGTCCATGGTTACAAAATAGTATGTACCTCCATAGGGCGGTCCGACAACCCTAAATGAAATCATAGATGCTGAAAATAATCTGTGGACCAAAGAGGCTCTTCTAAGCGCATTATCTGACTCAGAGCTCTCAAATGTTATTGACCTACCAACTACCTTTGAGATTTGGAATAAACAGGAATTTTTGCATGAAGGAGACCAGTATGTTAAATGTGCAAGGTTACAGAGTCTAAAAGGGAAATTTGAAAAACTGAAGATGAGAGATGATGAAAATATTACTACTTTTATGCCAAGAGTGAATGAGCTGGTTTGTGGAATTAGAAATGCTAGTGGAGTCTTGGATGAAAATGAGATTGTTGGTAAAATTCTCAGATCCCTTCCTGCTTCTTACAAAATCAAAGCTGCTGCCATTGAAGAATTCAGAGCCCATACAACTGTCACAAGAGATCAATTGGTTGTATTTGAAATGACAGAGTTTGGAGATGACCCCCCAAGACTGAATCTGCATTCAAAGCTAGTGCCTCTGTTAAATGTAAACAAAGGTTTGATTTGGGAGAGAATTCTTCAAGGAAATTGTCATGGTATGAAAAAGCAAGAAAAGATCTAGAAGAAGAAGAAGTAGAAACTGCTCAACTTGAAGCCCTTATTGCAAAGAGGCTGCCAAGAGGATCTGGTAAGTATGAAGGAAAATTACCCTTTAAGTGTTTTAACTGCAATAAGATTGGTCGTTTTGCCTCAAGGTGTCTGGAAAGATTTTCAAGGCAAAATCCTAATAAGCCAAGGTTCTAAAAGAACTGTTACTATGTACATGAAGATGATGATAATGAAGGAGTAACAGATGATGAATAAGAGATAGGAAACAAATCTAGAAATGAATGGGTGTTCATTGTCATCAAGGAAGAAGAGCCAATGTCCTCTGTATCTGTCAATCTTAAGATTGTGGAAAGAGCTCTGGCTGCCCAAATTGAAGAGAAGGATGATTGGGTCATTGACAGTGGATGCTCTCACCATATGACAGGCGACAAAAATAAGTTTGTAGATTTGGAAAGGTATGAAGGAGGAGTGGTAAAGTTTGGTGACAATTCTGTTGGTAGAATCAGAGTAAGAGGAACTATTTCTTTTGATGGAAGAAACAAAACTGGTAATGTACTGTATGTTGAAGGTTTGAAGCACAATCTTCTCAGTGTTGGACATTTGGTGGACAAAGGCTATGATCTCTGATTCAAGGATGGAAAATACAAAATCTTTGAAAGTTCTGGAACATAGATTGCATCCGGTACTCAAACTAAAGGTAATATCTTCCACTTGGTTGGTACTGGTAAAAACTGCTTATTTGTTCAAGTTGATCAGAGTTGGTTATGGCATAGAAGGATGTGTCATGTGAATTTTGATAATATCATCAAGATAAGCAATACTCAGGCTGTAAGAGATCTTCCAAAATTGGTGAAACCTACTAACAACTTGTACAAGGAATGTCAGTTGGGTAAGATGAGCAGAGTCACATTCAAAAGCAAGGAACTATCTTCTACCGGATTATTGGACTTAGTTCACACTGATCTTTGTGGTCCGACAAGAACCAGGAGTATTCAAGGTGATAGATACTTCATGCTGCTAATTGATGACTATTCTCGGATAATGTGTGTAACCTTTCTAAAGGAGAAATCAGAAGCTCTTGAGAAATTCAAAATATTCAAGGCTATGGTAGAGAATGAAACAGGATTAAAGTTGAAATGTCTGAGGTCTAATAGAGGTGGAGAATTCACATCTGGTGATTTCATAGAGTTCTGTGAGAAACATGGAATTAAGAGACAATTGTCTGCTCCTAGGACTCCACAGTAGAATGGAGTAGTGGAGAGAAAGAATCGGGCCATCCAGGAAGCATCTAGGACCATGATGATGGAAGCAAATGTTCCTCAGATCTATTGGAGAGAAGCTGTCAACACTGCAGTCTATACTCTCAATCAAGTTCAAATCAGAAGCAATACCGGTAAGACCCCTTATGAACTTTGGTTTGGCATTACTCCTACTGTAAGATATTTCAGAGTCTTTGGTAGCAAATGTTACATCAAAAGAGATGAAGATCTAGTCAATTTTGATTATAGAAGTGATGAAGGAATATTCTTGGGTTACTCTAATAAAAGCAAAGCATGCCGGTGTTATAACAAGAGACTAAGAAAGATGATAGAAAGTACAAATGTGAAGGTTGATGAGGGAATAGAGAAACCCTCAAGGTTTTTTGAATATGATGAAGATGATCAGAATGGTGTTTTGGTTCAAGGAGTTCAATCCTCTTCTGAAAGTTAGATTCAAACTGATTCGGTAAATCAAGAAGAAGAGATAGGTCTGAATGAGCCTGATCAAGAAGCAGAAGTGCAAGAAACTCCCAAGGTTCCAAGGTATGTAAGACTAAACCACTCTGAAGATCAGATCATAGGTGATAAAAGCAAAGGCATGCAAACTAGAAGGAAAATTTCTCAAAATTCAGATGAATATTGTCTAATTTCAAAGATTGAACCTAAGACAATAAATGAAGCCTGCAATGATGAAAACTGGACCAAAGCAATGGAGGAAGAGTTGATGCAAATTGAGAAAAATCACACTTGGGATCTTGTTCCCAGGCCTAGAAACAAGAATGTGATTGGAACCAAATGGGTCTTCTAGAACAAACTAAATGAAGTTGGTGAAGTAATCAGAAATAAAGCCAGACTGGTCTGCAAGGGCTATTCTCAAATAGGAGTTGATTTTGAAGAAACTTTTGCTCCAGTAGCAAGGATTGAAGCAGTCAGATTATTTATTGCATTTGCTACCTTCAAAGATTTTAAGGTGTATCAGATGGATGTCAAGTCTGCTTTCTTGAATGGTGAATTAGAAGAAGTGTACATTGAACAACCGGATGGATTTCAATTGTCTGAGCATGGTGATATGGTCTGCAAGTTGAAGAAGGCACTGTATGGACTAAAGAAAGCCCCAAGAGCTTGGTATGAAAGATTGGACATACATCTTTTGAAGATTGGTTTCAACAAAGGTACTGTTGACAGTAACTTATATTTCAAAATTGATCATGAAAACATCTTGATTGTTGAAGTATTTGTTGATGATATCATCTTTGGAGGAAGAGATAGTATGTGTAAAACTTTTGCAAATCAAATGAAAAGTGAGTTTGAGATGTCTATGCTTGGTGAAATGAATTTCTTCTTCGGTCTACAAATTACTCAAACAAAGAAAGGAATCTTTATTTCTCAAACCAAATATGTGAAAGAATTGTTGAGGAAATTTGGAATGGAAGATTCAAAGCCAATGAATACTCCCATGGCAACCGGATGTAACTTGAGCAAAGATGATGACTCTCCTAAGGTAGACCAGACAAAGTACAGATCAATGATTGGAGGATTGTTGTATCTCACTCAAACTAGACCAGATATAATGCAGGCTGTTGGTCTTGTTGCGAGATTCTAGGCTGATCCCAAAGAATCTCATGTCATGGCAATCAAAAAGATTTTTAGCTATCTAAAAGGAATAGTTGAGTATGGTTTGTGGTATCCTAGAGATCATGATTTCTCTCTTCATGCATATACAGATGCAGATTGGGTAGGAGATGTGGATGACCAGAAGAGTACCAGTGGTGGAGCATTCTTTTTGGGAAAGAGATTGGTTTCTTGGCTAAGCAAGAAACAAGAGGCAATATCCCTATCTACAACTGAAGCAGAATACATTGCAGCAGCAGGTAGTTGCACTCAAGTTTTGTGGATGAAGCAGATGCTAAGAGATATTAAAGTAGAGTATGAGAAGCCTATCACAATATTCTGTGATAATTCAAGTGCTATAAATATATCTAAGAATCTGGTGTTGCATTCTAAGACTAAGCATATATCTATCAAGTTTTACTTTTTCAGAGAGCAAGTGAACAAGAATGAAGTTAGATTGGAGTTTGTGCCCTCCAAGGATCAGATTGCAGATATCTTTACTAAACCTCTACCTAAGGACTCTTTTGAGTATCTCAGAGAGAAGTTAGGGGTTATTGCCCATCCGGTGATGAACTGAGGTGCACTGAGGTGCATCAGTCTGGTGGATATCATAGTGATATCTTGTGATCCAGATTTATGGGAGTTTCTACTCAGGGGGAGTAGCAGGTATGATTCTATAGTGTTGGAATCACAAGTATGAGCCCTTTGCCATTGATGTCAAAGGGGGAGAGAAGACATGTGAAAAACAAGTGGTTGATGATCAAAGAGGAAGCAATAAAGGAAGAGAAGACATGTGAATGGTTGTTGCTGATAGGGGGAGTAGTGACAGTAAGGAGAAGTTCTTGTCTTGATGGTTTTTCACATCATATATTGCCATCAATGACAAAGGGGGAGATTGTTGCAAGTATGGGCCTAACCACTGTTGTCATTGATGTCAACATACTCATGTTGCATTAATGAGAAGGATTGGATGAGTAGAGAGGAGCAATGGAGATAGTGAAGTGGAGATCCTAGCTAAGATGCAGATCAGAGGTTGCAGTTCAAAGGGTTTGTAGATATGAGTCTTGAGATGATCCAGTCAATTTTTTAGAGGTCCACATGAAGATCTGAAGAAGTTATGGCTGCTCAAGTAGAACCAGCTCTGGCAGGTGTTCAGAGGTGACAGAGTGACATAAATAGGTCTAGTGAGATCCAGTAATGCACTATCCCATTCTGCGGATTTGAGGGAGTGTTGAGGATGTCCGTGTGAAGTGTCAACTCGATTGGTTTGTGGTTTGAAGGTCTAGAAGAACCTATTCCTTTGTGATAGTAATGACAGACTGTGTTCTTAAAGCTCTAGATGAAGGAGAGGAGAATTCCAACAAGCAGATGAAGTGTGGATGTTCTCAAGTGATTTGGGAAAGGTTGTGGTGATCCTTGGATTGTGTCCAGTTCATGTTGGTGGTCTGCATTAAAGTTAGAGTGCGCATTCGAAGAATAACCACTGGATGATGGTGTTCTTCCTGAGACTGGCTGACTGGATGTATTACATGTCTTGCAGATGTTCTTGTAGATGTTTTCTGACTTAGATGATTATTCCTAAGTCGATGCCTTCTATAAATAAGGGATTGTGAAGTCTTTCCAAAGCGTGTCTTGTGGTGATGGTTGTGTGGTAGCGAGGAGAAGAGTGAAAGGCAGAGCAGAAGTATTGGACTTAAATGGAACTAATTCAAGCATGGTGAAGATGCTATTCTCCAGTTCATGTAGGTGATACTTATTTCTTTGTAGACAGTGTGTCTCTTGTAGGTAGTGAGCCTCTTGTGAGCAGTGTGCTCAGGTAGTAAGCCCTAATTGGCATGTGCCATTTTGTTCTTTCTATTCTTCTAATAGAAAATACAATCTTGGGTTAATCACCCCGTGGTTTTTCCCTTAACTAGGTTTTCCATGTCAAAATCTTGGTGTCGTATGTGTTGATGTGTTTCTTCTTTTGATTTGAATGCATTATGGTTCATGATTAATATTCTGCTAGTCACTAAAGAAGATTTAAGTGTTTAATTAGAGAAAGTTTTGCACAATTGATTCACCCCCCCTCTTAGTTGTGTGCCCTAAGTCTAACAATCCATACTTGAATGGATACTGCCACAATTGTAATAACTTCAGTGATAAAGAAAATCAGTGCAGAAGAAGAATGAATCAAACTAATTCATCCTTTTCCAGACAGTGTTTTAACTGCACAAGGTATGGTCACAAATCTCATGAATGTAGAAATATGCAAATAAACAATTCATTCAATGGTAGATGCTTTGCATGCAATAGAATGGGACATATGGCTAATCAATGCAAATCAAGAGGATATCAGCCAAAAATGCAAAGAAATGTTGTTTGCTACAATTGCAATAGATCCGGTCATATTGCCAAATTCTATAGAAGTAAGAATCAGGGTAACAAGGGTTCGGTGCATCTTAATCAAAATCAAGACAAAGGAAAAGAAAAAGTGAATGCAGATGAAGTTCAAAGGGAGATGAACAAGATTTGGGTGAAGAGAAATACATAAAATGTTGGGCATGGATCCACACCAGAATTTGGTGCTGATATTCCTTCTGGAAACTAAATTAGATGAGCTCTAGCTTAGGGGGAGTCACAAAGGAAAATAAATTCCCCCAGCCATTCAATTGGTGCCTAAATTTGACACATGGAATGCTGCAGATTAAAGGGTTCTGAGAGATATATCTAAATAACCCTCGGTAAAAATATGAAATATCCACAAGAAGCCTTGAAGAATTTAATCATCCAAGATTGATCTAGTTTGATAGCCATTTGGCAAAAGCAAGATTTTTTCAGTTAGATCTGGTATGATTCTAAATTGAAATATCTTGATCTGCGGATAAATGGGATGATTTGAGGAAAGGAGATACATTGTCAATTATCACTAAGATTAACTCTAAGTACATCTCAGTGATCCGAAAAGATCTCTCTCAGAACAAGGCAGTCAAAATGACTTAAGTTGTGCATTTATTGCAATATAAAATTAGGGTTTGTGCAGAGATAAAAGGGTTCCTTTACTCATGATTTTCACCTTTGCATTCAAGAAGAAGAAATAAAGAGCTCTGCAAACAAGATTGCTTCAACCCTCTCAAAGATCAACTGCAGAATTTGATCCAACCAGTGATCTTTTCCAGCTCATATCGTGAACCCTAGAAGTGTAAAAAGGTATTTTCATTCTTGAATATCTCTCTCTGAATCTTTTGCAAGATGGATACTTCAAATGTTATTAAGATCATTGATAGGCTGCGTCCAAAGTTCAAGAAACATCCTTACAAATCCCTAGAAGTTGATCCCTTAGGCAAATTTTCTAGCATTCCGCATTGGGTTCTGCATGTAGAAGATGTTAGGGTATACATCCATGCAAATATTGAGGAATTTGGAGACTCAAAGTTGATGGATATCTACCATAAACAACTAATAGATGAAACCTTTGAACTCAAACCTTAATACAAGGCCATCTGGGATAAGCATTTTGGACACTGCATCCACTTTCCTTGTTTTGCAGAAGATGAATAAGTCCAGTATGTCCTTAGTAGAATACATGATAAATTCATATGGTTGTTGAGGCCATTCAAGATAACAAAAGATGCCATTAGAGCAGTAATCGGATTGCACTCATCCGGTGGGTTGCCTGCTCTCAAATCTGTCAAGAATCAGACATTGAGTGAGGCTACCAGATAAAAGTTTGACAAGAGAGCAATGACAATAGAAGATATCACTAATCCGGATATCAAATTTGCCTCTATGATAATTGGCTACAAAATATATCATTCTAGAAGGGAAAACTCTGTATCCAGAATTGTAATATACACTGCATATCAGATGCTAAGGGAAAATGCAGACTATGATCTATGTGAGCTTCTCCTGAGCCAATTGTTAGAAAACTTGCAAAAGATCAAAAAGGACAAGAAGAACTCATTCAAGTATGGTGGGCTAATACTATGTTTATTCTTTTACTATATGAATGAGCTACCCGGATCAAGTGGTTGGGTATGGCAAAATGACAGACTAGTTGCCATACAAATTAGAGATTATATGTATGGGCTTGGTGATGCCAAGGCACAAAGTACAACACTTTGGGGATACTTCAAAAACTTCCAAGGCATGATGCAGGCCAGAGAGAGAATCCCCTAATCTCTAGTTGAAAAATACAAGGATACAGTGTGCTTCATGGTAGACACTGATCAATGCCTAATGGAGATAGTGGAACCTAGAATTGTCTGGATTATGCCAATGGGCTATGAGGTAGATGAGAAAATTCTAGAGCTACATGTTCAACACCTGCTAAGTCAGCCAAAGGACCCTAAGGAAGAAAGGTTTGGAACCTGATGTAGAGGCACAATCAGAAACGTTCTCTAATGGTGGAATTTGATATTTCTTATTCCATCGACAAGAGTTGATAAGTGTCACACCGACATATCCCATCAGCCTGACAATCCCTATCGGCACCTCTAATAGATCTCACCCCAATACCCCTTTTCACACCGATGAACATTCGCTCATATTGCCTATCGGCAAGACCCTACCTATCGGCTTCTCCAAACTGAGCTACTCCAATGAATATTGTCACAACGATACATACATACAAACACTTACCGGTTGATCCCGCGATCTCTTTGTATCTTTCACTTCCTTTACATAGGACATGCAAACTCTGACCTGTCAGCACCGGTCACCTCCACCTTCACTGTCGATCAACTTTTGTATCTAGCGCTTGTATCTGCACTTTGTATATTCTCCACATGCAACTGATACATGCAAACGAAAATATACAAACAAGGAATATCCCTCCAGATATGCCCTCTTTGTATGTTTGTCCTGGCATTGACTTCTTTGTATTTGTGGAATGTATGTTCAGACATACATTCAAATATACAATCACAAAATATGCATCTGCAAAATATAGCTAGGAATATTCCCTCCGACCGCGGTTGACCATTGACTTCGTTTGTATCATCTCAATGTACATTTGAAATGTACATTCGGTATATGCAAACTATAAGATGCAATTGATGGATACGCAGGACTTGTATCAAACATGCAATTGCAGTATACACACAAATTGTATGCAAAAGGTGTATACACACAACTTGTATGACCTGATGTATAATAGTGATATACACAGAGATTGTATATCAACACTTTACCAAATCCACAACATACGAACCTAATATGCAAATGACGGATACACACAAAATGAACCTCGGATGCAAAAGTGATATACATAGGAAATGTATATCCAAACTACTGTATCCTTATACCTTCAAAACATTCATTCTTAACATGGTTTAACACCTGAACCGGTTAGCGATATATGCACAGATCTAAATGCGGTATACACATAGACTGTATGCCACATACAAACACTGTATATCCGTCAAATGTACATTTTGACAAACCCCTCAAAACTTCACAAATTTCACACAGAAAATACTGTGATCAGGCTGAACCATTTCCTAGGCAATTTTAACTTAGAATTTAACCTTCAAACCCTAGCACATGAGGATGCTAGGATAAATCATAGCATGCTATAAATTGATCCTACAAACATGAAATGCATAAACAGAAACACGGAAATGCAAACTAAACTACTGTACATGTCCATTCCACCGATTCAGAGAATTAACCGGTGGAATGGAAGGATGAATCCATTTCGCTTGCAAAATCAAAATTGACTACACAGATAGATCAAAAATTAGACAAATGAAACAATGGGATCTTCTTTATTTCAATAACAGAAATGCATACCACAGCCCCACTATAACACAATACTCAGTTTGATCTCCAAAACACAATATCTCTCTGTTTCTCCTATGCAATTGTATATCTATAACAAACTGAGCTAGGGCATATATATCTACTCCTCATGAGTAGTACAGAGTCGATTCCTAGTGGCTGGAAGACTTCCAAGCAATTGTGAGAGGACAGCTAGCATAACAAACTTTTAACTGACTTGCACATAAACCTAGATTGACTTAAAACATTAGGATTTGGTCCAATGGGCCTTATTACATCATAATGTCAAAACATACTATAACTAGACTTATTCTTTATTTCGAAGGGGTGCTCCTGCACCATACTCCCCAGAAGAAGAAATCTCAAGTCCACTTGAGATGAGCATTTGTAAATCTAAGCCATGTTGGTCGAGCTGTTCTTCAGTCATCCAGACTACTTCTGAATCAGGGTTTCCCTGCCAAGCCACCAAATATTCCAGATATTCTTTGTTCCTGGTCTTCTTGATCACTCTTGTGTTCAAAATCTTCTGCAACTGTGGTGGATCATGTTTTGGAATGTCATCAGCTACTGTATCCTGTAGTAGTTCCTGTTCTTCATCTAGATTATGCTTGTATGGAGTTAAATCACATACATTGAATATAGGTGACAATCCAAGATCTAAAGGGAGTTGGATCTCATAAGCATTCTGTCCATGCTTTTTCAAAATCTGACATGGTCCAATCTTCCTCTGCATGAGTTTGGTATATTTGCCTTTAGGGAGTTTTTCCTTTTTCAAATGAACCCTTACCAAATCTCCAACATCAAACTGTATATCTTTCTTCTTTTTATTAGCATACTCCTTATACTTCAAAGTGGTTTGTTGGAGTTGGTCCTTGACCTGATCATGTACCTCTTTTATAGATTTTGCAAAAGCTTCTCCATCTACACTAACAGAATCTCCTGTAGGCAAGTTTCTTAACTCCAAAATACCTCTTGGATGTATACCATACACTATCTGAAAAGGTGATTTCCCTGTACTCCTATTGACAGTATCATTATAGGAAAATTCTGCCTGAGATAGGATATTATCCCACTTGTCTTCTTGCTGTCTTGTCAAACATCTGAGCAAATTCCCTAAGGAACGGTTTACCACTTCAGTCTATCCATCCGTTTGAGGATGATATGCGGATGAGAAAGACAAATTTGTGCCAAGTTTCTTCCATAGAGTTCTCTAGAAATGACCAATAAACTTCACATCTCTATCTGACACTATGCTTAATGGCAATCCATATATTCTTACTATTTCTTTGAAAAACAAATTGGCAATATATGAAGCATCAGCAGTGGTTTTGCATGGCAAGAAATGTGCCATTTTGATGAATCTGTCTACTACAACAAAAACACTATCATATCCTTTTCTGGTTCTGGGTAAACCCAACACAAAATCCATACTTATGCTTTCCCATGGTTTGGAAGGAATGGGTAAAGGCTGATGTAAACCTACATTAGTTGATCTTCCTTTTGCTTTCTGACATATCACACATGTCTCTACAAATTTTCTAACATCTGATTGTAACTTAGGCCAATAATAATGTCTTCTGACAAGATCAAGAGTCTTATCCAAACCAAAATGTCCTGCCATAGCTCCACAATGTTTCTCTTTTATGATGTTCAACCTCATAGAACACCTTGGAATACACAACTGTCCACCTTTGAACAGCAATCCATCCTGGATCAGAAATTTAGAGAACTCAGCATGATATTTATCTCCAAAAGAAGTGCATACCTGATATATCTCTCTAAAATTTTCATCAGCGTCATACATGGTCTTCAATGAATCAATGCCAACACTTTCCAACTGCATCTGGTTGATTGTTAGAGCTCTCCTGCTCAAGGCATCTGCTACCTTGTTCTTGACTCCTTTCTTATGCTTCAATGTGAAAGTAAAAGCTTGAAAAGTTTCTACCCATTTCATATGTCTATGGTTCAACTTTTCTTGTCTGTTTATAAAACTCAGAGCCTGATTATTTGTGAATACTATGAATTCTTTTGGCATCAAGTAATGCCTCGACTTCTTGAGTGACTAGACTAAAGGATACATTTCCAAATCATATGATGAATACCTCTTTTTAGCATCATTGAGCTTCTCACTAAAAAATGCAATTGGCTTTCCTTCTTGGCTGAGTACTGCTTCAATTGCCATGTGACTTGCATCACATTCGACCTAAAAATTTTTGTTAAAATCTGGAAGTGCAAGTACTGGCTGATGTGCCACTTTCTTCTTCAATGTTTCAAAGGAATCATCTGCTTCCTTAGTCCAAGCAAATCTACACTTTTGTCCTCCTTTTATAGTATCAAGCATGGGTGCACAAATATGACTAAACCCTCTTATGAACTTTCTGTAGAAGGTTGCTAACCCATGGAAACTTCTGACATCATTCATAGTCCTTGGAGTTGGCCAAGACAATATGGCACTCACCTTCTCCTTATCCATTTGCAGCTTGCCTTGGGAAATGACAAAACCTAAATATGTAATCTCCTCCTACATGAACAAACACTTGTCCAAATTTATCATCAGCTGCTCTTCATGTAACCTCTTGAGAACCAAATCTATATGTCTGAGATGTTCTTCTTTTGTGTTGCTGAAAATCAGAATGTCATCTAGATATACTATGACAAACTTTCCCATGAATTCTCTCAAAACCTCATTCATCAATCTCATAAAAGTACTAGGTGCATTAGACAAACCAAAAGGCATAACTTTCCACTCATACAACCCTTCATTAGTTTTGAATGTTGTTTTCCATTCATCTCCTGGCTTAATTTTGATATGATGATAACCACTCTTCAAATCTATTTTTGTAAAATACTTAGCACCTCCCAAACAATCAAGTAAATCCTCTATCCTAGGTATTGGAAACCTATACCTGATTGTGATCTTATTAATAGCCCTGGATTCTATGCAAAGCCTCCAAGTGCCTTCTTTCTTTGGTGCTAGTACAGCTAGTACTGCACATGGGCTTAAACTTTTACCAATCAGACCTGTGTCTAGCAATTCCTTAATTTGTCTTGCTACTTCTGCATTCTGTTCTGGAGTTAGCTTATATGCTGCCTTGTTTGGAGATGTAGATCCTAGAATTAGATCTATGCAATGGCTAATATCCCTTACAGGTGGTAGGGATCTTGGCATTCCATAAAAAATGATGCCTTTATACTTATCCAATAACCCTTGGACAGCTAGGTCTATAAATCTTTGCTTCTTCTCTTTCTTGACTTCTTGCTGTTGTTCTTTGTTCACTGTGAGACATGGAATTAGTGCATATGCAACTGCACCTTCTTCTGCTACTTCTTTCATGAATTGTTTTCCTTCCATCAGCATCACCTTCACCTCTTTTCCTTTTGATTTCTCCTCCTCTGTTAATGGGATTAACTCTATCACCATACCATCTTTGGTGATTGTATAGGTGTTCCTAACACCATCATGGTGTGCCTTCAAATCATACTGCCATGGTCTTCCAAATAAAAGATGGCAAGCATCCATCTTAGTGATGTCAAACAACAACTTGTCCTTATATGCTCCAATCTAAAATTCTACCCAAGCCTGCTCTTCTACAACTATTTGCTGACCTTGGGTAAGCCATGAGACCTTATATGGGGATGGGTGAGGCAATCTTCTAAGCTTAAGCTTTGTTACCATTTCATCAGATACAAAATTTTTAGTAGAACTAGAATCAATTAAAACTTTACATGCCTTACCTCCTGCCTTGCATGTAGTTCTGAAAAGAGACTTTCTTTGTGGGGCTTCTTTGTCAAGTACCTTCATGGTAGTCATTGTTCTCCTCATCATCAGAGATTCTCCACTCTCTGGATATCCATAATTGTCAGGAGCATTCACACTTTGGAAAGCATTTGAGCTTGTTGCACTTTGACTATCAGGTTCTTGGATTAGATTCGTTCTCCTTTCTCCTGTTGAGCTTGTTGCCTTTTCTGGACACCTGCTAGCTATATGGCCTTCTTTATTGCAGTTATAACATCTGATAGATCCTCTGCCCTGGGATCTTCCTCTGAATGGTGGTCTTCTGCCTCTGAAGTTTTCTTGCTAATTGTAACCTCCTCTCTGGCTTTGACTATTATCTCCCTTGTTGTTGTCATGACTGGATTCTCCCTGATATCTAAATCCATGTCCTCTGCCTCTGAAAGGACCTCTTCCCCTATTGTTCTATTCTTGTCTTCTCTTTAACTTCTCTTCCACTTTCAATGCCAACTGAAAACTTTTTTGAACTGTATCTGGGTTATGCATATTCAAATCTTCCTGAATGTTGAACCTCAATCCATTAAGGTATTTGGCTACCCTTTCTTCCTCACTCTATTTTACTTTTGTCTTGACACAAAGTTTCATGAATTGTTCAGTATATGAGCTAACATCTAGCTCCTTCTGCTTCAAATTTTGCTTCCTCTTATGCAATTGGATGCTGTAATCCAATGGAACATAGGCTTCTTTCACTAAAGCCATCATCTTCTTCCATGTAGCAACTCTGCGCTTTCCTTCTTGTACTCTGTCATCTTGGATGAAATTCCACCAAGTTAATGTAGCCTCTTTCATTTTTGATTGGGCTATCTTTACCCTCTGGTGTTTTGGTATCTCCTCTATCTCAAAGAAATTGTTCAAGGAGTCTATCCACTCCATCACTGAATCAGGATCCATCTTACCTGTAAACACTGGCAAATCTAGTTTCACATCCATGGTTCTCCTCTCCATGGATTTGAGGGCATTAATCAAGGGTCTCTGGTCTGCAAGAACGTCTTCCTCGTTCCACCTAGGGATCTCCTCTTCCTCCCTATCTTCTTCTTTACCAGAACCTACTTTGTCCCTTAGCTTCTCTAACTCATCTTTCAATTACTAATTCTGAGCCTTCACAGCTTTGCTTTCTACAATCTGCTTCTTTACCAGAACTGCCAACTTAGCATTGGTCATCCTTGTCAAAAACTCTAATGTTCCTTCTTCATCTGACATCTTTATGTCTTCAAATCTTCCCAAAAGATTCTTCCTTCGCTCTGATACCATTATGATGTAGAGGCACAACCGGAAACGTTCTCTAATGGTGGAACTTGATATTTCTTATTCCATCGACAAGAGTTGATAAGTGTCACACTGACATATCCCATCGGCCTGATAATCCCTATCGGCACCTCCAATAGATCTCACCCTGATACCCCTTTTCACACCGATGAACATTCGCTCATATTGCCTATCGGCAAGACCCTACCTATCGGCTTCTCCAAATCGAGCTACTCTGATGACTATTGTCACAATGATACATACATACAAACACTTACCGGTTGATCCTGCAATCCCTTTGTATCTTTCACTTCCTTTACATAGGACATGCAAACTCTGACCTGTCGATGCCGGTCACCTCCACCTTCACTGTTGATCGAATTTTGTATCTAGCGCTTGTATCTGCGCTTTGTATATTCTCCACATGCAACTAATACATGCAAACCAAAATATACAAACAAGGAATATCCCTCCGGATATGCCCTCTTTGTATGTTTGACCCGGCGTTGACTTCTTTGTATCTGCGGAATGTATGTTCGGACATACATTCAAATATACAATCACAAAATTTGCATCTGCAGAATATAGCTAGGAATATTCCCTTCGACGGCAGTTGACCATTGATTTCATTTGTATCACCTCAATGTACATTTGAAACATACATTCGATATATGCAAACTATAAGATGCAATTGATGGATACGCAAGACCTGTATCAAACATGCAATTGTAGTATACACACAAATTGTATGCAAAAGGTGTATACACACAACTTGTATGACCCGATGTACAATAGCGATATACACAGGGATTGTATATCAACCCTTTACCAAATCCACAACATACGAACCCGATATGCAAATGACAGATACACACAAAATGAACCTTGGATGCAAAAGCGATATACACAGGAAATGTATATCCGAACTATTGTATCCTTATACCTTCAAAACATTCATTCTTAACATGGTTTAACACCCGAACTGGTTAGCGATATACGCACAGATACAAATGTAGTATACACACAGACTGTATGCCACATACAAACACTGTATATCCATCAAATGTACATTTTGACAAACCCCTCAAAACTTCACAAATTTCACACAGAAAATACTACGATCGGGCCAAACCATTTCCTAGGCAATTTTAACTTAGAATTTAACCTTCAAACCCTAGCACATGAGGATGCTAGGATAAATCATAGCATGCTATAAATCGATCCTACAAACATGAAATGCATAAACAGAAACACAGAAATGCAAACTAAACTACTGTACATGTCCATTCCACCAATTTAGAGAATCAACTGGTGGAATGGAAGGATGAATTCATTTTGCCTGCAAAATCAAAATTGACTACACAGATAGATCAAAAATCAGACAAATGAAACAACGGGATCTTCTTTATTTCAATAACAGAAATGCATACCACAGCCCCACTGTAACACAATACTTAGTCTGATCTCCAAAACACAATATCTCTCTATTTCTCCTATGCAACTGTATACTATAACAAACTGAGCTAGGGCATATATATCTACTCCTCACGAGTAGTACAGAATCGATTCCCAGTGGCTGGGAGACTTCCAAGTTGCTGGGAGAGGACAGCTGGCATAACAAACTTTTAACTGACTTGCACATAAACCTAGATTGACTTAAAACATAAGAATTGGTCCAATGGGCCTTATTACATCATAATGTCAAAACATACTATAACTAGACTTATTCTTTATTTCGAAGGGGTGCTCCTACACCAGAACCTTTCAAGAATTAAGTGTGAAAATACATGTTGAATTGAGACAACCAGAGATAAAAAGGAAAGTGAGAAGGGAAGTGGAGGAAATTGCCAAGAAATATGGCATATCAAAGGAGGCAGTTGATGCCAACAGAGAGAAGGTAGAAAGAGCAGAGAAAGAAAGACAAGAAGAAGAAAAAGAAAGTGTTCCGGTGCAAGCCCCCTCTTGGACTAGATCCTCAAAGAGCTCTACACCTGCCACTTCTAAGAGTCCAAAAGTATCAAAACTAGAAGCAAAGACATCTGGAAAAGGAGAAAAGAGAACAAAGACAAAGGCCACAAGGTCATACACAAGCCAAAAGGATGATGAAGAGATAGAGACTGATGAGGAGATTAAGAAAATGAAGAAGAAAAGGAAAACTTCCAAGAAATCCTCTGCCGGTGAAAACAAGGAAGAAGAAGAAGTAGAAGAATTTGTTGAAAGGCCTACTCTTTTTGTTGATGATGTCATCAAGGCAGTCACTATAGATGGGAATCTGCAGCCCATGATAGAATTTATGATGAGTATAGTGAAGCAGACAAAAGGATCATGGAAGAAGCTATAGTTAAGTACCTAAACATTTATAATAAAGCATTCATTGAAATCATCTCTCTAATTCCCAAAATTTTAGAGAAGGTACTTGAACTCAGAAAAGACAATGCCAAGGAAAATGATTTGGAGATTCGAGAACAAATTGCAATTCAGCTCTATCCTTGGATTACTCCAAAACAAATGACCATGATCTTCAAAGATTGCAAGGATGAGTTCTAGAGCAAAGTAAGAATGAACAAACTTATGCTCAGAGAGATTGATCAAATGGCAAAAGAGATTGAAGACATCCTCCGGAATGCATTTAAAAGATTCAATCTTCCTATTATAGAGGACATAGATGATGAACCTTCTGCCATGGATGACGAAGGACTAAGTACATCAAAAGAAGAATCTACTGAGAAAAATGCAGAAGAGCCAAAGGAGATAGGTGAGGAGAGGACTAAGGACTTGGATTACCATGTTCCAGAAGAGGAAGTCTAGGAAGAAGTAAACATCTCTCTTCTGGATCCCCCAGCAGACTCTAGAACTAAAGGAGAAGGAAGAAAAGAGGAGAAATTGAGTCAAGAAGAGAAAGAAAAGGGAAAAGAAGAACATATAGAGAAGATCTTTGATGACAGTTCTAAGGCTGCAAAAGAAAAGAAGACTCTGTCTCCGGCAAGAGACACTGTAGAAGCAGTGAAAAAATTCCTGACCAAAGAGATGATGGAAATAGATGAATCAGAACTATTTCAAGGACCACTCAATTTTGACTCTCTCTCTTCGGTCTAGACAATGAAGGTAGCATCTTTTGCTCAAGCTAAAGCAAAAGAAAAGCTTCTAAAGTCTCACATGGAAGACTGCGAGCTGATAGAGATTACATCCGGTGTGTTGGAGAAGATCATGCCATCCTTCCAAAAGGATCTTTTAGCCTCTTCATATGGTAACTTGAAATCTCTTGTTAATTCTGTTAGCACACATTTTGATTCTTTGGAGAAATCCATAGAAGAGAAAGTCTGAAAAGAATTTTTGGGTAAGAGATTCTCTGAAGTACAGGGACTCATAGCAAATGATAGGAGAAATCTAGATATTGGGATAAAGAGCCTAGAAAATGCTCTTAAAGATGGTAGAGAAGTATACAAATTTTGTCTATCTTGGTCCACAGCAACATACGACATTGCAAAGAAGGTGGAAGAGCAAGAGGGTAAACTGTTAAGTTTATCTCAAAATTTTGATCCTCTCACCTCATCCATAATGAACCAAAAGTGCCAGGCTATTGCCACGATAAATGAAATAAAGAGGCTTGAAAAGGAAAAGAAGAATAGAATAAGCAGGATGAGTGAGCTAAGAGGGATAATTATCCCTAAGTTAGAGGCAATGCATGAGGCCCTAACTGATGCTTAGACCATAGCCCGGACCAGTGATCCGACAGACTTAAAGAGGGTAGAATCTTTTGCATTTTTGTTGAGTGGCCACATTTCAATTCTAGATAGGATGAAGCAGAGTTGGGCAATCAAAGTTGTACAATTGAAGACTACCTTTGCGGACATACTTAAGTATATGTAAGTATAACATGTATATATACTTATGCGGTTATGTATAGGTTGGTTTTTGCAAGTTTTGGTGTGTGGATTCCACCCTTTGCCATTGATGTCAAAGGGGGAGTGAGGAGTAGTGAAAAATGTGGAATCCAGCTAAGGGGGAGCTCTGGTAAAAGTGTACATAAGATAGAGCATCAGCCAAGGGGGAGTTTTCTATGACACTTAGTCATTTTTCACTAAGTGTTGCCATCAATGCCAAAGGGGGAGATTATTGGCAAGAGACATTGTGTGGCTTCATAATTGTTGTCATTGATGGCAACAAAGTTCATCTCACACATTCGCAGCACACAGTATGTCTTTACTGGAAGTCAGATTGAAGAGTGTTTTGGTCCGGTGAACAAGAACAGAGCATGCAGCAAGGTCCGACAATCAGGTCTGAATCTCTTAGAAGATGTATCTTAGTAAAGTACAGACTTGGGGAAGTTAGGAGGAGTACCATGACTGCTACATTTTAGAGATTGAGCCTCTGATGATGAAAGAGTGAAAAGATATGAGCATCTAAGTGTTGGGTTCCTGACAGGCAGAGAAGACTGAGGAAGAACTAATCGGCAGAGCATCGGACTTTAATCCGGATGAGAAATTGATGATGGTCAAGCTAATTGAGAGATCATACATGGTTGGCAGACTTGATTGATGACTCCTAACTCTATGTCTTGGATACGCATCACATATTAAGCATGGATTCAATCGACAGATCAGTGCCTTGTAAATATCTTGAATATTCTGGTTGCCGACTAGATAGATGTTGAAATCCTTAATGCAGATATATATACCAAATAGATTTTGGTATCAAGGTGTGTGTGTGATGAGATAGTGTGCGAGGAAAGGCAGAGAGCAAGTGGAAGAAAGAATACAAGTCTGGTATGTGACATAACATCAGCACTAAAGCAGAGGAAGAATGAAGTGTAGTAGATCAGTATATTGAACCTAACCAGAACTGAACCTCAGCATATGTGGATGCCTCTGATCAGTTCAAACACTTGGTTACCTTCCTTAACTTTGTAGACAGTGAGTCTCTTGTAGGTAGTGTGCCTCTTGTGAGTAGTGTGCTCAGGCAGTGAGCCCTAATTGGCAAGTGCCATTTTTGTACTTCTTATTCTTTTAATAGAGAATACATTCTTGGGTTAGTCACCCCACGGTTTGTTCCCTTAACAGGGTTTTTCACGTCAAAATTATGTGTTGATCTTATTTCTACTCTTATGGTTATGTATGCTTATTTATTTTGATGCTACACTAATTGTTAACAAGGAAAGAAAGTTAAAATATTTAGAATAACTGATTCACCCCCTCCCCTCTCAGTTATTCACCTTGTTTCCAACAGATAAATAAACCTGATCCTTAACCAAATATATCCATAAATGCAAAATTGTATACATGAAGTAGGAGATAGTATATTCTGAAGTCTCAACAGTGTTCTATAAAGTAAACCATTTAACAAATTATAACATAGTCTTTGCAGATCTATAAAGACATCTTAAAACTTAGAAATGAAAACTTGGAAACAGATGACTGATTTATTGCAAAAAACAAAGTATTTACAAATCCTCCTTAACTAGATTAACAAGCCAATGTTTTTTCACAAGCCTTAAATTCCCTTTTATAAAGATAAGGGAGCAGAGAAGATTCAGGCTTAAGTTAAAAGAAGTTACAACTTCTTAGTAACCAAAAGATGTCGTTACGAGGAGAGGCTGGTGTAACTGCTTCACAACTGTATGTTCATCTTCCTTTTTGGCAGGGAAGGAACCAAAATTTTGATGATTGATGCATTACCAGATGCCATTGGAGCCAGGTACTCCTCAAATGCCATCAAAGTACTTAATGAGAGCATTCACTTCTCTGCCTTTCCAAGCCGCACACCAAGGGATGAGAAAACATGCAAGGAACAATATCGAAAGGAAACCCAAGATGACATAATCTCATTCACTATTTCCAGGTTCAATTGCACGAGTGTGATTTCATCCTCCAAGTCAGGAAGTGTCATGCAACTTCAACCGAGTAGAAACTTGGGGAATCCACACCTAACTGGCCTCAAAAGTACTAGGAGCCAAGCCAAGAGAACAGTAGAAACAACAATAATTCTCCTCTTATCCCTTATCTGTATAATCCTGGTGGGCAGTCTCCCTACACCTAGAGTTGATGCCCTATTAGGAAAATTAGATGTAAGGGAGGGGTAGAGGAAGTAAGAAGCTTCTCTACTCTAGAAGGGAATCTGCCAACTCACAGAAATAAGGAACTACTAGAGCTAGGAAATTCACCCTTAGGGCCCACCGTCAGATGAGATAAGAGACCAGAGAAGAAATCACAAATATATAATGGATGCTGCTACTATCCTCAAATTTTCCCTACACCACCTATTCCAAAGGAAGAAAATTCCAAGTCTCCTAATTCTATAAGGACAAGTTGATAACTATGAGAACAAGGAAGAAAACCCAATAGAACACAGGAGCAAATAGAACACATAGGAATAAGGGAGTGCCATACTATCAGCATGCTTCAAACAATATACGGGGTAACATAAGCACTTGTCTATTTATATAAATTTTAGGATGCATCATTCATCTGCACATCTTTGGTCCAATTAATTTCTAGTCACTTCAAGGCATTTTAGTCATAAATGGAAATCTTGTGAAGATTACCACAAATGAATGGAAAGACTGGATTTCATAATTTTGCATAACTAGGAGCATCACTTCTTACACCGAATCATGCTAGGTCAGCTATCTTGGTTTCCTCAATTCAGCACTGTCATTATGTCAAATTTCATCACACAACAGATGAAATGTCAATCTGGGTAGAAGCACAGATTTCCAAAGGTTGAGCCTGCATAAGCCAAATCTTTCTATTAATAAATTCCTATGTAGTAGCGGCGATGGAGACTCTGCACATGCCTGAGCAGTTAATGCTTGTAATGAAACACTATCAGATTAGCACCAACATATCTTCTTGTCACATTTTTAAATTTTGGCCATTGATCCTGATCTTATCTGGCTCAATTTGAATGGCACTGATTTGGTCTTTTATGAGGTAGGAGAGTAATGCTTGCTTTTCCCAATGACGACTTGCCACTTGTATAGCTCTCCCAACCACGATCCTGAGAAAATATCTCCACTGTTGCATAGTTAAGACCACATTATGCAATTCCGCAGGCGAGGCATATGACTAGAGATGTGGTCCTGGTGGAATGGTAGACAACCAATGGATCAGCTACATTTGATTCAAGTTAACTCTCCAAGTGGCCATGTCCATTGGGCAATGGTATGTCATACTCTTGCTTTATTTAATGCACTAGTCCCAGCCTTTCAAAATGCCACGTGTCAAGATTTCTGCCATTTTGCAAATACCAGCCAGGATTGTGAATAATTCTTGGCAGAAAGGTGGAAACATTTGAAATTGCCTTTTACTCAGGACACGACCCACCACCATTCCCTTAGCAATATTTGAAAATAGGTTTTTACGGGCTGGTGCCTTATTCTGCAATTCCATGATCATTTAGAGGGTCCTTGATGCAGAGGCATCCACACTATAACCTTCGCATATAGCATGGATGTCTGCAGCCCAACCTCATCATCATCATCTTCGCCATCATCATCATATTCCGCTTTACACTGTCTGCATCATCATCATATTTCAGACAATCACGATCATCCTCCTGCCGACTACTGTTCACCTCCTCCGTTTTCTGCCTAACATCATCATCATGATGTTCAACTAACGCAAACATCCTCCGGTTGCACTATTCATCGGGCGCCAAACTCCATCGGCATCATCATGACCTTCAACACTCTCTTCGTCAGCAGGATATCAAATATTCGGTTGCTCAAATATCCTGATGACGATCACCTTCCCTTCGATGCTCCGCTAGCCGACGACACAAGCAACAACACCATGATCTACTTTATCCGGTTCTCTCGAAACCTCCTGATGATGTTAATACAACCTTCTGCCGATACCCAAGCACTTAACAACGGCAGGATAAACTCGCATAGGGGGACATCTCAATATCCTGATGACGATGACGTCATATCCTGATGACGATGACGTCATCCAATATCCTGATGACCTCTTCAACACTTAGTCAAAAAAACCAAACTTTCACTCCCGCATCTGCTCGCGATATGCGGATGATTGGCACTCCCGATAGATGATACTGATGCCGAAGCACTCCTCCTCGGCTCCTCCTGATGATGATCACCCCGACGCACTTGCACTTCATGCAATCGACAACATCATGGTCTCCTCCACTTATCTGGATGACGATGCCTAACCCGACTGCAGGATATTCACCAAGATATCCTGATGATGCCGTTTTGACGAACTTCTTCACTTAGCGAAATTTCACTTCGCCGATCTTCCAGGGACGACCTGATCCAACCTCAGGGTGATCTTCCAACTCAAACTTCTCAACTTGACCTAGCACATGCCCATGCTAGGGTCTTCAACATCTCTTGACGGCGAACCTGCACACCTGCATGCGAACAGAAAACAAACTACAATCTAACCTACTGTACATTACCATTCCACCGATCAGATGAGTCAACCGGTGGAATGGATCAGTATATCCATGAAAACCTCTCAAACCAGCAAATCGATTACACAAAGGAATCCAACCAGAGCAAGAACACAAACAAGATCTCTTTATTGATTTCACAAGATGCAGTTACAATGATCAGTCTCTCTCTCTCTCTCTCTGTCTCACTCACGCAAAGTCTGATCGATGATATCTGTCTGTATATGCAATATCAACCGATCTCATGCTTAAATAGATTATCCTACGAGTACTACTGACCCGACTCCAAGCGGCTGGGAACTCTCCAGGCGGCTGGGAGATCCAACCGGACCCTACAACATGACAGCTGTTTCTAACAAACTAACTAAAAATAGCAAAAGCCTGGTCAGCATGATCTTATCATGATCAGCATGACCTTATTACATGCATTTGGTCTTAACAGACCTTCTTGGAAACACAAACAAGACCTAAAACTACTAACGGCCTCATGAAGGCCAGCTGTTAGGTAGGTGCTCCTGCACCAGTCCTCTTGGTGAAGTGTGGCGGAACGACAGAAATACAAAGAAACCCTTATGCTTCTTGTTCTGGGCCCACCATCCTGCCATCTTTGAGAGTTATCAACCAGCTGTCACTCCTTCCGCAATTCTACAGGCACTGATTTTGTCAATATTTCACTATTGGCGGAATGGCAGAAATAAAACCACTCATTGCAACCTATTAGAAAAGAGTTAGTAGGACCAGACCTTGGTGTCTAAAAAATAAAGATTTTTAGGGCATGGGCTAGAAAAGGTAATTACTTGGCAAGAGGCCGGTTAGACAACGTTTCAAGGGGGACATTAGGAGTGACTTAAAATATAGGCAACAGGAGATAAGCAGTCACTGAAAGAATATAACCATTTTGACCCTTACATTACATTTTGGCATGAGGGCTTAGGGTTTAGTGTTTCCTTGAGTATGCAAAGAACCCTAAGTATGGAAATCCATCATCCTAATGACATGAGCTTGAGACAAAACACTAGAACATGTGAAAAATTTAATATGGTTCCAACAGTGGCTCTAATTGGGGACGTATGTTTAGCTGAATAGAGTGAGATCATAGAAGAACTCTGGAGGAACAGACCAAACACATAATAGCCCTAGGCCATTATGTAGAGAAGAAGAAAAACCTACCTCTGTCAAACATTTTGTTCTCTAGTGACTTCATCAAGTTGCTTCTGAGAATTATATTAAGATTCAATCCTCTTCTGTTATAAACATTTTGATAACCTTGAGGATAGATATTGCCTTCAAACTTTCTCCCTCTACTCTAAACCATAGATTTTTGAAATATATTGTAAAAAAGAAAGTTAGTATTTGGTTTAATTATATCCAACCACTTGAAACAACTATTTTCCTCTAATCTTCACCTCTTGCATATATATGGAAAATAAAAGCAATCATAATCTATTTCATAGTTGGTGACGAGGGAATGCTCAATTTTTACTGAGTCAATATCAAACTTAAAATAATCATACTCAGTTTCTCTCTCAAGATCTGACACTCTATCTTTACTTTCCTTCTCTTGATTTTTCCATTCACTTTATTAGCTAATATTTGTTTCGGAAGCATTATTTGGATAAAGACTGGGGTCTTTATTTATTAATGAAGCTTTTGTTCCCCCATATATTCTTGTGTGTTGGATTGATATGAACTCACTAGCCTTTTCTGGATTGTCTTCAAAGAGTGGATTATCTATGCATTCATATAACTCCATATCCTTTTTCACTGATAAGTTCATAGGTTCATCATATAGTGGGTTATCTCTTATATGTATTATGTTTGCATACTCTTCATTATCACTATCCCGATAGCCTGCATCACTGTCTGACTCAGAGCTATCACAACTTTGGTGAGAGTACTCTGCTATGTGCTTACTACTCTCTATATTATTGGTGAGAACCACTCCCCTCTGACATTTAAACTCAAGTGAAACTATTTCTCTAATACAAGATACACATTATCATAAATAGGGGTCATATCCTCATAGCTTGCTACATATTCACAAGATAGAGGAACCTCCATAACTGGTATTTATTTATGCATCTGGGGATTAGTTATCTTATAAGGTACCTCATAAGGTTATGGGGATTTCCTTTTATTCTAAAAATAAGGGGAAGGATGAGAAATGGGTTTATATAGGCTTTGCACTCTTTGGTTCTGGTCGTAATCCCAATCCCCTTCAATATGTTGAGTTTTATGTACTGGCTTGGGCCCACATGAACTATCTAATCTTCCCCCTCCTTGACAAATGGGGAGACAAATAAATTCATTTTTTCTTTTGTAACCATTTTCCACAAACTCACAACCCTTTATCTTTCTATGTTTCAAATTATTTTCTATTTTCATGGCCACAGAATATGCTTGCATCATAGTAGTAGGGTTCTATCTCTTAGTTGATAACTATCCTTTTCATTGAATGCACCTAGATATATGATTAAACACTAGCTTCATTAGGTTTGACATCTTTAGGAATATCCCCCACTGTTTTGGCAAATCTTAGATTGAAATATGGGATTGATTCCTTATCTTCTTTCTCAATCTGTATTAGTTCCTTAATCAACATACCTACATCTATTCTTTCCCCAAACCATTCCATAAAAGAAAACTTTAAATCTTTCCATGAAAGAATAAACTAATTGGGTAACCATGCAAACCAATCTCTAACTTCTCCTTTAAATGTTTGAACAAACAATTTCATGACTACATCTTCATGATCTATTTCAAAATCTCCCATTAAGTCACAAAATTCTTGCAAATGGTTGCTAGCTATTTTGGATTTGTCATTATTGAATTATGTTATTTGACTCCTAACTTCATTTGGCACATGGTTTGGAAACCCACAAATATTATTGAAATCAATGGCCTTATACCTTTCCCTGACAAATTCACTTTGATAAAAGAAGTGTGACTGCCGAGTATACATCTTTTAAATTTCTAGGGAAATTTCTCTTAAGTCTTTGTAAAATACCTGGAGAGTACCTTTGCTACCGGTACAAATTTTGTTTTGATTTTATGAAAAGTCAAGAACACCAAACTGCATTACTAGATTCCTTTCTCATAGAGCCACCACCACTGCTTACAGAGGAATAAAACCTGAAAGTATATTACTTTCTTCTGGATCCAACTTCTGAATCCTGTTTCACAGTAGAGTCATATAGAACATTCTAAGATATGAAACTTGATACCTTTGTTTTGTATCTATCTTAACTTTACATGAAAACACATATTAGAGTCACCATCCTTTTGCAAGGAACATGATAATCTAACCTCTGACTCTTCAACATTCAAGGGAATTTATTTAGCTAAGACCTTTAGGAGAGAACATGATTTCACCTTCATTTTCAAATAGAGTCATACATCTATGAGTGGCTCAACTAGATAGAAGCCTCCTAATCTTCTAGATATGAGAGTATTGGCATTTGCAACGGGATACACTTTTAGGATAAGACATTGCCTTTATTTTTTGGTCCTTATTATCAGAAACTTCTAGGGCAAGATTTGACAATATTTTTACCTCAGGTCCCCAGTAGAGTCACCAATCTGTTGGTTGTTTTAAATTCCCAACCACATCTCAAGGAAAAACACACAGATCTATATGATAGCCATTCTCTAAAAACTGACTTGCCTTGAGGGATTGGCCAACGAATAGGAAACAAGGGGTTTTCAGTCCCTCTTTCCTCTGCACTTTAGGCTTTGTTAAACCAAGGAGGGTGCTCCTATTCTTTGGATATTCCTTCCCTATCAGGGAAGATAGTGTTCTATTCAAATCGATGGGGGTTCATGAACTATTTGCTTAATAACACTGCTCCAATGATAGATATGTTCCTTTAAGACTACTCAAAGAATATCTGATAAAGTAAAGAGATGGGATAATTCCTTAAGCTTTTATTCTATTTCTTTGCAGAGGAACATGCACAATAATCTTAACTTCTAACACCTATTGTTGAAAGGGAAATATGCTGATTTTCTTTAAAATAATGATGAGGATGATTAAAAGGATGTAGGCCTAGTATAATATTCATGAACAGACCAGTGCCTATCTAAGGGCCATAGAGTCAAAAAACTTACAGAAACATCCAATGAACTGTGATATAATAAAACTTAGTTTACTGTAAAGATGCAATAATTTCTTACATTAAAACACTTTACTAGTCTTGAAATGTATCATACTTAGTTATCCCTGCACACCCATAATACATTCTATAGCCTCTAGCAGCCAATTATTTCACTACTTGAGCGAATGCCACAAGAAAAATATACAACACAAGAAAAGACTGTGATGATGAATAAACCTGATCCTTAACCAAATATATTCATAAATGCAGAATTGTATACATGAAGTAGGAGACAGTATATTCTAAAGACTCAACAATGTTCTATAAAGTAAACCATTCAACAAATTCTCGGTTATGGTCAATGGAATCCCTAGGGGTTTTTTCTCTTCTAATTTCCTCTGTACCTACAGATGATGAATAAGAATTAGTATCACTATAACTATCTGTATGACTTACCTTAGGTAATGACAATCCTTTCTCACTACATGTCTATTCCAGCTCCATCATATCTAAACAAGCATCACAGGTTCTTTCAGAATATGCTTCATCATGCAACCTGCACCATCTTTCAATTAAAACATTTTCCTTAGATATATTTAACATTTGACAACGTTGCATCTCTCTGGATAGATACAACTCAAAATTTCTAAAATTATCTAACTCATCACTATCATCTAAACTATGATCAAACTCTATAATTACTCTATCATCTTGGTGATCATCCTTATGAACATGAATATCATACATGAGGATCTACTCTATCTTGACCGTTTAGGGTCTGATGGTGTAAACTCTAGGTTCAACATCCACGTACATTATCTCATTGGTTTTATTATACTCAGTGATCATATGCTTCATACGAGGTTCAGCATCTGTCCTAATCTGATTGGGAATACCTTTCCAAGGTAGCCACATGTGACTGAAATCAATGGACATATATCTATTTAGTGTCTTTGACCAATCCCTACTAAGCAACATTTCATATGTATCAAGAATATCTACTACCTGGATATCAATGTAGTATTGAATCCTTGGATCTGATGCTAATTACATATGAATGTGAGTTAGTTCTCCTACAACACTTACCTCAGTCTTGTCTAACTATGTCACCTTCTTAAGTGACTTTATAGGATGTAACCCTAAGGCTTTACATATGGTCAACGACATTACATTGGTAGATGCACCTGAATCTACTAAGCAGTTATGCAAATTCTTATTGAACATCCTTATGGTAAGGAGAAATGCAGGTGACTCAGTCTTATCCTTATAAAGGGTAATGTGTGAAGTTTCAGTAGCTTGGACAGTAGCTGAAGTTTTGTGTTTAACATTAGTATCCTTAGCTACATGATCTTTACTCAAAATTTGGTTTGAATTAAGGGGATGACTATCTTCTTTTGGTGCAAGATCATCTAAGGATTTCATGAATGCCTTCTCAATAGCTGGGGTTTTAAGTAATTCTGACAATGACAAGTTGATTTTGATCTTTTTCATTTCATCTACTAAATATGTGACTAATTTATCAGATTCAGGAGGTTCGTTATTAGCTTTTGGCACTGCATTTTGAGGTGCTAAGTATTGAGCATTAACCTTAGGAAATCCAGGGTTATTGTTTGCCTTTGGATCAGGAGGAGTGTTAAAATTGTTGGGAGGCAAAGATGTGGTCAGGGGACCAAAAGATCTATTTGAGTTATTCCCGAGATTGTAATTGTGTCTACCCTGATATTGCTACTGATAGGCATGCACTTCCTCATGTTCAAATGATGGCTCATTCTCATCCTCAAAAGGAAAAACATAATTTGTTTCAAAAACCATGGTTGATTCTTCACATGCTAGGGTGTAATTCTCATGAGATGAGTTGCTGATGAGGAAGGTTAACAAAACTTTCCAATACAAGAGCAGAGTCAAATCCACAAGGGACAATTTTGTTTCCTTGAACAAAGGGAGGGTTATCTATAGTATTTGATACTTCAGCCTGAAATATACTGGCTTCTATCCTAAACTAAGGACAATCTAATTCAACATGAGTGTTGGTGTTATGGATTCTACACCAGTTTGTAAGAGCTGCTTGTGCCAAGTTCACCCTACTAGTTTGCTTAGGTTCACTAGGAGGCTGATTATCTAAGGGTGATGGCAAAGAACCATTATTTGGCCTAGTGTTCCACACTCTAGGTTGTCTAGGTACATTGTTGTTATTGTTGTAGTTCCTATCATTGTTATATCCCCTATTAGGCTATTCTAATTTGTCATTGTTATATCCTCTATTTTGATTTGATTGGGAATAAAAATTTTAACCCCTCAAATGAGTGATTTCAGTTGTCAACTTTCTCGACTATGCTGATATCTCTTTAATTTCCTCTTTTTCTTCTTGAGCTTTAGCCACTACATTCTCTACTTGGGGTTTGAAAAAGGAAGAACCATTATTGTTACTACTCTATCCTACATCTTGAGGTACTTGTGCATGTCCTAGATATTGCACTATTTGGCCATTTCCATTTGGAGGTGGCATTATGCTAAGCGGAGGTACTTGTAAAGGACCAAGGATTACAACTGGAGGCATCATAACTCCATTGTTCTAATATTGAGAAGGATATGTAGGATGTGCAGGGAATGAATTATTAGGTGTTGGAGTAGGGATTAGTTGTTGATTAACTTTAATCACTTCTTTGAAAGCTCTTGCTAGAGTTATGATACTAGGGTGTGTCCTCTTGATAAACATAGAAGTCAAGGGATCTAGTGCTGAGTAATATATACTTCTAGCAACTTCATCTACTATAGTATAAGGAGCTACCAGCTTTGAAAGCATCTTTTGGAATCTAGCATTAAAGTTGGCAATAGGTTCTCCTTCAAATCTCTTGATTGTGGCAAACAGGTGATAATTCTGTTAGGTCTCAAAAATGCAGGTTGCTAATCCTAAGAGGATGCCAGGCTCTATGCTTAGATTTGCAACATTTTTGAACTAACGTGATGGAATCAACCTTTAGGGGTTGATGACTCCCTACGCTTTAGGCCCTACTAAACCTAGGTGGGTGAACCTTGAAAATTAAAGTAGGTTGAGGATAAGTATTTTGACTAAGTAAATATATCTATCTATAGTGGCAAATGGTGTAGAATAGATAAAAGCTTGCTAACTAATTGTAATATCTGATGAATTGTATAAGAAATATCAAGGTGAATTTTTGATTGTGTAAATAAAAGGATTTAAATGATGAATTGAAATAAGACCAGTGCCTTGTTGGGTAAATAGAGTCAAATGAAGGACTAAGACTAGTGGATTATAGTGGGCAGTAATTCTAATTTTTTGGCACAATATTTTAGTTTATAACTTGTATAAATGTGCAGGGAGATGAGTAACAAACTCTTCTTAATAATCCAACTAATACAATTAGTTTTCTTGTTACTCACCAGAAGGTAATTTAATCCTTTCTTGAAGGAACCAATTGAATGAAATATGCAAGATAACAGACAATATCAATTTGGAGACATAATGGCAATCCTAATTATATGATTCTTCTTAGTAATCCAAACTAACACTTCCATGTTACTGTGATTGATCAGAAGGATTTTAATTCCTCTATGGAAACCAATTAACCCAATCACACAGATACAACAAATGTGTATTGACAAATTAATTATATAATTGATATATTAATTTGAATAACAAGGAAATACTGAAATGGAGATAACCATACAATTGAATAACTTCAACAAACAATTGATGCTAGAGTAAAACCATAGAATCAGAGAACTTTAATTTACTTCTTCAATAAGATACTTGCAACATGGTCTTTGAGAAACATTGTAAACTTTGTGTATTATATTCTACTGCTAATGATTCCGTGTCTCTTCCTTTTCTTTTCTGCCTTGGTTCCCTTATATATGTGTGAAGGAAACAAATCTCAGGTCTTAAATAGTGTGTCCATTCATAATTACACCCTTTTAGGTAACTAATGTATAATAATTAAGAAACAAGTGATAGACAAAGGAAAATGCAATGCACATGTTCTGGGCTCTATTAATCTTCATAGAGTGCCCTGTGACTGCTGGCCTGGCAAGATTTTTCCTCCAATATTGTAGTAACTAATAAAATGTAATTTGCCTATTCTCATTGCTAAAAGAAATACATCGATCTATATATTGCAAAATATCAAGAAAATTTCATTCTTGCTTTCCCTGACCCTCTTCATATTGCTCTAGCAAAGAACAAATTCATCTTAGAGATACGATAAATATATATGTATCAGAAATTCCTTCATATCAACTTTTGTATATACATTTGGGACATACATACAAATGTGGAATCCATCGGGTCTATAAAACAAAGTGGAATTAATTACATATCCGGTCATGTATACTCTTGCTTTGTATATCGAATTCATGCCTCTTAAAATACATATGTGGTCCTAACCCGATGTATGTAATGTTCAAATCTCCAATTATGTCAGGTTTTGTATATTATTCTCTTGTATATTATTCTCATCTATATTTTCTTTGTATATTTCTGTTTGTATGTTATCTTGTATAAGCACACATGCAAAGCATCTTATACAAACCCTCTCTTTACCTTTTATCCCCAGCAATGCTTTTTCTTCCTTTGCATATCGGGTATGTATATTATAAACATACAAGCACCCCGAACATACAAAGGATTTTAAGTATTTAGCTTTCTTTTCGCATTCAGTTTGTATCTCTTATTTGCATCCTTTTAACTTGTATATCGAAGATATACATTGTTATTTATACAAGCCCGATATGCAAACGGTGGAGCCCCCATCACTTTTTTGATTGTATCTTCTGAAATGCAACAATACTTGTGTCCAATTTTTAGATAGAAAGCTGAATACATACAAACTCCTTTGTATCACCTCTTTGGACTTATCATTTTTATAAACCACAGTTTACTTACTTTTCAGCTCCGCGATGTATATAAAGTGCAATGCATCTTCCGATATACTTTAAGTCATGATGCATCATTTAAACCAAATTTCAACCTTTCTTGAGTTCCGCATTGTATGTATATTAGATACAAATGATTATACATACACTGATATAGGCTTTTGTCTTTGTGTGTTTAATATTTGTATGTCTTATACAAATGTATTTGTATATCTATTTGTGGTGGGGCCCATGTATTCATCTTTGGTGCTTGTATATTCTATATATGCATTTTCATGCATTTGTATTTTTGTATCCACACGTTTTATGCAATTGTATTTGCATCTTATATGCATCACATACTTCATTGAAAATTCTTAAGGATTTAATTCTCTGATCGTGTCCGGTTCTATGAAAATTCATTAGGTCTGGATCTTCATGCATATCGGTGTAAGCTATGCCGAAGTAGTTTTCTTCAATCGGTGAGACTTTAGATTATTAGAAACTCCTTGATTTTTCTTTTTGATGCTTATCTCCTATTGATGATTGCTAGTTCCCTCCATTCCATTGAATGATCGGTGAGAGTCCTATCGAACCCTACTATCGGCATGACTTATACTATTGGAAGGGCTTGTAGAGTATTCGCTGATAGTGTTTTCTTATGCTGATCGGCGTGACCATGCATTTTCTCCCTGATGAAAGGTCATCGGTGCCACTTTCTCCATCAGTGTCTTCCAAAACATTCTCCCTGATCCATATTATCATGCCGATAGCCATTTCAACTAGTTTCTCATGGAGCATGGATTGGTATAACAAAAGGAAGGTCTTGCCGATGCTAAGAAATTGAGGCCGTTTAAATTATTTGTGATAAAAATCATGGGATTTATCAGTTGTTTATTCTAATTTTGGGTGAAATAATTTTTGGTTTGGTTAGAAATGGGTGAGTAAGAATACATGAAAATTTCAAATTTTCCTATCCCAACAGTGGCTTTGTCTGGGATGTATACTCCTTGTGAGTATAACAAGAATTCATATCTCTTGGGGAAGTAGACCATATGTTTCATTTATTTGAGATTGCGGTTTCACAGAATTGTATGAGAATGGGGGGATGGGGGTGATAATGATGGGGAATGGGAATGATCCTATACTACTGTATGTGGAAAAGATGTCTTTTTTTTATAGAGATTGATAGGACTGTCCATGTACTGGCAGATCCTAATCTCTTTTGGTTTCCCTAAACTATTGTGCATGGAATGAAATTGTTTTGAGAATTTTAAGGGTTGTCCATGCACTGGCAACACTTAATTCTCTTTGTGCATGATATTCTATGAAAAGAAAGGTTTTAGATATTGCCCATGCACAGGGAATTCTTGCTCTTCTCCAGACATGTTTTGCAAATAGTAAGAATCATCACCTCCTTTTCCAGTTATAACAAAAGGACCTAACCATAAAGCTTCAAATTTTCCATGCTTTCCTTTGTCTTGGCACCTAGCATCCCACATCAGTACTAAATCATTTATTTCAATCTTCCTATCTTTGGTCTTCTTGTCAAAGAGGTATTTCACTTCTGATTGTAACTTAATATTCTGTCTTTGGGCTAGTCTCCTTGTTTCATCAAGCTCTGCAAGATGTTCTAATCTTTCCTCCATTGGTTTGGGAATGTTTAAATCTTTCTAAAGAATAAATTTGTAAACTGGTAGGAGATTTTCTATTGGTATTCTTACTTTTATTCCGTATACTAGTTTGAAAGGAGATCTCCCTATTGCTCTTTTTATAGTAATCCTATCAGCCCATACAGCCATTCTTAACTTTGATTCCCATGCTTTCTTGTTTCCATCCAACATTCTCTTTATAATTTTTAGAAGGCTTTTGTTGCTGGATTCTGCTTGTCTGTTTGATTGTGGTTGATATGGAGCAGCATAGGACATAGTGATGTCGTGTGTATTATAGAAATTTTTAAATTCATCAGACCTAAAACACATTCCATTATCTGTGATTAACCTTACTGGAGTGCAAAAATTGAATATAATATTTTCTATTAGAAAATTAATCACCACCCTGCTTGTTGCTTGCTTGGTTGGGATTGCTTCTACCCACTTTGTTAAGTAATCTATCACCACTAAAATCCATTTGTGTCCACCACTTGACTTGTCCACAATTTCTCCTATGAAGTCAATACCCCATTGATAGAATGGAGCCTCCACTTGCAGGGGTTTCAAGGGCAATGCTCCCTGATATTTCAACTTTCCTGAGAACTTTTGACATGCCTCACATTTCCTAGTGTAATAATATGAATCACTAAAAACTCTAGGCCAATAATATCCAGCCCTTAGGATCTTGTGGGCTATAGTCTTTGCTAAAAAATGACCTCCACACATACCCTCATGTAACTCTTTCATGATATGTTTTGATTGATGCTCATCTAGGCATAATAATAGGATACCATCCCTATTTTTCTAGTAAAGATCTCCATCAATAAATACATATTTTGAGTCCTGTAATTTAAGTGTCCTTTTATTATCATCATACCCCTCAGGACATTTCATGTACTTTAGATAATATATGATATCTATATACCATGGAGTATTCTCAATGCTAGAACTTGTATTATCAACATCATTAGTACTACATATTTGGGACGCTTGATGATTACTTTTAGCCATCAACCTAGCAAGACCCTGTCCTCTCACTAGTTTAGTGATCTAGATTTCAATATTGAACTCCTGAATTCTATTGATTCATCTGCATCTTCCACCTGTGACTTCAGTTTGGACCAATACATCTTTTACTGTAGCATTAGGCACATATGCTAGAATTTCAGCTCCCACTAAGTATGGCCTAAATGTTTTAACTACCTTCACCAATGCATATGCCTATTTCTCAGGTATTTTATTTGTTTTTAATTGAACTATTTCTTTACCAAAAAGGGTTTCCTTCCCATCATGTTCTTCTACAAATGCATTAAAATCAATCTCTTGATTTTCATAATGATCAAAACAATGCAGGAAGTTGATTATATCAGCATCATTGTCAAATACTTGCCAATTATGTACATTATCTGGGATAGTGGGTCTGGTTTTGAACTCAACTTCTGTAATACCTCCCAATGTGACATCATCCCTTTTTAATGCAATATTTGATAAGAAATCTGCCATAATGTTTTTTGACCTATCAATCCAATTGATTGAAAAGGCATCAAATAACTCAATATCATCCCAGACTGCATTTTTGTACTGTCTCAACCTCTTGTTTTTTGATAGGTATTTCTCTCTTACTTGGGAAGTAAGCAATTCAGAATCACCATATACAACTATCTTTTTTATCTTATGCTTGGTGGCTATGTTCTAACCAATGAGCAAAGCTTCATACTCTGCTATATTGTTTGTGCATTCAAATGTTAATAGAAAAGAGTATTTGAAAGTTTTACCTCCTAGTGAAATAAATACTACTCTGGCCCCATTTCCCACTTTGCTGCATGCACCATCAAAATACATATTCCATACATCATTTTCTTCTTTCTTAGATTCAATATGTATTGGATCAGTATTCTGCAATTCTAGCTGACTTTTCTCAACCTTGAAGGCTCCCAAATCTGTATCACAAAAGAAATTTATTTCATGTCGATCTAAGCGTTCTATAATATTTTCATATCTTGGCTCCCGATATAGCTTGATTTTTTTACCTCCAACTGGTATTGTGGCATATGATAAGTCCAATTGGACATTCCCTCCTGCCATTGCAGCCCATTGTCTCGATAGAAGCATTCGATAATATGGTGGGATGTCAACTACGGTAATATCAATGTTATAAGTTGCTTCAGGGTATGAGGCAAGTTTTATCTCCACATCCCTCATAATACCAATGATTGGGATGGATCTATTATCCATTGTATAACACCTACCAAATGTAGTATCAACCCACATTCCTAGTTCTTTCATAACTACTATTGGCATGATGTTCATGGCAGCACCCGAATCAATCATGCAGTTCCTTACTATCATATTTTTGATTAATAATGTAGTGTAGAAAGGGTCCACCTATGAGGGATTCTTTGTCAATGTGTCACCTAGGTATACCTCAAGCATTTGGAATGTTTCTTGATGAACATTGTTTGTTCTGTTTTCAGATCCTTTATGTTTTTGACTTGGTATAACTGAAATCAATTTAACTACTGTATCCCTATATTTGTCCATGTTCATTATTTCTAAAAGTGGAATTGATATTTTTACCTGAGATATTGCATTCAAGCAATGTCAAAAGAATGGGCCATAGTTTGATCATTCTTTTCTATCTTTATATTTTCTTTTTCTTGATTTTGTGATTTTTCTTTTGTTTTACTCTTACCACCCTTTTCTGGTTCTTTGAATGATGAATTTGCATTATTCTTTTTGTAATTTTAATCTTTTATGAATACACTCTTAGGTGTTCCTTGCTCAACATTCACTATCATACTCCTTAAGTTATAAGCATTTTTAGCTTGAGCTATTGCAGCTATTGTAAGAGCTTCTCTTTCATTTTTAGTGGGCTTTCTCCATTGATTATATGGCTGATTGTTATAATAAGTAGGTTCCTCATAACCATCCTCCTAATCTAAGAACACTTCTTGTTCTCCCATATTTATATGATGTCTCTGGTTTCCCATATCATATTCATATCCCTATTCCTCTGTAGAAGAATAGTCTTCAGTCAGCAAATATGGTGTATCTTGCATCATGTTTATGGTGTGATTGTCTCTGTTATCATTGTATAACATTTCTTCTTGTTGTACTGTTTTAGCCAACTCACAATACTTAGGTGAATGTGGTAAATTGCTTACCAGACACCAAGGTTTATCTTCTACCATATGTGGCATATTTCTTTTTAGAGGGTCAGGGGTATCCTTGCCATAATGTTGTTTTCTGCTGTTATCAATGGGTCTCCCATCTTTCCAATTTGTATTATACGGCATATCATGCAACCTGGGCCTTTCATGCCTATGCTGACCTTCTTGTTTAGTCTGTTGAATGTTTGGGTTATGAGGATTTCTAGGGTTATCCCTCTTGCTAACCATACCTACAGCTTTCCTATTGTTCTCAATAGTTAATGCCACTTTCTGTGCTTCAGCCAGGGTCGTAGGGTACTGATTTCTATGTTCATACCCTGTCTTGGGATCAAATGCTTTCATATAAATGCTCAATGCTATTGGATCAGATAGTTTAGATCCATGTGGTACTTTGTTGTGTAATTTGGAAAATTTTAGATTGAAGTCATACACTTATTCATTTTGATATTTCTGGATACTTATCAATTCATGTAATGCAAATTCAGGGGCATACTGATTACCATACTGCTCCTTAAATTGATTATGGAAATCAGTTATTGAACTGATTGAGGCATCAGGTAAGCTATTGAACCAGTCTCTTGCATCTTCAGTCAGGGACATCATGAATAACCTCATTCTAATATCTTCCTAGTCCATACCAATATCTTGTATGAAAGCATTGAAGCTTCTGATGTGATCTTCAGCTGATATTGCACTATTCCTAGTAAACTTAGGAACTATATTTCTCCAAATAATATCCATAGGATATGGATACAAATGATACCCAGTCAAATCAAATTGGCTAAATATGTTTGCAAGGTTTTGAGGTGGAAAATTCATGGTTGGTGGATTAGGGTAGTAATTATATCCACCTAGAGGTTGATAATAGGCATATTGCTGCTATGGGTTTATGTGGGGATTTATGTAAGGATTTTGTGGTCTATAATATTGTTGGCCAGGGGATGGGTAAGGATTAGGTATATGATGAGAGGTGTTGTGTATGGGAGGTGGTCTAGGAACTTTAGGAATGGCATTTTGATGACTTCCAGAGACTTGTGAATTTGAAGCACCACCTATATTTTGGTGTAGATTCCTTGAAGTGTTTCCCCTATGTGGAGATACATATTTTGGGGGGGCTATTTTATCTCTACTCTTTATCTATTGAATCTCTTGTTGCAACAACCTCTTAGTTTCCTCCATCTTGCTCATTTCAAGTTCTTCCTAGAGCCTAAGTAGATCCTATTGTACTTGATTCATACCTCCTGAAGTCTTTGGGCTATCATTTACTTCTTGAGTTGAGAATCCATGTTTTACCCCTTCTCCCTAATGTAATGACATTTTGAAATCATATTCATCTTGTCTTTGATCGATTTCCCTCATGGCCTGTGCTTCACACTCAAGTTGTTCTTGAGGATCAGGTCTGTATTTTGCCTATATATCATCAGTTACTCCATCGAGATTTTCATTTGAATCATGCAGAGGTGTGAACTTATTGTGAATTGCAATAGTTTTCTCTGCATTATCCTCTTGAGCCTCCTGGTTATCATTCTGGTGAGAATAATTTGATGTTCCATTTCTTTTGGAGATGTTTCTAATTGGTGAAGATGATTGCATTTTCTTACCTTCCATCTTGGATCTCCTACCATCCATTTGGTATCAATTTTCTGTTATAACAGTCACTAGAGTCGCCACCTATTTTGTAAATAGGAAAACGTTTGTAATTTATCTTTGTGGGTTCTTGTTGCCAGCAGAGTTACCAAATTAAATTTTCTGAAATGACTCTATAAAAGGAATGGTTTGTTACTAAGGTCTTTTATTTATATTCCCCAGCAGAGTCGCCAATTTGTTAGGTCTCAAAAATGCAGGTTGCTAATCCCAAGAGGATGCCAGGTTCTATGCTTAGATTTGCAACATTTTTGAACTAACGTGACGAAATTAACCTTTAGGGGTTGATGACTCGCTGCGCTTTAGGTCCTACTAAACCTGGGTGGGTGAACCTTGAAAATTAAAGTAGGTTGAGGGTAAGTATTTTGACTAAGTAAATAGATCTAACTACAGTGGCAAATGGTGTAGAATAGATAAAATCTTGCTAACTAATTCTAATATCTGATGAATTGTATAAGAAATATCAAGGTGAATTTTATGATTGTGTAAATAAAAGGATTTAAATGATGTATCAAAATAAGACCAATGCCTTGTTGGGTAAACAAAGTCAAATGAAGGACTAAGACTAGTGGCTTATAGTGGGTAGTAATTCTAATTGTTTGGCACAATATTTTAGTTTATAAATTGTATAAACATGTAGGGAGATGACTGACAAACTCTTCTTAATAATCCAACTAATACAATCAGTTTTCTTTTTACTCATTAGAAGGTAATTTAATCCTTTCTTGAAGGAACCAATTGAATGAAATATGCAAGATAACAGACAATATCAATTTGGAGACAGAATGGGAATCCTAATTATATGATTCTTCTTAGTAATTGAAACTAACACTTCCAGGTTACTGTGACTGATCAGAAGGATTTTAAATCTTCTATGGAAACCAATTAACCCAATCACATAGATACAAAAAATGTGTATTGATA